>JAEBUN010000010.1:0-1290261 GCA_023014365.1 Lepiota brunneoincarnata | reverse complement strand
GCTTGCCGAGGGCGTACCATCCGTCAGACCACTAAGCTTAGCCTGTATCTGGGCCAATTGCTCGGCCAAAGACTGTATCTCGACGTATCATCCTTTCTTGTCATAAGCTTAACCTTTGGGGTACTCCCAGCGTGGATGGCAGCTGTCTCCAACATTTCCATGCGCTGCTTCAGACGGCGGATTTCTTCTTCCGCTGGCGACCTTTGGTTTTCTGACCTCGGGAACGCTCTCTGTGCAAACACTGCTGACATTGGTACTTGCGGTAACTCAGGCTCAACCTCCGGCAGTTCTGGTATCTGAACGAAGAGTTGTCCCTTTGTCGCATAGTACTTTGCCACTTTCTCTTTAATAGGCCCTTCTCCTCGAGGGATACTCGAGCCGTCTCCCATATATATTTTGTTCCCTTCGACTCTAATTCGGCCCGGCTTGTTTATCCGCCTCCATGTCCTGGGCAGAATAACCAACTATGCCCTAATAACCAGCAGTAGAAACACTTGCGATCGGAAAGCGACCCTGCCGGCCCACTTCCGGTATTCCTCTGGGCGTGATTATAACTGGCATGATTATGTCCGTCTTTCGCCAAGCTCTCTAAATATGTTTTTAAGGTATGCCCCTGGATATTCATGAGGTCCTTAAGCTCAGCGAGGCCACCTGCCATCTGCGAGACTTCATCCTGAAATTTCTGCTTTAAGCTTTGCAGTTCTCGCTTTACCACTGGGTCATAAGTCCCTGTTCCGGACGTCGCAGGTGGATGGCTCATCGATGCCAAGTTTACCGGCCTCAAATCCTGATGAAGGGATCACATAAGTGTTTTGCCAATCGAAATTTCGACAGCTTTATCCACGACAATCCTCCAATCATAGGGGTCCTCTTCGCGTAAATCCTTCGCAGTCAGTGCCGACCCATCACTTGCGGTTCTACGCGCCCCGGTGATCGCTAATCTCGCATTGAGCACATCCTGGAACACCGAGTCCAGTGCGCTCGTAAATAACTTGACTAGCTCTCGGTTCGAGACTACCGCCGGCGACTTTAGACACTTCTCTGCTTCGAGAATGAATCGCCTTTTAAAGTCCAAGACTTTATGCTCCTCATTCATCGCAATGCCTCTACTCTCTGCGCAGAGTTCCCTCAAGCGTCGCACTGAGCCCTGCTCGGCTGCCACAGCCTCGGGATACTCTTTCTTTAATCTCTCTACGAAGCCTGTCCAGCTTCCTGCTAAGAACTCCGCAAAACTCATCCACTCTTCACGGATATCCTGGTCCACATATGACACCACCCAATTTATTCTTTCTGCCTCGTCCGTCGTCTTCGTTATCGTGAAGAGACGTTCCAGCGTCCAGAGATAATTTCTCAATGTCTGTGGTTTTGATGCATCCCACCTGGGAGCATTATTGCTAAAGGGAATTGGCATACGCTCGTGTCCCATTTTTCTAGCTGTAGTCGTCGTCGACGGCGTAGTTTGGTTTGTCTGTACAGTCGGAGTTGACTGTGATATCTGTGGTACCGTGGGGGCACCAAAAGGGTTTGTATGAAACGAGTTTTGGTTTGGTAACGCTAAGCTTAGCGTAGGAACGGTCTGACCATCCTGGTTTTCGGTGTGCAGAATATGCGCTATGTTGCGAGCTGAGGCTGGCAGCCTTATAGTAATTCTGGGAGCAGTAGAGATCGGCGGTACGGCTTCTCTCAAAGCTGCAACTGCTGAACCACTCGCTGTGTTCGCAGCTAAAGCGCTAACGGGATCTTTTCGCTTTCGAGAGGTACTAGCAGCGATGAGGCCTTCAGAACCTTCTGGACAATTGGAGTTCCGAGTAGTTCTCTGTTTTGGTGGGTCGACCTTCCTGAGACTGCTCTCGAAGGACGTTTTGGGTGACTTTACGGTCTTTGCTTGAACCTTTTTCTGCTTCGCAGGTGAAAGGCGGGCCAGTGTCCAAGTCTTTTGGTGTTTTGTCTTGTGAAATTCAACTGAAAACCCCCCTCGCGGTGGGCTCCAGATGAAAAGGTAAAAACGTTCGTATGTTTTAATATGGATAGTGGGCTTGTTTTCACTAAGCTTAGCCGAAATTCGATAAGCTTAAGCTAATACAAGTGGAATGAGATAGATAAGGAACAGTTTCGTCTTTTAGGGTGTTCTGGGGGTGCGTTCTGACAGCGAAATTCAAGAGAGTAGTGTTTTAGAGGTTAACGAACAGCCGTTGAAGTTATCTTAGCCGTACGGTGCAACAATGAAAGGACAATCCCTGTCAATTCAAAGCGCGGGGTCTCTAGTCCTCTGGTCTCTGGTCTCTGTCTCTGTCTCTGTCTCTAGCACTCTGGAACTCTAAACTCTGAACTCTGGTCTCTGTCTCTGTCTCTGGGTTGGTTGACGACCGAAGAATTCACACTTAACGACGCACACTAAATAGCCCTCTGAAACCGTTCTTGATCATGGCTCGCAGACTTGCGTGTGGAAGCGGGGGTGAGACCTCTTGCTTCTCCACGAACAAGTGCGACCGTATTTATATTGTTTAGATACATACGAGAGATAGTAAATATGAAATAGAAAACAATAAGCTTAATTGTTACAGGCACTGTAGAACATTTTGGAAGGTTCGGCAGCATTTCTACCTTGCCCTGGGTTATGGGTTTTTCTCTGATTAACGAATGGCAATCCAGCCAGACGTGTTTCGTGCTCGTCTGCATTATTCTGCGTCCACGCGAGCGCGTTAAGACTCCGGATCAATTATGATCGGAATGTATAGCGGATGGACAGTCCCTTGATCCGTTGTAATTAATCTCAGTTAAGCAATAGGCCGAGGTGCCGGGACCCACAAAGCACTCGTTAATTAGGAGTCTTTGATATTTCTAGGGTTTTGGGCATCGGGTGTCGCCTCCCGAACGTTGAACGTTCCGTTCCGTGGTCTGGTCATCATTATTGGGCTCGCTTTCGACGTAATACTCCTGCGACAGCCGCTAGGTACATTCTTTATATTCAAACGCATCCGGGTTCATCAGAAAACTGCTCGTAAGGTCCCTTGATGCGACCGGAGTATACTCGATAGACTATGTAGAGTCCTGAATCCCTCTGGAAAGCGTTCCGATAGTTTGGTTCACTAAGCTTAGTGATAATGAACTGGTTTGAACACTTCCAAGGCTCGAATATCCTCAATTTGGTCAAACTGGCTACTACGGGACATAGTACCAATCCTCTATAGAGTTCTTTAATGATATAGCCAATGATTCTATGTAGAGAATCGTTCCGGAGTACGGAATTCATGTATAGGCGTGAAATCGGCGTATCATCTCCCCCAATGGAGAGGGCGTGGTACCCTTTCTCCACTTTGGAGCTTGAGGATGCCCTACGTTCTTGCACGAAGAAGTCCGCTCCCGGGCCTGACCACGTTATGTGGTCGTACCTGAAGGATGTCGTGGCAGACCGTGCGTCTTGCCATGTGTTCATCGATCTTGCCAATGCCTGCCTTATGGCAGGGCATTGGCCTGATTATTTCAAGGAGTCTAACTCAGTGGTCATACCTAAGCCGGGGAAGCCCTCTTACTCTACCCCCAAGGCCTTTCAGCCAATTATGTTGCTTCACACATTGGGTAAACTTGTGGAGAAGATGATCTCCAACCGCCTCCAGTTTGATTGCATCAAATGGGGGGTGTTTCATCCCAACCAGGTTGGCAGTATCCGCCAGAAGTCCACTGAGGATGCCGGGTTGATCCTCACCCATCTCGTTCGTGCGGGGTGGGCTCGGGGTTTGCGGACTAGTGTTGTGGCATTTGACATCGCTCAGTTCTTCCCTTTGCTGAATCACAATATGATTCTGGCGGTGCTGTCGCGGTTGGGCTTCACACCGGAGTTGGTGCAGTTCTTTGGCTCTTACCTGGTTGGGAGGTCTACCACATACTTGTGGAATTCCTTTCGGTCTGACCCTAGGCAGGTGGATGTGGGCGTCGGGCAGGGCTCTGCTCTGTCCCCTGTCTTGTCTGCCCTGTATCTCGCCCCCCTGGTGTACTTGTATTACCAGCGGACCCCCGGCCTCGGCATCGACATGTTAGGAGTGCCCTATGACATGCCAGGATGTGCTATGTGCACTCCTGTGGTGAGCAGTGTGCACTTGTCTCATTGTGCTCTGAACAGTCCCATTTGTTTGTTGTTGTGTTTGTGGACTTGTAGATAGGCCTGGACGCTTTTGGTAGCTAGTCATGTGATCTAGACATGGACTTGCACCTGTGGACGCTTTTGGGACTTCCAGTCTCTCACAGCTGTCCACAGGTGAGTAGTTAGTTCTATCTCCACTCCAGTCTCTCACAGCTGTCCACAGCTTGTTCCTTTCGTTTCTAATCGTTCCCTTCGCGTAATACACTCGTTCCTTCGCTGTTAGGACTCCTTACCAGTCCCCCAACGCTACTGCTTCAACACGACATGCTTTCATATGTTGACGATGGGACCCTTATAGTCCAGACCAGGAGCTGGGAGGACAACGTTACTGCCCTACAGGTGGCTTATCGCTGCGTGCATGGGCTCTTTGACTCCTTTGGCCTTACGCTTGAGCATACCAAGTCTGAGGTGTTTCACTTCTCTCGCAACCCGAGGGATGCCAACCCACCCATTGACTTGGGTTTCCATCCATGCACGGCGGACACCCCCCTGAGGCCCAAGCCGTTTTGGCGGTACTTGGGTTTCTATTTTGACTGTGCTCTCACTTTTCGCAAGCACGTGTGTTACTATTCTACCAAGGCATTCTCCATGGTTGGTGCGATGGGGATGCTTGGTAATTCAACCCAGGGACTGCTTCCTGATCAGAAGCGCCTCCTTTACCAGTCCTGCATGGTTCCTATTGCCACGTATGGATTTCATATGTGGTATCACGAGGGGTTCCGTAATAAGGGGATCCTCAAGATGTTCAACTCCATGCAGCGGTGAGCCGCTAATTGGATTATCGGTGCGTTTCGCACATCTCCTACCAGAGGGGCAGAGGCCCTAGCAGGCCTTCTGCCCTTCCTGTTGAAGCAGGAGCGTTGGGGGACTGGTAAGGAGTCCTAACAGCGAAGGAACGAGTGTATTACGCGAAGGGAATGACTAGAAACGAAAGGAACAAGCTGTGGACAGCTGTGAGAGACTAGAGTGGAGATAGAACTAACTACTCACCTGTGGACAGCTGTGAGAGACTGGAAGTCCCAAAAGCGTCCACAGGTGCAAGTCCATGTCTAGATCACATGACTAGCTACCAAAAGCGTCCAGGCCTATCTACAAGTCCACAAACACAACAACAAACAAGTGGGACTGTTCAGAGCACAATAAGACAAGTGCACACTGCTCACCACAGGAGTGCATATAGCACATCCTGGCATGTCACAGGGCACTCCTAACACTTCCGGCTGCATCTTAAGAAGTTGGCGTCCCAAATGATATTCCGGGTTGCTACTCTTGCGGCTAATCATCCGCTTCGGCCCTTGCTGGGCCATGAGTTTAGGGGGAGTTCTCCGGAGCACCCGCGAGCTATTTCGACTCTCACCCCTGTGCTTTGGCCTAAGGTGGAGAGTGCCCTTATGGAAGTGCAAGCAGTGCTTCTGCAGCTTACTGAGCCATTCTCCCCATTTGCAGATGAGAATAGGCCAGGTCTCTGTCTTTTGGACCGCTTCTTGGAGCAGATCAAATTTAGACTCTACACCGTTGATCCAGAGGGGGATTCGAAGCAACAGCACCTTGACGGACTGCACGCCTCCATTCAGAGGGCGCAGTCTGATCTGTCGTCTGTCTGTGTAGCGGCTGGTGCCCACCGGCTGCTGTGCGGGAGACTGCAGGCTGTCTCGGCAGCTTGCATGTTTGCAGGTGGGTGTCTGGTCAAGCAGGCCAGACAGGCCGTGGGGAGGGTTCTGCTTGCTGATGCGGAGCTCCACTCCATTTGATTGGGAGTAAGCATGGTCTTGGACTGTGCGGAAACCGACCACATCTTCATCTACACCAGCTCTACGGGCTCCACCTGCAGAGCTGTGGATCCCTCTGTGCATGCCAGCCAGGTTCATTCCCTGGAGGTGTGCTGGTCCCTGGACCACTGGCTGTCTTCCAAGGCCCAGCGGACCGTTACCTTCTGGCAGGTGCCTTCGGGCTCTGTTGCAGAACTTCACTCTGACGCCGTCGCGATGGCGAAGGAGCTCTGGGTATCGCTGGGTGCTCGCCTGGCAACTACTATCGACTCTCTCCGGGCTGAGGTCACGAGGGGGTGTATCGACAAGTGGGTGAACATGTTTCGCTCGCCGCTCTATAGGGGGAGGAACTTCCTCCCCCTGCTGGACTCCCTTGGGAGGCCAATCCAACCCTCGTACCTCTCCGGAGGTGCATGGCTCCGAGAAATCAGCCCCTGGATGTCCGTCGCTGGTACAGCGAGGGCCGCCTGCACCATACTCGGTCATGCCCCTATCAGGGAGTACCGCGCTAGATTCCACCCCCAGGAGGATCACTCCTGTCCATGTAGGTTGCGGCTTGAAACCCGCACCCACATACTCACTTCCTGCCCAAAGTACACGCGACATGGCGGCTTACCCCACGACCTCGACACCCTCCTGGGCTTTCTGGAATGCAATCCTTCTGCGTTTGCGTTCCTATTCCGGTGTCATATCCACACCAAACCTAGAGCTTAACCATTAGGCTTCGGCTTCTCGACTCCACGTGTGCTCCACACGACAACCCTATGCCCTCTGACTCGGCCCCGACTGGCTCCGACCGCAACCCTTCGCCCCAATCACGCGACCTACCTCTACACGTGCCACGATCACCTGACCCTCGGTGCTCCCATTGTCCAGTTCTCCATTCTCCATCCGTAATCAGAATACGTTACCAGTCTCCATACCCGTACCGGTCTCCATTCCATTTGAAATTATTCGTAATCCGCTTGTAACCATATGGGTCTCCGCTTCGCTCCGCACGTAGTCAGTACGAGTCATAATTCGTCGAGCTAGTAGTATATATACCGTAGGCACTTGGCTTGTACTCCTCAGTCTGATAATCGAATCAAGCAGCGGACCAGTCCCCTGTTCCCTATCCTCCTCTCTCTCTGCCTCGCTCCGCTTCGGCCCTGACTTCCTGAAATATGGACTTGGACAGTAGGAGGGCACAGCACATAAGCTGAGGCCGCAAGTCCACTCTCCACCCGAAGTACTCCGCCTCGGTCCCGCCGTCTACGTACTGATGTCGTCCCGTCCCCCGGTTACCTTATACCAAGGATACCACCCCAACCCTCCGCTTCGGTTCCGACCCACACCGGCTCTAACATCCGGCCCCAAGGGGTGGGATAACTGGGGAGGGCCTTCGGGTTATTCCCCCCTCGCGGCCTCGGTTTTGAGGGACTGGTGGTTATTTGCCCCCCGTCCTATGGTGGGGTGTAGCGATTTATGGAGAATTGACTCCTAACGCCCCTAGGAGCGGAGACCCAAAGTTCTTAGAGCCTTGGTCTGCGGGGTGTAGGGATTTACGGAGAACTGACTCCTAACCCCCTTCGGGGGGGGGACCTATTGGCCCTATCCACCCCTCGTCTGCCACGCCCTGGTTTCCGTCGGGGTAGCGGACTCCTCGCCCACGCGCACTTCTTTATGGAGTGTAGCCTTTCAAGTCAGCGGGACTCTCTTCCCTACCTTCATTGGTAGTTATACCATGTATTAGTTGCCTTGTACATAGCTAGTGCATGCAGACTGCGTTTGAGCACCGCGTTATAAATTGTTGATTTCAAAAAAAAAAAAAAAAAAAAAAAAAAACCTTGGCTCCTGCCATATACATTATCGAGTGGAGGCTCCCTCAGCCAGGCCTCTTGCTCCTTTCTTACGTTGACGATGGTACCATCGTGGTGCAGGCCTGGGACCTGGATGCCAACTGCGTCCTGCTCCGCAGATCTTACGAGGTTGTCCATGACACCTTTACCTAGTTCGCACTTGTCGTGGAGCATGACAAGTCCGAGCTCTTCCATTTCTCACAGGATCGTTCTGGTGAGAACCCCCCGGTGGACTTGGGGTTTCCCCCATTCACTGGCACTACTCCCCTCTGGCCCAAGACCTATTGGAGGTACTTGGGCTTCTATTTCGACCATGCCCTTACGTTTAAGGAGCACGTTCGCTTCTACTCTACCAAGGCTATCTCCACGGTCAAGGCCATGGGGATGCTTGGTAACTCTGTCCGGGGGCTTCTGTCAGACCAGAAGCCCCTTCTGTATTGGTCGTGTGTGGTTCCTATAGCCATGTACGGCTTCTGCTTGTGGTATTACCGGGGTGCCAGGTGTAAGGGTGCTTTGGACTACCTTCGCCGGATGCAGCATCGGGCTGCACTCTGGATCACCAGCGCCTTTAGGACGTCACCTGATGGGGGGGTTGGGGCTATTGCGGGCCTGATCCCCATTCATCTGGGGCCCCTCTAGCCTAGTGGTTTCGATCACTAAAGATGGAGAGAGGTAGCTGCACACGGCTGCCAGAAAGGTTGGGGGTTTGATTCCCTCTCATCCTCCATACCTGTGAAGTGGAGAGAGGTCGCGCGGTTGTCATCGGATACTACCGTGTGCTCGGTTCTTTGGGTGGGTAAACTATCTCTGAGGAAATTCAATGGTCTCCTTGATCTCAGTTCTCGATTTGGCGACTGGCAATCGCCGATCTGGGGTAAATCTGGGGGAGAGATCGTTGGAGCCCAAAGTGGCGGATCTGGATCGATCTCGATCAGACTAGATCAGCTGTGCCTGATAAGGGAGTGAAAGCACAGGGTGTGGTAAGCAGGGGAATTCTAACAAAAACAGATCGAACGTCCCAATAAGGGGCCAGGTAACCCCCCACATGAGAATGCTTGGTCCGGATGCCGCCGGCTTAAGCCAAGTAAGTACCGGTCGTTAGTCCATGGTAATAGGTATCTGGTCGGGTGGCAAAGGGTGGGGCACTGGGGCTTTGGGGTTACCCACGGCTTCTCCCATAGGGGCTGCCAATTGGGGAGGTCCGCCGCCTGGACCTTGGAGCTCTGGGTGAGTCCGCATCTGGGCATGCCCTGGGGTTAGATCCCCCATGGGTGTTCCGTCCGAAGTGGGTGGTGCAGGCTTAGGGTACTGAAACAACTTCACACCACTGGTCCACGGACCTCTGGGAGTGCAATGTGGTTGGCTGTGGGCGAGGCAGAGACCTGGGACAGGTGGGGATCCGCGCCGGTTGGCATCAGCGAACCATCTGCCCGGGAATGGGAAGCCCAGTAACCGGGGCTCTATACTAACTCCCTGGTGAAGTGTGAGCTGTAGCGGGCCGGGACAGTCTCCCGCGACCTGGCTCGAGTGCACTAAATCCTCTGTCAGTTCTCCTGACTGACTAAGCCAGGTTAGAGTCTAAGTTGATTCCAGGGTCCGGTGCACCCGGTGCTTGCCTTGCAAGAGCGCATAGCAATAGGGTCCTCCCTCACGGGAGGGCCCTATACCTTGTAAATTGTTGATTTCAAAAAAAGAAAAACAAAAAAAAAAAAGATCCCCATTCATCTTCATCTCCAGAAGCTTTGTGACTGTGCCGAGTTGCCGTACGCCATGCTTGCACCGGGCCATCCTGTTCATGCCCTCCTTGGCTGGGGCTACAGCGGTGATCTCCGGTCTCACATCCAGTCCATAGCCAGACTCCCTCCCTGTGAGTTGATCAAGGTGAAGGGACCTATCGTCGACACTGTTGTGCCGGAGGCTTGGCTGGGGCACCGTCTCTTGGATGTGTACCTGGGTCAGGTCCACTTCCACTCATATGACTGGGGGGCAGATGATGCCCTTACAGCCCATGTCGCAGCTCTCAACCGGGTTCTGGCCCGGGCGCAGGCTGATCCAGGGGTTCTGGTGGCAGCGACAGACGCGAGTCTGCCACCCTGCTGGGCCCACCAGGTGGTTTTGGCCGCCCAAGTTTTCCAGGGGCTGGACTGCATCCACGCGGTCCAGCTTCTGGGGGGGAAGGTTATGGCGCCTGAGGCTGAGCTTTTCGCCATTCTGCTGGCGGTGTCCAAGGTAGTTACTGTTGAGGGTGCTGCTGGCCTTGTCCTGTTCACTGACTCGATGGCTTCAGCCAGGCGAGCGGTGGACCCGTCGGTGCATTCCACCCAGGGTCACTCCTTGGTGGTCTGCTGCCTTCTCACCGAGTGGCTTGCCAGGGGTTCGGCCCACTCAGTCCATTTCTGGGGGGTCCCTTCGCGTGCGAAGTGGCCTTTCCATACTCAGGTGCATGACTTCGTGAAGTCGTTGCCTCCTGTTGGGGTAGGGGCTTGTCCCTGGGCCTCGCTTGACTACCTCCGCAAGGAGGAAGTATGGTCGTGTCAGGACCATTGGATCGATTTGTTCCAGGATCCTGACCACCGCGGGCATGGTTTTCTCCAGCTTGCCAGGGATGACGATCGCCCCCTGCGGCCCATGTATCTCCACGGTGGGGCCTGGATCCCGCACGCTCATTCGGTGTCTCTGATGGCCCGGATGACGCGTGCAATACTTAATTACGTGCCGATAGGGGGCTATCAGAGGCGCTTTTTCCCACAGGAAGATTATTCCTGTCGCTGCGGGTTTCGGGAGGAGACCTGTGAGCATGTGTTCTGGAGCTGCCCTAGGCACTCCATGGCGGGGGTCCCGGCTACGGTTGAGGCCCTCATTGCTTTTCTTGAGGCGTTCTCAACCACATTCACGTTCGCTGAGAGGGCCGGGCCCCCTCTGGGGGGTATCAGCTAGTAGCTCTGCCTGGCACCCAGCTGGGTCTGGACTGGGGTGCTGGTTATTCCCCTGCTGTCTTTGGGTGGCGTGTAGGGATTTACGCGGGAATTGACCCCTAACCCCCGATGAGGGGGGGGACCTCGCCTCAGTCTGGCTCTTGTGCCATGCGCTGGGCAGCAGCCGTCTTCCCGCCTCCGTTCGATCGGGGCAGCTTTGTTCTGGGCATGGGGAAACGCATGCCCGCATCCGCAGTCACGCGTTGTATGTACAGATACCCTGTAGCTTACAGCTCAGGTTGTACCGTAGTTAGTAGCTGCACGTGGCCTCCCTACGCGGCCTGTGTTATAAATTGGAGATTTAAAAAAAAAAAAAAAAAAAAGGACATTGTGGCGGACCAAGCATCCTGCTGTGTGTTGGTTGATCTTGCCAATGCCTGCTGTCAGGCAGGGCATTGGCTGGATTATTTCAAGGAGTCTAGCTCGGTGATCATACCCAAGCCGGGGAAGCCTTTGTACTCTATGCCCAAGGCCTTCTGGCCGATTGTGCTGCTAAACATGTTGGGCAAACTTGTGGAGAAGATGATCTCCAACTGCCTTCAGTTTGATTGTGTCAGGTGGGGGGTGTTTCATCCCAACCAGGTTGGCGGTATCTGCCAGAAGTCCACTGAGGACGCTGGGTTGATCCTCACCCATCATGTTTGTGCAGGGTGAGCCCGGAGGCTGCGAACAAGTGTTGTTGCTTTCAATATTGCTCAGTTCTTTCCTTTGCTGAATCATGACATGATTCTAGCAATTTTGTCGCAGTCAGGTTTTGCGCCAGAGCTGGTGTGGTTCTTCAGCTCTTACTTGGTTAGGAGGTCTACCACTTATTTGTGGAATTCCTTCTGGTCCGACCCTAGGCAGGCTGACGTAGGCGTAGGACAGGGCTCTGCTCTGTCCCCAGTCCTGTCAGCCTTATACCTTGCCTCCCTGGTATATCTTTATTACCGGAGGACCTCCAGCCTTAGCATCGACATGCTCTCGCATGTTGACGATGGGACCCTTATAGTCCAAACCAAAACTTGGAAGGACAACGTATCTGCCTTACAGGCGGCTTATCGCTGCGTGCATGGGGTCTTTGACTTCTTTGGCCTCATGCTTGAGCATACCAAGTCTGAGGTCTTTCACTTCTCTCACAACCTGAGGGACACCAACCCACCCATTAACTTGGGCTTCCATCCATATATGGGGGACACCCCTTTGAGGCCTAAGCTGTTCTGGTGGTACTTGGGTTTCTATTTTGACCGTGCTCTCACTTTCCGCAAGCATGTACACTACTATTCTACCAAGGCATTCTCCACAGTTGGAGTGATGGGGATGCTTGGTAATTCAGCTTAGGGACTGCTACCTGATCAGAAGCACCTCCTCTACCGGTCCTGCATGATTCCTATTGCCACGTATGGATTCTGTATGTGGTATCACAAGGGTTTCCGTAACAAGGGAATCCTCAAGATATTCAACTCCATGCAGTGATGCGCTGCTAATTGGATCATTGGTGCATTCTGCACGTCCCCCTCTGGGAGGGCAGAGGCCCTTGTGGGCCTTCTGCCCTTCTGGTTGCATCTCAAGAAGCTGGCTTCCCGAACAATATTCTGGGTTGCCACACTTGCAGCAAATCATCCACTTCGGCCCTTACTGGGCCACAAGTTTAAGGGGAGCTCCCCAGCATACCCTTGCTCTATCTTGTCTCTCACCCTGGCGCTTCGGCCCAAGGTGAAGAGTGCCTTTATGGAAGTGCAGAATGTGCTTCCGCAGCTTACTGAGCTGTTCAGCCCATTCACAGATGAGAACAGGCCAGATCTCCATCTTTTGGACCGCTTCTTGGAGCGGATCAAATTCATGCTCTACACTGTTGATCCGGAGGGGGATTCGAAGCAATGGCATCTTGACAGACTGCATGCCTCTATCCGGAGGGTGCAGGCCAACCTATCGTCTGCTTGTATAGCAGCTTGTGCCTACCGGCTGCTGTGCAAGAGACTGCAAGCCATCTCAGCGGCTTGGGTGTTGGCAGGTGGGCACTTGGTCAAGTAGGCCAGGCAGGCCATAGGGAGGGTTCTGCTCACTGATGTGGAGCTCCACTCCATCCGGCTGGGAGTAGGCATGGTCCTGGATCATGCTGAAACCAACCACATCTTTATCTACACCAGCTCCATAGGCTCTGCCCGTAGAGCTGTGGATCCTTCTGTGCACGCCAGCCATGCTCATTCCCTGGAGGTATGCTGGTCTCTGGATTGCTGGTTGTCTGCCAAGGCCCAGTGGACCATCACTTTCTGGCAGGTGCCCTCAGGCTTTGTTGCAGAATGTCACTCTGATGCTGTTGCGATGGCAAAGGAGCTCCGCGTTTCGCTGGGCATCCACCCAGTGACCACCATTGATTCCCTTCATGCTGAGGTCATGAGGGGATGCATCGACAAGTGGGTGAATATGTTTCGCTCACCCTTGTATCGAGGCAGGAACTTCCTCTCTCTGTTAGACTCCTTCGGGAAGCCTCTCCAACCCTTGTACCTCTCTGACGGTACTTGGCTCTGAGAAATCAGTCCTTAGATGTCTGTTGCTAGCACAGCGTGGGCAGTCCGCACTATATTTGGTCATGCTCCTATAGGGGAGTACCGCGCTAGATTCCATCCCCAGGAGGACCACTCCTGTCCTTGTGGGCTGCAGCTTGAAACCCGCACTCACATTCTCACCTCCTGTCTGGAGTACACACAGCATGGTGGCTGATCCTGTGACCCCAACACCCTTCTGGGCTTTCTGGAATGCAATCCTTCCATGTTTGTATTCCTATCCCAGCCCCAAGGGGTGGGATAGCTGGGGAGGCCTTCAGGTTATTCCCCCCTTGTGGGCTTTGGCCTCGAGGAGCTGACAGTTATTTGCCCCCTACCCTTTGGGCAGGGTATAGCGATTTATGGAGAATTGACTCCTAACGCCCCTAGGGGCAGAGACCTGATGCTCTTAGAGCCTTCACCTGCAGGGTGTAGGGATTTATGGAGAATTAACTCCTAACCCCCTTTGGGGGGGGGACCTGTTGGCCCTATCCACCTCTTGTCTGTCGCACTCCGGTTTCCGTTGGGGTAGCAAGCTCTTCACCCATGCACACTTCTTTACGGAGTGTAGCCTTTTGAGTCAGCAGGACTCTCTTCCCTACCTTTATTGGTAGTTATACCATGTATTAGTTGCCTTGTATGTAGCTAGTGCACGCAGACTGCGCTTGAGCACCGTATTATAAATTGTTGATTTCAAAAAAAAAAAAAAAAAAAAAAGATCCAGCTAGGACCTCCAACTACCTCTGGGACGTCCGGGATGCTCCTCCCAAAAGGGCACATCCTGTTGATAATGGACTGACGGAGGATGGGCTCAGGGCTCCCCTCACACTTTAGCCCATAATCTTTTTTTTTTTTTTTTTTTTGAAATCAACAATTTATAACGCGGTGCTCAAGTGCAGTCTGCGTGCACTAGCTACATACAAGGCAACTAATACATGGTATAACTACCAATAAAGGTAGGGAAGAGAGTCCTGCTGACTCAAAAGGCTACACTCCGTAAAGAAGTGTGCATGGGTGAAGAGCTTGCTACCCCAACGGAAACCGGAGTGCGACAGACAAGAGGTGGATAGGGCCAACAGGTCCCCCCCAAAGGGGGTTAGGAGTCAGTTCTCCGTAAATCCCTACACCCTACAGACCAAGGCTCTAAGAACTTTGGGTCTCCGCCCCTAGGGGCGTTAGGAGTCAATTCTCCATAAATCGCTACACCCCGCCATAGGACGGGGGGCGAATAACCACCAGTCCCTCAAAACCGAGGCCGCAAGGGGGGAATAACCTGAAGGCCCTCCCCAGTTATCCCACCCCTTGGGGCCGGATTAGGAACGCAAATGCGGAAGGATTGCATTCCAGAAAGCCCAGGAGGGCATCGAGGTCGCGGGGTAAGCCGCCATGTCGCGTGTACTTTGGGCAGGAAGTGAGTATGTGGGTACGGGTTTCAAGCCGCAACCCACATGGACAGGAGTGATCCTCCTGGGGGTGGAATCTAGCGCGGTACTCCCCGATAGGGGCGTGACCGAGTATGGTGCAGGCGGCCCTCGCTGTACCAGAGACAGACATCCAGGGGCTGATTTCTCGGAGCCACGCACCTCCGGAGAGGTACGTTGATACACCCCCTCGTGACCTCAGCCTGGAGAGAGTCGATAGTAGTCGCCAGGCGAGCGCTCAGCGATACCCAGAGCTCCTTCACCATCGCGACGGCGTCAGAGTGAAGTTCTGCAACAGAGCCCGAAGGCACCTGCCAGAAGGTAACGGTCCGCTGGGCCTTAGAAGACAGCCAGCAGTCCAGGGACTGGCACACCTCCAGGGAATGAACCTGGCTGGCGTGCACAGAGGGATCCACAGCTCTGCAGGTGGAGCCCGTAGAGCTGGTGTAGATGAAGATGTGGTCGGTTTCCGCATGGTCCAAGACCATGCTTACTCCCAATTGAATGGAGTGGAGCTCCGCATCAGCAAGAAGAACCCTCCCTGCGGCCTGTCTGGCCTGCTTGACCAGACACCCGCCTGCAAACATGCAAGCTGCCGAGACAGCCTGCAGTCTCCCGCATGGCAGCCGGTGGGCACCAGCCGCTACACAGACAGATGACGGATCAGTCTGCGCCCTCTGAATGGAGGCGTGCAGTCCGTCAAGGTGCCGTTGCTTCGAATCCCCCTCTGGATCAATGTTAGAGCCGGTGCGGGTCGGAGCCGAAGCGGAGGGTCGGGGTGGTATCCTTGGTATAAGGTAACCGGGGGACGGGACGACGTCAGTACGTAGACGGCGGGACCGAGGCGGAATACTTCGGGCGGAGAGTGGACTTGCAGCCTCAGCTTATGTGCTGTGCCCTCCTACTGTCCGAGTCCGTATTTCAGGAAGTCGGGGCCGAAGCGGAGCAAGGCAGAGAGAGAGGAGGATAGGGAACAGGGGACTGGTCCGCTGCTCGATTCGATTATCAGACTGAGGAGTACAAGCCAAGTGCCTACGGTATATATACTACTAGCTCGACGAATTATGACTCGTACTGACTACGTGCGGAGCGAAGCGGAGACCCATATGGTTACAAGTGGATTACGAATAATTTCGAATGGAATGGAGACTGGTACGGGTATGGAGACTGGTAACGTATTCTGATTACGGACGGAGAATGGAGAACTGGACAATGGGAGCACCGAGGGTCAGGTGGTCGTGGCACGTGTAGAGGTAGGTCGCGTGATCGGGGCGAAGGGTAGCGGTCGGAGCCAGTCGGGGCCGAGTCGGAGGGCATAGGGTTGTCGTGTGGAGCACACGTGGAGTCGAGAAGCCGAAGCCTAATGGTTAAGCTCTAGGTTTGGTGTGGATATGACAATCAACGGTGTAGAGTCTAAATTTGATCTGCTCCAAGAAGCGGTCCAAAAGACGGAGACCTGGCCTATTCTCATCTGCAAATGGGGAGAATGGCTCAGTAAGCTGCAGAAGCACTGCTTGCACTTCCATAAGGGCACTCTTCACCTTAGGCCAAAGCGCAGGGGTGAGAGTTGAAATAGCTCGCGGGTGTTCCAGAGAACTCCCCCTAAACTCATGGCCCAGCAAAGGCCGAAGCGGATGATTAGCCGCAAGAGTGGCAACCTGGAATTTTGTTCAGGAAGCCAACTTCTTAAGATGCAGCCGGAAGGGCAGAAGGCCTGCTAGGGCCTCTGCCCCCCCGGTTGGAGATGTGCAAAATGCACCGATGATCCAGTTAGCGGCTCGCCGCTACATGGAGTTAAACATCTTGAGAATTCCCTTGTTATGGAAACCCTTGTGATACCACATACGAAATCCATATGTGGCAATAGGAACCATGCAGGACCGGTAGAGGAGGCGCTTCTGGTCAGGAAGTAACCCCTGGGTTGAATTACCAAGCATCCCCATCGCACCAACCGTGGAGAAGGCCTTGGTAGAATAGTAGCGGACGTGCTTGCGAAAGGTGAGAGCACGGTCAAAATAGGAGCCCAAGTACCACCAAAACGGCTTGGGCTTCAAGGGGGTGTCCCCTATGTATGGATGGAATCCCAGGTCAATGGGCGGATTGGCATCTCTCAGGTTGTGAGAGAAGTGAAAGACCTCAGACTTGGTATGCTCAAGCGTGAGGCCAAAAGAGTCAAAGAGCCCATGCACGCAGCGATAAGCCGCCTGCAGGGCAGTAACATTGTCCTCCCAGCACTTGGTCTGGACTATGAGGGTCCCGTCGTCGACATACGAAAGCATGTCTACGCCGAGGCCAGGGGTCTGCTGGTAATACAAGTACACCAGGGGGGCGAGATACAGGGTGGACAAGATGGGGGACAGAGCAGAGCCCTGCCCCACGCCCACATCCACCTGCCTAGGGTCAGACCGAAAGGAATTCCACAAGTATGTGGTAGACCTCCCAACCAGGTAAGAGCCAAAGAACTGCACCAACTCCAGTGCGAAGCCCAACCGCGACAGCACCGCCAGAATCATATTGTTACGTGGTCGTACCTGAAGGACATTGTGGTGGATCGAGCGTCCTGCCACATGTTCGTCGATCTCGCCAATGCCTGTCTGGCGGCAGGACATTGGCCTGATTATTTCAAGGAGTCTAACTCGGTGGTCATACCTAAACTGGGGAAGCCCTCGTACTCCACCCCCAAGGCTTTCCGGCCGATTGTGTTGCTTAACACATTGGACAAACTCATGGAGAAGATGATCTCCAACCACCTCCAGTTTGACTGTGTCAGATGGGGGGTGTTTCATCCCAACCAGGTTGGCGGTATCCGCCAGAAGTCCACTGAGGATGCCGGGTTGATCCTCACTCATCTTGTTCCTGCAGGGTGGGCTCAGGGACTGCGGACTAGCGTTGTAGCCTTTGACATCGCTCAGTTCTTCCCTTCGCTGAATCATGACATGATTCTGGCAGTGCTGTTGCAGTCGGGTTTTGCACCTGAGTTGGTGCGGTTCTTCGGCTCTTACCTGGTTGGAAGGTCTACCACGTACTTGTGGAATTCCTTTCGGTCGGACCCTAGGCAGGTGGATGTGGGCGTGGGGCAGGGCTCTGCTCTGTCCCCCATCTTGTCCACCCTGTATCTCGCCCCCCTGGTGTACTTGTATTACCAGCAGACCCCTGGCCTTGGCATAGACATGCTTTCGTATGTCGACGACGGGACCCTCATAGTCCAGACCAAGTGCTGGGAGGACAATGTTACTGCCCTGCAGGCGGCTTATCGCTGCGTGCATGGCCTCTTTGACTCTTTTGGCCTCACGCTTGAGCATACCAAGTCTGAGGTCTTTCACTTCTCTCACAACCTGAGAGATGCCAATCCGCCCATTGACCTGGGATTCCATCCATACATGGGGGACACCCCCTTGAAGCCCAAGCCGTTTTGGCGGTACTTGGGCTCCTATTTTGACCGTGCTCTCACCTTTCGCAAGCACATCCGCTACTATTCTACCAAGGCCTTCTCCACGGTTGGTGCGATGGGGATGCTTGGTAATTCAACCCAGGGGTTACTTCCTGACCAGAAGCGCCTCCTCTACCGGTCCTGCATGGTTCCTATTGCCACATATGGATTTCGTATGTGGTATCACAAGGGTTTCCATAACAAGGGAATTCTCAAGATGTTTAACTCCATGTAGCGGCGAGCCGCTAACTGGATCATCGGTGCATTTTGCACATCTCCAACCGGGGGGGCAGAGGCCCTAGCAGGCCTTCTGCCCTTCCGGCTGCATCTTAAGAAGTTGGCTTCCTGAACAAAATTCCAGGTTGCCACTCTTGCGGCTAATCATCCGCTTCGGCCTTTGCTGGGCCATGAGTTTAGGGGGAGTTCTCTGGAACACCCGCGAGCTATTTCAACTCTCACCCCTGCGCTTTGGCCCAAGGTGAAGAGTGCTCTTGTGGAGGTACAGGCAGTGCTTCCGCAGCTTACTGAGCTGTTCTCCCCATTTGCAGATGAGAATAGGCCAGGTCTCCGTCTTTTGGACCGCTTCTCAGAGCGGATCAAATTTAGACTTTATACCGTTGATCCGGAGGGGGATTTGAAGCAATGGCACCTCGACGGACTGCACACCTCCATCCGGAGGGTGCAGTCTGATCCGTTGTCTGTCTGTGTAGCGGCTGGTGCCCACCGGCTGCCGTGTGGGAGGCTGCAGGCTGTCTCGGCAGCTTGTGTGTTTGCAGGTGGGCGTCTGGTCAAGCAGGCCAGGCAGGCCATGGGGAGGGTTCTGCTTGCTGATGCAGAGCTCCACTCCATTCGGTTGGGAGTAAGCATGGTCCTGGACTGTGCGGAAACCAACCACATCTTCATCTACACCAGCTCCGCAGGCTCCGCCCGCAGAGCTGTGGATCCCTCTGTGCACGCCGGCCAGGTTCACTCCCTGGAGGTGTGTCAGTCCCTGGACCGCTGGTTGTCTTCCAAGGCCCAGCGGACTGTTACCTTCTGGCAGGTGCCTGCGGGCTCTGTTGCAGAGCTTCACTCTGACGCCGTTGCGATGGCGAAGGAGCTCTGTGTATCGCTGGGCACTCGCCCGGCGACTACTATCAACTCTCTCTGGGCTGAGGTCATGAGAGGGTGTATTGATGAGTGGGTGAATATGTTTCACTTGCCCCTTTATAGGGGAAGGAATTTCCTTCCCCTGCTGGACTCCCTTGGGAAGCCAATCCAACCCTTGTACCTTTCTGGAGGTGCATGGCTCCGAGAAATCGGTCCCCGGATGTCCATCGCTGGTACAGCAAGGGCTGCCCGCACCATACTCGGTCACGCCCCTATCGGGGAGTACCACGCTAGATTCCATCCCCAGGAGGATCACTCCTGTCCCTGTGGGTTGCAGCTTGAAACCCGCACTCACATACTCAATTCCTGTCCGAAGTATACGCGATGTGGTGGCCTACCCCGCAACCTCAACGCCCTTCTGGGCTTTCTGGAACGCAATTCCTCCACGTTTGCATTCCTATCCCGGCCCCAAGGGGTGGGATAACTGGGGAGGGCCTTCGGGTTATTCCCCCCTCGTGGCTTCGGTTTCGAGGGACCGGTGGTTATTTGCCCCCCACCCTAGGGCGGGGTGTAGCGATTTATGGGGAATTGACTCCTAACGCCTGTCAGGGCAGAGACCCGAAGTTCTTAGAGCCTTAGTCTGTGGGGTGTAGGGATTTACGGAGAACTGACTCCTAACCCCCTTTGGGGGGGGGACCTGTTGGCCCTATCCACCCCTCGTCTGCCACGCCCTGGTTTCCGTCGGGGTAGCGGACTCTTCGCCCACGCGCACTTCTTTATGGAGTGTAGCCTTTCGAGTCAGTGGGACTCTCTTCCCTACCTTTATTGGTAGTTATACCATGTACTAGTTACTTTGTTGTAGTTAGTGCACGCGGACTGTGTTCGAGCACCGCGTTATAAATTGTTGATTTCAAAAAAAAAAAAAAAAAAAGAGGTGCGTCCACATGACATGGTCTGGACCGGGCAAAGACAGAGAAGAGCACGTGTGCAGGGCCTTGTGCATCTCCAAGTCGGAGAAGACCGGCCACTCCCGTGGTGGGAGCAGATCGATCTGATCAAGCACCCCGATATCGACCAGACGATTGTTGGTGGCATTGTAGGATCTGTGAAGCCCTTCCCAGAGCTCCTCAAGAGTGTTGCAGGGGTGATCACAATAGCGGATCGCCTCACAGGGAGGCAATTTGCGTGCCCTGACCCAATCCATCAGGTGCCAGAGTCGCTTGTTGGTAGAAGCAATCTCCTCGATGTGCTCATTGAAGAACTTGCGCTTGGCGGCCTTCCAGGTCCGCTTAAACATGTGAGCGTCTTCCCAGTCCCGAGACTGAGAGTACACCGTGTAAGTGTGTGAGCACTCATCATCCCACCACGGCTTAGACTGCGAGACAATGCATACCTCCTTGGAGTGGGCAAGCCATGCCTCAGAGAAGACCACCAAGATGGCCAAGGCTACCTCGTCGATCCTAGCAGATGAGCCCAGGTCCGGAAAGTCCAGACTCATAAGCCCCATCGAGACCTCAGCTAAGAACTCAGCCTCCTCGTCCAAGTCCCATTTCAGCGAGCGCCTGGGCACAGCCTCCTTGAAGGCTTCCAGGGGGACAGTGATCCGAAGGGGGCAATGGTCAGATTGCCTCCGCAGATCGGGACACTGCGTGGGAAGTGGCAGGTAGCCCGCAGCCACCCTTGCAAACACAAGGTCAATCATGGTAGAAGCAAGCCCCTCCTCAAAGGGGAAATACATGGGACCCGGGTTCTCAGGGAGCAAGAGATCTAGGCCCAACGTGTCCACCGTTTCCAGCAGGGAGGCGGCAGCAGCGGGGTTGTGGGGAGCCCACAGGTCCCACTGCGGTGAGTGGCAGTTGAAGTCCCTAGACATGAGGGCATACTGCAGGAGAGAGTCGGCAGCATCCACTTGCAGAGCTCCACTCCATTTGGCTGGGAGTAGGCATGGTCCTGGATCGTGCTGAAACCAACCACATCTTTATCTACACCAGCTCCATGGGCTCTGCCCGCAGAGCTGTTGATCCTTCTGTGCATGCCAGCCAGGCTCATTCCCTGGAGGTGTGCTGGTCTCTGGATCCCTGGTTGTCTGCCAAGGCCCAATGGACTGTTACCTTCTGGCAGGTGCCCTCGGGCTCTGTTGCAGAGCTTCACTCCGACGCTATTGCAATGGCGAAGGAGCTTTGCGTCTTGCTGGGCGTCTGCCTGACGACTACCATTGACTCCCTTCATGCTGAGGTCACGAGGGGGTGCATCGACGAGTGGGTGAATATGTTTCACTCACCCTTGTATTGAGGTAGGAACTTCCTCCCTCTGTTGGACTCCTTCAGGAAGCCTCTCCAACCCTCGTACCTCTCCAGTAGTACATGACTCCGAGAAATTGGTCCTCGGATGTCTGTTGCTGGCACAGTGCGGGCAGTCCACACTATACTCAGTTATGCCCCTATAGGGGAGTACTACACTAGACTCCACCCCCAGGAGGACCACTCCTGTCTGTGTGGGCTGCGGCTTGAAACCCGCACTCACATTCTCACCTCCTGTCCAGAATATACGCAGCGTGGCGGCTTACCCCACAACCTCGATGCCCTTCTGGGCTTTCTGGAACATAATCTGTCTGGGCCTGGATTATCCAGACCTGGGCTCATCCAGCAGGATTGACGAGGTGGCCCTGGCTATCTCTACGGTCTTCTCCTGGGTGTGGCTTGCCCACGCCAAGGAGATTTGCATCATCTTGTGGTCTAAACTGTGGTGGGACAATGAGTGCTCACGCGCTCACGCGCTTACGCAGTGTATTCTTGGTCTCGTGACTGGGAGGATACTCGCATGTTCAAGTGGACCTGGAAGGCTACCAAACGCAGGTTCTTTGATGGCCATATCAAGGAGATTGCCTCTACCAACAAGCACCCCTGGGACCTGATGGATTGGGTCAGGGCACACAAGTTGCCTCCCTCCGAGGCAATTCGCTATCGTGATCGCCCCTGCAACACTCTCGAGGAGCTCTGGGAAGGGCTCCACGGTTCCTACAATGCTGTAAGGGGATGGGCGTTGTGTTCCGCGTCGTGCCCCCCCCTTACGCAAGGTACGTCTAGAGACTTGTGGTTGGATGTCCGGACTCGGCCTTCCTAGCCGATGCCCGAGGTCCAAGCCCGGTCTTGGCCTTCAGCCACCCCCATTCCCGAGCCCGATCCATGGACGACCTTATCATCTATAGTTGTTTGTATATTGTTTGTGCGTGTTATTTCTGGTAGCTACTGTAGTGTTTGGTTACCCGGTCTGTGCGCAGACCACTATGTATATATGTAGCGTGGGTGGCGATCATAATCGCCACCTGAATATCAAATTGGTTCCGGCGCTCTTACTTCCCCTAACAAACGCCGCCAACAACCGTCCAGTCGATGTTGGAGTTCTTGATCAGATCGATCCGCTCCCATCGTGGGAGTGGCCAGTCTTCTCCGACTTGGAGATGCACAAGACCCTAGGCATGTGCTCCTCTCTGTCATTGCCCAGCCTGGACCACGTCACGTGGACGCACCTCAAGTCCGTTCTGGTGGGCCCAGCAGTTACCTGTTTGGTCTGTCAGATTGCTGATGCCTGCATGGAGTGTGGGCATTGGCCTCATCATTTTAAGGAGAGCGTGTCAGTTATCATACCGAAGCCTGGCAAGCCCTCCTATGCTACCCTGAAGGCATTCAGACCAATTGTCCTTCCCAATACTCTTAGTAAACTTATCAAGAAGATGATCTCGCGCCGCTTGCAGTTTGAGGCTGTCAAGTTTGGTGTGTTCCATCTGAACCAGTTCGGTGGTGTGATCCAGCGGTCCACTGAAGATGCTGGGGCCTACCTTGTGCACTTGGTCCGTGCCGGGTGGGCCTGTGGGTTGAAGACGAGCGTTCTTGTCTTCGACATCGCAGAGTTTTTCCCATCCCTTAACCATGGGATGCTTCTCGCAGTTTTGGCTTGGCAGGGGTTCTCCCCTTGTGTGGGCCAGTTCTTTGCTTCTTATCTCACAGGGAGGTTTACCAGTTATGCCTGAAACTCCTTCCTGTCTGCACCATTCCAGGTGGAGGTGGGGGTGGGCCAGGGGTCTGCCCTCTCACCCGTCCTGTCTGGCCTTTACCTGGCCCCCGCCATGTACATTATCGAGCGGAGGCTCCCTCAGCTGGGCCTCTCGCTCCTGTCTTACATTGACAATGGTACCATCGTGGTGCAGGCCTGGGACCTGGGTGCTAACTGCGTCCTGCTCTGCAGATCTTACGAGGTTGTCCATGACACCTTTACTCAGTTTGCACTTGTCATGGAGCACAATAAGTCCGAGCTCTTCCATTTCTCACAGGACCGTTCCGGTGAGAACCCCCCGGTGGACCTGGGGTTTCCCCCGTTCACTGGCGCCACCCCTCTTTGGCCCAGGACCTATTGGAGGTATCTGGGTTTCTATTTCGATCATGCCCTTACGTTTAAGGAGCATGTTTGTTTTTACTCTACTAAGGCTATTTCCATGGTCAAGGCCATAGGGATGCTTGGTAACTCCGTCCAGGGGCTTCTGCCAGATCAGAAGTGCCTTCTTTATCAGTTGTGTGTGGTTCCTATTGCCGCGTACAGCTTCCACTTGTGGTACTACCGGGGCGCCAGATGTAAGGGCGCATTGGACTACCTTTGCCGGATGCAGCGCCGGGCTGCACTCTGGATCACCAGCGCCTTTAGGACGTTGCCCGATGGGGGGGTTGGGGCCATTGCGGGCCTGATCCCCATTCATCTTCATCTCCAGAAGCTTCGTGACTGTGCCAAGCTGTGGTACGCCACACTTGCTCTGGGCCATCCCGTTTGTGCCCTCCTTGGTTGGGGCTACAGCGGAGATCTCCGGTCTCACATCCAGTTTATAGCCAAACTCCCTCCCTGTGAGTTGATCAAGGTGAAGGGGCCTGTCATCGACGCTAACCAGCATCTTGCTGCCCTTGCCAGGCCTTTCGACGCTGTTGCGCTGGAAGCCTGGCTGGGGCGCTGTCTCTTGGATGTGTACCCGGGTCGGGTCCACTTCCACTCTTACGACCGGGGAGCGGGGGATGCCCTTGTGGCCCATGTTGCGGCTCTCGACTGGGTTCTGGCCTGGGCACAGGCCGATCCGGGGGTTCTGGTGGCAGCGATGGACATGAGTCTGCCACCCTGCCAGGTCCACCAGGTGGTTGTGGCTGCCCAGATTTTCTGGGGGCTGGGCTGCGTCCATGCAGTCCGGCTTCCGGGGGGGAAGGTTATGGCCCCTGAGGCTGAACTTTTCACCATCCGACTGGCGGTGTCCAAGGCAGTTACTGTTGAGGGTGCCGCCGGCCTTGTCCTGTTCCACGACTCATTGGCCTCAGCCAGACAGGTGGTGGACCCATCGGTGCATTCTGCTCAGGGTTACTCCTTGATGGTTTGCCGCCTACTCGCTGATCGGTTTGCTGGAGGTCCAGCCTGATCGGTCCACTTCTGGGAGGTCCCTTTGCGTGCAAAGTGGCCTTTCCATACTCAGGTGCACAACTTCGCTAGGTTGCTGCCTCCCATTGGGGTAGGGGCTCGTCCCCAGGCCTCGCTTGACTACCTCTGCAAGGAGGAAGTACGTTTGTGTCAGGACCGCTGGATTGAATTGTTCCAGGATCCTGACCATTGTGGGCATGGTTTCCTCCAGCTCGCCAGGGATGACAATTGCCCCCTGCGGCCCACGTATCTCCATGGTGGGGCCTGGATCCCGCACACTCACTTGGTGTCAGTGATGGCCTGGATAACACATGCTATTCTTAATCATGCGCCGATAGGGAGCTATCAGAGGCGTTTTTTTCCACAGGAAGATTACTCCTGCCGCTGTGGGTTTTGGGAGGAGACCCATGAGCATGTGTTCCGGAGCTGCCCTAGGCACTCCTTGGCGGGGGTCCCAGCTACAGTCGAGGCCCTCATCGCTTTCCTTGAAGCGTCCCCGACTGCGTTCGTGTTCGCTGAGAGGGCCGGGCCCCCCCCAGGGGGTATTGGCTAGTAGCTCTGCCTGGCACCTGGTTGGGTCCAGGCCAGGGTGTTGGTTATTCCCCCACTGTCTTTGGATGGTGTGTAGGGATTGATGCAGGAATTGACCCCTAACCCCCATAGGGGGGGGACCTCGCCCTGGTTTGGCTCTCGCGCCATGTGCTGGGTGGCAGCCGTCTTCCCGCCTCCGTTCGTTTGAGGCGGCTTTGTCCTGGGCATGGGGAAACACATGCCCGCATCCACGGTTATGTATTGTATGTGCAGATACCCTGTAGTGTACAGCTTGGTCATTTGTACTGTAATATGTTGCTGCACGCGGCCTCCCTTCACGGCCCATGTAATTCATGGAGCCAGTAAAGTTGAAGGTCTAGGTGCTTCATTCGTCCGTGATGTTCTGGATTCTTTGCAACCTGTATTCCTGACTTGTTGTTAACATAGAGTGTCGAAGGGAAGGAAATGATGTGTCCAATCTCCGAGAGAATGTTGCGCATCCACATGATCTCCTTGCCTGCTTCAACTGCTGCAACATACTCAGCTTCAGTAGTAGACAGTGTTACCAATCCCTGATGCTTTGAGGACCATCCTACAGCACCACCACACACCAGAGTTACATATCCACCTGTTGCTTGTCCTGTCTCCTTGCAATCACCATGAGAGGCATCTGAGTAGGTTATAAATAACTTGTCATCATCATTCCCTTTGTAGACTAGCTTGTAGTCAGCAGTGCCTTTGAGGTAACGGAAGAGGTGTTTGACAGCTGCCTAGTGCTGGAGACCAGGATTGTGATTAAACCACCCCAGATAAGCAACAGCAAATGCAATGTCGGGACGAGTCATGGTGGCCAAGTACTGGAGTGCACCCACAGCACTGAGATAGGGAATAGAGCACATCTGGTCTTGTTCTGCAGGGGAGATTGTGATGTTGGCTAAGTCAATTCCTGGACTCATAGGAGTCTTCACAGGATTGCAGTCATCCATACCAAACTGTTTGAGCATAGAATCAATATAGTGCGATTGGAAAAGGGAGATGGTGTGGTTGGGGATGTCCTGAGCGATCTGGATGTTGAGAAGAAAGGAGGTGAGACCAAGATCATGGAGTTTGAAGTGTTTTGACAGCTTAACTACTGTTCTGTCCATGGCTTGATTGTTCTTGGACACAAGTGTGATGTCATCAATGAAGATGGGAACAATAACATAAACGTCACCCTTGCTGTAAACATACACAGAGTTGTCTGACTTGAGCTTGGTGTAGTCCAAAGAGCTAAAGACATCATGTAGCTTCTTGTTCCACTGTCTAGCAGCCTGTTTGAGGCCATAGAGCAATTTGGTAAGCTTGCAAACATGGTTAGGACCTCCCTCGTGGTAGCCTTCAGGTTGGTGCATGTAGATCTCTTCATTCAAGTCCCCATAAGTGAAGGCAGATGAAATGTCAACAGAACAAAGTGAATAGCCTTCTTTGGCTGCCAAGGCCAGAATGAGGCGTAAGGATGCAGGGCGATATGTGGGAGCAAAGACTTCAGTATAGTCAAATCCAGGGCGTTGAGAGTAACCTTTTGCGACCAACCTAGCCTTGTAGCGCTCCACGGAGCCATCAGCCTTGAGCTTGACTTGGAACACCCAACCTGAGTTGATAGCTGTCTTGCCAGGAGGAAGCTCAACGATTTGCCAAGTGTTGTTACCCATCAAAGACATCATCTCGTCATTGCAGGCACCTCGCCATTGAGTCCCATCAGGTGCAGACATTGCAGCCTTGAAGGTACGGAAGCCTGGGTCCTCTGTGTTGCCAGCAAACTCAACATCTTGAAAGCCATCCTCAACAGCTAGATCAGCTTCCTCCTCATCATCACTGTCAGGGACAGGAGGTGGAGGATCTTTGACCTTCCACCACTCACCAGGTGACTGTCTCACACGTGCAGAGTGTCGTGGAGCAGTTGGGAGCAATGGTGGTACAGGAGGCAGTGCAACATCAAGAGGAGGCACAGGAACAGGAGGAATGATAGGAGGTGGAGCAGGGAGTGGTACATCTTAAGGAGGATGAATAGAAATGGATGGAATGACTGGAGACACCCCCTCATTGTCAAGAGGTGGTACTCCCTTAGAATGCGGAGAGGAGGGTGGTAATGGAGTTGGTGCAGTGGGTGGAGGAGTAAATCCTGGATTGGAGTTGGAATGGGAGGGAAAGTTAGACAGAGCCGGGGGGTATTGGCTAGTAGCTCTGTCTGGCGCCCGGTTGGGACCGGGCTGGGGCGTTGGTTATTCCCCCGCTGTCTTCGGGCGGCGTGTAGGGATTTACATGGGAATTGACCCCTAACCCCCATTTGGGGGGGGACCTCGCTCCGGTCTGGCTCCCATGCTGCACGCTGGGCGGCAGCTGTCCTCCTGCCTCCGTTTATTTGGGGCGGCTTCATCCTGGGCATGGGGAAACACATGCCCGCATCCGCGGTCACGCGTTGTATGTACAGATACCCTGTAGCTTACAGCTCGGGTTGTACCATAGTTAGTAGCTGCATGCGGCCTCCCTACGCGGCCCGCGTTATAAATTGGAGATTTAAAAAAAAAAAAGAAAAAAAAAAGAAAGTTAGACAGAGCAGATGGGACAGCCAGTGGACGTGGTGCAGTCATCTGCACACTAGACAGTCCAGGGAAGTGCCATTCGTCAAAGTTAGCTCTCTCTGAGATTACAACTTGTTTAGTCACAGGATTGTAAAACCTCCATGCCTTGTAGCCAATAGGATAGCCAATAAATATACACCGTTGCATGTGTGGTCCAAGTGACGTCCACTTGTCTTTCTGCACATGAACATATGCAATGCACCCCCAGACTCATAGGTGAGCAACATCAGGCTTACATTTGTAAAAGGCCTCATAAGGAGTGGTGTTGGGAAGGGGAGCAGTAGGGAGGCGATTCCAGACATGAATCATTGCAGTGAGGCACTCGCCCCAAAATGAAGGAGGGAGATGGGCTTCAGCAAGCATCACAGTGATACGCTCACCCATTGTCCGATTAGTGCGTTCAGCCAAACCATTCTGTTGGGGCTGGTTGCGTGCAGAGTATCTCCACTCAATTCCACAGTCAGTGGTGAATTTGATGAAGGCATTAGACATGTATTCACCCCCTTTATCGTCCTGAAGTGCACGAATCTTGCAGGAGAGCTGGTTCTCTGCCCAAGACTTGAAAGTGCGAAATGCATCAAATGCCTCCAATTTCTTCTTTAGGTAGTAAGCTGCTTGGAATCGTGTTGAGTCATCAATGAACGTGATCCAGTACTTGTAACCTCGATTGGTAGGTACAGGGAGTGGTCCATGAAGATCTGAGTGCACAAGGTCAAGTGGTGTGCATGTATGATTGGTCAAGGGAGGAAATGAGGGAGCATGCATCTTGCCAGCCAAGCAAGGTTCACAAACAGGATTGGGAGGTGTCTGAGAGGTGAGAGTGAGACCAGTCACCAATTGCTGGGAGATCATCTTCTTCACATCAGCATAGTTCTGGTGGATGAGCCTTCTGTGCCAGAGTGACAAGTCAAGAGGGAGAGAGATAGAGGCTGCAGAAGCAAGCTGGGAAGCAATGGTGACTCCCTCAAGTACAGCAGTGTTGTTAGAACGGATCCTAGCACAGAACAGAGTCTTCCTATCCCTCTGGAAGTCCATAGACAAAGCAGAGATGTGTATATTAAGGCCTTTATGCCTAGTAAGGTAGAGGCAAGACAGGAGATTGCTCTGAAGCTGAGGAACATGGAGAACTTGTGAAAACTGCATTGCACTCGTCGCTTTTCCTCCTACAACTGGCTGAAACACCACAGAGCCCACCCCAGCTGAGTAAATGACTGAATCATCAGCTAACCGGACAGGAATGTGAAGGGTGCATAGGAATGCATCCAGTGACAATGTGGGGTCATATGAGAAGTAGCCCCTGAGTCTGCAAGCCAATCAACGTCAGAGGAGAGCTGGGAAGGTGTGGGGGAGGTTATACTCGCATTTCCAGCAAATTCTGTGGTGCTGAGCACATTTTTGGATGCAGGAGAGGGTAGGGAGTCTTGTGACGCATCCTGGGCCTTGTTGGCACGGTTCCTGGGCTGTCTAGAGCGCGATTTCGACGTGTTTTTGCATGCATCCTTCTGGGCATCCAAAAAGGAGTAGCACTTAAGCAGTGTGTGGCCAGGCTTGTCACAAAATTTGCATTTCCCGGATGAAGGAGTGGGTGCAGAGCGTGTTGCCAGTGCCTGGGAGGAGCCTGCAGTGTCCCCAGCACGTCTACGATGTTGAACATCCTCTGTGATGAAAGCCTAGCCTGGTGCACAGAAGCCTTGTCAAGTTTGTCCATGAGCAGGAGGGAAGAGGTGAATGAGGAGAATTCCTCAGCAGGGAGGGCTCTAATGAGAGCCATGGAGGCCAGTTCTTCATCTTTTTTTTTTTTTTTTTTTTTTTAATCTCCAATTTATTATGTGGGCCATGTAGGAAGGCCGCATGCAGCAATGTACTACAGTACAAACAACTGAGCCATACACTACAGGGTATCTGTACATACAACGCGTGACCGTGGATGCGGGCATGCATTTCCCCATGCCCAGGACAAAGCCGCCCTGAAAAACGGAGGCGGGAAGACAGCTGCCACCCAGCGCACGATACAGGAGCAGAACCGGGGCGAGGTCCCCCCCCAATGGGGGTTAGGGGTCAATTCCCACGTAAATCCCTACACGCCATCCGAGGACGGCGGGGGAATAGCCAGTGCCCTGGCCCAGACCCAACCAGGCGCCAGGCAGAGCTACTAGCCGATACCCCCTGGGGGGGGCCCGGCCCTCTCAGCAAACATGAATGCAGTCGGGGACGCCTTGAGGAAAGCAAGGAGGGCCTTGACCATAGCTGGGACCCCCGCCATGGAGTGCCTAGGGCAGCTCCAGAACATGTGCTCACGAGTCTCCTCCCGAAACCCACAGCGACAGGAATAATCCTCCTGTGGGAAAAAATGCCTGCGATAGCTCCCTATCGGTGCGTGGTTAAGAATAGCACGCGTCATCCGGGCCATCAAAGACACCGAGTGAGCATGCGGGATCCAGGCCCCACCGTGGAGATACATGGGCTGCAGGGGGCAATTGTCGTCCCTGGCAAGCTGGAGAAAACCATGCCCGCAGTGGTCAGGATCCTGGAACGAATCGATCCAGCGGTCCTGACACGACCGTACTTCCTCCTTGCAGAGGTAGTCTTTTTTTTTTTTTTTTTTTTTGAAATCAACAATTTATAACGCGGTGCTCGAACGCAGTCTGTGTGCACTAACTACAACAAAGCAACTAGTACATGGTATAACTACCAATAAAGGTAGGGAAGAGAGTCCCGCTGACTCGAAAGGCTACACTCCATAAAGAAGTGCGTGTGGGCGAAGAGTCTGCTACCCTGACAGGGACCAGGGCACGGCAGACGAGGGGTGGATAGGGCCAACAGGTCCCCCCCCCAAAGGGGGTTAGGAGTCAGTTCTCTGTAAATCCCTACACCCCGCAGACTAGGGCTCTAAGAACCTTGGGTCTCCGCCCTGACGGGCGTTAGAAGTCAATTCTCCATAAATTGCTACACCCCGCCCTAGGGCAGGGGGCGAATAACCACCGGTCCCTCAAAACTGAAGCTGCGAGGGGGAAATAACCTGAAGGCCCTCCCCAGTTATCCCACCCCTTGGGGCCGGGATAGGAATGCAAATGCGGAGGGATTGCGTTCCAGAAAGCCCAGAAGGGCGTCAAGGTCGCGGGGTAATCTGCCACGTCGCATGTACTTTGGACAGGAAGTGAGTATGTGACTGCAGGGTTCAAGCCGCTGCCCACAGGGGCAGGAGTGATCCTCCTGGGGATGGAATCTAGCGCAGTACTCCCCAATAGGGGCGTGACCGAGTATGGTGTGGGCGGCCCTTGCTGTACCAGCGACAGACATCCGGGGGCCAATTTCTCGGAGCCATGCACCTCCGGAGAGGTACGAGGGTTGGATTGGCCTCCCAAGGGAGTCCAGCAGGGGGAGGAAGTTCCTCCCTCTATAGAGGGGCAAGTGAAACATGTTCACCCACTCATTGATACACCCCCTCGTGACCTCAGCCCAAAGAGAGTCAATAGTAGTCGCCAGGCGAACGCCCAGCAACACCCGGAGCTCCTTTGCCATCGCGACGGCATCAGAGTGAAGCTCTGCAACAGAGCCTGAAGGCACCTGCCAGAAGGTAACAGTCCGCTGGGCCTTGGAAGACAACCAGTGGTCCAGGGACCAACACACCTCCAGGGAGTGAACCTGGCCAGCATACACAGAGGGATCTACAGCTCTGCGGGCGGAGCCCGCGGAGCTGGTATAGATGAGGATGTGGTCGGTTTCCGCATGGTCCAGGACCATGCTTACTCCCAACCGAATGGAGTGGAGTTCCGCATCAGCGAGCAGAACCCTCCCTATGGCCTGCCTGGCCTGCTTGACCAGACGCCCGCCTGCAAACACGCAAGCTGCCGAGACAGCCTTCAGCCTCCCACACGGCAGCCGGTGTGCACCAGCCGCTATACAAGCAGACGATGGGTCGGACTGTGCCCTCCGGATGGAGGCGTGCAGTCTGTCGAGATGCCGTTGCTTCAAATCCCCCTCCGGATCAGCGGCGTAAAGCCTAAATTTGATCTGCTCCGAGAAGCGGTCCAAAAGACGTAGACCTGGCCTGTTCTCATCTGCGAACGGGGAGAACAGCTCAGTAAGCTGCGGAAGCACTGCCTGTACCTCCATAAGAGCACTCCTCACCTTAGGCCGAAGCGCAGGGGTGAGAGTCAAGATAGCCCGAGGATGCTCTGGAGAGCTGCCCCTAAACTCATGGCCCAGCAAGGGCCGAAGCGGGTGATTAGCCGCAAGAGTGGCAACCCGGAATATCGTTCAGGAGGCCAACTTCTTAAGATGCAGCCGGAAGGGCAGGAGGTCTGCAAGGGCCTCTGCCCCCCCGGCTGGAGACATGCGAAACACACCGATGATCCAATTAGCGGCTTGCCGCTGCATGGAGTTAAACATCTTGAGGATCCCCTTGTTGCGGAAGCCCTCATGATACCACATATGAAATCCATATGTGGCAATGGGAACCACGCAGGACCGGTAGAGGAGGCGCTTCTGGTCAGGAAGCAAACCTCAGGTTGAATTACCAAGCATCCCCATCGCTCCAACCGTGGAGAAGGCCTTGGTAGAATAGTATCGGACATGCTCGCGAAAAGTGAGAGCACGGTCGAAGTAGAAGCCCAAGTACTGCCAAAACGGCTTGGGCCTCAATGGGGTATCCCCCGTATATGGATGGAAGCCCAGATCAATGGGCAGGTTGGTATCCCTCGGGTTACGAGAGAAGTGAAAGACCTCAGACTTGGTATGCTCAAGTGTGAGGCCAAAAGAGTCAAAGAGCCCATGCACGCAGCGGTAGGCCGCCTGCAGGGCAGTAACATTGTCCTCCCATGTCTTGGTCTGGACTATAAGTGTCCCGTCGTCAACATATGAAAGCATGTCGACGCCGAGGCCAGGGGTCCGCTGGTAATACCTTGTGGAGGTAGTCAAGCAAGGCCCAGGAACACGCCCCTACCCCAACGGGGGGCAACAACTTTGCGAAGTCATGCACCTGAGTGTGGAAAGGCCACTTCGCACGTGAAGGGACCTCCCAGAAATGGACTGAGCAGGCCGGCCCCCCGGCAAACCACTCGGCAAGAAGGCAACAAACTGCCAAGGAATGACCCTGGGCAGAGTGCACCGACAGATCCACTGCTCGCCTGGCCGAGGCCATCGAGTCAGTGAACAGGACAAGGCCGGCAGCGCCCACAACAGAAACTGCCTTGGACACCGCCAGCCAGATGGCAAAAAGCTCAGCCTTGGGGGCCGTAACCCTCCCCCCTGGAAGCTGGACCGTGTGAACACAGTCCAGCCCCTGGAAAACTTGGGTGGCCGAAACCGCCTGGTGGACCCAGCAGGGCGGCAGACTCGCGTCTGTTGCCACCACCAGAACCCCCGGATCAGCCTGCGCCCAGGCGGCCAGTTCTTCATCCAGCTGGGCTAGTGTGAATCCAAAGGGGTGGAGATTCACAATTTTTCGAGTATTTTCGTCCACCCTGTTCATCAGAGCCTGTAGGGACTTGTCCTCTTGCTTCCTGATGCTGAATAAGTCGTCATATGCGTTAAAACACATCCCAGCATGCTTTTGGAGGTGTATTTGCTCTAGGGCCTTCCACATCTTCACAGGATCATCCTGAATCGAGTTGAAATGGATTCTCTGGTCAGGTTCCACCATTAGAAACAGCCAGCCAGCTGCCTTGTCTGCTTTAGCCTCCCAAGCTTCCTTAGCCTGATATTCTTCTTTGGTGGGAGGAGATGAGAGTGAGGGACTTAGCATAGAACCAGATACCACTCTCCACAGCCCAGAAGCTCGAAACCACGCCTCCATCTCTCCAGACCATGTGGGGTAGTTGGAAGCATTTAATTTGTCAAAATGGGGAGTGCTGGAAGCCATTGGGAAAGGCAGAGATGAGTGAAAGGGTAAAAACGCGTTTTGAAACTGTTATAGCCCAGGGCCCATAACCTGTTGAAGCAGGAGCGTTGGGGGACTGGTGAGGAGTCCTAACAGTGAAGGAACAAGTGTATTATGCGAAGGGAACGACTAGAAACGAAAGGAACAAGCTGTGGACAGCTGTGAGAGACTAGAGTAAAGGTAGAACTAACTACTCACCTGTGGACAGCTGTGAGAGACTGGAAGTCCCAAAAGCGTCCACAAGTGCAAGTCCATGTCTAGATCACATGACTAGCTACCAAAAGCGTCCAGGCCTATCTACAAGTCCACAAACACAACAACAAACAAGTGGGACTATTCAGAGCACAATGAGACAAGTGCACACTGCTCACCACAGGAGTGCACATAGTACATCCTGGCATGTCATAGGGCACTCCTAACAGAGGGTTGACCTAGCCGCCAATCCTGACGGCGACACTCAGGCGGACCACCTTCAGGTGATAGTGGAGTCGTTTGAGCTTGCCACAGAGTACTTGACCAAGCACTCCAAGGTGTTGATGATGGGCCCCTCATGGGAGAGGGTCTGGCTTGCATATGACAGACTCTTGTGGCACACTGGGTGTTGCAGGTTCTTAGATTACGGGTTGAAATGCGAGGGGGGCCCTGAGCCCACCCTCCATCAGTCCATTATCAATGGAATGCGCCCTTTTGAGAGAAGCATCCCGGACGTCCCAGAGGTTGTTGGAGGCCCCAGTAGGGTCAAACCTGCTGGGGCTGCCCCACCCTCCCAGCTGGCCATAGCACTGGCTCCCATGGACACAGCCCCCGACTCCAATGCCACCTCGGCTGCGGTGACAGGTGGGGTCAACCCCCCCAGATCCAAGGGCAAGGGCAAGGCCCCCCCCCCCTCCCCTGGTGCTGCTGCCTAACCTATTGGGGCCAAGCCCATCGCAAGCAGGCATGTCCTATGCGCAGACGGCTTTCCTGCCACCGCTGAAGGTCAACCTCTCCACCAAGCCTAGGGGTGCTAAGTGCTCCTTTGCTCAGGTGGCCACCACCGCCCCGGTCTCAAGGGATGGCAACACCAAGGTTGCAGAAGCTATTGCTGCTATGGCAAGGGCTTTTCCCCACCTCTCCCCTGCAGACATCTTCCATACCATTGGAAGGGGGTCCCCCACTCCATCGTCTGGGAGGTCCTGTAAGAGGCCTTGTAACACTACTTCTGGCCCCACGAGGCACCAGGTTGTTATCCTGTTTGTGGGCCCCAAGCCTCCGATCAAGGATCTATCCCAGGTCATCGCTGGAGCCAACAGGGCCCTCCTCAATGCAAAGTCCTCCCTCAACATCACGTCCGCCTCTCCAGCATACGACAGTTTGTCTCTTGCGACTGACCCAGTCATATCCACTACAGATCTTAATGTGATCCAGGACTGGGCATCCCGGTTCTTCCCAGTGGGCTCGAAGCCAACAGTCATGGTCCCCTCCTCTAAGTCCTTCATGAAAGTGTCAGACATCCCATTTTTTGCCTCTGACAGGTCCCGCATTACCAGTCAGTGGATAGAAAACATCATGTGACAGTTGTTGCATTGAGGCTTCCAAAACCTCCAGGGCCCGCCTCGGGTCAGGAGAAACTCCAACAAATCAGACACTGCAACTGTCTGGTTTGAGATCTGGGACTTGCAGACCAGGTTCTCCTCCAAGTTGATGATTGGAAGGTCATTGGCTGTTGGGCCCTGCACTTGCCCTATAAGTGTGGCCTCCCAGCAAGTTGGGACGTCTCTCTGCTGCCATTGCTGGCAGTGGGGGCACCCAACTAATATCTGCAGGGCGAGATTCCTGACCTGCCCTATCTGTTCCAAGCCATATAGCGAGGACAACCATTGGTCAATGGCGGGATGCTGCAAGGCCCGCCCCAACACAAATCCACCAGTCACTAGTACTGCTGAGGGCACGGAGTGCCCTCACCAGCCCTGTTGTAGGTATTGTGGCAGTTCCTTAATGAGTTATGTATATGCTCTCAGAATGTAAACCATAACTACATTCTACTGGACTCTTATCTCAAGTTATATAAAAATGACTTTGACATCCTGTTTGTGCAAGAACCCTCTTGGCAAAACCTCCATAAGGCTCCTTCCACCATTAGTAAGGATGGAGAGGGTGTTGTAGGTGCTCCACTCCATCCAGAGTGGACTTGCATCTGGAATCCTCAGCCGGATGATTTGTCCCCACGAGTGTTGGCTTATGTCCACTCGAGGCTGAAGTGTTTGCAGCTGTCCCTCCATAAGGATCTGGTTGATCATCGCAACATTATGGTGGTGTCCATGTGGTAGGTTATTTCAAGGAATCTAACTCAGTGGTCATACCTAAACCAGGGAAGCCCTCTTACTCTATGCCCAAGGCCTTTCGGCTGATCATGTTGTTGAACACGTTGGGTAAGCTTGTGGAGAAGATGATCTCCAACCACCTCCAGTTTGACTGTGTCAAATGGGGGGTGTTTCATCCCAACCAGGTTGGCGGTATTTGCCAGAAGTCCACTGAGGATACCGGGTTGATCCTCACCCATCTCATTTGTGCAGGGTGGGCTTGGGGATTGTGGACAAGCGTTGTCGCTTTCGACATTGCTCAATTCTTTCCTTTGCTGAATCATGACATGATTCTTGTGGTGCTCTCGCAGTCAGGGTTTGCGCCAGAGTTGGTGCGATTCTTTGGCTCATACCTGGTCAGGAGGTCTACCACCTACTTGTGGGGAGTGTAGCCTTTCGAGTCAGTGGGACTCTCTTCCCTACCTTCATTGGTAGTTATACCATGTATTAGTTGCCTTGTATGTAGCTAGTGCACATGGACTGCATTCAAGCACCGCATTATAAATTGTTGATTTCAAAAAAAAAAAAAAAAAAAAAACCACCTACTTGTGGAATTCCTTCCAGTCTGACCCAAGACGGGCTGATGTGGGTGTGGGGCAGGACTCTGCTCTATCCCTGGTCTTGTCGGCCTTGTATCTAGCCCCCTTGGTGTATCTTTACTACCAGAGGACCCCCGGCCTCAGCGTCAACATGCTTTCATATGTTGATAACAGGACCCTTATAGTTCAGACCAAAACCTGGGAGGATAATGTTACTGCCTTGCAGGTGGCCTATCACTGCATGCATGGGCTATTTGACTCTTTTGGCCTCACACTTGAACACACCAAGTCTGAGGTCTTTCACTTCTCTCATAACCCGAGGGATGCCAATCTGCCCATTGACCTGGGCTTCCATCCATACACGGGGGATACCCCTCTGAGGCCTAAGCCATTCTGGCAGTACTTGGGTTTCTATTTTGACCGTGCTCTCCTTCACCTTGATCAACTCTCAGGGAGGGAGCCTAGCTATGGACCGGGTGTGAGACCAGAGATCACTGCTGTACCCCCAGCCAAGGAGGGCGCAAATGGAATGACCTGGAGCAAGTGTGCTGTACCGTAACTGGGCATGATCATGAAGCTTCCAGAGATGAAGATGGATGGAGATCAGGCCTGCAATGGCCCCAACCCCCCCATTGGGCAACGTCCTAAAGGTGCCAGTAATCCAGAGTGCAGCCCGACACTGCATCTGGCAAGGGTGGTCCAGAGTGCCCTTACACCTAGCACCCCAGTAGTACCACAGACAGAAGCTGTATGTGGCAATAGGAACCATGCACGACCAATAAAGCAGGCACTTCTGATCAGGCAGAAGCCCCTGGACAGAATTACCAAGTATCCCCATGGCCTTGACCATGGAGATGGCCTTAGTAGAGTAGAAGCAAACATACTTCTTAAACGTAAGGGTACAATCAAAGTAAAAGCCCAAATACCTCCAATAGGTCTTGGGCCAAAGAGGGGTAGCACCAGTGAACAGGGGAAACCCCAAGTCCACTAGGGGGTTCTTACCAGACTGATCCCATGAGAAGTGAAAGAGCTCGGACTTGTCATGCTCCACAACAAGTATGAATCGAGTAAAGGTGTCGTGAACCACCTTGTAAGATCTGCGGAGAAGGATGCAATTGGCGTCCAGGTCCCAGGCCTGTACCACAATGGTACCATCATCAATGTAAGAGAGGAGCAAGAGGCCCAGCTGAGGGAGCCCCTGCTCAATAATGTACATGGCTGGAGCCAGATAGAGGCCAGACAGGATGGGTAAGAGGGTAGACCCCTGGCCCACCTCTACCTCTGCCCAGAATGGTTCAGACAGGAAGGAATTCCAGGCATAGCTGGTAAACCTCCCTGTGAGATAAGAAGTGAAGAACTTGCCAACACAAGGGGAGAACCCCTGCCAGGCGAGAATCGTGAGAAGCATCCCATGATTGAGGGATGGGAAAAACTGTGTGATGTCAAAGGCAAGAACACTTGTCTTCAACCTGTGGGCCCACCCAGCACAGACAAGGTGCACAAGGTAGGAACCAGCATCCTTGGTGGACCTCTGGATCACACCACCAAACTGGTTTGGATGGAACACACCAAACTTGACAGCCTCAAACTGCAAGCAGCGTGAGATCATTTTCTTGATAAGTTTACCAAGAGTGTTGAGAAGGACAATTGGCCTGATGTTAGAGCCGGTGCAGATCGGGACTGAAGTGGAGGGTTGGGGTGGTGTCCTTGGTATAAGGTAACCGGGGGACAGGGCGAAGTCAGTACATAGACTTCGGGACCGAGGCGGAGTACGTTGGGCGGGGAGTTGGACTTGCGGCCTCAGCATATGTGCTGTGCCCTCCTGCTGTCCTAATCTGTATTTCAGGAAGTCGGAGCTGAAGCAGAGCAAGACAGAAGGGAGGAGAGGATATGGAACAGGGAGCTGGTCTGCTGCTCGATTCGATTATCAGACTGAGGAGTACAAGCCAAGTACCTACGGTATATATACTACTGGCCTTAGGAACTATGACTTGTACTGACTACGTGCAGAGCAAAGTGGAGACTGATATGGTTACAAATGGATTATGAATGGGTTATGAATGGAATGGAAACTGGCACAGGTATGGAGACTGGTAATGTACCCTGACTACAGGTGGAGAATGGAGAACTGGGATGTAGAGACACCAAGAGTCAGGTGACTATGACACGTGCGGAGGTGATTGCGTGACCGGGGCAATGGGTTGTAGTCGGAGCGAGTTGGGGCCGAGTCGGAGGGTGAAGGGTTGTCATGTGGGAGCATATGTGGGGTCGAGAAGCCGAAGTTTAATGATTAGGCTCTGAGTTGGCATGGATATGACACCTGAACACCTTCAGAGTAACATAGGAGGGCTTGCCAGGCTTTGGTATGATAACCAACATGCTCTCCTTAAAGTGACAAGGCCAGTGCCTGCACTCCATACAGGCATCAGTGATCTGACAGACCAAATGGGTAACTGTCAGGCCTGCCAGAATGGACTTGAGGTGTGTTCACGTGACATGGTCTGGACCAGGTGAAGACAAAGAGGAGCACGTGTGCAGAGCCTTGTGCAACTCCAGGTCGGAAAATACCAGCCACTCCTGCAAGGGGAGCGGATCAATCTGATCTAGAACCCTGACATCAACTGGGCGGTCATTGGCAGCGTTGTAAGAACTGTGGAGCCCTTCCCAAAGTTCCTTGAGGGTGTTACAGGGGTGATCATGATAGCAGATTGCCTTGCACAGGGGCAACTTGCGTGCCCTGACCCAATCCATCAGGTCCCAGGGGTGCTTGTTGGTGGTAGCAATCTCCTCAATGCACTCATCAAAGAATTTGCGCTTGGCAGCCTTCCAGGTCTGCTTAAACACACAAGTATCCTCCCAGTCCCAAGACCAAGAATACACTGCATAAGTGTGTGAGCACTTGTCATCCCACCATGGTTTAGACCATGAGACAATGCATACCTCCTTGGAGTGGGCAAGCCATGCCCCAGAGAAGACTGCTGAGACAGCCAGGGCCACCTCATTGATCCTGTTAGATGAGCCAAGGTCCAGAAAGTCCAGACCCATGGGGGGATAATGATCTGAAGGAGGCAGTAATCAGGCTTCAGAACATGATGGATCACACCAGTCATAAAGTGAGTGACCAGTAGAACCAGAGTAAGAGGAGCATGGTCCTTTGGACCATGCTTCTCAAGATCAATCAGGGGCCTGAGATCAGGATCTCAAGCCATCAGGAGAAAGACAAGATCAATCACCAATGGTGACAGATTTGTATCGTGCAGGAAGTGAGTGGGGCCTAGAACCACTGGAAGCCCCAGATCCATCCCAACCTCCAAGAGAGATTGGGCAATCCCATGGCAGGCAGAGAGTCCACCAGCTCCCTAAGAGCAAGAATGGTGGTGTGCCAGTCATCAGAATAGACGTTCATAAGGTTATAGCTGTGTTCCCATCCCCTTGTATCTCACTGGAGGTACTTGGCTCCAAGAAATTGGTCCTTGGATGTCTGTTGCTGGCACAGCATGGGTAGCCTGCACTATACTTGGTCACGCCCCTATCAGGGAGTACTGCACTAGATTCCACCCCCAGGAGGATCACTCCTGTCCTTGTGGGTTACAGCTTGAAACCCGCACTCACATTCTCACTTCTTGCCCAAAGTACACGAGATGTGGTGGCTTACCCCATGACCTTGATGCCCTCCTGGGCTTTCTGAAGCAAAATCCTTCTGCATTTTTGTTCCAATCCCACCCCCCAGAGGGAGTGGAATAACTGGGGAGGGCCTTCAGGTTATTCCCCCCTCGCAGGCTTCAGCCTTGAGGAGCTGGTGGTTATTTGCCCCTCACCTTTGGACATGGTATAGGGATTTATGGAGAATTGACTCCTAACCCCCATCAGGGGGGGAACCTGTTGGCCCTATCCACCCCTTGTCTGTCACACCCTGGTTTTTGTTGGGGTAGCAAACTCTTCACCCACATACACTTCTTTACAGAGTGTAGTCTTTCAAGTCAGCGGAACTCTCTTCTCTACCTTTAGTGGTAGTTATACCCTGTATTAGTTGCCTTGTATGTAGCTAGTGCACCTGGACTGCATTCAAGCACTGTGTTATAAATTGTTGATTTCAAAAAAAAAAAGACCCAATCCATCACATCCCAGGGGCACTTGTTGGTAAAAGCAATCTCCTCAATGCACTTATTGAAGAACTTGTGCTTAGTGGCCTTCCAAGTCCACTTAAACATGTGGGCATCCTCCTGATCCCGAGACCAAGAATATGCTGCATAGGCACAAGAGCACTTATCATCCCACCATGGCTTCAACTGCGAGACAACGCAGATCTCCTTGGAGTGGGCAAGCCATGCCTCGGAGAAGACTGCAGAGATAGTGAGTGCCACCTCATCAATCCTGTGAGATGAGCCCAGGTCCGGAAAATCCAGACCTATAAGCCCTGTTAAGACTTCAGTCAGGAACTCGGCCTCCTCATCCAAGTCCCACTTCAGTGAGCGCCTGGGCACAGCCTCCTTGAAGGCCTCCAGGGGGACAGTGATCTGGAGGGGATAGTGGTCAGATTGACCCTGCAGATCGGGACACCTTGTGGGAAGTGGAAGATAGCCCATGATCACCCTTGTAAACACAAGGTTGATCATGGTGGAAGTGAGCCCCTCCTCAAAGGGGAAGTGGGTGGGGCCTGGATTCTCAGGGAGTGAGAGGTCTAGACCCAACAAGTCTGCTGTTTCCAGCAGGGAGGCAGCAGCAGCAGGATTATAGGGGGCCCATGGGTCCTACTGTGGCACATGGCAGTTGAAGTCCCCCAACATAAGGGCACACTGTGGGAGAGAGTCAACAGTATCCGCCAAGTAGTGAATACCCGACTGCCTGTTGTCCAAGTAGACATTGAGAAAATAAATTGGAGATTAAAAAAAAAAGGGAAGTGTATGACAGCCTGGAGTAACTCCATGGCTGCCAGCATAAGTTGCTCAGCACCCTCCAATGGGAGAGGCCTTGCAAGTGCAGTGTGTAACTTGGTCAACAAGGGAAATAGCAGCATGTATTTGCTCAGGGGGTATAATGCCCCAAGGGTGCAGTGGAGGTGGATCAGCAGCAACTACTGTATGTCTGCTACTAATAAAAGTATCACAGAGCAGATACACAAAATGTTGTGCTCTGCCCATAATAGTGCCCACCTAAGACAGATGGTGTCCTGGTCACTGGAGTCCAGCAACTGGAGAGAGTGTGTGACTGAGGGATCTAGAAAGTGTTCTGATGCCTCAGACAGAATGAAATCAGCAATGGTATCATCCAAGAATGGATCATACTCATTGTCGAGAGAGAACTTCATGGTAATGGAAGTTGATAATCAAGAGGGAACAACCTCTTGGTGAATTGCAAGGGAACTGCTAGGTGCATTCCCACACAAATAATAGGATGGAAGCACACCAATGTGCACTACACACCTGTAAAATTAGGTGCCAAGCACCCAAGAAATATGTGGTACACAGCCCAATTACTCCAGAGAGCAATTAGGGCCATGTCCGAAAAAGTGGCATTGCAGCCGAACAACTGAGTGCAGCCACATGTAATTATAGGGACAGGAGGGGTACTAGGACCCCTACCATCCTGTAAAATATGGGGTGAAGCACCTGCCGAATGAGTCCTAAACAAGCCCTGCAATCCAAGGAAGTAGGGCTGTCATGTCAAGGATTGATGTCGGGACACCTTGTCCATGACGTTTCGCTCATCATACAAGGAGTATGTGAGGAGCACCTGAGTACGGTGGCTCCTCAGTTAAGGAGTAATAAGTTTCACCATTTTCTATATGTTTTCACTTTCTCCTAATCATGTATTATAAATATGTCGCATATGCTCGCCTGGAGTCCAGGTTTTATCCCTCGGACTCCAGGTATGTTCTAGCACTCTTATTTGCTGTGTAGCTTATACTCAGGTTTTGTCCCTTGGACTCCAGTAATAAATCTCTGCTTGATTATCTATACTCTGCGCAAATGTCTCTTCGACAGGTTATGGGCTCCGGCAGTGAAACTACTTCTGAAACCCTACAGTTTCCGAAGTTGAATGGCACAAATTATTACACATGGGCCAGCAGCATGAAGGCTGCCCTTCAAGCAAAGTATTTATGGGGAATCATTTCCGGTTGTGAACACTGTCCCACCAAACCTCCCTCTCATTACTGTCCTCCTCAAAGCACCCAAGGATCTTAGACCAATCCCTCATCATCTGCAAAAGACAAAGCCAAGGACCTGGGAGGTGTTGATGTTCCTATTGATATTGAGTTGCAGGACTACAAGAACTGGGAAGCTACTACGGAGAAGTACCTTTGTTGGCTTTGTGTTAGAGCCGGTGCGGGTCGGGACCGAGGCGGAGGGTCGGGGTGGTATCCTTGGTATAAGGTAACTGGGGGACAGGGCAAAGTCAGTACGTAGACTTCGGGACCGAGGCGGAGTACGTCGGGTGGGGGTTTGGACTTGCGGCCTCAGCTTATGTGCTGTGCCCTCCTACTGTCCTAGTCCGTATTTCAGAAAGTCGGAGCCGAAGCGGAGCGAGGCAGAAGAGAGGCGAGGATAGGGAACAGGAAGCTGGTCCGCTGCTCGATTCGATTATCAGACTGAGGAGTACAAGCCAAGTACCTATAGTATATATACTACTGGCCTTATGAACTATGACTCGTACTGATTACGTGTGGAGCAAAGCGGAGGCCGATATAGTTACAAATGGATTACGAACAGATTACGAATAGAATGGAAACCGGTACAGGTATGGAGACCGATAACGTATCTTGACTACGGATGGGAAATGGAGACTGGAACTAGAGACACCGAGGGTCAGGTGACCACAGCACGTGTGGAGGTGGTCGTGTGATCGGGGCAGTGGGTTGCGGTCGGAGCAAGTCAGGGCCGAGTCGGAGGGCAGAGGGTTGTTGTGTGGAGCACACGTGGAATCGAGAAGCTGAAGTTTAAGTGATTAGACTCTGAGTTGGCATGGATATGACACTTTGGGCAGATGATGCTGCCCAAGGTCTCATTCTAGGGGCTGTCGACTTTGCTCAACAGGAGCATATTGCCTCATTCAAGACATCGGAGGATATGTGGGACCACCTCCATACGATCTACATTACACAATGTCAAGGAATCAATGTCCATTATCATTTTCAAGATTTATACTCAAAGAGATGGGATGGTACTACACCTATGTCTGACCATATTGGATTCTTCTTGAGTATCCGTCGTCATATCTTGGATGCTGGTCAAACCCTTGATGATTTTCATATTATTCATGCCCTCCTTTCATCCTTGCCACGCTTGCATATCTGGGATGTTGTCAAACAAAACCTCCTTGACAAAGGAAATAATCTTACCCTCGAGATGGTCACTGCCAAATTGATTGCTGTATATGATCGAGTTGCTCACGATGAGCAAATGGACCAATCTGAGAAGAAATTTTGTGTGAAGCAGCTAGCACTTGCTTTGAGGATGAATGACACATTGGGTGGAAGTTATAGTGGTGGTGAAGGAAAGAAAAGAAAGGGTAAATAGAAGGGTAAAGGTAAACGAGAACCCAAACCCAATGATATGTGCCACAACTGTGGTGAACAGATACTATGCTCTGAAACAATTGGCCATACTGCATATATAGCTCAAGAGTCGACCATGCATCTTTGGCACCATTGAATGGGCCACCTTGGACCTAGGAGAATCAAGGATATGGCTGATCGTGGACTTGTGAAAGGACTCACAATTCAATCCCCTGGTGAATTTGACTGCTTATGTAGTGGTTGTGCTCATGGAAAATCAAGTCGAGCTCCTCTTCCTGACACAAGCAAAACTCAATATACGAAGATGGAATTACTTGTTATGGATCTCACCGGTCCTATGCCTGTCCCCACTTGGGATGGTTGCTTATATGCCCTTGTTGTTGTTGAGGTGAGCTGTCACTATCCAGTTGGAAGACTGCTGAAAAGCAAAGAGGATGTGGGTATAGCTGTGTGGGATATTGTTTCAATGCTTGAACGACAATCAGGGCTCCAGACACGACATCTACGAACTGATAGCGGAAACAAGTTTGTAAACTCTGAAATGAACAAATTCTGTCAACAAAATGGTATCATTCATGAAACAACGACCCCATACACACCTCAGCAAAATGGGATTGCTGAATGAGCAATCGCTGTCTTTTTTGAAATGGTGCGTTGTATGATCCATGCCGCCAATATCGATGTCAGGTATTGGGGGGAGGCATTCATGTATGCCGTCTACATCCACTCCTTGACCTCCACATTGGCTTTAAAAGATAAAGTACCATATGAGGCATGGACTGGTCACAAGCCAAACATATCACACCTTCAAATTTTCAGATCCCTTGGGTGGGCTCATGTACTGAAAGAAGTTCGGCATGGAAAACTTGAATCGCAAGCTGTTCATGTTCACCTACTTGGCTGGTGGACTGATGAAACCAAAGGCTATCGACTTGAGGACCTCAAAAATGGCAAACTTATCACCTCACATGATGTTGACTTCAGCAAGGATGAAACACCAAGCGAGTTGGCTTCAATTGATGTTGGACTCACACAGTCAACAGCTGAAGAAGTCAATGAATTAGTGGATACAGCAGTAACTCAAGATGCTTGAGAACTTACTGCACCTCCGGACAGATCTATTGTTGAGGAATCATCGACTCCTGAAAGTCCTTCTGTTCCTTTTACCATGCCACCTCAATCCCCTTGAGAATCAGATGTCCCCCCTCCTCCAAAAAAGTCGAAGAAGTGGGAGAACCTTCCTAGAAGGGAATTACCCACTCGCGAGCGTCGTCCCCCTCTGTGATATGGTCAAGATAACAAATCTGTGCTTGTTAGTGGGCACATGGCTTTTGTTGCTATAAATATTGAACCAACTTGCAAGGAAGCCATGTTATCTCCTGATGCTGAAGGATGGAAGACTGCTATACAGTCTGAATATGCTCAATTAGAAAAAAGAAGGGTTTTTGAACCAGTAGATGTGTTTCTGGAAGGAAAGAAAGCCGTGGGAAGTAAAATTGTCCTTTGCCGTAAACTTGACAAGCATGGGAATCATGTCAAGTTCAAGGCCCAGATCATTGCCCAGGGATTCTCACAGATTGTGGGAATTGATTTCACTGAAACATTCTCCTCCATTGCAAAATTCACTACCCTTCAAGTGTTCTTGTCCCTTGCCACTTCACTTGACTTTGATATCCATCAAATTGATATTGTAGGGGCCTATCTCAAAGGAAATCTCAATGAGGACATCTATATGAAAGTGCCAAAGGGAGTTGATGGTATTCAGGACAAAGGCTGGTATTGGAAGCTGAAGAAGGCTTTATATGGTTTAAAACAAGGTGGGCAACAATGAAAGAAATGTTTGCATGAAACACTATCCCAACTTGGCTTCGTTCATACAATTGCCGATGATTGTCTCTACATCCTATGGAACAATGGAAGGATTGTTCTTATAGTGCTGGTATATGTGGATGACATGGCAGTAGTGGGTCCTAATTCTTGTAAGATTATTTCCTTCAAGGAAAATCTTGCTGATTGCTTTGACATCACGGACCTTGGTGAACTCCAGTACATTCTGGGCATTCAAATCACTTGAGACCGGTTGCATCACTGTATTTATCTCAACCAGACTGCATACATCCACCAAATTCTCAAACACTTTAATATGCATGACTCACATCCAGTCACTACTCCCCTTGTTGTGAATCATGATCTATCAAACTCTGGTTGTCCGCAATATGTCAATGAGGTTCAAGCTTATGAAAAATATGCTCGAGGAATTCATTATCTCTCACCTGTCGGCTCTCTTCTTTTCGCCACGCAAACACGACCTGATATTCAATTTTCAGTCAGACTTGTTGCTCAATTTGCAAGCAACCCTGGAATTCCCCATCTGAGCGCCACTAAGCGCATTCTTTGATATCTCAAGGGAACGGCTGACTACCAGCTTGTTTTAGGATGCCGAAATAATGGAGAAATTAACTTGGTTGGCTGGAGCGATGCTAGCTGGGCTCAGGATCCGGACACTAGGCATTCGGTTAGTGGTTTTGTCTTTGAACTTGCTGGGAGTTCAATTTCTTGGTCCTCCAAGAAACAAAGCATTGTTGCCACATCATCGATGGAAGCTGAGTACATAGCTTCATCTACAGCTACCAAAGAAGCAGTTTGGCTCCAAACATTACTTAGAGAACTTGACTACCCACAAGAAACAGCAACCATTATTCATGCCAATAATCAGGGATGTATTGCCCTGTCTGGGAATCCGATTTCTCACTCTCATGCCAAACATATCGATATACGTTTTCACTTCATCCGCCAAGTTATTGAATGTGGTGATATTAAACTTGAATATGTGTCTACCAAAGACATGTTAGCTGACATTTTCACCAAAGCTTTACCCCGCAAAGCCTTCATCAAGTTTCGGGAGCATTTGGGAATCATACTTGATGTCCCGTTGAGTGGGAGTGTCAAGGATTGACGTTGGGACACCTTGTCCATGACGTTTCGCTCGTCATACAAGGAGTATGTGAGGAGCACCTGAGTACGGTGGCTCGGAGCTCCTCAGTTAAGGAGTAATAAGTTTCACCATTTTCTATATGTTTTCACTTTCTCCTAATCGTGTATTATAAATATGTCGCATATGCTTGCCTGGAGTCCAGGTTTTGTCCCTCGGACTCCAGGTATGTTCTAGCACTCTTATTTGCTGTGTAGCTTACACTCAGGTTTCGGCCCTCAGACTCCAGTAATAAATCTCTGCTTGATTATCTATACTCTGCACAAATGTCTCTTCGACATGTCAGAAGGAGAACACCCCATAAAAAGTGTGATAAGTCAACGAGATCAGCCTGGACTGGGCTGAAACTCGCTGAGAACAGTCTGAGCATACTCCCAAGCCTTCGCTCAGCAGGGGAGAAGCAGCCAAGCCAGGGGGCTGGCAGAACGACTGCAAATACTCAGAGAATAGGCTTCTTGGGGGGAGTGCCCCCAAAGAAGCGAGCATCGAGGCTGCCCCCGTGGGCGCAGTCGCGTATAAACGAGGGATCTAAAGGGGCCTAAGAGCCCCTACAGTCTTGTGAAGTTTCAGCCAGAACGGCTGAGGAATGAGCTCTGAACGAGCTCCGCAATCTAAGGATCACAGAGAGGTCAGAGGAGAAACATGTGAAAAATGTGATAACTCAGCGAGATCAGCTCGGAATGAGCTGAAACTTGCTGAGGGTGTGCCCGGAGCTCCTGTGCACGCTTTGTTACCCAGTCCGGCACTGTGGGGCAAGATGTAGCCCCCCCCAGGGTGATGGGGGAGGCTGGAGGAGATGGACCAGTGGTGTGGAGTTGTTTCATTACCCTAAGCCTGTGCCACCCACTTCAGATGGAACACCCATGGGGGATCTAACCGCTCCAAGGTCTGGGCGGCAGACCTCCCCAATCAGCAACCCCTATGGGAGAAGCTGTGGGTAACTCCAAAGCCCCAGTGCCCCATCCTTTGCCACCCGACCAGATACCTACTACCATGGACTAATGACTGGTACTTACTTGGCTTATGCTGGTGGCACCCAGACCAAGCATTCCCATGTGGGGGGTTACCTGGCCCCTTATTGGGAGGTTCAATCTGTTTTTGTTAGAATTCCCCTGCTTACCATGTCCTGTGCTTTCACTCCCTTATCGGGCACAGCCAATCTGGTCCAATTGAGATTGATCCAGATCTGCCACTTTGGGCTCCAATGATCTCTCCCCCAGATTTACCCCAGATCAGTGATTACCAGTCACCAAATTGAGAACTGAGATCAAGGAGACTGCTGAATTTCCTCAGAGATAGTTTATCCACCCAAAGAACCAAGCACACAGTAGTATCTGATGACAACCATGCAACCTTTCCCTACTTGACAGGTATGGAGGATGAGAGGGAATTGAACCCCCAACCTTTCCAGCAGCTATGCACAGCCACCTCTCCCCATCTTTAGTGATCAAAACCACTGGACTAGAGGGGCCCCATCCACCTACATGGGCATTTGCAGTGAATTAACATTGTTGTGCTACATGCATGGGGACCATGGACCCTTGTTTATTTAGCAGGTCTTCAGACCTGCCCTTCTGCATTGGGCTCCCAGGGCCTGCCAGATATTATTCCCACAGGAATTCCCTGTGGTCTGCACTGGGCCCTTTTTAGGTTCCAGTATTTATCCAGAGGGGAGTATGTAGTACATACTCCCCACTCCAGCCACTGTCCTCTGGGAAGGTGTGGTAGCAGAGTGGGCTACTAGATGGGACCCCATGCATCTGGTACCCTTTGGGTGCAGGTATGTGCTAACCACTGGGTAGTTTTCCACTTGTTTCTCCACTTCTTGTGGGCAGTTCCCTCCTGAGCTTGGGGTGACACAAGCTCACATTGGCAGGTATGCCAGTATGTAGGGTGGACTTTGTAGCTACTTGCCCCCTGTAGTAGGTAGTTGCATGCAGCCTCCCATCATGGCCTGCATTATAAATTGCAGATTTAAAAAAAAAAAAAAAACAAAGGTGAGAATACTTGTCTTCAACCCATAAGCCCACCCAGCATGGATCAGGTGCACAAGGTAGGCACCAGCATCTTTGGTGGACCTCTGGATCACACTGCCAAACTTGACAGCCTCAAACTGCAAGTGGCACAAGATCATTTTCTTGATAAGCTTACCAAATGTGTTAAGAAGGATGATTGGTCTGAACACCTTCAGAGTAGAATAGGAGGGCTTGCCTGGCTTTGGTATAATAACTGACATGCTCTTCTTAATCGTGACAAGGCCAATGCCTGCACTCCATGCAGGCATTGGCAATCCAACAGACCAGACAAGTAACTGTTGGGCCTGCCAGAATGGACTTGAGGTGCATCTACATAATGTGGTCCAGACTGGGCAAAGACAGAGAGGAGCATGTGTGCAAGGCCTCATGCATTTCCAAGTTGGAGAACACTGGCCACTCCTGCACTGGCAGTGAATCAATCTGATCAAGAACCCTGACATTGACTGTGCACTCCCAGGGCTGCCTTCTCATAAGGTGGTCTCTTTTCACAAGCAGGCAACAGCCACTCAGCAGCTGCCCAGGGCCCCCAAGCCTTGGATGACTATGTCTGGACCTTTGTGCAAGCAGGTTATGCTTACCCTCACAGGGGGTGGTCTCCTGGTTAACCTGGGCCCTATTGTCTGCATGGAGATTCATCAGGTGGCAGTGGCTACCCTGGCATCTGTGGGCTCAATCATTCATATCAAATGGGTCCAACAGATGGATTTGCACATTGTGTGCTACACTATGGTGGTGCCCAGTGAACTAGACATTGGCACTATAGGAACACAGTCTGTGCAAACTGGCCTCAGACCATCATGGATGCGAACCTCTCTCAGTTGAAGAGCTACCTCAAGCTCCTCAACATGCCTATATTCCAGGGCAGTTAGCCCTGGCTCATGCCCACCAGGGTTGTTAAGGCCATGTAGTGCTCTGTGTGGTCTGAGTATTTTGTGCTGGCCACCAGGCCTCGCATTGTCAAGAACTTGCAGTCCGCTGATACAGCCACAGTATTCTTTGAAATCTGGGACTCTCAACAGGGTCAGAATGGTAAGAGCCTTGCTCAGAGGGTTATTACTATTGATGGCACCCTGTGCAGGATTATCCCTGCCAAGGCCAATCCCTGTAAGGGGAACTTCAGGTCACTGCTCACAACCTCAAATTTGGAAATCCAATTCCTAACCTCCTAGCACTTGGAAATCCAATTCCCTGCCTCTCTATGTTCAGAAACCCGATCCCCAGCTTCCCTATGCTCAGAAATCTGATTCTTTGCCTTCCTGCATTTGGAAATCTTATCCCCAGCCCCCTTCAGCCTGGAATCCAGTCCTTTAGCACTCCAGTGCTTGGAGTTCCTTCTTACACCCCTCCAATGCAGATGTGAACCCTCACTGGCACATGCGACCCTGTTCTGAGCCCATTCCTGACCATACCCACTTTAGACATCCCTGACACCTCATGGCCATTTATGTAGAGTAGATTACTTAACTTGGACTTATAGCAAGTAGTATAAGTAGTGTAGGTGAGCTTGGAGAAACCTTACTCAATTCTCTAAGGTTTCCTCCTGCTCAGGTATGTACTTGGATAGATGTCCTGGAATGACACTAAGGTTTTCCTCTACTCAGTTGATGCAACATGACAACCAGGTTGCCCTTACAGAAGAATCAAGTCTATTCTCAGAGGACTGGCCGTTGACAACACTTGGACAAGCTACACCACTTCTCCTGTGCCAACTACACCCTTCTTCTACCTCCTAGCACCTTCTCCAAAATGTCCCAAGAGCAGCAGCAGCAACCACCAACTCAAATGACCATTGAGGAGGCTATAGGCTCACTACTCACAGACATGGCAGCTGTACAGGCCCAACAAGCTGAAGCCAAATGGAACATGACAGACATGGTGAATGGCATATGTGATACCCTCCAAAACCTCATGGACTCAGTAGGACACCAGTACCCTAACACCCCCCCCCCTATCTCAGCCACACCCCTCAACCAAGGAGAGTATGAAACCTGAGCTATGATTCACAACCCCCCTCCTCCCACTCTCCACTCCCGTCCACCATCACCTCCACCACACACCTCTACTAAGGCTAAGGTGGCAACCCCACCTGAATTTGATGGAGAATGTACCAAGGGTCATGCATTTTTGAATGCATGCCAGCTCTACATCAGGCTCTCAGCAGATCAATTCTGTTCTGATAAACAGAAAATACTGTGGACCCTCTCATACATGAAGTCAGGATGTGTGGTACAATAGGCCAATGAGCTATTCCACTTGGAAGTGAGTATCAGTGGATTTCCATTTACGGACTGGTGGGACTTCACTGAACAATTCAAGAGTCAGTTTTTCCCTAGTAATGCTGAAGCCAATGCCCTGAATACATTGGAGTCCCTGTTGTACCACCAGTGAGAATGCACAGTCAAGGACTACCTAGAGACCTTCAAGGTTCTCATCTCCAAGTCTGGGTACCAAGACCCTCAGGTCATTGTGGTCAAATTCTGTTGGGGTTTGCGCCCTTCCATCCAAAATGCCATCGCCACTCTCCCAGCAGGCTGCCCTTCCAACTCAGACCCAGAGGCTTGGTACTCAGCAGCATGACAGGTGGACCAAGCTTGGATGGCAAATGAGGCATTCTGCTCTAATGCTTGCTCCCCACTTCCTTCCACCTCTAGGCCTCCCCTAGGATATGTCAGACTCCCCCCCTTCATGCTGACAGTCTGACCCTTGGCCCCTCCATATCCCCTCACCCATTCTAACCCCTCCCCAAGAAATCCAGTCCCTATGGACATTGATGCCTCATCCCTTCTTGGACTTCAACCGCCATCAACTTGCTTGCACAGCCACAGCCTACCCCTACTCATTGTACTCTACAATGAGCTCTACTGGTCCGATCATCAATCTTAAAGTCTAACATGCATGCCTCCTAGGTCTACTCACTCCTCTCAGGGGGTTGGGGCTCCTCTGCTGGTGAATCCTTTGTTACCAGACCCCCTCTTTTTTTGTTTTTTTGTTTTTTTTTAAAAAAAATCAACAATTTATAATGTAGTGCTTAAACGCAGTCCATGTGCACTAGCTACGTACAAGGGAACTAATACAGGGTATAACTACCACTAAAGGTAGGGAAGAGAGTCCCACTGACTCAAAAGGCTACACTCCATAAAGAAATGTGCATGGGTGAAGAGCTTGCTACCCTGACAAAAACCGGGGTGCAACAGACAAGGGGGGGATAGGGCCAGCAGGTCCCCCCCCCCAAAGGGAGTTAGGAGTCAATTCTCTGTAAATCCCAACACCCCATAGGCAAAGTCTTTAAGAGTTTTAGGTTCCCCTCTTTATGAGGTTAGGCATCAGTTCACCACAAATTGCTACACCCCACCCAAAAGTGGAGGGTGAATAACTGTTGACCCCTCAAGGACAAAGCCCACAAGGGGGAAATAACCCAAAGGCCCTCCCCAGTTATCCCACTCCCTCAGGGGGGTAGGATTGGAACAAAAATGCAGAAGGATTTGGTTCCAGAAAGCCCAGAAGGGTGTTGAGGTCATGGAGTAAGCTGCCACACTGTGTGTACTTTGGACAAGAAGTGAGGATGTGGGTGCAGGTTTCAAGCCACAACCTACAAGGACAGGAGTGATCCTCCTGAAGATGGAATCTAGCACAGTACTCCCTGATAGGGGCATGACTGAGTATAGTATGGACTGCCCACACTGTGCCAGCAACAGACATCCAAGGGCCAATTTCTTGGAGCCATGTACCTCCGGAGAGATATGAGGGTTGGAGAGGCTTTCCAAGGGAGTCCAATAGGGGGAGGAAATTCCTGCCCTGATACAAGGGCAAGTGAAACATATTCACCCACTCATTGATGCACCCTCTCATGACCTCAGCTCAGCAAGAGTCAATAGTGGTCGCTGGGCAGACATCCAGTAATACATGAAGCTCCTTCACCATCACAACAGTGTCAGAGTGAAGCTCTGCAACAGAGCCTGAAGGCACCTGCCAGAAAGTAATGGTCCACTGGGCCTTGGCAGACAACCAGTGATCCAGAGACCAGCACTCCTCCAGGGAATGAGCCTGGCCAGCATGCACAGAGGGATCCACAGCTCTGCGGGCAGAGCCTGTGGAGTTGGTGTAGATAAAGATGTGATCAGTTTCAGTATGGTCCAGGACCATGCCTACTCCCAATTGAATGGAGTGGAGCTCCACATCAGCAAGCAGAACCCTCCCTGCAGCCTGCCTGGCCTGCCTGACCAAACACCCACCTGCAAACATGCAAGCCACCAAAACAGCCTGCAGCCTCCCACATGGCAGCCAGTGGGCACCAGCTACTATGCAAGCAGACAATAGGTTGGCCTGCACCCTCCAAATAGAGGTGTGCAGACCGTCAAGATGCTGTTGCTTTGAATCCCCCTCTGGATCAACGGTGTAGAGCATAAATTTGACCCACTCTGAGAAGCGGTCCAAAAGACAGAGACCTGGCCTATTCTCATTCATGAACGGAGAGAACAGCTCAGTGAGTTGTGGGAGCATGCTTTGTACCTCCATAAGAGCACTCTTTACCTTGGGCCAAAGTGCTAGGGTGAGAGAGGAAATAGAATGAGGGTGCTCTGGGGAGCTCCACCTGAACTCATGGCCCAGCAAGGGCTGAAGCGGATGATTTGCCACAAGAGTGGTGACCTGGAATATTGTTTGGGAAGCCAGCTTCTTGAGATGCAACCAGAAGGGCCTCTGTCCCCCTGGTGGGGGGTATGCAGAATGCACCAACAATTGCAATGGCAAAGGAGCTTTGCATCTTGCTGGGTACTCACCCAGTGACCACAATTGACTCCCTCTAGGCTGAGGTCATGAGGGGGTGTATTGACAAGTGGGTGAACATGTTTTGCTTGCCCTTGTATTGGGGTAGGAATTTCCTCCCCCTGTTGGACTCCCTAGGGAAGCCTCTCCAACCCTTGTACCTCTCCAGTGGTACCTGGCTCCAAGAAATCAGTCCTCGGATGTCTGTCACTGGCACAGCATGGGCAGCCTGCACTATACTTGGTCATGCCCCTATTGGGGAGTACCACACTAGATTCCACCCCCAGGAGGATTACTCCTGTCCTTGTGGGCTGCAGCTTGAAACCCGCACTCACATTCTCACTTCCTGTCCGAAGTATATATGACATGGCAGGTTACCCCATGACCTCAACGTAGTTATACCCTGTATTAGTTGCCTTGTATGTAGCTAGTGCACGCAGACTGCATTCAAGCACTGCATTATAAATTGTTGATTTCAAAAAAAAAAAAAAAAGAATGCACCAACAATCCAGTTAGCAGTGTGCCACTGCATGGAGTTAAACATCTTGAGGATTCCCTTGTTACGGAAACCCTTGTGATACCACATACAGAACCCATACATGGCAATGGGAACCACACAGGACTGGTAGAGGAGGCGCTTCTGGTCAGGAAGCAGCCCCTGGGTTGAATTACCAAGCATTCCCATTGTACCAACTGTGGAGAACACTTTGGTAGAATAGTAATGGACATGCTTGTGGAAAGTAAGAGCATGGTCAAAATAGAAACCCAAGTACTGCCAGTATGGCTTCGGTCTCAAAGGGGGTTGCTCCCATGTACAGACAAAAGCCTAGGTCAATGGGCAGGTTGGCATCTCTCAGGTTCCAAGAGAAGTGAAAGACCTCAGACTTGGTGTGCTCAAGCATGAGGCCAAAAGAATCAAAAAGCCCATGCATGCAATGGTAAGCTGCCTGCAGGGCAGAGAGACATTGTCCTCCCAGGTCTTGGACTGGACTATGAGAGTCCTGTCATCAACATATGAAAGCATGTTGATGCCGAGGCCAGGGGTCCTCTGGTAATACAAATAGACCAGGGGTGCTAAGTACAGAGCAGACAGGACTGGAGACAGAATAGAGCCCTGCCCCATGCCCACATCCGCCTGCCTGGGGTCAGACTGGAAGGAATTCCACAAATAGGTGGTAGACCTCCTGACCAAGTAGGAGCCAAAGAATCACACCAGCTCCAGTGTGAACCCTGACCATGAAAGAATTGCCAGAATCATATCATGATTCAGCGAAGGAAAAAACTGAGCAATGTCAAAAGCAACAATGCTTGTCTGCAGCCCTCATGCCCACCCTGCATGAACAAGATGGGTGAGGATCAACCTGGTATCCTCAGTGGACTTCTGGCATATGCTGCCTACCTGGTTAGGATGAAACACCCCCTACTTGACGCAGTCAAATTGGAGGCGGTTGGAGATCATCTTCTCAACAAGCTTGCCCAATGTGTTAAGTAGCACAATAGGCCTAAAGGCCTTGGGCATGGAGTATGAGGGCTTCCCCAGCTTTGGTATGACCACTGAGTTAGACTCCTTGAAATAGTTAAGCCAATGCCCCACTGATGGGCAGGCATTCATGAGGCCAACAAACATGCAGCAAGACACTCGGTCTGCCACAATGTCCTTCAGGTATGACCACATAACATGGTCTTTTTTTTTTTTTTTTGAAATCAACAATTTATAATGCAGTGCTCAAATGCAGTCCGCTTGCACTAGCTACATACAAGGGAACTAATACAGGGTATAACTACCACTAAAGGTAGGGAAGAGAGTCCCACTGACTCAAAAGGCTACACTCCATAAAGAAGTACACATGGGTGAAGAGCTCACTACCCTGATGAAAACTGGGGTGTGACAGATGAGGGGTGGATAGGGCCAACAGGTCCCCCCCCCGAAGGGGGTTAGGAGTCAATTCTCCATAAATCCCTACACCCTGCAGACTAAGTCTCTAAGAGCCTCAGGTCCCCCTCTTTACAAGGTTAGGCATCAATTCACCATAAATTGCTACACCCCACCCAAAAGTGGAGGGCAAATAACCATTGACTCCTTGAGGATGAAGCCCACAGGGGGGGAACAATCTGAAGGCCCTCCCCAGTTATCCCACTCCCTCAAGAGGGCAGGATTGGAACAAAAATGCAGAGGGATTTTGCTCCAGAAAGCCCAGAAGGGTGTCAAGGTCACAGGGTAAGCCGCTACACTGCATGTACTTTGGACCAGAAGTGAGAATGTGAGTGCAGGTCTCAAGCCGCAACCCACAGGGACGGGAGTGATCCTCCTGGGGGTAGAATCTAGTGCGGTACTCCCCAATAGGGGTGTGACCAAGTATAGTACAGACTGCCCACACTGTACCAGTAACAGATATCTGAGGGCCAATTTCCTGGAGCCAGGTACCTCCGGAGAGGTATGAGGGTTGGAGAGGCTTCCCAAGGGAGTCCAACAGGGGGAGGAAGTTCCTGCCCCAATACAAGGGTGAGCAAAACATATTCACCCACTTGTTGATGCACCCTCTCATGACCTTAGCCTGGAGAGAGTCAATAGTAGTTGCCAGGCAAACACCCAGTGACACACAAAGCTCCTTCGCCATTGCAACAGCATCAGAGTGAAGCTCTGTAACAGAGCCCAAGGGCACCTACCAGAAAGTAATGGTCCACTGGGCCTTAGCAGACAACCAGTGATCCAGAGACTGGCAAACCTCCAAGGAATGAGCCTGGCCAGCATGCACAGAAGGGTCCATAGCTCTGCAGGCAGAGCCCATAGAGCTGGTGTAGATAAGGATGTGATCAGTTTTGGCACAGTCCAGGACTATGCCTACTCCCAGTTGAATGGAGTGGAGCTCCGCATCAACAAGCAGAACCCTCCCTGCAGCCTGCCTGGCCTGCCTGACCAAGTGCCTGCCTGCAAACATGCAAGCTGCTGAGACAGCCTGCAGTCTCCCACATGACAGCCAGTGGGCACCAGCTGCTATGCAGGCAGATGAAAGGTTGGCCTGCCCCCTCCAAATAGAGGCATGCAGTCCATTGAGATGCCATTGCTTCGAATCCCCCTCTGGATCAATGGTGTACAGCATGAATTTGATCTGCTCCGAGAAGTGGTCCAATAGATGGAGACCTGGTCTATTCTTGTCTGTGAATGGAGAGAACAGCTCAGTAAGCTATGGGAGCACAGTCTGTACCTCCATAAGAGCACTCTTCACCTTAGGCCAAAGCACAGGGGTGAGAGAGGAAATAGAATGAGGGTGCTCCAGAGAGCTCCCCCTGAACTCATGGCCCAGTACATCATGCTTCTTTCCCTCTTACCACCATCATCCCCCTCTTATATTATTTTCTACTTCTAATCTACAGGTAGCCATCCTGTTTTTAGTGGGTTGTCTACACTATTCCACCTCTCTTCACCCTTCTGGAGTGTCCTGGGGCTGTCTGGGGTGTTAGGGAGTTGGGTGCGCCCTTGGCAAAGGTGCTTAATGGCTGGGTATGCTGGCCACCTGATGAGCTAGCAATTCTGGGTGGTCACTGCTGGGGTCAGTGGATCCCTGGCTGGTCAAAATGGGTTAGGAGTCCCCCTGGGCACATCCTGGGTGGGTTTGCAGTGGGACAACCGCACTCCTTGCTAAGCTCTTGTGAAACCTGTAGTAAGTGCACTTCCCCCAAATATCCCCTTGTGAGTAGGGAGTCTCCTGCTTGAAAACAAGGGCATGCCCACAAGGGACCAAGAGGATAGGGGACAGTAAGAGGGGGCATCAAGGTGAGAACAAGCCAACTGAGAGGACAGGCCACCCCCCTCCTGCATTCCAAGCAAGTAAAGCTTAGCCAGGTGCAGGACATTAGTAGGGATCACCCAAACTCTGGGGCAGCTCTCACACTGTGACTTCCATCCTGGTAGTGGCCCCTGCAAGACAGTAAGCCCAGACAGTTATATGGGGATCCATGCTTATCACAAATCTGGGCAACTGGATCTTGATCATGAACTGGCTGCTGGGTAATGGGAAGGTGGTCCAGGGGTCACACCCTGGGTAGCCACTGGGCTGTAGTGGTTCATTTGGAGAATGGCAAACTGGCTCAAGAGATTAAGATCTGCTGTTGATTGATCCTGGGTAAGATCTGGGTTTATCGGTTTGAGTTGTTACCATGTCAGTAGTTCTAGCATGAGCCAGTGAGTTGAGTAGTGGAGTTTAGCCCACCTTGTACACCCTTTAGGAAGGCCTTCTGTGCTGACCTGCTACCCCAGGGATTACCTAATTTGGAGGGCAACAGGTTTGGGGTGTTCTGCGTTTTCGCACTGCCTCATGTAAGTCTGGCCTATTGGCTTTAGTGCCACACCAATTAGGGAGGCTGTTAGTGTGCTGACCCATGCCCCCAGGTGCACCACCTATAGGAGAGGCCCCTGCCTGTGTCTATGGTGAGTAAAGCTCAGTCCAGCATGGGAGTAATAGGCACTGTAGCACTCATCTTATGCCAAGTGGGCCATGTTGGGATCACATGGAGTTTGCCTGCAAGGGGCTCCTTGGACAGGATGTCCATTGCTGGCACAGCATGGGCAGTCTGCACCATACTTGGTCATGCCCCTATTGGGGAGTACCACGCTAGATTCCATCTTTTTTTTTTTTTTTTGAAATCAACAATTTATAATGTGGTGCTTGAATGCAGTCCATGTGCACTAGCTACAACAAAGCAACTAACACATGGTATAACTACCAATTAAGGTAGGGGAGAAAGCCCTGCTGGCTTGAAAGGCTACACTCCATAAAAAAGTGTGTGTGGGTGAAGAGCTCACTACCCCAACGAAAACCAGGGTGTGACAGATGAGGGGTGGATAGGGCCTAAAGGTCCCCCCCCTGAAGGGGGTTAGGGGTCAATTCCCTGCAAATCCCTACATCCCGCAGGCTAAGGCTTTAAGAGCTTTAGGTCCCCCCCTTATCAGGGTAATGCGTCAGTTTGCAGTAAATCACTTCAAGCCACCCAAGGGTGGCTGGTGAATAACTGTGGACTCCTCAAGACCTAAGCTCATGAGGGGGGAATAACCCAAAGGCCCTCCCCAGTTATCCCACTCCCTCAGAGGGGCAGGATTGGAATGAAAACGCAGATGGATTTCATTCCAGAAAGCCCAGCAGAGCATCAAGGTTGTGGGGTAAGCCACCATGCTGTGCATACTTCAGACAAGAAGTGAGTATGTGAGTGCAGGTTTCAAGCTGCAACCCACAGGGACAGGAGTGATCCTCCTGGGGATGAAATCTAGCATGGTACTCCCCGATAGGGGCATGACTGAGTATGGTGTGGACTGCCTGCGCTGTGCCAGCAACAGACATCCAAGGACCAATTTCCTGGAGCCAGGTACCTCTAGAGAGGTATGAGGGTTGGAGAGGCTTCCTGAGGGAGTCCAACAGGGGGAGGAAGTTCCTACCCTGATACAAGGGCAAGCAAAACATGTTCACCCACTTGTCAATACACCCTCTTGTGACCTTAGCCTGGAGAGAGTCGATAGTAGTCACCAGGCGGACATCCAATGATACACAGAGCTCCTTTGCTATTGCAACAGCATCAGAGTGAAGCTCTACAACAGAGCCCAAAGGCACCTGCCAGAAAGTAATGGTCTGCTGGGCCTTGGCAGACAACCAGTGATCCAGAGACCAACAAACCTCCAGGGAATGAGCCTGGCCAGTATGCACAGAAGGATCCACAGCTCTGTAGGTGGAGCCTGCAGAGCTGGTGTAGATAAAAATGTGATCAGTTTCAGCATGATCCAAGACCATGCCTACTCCCAATCTAATGGAGTGGAGCTCCGCATCAGTGAGCAGAACTCTCCCCATGGCCTGCCTGGCCTGTCTGACCAAGTGCCCACCTGCAAACATGCAAGCCACCCAAATGGCCTGCAGCCTCCCACATGGCAGCCAGTGAGCACCAGCTGCTATGCAAGCAGATGACAGGTCAGCCTGTGCCCTCTGAATAGAGGCATGCAGTCTGTTGAGATGTCATTGCTTCAAATCCCCTTCCAGATCAATGATGCACAGCATAATTTGATCTGCTCAGAAAAGTGGTCCAAAAGATGGAGACCTAGCCTGTTCTCATCCACAAATGGAGAGAATGGCTCAGTAAGCTGTGGGAGTATGTTCTGTACCTCCATGAGAGCACTCCTCACCTTAGGCTGCAGCACAGGGGTGAGAGAGGAGATAGACTGAGGGTGCTCCAGGGAGCTCCCCCTGAACTCATGGCCTAGCAAGGGCCAAAGCGGATGATCTGCTGCAAGAGTGGCAACCCAGAGCTAGATTCCATCCCTAGGAGGATCACTCCTGTCCTTGTGGGTTGTGGCTTGAAACCCGCACTCACATTCTCACTCCCTGTCCAAAGTATACATGGTGTGGCAGCTTACCCTGTGACCTTGACACCCTTCTGGGCTTTCTGGAGTGTAATCCATCTGCATTTTTGTTCCAATCCTGCCCTCCTGAGGGAGTGGGATAACTGGGAAGTGCCTTATGGTTATTCCCCCCTCATGGGCTTAGGTCTCGAGGAGTCCACAGTTATTCACTGGCTGCCTTCAGGTGGCTTGAAGTGATTTACTGTGAATTGACATATTACCCTGATCAGGGGGGGACCTAAAGCTCTTAGAGCCTCTGCCTGCAGGGTGTAGGGATTTACCAGGGAATTGACCCCTAATCCCCTTTGAGGGGGGGACCTTTGGGCCCTATCCACCCCTCGTCTGCCATGCCCTGGTTTTTGTTGGGGTAGCGGACTCTTCACCTATGCGCACTTCTTTAAGCTGTGTAGCCTTTCAAGCCAGCGGGGCTTTCTCCCCTACCTTCACTGGTAGTTATACCATGTACTAGTTACTTTGTTGTAGTTAGTGCATGCAGACTGCATTTGAGCACCATGTTATAAATTGTTGATTTCAAAAAAAAAACAAAAAACTCATAGCCCAGTAAGGGCCAAAGCAGGTGATTCGCTGCAAGAGTGGCAACCCAGAATATCATACAGGAGGCCAGCTTCTTGAGATGCAACCAAAAGGGCAGAAGGCCCACCAGTAGGGGATGTGTGAAATGCACTGACAATCCAATTAGCAGCTCACCACTGCATGGAGTTGAACATCTTGAGGATCCCCTTGTTATGTGGAAACCCTTGTGATACCACATGCAGAAACCATACATAGCTATAGGAACCATGCAGGACCAGTACAGGAGGCACTTCTGGTCAGGAAGCAACCCCTGGGTTGAATTACCAAGCATCCCCATCACACCAACTGTGGAGAATGCCTTGGTAGAATAGTAGTGCATATGCTTGTGGAAAGTGAGAGCATGGTCAAAGTAGAAACTCAAGTACTGCCAATACGGCTTAGGTTTCAAAGGGGTCACCCCTATGTATGGATGGAAGCCCAGGTCAATGGGCAGATTGGCATCCCTCGGGCTCTGAGAGAAGTGAAAGACCTCAGACTTGGTGTGCTCAAGTGTGAGGCCAAAAGAATCAAAGAGCCCATGTATGCAATGGTAAGCCACCTGCAGAGCAGATATGTTGTCCTCCCAGGTCTTGGATTGGATAATGAGGGTCCTGTCATCAACATATGAAAGCATGTTAATACTGAGGCCAGGGGTCCTCTGGTAATACAGATATACCAGGGGGGCGAGGTACAGTGCAGACAAGACTGGGGACAGAGCAGAGCCCTACCCCACACCCACATTTGCCTGCCTGGGGTCAGACTGGAAGGAGTTCCACAAATAGGTGGTAGACCTCCTGACCAAGTAGGAGCCAAAGAATTGCACCAGCTCTGGCATGAACCCCAACCATGAAAGGATCACCAGAATCATATCATGATTCAGTGAAGGGAAGAACTGGGTAATGTTGAAAGCAACAACGCTTGTCCACAGCTGGGCATAGTGAATTTACTGCCACCACTACTGCACCTTACTGCACTAGTGTCACAGTAGTATCACAGTAAAGTGGTGGTAATGTGCGGTAATGTGTGGTAATGTGTGGTAATGTGCAGTAATGTGCAGTAATATGTGGTAATATGCAGTAATATATGGTAATGTGCAGTAGTGTGCAATCATGTGCAGTAATGTAGCAAAAATTGAGCCTGGGCCCAAGCTGGCCAGGGCCTGCCCTAAAAGACTTTGATTTCTGGTAAGGTGCCAAGTAACACATCAAATTTGAGGTTGCCCAATCCCTAGTCAACATAGTTTACTGTTAAGACAACAATGGTAACTGATCATTTTCAATCCCCTAACCTTCATTCTTAATTAATGAAAAGATTATTGGCAAATGCTTTTGCAATAGTCAGTCTTGAGTCAATCCAAGAATTTCACCTCTAGTGACTCAATACCACATCCCCCAACTATTCCATTAATCATAAGAGGAGTATCAATGACTAGGTTCAGAATATGCCAGTCTTCCCCCAGCTATCTATCAAGAAGTATACTAGATAGGGTCACATATGGTCCCAGCATTCAACCTCCCTAATTCCCAAAACAATGGTACTCACTTACTTGACCAGCCAGTACACTTGGCCTGACTGCCTGTTAATGCTTCCCCTTTGTAGAGTGGGAAAGCTGACTTGCTTGGTCCTGTTATATCAAATTGGATGCAAGGTGTGAAAGCTGGTGTCCACCAATTGACATCCCCTAGGGAAGGGTATACTCTCAGTCCACCCATAGTGACAATGGGGTGGAACTCTCACATAGTCAACCTACATTGTATCGAATGAGTGGGGCCAGCAAACGCATACACTGTATCAAGTGAATGGGAGCCAGCGGGCCCGCTGGCTCTGCTACCTCACCATAAATCTTCATGCCCGGATCTTATCCCACGGTCAAAGAGGTCCTAAGAGGTCAGGATCATGGGTACTAGAAATTCCAGGTTAGGGAGTGGAAAGCGGCAATCTGGGAGGGGTGGGCCAGCACAACCTAGATATAACTGTCCTTCCATATTAGAATGTATGTGGCAAAGTGACAAGTATGATACATTCACGAATGCCAGAAATATTGACAAATCAAATGCCAGATGTGATACATGTGCCAGACAATGGGGTGGCAAACAGTGGTATGGGTACTACAATGGTCCATATGATGGCACACCACCAGCCATACATTCTGCAAGACGTAACTTGTGCTGAGGCCAGCTGGCAGTCAGCCAGCATCATTTCAAGAATTGCTGGGATGTAAGTTGGCAAAATGTCAAGGGCAAAAGCTGATGCAATGTGCTGGGCAGGAGGCTAATGCTGGATGTGATACATGTGCCAGAGGATGGGTTGGCAAAGGGCAGGAGGAATACCAGACCAAGGTCCATGGGGTCAAGGTGAAAACCATACATTGTGAGGAATGTTGGCTGTGCCGGGGCCGGCTGTGGTACACCAGTATTGAGTGAGGTTGTAGTGCTAGAATAGTGTAGTGGGTGCCTAGCAATCAACTGACATGGATAGCGAACATGTTTGGAATGTAAAGTTGATGAAGCCAAAATGAGCAGCACACATATTGCCAGTGTACCAGTCATATAATTAATACATGGGCCAAATGCAGGGCCAACACTAAAACTGCCATAAAATGTGCCAAATGTATATGACACAGGATTCAATGAGCAGCAGGAAGGTTGCATGATAGCAAATAATCTGGAGTGGGAAAGAACAATATTACAATTTTAATATTTAACATAAGTAATTTTGTTACTAGAGCTCAACATCAGGAGTGGGGAAGACCGCATGATGGAATTATTGCCCATTGTCAATATTTGAGATTTTCTGGGCGATATCTTCTTCAATGAGTTCATTGGCATGCTAGCGTAAGCTTAACAATCTTTTGTAGGCTTGGTCCTGGACAGCAAGCCATTGCAGCTCTGAATGGTACAGCCTGTGTGCTGCATCCTTGTAACTCAGGCCAAGATGGTGTTGGAGGGCTTTGACTTCGGCATGCCCAGCAAAGAGCTCACACTCCAAGAGGCTCTGGTGACACAGACATCAGGCAGGTAAGGGTCCTGAAGAAGTTTGGTAGGGACTAGTGGCTTACTGGCACTGCCGGAGCCATTATGTTGCCACAGCCTATTAGTCCATATGGTAGATCCTCTTTTGAAACCAGCTAACATAAAAACATTTAGCAAGACAAAAGCCAGATTGCCGGCAAGGGGGATGTTGCTATTGGGAAGGTGTTGGTGGGGTAGCATTCGGCAATTTGGTCAGGGCTAGCAACATTGGGCCCCTTTGTGGCAACGCATGGCCGGCAGCCATGCAGGCATTTTCAGCAGGAGCACATGCATGGCTGCCTAATTGGCACAATGAAGGTGCAGTGACAGACATGCAATACAATGTATGTAGCGGGTCTTAATGGAACAATAACATACCATTGGTTTAATGTCCTGAAGGCTGAATAGTTCTTGCATCTTGACATTTTTGTGAGCAAGCTCAGCAGCATTAGTCATATAGCTGGGAACAAGAATATCTTGCATATTATTGTTTGCTGGATTTTTGGATGGTGATAGAGTGTCAAGTTGTTTGGTATTGACAGGTGGGAAAGGATTCATGAGAGATGGCCCAGCGGAATGCCTCAGACAGAACAAGAGATATTGTTGTAGTGATTGGAATTGCAGCTATATCTGTATAAAATAAGGCAATTTTATGGAAGTTGGTGATTAGTAAGCATTGCATTTTGGACTGATCACATGTCCAGGGTTGGAAATTTTTTCAGGCGCATCCAAACAACATGTTGTTTCCCTCACATATTCCTCAGCCTATCGGAACATTCACATCATGTGATCAAACCTTTGTCATCAAAGCCATTTTTAACATGACTACACCCACCACAAAGGAGATCACATTGGCCTTGGAAAAGTATGAGAGCAATGTCCAGCAGGCACTGCATAATGGCCAGGTCACAGAAATGATGGAGACATACCTGGAAGAGATGGTATGTAGTTTGTGCTAGAATTATGATATTGCATCAATTGGCAAGCCACATACAGCAGAAGACATTTGCACATACAAAAAGTAACAAGCCAGCAATTCATGCCACTTTCAAAAAACATTGATTCCTCCTCAAATTCATTGTTGCCTGGCATGGCCAAGGCAGCAATCCAACATTTAATATAGATCAGCTAAATGCACTTGAAAAATATGACAAAAAGGTCACAAAGAAGAGTGCTGATAAAATGGTGCATGCCGATGAATTGTTTCTTGGCTGCACAGGATTTACTTAGCCACACTTGGAAAAAAGCAGATGGGACAAGTCAGCGGACATTTGCAGGGACAAGTAGCTACGACCACCTCTGGCCAAGGTGATGCCATGAAGGCAAACTCTGACCAAGCAACATTTCCAGGACCGATCAAGCTGGCACCAGGAACAAGTGCACAGCCAGGCACCAACTTCGCCAGCCCACACAGTGAAGAGCAGGCAACGCAATGCACTCTGCCACCAGCCAGCGCACCTGCTGATGACATTCTGGAAACTTTGGCAGCTGGACGAGTCTGGCGTGTCAGAGCACCAAGATTGGAAATACCTGAAACGTCAGCAGCGGGGCGAGCACATTGGGCTGCAGCATCAAGACCTCCAATTACTGTATTGTCAGCTGACACACCAAGCTCAACATCTGACTCCTACAAGCCGTCAGAATCACTGCCACCCCTTCCATCAAATGACAAAGGCAAATGCAGAGCTGTGCCACACCGCTGGGCCATTACAGACATGGAAATGGATGGACTACAACAATCAAACAGGCCACCATGGGCCCAACATAGGCTGGCAGTACCACAAGGTAGCCAGCCCCATTGCATTCCACAGCCAACTGGCCAGCTATTTGACACAGCATGCTGGCAATGTGTCCAAAGCAAGGTTCCATGTCAGGTCGATGCCAGTGGAGGTGCCTGTTGCCACTGCAGGGTCAAAAAGGTCCAATGCATAAATTATGCAGGTGTTAGGCGGGGGGTTAATCACAAGCAAGTACCAACACCACTGCCACGGTGCCCTCTGAAATGGTGAAGGGGAATCAAAGAAGAAGAGGTCACGAAATGGGTCAATGTCACTACCAATGACGACAACCAATTGAATTGGACAAATTCAGAGGATGAGACAAAGGCCATGGCATGTCAGCAGGCTGCCGAGGTCGCATTGTCAAAGGCTGCAGCACAGGCATCAAGGGCCAACACAAAGGGGAAGGCCAGGGCCATGGAGGAGGCAAGTACCTTGGCACCGGTTGAAGCCATGGCACCCCATGGCAATGGTGCCAACCACCTGGTGACTGGCCACCCCATGCCAAATTTTCAGTGGGGGCTGGAAGATAATGAGGGATATGAAGAGGGTAAGCTATTACTAATCTCATGCGGAATTTATGTTCACTCACTCACAATGTCTATTCAAGCCATGGGTTGGGTCCAAGAACACTTGGATTATTTTGACCAGTGGCTGATCAAACATTTTAGCTGTGCCGAGGGCAAAGCACTCTTCCAGGCTGCACGGATTTTCATGATGGAGGAAAGTATGAAGGGCTTTTGCACTTGGCTGGATGAAATCCAAAGCCAGATTGTTGCCGGAATGCCAGCACTCTTGCTGGACTTAGAAAGTTGGGTTGGGAACTTGGAGAAATTGGTTGAGAGCCTGTCCCAGCAGGTTGGAACATTAGTCACAGGTGTCATGGGTGGCACTGGTATTACTGACACTAGTTACACTGGGGAAACAGGTGGAAACACAGCCATGGTGATGGATATCAATGCCAGCCCATCAGGTGCAATGCCAGTTGTGCACCCTCTGGCCATTAATCCCCCAGCTGCCGCACCACACTCACTCTCACCAATCGATCTCACCACCAACCATGTGACAACTTTGCCAGCACACCAATGCCCCTCACCCCTGGCCTTGCCACAGCCACAATCCCAATCACCACCTGCATTGGCCATACTGCCACTGGCAGTACCTCAAGTTGAATTCCATGACCCAACCCAGTCCAATAGGCTAGGTGATCACACAATATTCTTGACATTGCCATCTGACATACCATGCACCAATGAGAAGCCAACAATGAATGATGCCTTACTACCATTAGGGCTGGCCTCGCCAGTGTCTGCCTCGGCAGCATCCCCTATTGCCACTACAGATGACAATATGCCAGCAAATTTTGTTGGGAGTTTGCCAAGATTGTCCTCAACACTGGCAACTGCCTTTCAACCAGCAAGTCCTTCATCCCCAGCACCAGTGGCAACTTTGGCTGTTCCACCCACCATGTCTCCACCACCACTCCCCCCCCTCCCAGCAAACATCACTGCACCATCATCGCCCAATGCCACCATATCACATTTCCCGCTTGCCAGCCACCCATCCAGTGCTGATGTCTCTCTTCCCCCTCCTGTTCCCAGTGCCATGACCCCAGGGGTGCAATTAATTGCCCCTACCCTGGCACATTCCCAAGAGGATATTATCATCCATCAAGCCACACTGTTGGAGCCACATACTGGCACTCTCTCATGTCCTCAGACTTGCTCACAGTCATAAGCTGACCGTGATCATGGACATATCAATTTGGCCAATTCCCCAGCATCCCTCCAACCCCCGAGACACAGTCCATGCTTAAGTAGCTCACTGGTGCCATCATTGGACACAAGTGTAGATACCCCGCATCTCAAAAAACACAAGGCATCAGGCAGCAATGATGACTGGGTGCAACAAAAAGCTAGATCTTGAGATCTAGCTATCACATTGTATTTATCAGCTATTATTGTGTATCTTTCTTGGGATTTTTGTTTTTTTGGACTTGATTTTCCAAATATATTGCTTTGTCTTCCCTCAGTTGCCAGCTAGCCAAGTTACTTTACAACTGATATATCCTCCCCATTACATCACTTATTGCATTGTTGCTCCTGGGAGTGCTGCTGCTGCATTGAAGCTATAGATATGGTATATTGTTAGTAGGTATTCTGGGTATGCAGTGGTGAACATACCTGGATCAATTTCAACAGGCAGCATCAAAGTGGGGTCAATGGCCAGTAATGGCTGGTACCCTGGACCTGCCGGGACTCTCGCCAGGTGACTTTGAGGAAGCCCAGGCAGGGTACACTGTGACTGCAAATGCGGCACATGCTGAAGTATCGACAATACTGGCATGGCATATGTTGGTTCACCATTACTGGGACCATTTGAGGGAATGATTGGTGAGAAGCCATTTGCAATCAATGTATTCATTGAAGGCTGATTGACAATGACCATGCTGAAATCTATGTTGTCTGCTGATTGATGCCAGCCTGATGTAAGGCTGCAATTTCCATCCGGATTTGTAAGCTGGTGTCCATCTGCTGAAAGCTCCTGTATAGGCCAATTGCCAGTTACTGGGTCAGTGGACTCAGCCTTTGCTGCATTTTGTCATTCGTATTGCCTTGACTCAACATTCCTCGTAATGGCCGGTAATGAGCTCATAGTCCCTGGATAATTTGCAGCATGAAATTCTCCATTTTGGTAATAGGCCTGGAACCAGAACACAGCTTCAGCACCATGCATCATTTGCCATCCAATGATATGTTCAAAAAACTGCTGAATTTGAAGCTTTTGCATATTCCATGGGTCACATATTTTGAAGTTCTGAGGGATAAATTTATGTTGTACCAACTTCAGCCAATATGTCTCCAGCATTTTGAATGGCACATGCCTTGCCCTCTGTGCCAAGGCCAATTCTACAAGTCTCCATAAGTTTTCTGGCATTTGAGCAAGGAATGAAAAACATCCTGTAGTGGGTTGTGAGATAAGTCCACATCATCTCCTCAAGCACATGCTTCTTCAATTCATTGATTGTGATAGTTGTTAATGGTATGATGGGAAATCCCCTCCCAGTCAGTTTGAATCATGGGATTGCTGTGCTTGCCACAGTCCTTAGTAACTGTGGTAATTGGTCCTTTTGCTGATGCAGCACCCCAATATATGAGGCAAACTCATTTTGCATCTTTTCCACAGGGCCCTTGTATGCCTTCACAAATGTCTCTGCCACAACACCCATAGTTAATGCCATCTCATCAAAACTGAAAACAGTTTCTCTGATCATCCATAGGATTTCTGACATATGTTGGCCACTCACACACCTATCATCATCCATCCATCTGTGTCCGGAAATCCAAAAAATGTCATAATGACAACTCCCGTCTCCAACCAGCATTTCCTTGACCATTCCTTCATATGCCGTTGTGCTTGCGCAGTTGCAATCCTAGATATTCATAAGTTGAGGTCCTTGAACAGTAATTTCTAGTACGTACTGTCTTCTTATCTCAGGCTCATTGCCGTTGGTCTTGTATGACATGACATATGCTGTGATTGCCCCCTTTTCTGATTTGTCCATGTGTTCATACACATGCTTGGCCACCTTGGTACAAGTTTGAAAGTATTCCTTTGATCCCGGTCTGAGTTCATTGACATTCAAGATTGCTTTCATCTCGTCTTCAACTGCTGCCTTCCATGTCTTCCAGACAGCTTGATTTCAGTTCATTGTGATCCCAGGTTTTATTGTTCTGTTGGAGGCATAAGGACACCAATTGTTTGCAAGCCACTTCCCCAATGCCTGGTTAAATATCTTCAGAACCATTCACCAGAAAGGTATTCCATTACTGCATACCTTGACACGCTTTTCCATCTCATCCTCTGCCAATGGGATCTCTCCATTATGCATCCAGTAGTTGAAGATATCGGGAAGAATTTGTGATTTGAAAATAATCCCTCACTATTCCAGCGTAGTTTGCTTGCAGTAATTCTCTTTGTATTTTTGAATGACTCCCTGTTCTGCAGGGGGATATTGGCAGTCAGCTCTGGGCTTCCTTGCTTTCTTGACAGTCTGCATGGTGATTGGATACAGTAAGAACAAAGGCCACGAGGGACCAAAGTTGATTTTTACTGCCATGCTGAGCACACGTGCACTCACCTTTGCCCAATACCAACAAGATTGCCTTCTTCAGATCCCATGGATTACCTGGTTGTGCCTCAGAAAACATCGCAGAAACGCAAGCAAGGGAAACAAGATGGATGGGTCATTCGGGCTGCTGATGAAATGGCTGAATTTTGGACATACAAAGAAATAACTGTGGAGACACTGCATGGACTGGTGGCAACTAAAATTAAGGTCCCACTCCAGTCTGGGTCGGGCGCAAAACAAACAGGAAAGGATCAGCAAGGAAATGAAGTTCCACTCTTGGCTGAGACAGCCACATGAGGAATAGTAGATGACTTGGGTTCCGAATGTGGGAGGGATGATGATGATGATGATGATGTAACAATGGATGGCGGGTTTCTGTGCTGTGATAACGGTGATGAGTTTGATATTGAAGAGAAGAACGAACTGAGGCCGAATAAAGTAAGTCGATTTGCTTACAATCATCATGAGAAGGAGGAAGTCTAACCCCTGCAGCAACAACACTGGATGGAAGAGTTTGTCAAACATGCCGATGGTCTAATGGCGGCACTCCTTGCCCGCAAAGCATTGCCTAGCAATGGCAAGTGTTGCAACTGCACTGAGGAGCAACAAGCAATTTGGCGATGCTGAGATTGTTTCGGAGCCAAGGTGCTTTGCCAAATGTGCATGAGGCACTCCCATTTTGGCATTCCTCTGCACAGGCTGGAGCAGCGGACTGGGCAGTTCTTTGCCTTGGCTAGTGTGTGGGAGGTTGGAACATATATGATGGTGCCGCACAACAATGGTGGAGGAGACCTGTGTCCTATACTGAAAAATCACATAGACATGCTTGAGGTGGGTCAGGAGCTGAAGGATCATGCTGAGCAAGAAACATTGTGTGTGGGAACAGCGAGCAGAAATGCTGTCCTGTCCAACAGTTGGCCTCTGGCTCATAATGCCAAGCTAGACTGTAATACTTTTCCGCTCAGCAATACCCAGGCCGATCCTGAAAATGAGGAAGGGTTATGTGGCTCAGATGAAGGTGGTGTTGCTGATGAGGCCACAATGGGAATGGATGAAATGCAAATGGGGGAGTTTTCCAGAAAGCTGCAGGACCCAGCTCAAAGCAAACAGGACTTTGTCCCCCAAACTGATGCACTCGGCAATCAATATGTGCAGCTTATACACACAAATGGAATACACCATAATGCCTTGGTGACTTGTGCCTGCTGGAGGAGAGAGGACACTATTGCTGATTTGATGTATTGCCATCTAGTGCCGGCCACATTCACACAATACTGCACTGTGTTCATGGCAGATGTTCTTGATGATTGTAGACTTGAGAATTTGGAATGCAAGGCCTCAGCATATCAATACTTCCAGAAGCTTCACCAGCTTACTGCCCCCATGGCACCTGGCAAAGTGCTGAACTTGTATCAGGAACTGCTGCAAATGGCACAGTTGTGGCACTGGTTAAAAAAGGGAAAGTGGGCAGGCTATGGGCAGAGTTCATCAAAAGGAGGTCCAACAAGTGCCAGATCGCTTGTAAACTTTTGTCCAGCATGCCCCCAGCCTGGCATTAATCTGCCTCCCAATTGGAAAGAAGATTCAAACAGGTTAGTCAAGATTTGTCTATTTTGTCCTGCATGTCATATTGATTGCAGTCTGGAGGTGGGCTTACTGGCATTTCTTTGTTGCCGACGGCAATTTCAAGGCAGACCACATTCAGCAAACCCATGGCACTTCTGATATTTGGCTGGCTGAAGGAGGTGGCATGTTTGCCACATGTGTGCAGTATCACAGCTTCCTCCGAGATGCAATTGAGATGTCCACAGTACATTCACCGGCAGTACTTCCATATCCTCAAAAACATTTATTCATGATCTGAATACAGAAGGCACCATGTGAGAACCGCTTTCATGCGATCGAACTTGCAATGGCTGGTTCCAAAGCCTGTGATGTTACTGGCATAGTAGCCATAGCTTGTGCTTGGCATGGATGCTTTGCACCAAATGCAATTGCTGACTTGTTCAAGGGGGAGCAGCAAAAGAACATAGACTGGGTCTTTTTGCAATCTCTGGAAACAACCCACCTTGATCCAGAGCAAGGTGCCATGTTGATTTATGACATTGCCTGCCAATATTCGGTCCATCTCCAAAAAAGAATTGGCCATCATCTCCCAAATGATCTGGTCATTGACTGAGCCATTGGTCTCTTTCATGTGCATGGCCATAGACAGGAGTGCTTTTTCTGGTATGCACTGTCCTTCATCCCTGGCAGCAGTGTAGTGGCCGGTGAAATTCTAGAATCTTTATGGTCATCCTTAAATTCCAATTCACCAACTGTTCATACGGCAACCTTGGCAAACCATGCCGAGACACTTGACAATCATGTCAGTGATTCAAACCACAAGAAAATGCTGAACATTTGTAAGTCTACCTTGCCAGTCTGCTGATGCCATGCAAGCCCTAAGCCTCTGTTGAATAGCAACGGCATTATGTGCATGATATATCCAGGTGAACGCAATGGTGAAGGACACAACAGAATATTTCAGTTCATTGAGCAAAGGTATATGCAATCAGGATGTAGAGCAATGGACAGCGGCAATTCTGCATGCCGAGGCCTTGCTGAAAACAATGGATATCTTGGCTGCACAAGATGGCAATGGAGGCCAGGGATCTCTACCCCCAGCAGCAGAATACACCCCAACAGAGGAGTGGATCCAGTCAGCAATTGATGCTGAAGAACACCAGTTTGTATTTCTCACATTATTTATGTTGCAAAGAAAATAACTGCTAACACACATGGCAGAGTTGAGCTTAGAGGGACCCTCCAAGGGCCAATGAACCCGGCTCAGGAGGACCTTGCAAAACGACTGCAACAGGCATTGACAGATGAGTTTGCCAGGCTTGTGACAAGGCAACAGCATCTGGGTATAACACAAGGCAGTATGATTCCTGCCAATGACATTGATGTCTGGGATGTATTTGATGCCTTGGATGATGATGCTGATAGTGTCGCTGCACAGCCGGCAAACCCCAATGCACCTGACTCATCAGCAAATGGCACCCCACTGGAAAGGCAGCCTATTAGCATGCCATCCACATTTGAATCCCCTAATGCAAAACTATGTTCTGTGGAATTATCCCTGTGCCAATCCCAAACCCTGCATCATCTGGAAAGCCTTCACACCACAATTGCCAAAAAGTCATTTCAATACTCCCACATATTACGGGTGGCCAGCCGCAAGCCAATTCAACTGCGAAGTTGCACAGCCATCATTGCGCTCAATAATTGAATCGCATTTCATTGCCGTGTATATTCAAAGTGCTGGGCAGCAATGATTCACTTGTGTGCCAATGCCTTGGTGTTGGCCTGGTTTCAGCCATTGGCCAGAGCTGATGTACAGTGCAGCACTGCCCTACTTAACACACAAATGAGCTGGGATCAACTGTGGTCCGCCTTTCATGGATATGTGTTAGAGCCGGTGCGGGTCGGGACCAAGGCGGAGGTTCAGGGTGGTAACCTTGATATGAGGTAACCGGGGGACAGGGCGAAGTCAGTACGTAGACTTTGGGACCGAGGCGGAGTACGTTGGGCGGGGGGTTGGACTTGCGGCCTCAGTGTATGTGCTGTGCCCTCCTACTGTCCTAGTCCGTATTTCAGGAAGTCGGGGCCGAAGCGGAGCGAGGCAGAAGAGAGGAGAGGATAGAGAACAGGGAGCTGGTCCGCTGCTCGATTTGATTATCAGACTGAGGAGTACAAGCCAAGTACCTACAGTATATATACTACTGGCCTTACAAACTATGACTCATACTGATTACGTGCGGAGCGAAGCGGAGGCCAATATAGTTACAACGGATTACAAACAGATTACGAATGGAATGGAAACCGGTACAGGTATGGAGACTGATAACGTATCCTGACTACGGACGGGAAATGGAGACTGGAACTAGAGACACCGAGGGTCAGGTGACCACGGCATGTGTGGAGGTGGTCGCGTGATCGGGGCAGTGGGTTGCGGTCGGAGCAAGTCGGGGCCGAGTCGGAGGGCAGAGGGTTGTTGTGTGGAGCACACGTGGAATCGAGAAGCCGAAGTTTAAGTGATTAGACTCTGAGTTGGCATGGATATGACAATATGGCAATCTCACTTTGCCAGAGACAATAAGTCTTCACCTGATGCACTAAAGGAATGTAAGTCCATAACTCTCCCCACACAACCTGGTCATTCCCTAGAGCAGAATGCTGACACACCTTCCCAGTCCAATGGGTACATTGGCTTCATGCACAGGCACAGAAGCAACAGTGGGAGGAAGAATTTATTATGGTTCAATATGAAATGCAGTGGACAGTCAGGTACTTCCTTCATCTGCAGAACATGTGGATTGAACGGGATAGCAGTGATGCCAAACCTGCCAGTCTGGCAGCATATGCAGCCTGAAAAGTGGCAAATGTGGGGCAAAATGGTGGCTCATGCCAATTCTTCATTTAGTCAGGTGCTAGACATTGCCGATCATCCCATGCAATGATGTTTGGGATACTTATTACAGCTACTGAATAGATATATATATACAGATTATGATTCATCACATGACCGATTGATCTTTCTCTTATCAACAAAGTGATCTTGACCTTTGCCAAATTTTTCAACCACACAATGCAGCAAACTTCTTCACGCGCCCCAAGCAATGAATCTGACTCTGTCCCATCATCACAAGAGATCGTATCCTATTGTGACTTGTGGCTCTGTGCAATATTACTTGCCATCCAAAATTCCACTGGTGAGAAGGAAGCATGGATTACCGAAGGCATAGAAAAAGAACTGGTATGTGTGTGATGATTGACATTTTCTCAGCTCATTCCGATTGTTGCCATTTGATGTGATGTTAGCATTTCTCGATGATTGCCATCGGCTTGGCCATGGCAAGTGGCCAATTGCTGAATGTGCCACCAGTTACACAATACCTGGCCTGGCACCACCTAGACCCACACACAGAAAATGTGCTAGATCTGGCTATGCTTCTCTCCCTCAATGCTGGAAATCATCCAAGCCACCCAACTGGCACTGCCCCAAGCTACATTGCCAATTGGTGGGAACGTAACACAGTGCCAAGCGAGGACAATTTTATTAATGTTACAAATGTGACTGAATGCCTGGAGCATCATTACAAAGTGATGCAGTTGAGCTATGCTGTGGCCTCCTCCTATTCCACCTCGGATAAGTGCCCATTTGCACCCAAACCCCACCTTGACAAAGGGTGCCCCAGATGCAAAATGTACCATGGTGCTGCCATGGATGCGCTCCATCAATTACATAGCCTCTGAATAAAGATACAGACTGCTAAGGCTTCTGCCGAGAATGAATGGCTCCTTGTAATGTGGCAAGCCTCTGCATTTTATCAGCTTCATGAGCAGGCCACTCTAAAGGAAATGGAAGTCCCATCACTTGGGTATCAATCAGGTTCAGCTGACAGCAATGCACAAGGCAGCTTGCCAGCTGTGACACTAGCCACCAGCACCTCAAGCATAAAGGCTGGAGCTTCGGCAATGATGGTGGCCACATCACAACCTCAACAGCGCAAAACCCAGAATACTTTGGCACCAGTGACGCCGAAGCCAATGCCTTCTCAAATCAAGGCCCCAACAAATTCTGAATTGGCTGAACAATTCAGGAAACATTCAAGCACTGAGCACCAGTGGCTTCAGAGTGAACTATCACTCAAATGGATGTGGGGAGTGGATCTTGATAACAATGATATCTGGCAGATGCACCGTGCTGCTGACAATAATTACAAGGTCCCTCACTCTGGGTATGATTGTTCCCTCTGGCAAGGTCATTTCCAAGGAGAGGATTCCATAACACCTTCTTTCCCAGGCTCAGGTACATGGCAACCATCTTCTATCCTGTCAAATCAACCCAGCCAGACTGAGTTACATTCTGATGATATACCAGCACACTTTCAGGCCTTCCCCCTTTCCTGTGTGCATCAGGCAGACACTCACGCACCCCATTCACCATCATCATCTTTTGCATTGGGCCCATCACCATCTGCTGTATTCACTTGCTTGTTGCTGAGCACTTGGCCTGCCAGCGATGTTGTTGCTGAGCATGCCGCTGCCGGCAATGTCGTTGCCGAACCTACCCTTCCTGTACCACAAGAAGGAGCCTCAGATGCTCCCTTTCCCATCCAACCATTGCCACCCTCTCCATCCCCTGTGATTCACTGCATGGACACCACCAGTGCACTCCAACACTCACTGAGACTACCCATTCCCTGCAATGCCCCTGACACACAGTTTAGGACTCTTTCTTTGTCCTCAGCCAACTCATCTGATGATAGTCTTCTTTCTGCAGCTGCATTAGTGCTCCATCTTGATGCTCCCTCGCCAACTCCCATCTTGCCTGAAGCCAGGTCTGCCACAGCTGGCTCATTTGCACATCATCGCCTCAGGTCAGGCTCAAGTGGCTGGAGCCTGGACTCTGACATTCTTGCAAATGCCACTTATGCCCTCGATAATGCTGCTGCCATGCTATTGGCTATAGCAGCTGAAGACGTCATGTCAATGACTGGCCCCCACTCCTCAACCTCTTCTTCTTCAATTGGCTGGAGCTTAAGCTCTGCCATTCTTACAGATGCTGCTCATTGCCTGCATGATGCCTCCCTTGGTCTCTTGAATGTATTCAATCACGGCAGCCTTGCTCTCACCAATCCTCACTCCCAAACTCCCAGTTCAAGTAGTAACAGTGTGACCTCCACCACCCTTGCCAACACTGTTTATGCCCTCAATGTTGCCATGGACATGGCAACCCTCTCATTATCTGCATCCAATAATCCCCTGGCAGCAGGCAACCAGGGCCACAACATCCTTGCAGAATCTCCTCAATCAGTCGCAAGTGGCAGCAGCCTCGATTCTGGTGTCCTCGCCGATGCCACCACTGCCCTTCACAATGTTACCACATGTGAGTCAGCTGGCACCTGAACCCTACTGAAACTTATGAATTTCCTCCCCACTCAGATGACAATCATAGTTCAGGTGGGGAAATCTTTGATGAATCAGACACATCCTCCTCCCCTTCTCTCTCCCCTGTCCTTGCTTTCCAAGCACTTTGCCTGCCTCTCTGCCCCCCCAGCTCAGCCCAACTTCTTTCATCAGGGGAAGCAGCTAATCAAGGTACATCATGCTCTGCCGCCTATACTGCCGAGGACTTTCAGACATTTTGCAACCCTGATGACTATGCATAAATACCTCTAGTTCATTTTTTATGTATAATAAATAAACCAAATGCATGGTATTCGTGGTCCCCTGTATTTTTTAAATGCTGCATGGCCTCCTGCCTGGTCCATTGCATTGGCTTTTGCCATTGACATTTTGCCAACTTACATCCCAGCAATTCTTGAACCGATGCCGGCCAACCACCAGCTGGCCTTGGCACAAGCTATGGCTTGCAGAATGTATGGTTGGTGGTGTGCTGTCATATGGACCATTGTAGTACCCATGCCACTGGTTCCACCCCATTGTCCAGCACCTGTATCACATCCAGCATTCAATTTGTCAATATTTCCGGCATTTGCAAATGTATCATACTTGTCACTTTGCCACATACATTCTAATATGGAAGGATGGTTATATCTAGGTTGTGCCAGCCCACCCCTCCCAGATTGCTGCTTTCCACTCCCTAACCCGGAATTTCTAGTACCCATGATCCTGACCTCTTAGGACCTCTTTGACCATGGGATAAGACCCAGGCATGAATATTTATGGTGAGGTAGCAAAGCCAGCAGGCCTGCTGGCTCCCATTCACTCGATACAGTGTATGCATTTGCTGGCCCCACTCACTCGATACACTGTAGGTTGACTACCTGGAACTCTAATAATTGGTGGTGGCTCAACCATTGGGAGGTATATTAGACAGGGTCACAAACAGTCCCAGCTTTCAACCTTCCTAATTCCCAAAATGAAGGTACTTGCCTACTTAACTAGTCAGTACACTTGGACTGGCTGCCCATTCATGTCCCCCCTTCATATAGCAGCAATGCTGGCTTATCCCAAGGCAGTGAGTCCTTCAGCCATCAGGAGGCATACTAGATAAGGTCACAAACAGTCCCAGCTTTCAACCTCCCTAATTCCCAAAATGAAGGTACTTGCCTACTTGACCAGTCAGTGCACTTGGCCTGACCACCCATTCATGCTTTTCCTTCATATAGTAGGAAAGCTGACTTGCTTGGTCCCATTATATCAAATTGGACACAAGGTGTGAAAGTTGGTGTCCACCAATTGACATCCCCTAGGAAAGGGTGTACAACAACTGGGTGGCACTCTGGTAAGTGGCAGTGGTTCAACCAGAGACATAGATAAACTAAAGAAATTACTACAAAATTCAAGAGCCCCAACCAATGCACAAAAATAAAGGTGGTGGCTTGATTGATAGCACAGGAAAACTAGAAAAAAAGGCTACAAAATCTAATGGGCTCTAACTAACTTGGGTCTATTTGTGAAGTCATGCAGTGGCTTAATTGAATGAATAGTAGTTGAATAGTCATGAAAGGTCAGCGGCAGCTTAACCAGGCAAATGGTGGCTACAACAGTAGAGAATTCAAGTATACATATGCTACTATTTAGATGACTTGAATTTCCTGACCATTCCAGCTGCTGCTGACCTTTCATGACTATTCAGCTGCCGTTCAGTCAGTCAAGCAGCTGGATGGCTTGACACATGCATGTATAGATATATTCTGCTAGTCAGATGACATGAATTTCCTGAGTGTTCTAGCCACTGTTCACCTGGTTGAGCCGCCGCAGACCTTTCTTGACTATTTAGCTGTCATTCAGTCAGTCAAGTAGCTAGATGACTTCAGACATGCACGTATAGATATATTCTACTAGTCTAATTGAATCCCTTGAGTGTTCCAGCCACCATTCACCTGGTTGAGCTGCCACAGACCTTTCTTGACTATTCAGCTGTCATTCAGTCAGTCAAGTAGCTAGACGACTTCAGACATGCACATATAGATATATTCTACTAGTCTAATGACTTGAATCCCTTGAGTATTCTGGCTGCCATTCACCCGGTTGAGCTGCCGCTGACCTTTCTTGACTATTCAGCTGTCATTCAGTCAGTCAAGTAGCTAGACGACTTCAGACATGCACATATAGATATATTCTACTAGTCTAATGACTTGAATCTCTTGAGTGCTCCAGCTGCCATTCACCTAATTGAGCCACCACAGACCTTTCTTGACTATTCAGCTGTCGTTCAGTCAGTCAAGTAGCTAGACGACTTCAGACATGCACATATAGATATATTCTACTAGTCTAATGACTTGAATCCCTTGAGTATTCTGGCTGCCATTCACCTGGTTGAGCTGCCGCTGACCTTTCTTGACTATTCAGCTGTCATTTGGTCAGTCAAGCAGCTGGATGGCTTGACACATGCACATATAGATATATTCTGCTAGTCAGATGATGTGAATTTCCTGAGTGTTCTAGCCGCTGTTCACCCAGTTGAGCTGCCACAGACCTTTCTTGACTATTCAGCTGTTGTTCAGTCAGTCAAGTAGCTAGATGACTTCAGACATGCATGTATAGATATATTCTACTAGTCTAATGACTTGAATCTCTTGAGTGCTCCAGCTGCCATTCACCTAATTGAGCCACCACAGACCTTTCTTGACTATTCAGCTGTTGTTCAGTCAGTCAAGTAGCTAGACGACTTCAGACATGCACATATAAATATATTCTACTAGTCTAATGACTTGAATCCCTTGAGTGTTCCAGCTGCCATTCACCCAGTTGAGCCACTGCTGACCTTTCTTGACTATTCTAGCTAGATGACTTCAGACATGCACATATAGATATATTCTACTAGTCTAATGACTTGAATCCCTTGAGTGTTCCAGCCACCATTCACCTGGTTGAGCCACCACTGATCTTTTGTGACTATTCAGCTGCTGTTCAGTCAGCCAAGCAGCTGGATGACTTCACATATCCATGTATAGATAAGATATATTTTGAAGAGAATACTCACAAGTCAATTGCTTGACTCTCTTGATATACCTTTATGACTTTCATATTCACTTATTTCTTTAGCTACTGATTGCTTACTTCACACAATTGACTTCTGAAAGAATGGGCCAACCAAGACCATAGGTGATATTACAATTTAGTACCAAATAAAACTTCATGGAGCCTCTGGTCACTCAAGCAGTACTCTTCAAGAGCCATCTGATACCTGAAATACTCCTCAGATAGCTCAATCCTTTCAGAGTCATTGTCCAGGACAGCATCTGCAGACCTTTGTATTAGATTTTTGGTAATATGTGACCTGAGATTTTGAATCACTAGCCTCTTGAGTTAGCTTACCCCCAAGTTCATAATCGTTCACCCTGTAACTTAGAACACCCTCCATTGCTCCTGCAATACCAAGTTCTGATTCAGTAATGGGGGTGGAAGCTTCTGCAGGAGCCAAAAGTGAGGGCTTTGGCTGGTACCGAGGGACCCAATTGAGAACAGCCTCAGCTGTTCGATCTTCTAACCTGAAGTCCATTGTGGATTCACACTTCCTTTTTGCTTGTACACATGAAATGCACCTTGTCATGCCATACCCTGTAAACTTGTAAGCCACACAATCCATCCAGAGCGCATATACCCACTGTCAGTTGGGTGGCATGGCTGCTTCAGTTTAAGACACCAAACACAAGGGTTGCCCCCCCCCATTTTCCTTCTCTGCTCCCATTCCTCCCTGCCTTGCTGCCCTGCCCTATCCACCACACCTGCTGCATCCACCTTGTTATTATCCTCATCTTGTGACCTCCCCATGTTTTGCTTTGAAGGGTCAGGCAAGGTTACAGTGGGCAACTGCACCTGGTCTTGCTGCTTGAGTTTGGTCACCAAGTACCAAACCTGATCAGCTAACTCAGGATGCATCTCAAAAATGCTATCAAGCTTGAGATCAAGAGGGGAGGACATAGTGGATGTGGGCTTGTGAAGATTGAAGTTGGCAATTCTGTTCCTTATATGATTTCCTGCCTGTGGCACCCTGGGATTCAAGTGGATCAACCACCCCAAATATTATCAGTTAGGCTCAGACTCAAGTCCTCTTCCACAAATCCATTTTATAACTACAGCAGACACAGTAGGGGTACAGTAATGTCACAGTAGCGATAGCAGTAGGGTGCAGTATGTCACAGTAGCAATAGTGGTAGGGTGTGGTATGTCACAGTAGTGATGGTGGTAGGGTGCGGTATGTCACAGTAGCAATGGTGGTGGGGTGCAGTAGTGTCACAGCATGTATGTCAGTAGGGTGTGGTAATGCCGCAGCAGGCACAGGCACAGTAGTGTACAATATGCTACCATGCCAAGCATATTATGTATGGATCATTGATTTCCTGAGATATCATGGCTGCAAAGATAGATCAAATGGGAAAAGTGAGAGGGTTTCCAAAAGTAGAAGTATTAAATTTAGTCACCAGCAATGTCATCTAAATATAGTGAAGGAAGTGAAGCAAGAAGGCACATTTTGCAAAAGAGAGCCTAGATTTAAGCTATAAGCTCAAACTCAACCAGTACATAGCAACCAAATACATAGCAACAAGGCAGGATTCACAGAATAAGCTAAGCTCAAGTTCAAAAAGTTTAGTTATGACTCTGAGGGCAGGATTACAATGCCACAACCCACTTCCCACAGGGAGGAAAACATAATAAAAAGTGCAAAATCCTCAATCTCAATCCCCAACATTGCACCCTACACACTATGTCATCCCCTTGCAAAATGAACTCCCATGCCACCTCAAGGATCAAGCCAGCCAGCACCAGGACAGCCGGAGGACAAACTGGCACCCCTATCCCAGGTCCTTTGCACCCAACCTACCAGCCACCTCCCACTCCAGGCCCCTTGTGCCAAACCTATCACCAACCTGCCACCCTGGGCCCCTTCCACCCAACACTCCAACCACCCACTATCACTGCTGCTGCCACTCACAGCCCATCAAAGCACCCAGCACCTGAGCATGATGACAACAATGATGATAGCACTGGGGCTCAAATGGAGGAGCAGGTAATGGTGAGGTGGGAGAAACAATTGAAGAGGAGAGTGGATGAACATGCTGCAAGCATAAGGATGGAAGCATTGGAGAGGGAGAGAGATGGGGCCCCCCTAGCCCAGTGGTTTCGATCACTAAAGATGGGGAGAGGTGGCTGCGCATGGCTGCCAGAAAGGTTGGGGGTTCAATTCCCTCTTGCCCTCCATACCTGTGAAGTGGGGAAAGGTTGCATGGTTGTCATCAGATACTACTGTGTGCTCGGTTCTTCAGGTGAGTAAACTATCTCCAAGGAAATTTGGTGGTCTCCTTGATCTCAGTTCTCAATTTGGCAGCTGGCAATCACTGATCTGGGGTAAATCTGGGGGAGAGATCATTGGAGCCCAAAGTGGCAGATCTGGATTGATATCAATCAGACCAGATCAGCTGTGCCCGATAAGGGAGCGAAAGCACAGGGTGCAGTAAGTGGGGGAAGATTACAAAAACAGGTCAAATGTCCCAATTGGGGCTAGGCAACCCCCCACATTGGGAAAGCCCGGTCTGGCATGCTGCTGGTTTACCCCAGGTGAGTACTGGTCATTAGTCCATAGTAGTAGGTTCCTGGGTCCATGGCAAAGGGTGGGGTGCTGGGTGTTCTGTGGTGACCCACGGCTTCTCTTAGGGGTTGCTGATTGGGGAGGTCTGCTGTCCACACTGCAGACTCCTGGATGGGACTGCATCTGGGCATGCTCTGGGTTCAATCCCCAAATGGGTGTTCCACACGATGGTGTATGGCATGGGCTTGGGGCTGAAACAACTCCACACTAGGGGCCTATGGACCCCTGGAAGTGCAACGTAGTTGGCTGTGGGCAAGGCAGAGACCTGGGACAGGTGGGGATCCACACTGGTTGGCACCAGTGAACCACCTGCCCAGGAACAGGAACCCCAGTAGCCGGCACTCTATACAAACTCCCTGGTGAAGCGTGGGCCATAGCAAACTGGGACAGTCTCCTGCAATCTGGCTAGAGAGCACTAAATCCTCTGTTGGTTCTCCTGGCTGACTAAGTCAGGTTAGAGTCTAAGTTGATTCCAGGGTCCAGTGCATCTGGTGCTTGCCTCGCAAGAGCACAAAGCAATAGGGTCCTCCCTCACAGGAGGGCCCTATACCTTGTAAATTGGAGATTTTAAAAAAAGAAAAAAAAAAAAGAGGGAGAGAGAGCAGGGGCAGGCAGGGCCTACCATTGAACAAAGAAGGGTGGACGATCAGTCTGCATAGATGAAGTTGGAGGAGTCGGAGGGGTTGGTATGGGGGCAGGGGCAAACAGGGCCCTTCATTCAACAAAGGAGAGCAGATGAACTATCTGCAAGGATGAGATTGGAGCAGTCAGGGTGGGAGCAGGGGTGGCGGCTGGGAGAACAATGGCCACATAAAATAGGGGAGCATAACCCCTGTGTGTGATGCCTTACCAAGCAGTTGGCATGTCAAGAGTCCTCAGGTGAGTAGTACTAATATTATACTTTTGATTGAACTATTTTGCTAATAAGTTGCTATAGCTCCCACTATCACAAAGTGTGCCCCTTGTGTGAAGGCAAAGGCCAGGTGTGAAGCTGCTGGCTTGCCAATGGGGGGCACAGAGGCCTTGCCACAACTCTTTCGGCAGCCACTGATAGAGGCCACCCAGGTGGCAGAACCAAGGCCAGAAACAGTGACTGGGATTTCTGGTACAATGCAAAACAATGTAAGTTTTGAGATGTGATGATTATCATAGCAGCTAACAAGTGATATGCATAGGTTCAAGATCATGGGTCATTTAATCCCTGTTGCATTGCATACTTCACCACCCTGGTGCAAACACCAATGCAGGCTATCCAGGAGAACAGCAAGAGGATAGTCAACCTGACTGAAGAACTAGTCAGGTTGCATACGGCCCTGGAGATGCAGACCAGGAGCAACTACAGGCTTGCAGAGTCATTCACATCAGGATGGGTAAAGAAGTGGCAGGAGAAGGACAGGAAGAGATGGATAGAAATGTTGGAGAAAGCAGAGGATAGAAGGATAGCCTCTGAAAAGTGGGCAAGGACAGGGAATGCAATGGATTCACAGACAATGAGGATGTGGAGGAGGAGGAGGGTGATGATGATGATGATGAGGAGGAGGAGGAGGAGGATGACAATGACAATGAGGATGGGAGGCCAGACAAGTAGAATATGTACAAACTAATGTTAAGTAATCATATTTTTGAGTCTTGTTCCATTTGAAATCCATGTGTGAAGTCATGCAGTGATTTAAATGGCTGAACAACAGCTGAAATAGTCAAGAAAGATAAGTGGTGGCTCAGCTTAGTGAACAGCAGCTAGAACAGCCAAGAAATCCAAGCCATCCAGCTACCTGACCAACTGAATAGCAGCTAAATAGTCACAAAAGATCAGCAGCAGCTCAACTGGGTGAACGGTGGCTGGAGCACTCAAGAGATTCAAGTCATTAGACTAGTAGGATATATCTATATGTGCATGTCTGAAGTCATCTAGCTAGAATAGTCAAGAAAGGTCAGCAGTGGCTCAACTGGGTGAATGGCAGCTGGAACACTCAAGGGATTCAAGTCATTAGACTAGTAGAATATACCTATATGTGCATGTCTGAAGTCATCTAGCTAGAATAGTCAAGAAAGGTCAGTGGTGGTTCAACTGGGTGAACAGTGGCTGGAGCACTCAAGAGATTCAAGTCATTGGACTAGTAGAATATAGATAATCTATATGTGCATGTGGAGTCATCTGGCTGCTTGACTGAAGATGAATAGTCAATACTTGAGTGCTCCAGCCACCGTTCACCTGGTTGAGCTGCCGCAGACCTTTCTTGACTATTCAGCTGTCATTCAGTCAGTCAAGTAGCTAGATGACTTCACACATGTATGGATATATTCTATTAGTTTAATGACTTGAATCCCTTGAGTGCTCCAGCCACTATTCACCCAGTTGAGCTGCTGCTGACCTTTCTTGACTATTCTAGCTAGATGACTTCAGACATGCACATATAGATATATTCTACTAGTCTAATGACTTGAATCTCTTGAGTGCTTCAGCCACCATTCACCTGGTTGAGCCACCACTGACCTTTCTTGACTACCCAGCTGCCATCATATCAGTCAAGTAGCTGGACAATTTCACACATGCATCTAAAGATATATTCTAAGTCTTAATCATCCACAAGCATTCCATCTACCTCCTTCAACTCCATTTTCTCAACAAAGTCTGACTGCTTTGACCAGCCAGGAATTTCCACACCTAACTTCTTGTATATCACCTCTTTCATGTAGAAGGCATATACTACCCTGTCCCCATGTTCCCAATGCCCAACCCCATGTTTTAGAAAATGTCCACATAGGAAAACACCAGTACCAGAGGGGTACAAAAGCGTTATCTTTAACTCTGGTAGTGACAAACAAGTGTCATCACCATGGGTCCCAAGGCTTACTAGGAGGTCATAACATGTCCAGTGTGCTCCCCTATCCTTATGGCTTTCAGTGATTCTGTTAAGGATTACTGTTATCCCTGAGAAGCAGGAATGCCACTCATTGGCATAGTCCTTTGTTTCAGGTAATGCACGCAGTTTTGACAAGGATGCTTGACCTGATTCATAGAGAGTGGGGTGTGTGAGCATGAGTGCCTTGTTGAGAAGGTCAGTTGAAGGCCGAATCATCTTGAGCCATTCTTTGCTACTGGTGTTTTTTTTTAATGTACTAGAGGTTACCAGTCTTGCCTTGGAACTATTCTGGTAATAAGTGTAGAGCATGAATTGGGTGTGTAGTATCAGTAATGAGAGGATACACACTGCATGTCCAGCAGGAATCTAACCCAGTGAGAAGTTCAGGACACCTCTAGTCATCTTCTGACCTGGGACTTGGAGAAATGATGCAGGGTCATTTCTCCAAGTCTGAGCCTGGCCCAAACACCACTCAAGTTGAGGTTGAATAAAATCTGTTGCCCTGAGGAGATTATCCTGTTTCAATACTATAAGCTACACTTCATAATAGTTGTACAATGAATGTTATACCTGATGATTCTGGGGCAAGAGGTTAGGTAAATACCATACCAATATATTTCCTTGGTTATTGATGATAGTTGTGGGCTTGGTGAAATGCTTGGGATTGGGTTTGGATTTTAACATGATCTTTTTTGATGGCTCCAGGTTTGTTACATTGCAGTCAATAACATCTGGGCAATGACTTGAATAAAAATAAAAAAGCAAAGGTGTGGGAGACCGACTCACAAGGACAGAGACTAGCAGCAGTGAGAATTCACATGATATGCCTTTCCTCTGCTTCATTCTCTTTCTTCAAGACTTGTCTGTTCTCACTCATGATTTCTCCAAGGATTGGGCTTTTTAATATCTGGTAGTTGACTTGAATTTGACCCAGGAGGCTCAGACTAATGTGTTGTGAGTTAAAATGAGCTTTTTCCATGCATGGAATTTTGCTCTCATGTATGCTACTAGTCCCTTGTTTTTGTGGTACTGTTTTTTCTTATCCCTCCCCCAGATTTTCTTCACTGACTTGCTAGTGGAAGGTTGGATAGGAGTCATAAAGTACACATTTATAACCATGAGCTGATCCCAAATGGATCCCAACAAACAAACAAACAAACAAACCTATAAAGTAAGTACCTGCTCGTGAAATGATTTTCCCAGCCCCTTGAACTCCATGTCACCAATGTCCTGTGTCATGGAAGCTGAAACTGCTGTTGCACCACAAAATCATTTCATTTGTGAAATCACTAGCTAATAAAGTAACTAACTCTCCAATACCAAATAATATCAGTATATGGCCATGGTCAGACACTGGGTGTGAGAGATTAGAATACTATCTAAAATATGTGAAGGCAGACATCTCAGAAACAGAACCAGAACACCTAGACAAGTAAAAATGTGCTGTTAACTAACTTATTAGTGATAAGGCTATGGAAGAATGACTCTGGTATGAATGTACCCAAGTGTTGTATCCAATACCGTGTTAACTAAGATATTAGTTAAGATACTCATGACTACACAAAAGACCCATTTCTTCGCTTCTGCCCTAGAAAGCGGACGAGGTGTAGCACTTATGACCTTCAGATGGTACCTAGCCATAGTAACAGGTTCTGGAAGCAAATCTTGACAAGAGAATCTAGAAATTAGCTAATTTCCTGGTAAGGATGTTCCCTTGGAACAGCTCTGATGGTATTGAAAGATAAAAGATTAGATGGGGGTATCCAAGAGGGTACTCAGGGATGGATGCTCCCTCATAGTAACAAAAGAGACCAGAAATGATGGACTAGAAAATAAAGATTGATAAGAATGAAACAAGCTAATTAAATTCTAATATTAGTTTGCTGCCTGAAGGCTATGGAAGTGGACTTTTAGGACATTAGGGTTGAGAACCTGGGTGTGGAGAATCCAAGAAAAAGATAAAAACCCTTAGATAAGAATTAGCAAGGAAACTTGCTAACCCGACTGGCTGTGATATAAATAACCAGGCACTTAGGTAGCAAGTTTCTGAGAGCGAATTATGTCACTGATATTGGAACTCCTAGAATGATGCTCCTAAATGATGAGGAGACAATAAAATGATGAAGCTGAAGGCTTGTTTCAGGTATACCCATAAGTTAATTGTATATTGTTATAAAAACTTGTCTGTAAATTACATGGGAGGCAAGAAACTGCTTGCCTATTTCTCCCCCCTGACTGTATGGTTGATTAGGATAGGAATACAAAGCAATTTTATGCAATTTTCTTCAGTCATAGACCACCAGAGACTTAAAGAGTTATACTCTTAAAAACCAGACCCTTTGAAACAATTGAGATATTGACAGACCTTTCTGCTTGACTCAAGAGCTGAATATGAGTTGATACAACTCTTCTGTTCTTAAGTAGAAAGTTCACTAACTCCTGTTTCTTTGGGTTCCTCTTAGAGGCCTTGCCTCAGAAGTATACCATTGAATTGTAGAGCTGTTTAATTGAGAAGTGAATATGGTATGCTAGGGCCCATTGAAAATGCTGTCCACTAGGTCTATCTAGTTTAGAGATACTTACTGCAGGAGCTTGCCAAAAGCCTGTCTCACTGAGTAGTATAAAGTTTTATTGCATTGTTCAGAAGCTGTAGCGTGCTAGGACCTGTTAGATAATGCTGTCTGCTAGGCCTACTAGCTTAAAGACACTTACTGCAGGAGCTTGTCAAAAGCCTATCTCGCTGGGTAGTGTAAATTTATAGTATTGTCAAGAGAAAAGGATGTAGTATGCTAGGGCCCATTAGAACATGTTATCTGCTAGTCTACGGAGGTTCACTGATTGCAAAAGCTTGCGTTTTGCCTGACTTATTGAATCATGACAATATTAGTTAACATATTATATATGTAGTAATGACCATCAAAGCTCCCATTGTATTCAGATAGGACAACTGTCTGTCTAGTTGGAGACTAAGAGAATAACTTACCAAAACCCTAAAAACATTAGAATTGAATATATTTCTGGAGATCTGCAACAACCTCTCCCCCACAAACTTATAACGTTGGAATTAGTGAACTTGTTAATGAACTTCATTTTCAATCTTGTAAAGTAATCCACTTTTCACCATTGTGTGCACCAGCAGTGGAGGTGACTATGTGCAATACAGTGTGCAGGTGAGATCAAGATGGCTCCCTCCCCACTTTTGTGGGTGAGGTATTCTGTGCTCCTCAAACATTGCCATCCTGTCTGGCAACATAGGGTGTGCATTTGAGCAGAAGCCCCCACCTCTCTACACATTGAAGAGTGCTGTAGAGTGTCTCCTCTCTGGAGGAGAGTTCATAGTGGGCATGCACTGCATAACAAGCCACTTGTGGCTTGGTACATTTTATTCTCCTTCCCCCTTGGCCTCTATCACCCCCAGTGGCTACCTCCCCAGCTAAGTCTACACCCCCAGTCCCTCACCCCTCTACTGACTTATCCTACCTCTGAAATTACATAGAGACAGCCACTGCCACCACCATCTAGCCATTCCCCCTGCCTTACCCCGCCTGCAGTACACATCATAGATACAATGTTGTATTAGTATTTACTGTTCTTCATTTAGTCCTATCTGTGGTCTAGTCAGGAGGATCCCCTGAATAAAGCACAGATAAGACATTTGTAGTATACCTGTTTTTGAGACTGCTAGATAGATAGTTAGAAAACTTGTGACTTGTAAAATAAAGATAACTATGAATTGTGTTGATTAATTTTGCGACGGACGGGCGCTTATTTAGACGCCAGTAAGGTGAACTTCAACTTTTTTAAGTTCCCTAGTGTGTCACCCAACCCCATCTTCCAAGTTCTACCCCCAACCCCCCTCAACACACTTTCTATTACCACCATGCCCAAGACCAGCCACAAGACCACAGCCTCCTCTGCCAACACTGCTGCCACCAGGACCACCAGGGCCACCCAGGCTGCTGCTGCTGGCCACCGCTCCGGTCAAGCAGCCTCTAGTTCCTTATCTGTGATCATTTCAGCTGCTGCAGATGCTAATAATAATGCTACTGCTGCCAGCTGCCACTCCTCCAGATCACAGCTAGTAGCCTCTGGACCATTGTACTTAGTGGTCAAGCTGACTCAACTTTGCTATCAGCAATTATTTCAGTGGCTACAACTAGGAACAATGATGCCATGGACCTGTCAAGTGACACCATGGAGCTGTCATATCTTGACAAGCAGCCAGGGAATGGAGTAAGTCCTTATATCCTATCATTCTCACTCAATCTCACTAACTGTTCATTAGTTCTGCAGCCAGTGCACTGAGGGTGGCTACCTCTATATTTGCAGATGCCACCAAAGTATTTGCAACTGCTGTCTTACTGGTGCTCCCAATGATGTCTTGTCACTGGGAGACTTTACTTGCCCACATTACTGGACATTGGGTGATAACAAAACTCACCTATACCAAGTGAGTTTTCTAACCCCTTTCTATTCATATTGTCTAATAACACTGGCTACAGCCATTTTCAAAGCTAGAAAGACCTTTCTACATGCCATCAGCTATGGCTACCCAGTCTTGACTTCCAGTCATAACCCAGGATAACTTATGTATCCTGGTTTTCTGGCTATCTGGCTCTGATCCAGCAGCTTGTATATCTTGGCTCATTCATGGGCATATCAAGACTTATTTTCCTGGAGCTCTATTTGGTGGTAAACTTGGCCTCATCAAAATTGTATTTGATTTTAGTGCCACAACTACTATTGAGGCGTTCCAAGCCCAGATGGCTGAGCTACCCCAAAGGCTGTCAGAGTATCACTGCTTTGTAACCCTTGTTTCTATACATGCAACTCCTACTGGTGGCTTCTGGGTTCAAGCCACCCCTAAACCTGCTGCTGCTGAACCCACCAAAGTGAGTACAGTAATCATATAGCCTACCATTTGATCTAAACAACTACTACAGTTTTTAAATGCTATCTTCCCAGCCCTGGTACTTGAACAATTGACATAGGATGACTGTTCCTCATTGTTCATTATCTCATGTGGTGGTCCTTTCATAAACAATGAACCTAGGGCCCAAATATACAATTTTGTAAAAAAGTAAGTCTGATAGTCACATAAATAATGATTCAACTCTGACTGCCAACCAAAGTCACTTCTGGCTCACCATGGCATTCTGTTAGAGCTGGTGTGGGTCAGGACTGAAGCGGAGGGTCAGGGTGGTATCCTTGATATAAGGTAACTGGGGGACAGGGCAAAGTCAGTATGTAGACTTCGGAACCAAGGCAGAGTGCTTCAGGCAGGGGGTTGGACTTGCAGCCTCAGCTTATGTGCTGTGCCCTCCTACTGTCCTAGTCTGTATTTCAGGAAGTTGGAGCTGAAGCAGAGCAAGGCAGAAGAGAGGAGAGGATATGGAACAGGAAGCTGGTCCGCTGCTCAATTTGATTATCAGACTGAAGAGTACAAGCCAAGTACCTATGGCATATGTATATACTACTGGCCTTACAAACTATGACTTGTACTGACTATGTGCAGAGCAAAGCAGAGACCAATATAGTTACAAATGGATTACAAACGGATTACGAATGGAATGGAAACCAGTACAGGTATGGAGACTGATAACGTATCTTGACTATGGATGGGAAATGGAGACTGGGAATTAGAGACACCAAGGGTCAGGTGACCACAGCACGTGTGGAGGTGGTCATGTGATTGGGGCAGTGGGTTGCAGTCAGAGCAAGTCAAGGCCAAGTTGGAGGGCAGAGGGTTATTGTGTGGAACACACATGGAGTTGAGAAGCAGAAGTTTAAGTGATTAGACTCTGAGTTGGCATGGATATGACAGTGCCCCCCCTTTAGGACTGAGCCTCAAGGCCCAAGGTGGTCTAGGCCGGGGCCCATTGGAAAGTCCCAGTAGGGTATAAAAATGGTGAACTGGTTCAATTCCAAAAAACACAACTTGACCTCCTACTCCCATGAGCAGACAACCCTCCCAACAACCGACCGCCATGGAGTGCAAGGTGCAATTGTTGAGGGAGAAGGCAGAGCAAGAGGAATGAGAGTGGCTAGAAATCAAGAGGCTGGAGGAGGAGGAGCAACGAGAGGAGGAGGAGCAGCAGCAGATGATAGCACTGCGTCAGCGACAAGTGGAGGAGCAGGCGAGGGAGTGTATGGCAGAAGAGATCAGGCAGCAACAAGATGAGGCTGCCGAGGCAGAGCATCAGGTGATTTGGGCCCAACTCATTGCAATGACTGCAGGGGCTTTGTTGAGCCACCTGCCGGAAGAACCGATGGAGGTAAATACAGAGGAGTCAGGTTCCAATTACATAGATAGTAATGAGATGGAAGATGAGGGGGAGGAGGAGGTAGAGGCCTCCAGGGATACAGGGAGTAAGGGAAAGGCAAGGGCAAGGGCAGCCCTGCGATGGGGCCATGTGAACATATTTGGGGGTGAGAACCCCTGCTGGAGGTGCGAGCAAGATGGGGTCCAGTGCAAGGTCGCTGGCGGGTGAGTCGTTTCTTGAAGGTTTCTGGGATACATACTGATAAGGTTTTTAGTAACACCAGGAGTTGCCATCGGTGTAGTAAAATGAAGAAATGATGTGGAAGCCAAGAGGAGATGGAGCCAAGTGGGGCCAGCGGGTTGTCGGGCCAACAGTTTGAGGGTAAGTAAGGAGTCCTGTATTGTGATGTATGCTAATCAGTGGGTATTGTAGAGTTGAAATGGCTCATCAAGGAAAAACACCAGGAGACCATCAAAAAGGTCAACATCCTGGAGGTATGGCTCGAGCAGTCCATTGCTTGATTGGGGGAGAAGGTGGACAAGGTAGAGCAGGTGGCAGGCCGTTATGAGCAACTGCAGCATTGGGAGGTGCAGGTGGATCATAATTGGTTGAGTGGAAATGTTACGGAGACAGAGGGTTCAGAGGAGAGCATTGGGGCCACCTTGGAAGAGGAGGTGCAGGGCTTGATGGAAGATGATGCTGCACAGTTGCCCGGCCCCTCTGGAGACAATAAGTAATTTGGTAGTAGTTTTTGTTGTCTTTTCTTTTTTGATAAATCTTGTTGTTTCTTGGTGTGATGGTGATCAGTGGAAACTCAGAGTGAATGGAGGAGGCCAGGCTTAGTGGGGTAAGAGGAATGGAAAGCCTCTACTAGATCTATGGCATGTTCAAGCTCAGTAGCTGGTAACCATGAAGACTCTTCTTTGGTGTCTTCATAACCTAACCAAATGACTTTGTAGAGGAGTTTGCATGTGCAGCACCGATCAATCTTTGAGTCAATGATGCAAGTGATCTTGTATTTGGGTTTGCCATCAATAGAAATGGGCGCAGGTGGCAGGTCCAATTGGGTGGGTATGGTGTTAGGTGTGGCCTGTTCAAGCATAGAAACATGGAAAACTGGGTGTACTCCACACATGGAGTTGGGGAGTCAGAGGGTGAAGGAGTGGGTACCTGCTTGGGCGATGATCTCATAGGGTCCAAGGAACTTTTCAGAGAGCTTTTTGGAGGGACAGGTGGTGCAGAAGAACTGGGCTTTAATGAACACTTTTTGCCCAACCTTGAAGTCTGGAGCCAGGAGATGGCAGGCATCGGCGGAGATCTGGTATCGTTGCTGGGCTAACGCTATTTCCGACTTCAAGGTTGTATGTAGGTCATTAAGATCAACCACAAAATGGCAGGCCCGAGCAGAGGCAAGGTCGCATTCAGAATGAACTGTGATGTTCGGATGGTATCCTTTATTAGCGAAGAATGGGGAGATACTGGTGGTGGCACTAGGAGTGTTGTTGTAAGCAAACTCAGCTAGTGGTAGTAATTTGGACCAATTGTCCTGTTGGTAGTTACAATAGACCCAGAGATATTGTTCCAGGGTCTGGTTGGTGCATTCCATCTGTCCATCACCTTCTGGGTGATAGCCCGAAGTGAAGTGTAGTTTCATGTTGAGGGCTTGTCCCAATGAATGGAAGAAGTGAGAGACGAATTCGGAGCTGTGGTCAGAGGTAAAATGTTCAGGTATGCCATGCTTGGAGAAGATGTGGAGGGCGAATAGGCGGGTGAGGTCAGAGGAAGTGACGGTATCGTAGGTGGGGATGAATAAGGATTGTTTGGTGAGTCTGTCAACTATTACTAGGATGGCATTGTAGCCAGAGGAGGTGTGGAGTTTCTTGATGAAGTTCATGGAGATTGAATTCCAAGGGCATTCAGGGATGGGGAGTTGCTTGAGGAGACTGTAGGGGCAGTGGCACTGGGATTTAGACCTCATACAGGTGACACAAGACTTACAGAACTCCTTGACAAAGGTGTGGACACTAAGCCAGGTGTATTCACACTGGATGAGTTCCAGCATTTTATTCTGACTGAAGTGGCCAGCTAGGATATGATTGTGCTTGTACTGGAGGACCCAAAGTCGGAGATTGTCGGCATCAGGGACATAGATTCTGTCGTCTAGGAGGAGGAAACCCTTATTGTTGACTGACCAATAGCCTTCCAGGCTGGCAAGATGGGCAGAAGCAGTTGGGTCTGCTGGTAGGGTGGTGAGGATGTTGCGGTGTAGCTGATTCAGGTCCATGACTACAGCTGTGTGAAGGGAAGGGGTGTAAAGAGTGGTGGCATGGACAGAGGCTGCAAGCTGTTCATGAGTGAACACAGGCCAGAAGTTGTGCAGGTTGACTGATGCATAGTCGCTACTCCCCCCTTTAGGGTAGACATCCCATTGTCTAGTTAGGGTGTCAGGCTTGGTGCCAAGGCAGCTGGGTTGGGACCAGATGACAAGGTGGAATTGGGATAGGAACTCAGACCAACAAGCTTGGTGGCGAGTAAGGATTTTGGTGGTGCAGAAGTATTTGAGGTTTTTGTGGTCGGTAACTACATCAATAGTAAGGGGGGCACCTTCTAGGTAGTGCCGCCAGATACAAAAAGCTTTGAATATTGCCAGGAGTTCCTTGTCATGGGTGTCATAATTAAGTTCAGCCATGTTAAAGGTGCAGGAATGGAATGCAATGGGGTGGATCTCACCATCATTGGTGATGATAGAGAGGATGGCCGCAAGGGTGTAGTTGGAGGCATCAGTCTCAACAATGATCTGAGCATCAGAGGCCCAAGGAGTGAGGACAGGGGCAGATATGAATGCTTCATTCAGGGAACTGAAGGCTTTGCAACATTTGTCAGTGAAATTCCATTTCATGTCTTTGCAGGTGAGGTGAGTGAGCGGAACAACAATGTTGGAGTAACTGTGAATGAAGTGACGGTAGAAATTGGCGAAACCTAAGAAGGACTGGATGTCCTTGACTTTCTTGGGTTCCGGCCACTCCTGGATGGTCTTGACCTTAGATTGGTCCATTTGGAGACTGTTGGGGGAAAGGATGTAGCTGAGGTATTCCACTGTGTCAGAGTGGAACTGGCATTTGCTGGGGTAGGCATATAGACTGTGTTGTCGGAGCTGCTTGAGGACTGCCTTGACTTGGTCACGATGGATACTATGATTGTCAGAGTATATCAGAATGTCGTCAAGATAGATAGTAATGCAGATGTCAAGCATGTCCTTGAATATATTGTTCATGAACTGCTGGAAGGTGGCAGGGGTGTTAGTGAGGCCAAAAGGCATAACCATCCATTCAAAGGAGCTGTAGTGGGTCCGAAAGGCAGTCTTCCATTCGTTGCCATCAGCAACACAGACAAGATGGTAAGTGTGATGGAGGTCAATTTTGGTATATATGCGGGCTTTGTGAGGGGAGTCTAAGAGGTTGGAGATGAGTGGAAGGGGGTAATGGTCCTTCTTGGTAATACGGTTGAGACCTCTAAAATCAACACATAAATGGAGGGAGCCATCCTTTTTCTTTACGAAGAGGACTGGGGCTCCATGAGGAGAAGTGGAGGGGCAAATGAAGCCAATAGATAAATGTTTGTCAATGAAATTACATAGAGCTCCAAGCTCTGATTGTGAAAGGGAGTAAATGGTACCGATTGGAGGTTGACTGCCATCCTCAAGGTTAATCTGGAGGTCATAAGGGCGGTGTGGAGCAAGTGTGTCAGCATGCGATTTACTGAAAACATCAGTGAACTTGTGGTATTCCTTGGGGATGGATGAGAGGTCAGCCAGGTCTTCGGAGACAGAAGAGGATGCAGCCGATGCGGAGGCAGTGGAGAGATTGATTCGGAATTGTTGGGAACCAGGGAGCTTGGCAGCACGGATAAAGGCAGGGGCATTTATCAGGGAGATGTGTGGTTTTGCAATGGGGACAGATTGGGACGAGGTCCCAGACAGGGGTGGTGAACCTAGGCCAGGAGTGTCAAGGGTGGCCATAGGCAGGGCCAATGCAGGTGCAATGCAGGTAGAGATGAAAGCAGGATTCTCAAGTAGGGATGGCTGGAAAGTGATACTGCCCAAAGCCCAGTCAATCAACAGATTGTAGCAGGTGAGCCAGTTGTGTCCTAAGACCACAGAACAGGAAGAGTTGAGCCAGGTGACATAAGTGTCCAAGATAATAGATTCACTGGAGGGGAAAGATACAGGCAGTTGCGCAAGCTCCATAATGTAGGCATTTGAGGTCCCATCAAATAACCAAAGTTCAATAGCCAGGATGGACAAGGTTGGAATACTATGAGAACAAACAAAAGATGAGTCCACAAAACAGTGAGTAGAACCACTATCAACAAGAGCTTTGAAAGGAGAAAGAGAAGAGAAATCAGAACTAACTACATTGTCCGTTGTAGAAAGTGGGTCCAAAGCAGAGAGTACAGAAGCGGAAACAGAAGATAAAGAAGTAACTAAAGGAGAAGTTAATGTAATGTGAAAAGAGTTCAGGTCAGAAAGAGTGGATGCATTGAGACAGAAACTCTCTGGAGTACAGCAGAGTTAAATGCGATCCTCAGTCTGTGCAGAGGCCTGAGGACTGCCAACTATTTTTCCAAGCTCGGGAGAGCTGGTGCATCTGTCTCGGGGAGCTGAGCCTGTTGGCCTTTAGCCTTGGCATCAGGGAATTTCTTCTTGTCACAGTTGGCAGCCCTGTGATTGGGATCTGTACAGACAAGGCAGAGGTTATTGTTGAAATGTTGTTGACATTCCTCAGGGGTTAATTTACCATCCTTACCAAGTTTACTAGTAAGGTCGGATTTGGACAGGGCTGATCTCTGACCAGCGGATGGGTTGGGCAGAGTACCCTTGAAGTTGTTGTTGCTGGGGGTGCTGCCTTTGTTGTTACTGTTGGCAGGCTTGGTGGCAGGTTGTGTGTTGGACAAGGTGGATGGGGATGGATTGCCTCCAGGTTTCCTAGAGGCAGTCAGGTCCGAAGCGGCTTTAGCACAGGCCTTCTCATGCTGGTGTTCCCAATAGCAGGTGTCGATCTTCATTGCTGCTGCCTGTATTTCAATGAAGGTGTTGGGTTTGCTGTCGGGCCAATTGGACAGGATGTCCTGGATGCAGTCAGGGAGGCCTTTGTAGTAGTGGTGACAAAATACTTCATCACCCCAGTGGAGTTGGCCAGCTAGGTGGAGAAAGTCAACATTGTAGACAGCAATCTTCTCGTTGCAGCACATTTGGAGGGAGTCAAGCTGCTCAGCAGCTTCTCCGGTCAGATCTGCAGTGTAAGGGTGACCTGGCTGCTGTGTTGCATCAGCTGAGCAGGGAGAAACCTTAGTATCATTTCCAGACTTCTACCAAGTACATACCTGAGCAGGGAGAAACCTTAGAGAATCAAGTAAGGTTTCTCCAAGCTCACCTACACTACTTATACTACCTGCCATAAGGTCCAAGTTGAGTAATTTACTCTACATAAATGGCTGTGAGGTGTCAGGGATGCCTAAAGTAAGTATAGTTGGGAATGGGCTCGGGATAGGGTCATGCATGCCAGTGAGGGTTCGCGTCTGCATCGGAGGGGTGTAGGAGGGAATTCCAAGTACTGGGGTGTTGGGGGACAGATTTCTGGGCCCAGGGGGGCTGGAAATCGGATTTCTGAGTGCAGGAGGGCTGGGGATTAGATTTCTGAGTGCAGGAAGGCTGGAAATTGGATTTCCAGGTGCAGGAAGTCTGGGAATCAGAATTCCAAATCTGCAGTTGTGAGCAATGACCTGGAGTTCCCCTTACACCTACCCCCCCTTCAAGGTTGTGACGACTCAGCACAATGGTCAGATTGAGGGCACAGAAGGGGATTGAGCCAAATGCAAGACTCCTGATCTGTCTTGGAGCTCCTAGGTGTTGTTGATAGAATTGCATTATGCAGTCAGGGGCATGGATGTCCTTGGCCAATTCCCAGGAGTTTTCTTCAATCCTGAAGTCCTTCCATTTCACTAGGAACTGGAGTCTCCTCCGGTGGATGTGGCTATCCAGGATTTCCTCAACTTCCCACTCTTCTTCATCCTCAATGATGATAGGTGCTAGTGGTGGTTTGGGCTGGTGTCTGGGAATGGGGTCAGTGGGAGCGAGTGTGAGCTTTACCACATTGAAGACTGGATGGAGGTGTCTCATGGATTTCGGTAGCTTCAGTCGGTATGCATTGGAGCTGACCTGTTTGTCAATTGCATAGGGTCCTAACCAGCAATGTGAGAGTTTCTTGGATGGTTGTGTGGTTTGTATGTCTGATGCATTCAGGAAAACCTTGTCTCCAGGTTTAAACTTCAGAGTTGGGGTTTGCCATTGGTTGTAGTACCTTACCATGTTGTCTTTGGACTTCACAAGTGCTGATCTTGCCTCCTCCAATGCCAATTCCATCTGGGATTTGAACTCATTGATTGTTTCCAGCCAAGATGGTCATTGGCAGGGTTCAAACCCCATTCTCAGGTTTTGGCCAGTGTCTAGGACAAATGGTGAGTGTTGGGTGGAAGTATGGATGTGGTTGTTGTGCTGAAATTCTGCCAGGGGGAAAAGGGCATGCCAATCATTCTGTTGCTCATTGACAAAGATCCAGAGGTATTGGTCCAATTCCTGGTTGACCCGTTCTGTCTGCCCATCTGATTGGGGGTGCCATGCTGTAGAGGAAGCACCTTTGATTCCAAGTAAGCGGTAGAGTTCCCTAGTGAATGATGCAATGAACTGAGGACCCCAATCCAAGACCACTTGATGTGGAAGTCCATGTAGTTTCCATGCTGTACTGCTCCATCCACTGTAAGGGTAGTGTGTGTTGGGATGAAATGAGCACGTTTGGAGATAGAGTCAACCACAGTCATGACAGCATCATACCTGTTGGACTCTGGGAGTTCCACTACAAAGTCTATGCTAATGGTATCCCATCAGGCTTCCAGAATGGGGAGAGGGTGAAGTTCTCCAACAGGGAGTTTCCAGATTGGTTTTGCGTGGAGGCACAGGTCACATGTAGAAACATACTGACTAATGTAGCGAGACATGTTGGGCCACCAGTAGTTTTGGGAGACAAGTTCCAGAGTTTTCCATCAGCCTGCATATCCCCCAATTTGGGAATCATGGTGAAGGGCTACAATGTGTTGGCAGAGTGCTGCATCATCTGGAACATATATTTTGCCTTGGAAGAGAAGCAAGCCATCCAGTTCCAACCACTTAGCACTGCGCACTGAGCATGTTGCAGACTTCTGGAGTTCCTGGGCTGCTTTGGCCACTGTTTCCTCTTGTCTGCCTCCTCAGTTTCCAGAGCGGATATCTCAGAGGAGGGCCTGCTCTTCCTCTTGAAGAGAAATCCCGTCAACAGCTCGCACTGCAAAGAGAGATGCTGGGAGAAGTGTAATGTCAGCATTATCCTGTGCTCCTGAGCCATGATCAGATCTCTGAGACAAGGCATTGGACTTTCCCATGCTGCAACCAGAACAATGGTGAAGAGAGAAGTTGAACTGGGAAAGATAGAGGGACCAATGTGCCTGTCGGTGGTTCAGCTTCTGAGCAGTCATGAAATACTCTAAGTTCTTGTGATCTGTCCAGATTTCAAACTTTTCCCATGCTCCTTAAAGGAAGTGTCTCCACTCTTCCAGTGCCCAGATAATGGCCAGCATCTCCTTATCATGGATCTCATAGTTGCACTCCACCAGAGACAAGGCTTTAGAGTAAAATGCTACTGGGTGCCACTTTCCATCATCTCTGGAGAGTTGAGAGAGTACAGCCCCCATGGCAAAATCTGAACTATCAGCTTCTATTTGGAAGGGTGCCTTATCATCTGGAGAAGCCAAAACTGGAGCCAAAGTGATAGCTGCTTTCAAGCCGTCAAATGCTGCTTGCTGTTCCAAGTTCCACTGCCATGTAGTGCTGTTTTGGGTGAGGTCAAAGAGGGGTCAGGCTATGTGGGAGAAGTCCTGGATGAAGCAGTGGTAGAAGTTTGTAAAACCCAGGAAAAACTGAAGCCCTAACTTGTCCTTGGGGGTCAGCCACTCCTTGACTCCTGCAACTTTGACTGGGTCCATCTTGATGGAGTTTTCCAAGATGATGAGTCCTAGGTACTCAATGCGAGTGTGCTCAAACTCACACTTTTCCGGCCATAGGTAGAGGTTGTGCTGTTGAAGGATCTCCATGACATGCCTAACAACATCCCTATGCTGCTCCAAGGTCCAGGTGAAGATGAGGATATCATCCAGGTAGACGACTACAACTCCTTCCATGATAAGTTCATGAAAGATGTCATTCATCATCATCTGGAAGGTGGCCAGGCTGTTAGTGAGGCTGAAGAACATGACAAGGGGTTTGAAGAGGCCCCTATTGGTGTGAAACGCTGCCTTCCACTTGTCTCCTGGCTTAATCCGGACATTATTAAAGCCCCATCAAACATCTAGTTTGGTGAAGTACTTTGCCCTCCAGAGCTGCACAACCAGCTCAGAGATGAGGGGTAGAGGGTACTTGTTCTTCACCGTGAGGGCATTGAGTGCTTGGTAATCCTGTACTAGGCAAAGCAAGCTGTCCTTTTTTTTAATGAAGAAGACTGGGGAAGCCATAGGAGACTTAGATGGGTGTATCTGACTGGAAGACAAATTTTCCTGTAGGAATTTGTCCAGTTCCTTCTGCTCAAGAGGGGACAGTAGATAGACCTTGCACCCCTTGGGGTCTGCTCCTGGAACAAGCTCTATTGCATAGTCCCAGGCTTGGTGATCTGGGAGCATGTCAAAGGACTCCTTGGCAAAGACAGCAGCATACTCCTGAAGATATGGGGGAACATGTGCTCAGAAGCTGGAATTCTGGGGGCTATCAATCTGGGAATTCCAGAGGAAGGCTTCTGCTAGGTGCTGAGAGGTGGTAGAGCCTGCAGCAATCACCTCTGGAGTGGGCTTTGGAGGGAGGAGTCCCACTGCAAAGATGTGATCCCCATCTTCTAAAGGCTCCTCCAACTCTTCAGTAGGGAGGGCTGGCTCATCCTCATCCTCTTCTTCATCTAAGGTGGGGAAGGGGCCGAGTCAGCAGGCACAGATGCAACTGGCTTGAAGCTTTTGGGCATGGCATTTGGCATGCAACTGGTCTTGGCATTCTGTACAGTGTGAGGGGCATTGGGATAACTTGACTTCTCCAGTTTGCCAGTCAATTTCCAGGTTATGAAGCTTCAGCCATGTAAATCCCAGAAGGAATTCTTGCTTCCCCAACTTGGTTACTGCTAACAGCATGCGTTCGGCATGGTTCTGATAGCATAAGACCACATCTACCACTTTGGAAATTTGTCCAGCCTCATTCGGAGTCCCATCTACATTGAACACCAGGATGGGATTGGATAAGTGGCAAGTACTGAGGCAAGCAGCATGCACAAAGTCTTGGTCAATGAAGGAACCGGTTGCACCAGAATCCACCAATGCCTTGACTGTTTTGTATTCTGCTGAGTCAGTGGTCTCAAGTTCCACTGTCAACTGGAGAGACTTGGATTCCAAGTCAGAATAAGCAATGATTGGTCTCTTTGGGAGGTGGCATTCCCAGCGGGGACATCGCACTGAAGTTTTCGGGGGTGGTGGTGTGTCTTCAGGAATTGGTTTAGAGCCAGAAACAGGTTCTATTTAATCTACCAACAAAACCAAAAACCTATTACATGAATGTGGTGGGGGCACACCAGTCACCCATTGCACTGCTGAAAATCCTCTTCAGCTTCTAACTCTGCTTCTTCCACTCTCAGAATTCCAGTTGTTGCAGCTAGGGCATCCATCTCCAAGTTCCACTTCTGCATCAGTTCATCCTGTTTCTCCAGATCCATGTACTGGATGTCATGACAGAGTGGACACTCAGCCTTCATATGTCCCAGCCTTTTACAATGGTAGCAGAGCGGGGGGAGTCTGGATTTCTGCTTGGAGGCATCGATGTCCATAGGGACTGGATTTCCCAGAGAGGGGTTGAAGTGGATAGGGGGGCGTGGTGGGGCCAAAGGTCTGATTGTCGGCATAGCAGGGGGGAGTCTGATATATCCTGTGGGAGGCTTGGAGGGGGGTGGGAGTGGGGAGTGAGTACTGGAGCAGAATGCCTCATTTGCCATTTGGGCTTGGTCTACCTGTCATGCTGCTGAGTACCAAGCCTCTGGGTCTGAGTCCGAGGGATGGCCTGCTGGGAGGGTAGCAATGGCATTCTGGATGGAAGGGCATAGACCTCAGTGGAACTTAACCACAATAACTCAGGGGTCTTGGTATCCAGACTTGGAGATGAGGACCTTGAAAGTATCTAGGTAGTCTTTGACAGTCTGCTCTCATTGGTGGTATGATGTGGACTCCAACATGTTTAGTGCATCGGCTTCTGCATTGACAGGGAAAAACCAACCCTTGAATTGTTCAGTGAAGTCCCACCAGTCTGTAAAGGGAAACCCACCAATGCTAGCTTCCAAGCAGAACAGCTCATCGGCCCACTGCGCTGCACATCCTGACTTCATGTAAGAGAGGGTCCACAGTATTTTCTGTTCATCAGACCAGAATTGATCTGCCAAGAGCCTGATGTAGAGCTGGCATGCATTCAGAAATGCATGACCCTTGGCACGTTCTCCGTCAAATTCAGGTGGGGTTGCCACCTTGGCCTTGGTGGAGGTGTGTGGTGGAGGTGATGGTGGATGGGGGTGTGGAGCAGGAGGGGGGGGTTCATGGGCAGTGGCTTGGGGCTCATACTCCACTCTATTGAGGGGCATGGCTGAGATGGAGGGGGGGGTGTTGGGGTGCTGTCATCCTATTGAGTCCATGAGGTTTTGGAGCGTGTCACGTATGTCATTCACCATGTCTGTCATGTTCTGTTCAGCTTCAGCTTGTTGAGCCTGTACCATTGCCATGTCTGTGAGAAGTGAGCCTATGGTGTGCTCAATGGTCATTTGAGTTGGTGGTTGCTGCTGCTGCTCTTGGGACATGATGGCAAGGGCATTGGGAGGTAGAGGAAGGGAGTAGTTGGCACGGGAGAAGTGGTATAACTTGTCCAGGTGTTGTCAATGGCCAGTCCTCTGGGAATAGACTTGATTCTTCTGTAAGGGTGACCTGGCTGCTGTGTTGCATCAGCTGAGCAGGGAGAAACCTTAGAGAATTGAGTAAGGTTTCTCCAAGCTCACCTACACTACTTATACTACCTGCTGTAAGGTCCAAGTTGAGTAATCTACTCTACATAAATTGCCATGAGGTATCAGGGATGCCTAAAGTAAGTATAGTTGGGAATGGGCTTGGGATAGGGTCATGCATGCCAGTGAGGGTTTGCGTCTGCATTGGAGGGGTGTAGGAGGGAATTCCGAGTACTGGGGTGTTGGGGGACAGATTTCCAAGCATTGGGAGGCTGGAGACTGGATTTCCGAGTGCAGGAAGTCTGGGAATCAGAATTTTGAATCTGCAGTTGTGAGCAATGACCTGGAGTTCCCCTTACACACAGGACCAAAATTGGTCTGCAGTTCCAGGGTGAACTGGTCCCAGTCCTTGATCCAGTCATGCATTATTCTGTGGTTGTTGGCCTTGTCGAGGCCAATTTCAAAGTGTTGCTGGGCCATGCCCATAAGGTATGTCAATGTGAAGTTGACCTTGGTGGCAGGGATAGTGAACTGGGCCAGGTTGGTATGGAAATAGAGTCGACATTGGAAGAGGAAGGGTTTGAGTTTGGCAGGGTCAGAACCTGTAAAGATGTCAGGTTTGCAAGCTTTGGTATGGGGAGTTTGGGGAGGCTGTGGGGCTTGAGAGTTCTCACAGCCATTTATTTGGTTGGCTATATGTTGGAAAACTTAGAGCAGGAGTCTATCATGGTCGTCTCAGTTGTTGCCAGGTGGGGTGTTGTTGTTGTTGTCGCTATTGTCTGATGGTTCATCATTGCCCGGGGGCCTGTCCCCATTGTCAGGATAGTCATTGGGATCACCAGGGTCACTGGGATCAGGATTGGGGTCGGTGTTGGGGCCATTGGGGGTCTGGAATAGTGAGGGTTGTATATCTTCAGAAAATTGGTCTGGAGTCGAGGGTGCGACTGATTGTCAGCAAGAGCAAGAAACCCTTGGGGAGCCGGGTTGCAGTTCCTCAGAAGGAGGTTGTTGAGTTATGTGTTTGCTATGGTGAGTGGCTGGAGTTACCAGAGTGCAAGTATGGGTCACTGTTTGAGAGACCATGGTTAGAAAAATTCAGAGTGTGGTGGATAGGAGGAGTTTGAGTCTGATAATACTGTTAGAGCCAGTGCAGGTCAGGACCAAAGCAGAGGGTTGGGGTGGTATCCTTGATATAAGGTAACCAGGGGACAGGGCGAAGTCAGTATGTAGACTTCAGAACTGAGGCGGAGTACTTTGGGCAGGGGGTTGGACTTGCAGCCTCAGCTTATGTGCTGTGCCCTCCTACTGTCTGAGTCCATATTTCAGGAGGTCAGGGCCAAAGCAGAGCAAGGCAGAGAAAGAAGGATATGGAACAGGGAGCTGGTCCACTGCTTGATTTGATTATCAGACTGAGGAGTACACGCCAAGTACCTACAGTATATATACTACTGGCCTTACAAACTATGACTCGTACTGACTATGTGCAGAGCAAAGCGGAGACCAATATAGTTACAAACAGATTACAAACAGATTACAAATGGAATGGAAACCAGTACAGGTATGGAGACTGATAACATATCTTGACTACAGACAGGAAATGGAGACTGGGAATTAGAGATACCAAGGGTCAGGTGACCACAGCATGTGTGGAGGTGGTCGCATGATCAGGGCAGTGGGTTGCAGTCGGAGCAAGTCGGGGCCGAGTCAGAGGGCAGAGGGTTGTTGTGTGGAACACATATGGAGTCGAGAAGCAGAGGTTTAAGTGATTAGACTCTGAGTTGGTGTGGATATGACACATTTGTCAATAATGCCTTTTATCCTACAACATGCCATACATTCCTGATGAACTTTGTTTGGACAGTATTTGTGAACCAAAATTCTGCCATGGTTCACAACATCTTTTTGGCTGACCCCGATCTTGGCACCAGTACTGACTTTATCATGGTCATCCAGAAGACCAAAGACCTGGAGAAAGAGACTGGAATATGCATGATAAAATGGTCTCATGACTTATACAGGCTACTTGGAAACCCCCATAGCCAGTCTTGTGAAAATTGCTGTGTATTGGATAGGTGGCAAATTATAGAGAGGAAGGGAAAATCACCCAATGAAGGGAAGGGTATCCACCCTAGTAAGTCATCATGTTCTATATGCTCTCTCCTCCCAACTGAACTTTGTAGAATTATGCCCAGTTACTTTGGTTTGCAAGAACTCTAAATGTGGAGCCAAAAAACATTTTGAGGCTCCACCACATGCATTTCTTGTAACAAGGGACTATGCACCACAGAGTATTCCACTGGGAAAGAAGCTAGGGGTCTGGATTGGGCACTACATATATTGATAGTGATGGTTTTGTTGGAAAAAAGTGTGCAACGGCAGTGTGTTTCGTTTGGCCTTGGTGAGCTTGTGAGGCAAATGGATGGCTACATACAACTTGAGTAGACTACTTAAATAATATCTACAACAATAAGGTCCATAAACAATAAAACAATTTCAAATCACATGCATTGCACAGGCTTGTATGATGCCAGAATTCCAACAGGTTTACCTTTAGAACATACTTCTTTATGCTTTTCTTTTAGTGAAAATAGGTAGAAAGCAACTGATTACAATAAAACTGCTCAACATGTGGATTTGACATGATGTGAGCCAATAAGAAGATGTATACTGAATGAATTCCAATAGCTGAGATGTCAAGACAAGGTAAAACAAAGTGAAATGAAGCAAAATAGAGAGAAAGAGAGAGAGAGAGAAAAAAAGAGAGAAGGAGACTTTAAATGTGAGTAAAATTGTTGTTAACTGAGGTCCCTACAGAATACATACAGTTTATATACTCTAGGGACTGTGGAGCTTGTGTATGCTCCAGAAACCTTACAAAGAACATTAAAGAAAGAGGTGGAGATGGAACAAGGATGAGAATGAAGGAAAACACAAGAAAATCAGAGATTACTAGCTATTATTCATTTTGTACTGTCCTGCCTTCCATCATATTCTACAGGCAGTGTTCACTGTTTATTTCCAAGGGGTAGAGAACAGAGAGACAAGCCAGGAGGAGGGGGGGAAATATTGCTGATCTGAAATGATTTGATCTAAGGCCACATGTTTCCTTTTTGGGAAAATTGTTGTACCAATGGTTTGTTGGGGTTTGTCTGAGATCATTATGGAGAGGTGATTGGCTCAGCTATGCAAGCAGCCAGGTAGCCATCTCTACAATGTCAAGATGACTACTGCAATTGGTGTGGAACAAGTCTAGGGGGAATGGTACCAGAGATTGTGAACTATTTCATACTAGACTGCCCAGCATATGAAGATGAAAGGGACAACATGGCAAGAAAGATAGGAAGGGCAAACACACATGAGCTGGCAAGAATCTTCAAGATGGGGGATGGCATATGTAAGAGAGCTGCTCAACTATATTCACACAACGAAGAGGCTCAAGGACTTATTCAATTCACTAAAAATCATCAACCTACAGAAGGAAGCACTTGAACACAAAAGGGCAAAATGAACCCTCCAAAGCCTTTCTCTAATCACTCACCTAAGATCAAGGCAATGACTGTCCTTTGGCAGTAAGAATGGGAACACAGAGAGAGGCAACCAATCCCCCACTGCTAGGCTGAATGCCAGCAACAAAAGGAGAAGACAGACAGGAATGTACAGCAAAGTAGGGAGGGTGAAGATACCCCAAACAGCATTTCCTTGCTGGACTACAAGGTGAAGCAAGCACTTGGGGTATGCCTTCAGTAGGGCTGGGGTATTTCACTGAGTTGATCAAGGAGCACAGGGGCCCTAAGGACTCCTTCATACATCATAGATAACACAAAGTCCAACATGAGGTATGTTCTTGAGGACTCTGTATCCTAAGGCTAAGTTGTATCTGGGAGCCAGGGAACATGAAACAAGGGGAAACATCAAGTTTTCACTGCTACATTAGCAGAAATATAGGAAAGAGAAAGGAGAGGATATAAGAGATAGTGTGGGAGGCATCATTTGGCCTCTCTACAACCTAATGAAAATGTGTTGAGGGCCAGATTCTGTGTGTGGGCAAGATTCTCAGTGAAACAAAACTTGGAAGTGTAGGATTTATAAAATATGTGCCACATAGCTACTTGAATACACTGTCTTTTATCCAAATCCAAAATTAGCCTTACAATATCCCATTATAAATGCTTACTGCCTTCCTCAGGTCCTCCTCCTTGCTTGGCTAGTAGCTTGAGGGACTTGAATAGTCTCAACATTCATATCCTGTATGTGTTGTCATTTTGAGCAGCATAGCTGGGGTATCTCTTCTTGATCAGAGTGTTTTCATTTCCCAACACCACCACTACTCTTGTGGTCCCTGGGAGTTACAATTACTACCTTTGGAATTGGCCTTGGCTTGGGATGAGGGGGTGGAGGAGGTAATACCACCTCTACATAATCTTTGCTAGGCTAATAGATAGTGAGATCAAACAAAAACCATGCCCAATAATCAAAATACTTACCTCCAACTCATCATCATTTTCTAGCTGATCCCTATGATTCCAGTCACCTGGAACAAGTAAGTATGGGTTCCATATCTGTTGATGGTCCCCTGAATCCTATCCCCATTGCATATTCCCTGCATGTCCAGCACATAATGATTGTTCGAACATTAACTCTTCCAAGCTTTGGATGCAGAGTTGATCTATGCCTTACCCCACCTGTGATGCCATTTTGACCTGGATAGTCCATGCTTGCTCCATAATCTCTTTGATCTGCCTCTCTAATGGTGCATTTCCCATGCCTGTCCTCTGATGCAGTTGATGGGCAATAAGGAGTGTCACAGCATGGGAGAATCCAATGCCAGCAATCCACCATTGCCGCTGTGAAGCATCACCATGGCATACCTCACAGTGTATCCAGTTTGAAATCATCCCCACATCCTGACAATCCAATGAGCCAATGAAAGAAATGCCTGATTGAGGGGAAAGCTTCTTCTGATATGTATACTGTCTTGCTGGAAATAGGGGATCATTTGGAATACTAGCTGGGTTAAAGACCATTTGGTGGAGCAAAGATAAAGATGGCTGTAAAGCCTGGTTGATTTTGCTTGTATATAGGATGGAAATTGGATCTTTGACCACCTGGTCACACAATTCAGGCATATTACAAGCAAGCTGCCACTGTCCCAGCTAAGAAATGTTAGCAATATTCCAAGAGAAATGAAATAGGGCATACCCTGACTGCCTGCCATGCCTTTGCTTGTCCCCATAGAGCTGTCACCAAATCCTTCTCTGGCACAACTGTGATCATGCCTGGTTTGAGTGATGTATTCTCAAACAAACAACCTCTCTGCCACTTTACCCTCCATTGCTCTCCATCATTTACCATACCAATCAACAGGACTGGGTACCAGAATGTGCCAAGTTGTGTGAGTGTGCCATGGCCAGGTCTATACAAGTTTTGGTGTTCAGTCACAATTAACATTTGACAGGCTTACCATAATCTTTTTTGCCCAGGTCCTAGCTTCTCAGCTTCTCCAATATGTTGCCTACAAAATAGTAAGCCTCAGACAAAAAGATAGGTGAGAGCACTCATGTTTGTATTGATCCAGGTTTTTTATTTATTGAAGGTAGAGTACAATGATGGCACTCAAACAGGCCCACGGATAATAACATGCAACTTTCAACTTGTTGCAAGCAGGGAGTATGAGAGTGTCAGTGACATATTTGGCACTTAGCCAAAGATCCATGGTCTTGTCATATCCATGCCGACCCAGAGCCTAATTGTTAAACTTCGGCTTCTCAACCCCATGTGTGCTCCCACACGACAACCCTTTGCCCTCCAACTCGGCCCCGACTCACTCCAACTACAACCCATTGCCCTGGTCATGTGACCACCTCTGCACATGCCATAGTCACCTGACCCTTGGTATCTCTATATCCCAGTTCTCCATTCTCTGCCCATAGTCAGGGTATGTTACCAGTCTCCATACCTGTACCGGTTTCCATTCCATTCGTAACCTGTTCATAATCTGTTTGTAACCATATTGGTCTCCGCTTTGCTCCACATGTAGTCAGTATGAGTCATAGTTCGTAAGGCCAGTAGTATATATACTGTAGGTACTTGGCATGTACTCCTCAGTCTGATAATCAAATCAAGCAGCGGACCAGCTCCCTATTCCATATCCTCCTTTCTCTGCCTTGTTCTGCTTTGGCCCTGACCTCCTGAAATATGGACTCGGACAGTAGGAGGGCACAGCACATAAGCTGAGGCTGCAAGTCCAATCCCCTGCCTGAAGTACTCTGCCTCAGTCCTGAAGTCTACATACTGACTTCACCCTGTCACCTGGTTACCTTATATCAAGGATACCATTCCAACCCTCCGCTTTGGTCCCAATCCACACTGGCTCTAACAGTATTATCAGACTCAAACTCCTCCTGTCCACTACACTCTGAATTTTTCTAACCATGGTCTCTTGAACAGTTACCCATACTTGCACTCTGGTAACTCCAGCTGCTTGCTGTAGCAAATGCATCATTCGACAACCTCCCTCCAAGGAACTGCAACCTGACTCCCCAAGGGCTTCTCACTCTCACTGACAATCTATTGCACCCTCGGTTCTCTGAAGATATACAACCTTCATTATTCTGGACTCCCGATGGCCCCAACGATGGCTCTGACCCCAATCCTGATCTCAGCAACCCTGGCGATCCTGACAACAACCCTGACAATGGGGATGGGCCCCTGGGCGATGATGAACCATCAGACAATGGTGACAACAACAACAAACATCCCACCTGGCAACAACCAAGATGACCATGATAGACTCCTGCTCCAAGTTTTCTAACACATAGCCAACCAAATGGATGGCCATGGGAACTCTCAAGCCCCACAGCCTCCCTGAACTCCCCATACCAAAGCTCGCATACCTGACATCTTTACAGGTTCCAACCCCACCAAACTCAAACCCTTCCTCTTCCAATGTCGGCTCTACTTCCATACTAACCCGGCCCAGTTCGCTATCCCTGCCACCAAGGTCAACTTCACATTGATGTACCTTATGGGCATGGCCCAGCAACACTTCAAAATCAGCCTCGACAAGGCCAACAACCATGGAATAATGCATGACTGGATTGAGGACTGGGACCAGTTCACCCTGGAACTGCAGACCAATTTTGGTCCTGCAGATCCAACCAGAGAAGCTGCTGAGCAGCTTGACTTCCTCCAAATGTGCTATGATGAGAAGATCACTGTCTACAATGTCAACTTTCTCCACCTAGCTGACCAACTCCACTGGGGTGATGAAGTATTTTGTCACTGCTACTACAAAGGCCTCCCTGACCACATCCAGGACATCCTGTCCAATTGGCCTGATGGCAAACCTGACACCTTCATTGAAATGCGGGCAGCAGCAATGAAGATTGATACCTGCTATTGGGAACACCAGCATGAGAAGGCCTGTGCCAAAGCTGCTTCGGACCTGACCACCTCTAGGAAACCTGGAGGCAATCCATCCCCATCCACCTTGTCCAACACACAACCTGCCACCAAGCCTGCCAACAGTAACAACAAAGACAGCACCCCCAACAACAACAACTTCAAGGGTACTCTGTCCAACCCGTCCACCGGTCAGAAATTGGCCCTGCCCAAATCCGACCTTACTAGTAAACTTGGTAAGGACAGTAAATTAACCCCTGAGGAACATCAATGATGTTTCAACAATAACCTCTGCCTTGTCTGCGCAGATCCCAATCACAGGGCTGCCAACTGTGACAAGAAGAAATTCCCTGATGCCAAGGCTAAAGGCCAACAGGCTCAGCTCCCTGAGACAGATGCACTGGCTCTCCCAAGCTTGGAAAAATAGTCGGTGGTCCTCAGGCCTCTGCACAGACTGAGGATCGCATTGAACTCTGCTGTGCTCCAGAGAGTTTCTGTCTCAATATGTCCGCTCTTTCTGACCCAAACTCTTTTCACATTACATTAACTTCTCCTTTAGTTACTTCTTTATCTTCTGTTTCTGCTTCCGTACTCTCCACTTTGGACCTGCTTTCTACAACAGACAATGTAGTTAGTTCTGATTTCTCTTCTCTTTCTCCTTTCAAAGCTCTTGTTGATAGTGGTTCTACTCACTGTTTTGTAGACTCATCTTTTGTTCATTCTCATAGTATTCCAACCTTGTCCATCCTGGCTATTGAACTTTGGTTATTTGATGGGACCTCAAATGCCTACATTACGGAGCTTGCACAACTGCCTGTATCTTTCCCCTCTGGTGAATCTATCATTTTGGACACTTATGTCACCTGGCTCAACTCTTCCTGTTCTGTGGTCTTAGGATACAACTGGCTCACCCACTACAATCTGTTGATTGACTGGGCTTTGGGCAGTATCACTTTCTGGCCATCCCTACTTGAGAATCCTGCTTCTGTCTCTTCCTGCATTGCACCCACATCAGCCCCACCTATGGCCACCCCTGACTCTCCTGACCTAGGTTCACCACCCCTGTCTGGGACCTTGTCCCAATCTGTCCCCCCAAAGTCACACATCACAAATTGTCAGCCATGAATTGGTCACTGTCAACCAGATGGGTTGATACAGGAACAAGTTGCATGGCCTGCTCAACTTCCAATATCTCCCCCCAAGGAACTTCAGCTGTGCTCATAGGAGCCTGACTTCGGTCTCCCTGCTCCTGAAGCAACTCAACTGGGCCCACAGCAACCTCCTGGACCTTGTGCATGTCTTCATCATCACTATCCTCATCCTTCCCCCACTCTGTACAACAGTGCCACTCATTGAAAACAGCATCATACCATTTCTGCCCTGGGCCATATTCTGCAAGCATACTCTCTTGCTCATCTCTCCTCACAAGTTGTTGTGTAAACTTGGTGGGATCATCAGAATCCCAATCCCAGACAAAGACAGGCACACTGGTAGTGGGTGGGTTCCTCTCTTGGTTCTCCCATTTTTGACAATCCAGTGTGGTCCCTCTTGCTTTCAGCTTGGCAATGGCAGCTGCATGCTCTTGAAAGAATGGTTCCCAAAATGTTCTCCCAGACCTGGTGGACTCCATCCTCACTGTTCCTCCTTTGGTGAGATACACATGTATGTCTGGTGAGCTTCCATCTGTGGGCTCACCAATTGACTATTTGTAATCTTCATCTGGTGGTTGCAGTTGAAAAGAGTCTGGTTCCCATGGTGGAAACTCATCACCAGTGTCAAATTTGGAAGATGGGAGTGGCCATTCATGGAGTACATCAGAAAATGCAATGAGTGGCCAGTGGCTAGTAGTAGGGAAGTGAGGTGTCTTTGCAATCCAAGTGGTCACCAGTTGAAGTTTGTGGGCACTAGGTGCAGGATACAATGGATCTGTTGTAGGACTCCAACAGTACCATACAGGGACATTGATATTCATGAAATAGGCAGGGCTTGGCTGCGATGGCTGGGGTGGGAGATGGAGAATCACACCTGCTCAGTTTATGTCCTAGTATCTCTGCAACAGCAGTGCTGTTCGGAGACTATCCAGTAGCACCTGATTGAACTTGCGCACCATTGTGACCTGAACAACCCATTTTGCAGGTGTGATTCCCTCATAATAGCCAGGATCTACGATCTTGTGGATTTGCCAGTGGAGTAAGCCCAACCATATACTAAACCAGTTGCAGGCTTTGGTAGTGAGATGCCATGTGCATGATTCCGTGCTGTGTTTTTGGTGATACCTGAAACTAGAAGGGGCAAATGGGCAGAGAAAACTCAGGCCATTCTTGGTCTTCAGAATTTGTGTGATTTCATCCAGACTGTTCTCAATTGCTAGCCACTGCAAAACAACCTGTTCTGGAAAACTAAATCCATCTGAACCCATATGGGTAAATTTCTGTGGAATGTGAGCCAACAACTCTACCAATATGCTGCTGTAAGCCACGGGTATGGTGGGAACACAGCTCAACCACTCTGTTTGTGCAGTCCACCATCGCAGTTGTTGGAAATCATTGGCTGTTGAGGCACCTAGCACAAATGTACGAAAGCCCTTGATTGTATTGTCCTCCACCAGCATGAGATTGTGCTGGCTGTTGGGTGAATAGAAAGTGTCACCATTCACAATGGAGACTCACCCTGCCATAATGGAGATCCTACCAGCTAATGTCCAAGGATATCCTCAGACAAACTCTGACAGAAACCGTGTGGGTGCTTCAAGCTCTGCATCCAAGGAGATCCTCAGACAGGTGTTACAAGCTTAAGGTGTCAAGTGGGAGGGCAGTAACTGTTTAGGGGTTGGTCAGGTAGGATCAGTTTGTGGTTTCTTGACTTACACTAACATGTGCTCACAGTCATTGACCTGAGGGGAACGGTGGTAGTGGTTGCACTAGGTGTGGATCACAGCACCAACAGATCAGAGGCATCACCTGACCTTTAACAAATTTCTGGTCATGTGATGCTGATGGTGTGCAGTGCCTTCAGCCTTCAAGTTCCACGCTACCACCTCCTTGCTGCAAATTTGACTCAACTGCTCAAGGAACATACTTGTTTTTAGAGTTGGAGTGGTCTTTGGATCTCCAAAGACCTCTCCTCCTCATTTGTGGTCTTGGGACAATGGTCTTTGGACCTCCAAAGACCCTCTAATATGGCCTTGTGATGATGATCTGTATATATGAAGAGTATGGTGCAACAACATTATAAGGAAACGGACCTTGCTTGCTGTCTTCTCCCCTCATAACTTATTTCATGCCCTTCCAGTTCTGCTCTAAACTTCATTAATAAAATCCTTGTCTTCTGCCCCATATCTCTGACTGTGCCTTGGGTCAGTAGGACAGATCAGCTTGTGCAAACTCTCAGCAAAACATCTACCCAACTTCTCTCATCCCTCTTCTCTCTCTGTCTTGCCTCAAGGATCAAAGACCAGCACTGATGACACAGCCATGCTCGCGACCTGGTCACCTCTCCCTCCCTCCCCAAGGAGATGAAATACTGATGTGGTGGATATGAGATGACTAGCAAAGAAGTAGGGGTTGCCAATTGATCTCAATGAGACCTTATCAAATCAGAATCAGCTTATATCCATGCATGTTACAGACCAGATTAGCCAGCACAAATCAGTAATGGGAATAGAGAGTGGTGCTAGTGGGATCCACTCTGGGAGTGCCAAGTTGCATTGTGGGCCACATAGTATAATTGGATATGTCTGTAACTACATACACATATCTCTCCCACCCCTACTATTTATGATCTTTCCTATTCAACCTCTTAGATACCTTCATGGGTGACTGCGTTGTCTCATGAACTTTGATGCAGATGGTTATCATAATCTTCCTGAAAGTTAGCTCCCATAATACCCTTCTATGACAATCAACTCACTTTTCTTTTCTTACAGGGCCTGTTTCCATCACTTTCCCCCAACTCACACTTATGACTATTTGCAGATGGTCCACCATCGGTAATAGCACTGTTGCCTCTGTCCACAGCTGCTGCAGTCTTGGTTGTACCATCACCTCTCAATTCAATGATGGCTCTATTCCCATGTGTGGTGTAACTGGTGCACTCCCCATTCATGCTCACAAGAGAATGATCTGGCACCTGCCTGATAACTATGGAGCTTCTTAGCAAAGTAGGATATTGTATGTCAAGTTGTTGACCCAGGTAACAATATTGAAGCTTCACCAGGTCCTTGGCAAGGACTGGCTTCGCAGTTATATGTGTTGGGTGAGAGAACCATTGTGAGTGATAACTGGATTTGCCAACATGTTGTACTGCCCACTTATCTATGCCTAAAGGCTCGATAAAAAGTTACTCAACTCACCTACTCACAGAGTCAATGGTACCCATAGCTGGATGCACCCCAAGCAACAAACATCGGTGGTAGTGGGATCCTGCACTACAGTTAAGTTGATGAATTCAATGAGTGACTGCCTCCTAATTCCTTACATCCTTCTATTAGCTAAAATACTTGCCCCTGTTTGCCTCCAATCAACACCTTCTTCCACCTTGCTATCCCTCTTGATCCACCAACAACTTATTGGACTGGGACAACTGCAAATGAGAGCATAGTATGTAATCATTTCAACGCGCAGGTGTTGGTTATCCATGGATGTTATCACTTCCACACCGCACCAGGGCACTGTGCATGTGAATTAGGTGTGGCAGTGGGCTCCATTAGCATTTGTTCTGGTATGTTTGACCCATTTTCACCAAGTACAACTCATGTTCCTGCTCAATCCTGACTTTCCCCAGCTTACCACTGGATAATGGCAAGCACCTTCACCCAAGTGCCCTTTGCATGTACACTGCCAATGTACCTCCAAGAGGTATTCAATCACAGGCTCAGATAGGTATTTAAGGATTCTTGTGGTTGATTACTGCTCCCACATTCAGTCACACTTTATTCACAGTGCATATGAATATGGCCAGCACCAAGAAGACAATTGCCAGTGCCCCCAAGAAGCCCATTAGGAAGACAACCAGTGGCACAGGTAGGAGACCCAATCCTCAGCTGCCATCTCCACAGGCACCTACCCCCACAACTCCATCCTATGAAACAAATACCCTGCTATGGGTCACTGCTGCTGCAAAAGTTACAAACAGCTCCACAGGGAAGACAACCTCTGGCTCATCAAAAGAGAACAGGGCACCCACATTGCTTCAAGCACAGACCAAAACCCTGAACAATACTGTCCTGACTGCTCTACTCACCAAGGTTGCAAAACAAGAAGGCAAGATATTATTCTCTGGGTACTATCTATGCAACTGACATCATTCAGCAGAGATTGATAAGCTGAAGAAAACCACCACCTTGAAGGCCAAGGGCAACAACATAAAAGAGATCCCCTGCCCCCATGGCACCATTGCAGGCCTTCAGGGCAAAATGGGCTTGGAAAACAACTGGCCACTTTACATGCACTGCCAAGTAAGTTCTGCTTCATTTTACTTTCAATGCTAATGCCTGCCATAGGCACTTGTTAAACATGCCCTGGAGCATGCAGATATACAACGCAACATTGATTGGAGGTGCCAAGACCCAGTTGTCTTGGCCAAGATTGCCAATATTGTATGTTTATTCTTAACTAGTCATAATTGCTAACCACATACACCAACTATGTACATCACACAGGTGCACACTCAACATGAACAGCTTTGGTGTTATGAAGGAAACTGGGCCACCATCAATATCATAAGGATGGCACTCAAAAATAAAAGGACCAGTACTTGAAGAACCCTTTGTGCTTTGAAGAGCATCAGCAAGGATCAAAATGATGAGATTGGAGATGCTTTTGAGCAGGAAGGGCACAATGCAGAGTACATCAGTAGTGATAAGGGTGCAGATGAAGTGGGAGCAGGTAGTGATGGGGGAGTCAGTGGTGATGATAGGGAAGAGGGGGGTAGTGATGACAAGGAAGAGATAGGGCTTGACAAGGAGGAAGGGACAGGTTATGATGAGGAGGAAGAGACAAGTTGTGATAAGGAGGAAGAGATAGGTTGTGACGAGGAAGAGACAGGTTATGATGAGGAGGAACCTGAGGACGATGATGAGGACACTGGTGTTTTGGTGGGGGTAAAGAGAAAAGCAAAGCAGAGTGCTGGAAAGATGAAGAGGCTAAGGAGAAAATAGTGTAGGAAGGTTGATGAGTTCAAGAGGGGGGAGAGTGTCTTTGAGTTGGACTAGGGGAGGAAAGAGATTGTGACGAGTATTCAAGATACAAGGATATATTTTCACTGGAGAATGAATCCCCCAAACTTCTATATTAAATATGGTAGAGAAAGTGGTCCTACATTACTTGTTGGCTAGAGAAGACAATGAATGCACAAAAGGGAGTGAAACTATATAACTATGAGAGGATGTATAGGTGAAACAAATGTAATGGAGGTAGATTTTTGTGGGATGGGAACACAGAGAAAAACTTACAAGTATGTTATGAAGAAATTTTACATACATTTTTATGGGGACTTGTCTGAAGACTGAAGGTATGAACAATCCAGGGTCATCATTCCGTTCCATTGTTTGTCATCCATGTCCAACATTTGTCATCTCCATACCATTTCCACATGTAGCCAGGAGGCTACCCCCACAATAGTGAAGGTTGGGAAACAGAGGGAGGGAGAGATGGGATCAATGAATCTAGGTAAGAGGAAGAGCTGTACTTCACTACCCTATAATACATCTTTCTAGCTAGCTAGCCGTCATCTGCCCTCTGCAACAGTACAGTTATATTGTTGCTTATCACTGCAGTAATGGTTATCAATCACAACTATTTTTGACATTCATACCTGAGGGGGCTGACCACCTGAACACTCAATTCCTGCAGCTTTCATAGTTGAGAATAACAACTGAGATTGTTGTCTCTTCTTGTCATATCCATGCCAACTCAGAGTCTAATCATTTAAACTTCGGCTTCTCGACTCCATGTGTGTTCCACACAACAACCCTCTGCCCTCCGACTCAGCCCCGACCTGCTCCGACCGCAACCCCCTGCCCCGATCACGCGACCACCTCCACACGTGCCGTGGTCACCTGGCCCTCGGTGTCTCATACCCCCGTCTCCATTTCCCGTCCGTAGTCAAGATACGTTATTAGTCTCCATACCTGTACCCGTTTCCATTCCATTCGTAATCCGTTCGTAATCCGTTTGTAACTAGATCAGTCTCCGCTCCGCTCCGCACGTAGTCAGTACGAGTCATAGTTCGTAAGGCCAGTAGTATATATACCATAGGTACTTGGCTTGTACTCCTCAGTCTGATAATCAAATCGAGCAGCGGACCAGCTCCCTGTTCTCTATCTTCTCCTCTCTTCTGCCTCGCTCCGCTTCGGCCCCGACTTCCTGAAATACGGACTAGGACAGTAGGAGGGCACAGCACATACGCTGAGGCCGCAAGTCCAACCCCCCGCCCAACGTACTCCGCCTCGGTCCTGAAGTCTACGTACTGACTTCACCCTGTCCCCCGGTTAACTTATAACAAGGTTACCACCCCGACCCTCCGCCTCGGTCCCGACCCGCACCGGCTCTAACAGTATTATCAGACTCACACTCCTCCTGTCCACCACACTCTGAATCTTTCTAACCATGGTCTCTCGAACAGTTACCCGTACTCGCACTCTGGTAACTCCAGCCGCTCGCCGTAGCAAACACATCACTCGACAACCTCCTTCCAAGGAACTGCAACCCGACTCCCCAAGGGCTTCTCGCTCTCGCCGACAATCTATCGCGCCCTCGACCCCAGACCGGTTCTCTGAAGATATACAACCTTCAGTATTCCGGACTCCCGACGGCCCCGACGACGGCCCCGACCCCAATCCTGATCCCAGCGACCCTGGTGATCCCGATGACTATCCTGACAATGGGGACGGGCCCCCGGGCGACGACGAACCATCAGACAACGGCGACAACAACAACAACATTCCACCTGGCAACACCCGAGACAACCATGATAGACTCATACTCTGAGTTTTCCAACGCATAGCCGATCAAATGGATGGCCGTGGGAACTCTCAAGCCCCACAGCCTCCTCGAACTCCCTGTACCAAAGCTCGCGAACCTGACATCTTTACAGGTTCCGACCCTGCCAAACTCAAACCCTTCCTCTTCCAATGCCGACTCTATTTCTGTACCAACCCAGCCCAGTTTGCTATCCCCGCCACCAAGGTCAACTTCGCGTTGACATACCTCACAGGCGTGGCACAGCAACACTTCAAAATCGGCCTCGACGAGGCTGACAACCATGGAATAATGCACAACTGGATCGAGGACTGGGACCAGTTCACCCTGGAGCTGCAGACCAATTTCGGTCCCGCGGATCCGACCGGAGAAGCTGCTGAGCAGCTCGACTCCCTCCGAATGCGCTACGACGAGAAGATCGCTGTCTACAACATCGACTTTCTCCGCCTGGCTGGCCAACTCCGCTGGGGTGACAAAGTATTTTGTCACCGCTACTACAAAGGCCTCCCCGACCGCATCCAGGACATTCTGTCCAATCGGCCCGACGGCAAGCCCGACACCTTCATCGAAATGCAAGCAGCAGCGATGAAGATCGACGCTCGCTACTGGGAGCGCCAACGCGAGAAGGCCCACGCCAAATCCGCTTCGGACCCGACCGCCTCTAGGAAACCTGGAGGTAACCCATCCCCTTCCACCTTGACCAACCCGCAACCTGCCGCCAAGCCTGCCAATAATAACAGAGGCAGCACGCCCAACACCAGCTTCAAGGGCAATCCGCCCAACCCGTCCGCCAGTCAGAAATCGGCCCCGCCCAAATCCGACCTTACTAGTAAACTTGGTAAGGACAGTAAATTAACCCCCGAGGAACGTCAACGACGTTTCAACAATAACCTCTGCCTTGTCTGCGCAGATCCCAATCACAGGGCTGCTAACTGCGACAAGAAAAAATTCCCTGATGCCAAGACTAAAGGCCGACAGGCTCAGCTCCCCGAAACAGACGCGCCGGCTCTCCCAAGCTTGGAAAAATAGTCGGTGGTCCTCAGGCCTCTGCACAGACTGAGGATCGCATTGAACTCTGCTGTGCCCCAGAGAGTTTCCGTCTCAATGCGTCCGCTCTTTCCGACCCGAACTCCTTTCATATCACATTAACTTCTCCTTTAATTACTTCTGTATCTTCTGTCTCCGCTTCCGTACTCTCTGCTGCGGACCCAATTTCTACAACGGACAATGTAGTTAGTTCTGATTTCTCTTCTCTTTCTCCTTTCAAAGCTCTTGTTGATAGTGGTTCTACTCACTGTTTTGTGGACTCATCTTTTGTTCGTTCTCATAGTATTCCAACTTCGCCCATCCCGGCTATTGAACTTCGGTTATTTGATGGGACCTCAAATGCCTACGTTACGGAGCTTGCGCAACTGCCTGTATCTTTCCCCTCCGGTGAATCTATCATTTTGGACACTTATGTCACCCGGCTCGACTCTTCCTGTTCTGTGGTCTTAGGACACAACTGGCTCACCCGCTACAATCCGTTGATTGACTGGGTTTTGGGCAGTATCACTTTCCGGCCATCCCTACTCGAGAATCCTGCTTCCGTCTCTACCTGCGTCGCACCCGCATCGGCCCCGCCTATGGCCACCCCTGACTCTCCTGACCTAGGTTCACCACCCCTGTCCAGGACCTCGTCCCAACCTGTCCCCATTGCGAAACCGCATATCTCCCTGATAAATGCTCCTGCCTTTATCCGCGCTGCCAAGCTCCCTGGCTCCCAACAATTCCGAATCAACCTCTCCGCCGCCTCCGCATTGGCCGCGTCTTCTTCTGTCTCCGATGACCCGGCTGACCTCTCATCCATCCCCGAGGAATACCACGAGTTCGCTGACGTTTTCAGTAAATCACGTGCTGACACACTCACTCCACACCGCCCTTACGACCTCCAGATTAACCTAGAGGACGGCGGTCAACCTCCGGTCGGTACCATTTATTCCCTTTCACAATCAGAGCTTGGAGCTCTACGTGATTTTATTGACGAACATTTGTCCATTGGTTTCATTCGCCCTTCCACTTCTCCTCATGGAGCCCCGGTCCTCTTCGTCAAGAAAAAGGACGGCTCCCTCTGCTTATGTGTTGATTTTAGAGGTCTCAACCGTATTACCAAGAAGGATCGCTACCCCCTTCCGCTCATCTCCGACCTCTTAGACTCCCCTCGCAAAGCTCGCGTATATACCAAAATCGACCTCCGTCACGCTTACCATCTAGTCCGCGTTGCTGACGGCGATGAATGGAAGACCGCCTTTCGGACCCGCTACGGCTCCTTCAAATGGATGGTTATGCCTTTCGGCCTCACCAACGCCCCCGCCACCTTCCAGCGGTTCATGAACGACATATTCAAGGACATGCTCGACGTCTGCGTTACTATCTACCTTGACGACATTCTGATATACTCCGACAATCACAGTATCCATCGTGACCAAGTCAAGGAGGTCCTCAAGCAGCTCCGCCAGCACGGTCTATATGCCCGCCCCGACAAATGCCAGTTCCACTCCGACACAGTGGAATATCTTGGCTACATTCTTTCCCCCGACGGTCTCCGAATGGACCAATCTAAGGTCAAGACCATCCAGGAGTGGCCGGAGCCCAAGAAAGTCAAGGACATCCAGTCCTTCTTAGGTTTCGCCAACTTCTACCGTCGCTTCATTCACGGTTACTCCGACATCGTCGTTCCGCTCACTCGCCTCACCCGCAAAGACGTGAAATGGAATTTCACTGACGAATGTCGCGAAGCCTTTAACTCTCTGAAGGAAGCATTCATATCTGCTCCCGTCCTCACTCCTTGGGCCCCCGACGCTCAGATCATTGTCGAGACCGACGCCTCCGACTACGCCCTTGCGGCTATCCTCTCTATCATCACTGATGATGGGGAGGTTCACCCCGTTGCATTCCATTCCCGCACCTTTAACATGGCCGAACTTAATTATGACACCCACGACAAGGAACTCTTGGCGATATTCGAGGCTTTTCGTATCTGGCGGCACTATCTTGAGGGTGCCCCTCTTACTATTGATGTAGTCACTGACCACAAAAACCTCAAATACTTCTGCACCACCAAAATCCTCACTCGCCGCCAAGCTCGTTGGTCCGAGTTCCTATCCCAATTCCACCTCGTCATCCGGTTCCGACCCGGCCGCCTCGGCACCAAGCCTGATGCCCTAACTAGACGATGGGATGTCTACCCTAAAGGGGGGAATAGCGACTATGCATCAGTCAACCCGCACAACTTCCAGCCTGTGTTCACTCATGAACAACTCGCGGCCTCCGTCCGTGCCACCACTCTTTACGCTCCTTCCCTTCGCGCAGCTGTAGTCATGGACCTCGATCAGCTACACTGCGATATCCTCACCGCCCTACCAGCGGATCCGACCGCTTCCGCCCATCTTGCCAGCCCAGAAGGCCGTTGGTCAGTTAATGATAAAGGTTTCCTCCTCTTAGACGACAGAATCTACGTCCCTGATGCCGACAATCTCCGACTTCGGGTCCTCCAGTACAAGCATGATCATGTCCTAGCCGGCCACTTCGGTCAGAATAAAACGCTGGAGCTCATCCGGCGCGAGTACACCTGGCCTAGTGTCCGCACCTTCGTCAAGGATTTCTGTAAGTCTTGCGTCACCTGTATGAGGTCTAAACTCCAGTGCCATCGCCCCTACGGTCTCCTTAAGCAACTCCCCATCCCCGAACGCCCTTGGAATTCAATCTCCATGGACTTCATCGAAAAACTCCCCGCCTCCTCCGGCTACGACGCCATCCTAGTAATCATTGACAGACTCACCAAGCAATCTCTCTTCATCCCGACTTATGATACCATCACCTCCTCCGACCTCGCCCGCCTATTCGTCCTCCACGTCTTCTCCAAGCATGGCGTACCCGAACATGTTACCTCCGACTGCGGCTCCGAATTCGTCTCCCACTTCTTCCGCTCATTGGGACAAGCCCTCGATATGAAGTTACATTTCACTTCGGGCTACCATCCAGAAGGCGACGGACAGACGGAATGCACCAACCAGACCCTGGAACAATATCTCTGGGTCTATTGTAACTACCAACAGGACAATTGGTCTGAATTACTACCACTAGCTGAGTTTGCTTACAACAACGCTCCTAGTGCCACCACCGGTATCTCCCCGTTCTTCGCTAATAAAGGATACCATCCGAACATCACAGTTCATCCTGAACGCGATCTCGCCTCCGCTCGGGCCCGCCATTTTGCTGTTGACCTCGACGACCTACATACCACCTTGAAGTCTGAAATATTGCTAGCCCAGCAACGGTATCAGACCTCCGCCGACGCCCGCCGACTCCCTGCCCCGGACTTCAAGGTTGGACAAAAGGTATTCGTGAAAGCCCAATTCTTCCGCACCACCCGTCCTTCCAAAAAACTCTCCGAAAAGTTCCTTGGGCCTTATGAGATCATTGCACAAGCAGGTACCCATTCCTTTACACTCCGACTTCCTGATTCCATGCGTGGGGTACACCCCGTCTTCCATGTTTCCATGCTCGAACCGGCTACGCCTAACACCATACCCGCCCAATCGGAACCGCCACCTGCGCCAGTTTCTATTGACGGTGAACCAGAATACGAGATTGCCCGCATCGTCGATTCAAAGATTGATCGGCGCCGCGCATGCAAGCTCCTCTATAAAGTCATCTGGTTAGGTTATGAAGATACTGAAGAAGAATCCTTGTGGTTACCGGCAACCGAGCTTGAACACGCTACCGATCTAGTAGAGGCTTTCCACTCCTCTTACCCCTCTAAGCCTGGTCCCCTCCATTCACTCTGAATCTTCCGCTGACCACCCACCACACCAAGAAACAAAAAATATTATTGGACAAGTACAAACTACTTGTCCGTATCGTTCCCAGAGGTACGGGGTGGCGCCGCCGCATCCTCCATCATACCTCGCACCTCCTCTTCCGAAATACCTCCGATGTTGCTCCTCCTCCTCCAGCCTCTCGATTTCCAACTGCTCTTGCTCCTCTCGTTCCGCCTTCTCCCTCAACAATTGCGCCTTGCGCTCCGCGGCGGTCGGTTGTCGGGAGGGTTGTCTGCTCATGGGAGTAAGAGGTCAAGTTGTGTTTTTTGGGATCGAACCAGTTCACCGTTTTTATACCCTGCCAGAACTTTCCGATGGGCCCCGGCCTAGACCGCCTTGGGCCTCGAGGCTCGGCCCTAAAGGGGGGGCACTGTCATATCCATGCCAACTCAGAGTCTAATCATTTAAACTTCGGCTTCTCGACTCCACGTGTGTTCCACACAACAACCCTCTGCCCTCCGACTCGGCCCCGACCTGCTCCGACCGCAACCCCCTGCCCCGATCACACAACCACCTCCACACGTGCCATGGTCACCTGGCCCTCGGTGTCTCATACCCCCGTCTCCATTTCCCATCCGTAGTCAAGATACGTTATTAGTCTCCATACCTGTACCCGTTTCCATTCCATTCGTAATCTGTTCGTAATCCATTTGTAACTAGATCGGTCTCCGCTCCGCTCTGCACGTAGTCAGTACGAGTCATAGTTCGTAAGGCCAGTAGTATATATACCGTAGGTACTTGGCTTGTACTCCTCAGTCTGATAATTGAATCAAGCAGTGGACCAGCTCCCTGTTCTCTATCTTCTCCTCTCTTCTGCCTCGCTCCGCTTCGGCCCCGACTTCCTAAAATACGGACTAGGACAGTAGGAGGGCACAGCACATACGCTGAGGCCGCAAGTCCAACCCCCCGCCCGACGTACTCCGCCTCGGTCCCGAAGTCTACATACTGACTTCGCCCTGTCCCCCGGTTAACTTATAACAAGGTTACCACCCCGACCCTCCGCCTCGGTCCCGACCCGCACCGGCTCTAACACTTCTACTGACTAATTGCCATGATTTACCCCAGAACAAAGGTCGTGATTTCCTTCAGAATAAGGGTAGAATTTTCTTCAGTTTCCTTTTGAACAAAGGTTGTAAATCTTTAATAATTCAAAGCAAATTACGACCCCTCACAACCTTAAATGAAGCATCATTCCTCCATTAAGTGTGATAATTAAGTGTACTAGGATGTGTAAATTGCTACATTATCAATGAATATTTGCAACACTAATATTTCCATATATGGTGGGAATTGACCACCCCTTATGTCAGAATCAGGGGTTGTTTTTTATGACCCCCTGGGTCTTACAGTGTAAGACAGGACCAAGTCTGTATAGACATCCTGTGTTGATGCTGTGCTACTCAAGAGAGAACCCCTAACCTGGGTAACAGATAGAGCATGAGAATGATTGCATATAAGAGCAGCTTTTTGCAAAAAAGAACTGTGCTCCTTGTGGTGGGCAGACAGAAGGAGGTGCATGCCATATGACAGCTGAAGAGACAATGATGGCATTGGCATGGAGAGACTTCACTGATTTAATGGAAGAAGTCTATAAGGAAGCATCAGTGAAGTTTAAAGAACAAAAAGGGAAAATCAAGGCCTATAAGAAGATATTGAGGGAGGAACAGGACCATATTGAACAAGAGAGAAAGGCAGCTGAAAAAGCTGCAGAGCATGCTGCACAGAAAGCAGTAAGAGACACTGAGAAGCAAGAGGAGGCAGAGGCTAAGAGGTTGAAGAAAGCTGCAGAGACTGAGGAGAGGAAACAGAGGAGGGAGGCTGAGGCTGAAGAAAAGAAACAGAAGAAAGCTGAGGAGAGGAGGCAAAAGAATATTATTGAGGACATGATGAAGCAATTGAAAGCAGCAGAGAAGGCAGCAGAGAAGGGTACTAAAAAGAGGAGGAGGCCAGCAAAGCCAAAAAAAATCAGCATTCAAAGATATTTGGGAGGAAGAAGACTCACTTTCAGATATCCTGGACTTCCCTGGCCCTAGTAACCCCCTTGATCACTGTTTCCCATCCCCCCAAGCTGACACCCATCCAGTGTCCCAGCAGGCCACTCAGGCTGAAGCACCTGGAAATAGCACTGAAATGAGACAAGAGAAGGCTGCTAATGTGGCAAATTGCAGCCACATAATAATCCAGGAGCCTGTTTGTCATCAGAGCCAATGATTGGCAGGCAAATAACCAAGTAGGGTCTAAGTTGCAATATTTGCTCAGTATTTGTTCACCATATCTTGTTTCTCTGTCATCAGGTCACAGGACCTGTTATGAACAGTCCAGACCGGGAGGAACAAGAATTACTGTTCGACTTTACAAGATGGGTACAGGAGACTACAGACCAACTGCGAGCACAAGAATACGAAGACGAGGAAGGGGAATACTACACCGCCATGCAGGACCTGGCGAGAGAAGCAGGAATGGAGATAACCTTGGAGGATATATTGGAATACCCCGAGGACGAGGAAGAGAACCATGGATCAACCGATCCAACCTCCGATACGGATGGAAGCACCGAGAGAATGGAGAGCGAGAATGGAGAAGACTCCATGGAGATACAATCGGGAGAAGGAGATTATGAGTCAGAGGAAAGCGATGGAACATCGCACAGCAGTAGCAAGAGTACTGACTCATTGTAATATAAATAACGCTAGGATGCCATCAGCCAGGATGTGCATCATGGTCAGGACTGCGCACGACCAGTAGAACAGCCAAGTAACCTATAACGAGTATATAGCATCTCATAGGTATATAAGGCCTGTACAAGTAGAGATTAAAGCCTCAAGCTTTAATCTTGTTAACAGCGGTCGTTTACCTCTCTGCCTTAACTTGGCGTCTTCCCTCGTTATCTCATTGAGCGCGATCCACTAAGCTCTATAAGGCCAACCGTCTCGGACACCTTGTAGAGTGATTGAAGGCCGTCTCCAGTTATCCTCGGATACAGAAGGAGCACGGATCATAACATTAGATTAAAGCTTCCTTTGGACAACCTCCATCGTACACCCCGTGGTATCGGTACGCCTTGTCGCTACCCTTCCACACCGGCAGACGATACGCTTTATCGCTATCCGAGTGCCAACCGTATCTGACGACACGCCTTGTCGCTGTCCGGTGATACACCCCCGTAGAGCAGGCCACCATACCCTCTGCACCCTTGGTCAGACGCACCGAAAGCGTTGATAGGTCATCCACACCTTTAAGTGTTGATTGGGATAACGCACCCGTAAGCGTTGTATATAGGTCATCCGCACCTTCAAGCGTCGATTGGGATAACGCACCCGCAAGCGTTGTTTATTCACCCTCACCTTCACCTTCGACTTCTTCCCTCTTCACCCTGTCTACAAACCGAAACGACCCCCTTGCCACCGACTACGAAGAATCCAACAGTTCTGACTGGTCAACAACCGACTCCGAACCCGACTTCACACCCCCTCCACCACGGACCCTAAAAAGAAAACAAAACCTATACCCCTCACTCGTTCACCCTCTGGTTCCGCACCATACCCTACACAACCTACCGAGAGAGTCCAACGTCGAACAGAAGACCCAGGATACCCAGCACCCCCAGCATCAGTTCTTCAATCCCTACCCAAACAACCACCACCTGAAAGAACTGCCACCTCTACCCGCTCAAAGCTCGGGGAGCCGATTCATAGAACATCTACCCCATCCTCCGGTCCTCAACCCTCAACAAGTACAAGAACTAGCGACAACACTTCGCAACAGAAACCCCCAAGAACATTCTCACCCCTCGCATCACCACTTGGATCACCGGTACACTCACCGCCTCGATCCAGTTCCCCTGTACAATCCGAATCATCCGAAGTTAGCCCCACTACCGGGTCTATTCACACTTCCGACGAGGAATCCACAACCTCTGACATTAACAATATGGCCTCCTCCGCAAAAATTAACACACCCCCAACCTTTAATGGAGAGACCGACTACTTCCGCCTCTGGAAGGATGCAGTACAACTATACATCGATGCAAAGCCAGGAGCCTTTTCCGATGACAAGACCAAGATACAATTCGCCCTTTCATATATGTCCACCGGCCCCGCCGCAACATGGAGAGGAGCATTCTTGGAATCAAACAAAGAACTTGATGGAAGCCAGACCCTTCCGACATGAAAGAAATTTCTCGAAGGACTCGATACATCCTTCGCCCCAAACAATGTCCCCGCCGATGCAATGGACAGAATCCGCCACCTCAAACAGAATGGACGATATATCGACGATTACATATCCCAGTTCCAGATACTTGCCTATCAGGCCGACCTTGGAGATGGAGTGGCGGCGGTCAACTATTTCAAGAACAGGCTGGATCGCCCCGTCGCAATCAAGACAATTAGCCTCAATCCAGGAAACAAACTCAGCGACTGGTTCAAGCAAGCTCGAACAGCATATCAGATACTACAAACTCAACGCGACTATATGCAAACTCGAGGAACTCCCTCGTTTCCAACGACTTCGCGCACTCGCCCATTTAAAGGGAAAAGAAATGCTTTTACGCGCCGTGTCCCACTGCCCTATCAAGCAACAGACCCTAACGCAATGGATATTGACCAACTCGCCGAAGCAGTCTACAACCTCGACTTTGAGGACGAGCCAGATCTACTCGCCGAGGAAGCTGATGAAGACGAGGAGACCGAAGAAGACAGACTCCACCAGTTGGTACAAGAACGCACCCGCGAAGCCCTCAATGCAATCCTCACGGACGCCCAAAGAAAGGATCTCAAAGAAAGGAGATGCTTCAACTGCCGCAAGACTGGACACTTCGCCCGCGAATGCCCCACCAAGAAGACAATATATCGCCGATCCGAATTACCCCGCAATTTGGATGCCAGAAACCGGTCAAATGCGATATCCAGAAGAAGACAAGCAAGCTACAGGAAAAAGAACTCGCTATACAACATACTAGAAGATGCAACCGACGAAGAAGTCGAGGACATCTACGAACATTTTGCAAATGAATCCAACCACCCAGATGCCCCTCTGGTTAAGGATTTTGCCTAAGGAGACTAGCCACCACGTCTAGCCCTCCACAAAGACCTCCTTCCCTTTCCTATTCACAAAATGATATTAATGTTGTAAAGTTACAGGAATCGTCAGCACGTGTAATACATCTACCCTGTCGAATCCGAAAACACAAGTTCACTAAGGAAGGACCCGAAAGCGTGGAACTACTCGCCCTACTCGACTCAGGAGCAGCAGGAAACTTCATCGACCCCGGAATGGTCAAACAACACTCATTCAAAACAACACCCCTCGATCGACCCATCGAAGTACGAAATGCCGATGGATCTGTTAACGAAAATGGAACAGCCACCCACTACACGACCCTCAACCTAACGGTTAACGGGAAGAATATGGAGATCAAACCAAAAGTAGTCTCCCTCGGAAGCCCAAGACTCATCCTTGGATTCCCTTGGCTTGCAGAACACAACCCAGACATCGACTGGGATGCCAAACAACTACGCTGGAGAAACGAACGTTGGGACAACACTATATTCCAAGAACTCATCCAATCCATGGAACCTGATTGGATCTACAACGACCAACTCAACCACATCTCCACCCTAGAGCCCACAAGCTTCAAAGAAATCAACTTCAAAGCCTCCGCATCACAATTCCTCGCCGTACAACACGGAGAAAAGAAAAACGACGACCCAAGAAAAGTCGTACCTACGGAATTCCACGAATACCTTCCAGTATTTAGCAAGAAACAAGCCGAACGATTCCCCCCACAACGACCATGGGATCACAAAATTGAACTCAAGGAATCATTCAAACCAATTGCCATGAAGTCCTACCGACTCTCCCTCAATGAAGAAAAGGAACTCGACACGTTCCTAGAAGAAAACCTTCAAAAGGGATACATTCGACCATCCGAATCGCCAATGGCATCACCTTTCTTCTTCGTAGGAAAGAAAGATGGAAAACTACGCCCCTGTCAAGACTACAGGTACCTCAACGAGCATACCGTCAAAAATGCGTACAACCTCCCCCTCATCTCTCATATTCTCGACAAACTCCGAGGATCAAAGTACTTTACCAAACTCGACGTACGAGCAGGATACAACAACATCCGCATACGCAAAGGAGATGAATGGAAAGGAGCCTTCAGGACACCCCGAGGATTATTCGAACCCACGGTTATGTTCTTCGGAATGTGTAACTCCCCAGCAACATTCCAAACCATGATGGACTCATTATTTCGAAAACTCATCGACAATGGAGGAGTAATCGTTTATATGGACGACATCCTCATCCACGCAAAAACAAAACAAGAACTCCGACGCCTCACAAGAGAAGTACTCAAGATACTCAAGGACAACGATCTATACCTCAAGACCGAGAAATGCGAATTCGAACGACAACGACTTGAATATCTAGGAGTTATTATCACTCCCGACTCAGTTTCGATGGACCCAGCAAAGCTCAAAGGCATCGCTGAATGGCCAACACCAACTACCCCACGCGACAAATTCGAATGGACAGAAGAATGCCAGAACGCCTTCGATACCCTCAAGAGAAAATTCCAGAGCGAACCGGTATTAATGGTCCCCGACCGAGACAAACCCTTCGAAATCGAATGCGACGCATCACTATTTGCATCAGGAGCAGTCCTACTTCAACGCGACAACAATGGAGTTAAACACCCAGTCGCATACTTCTCAAAAGGATTCTCACCAGCCGAACGCAACTATCATTGTTCCGAACAGGAACTCTTCGCCATTATCCGAGCACTCAAAGAATGGCGCCACCACATAGAAGGATCATCACACAAGACCATCGTATGGTCAGACCACGACAACCTTCGCCGCTGGAGAAAACCTGAAGACCTCAGCAGAAGACAAGCCCGATGGATTGCCTACATGCAGCGATTTGACATCGAAATCCGACATATCCCTGGAAAGAAAAATGGACCAGCAGATGCCCTTTCCAGACGACCCGATCATGAACCCAAGACAAAAGACAACAAACAGGTCGTTGCACTCCCTGACAAATTCTTCACCTCAAAACAGCCACAACATATCCATATTATCGACGAAAATACTAAACAGGAAATAAAAGAGCTGTGGAAGAAAAAGAAACAGACCGACATCGCCCAAGAAGATGACTCAGGACACCCACGTGTTCAAGGAAAACTATTTATACCACAAGATCTACACCTCAGACGCCGCTTACTGCAAAGAGTACACGACTCACCCACCGCAGGACACCCTGGAATCGCAGAAACAACTAGAAAACTCCAGAAATACGCCTACTGGCCCGGGATGCGATCATTTGTCAAAAACTACGTCAAAGGATGTGGTGCTTGCCAACAATACAAGATCAATCGCCACCCCCTAAAACCACCGCTTCAACCTATCCCTGGACCCCGTTCTACCCGTCCATTCTCGAACATCTCAATGGATCTCATCACAGACCTACCCCCGGACGGACCCCATGATTCTATACTGGTCGTGGTCGACCAGCTTACGAAGGGGATAATTCTAGAACCTACTGCGAAAACCACCAACGCGGACAAGATCGCCGAAATTCTTATCAAACGGCTATTCTCTAGATTTGGCCTTCCCGAGAAAGTTCTCAGTGATCGCGACCCCAGATTCGCTGCCAAATCCATGAAAGAATTCTACAAACAACTCGGAATCGAACAAGCACTCTCTACCGCCTACCACCCCCAGACAGACGGACAAACAGAGCGATTCAATCAAGAAATAGAACTCTACCTTGGCATCTATTGCTCATCGAACCCGAACAAATGGGTAAAGGCACTCCCACTCCTGGAATATGTCCACAACTCGAAAACACATGCCGAACACCAACATACCCCATTTGAACTCCTCTATGGATCAAGCCCCAAAGGATTTCCGACCTCCGAGGAGCCAACGAACATTCCAGCAATAGGAGAGAAGTTTAAATATCTTGCCAAGATACGCCAAGAAGCCCAAGCTGCGCATGAACAAGCCAGACTAAAAATGGCTGCAAGATATAACCGGCCAGATATCAATCTAAAAATGGGACAGAAGGTTTGGCTCGACAACCGCAACCTCCCAATTCAGTACGCCTCAAAGAAACTGGCCCAACGCCGAGAAGGTCCCTTCACCATAACAAGAAAACTCGGACCTGTTACCTACGAACTAAAATTACCCATCAAATGGAAGATCCACAACAAGTTTCATGCGAGCCTCCTAATGCCTGCAGAAGAGAACGACACACATGGGGAATACGACACAGCCCCACCACCCGACCTTGTAAATGGAGAAGAAGAATACGAGGTCGAGTCAATACTGCGCCACAGAAAATTCCGGAACAAGTACCAATTCCTAGTCAGATGGAAAGGATACCTTCCCACCGAGGATTCCTGGGAGCCAGAAGCAAACCTGGAGAACGCCAAGGAAGTCATTGAAGAATATAAAAGGGCCCACAAATTAGACAACCCCACCAATGACCCAACCACCCAACACTCGAACAACCACTCCAGACCTCCCAGAGCCAGACAACGATGGACGCCTTCTCATCCGGGAAAGAATCATATCCCTGGTGAACCGCGTCGAAGGAAATAGCCAACCTAACCCTGCCACCAATACCGTTGACGACCAACCAGACAGGACCAACAGTCCTTATATCATCCGGCATACCTTCCTTCCCTCCAACCAACCCGAGATACGATCCATCCTTCTACACGAAGTTCCCTTTCATATTACCGGAACCCGTCTTAAACGCAGTCCAGCGATGGTACCCCTGGTCGACACCTGCTGGAAGACATTTACTGCTCTTCTGTATCACAAGCGCCTCGTCCACGACCGAGCAACAGAATTCGAAAAACTATGCGCCACTATTCTTTCTAACGCAACAGAGGAACAGGACCGCAATACCATTTCTGCCATGCTATCAACCGCTCTCACCGAATTCCCGTTCGAGAGTCCGATCCCAAGCCCGAGCAATGGAAGCGGAAGTCAGGACCGCCCTATCCTACCTATCGGGACCGCCACCCAACCTTCCAACCCTCCCATGGTGGATACGAGTAACCAACCATCAAGTGTTGTACAAGCTATATCTGCTTCTAATGACGCCCCCATCGGGACTACCACCACTCACCTATCCACCACCCGAACTTGCTGCAATTGCTGCCGTCGATTCGGCCATATCAAAGCAGGATGCCCGCGCTACCAATGTCGATATTGTCGAAAGATTGCCCCAGGCCATTACGAGAAGCACTGCGAGAGAAACCCTTACCAGCATCAACCCGCAAGTATGGTACCTGGCCTGTATCGCCGCCCAAGAGGAATACCAAGCAGAGCTCGATCCCTCACACGCGAAACCACAAACAACAATATTCGACACATTGTTGCAAGCACCGAGCAGCGCCCCGCTTCAGCCAGACCCCTCCGCACCCGAATTCAAAATGCCCCCGTCGTCATTCCGACCACCAACGCCACCACCACATCTGCTAGTGGAAGCCACCGACTTCCTGAATCGATCCTTCGGCACACCCGCCACCATTCACTCCAGAGAACCCATCGTCATCGACCTCACCCAAGACCCGCCATCCCCAGACCACCAAGCTACCGAAGCGACTCCCCAGAACCCGACCCATACTTCGACTGGGACCCCATCGCCGAATCAAACATTACAGGAGAGCCTGTCGGACTATACTGAGGATATGTCTGATGAGGACATCAGACCTTACGAAGGGGATAATGTTATGAACAGTCCAGACCGGGAGGAACAAGAATTACTGTTCGACTTTACAAGATGGGTACAGGAGACTACAGACCAACTGCGAGCACAAGAATACGAAGACGAGGAAGGGGAATACTACACCGCCATGCAGGACCTGGCGAGAGAAGCAGGAATGGAGATAACCTTGGAGGATATATTGGAATACCCCGAGGACGAGGAAGAGAACCATGGATCAACCGATCCAACCTCCGATACGGATGGAAGCACCGAGAGAATGGAGAGCGAGAATGGAGAAGACTCCATGGAGATACAATCGGGAGAAGGAGATTATGAGTCAGAGGAAAGCGATGGAACATCGCACAGCAGTAGCAAGAGTACTGACTCATTGTAATATAAATAACGCTAGGATGCCATCAGCCAGGATGTGCATCATGGTCAGGACTGCGCACGACCAGTAGAACAGCCAAGTAACCTATAACGAGTATATAGCATCTCATAGGTATATAAGGCCTGTACAAGTAGAGATTAAAGCCTCAAGCTTTAATCTTGTTAACAGTGGTCGTTTACCTCTCTGCCTTAACTTGGCGTCTTCCCTCGTTATCTCATTGAGCGCGATCCACTAAGCTCTATAAGGCCAACCGTCTCGGACACCTTGTAGAGTGATTGAAGGCCGTCTCCAGTTATCCTCGGATACAGAAGGAGCACGGATCATAACAGGACCCTGTTTTAGATTGATTGTTTTGAAATATTCACTACACCCCCAACTCACATGTAAAAATTACAGAACTTCACTAACATATAGAACAGAACCCACTACATGCAACAGAAGTACAGTAGCTGCCAAAACCTTTCCAATATTCTCCAAGTCTCAGCTACTTCTTGAATAGCTCTAGATATACCCCTATATCTTACCTACTAATTGATCTAGTAATAATTACATAATATTCTATATTTGGAAGTCAATGAATTAAACAATATTTATCATACATTGGCAAGGTTTTGGAACTCTTGATATACAGTAAGGGACAAAAACCTTCCAATGATTTTTATACTTCAATAAATATGTTAATAACTGCCCACCTACAAAAGATGAAACCTTCATATTTTAATTGGGAGTACTTATATAACTCATATATCATCCTACCAAATATCATTATGTCATATGCCATTTTGGGAAGTCAGTGAATTAAACAATCATTTAAGGTTATTGGAAGGGTTTTGTCCATCTCTAAGAAATTACCAATAATTACACTTTTAGTACTTTGTATAACCTCCCCTGGCATCCAAGACAGCCTGAACCCTATCAGGCATACTCTCTATCAGATTCTGATACACTTCTACTAGAATCTGTTCCATCTCCTGAGGTAGAGTATTATACTCCCCTAACTTGATTTTAAGGTGAATCCATAGATGTTCAATTTGATTGAGGTCTGGAGATTGTGGGAGCCATACCATAACCTCCATTTCAGCTGCTTTGAACCATTTTTGAGCCTTGATGCACCTATATTTAGGATTATTATCTTGTTGAAAGACAATATCCTCCACTCTTTGTCATACCACTCCAGGCTTCCCTCAAGTTCATCCTCCAAAATGGTGACAAATAGATCACCATCCATCTTACCATTAATCTTGGCTGCCAACCCTGGACCCTCCCACAGCATACAGCCCCATACCATGATAGAACCTCCTCCAAACTTTGTGGTTCCCTGCACCAGCCTATCACTAAGCCTCTCCCCTGCTCTTTTCCAGACCCAAACCCTGCCATCTGACCCTAAGCAATTGATTTTGGTCTCATCTGACCAAACCACCCTCTTCCAGTCTTCCAGAGTCCAGTCTGCATGTGCCTCTGCCCACTCCAGTCTTTTCCTCTTGTGTATAACAGAGCCTTTAGGCCTCTTCTGCTTGACTACAGCCTTCATTCCAGCTTTTTTGAGTGCTCTGCAAACCATTTTGGAGGATAGAGGTTGGTTAATGATGGTATGAAGGGTTCTGGTGATTTGGGAGGCATTTTCAGCCTTGCAGGATGTGATAAAATAGGTAGCATATTTGATATTGCCAACAGAAAGCTTGGTTGGGTGGCCACCAAGTGACTTTGAAAGTGCTGAACAATGTTTGGAGTGAAGACAAGATATAGTGCTGAGGCCAAGACCAGTGGTAGAAGCAATATGGGTAGCAGAGTGGCCTTTATCCAAAAGGGAAAGAATATGGTTGCATTGAGTCATAGAAAGAGATCACATATTAGCAAAATGAAGTTGGGGGGTTGGTGTGAGCCAGGGGAGTGAGCAGCTATATTTATACATTATTCCAACCAGTCACATGACATTTATTTGCACTTATTTGGCTGTAATAAACAAAATTGTGTAATTAGAGTAGAGATGGACAAAACCCTTCCAATGACCTTAAATGATTGTTTAATTCACTGACTTCCCAAAATAGCATATGACATAATGATATTTGGCAGGATGATATATGAGTTATATAGGTACTCCCAATTAAAATATGAAGATTTCATCTTTAGTAGGTAGGTAGTTATTAACATATTTGTTGAAGTATAAAAATCATTGGAAGGGTTTTGTCCCCTGTATAATCACATATTGCATTTAATGTAATCAAATAAATGCAAATAAAATCATGTGACCCTATAGGATAATGTATATATATAGGTGCTTACTTCCTATACTTAACCCAACTCCCCAATCTACCATACTCTACCATGAGGTGACTTTCTACTATCCAGATCAATCACATTCTCTCTCTCTCTCTTGGACAAGGGAATTTCTGCTGTCCAAATCTCTTCTATGTACTATGGGTCTAGGCCTTAGTACTATATCCAGACTTTGCTCCAAACATTGATAAACACTCTCCAAGTCTGTTGGTGGTTGTCCATCCAAGCTTTCCTCGTGATACCCACTATACTATCAAACTCATCACCTCCCAAAAGGCTGATAATGCTGTTCAGATTACCAAATCACTCCAACACATGACCCAGCAATCTCTTTCTACCAATACCATTCACAGGGCACTCAAAAGAGCTGGAATGAAAGCTGTAGTCAAAGTGAAATGACCTTTTCTCAGCTTGGGTCACCAGCAGAAGAGGATAGAATGGGCTGAGGCACATGTCAACTGGATATTGGAAGACTGGAAGAGGGTAGTTTGGTCAGATTAAACCAAAATCAATTGTTTGGGATCAGATGGAAGGTATTGGATTTGGAAAAGAGGGTCAGAGAAGCTGAAAAGTGGGCTGGTAGATGGAACTAGGAAGTTTGGAGGAGGTTCTACCATGGTCTTGGGCTGCATGTTATGGGAAGGAGGGGGATTCCCATGCAGAATTGAGGGGAAGATGGATACTAACCTTTATACCAGCATTTTGAAGGATGAACTACAGGAAAGCCTTAGGTAGTACAAGAAGAAGGTGGGAGATATTGTCTTCCAACAAGACAATGATCCCAAGTACAAGAGCCAAATAGCTACAAAGTGGTTTAAAAGGGTTAAAATGAAGGTTATGGTATGGCCCCCACAGTCTCCTGACCTCAATCCTATTGAACACCTATAGATTTATATTCAAAGGAGGTTGGAGGAGTATGATATTCCTCCTGGAGGAATATTGGAGTTGTGGGAGAGGACAGAGGTGGAGTGGAATAAGATTCCACCTTCAGTGTGTCAGAATTTGATTGAAAGTATGCCTGGAAGGGTTCAAGCTATTTTGGAGGCTAGGAAAGGCTATACCAAGTACTAAATACCCATAATTGTATATTTTGTTTAATGAGTTCCAAAACCTTTCCAATGCACTATAAATATTGTTTAATTCATTGACTTCCAAATATAGAATATTATGTAATTATTACTAGATCAATTAGTATATAAGATATAGGGGTATATATGTTTAAAATATGAGGTCTCTAGCTTTAGTATATCTAGAGCTATTCTAGGAATAGTTGAGACCTGGAGAACATTGGAAAGGTTTTGGCAGCTACTGTATTCTGTGGTTGATACTTGTCTTAGATTCCTTGCAGGAAGGGATAAACCCTTAGGTGTCACATTACCGTATGAGGCACAGTATACTGGACTGTTTAATAATTTCTCTAAATTTTATAAACAAATAATCCCAGGATTTATGATAAATGACACAGCAATTTATTGTCCTTTTGTTGATGCATTGACCCGAGCGTGAGAGAATTCACGTGAGTCGTGACGGGCGATATCGAGAGCTTACAGAACATACCTCCAAAAATTCTTCTCTGGTCATCGCTCTGTAATCACTAAGCGAACGTAAAGCAGCAAATGGGTATTTGCCTTCCTCAACTTCTCTTGTTGTATCTGAACCTTCCGTGTCATAGCGCCCAAAAAAGCTAAGAAAATCGCTCTCAGCGAGTTCCTTGGGGACACCGGTATGTTTCCAGGGACTTATCCTACTTCCCGCCCACTAAAACGCTGTCTGCAGCTTTGGGGTCATGGGCCGATGAAATGGACGCTTTGCCGAGTGCTCGTATGTTATATCTGCTTTAAGCTCCTCCGCGCTTATGCTCTGCCTTCAGCTGCTCCGAAGGAGAATAATGAACCTATGCCTCGACGGGATGATTTTCTGGCTTCCAGATGTAAGGTGTTCCCTGCTGGTTAATTCATGGGTTCTAAGTACACTCTACAGCTGATCGACTGCCACCAGTTCGGGATGATGTACCGTTGCCCACTCAGCCCCCCTACACTGCCTTTGTTGGAAATCTCGCCTTTGATTTAGTAGAGAGCGATCTCGAACGGTTCTTTCAAAACATCAAGGTACACGGCTGATTTTGTTGCTAAAATCACCCACGGTCTTACCCCACGCAATAGACCGCCAAGATCATCAAGGACCGAGACGACAAGCCAAAAGGATTCGGTTATGTCGAGTTTGAGGATCTTGACGGATTAAAGATGGCTCTTACAAGCAATGGCCAGGTACGGATATCAACCTCACTCGATTGCTCTTGATTCCATACTCCTCACTTCCAGGTTCTCTCTGGCCGTACCCTTCGCGTCAGTGTGGCCGAGCCTCGTGAGCTAAATGGTTCCTCAATTACCACAGATCGCTCATTTCTTACTCTTAAGCCAAGGAGAGAACCTTTACCCACCCGGTCTCTGAAGACAATTCTAAATTTGACAGTCCATGGCGAAGGGAGGGACCACTCCCAGATCTACCTCATTCTCGAGACTCTTCGCGCCGTAAACTTGAGGGAGCCCCTGAAAAGTTGCCGAGTGTTTCAGAAACTGCAGGTGATTGGCGGTCCAACCGGCCTCAAAGACCCCCCGAGCCAGAGCCATCCTTTAAACGCAAAGGATCCGGAGACGGCTCTGCTGCGGATAAAGAGGATGCCTGGACAATTGGCGGGAAATTTAAGCCGTCTTCTACGGGGGAAGAAGGGTCAGGTAGTAGGTTTGGCGGCGGCATACGCGGGAAAGTTGAGGTGACGCCTTCTCCTGCTGACGACGGCCTCTGGCGGAGTAGTGCTCGGTCAAGAGGCACCCGCGGCAACGTCTCTCGTGAGTCGCAAAGTCTATGCACGGAAATTTCATTCTTAGTACCTGGATATCTTAGCAAATGATTCCACACCACCCACACCTCAAATGGGTCGTCGTAAATTAGACCTCCTTCCTCGTTCCGCTAACGCTTCGGCCTCTCCTAGCCCTCTGTCTTCACCAAAAATGGGTCCAACTCCTCCCACATTATCCCGTTCAAATCCATTTGGGGCCGCCAAGTGTGTATGTTATTGTATCACATGTCCAAAATCTAATCCACATTATCTAGGCCTGTGGACGTGTCCGCAAGAGAAAGAGAAGTCACCGAACGTCTTGAGAAGGACCGTTCCTCCATGTCAAGAACCAACTCCCGAACGGGATCTGAACGCCCCCCCGCTCGCCCACGAACTCCCCCACCCTCAGCCGCTTCTGGAACCGCTGTCCCATCTCCCCGAGTTCCTTCCCGAACACTGGCTCCCAACGTGAGACCAACGTTGAGCTTCGCAAACGTTGCTGCCAACAAGGAGAATATTACAGGAAACAACGCCGAGAGTGGGTTGCAGGCTTCCGATAAGATCGAGAAAGAGTCGGAAAAAGCAAGTGATGCTTAATTGTAGTCATGACTTCTATGATATGGTTTCGTTTATAAGTGACTGCTCAAAGCTTGATGGCGTTCAAGCTTTAAGATCTATTGTGCTGGCTCTCTGGATCTACATATTTCATGCGTCCCCTTCCTGTTTGTACATCAGTAACTGGGATGAGCGAATAATGGTTGGCACACCTTTGTAACGAATTCCATTTTGTGAAGACTCTGCTGCATATGTTTCCTTGATGTGTACTAGGACCCTTTTCCTCTCGGATTCCAACCGTTCAATTTCTTCTCTTTCTAATCTGGCATCATATTCTTCCCCTGTCTCTCCCTTGACCACAGGTTCCTCATTTTTCTCGTCAAGGCTGGGACTCGACAGGTGGTGGCGGGGCCTTTTCCCCCGGCGATGGTTGCGATCGTGGGATGATGAACCCGAAGATCGACCCCGACTTCGAGGTTTATAAGGTTTGTGAGAATCTTGCGAATGGCTATTGTCATCTATGCATGTGTGAGGTGACGCACATACATAACCCAGGAGGCTCACCTGTTTCCTTGCGTTTCTTTAACTCAAGTTCACCACAGTTACTTACGACGATGGGGAGGGTTGGTCGATCTTTTTCATCTACTGGGATTTCGGCAAGCCTCTTAACCACTTCGTCATAGCCTCTGATGACCCTCCCGAATACGACATGCTTGCCTGGACATTTACTCAATGAGCACCGTATGCTAAAATCAAGACACAAGGAACCACACCATTAAGATGAGGGCATTCTCGGAGGGTGATGAAAAATTGAGATCCACTGGTGTTAGGCCCTTTGTTTGCCATACAAAGAAGGGCGGGAGAGTCCAAGGGCCTCTGCAAATCTTCGTCTGAGAAGGTTCCACCATAGATGGATTCACCACCAGTACCATTACGCTTGGTGAAATCTATCGGACACTCGGGAGAGTGGTCCAGCGGCAAAGAACAAACGCGCACCTCCTCCTTGAATCATGAAGCCTTTGATCGACCGATGGATAATGCTGTTCTTATAGTAAAGAGGATTCCCGTTTGTCGATATGCCCTTCTCTCCCGTGCATAGGGCGCGAAAACTAGTGTCGGACTTGTCAATGCACGAGTACACAGTGGGGACGAGAGCACAGTACTTTTCACATGTTTTTGGAGAGGTGTCATGAAACAGCTCAAAAACTACACTGAGCGAAAAGGAATGAGAAGACAGATGGAAAACACAAGAGCAGAGACATACCGCCCATATGGCTCATGGTTTACAGCAAAATCCATAAAAACCCTTGAACGAACCATGATGGAATGAGGCAAGTGACGGTGAGACTGAGAAGAGTCCCACGGGCAACACGCTTTCAGGGACCGGATACAGAGAGCCTCATATGCTAATATATCTTCCCCTTCTCAGTCCTTCTTGTCCTTTCAACCCACTTCTCTTTAACTAGTTTTATCATCCTTTAACCGTCGCTCATAATTCGCGTGGTTCTATGCAGAAATTCAATGTCGTCGTCCTAGGAGGTGAGTTGTTGATCTTCCCCACACCCTGAAAAGTACCCATGGCTTTACAGCTGGGGGTGTTGGCAAGTCAGCCCTCACAGGTAAGCTGCTATCCCACTCAATCAATTACTCTTCAAACCCACTCGCTCGCTCGCAGTTCGCTTCATACGCGATGCCTTTCTGGAGAACTATGATCCAACAATTGAAGGTCAAGCAGCAGATCCTAAGCGTAAGGCGCTCTTATACTCATGATTTCGGCAGAGGAATACAGACGTACCATCATGGTCGACGGCGAGTTTGCCTCAGTACGACCACTGGCATCATGCCGGCTTGTTGCAACTGATCATTCACAAACCCCAGCTTGAGGTACTTGACACTGCTGGCGCAGAGCAATTCACGTCTCTCAATGAAGTCTATATCAAGGTGCGGAAGTTAGTCACGTTCAATTCAATTAATAAGCTAACATACGTTCAGAATGGTCAAGGCTTCATACTCGTTTTCAGGCATGTCGCACCTGACTATACGTCCCTCAGAAGATGACAACTGTCTTAACCACAGCCTTACCCAAGAGACGAGTTTGAAAGAAGTCGACCACCTACGGAAACAGATTTTTCGCATCAAAGGCAATGATTTGGTATGCTTTAAAATTTCCCGCTCAGTGAATACCCCGGTATTAAGACCCTCAAAAGACGGTCCCAATAGCAGTGGCTGGCACAAAGCTGGACCTCGTAAATGAGCGAGAAGTGCAAAGAGGCACGATCCAGGTCCTAGCTAGCCGTTGGGACCTTCCTTTTTATGAGACCTCTGCGAAACGGAATTGGCACGTTAACGACGTCTTTGAGGATCTCCTACGACAGATGCGGAGGCGATACCCCGATGAATCCCAGAAGAAGAAGAGCCGCTGTGTCATCATGTAATTGTTTTCTGCCTCCACTTTCATACCTACAGGAGTCGCACCGCTGACAATTTTGACGTGTATAACGGACTTGACCACACACCTAGTACCAATTCAGATACCCACCGCTATTCCATGTTATCCACTCATTTGTTGTACAGTACTAAATAATAGAATTTTGAATTTCCAAAATTAACGTATTTGTTTGTCCTTGTTGTTCTTCACCGCATGACTATTTTTCTGACTCCGCTCCTCAACCTCTCCTCGCCTTTCCTTCTCTCCCTTTTGTACATTCTCCCTAGTCCTTCATAATGGTACGACATAACCTCAGGAACATATCCTAGACTCACTTTTACACAATTAGAGCTACAATGGCGGTTACCACAATAACGGCTACGGCGGCGGCGGCGGCGGCTATGGTGGGTGGGGGGGCCACGGTGACAGAATGTCGGATCTCGGGGGCAGCTTACGAGCAATAGACTGGGCCAACACGCGGCTAGAGAAGTTTGAAAAGAACTTTTATGTCGAGGACAAGAGGGCTGCAGCTCGATCGGAGCGCGAGATTGAAGAATTTCGGCGAATCAAGGAGATTAGAGTCCAAGGTCGCAATGTGCCGCGACCTATCACTACCTTCGAGGAAGCAGGCTTCCCCCAATATCTCATGGCTTCTATTCGTGCCCAAGGTTTTTCGACCCCCACACCTATTCAATGCCAGGCATGGCCGATGGCTCTCAGTGGTCGTGACGTCGTTGCCATTGCTCAGACTGGAAGCGGCAAGACTATCGCCTTTGCTCTTCCGGCTATGTTACACATCAATGCGTGTGTATTTACTACCTCCTCCCCGCTTTGATTCTCAATTCTTATAGACAACCTCTGCTCGCACCCGGCGATGGCCCTATCGCACTGATTCTTGCCCCGACCCGCGAGCTCGCTGTGCAAATTCAACAGGAATGCACAAAATTCGGGTACGCATACGAAATAATGTCATCTCGTTCATATATTCACCACTCTCTCTCCTCCATATAGTGCTAATTCTCGCATCCGCAACACAGCTATCTATGGAGGCGCTCCCAAGGGTCCCCAGATTCGCGACCTACAGCGTGGTGTCGAAATCATCATCGCAACGCCTGGAAGGTTGATCGATATGCTAGAGACGGGCAAGACGAACCTTAGACGAATTACTTACCTCGTTCTGGACGAGGCTGACCGGATGCTTGATATGGGGTTCGAACCCCAGATACGCAAAATCGTTGGTCAAATCAGGCCAGACCGGCAGACTCTGATGTTCAGCGCTACTTGGCCCAAAGACGTACAAAAACTGGCAAATGTGAGTCCTTCCCTGCCCCGCATTCATCCCGCACAACGCCGACAAAAGCATAGGACTTTTTGAAAGACACCATTCAGGTCAACATTGGGTCTATGGACTTGACGGCCAACCACAATATTCAGCAAATCGTCGAAGTTTGCAGCGATTTTGAAAAGCGCTCCAAACTCATCACACATCTCGACCAAATAAGTTCCGAAAATGCCAAGGTTCTCATTTTTGTGGGCACAAAACGCATTGCCGATGACCTTACAAAATATCTTCGTACGGATGGCTGGCCCGCTTTGGCTATTCACGGCGACAAGGAACAGTGAGTTCTACGAGACCTCCCAACTTGGTCTTTGCTGATTCAAAAGGAAGACGTGAACGTGACTGGGTGCTCGGCGAGTTCAAAGCAGGTCGCTCTCCCATTCTGATCGCTACAGATGTCGCATCTCGCGGTCTTGGTGCGTATTTTCAATTTTCTGGCAAGCGCTGCGACTAGGTGAATTCGTCTTCCCATCCGAGTAATCAGGCCACTACGAGTGGGCATGCCGTTTCTCGCGAACCGTGGTTACAGCCAACTCCGACCTCTGTGTGACAATTATACTAACCCATCTTGCCATTTATCATGGACAATACGGGTTCAGAAAACATACTCACACCAAAAGTAGAGTGCTTCTCCGGAGGTACTCAGGTTTACGCATATCATCGACCATACTCGAAGAACACTACAAAGTCCGACCCAATGCTGACCTTCTCGGGCCCACTTGTTTCTCGTTCTTTGCCCGCGAATCAGGGAACGTAAAAAGTCAAGTGAGCTTGCTCATGGTGGTGTTATGGTTCTGGATAGTTCTCGAGGACTTCAATGCGAGACTGGACCTCGTGAAAGTACTGGTCTTGCGACCCTAGCACCTGTGTAAACAAAGAGGTTACTGTTACCACGCCAGAACGCCATGCCCTTTCTCACTCCTGGCAACTTCTTGGATGCGCTCGTCGGTCCCTCAAAGCGCTTGTTGCAAAAAACTTATTGATTTCTCATGTTCATCTTCTCGTCCATCCAATCCATGATTGCAGATGTCAAGGATGTAGGTTATGTGATTGTGAGTCCAGACCAAACTCCCATCTCCGATCTAAGCTGATTATTTGCTATCAGAATTACGATTTTCCCAATAATTGCGAAGACTATATCCATCGCATCGGCCGAACTGGAGTCAGTCGGCCCATTTTTAACGCCCTATCTGTGACTCACGAAGAATCTTTGATAGCGCGCCGGGATGAAAGGGACTTCGTTTACATACTTTACGACGGAGAATGCTAAAGCTGCTCGAGAGCTTATCAGCATTCTACGAGAGGCAAAGGCTGTTGTCCCGCCTCAGCTAGAAGAAATGGCTGCCTTCAGTAGCGGCGGCAATAATCGGAGTATGTGAACAGCCACTTGACGAGTATTTATTTGACTAATATGGGACTAGGTCGCTATGCAGGAGCAGGACGTGGTCGGGGTGCTGGTACTGGCGGTGGACGCTACACTGGGAGCGGAGGCTACGGAGGAGGAAATTATAACGGTGGTGGCTATGAATCTCACAACACTCGCGGCGGCAATCGCTGGTAATCCTTTGTGTGGACAGTGAACCTTAATTCCGTTACGATACACCATTTGTTATTAGTATCATTGTAGAACTCGTGACATAATGGCTGCTTATAACCGGGCCCGACCCCTCAATCAGATCAGATTGTGACTGCCATCATGATCGAGTCAGAGCAACTCCTAGTTGCAGGGCTCATTGTGCATATCTTCAGCTTAGAACCTCTTTCTTCCTCAAATCGTCCTGTGATAGCATTATTTTTACTGCACGGCCGTAAAGGGTCTGCCCTTGAGGAGCAAGCACATGCAGAGTCGATTCTAGAGCAATCTCAAACTTATTCCGAATCAACGCATGATCTCGTCGTTATTACCTTTGTGCGCCACTGCTGCATTGAGGCACTTCTTGTAATTGACTCCCGAAAGGATCACCGCAATCATGGAACACGACTCAGGAGCCCAATATCAAATAATGCATGGGGGCAAGATCCCAAAGCCAATAACGAGCGACATGCGTAAGTGGTTCTCCTGCTGGGTATGACTATACTCACGAGTTTGTTGGCCAGAATTGATATGTATGCGACCCAGAGTGCGCCCCACAAGCCTGAGCTCCCGCCGCAGAGTTTGTTGATGATCTGTTTTTCTAGCTGGAACAGCATTAGACATTTCCTACCTGATAGACTTTCTGCCCGCTTACCTTTTCCCATACGGCGATCGCAAGATAAAAGCCTGGGGCGTCGCTGGCATCAGCCTCGGCGGTCACACCACCTGGTTGGCATTAGGGCAAGGTGGGATAGCAGGGGTGGCATCACTGATTCCAGTCCTTTCTGATCATGTTCAAATGGCAGATAAACGAATTAGCTTCGGGGTTCCGATCATAGGTTGTCCGGATTTTTTGAAACTAATCGAAGGAAGAGCAATGAAGGCATCTGTGCCATTTAGACCACCTTGTTTTCCGACAAGCTTGTTGGAGCTTGTCAAGAGGAGCGATCCAACATCAAAACCATTTGATCAGCCTGACGAATCTAATCCATATCATGGGAAGAAAATACTAGTATTGTCTGGAGAGGTCGACCGGCTAGTTCCATGGACGGCGAGTGAGCGGTTCGTTGGATCATTGGATGTTGGGATAAAGGGGGTGAAAAAAGTGATAGTGCAAGAAGGGATAGGGCATGAATGCACAAAGGAGATGCTCGGGGATCTCGTGAGGTTTGTTGGGGAAGAATATTTGAAAAAATAGTTACGTAATATATGCTTATATCAGCGATGAAGTGCTTGAGCCGGTTGAGGTGTAAGGCGCCTTTTGGCAAACATAGGCCGAGCTTGCACCTACCCATCCTCCGAATACGTACTCACTCCTTTGTTTCTTTTACACCCATTTCGATCTCCCAGCGCCAACACGCGGGCACGAGGATACGCCTTAAACGCGACGACACTGCGTGCAGCGGCCAAGAAACACTAAATTCAATCAACCGACCAAGGCCTGGTGGTTTTCCTTTATAGACCAGGAAATTTCGTCTCCGATGCCTCGCCGTCCCGGTCGCACACCAACTACCGAGTCTGCTCGTCTATTAACACCAGACCAAATTGTCTCTCAGACCCAGTCAGCGTGCCTCAAAGAGAATTTGCCAGTTCTCCGTACCAAGTGGAAATGGGCAGCCTTCAGTCAATTCATTACAACCTTCTCGCCCCTGCTAAATATGGCCGACGTTACTGTCACTGTAGGTTTTGGGATCTTCATCTTCATTTCATTATGCCCACACCCAACTCAGGACGTTGAAAACGACCTCGCTTCCGGTTCGAAGAAAGCCGTTTCCCGTGTTATGCAGAGATTGTTGTATACTCTCTCTTATGACAGAAAAATTTCGTGCGTCTTTGTTATTGAACTTTTTGAAACAGGGTTTATTTAACATAGACACCCAAAGCCCTGAGAACTGGCAGTCCGCTCTGCGCAAGCAATACATGAAACGGGACCCACTCTCTAATCCCCTCGGCCCAGAACCACCGAAAGAGCAGGGTATGGTCGACTCACGAGAGGAGACACCTGATCCTCATGGGGCTAGGCTTATTCAGGAAGACCCAGACACGGCATGTAATCCTTCCCACCGGTTTACGAATAATCTGTTCACGACCTACGTCCAGGATCCATCAGATATCCCTTCCAAGAGGATGGGCTCAGAACCAAAAATTTTGCTGGATCAATCAGCAACTACATCTGAGGTTTCTCGCGCAGCTACTCAAGAGGTCGAAAATGCTGGTAGCGGGTCCAACGGAAATCAAGCTCCTCTGGACTGGTTTGATCTCCCAATGCTCACCAAACTCGATTCATTACACCTGTTAACGGAATGGCAATTCCAGAATCCTACGCGTCTGAGAACACTAATGAGAAGTGATGATGAACTTGCTACTTGGGTAAATAAGCAGCATTTGTTTGCATTTATAACCTGATTGATGAATCTAGCGCCATGAACCTATTGGGTACGACAGCAAGAGAAACGCCTATTGGCTAATCGGTGGTATATCTAGACTCAACTGTTCATTACTTGCGTCGAGCTGAAACATTGATGCCAGGGGATCGACTGTGGATACAGAGAGTTCCCCCCTGCCCTCCGAAGCCCCTGAAGCGCAAATGGGCAACCGAAAGCCGAACAATCTCAGAGCCGTCCAAATTATCAAAACGACCACGCACCAAGGCTGCGTTGACCAGCTCCGACGGCACTTCTAAAGTCATCAAACAAGGCCGGGCAGCAAAAATGCAAGCCAAGATAAGGTTGGATGCTCAGGCAAAGGAACTTGCTGAAATGAACCGGCAAGCAAAACTCCAAACCACCAGAACTTCCAACAGAACCTCCACCAGGTCATTCAACAGCTCTGCCAAGGCAGTTTCCCGACCATTGGGAACCCGGGTTAGCGCCCGCTTACGGGGTACACAAGTTAGTGAATGGCAGCCGATGCCGGATGATTGGCTGGACGATTCTGTCGATCCCGGTTGGGGTGTTCCTTCAGACGACAACAATAAAGATTCACAGGAGTCGAATCAAGCGCGCGGAGATGACCACCACGACAGTATCAGCGAGTTGACTGAACTTTCAGACGAGTCGGATAGTCCAGATTCTCCGCCTCAGAAGCCAACCTGGCAACGGGAGTTCGTAGAGCCTTCAGCTAGCACTAGCATTGATAATTCTGTTCAAGGAGAAGAACCGGAAGAGGCTTCACCCGACCAGTTTGTTGAATGGGAGACGGTATGTTTGCTACATCAAAACAAGATACTCACATCTAACACACGAATAGATCTGTGTCGTTCTCGAGGACTGGGAACACATAGCTGAACGCTTTGAGAAGGCGACACATTATTTGGAGAAAGCCTTATACAAGTATCTTACCACAGAGATAGTCCCCGACCTTACCCAAATGCTCAAGGTGAGTGATGGTCTTGTTCTAATACATGACTTTTCACATTTCGATACTGTCAGGAAACCGAAAGAAAACGGCGCATGGACGAAGCGCTCGTACATCGAAAGAGATCATCTCGCATAGCTATGAAGGAAAGCGAGCGAGAGGAGGCTCGCCTTACAGCTCAACGACAGGCTGCAGAAGAAGAAAAGATGGGCCGCGCAAGGAGATTAGAAGCCCGGCGACAGCGAGAGGAAGAGGAACGCCTTCGTCGAGAGCAAGCCCGTGAGCAAAGGCGGAAAGAACGCGAAGTTAGAGAACTGCGTAGGCGGGCTGAGTCGGAAGAGTAAGTGCTAGTTACCCAACGCTGTCTCTCGACCCTGACTTTCTCACAGACAAGAGGACTATACGAACGGCGTCGAAGAACAACAGGACAGTAAACCCAGCAGTAAAGCGGCTGAAACCCCTCCAGCTCATACTAAAACACGCAGAAACGGCAAGACACAAGACTGGAGTCAGCACCCGAGAGCAGCCAAACCCGGTGATTGGGAGCTGGATTGTGAAATCTGCGGTAAAAGAGGAGTGAATCTGGTGCGCTCATGTGACGATGTTGCTCGCGATTACCTCTGATGTACACCTTAGGATGATGGCACACCAATGATGTCTTGCGGGATGTGCTTTAAGTGGCAGCACATACGTTGTCACGACGAGGCTGATCAACGAGGAGGCCGTTCCAAACGTAACTGGGACGTAGTTGAATTCATCTGCCAACAGTGCCGATCTAAGATGTTTGAGAGGCCTGGAACGAGCAACACCTCGCTCGGAGACCCTCGGCCCCATCGACAGTCCCAAGGTGGCAACCTCCAACCACCCTATCACGATTCGACACCGTATCAGACTTATTTACCCCAGAGTTATGGCGGTGCCGGACTACCTTCCCCCTCCACTATCCCCGCACTTTACCATGCCCCCAACGGTAATTATTCCCATTACACACAACCTCGTGGCAACATCCGCACTGTTGGAACATCAGATCACTACCCAGCCTCCAGTCCATCCTTCGTATCTATGCACCACTATGGCCAACCGCCTACAACTATATCTTTCAGCCACTACCAGCCTCAGGAAGGTGGTTTCAGTTCGAACACCAAGGCCCAACCCCTATACACCGATGCCCACGGCAGGCACCTTCCTTCTACGCAACATGTCCCCTACAGTGATCTCCGGTCCAGCGCCAGGGCCATGGTGAATTGTTTACTAAATTACTTCATCTTACTTCATCTATTGATGTCCGTCTAAGGCTCCCTCTCCGACGCAGACTGTCTGGAACATAACCACACCCGCTACTGCTAGCAGCCACGCAACTCCATACCAGAGCGGGATGCACAATGCTGCCATTTCTAGGCGTGAAGCACAATCAGGACCATCTCTCCCAGAGTTAAATCGTACATCCTATCCTAACACGCAGTTCAGATACCATTCCACAGCCTAATCAAAAAAATGTTTGCATTACATGTTCTTCATCGGTCTTCTGTATTCGTATTTATGTTGGCTATAAGTAGAGTGCCTAGGTTGTATCCATTTACAATATAGATTCCGCGCCGCTCGTGGCACAGCTTCATTATCGAATTGTTTCACGGAGCTTGAAGACTGGGGAATGGAAAGGGAAGGGGTCATCATCGTGGGCCTGGTCCCTGTAATGGTTCCCTCAGCTAGTGCACAAATAAGGAAGGGAAGAGAGGCACTCGATGGGACCAAGGATGCGCAGACCTCGGACATGCGTATCTTTGCCACTCATGTGATTGGCAAGGATGATCACTTGAAGGACGTAGGCATAAATAGGGTTCCTGGGCGACGTCGGCAAAGCGTAAAAAACATGAATGAAAAACGTACACGCCATCGTTATCTTCATTGGGCTCGGCAGAGACATCAAAAGTAATCCAGCCATCTGGCTTCTCAAGGCTGATAACCCGGATATCTTGTAAATCGCTGGGCCCCGTCCCCGCACGGATGGCTAAGGTCGCAGGAGTGTAGGAGTCATCCTGAGGATAACTGAGGTATATGCTGATTTTCTGTGAAACCAGTTATGCAGAGCCTCTCATGAGAAGTGGTGAATATATACCTGGATTGCGACCTTGCAAGGAAAATCAACAGTTATAAAATGTGGTTGCGGGCCGTCTGAGCTGTGGCACCCCATGTAAATGAGCTAACGAATCCTCAAAGGCGGACTCACTGCCAAAACGTTTCCGGGTCCCCGTCGCGAAGGCATTCTGCGCCGAAGCCGAACTTGTAAGAGGAGACCGACCACTTGCCACGGTTGGATATGTCGGGCCAAGGGAGGCTTGAAGGCCTCTTGTGTCCTACAACTGCGGTCTTCAATGTGACGGGCAGCGAGGTGGAATGGAAATGTAGTCTACCTGCGTGGACTGTAGAGCTGCCTTCCTCTCTTGGCTGGAGATTGGTGGACATGGGTGCTTGCATTGCTTAGCTAATCCAAGTGCACTGTACTTGTCGCAATGCTGCCACTTCCTTTGTCAGAGTATCAGAGATATGGCCGTCAGATGATTCTCGATGGATTCGGGCTCGCTGGTCAGCATATTCATCATCCTGTGCACTACACAGCTAATCCAATGAGCTTGAGCAGGTCAGGTGAAACTACGAAATAGCTCGGTGGTCGTCGTTGGAGCCGGTGGTCTTGGATGTCCTGTTTTGCAATACCTCGGTGCGGCTGGCATTGGTAAGACCTTTGCCTGTTGTTGTCATCGATTGCCTTGCGCGAACTACTCTACAGGGAGATTGGGCATCGTTGACGATGACAGCGTCGAGCTATCCAATTTGTCACGACAGATTCTACACGCAGAATCATCACTTGGAGTTTGCAAGGCCGAGTCTGCCGCAGATTCCATAAGGCGGTACGAATGTATTATGTCCCGAGCCGTGTCAAAAGCTCATCCGCCATAGTATTAATTCCTCTATCAAAGTGGACGTGATAGCCAGCCGATTGACACCCAAAAACGCCTTCTCGATCCTTGGCTCATATGATATCATATTGGACTGCACCGATAATGCACCAACCCGTTATCTTCTGTCAGACGTTGCCGTCATTCTCAACAAACCCCTTGTCAGTGGAGCGGCGCAGAAGTATGAAGGGCCAGTTATGTGTGTACAATTTAGGCCCTGATGGTCCCTGTTACCGGTGTTTGTTCCCTAAGCCGCCAGCGCAAGAGAACATAGGCACATGCGAAGAAACGGGAGTATTAGGCGCTGTGACTGGTGTCATTGGGAACCTGCAAGCCCTAGAAACTATCAAGCTATTAACGGGTCTCCATGGTGCGATGGTTAAGCATTTCGATGTGTCACGATCTTGTCTGCTCAACTCTGTCCTGAAGACAGAAAACCATCCATGCTGCTCTTCTCGGCACTTGGTTCTCCCCCTTTTCGCAACATCAAACTTCGTTCGCGCAAAGCCAGCTGTATCATGTGCGGGGGGAAGGACCTCAGCTTAGGGTCAGTCTCAGAAACTGACTATGTCCAATTTTGCGGAGGGCCAAGGCCTGATTGGGAACAACATGGTCTTGTTGCTGGGAATGCCGGAAGGCGAGCGGGCGTCGAGGTACGTAGATCTTCCGAGAGGCTAAAGGTCGATTGAAACTTCTGGAACTCAGGAGTTGAAGAAACACCTGGATTCTGGCCAGCGTATCAATCTACTCGATGTGCGCCCCTCAATAGAATTCAGTATTTGTCACCTGCCTTCGTCCCGAAGTTAGTTTTCCTCTCCTGAAAGTCAGGAGTGTATTGAATGTATTGCAGATGTCCCGTTGCATGAGCTCGTTGCAAAGCCTGATACATCTCTCCCTCAAGACCTCAAAATCCCGACCTATATCGTTTGTCGTCTCGGAAATGATTCGCAAATCGCTGCTGAGGCGCTGCGCAGTATTAGCTCAGAGAGTGACAACATTAAGGATGTAATCGGCGGTTTAAGGGCCTGGTCGCAAAGGATAGATAACAACTTCCCAGTCTACTAATAAGTAAATTACAGAAATCCTAGTACAATGCTCGCATAGTTTGTGGGTGTATTATTTCTCTGTGAGCACTGTGTATCAGCATTACTGCTAGACTTTACACGAGGAGCGAGACTCACTGCCCATCTTGAACCAATTGGGTATCTTCTTCTCCCCCCCTGAGAACAGTGATTTAAGTGCGGTACCGGAGGCTGACGAGGGTTTGGTAGATGAAGGCTGGGGTTTCCCAGGGTTAGGTGGCATTGGTAAGTCGACTGCTTGTGCGAGAACTTCGGGGAGGAGGGGGGCCGTGATATTTACACCTGGGGGATACGAGTCAGATGGTGGTCATTATGGGAGGACCAAAGAGCACGTACGATTCAGGCTCTCATCTTCAAACCTCAACAAGAGTACCGAGGACGGTGCCAATTGTAGCTCTGCCAGGCTCAATCCCCGTACTTTGGGGTCAGAAACCTTCAGATCGCGCTTTGGGGGAGATTGGTCTGAATATGTCCAATGTAAGAGGGACGCAGGAGGCTGAGAGGCGGACAGTGACAATACAGAGTATGAACTTGATGGGCTTCACATCATCTCTCAGCAGCTCCCGTGCAAATGTATACACGGACTTGATTTTGTCCGTCGATGGAAAGACCCTTTCAAGCTGTGTACGGTCGGGAAATCTGACCCGAATTCTGGTCTACGTCCTTGGGTAAGAAAAGTAGCTCTCGGAGTAAGAGACGTATGTACGAGTGGCCACCTATTTTTTTTGGCTTTCTCAGCTGCTTCTCGTGTAGCTTGGAGCTGAAGAGGTGCATCGACCAGAGCCTGGGCACGGGCGGTCAGGGTTGCTTGAGCTTCCTTGAGGTCGGCCGCGGTTGGCTCGAAATATGCATCGGGCAGGGAAGCTGCATAGGTCCGGTGGACTGCAAGAAGTGTATGATTAGAATAGCGGCGTACGTGGTAGATGAGATACGGCGTCCGTCGGTCTGTAGACCTTGAAATCTGCGTGCGTCGTCCGTTCTTTTGCCTCTGGGCTTTGCTCTAAAGTCTGGGGCTGGTCGTGGAGGGCGTCAGCAGCTGGAGATTGTTCAGACATTGAGAATCGATGGAAAGATGTGTTGATGTTAGGTAATACATGTTTATGTGAAGCAAAGCTGGATAGAGTACATCTACTCCTTTGAAGGACCTGCAACCTGAGTTGCACTGGCCTTCAACTTCTCGCTCACAAGTTCGCTGAATTCCTCCCTTAGAACCACCTCCCTCCTCTCCTTTTCTTCCCTCTGCAACTTCAAGATACCACGTTTCTCCTCTGCACTGATCACCTGGTTTTCCTTCCTCATGCGGACAGCATTCATTCTCCTGTGACGACTTCCACTCATGACGTATCCGACATCTTCAAACCGAGCAATCTCGTCAGATGTAAGGCCGATTTCACCGCGACGTGGAATACGGACGTCGGTCCCGTCTTGGAGAAAAGCAGCCATCGCGCTACCCTCACCCCGAAGAAGAGCACCACCATAAGCGCGTTCGTCGATTTTCTTAGTTGTGGGCATTTTGAGGAGAGGTTTTGGCCCGACGTCCGAAGTCAGAATCAGAATCGGATCTGGGGCGAGATGTTCCTTGGTCTGTTCCCAGTGCGGTGGTTGCGGCAGTCCTAGCTGACGGTGATATGCTCATTGCGGTAGCTGGGGCGGCTGCGAGTGGTATGGGAGGAGCTGTGGAAGGTTCTTTAATCACCCATTCGCCTTCGTCGTCTTCATCAGGCAGGGGACTACGACTCGGGCTGTGACTCTCAGGGCGCGTAGACTTGTTTCCGCTCTTGCGTTCGTGTTCGCGCCGGCTCTTACCCCTTTCTCTCCCATGTCTTCGTCCGTGGTGGAGATCAGTGTCAGTGTCAGTGTCGCCAGAATAATCCCGACTCCGTGAACGATGTCGACGGGTTCTGTCCCGTCTGTCGCTGTCCCGGTCCCGCGCTCGCTTTGTGCGCTTCTTTTCCTTCCGTGCCCTGCGTCGCCGTTCTTCTTCTGAGGATAAGGAAGAGTCTGATGAAGGCGAGCGTGTTCGTTTGGATTTCCGACTTGGTTTGCGCTTTCCATGCCTTGGGGTACCCAGTTGATCAGAATTGGGGGTTGAAAACATAGAGGAGGGACTCACGATTCTTTGTGAGGTGCAGCGGGTGAGGGGGGCCAAATATCCACTTTAATACCTTCTCGCTGGATCCGGCGGCTAGAATAAAGATGCTCTCAGTAATGTGCAGTCTCCCACGAACATTTTAACCGTACTTTTCTAGCCACTCGGAGCTGTTACCGTATTGTCCTCCGTATCTTCCTCCCCTTTCGGGTAACATCCTGGCATCATGCCGATTCGAGGCCACGGCGGATGATGGCTCAGACTGCTTGTAGTCACCGTATATTGGGCTGGCTCTTCGCCTGGAGTCATAGTCGTCCCTTTCACGTCCTCTCTCTCTATCCTTGCTTCTGCTGCGTCCCCGTTCTCGGCCTGGATATCCACTTCTTCTACCCTTCTGGTCATGGCCTCGGTGGGGGGGGCTTTGGCTTCGACTCCTGACGGGACGATGATGGGGAGAAGAAGAGTGTCCGGAGTTTTCTTCCGCGTTTTGTGCTGGTCTGAGGTTTTGAGGAATTAAAGCGAGACGAGAAGGATGAACAGTCGCCATTCGTGGTGAGGGTGAGTGTTGGATGAAGATAGCAAAGCTGAACCCGTGACTTCTCACTTTAGTTTCACACGGTCAATTCCATGACTATAGCCAATTAGTGGGTGCTCCCTCCCTCGGTGTAAGCGACGATGTCGTCTGCGGATATCATGTAGAGCGCTACCAGGAATGTACGCACATCATCCTTCGTACCACGCGACTTGTGAATTAGGCCGCACGCGTAAGCAGTCTGCCTGGCCCTACTAAATACAAAGGGGAGAAGCTATGTCCGTAGCCTAAAAGTCCCTGCGACTGGCAGCCACGGTGCTACAGTACCCACCCGGACAAAGTCACAGGATCCATTGGAAGTGCAATACTCGTCACAAATAGTTGGTTTTTGGGGATGGTTGTTGTGTTTGTTGTTCAGGTAATTCGAATTATTATTCTACGATGGCAATATGGCAACACTTCTGGCTCTTTTACATAAATCGACAGTCGTTCGCTTCCCATATTTCAAGTGCTCATCTGAAAAGTAGACGTCAGTGCTCTGAACTGGTCCACAGGCGAAGGGCAAAGTCAGAAAAAAGTGATGATTGTCTCATTCCACCTATCCCAGGACGCACTGGCGGGTGGTCCCTTTGGTGTAGGACCGGCGTTGATCGAACGCAAATTACAAGAAACATCCTGCATACACAACCGGAACCAAAGCCACAACTCACCTGAGTGCAATACCAGTAACAAGTACAGTTAAGCACGATGCTGTTTATTATATTATTATGTCATCAACACCACTGCTTGACCGCTTGCTACTCAACAATGCCCGACCATCACCACAACTGCCACGATGAGGGAAATGACCATGATCACGACCATGATACTAGTGATCTTGGTCCCCAAGATAGCTTGTACAGTCACATTGACCGCCCTAATGTTGTTGCCTTGAACGCCAACGGTATGGGTCATGTCGTCATCAAGCCATGGCATGAACGTCTGGATGAATCCCAGGTGCGGCAGGAATCTAGCTCCCCTTCCGCACTGCTGATAAATCGGCCAGTCGCTTGAGTCAGACGCGGACGATCAAATGTACATAAACTACGCCCTGAGTCAAGAGCCAAAAATGACCTATAAGTAGTAGCTGACGTCCTAGATGCCCAGGATCATCAGGGTGCCCTTCACAGGCTCGGTCAGGTTACGCTCTGTGCTTTTGAAGACTGGACCTGGGGGCCAAACGCCTCAGAATGTCCAACTTGTATGTTGGGTACCTGCACAACAATTCAATGGTCATTGACGAAATGAATATCAGTTTGCTAACCAAGAAAACATGGATTTTGAAGACATTGGAGACAAAACGCCCGCCCAGGAGTTTGACATCGTTCAAGGAAGAGAGGTCGGAGAATATGCAATAAAGTCAGCTCTTCACGTCTTAGTTCACTACCAGCTACTGACTGTCGGCCACTGCAGGCCCGCGAAATTTTCAAATGTCTCGTCCATCACTCTATTCTTCCCTGCTTCTCAAGGTGCGGACAGTATCCAAATATACTATCTTGGATTTCTTGGGCATTGGACCGAGGTACTACTCCTGTAATCTGTTGATGTGCATCGTCGTCTGATGACTGATCCCCCAGCGCAAGAACAACCCTGTGATCACCGTGTACGAAGCACAAGCTAATATCGCAGATCATTCCAAGATTCAGGGTACCGAAGGAAATTTCAACACACCGCAAAGTTAAGCAACAGGTTAGGCAAGGGAAATTAAATAGGCCATACCATGTGCACATACATTACATAGATATTCGCTTTTTGACCCTTTTGCTCGTCCCTAATATATCCTATCATCCACTAGCTGGACCCCATACCTGAGGCATTGTTTCCATCTGGATTATTACGCCGCATGAAGGACTGCAGCACATCGTAATTCAAGTCCATGCTTGCTCCCAACCCACTCGGGGCGTTCGGGCGAGTCATGTTGGGGAGCATCGCCGAGGGGTTCGCCATGGAACCTATAGACCCAATCGAATTTGTGCCAGCGCCCACCGCACCCATGCCCGTCATGTTCATGAGATTGACGTTGTTGGCCATCATACCCATTTGAGCAAGCGCAGGATTCGAGCCAAACTGGTTGTTCATACTTGTTCGATTTTGTGCGTTTTGCTGAAGCTGTTGCTGTTGGAGATGTCGTTGCGCCAGGGCTTTCATGAAAGTCGCGGCACTTTCACCTCCCGCAGCAATCCTCTGCCGGATATGGTTTAGGGCGGATGTGCGCTGTTCGGGAGGCATTTGTGATATGTAGGTTAAGATCGCGGGGGGTATCTGTGGTGCAATATTCTTCGGCATCTCGGGAATTCCAGTTAGGGGGAAGAAGGCGCCACATAGTCCCATGTTGTTGATGGGAAAAATAAGAACGTTCTTTTCCTGAAGTCCGCTGGGTAGGGTCCACGAGGCGGTAGCGTACTACAAGCTGTTTTTTAGGTTCGGCTCAAGAGAGTACTACAGTGACATACCATCCGCTTCGTCGTCATGACCTGAACCAACAGCCGATAATCCGATTCGTCCTCGGGTGTCCTGGCTTTGAATGTACATAGGACTGGCTTTGTTCGGCGTATCCAGTCTTGGAACTCAGGGATGGAGACAGCAGGGGTTTGGGCGGGCAATAAGGTCAAAGAAGTTGGCCAGGTCTCTGCATGACTGTAAATGCTGCTTCAGAATCTGCAGGCAATTTAAGGTGGCAGGACGGTCTACCTATTGTTAGCATTAGAGGAGCTTGCGGACACACGAGTACGAATTTCCTTCTTGTTACCATCTGAGCCGGTTCCATTCCAGGACAGAATGCCTTCCCAAATTAGAATCGGTTGTAGTGTTGACTGATCTGAGTTTTGAGTGGTAAGCCCCACAGAATTTATCACGACTCCGCTATTGGTATTAACGCCCCCTTCACTAGGAACCGCGCCAGAGACAGCCTGCCCATTCGCATTCGCTGCAATGCTGCCCCCTGATGGCAAAGGACGATTATTATGTATGCGGTTCAGCTCGATGAGTTTTTGCATCTGGACAGCCGCCTCTGGGGGCAGGGGACCTCTGTTACTAGTATTTCCAATTAGCTGGGAGGCTAAGCTATTCGCTGAACTGGTTAGTTCGATATTTTGTGTAGAAGTCACGCTCGGGGTGCTGAGTGGACGGACAGGGGTGATCTGGGAGTTCTGAACTGGACTTTGCAAGTTTGAGAGGTGTCCTGCTGCAGTCGCCAAGCTCGGGTTGGGGGGGGGATGGGGATCCTTGGAGTTAGCGCCGGGGGACGTCGCTGCGCGAGCCATTGCAGGAGCAGGTGGGGTATTCAGGATAGCCTGGGTGGCATCAGGTCCATGTTGGCCAGCGTTCTGGGCCATGAGCTGTGCTTTGCGTCTAGCTAACGCTTGTTGCTGCTGTTGTATAAATGCGTAAGCCTGATTCAGCTTCAAAAATTGATCCTTGCGTTTGGCCATCTCGCGGTGACAGTGGTTTACAGCATCTGTGTTTCCCTGTGTCAAGGCAGCTTGTTTTTGGGTTACCAGCAGCTTGCATTCTTCCTCCAACTGCTTTCGTTTAGTGATAATCAATTGAAGCTGTTGGGCAAGGCGGATGTGTTGAGGCAATGCTGAAGGAGGCTGGGCAGGGTTGGCTACAGGTGCGGCCGGAGAGGTTGAGTTTGCGGCTTGAACGGAAGGGGAATTTTGCCCAAGAAGGTTAGGAGGGCTCTCTGCGGCGCCTTGTGTAGAGGCTGTCTTTTGTCGCTTCGTCTCTGGTGTGCGTTCAACGATCATGGGTTCTCCTAGACGTTTCGCTACCAAAAATATCAGTAACGAGCAGAAATTGGGTGAGAAAATTTATACGTTTGGGTTGAGGTTGCGTAGAAGCAAAACCACTCAGAAGCACAAAGTGCTGCGATCTGATATTGAACCATGGTGCTGTGGTGTTTCCTGTTGCTGTCTTGTGCCGAGGCTCAGCATCTCTAGAGTCATGGAAGAGGTGGTCATACTTGCGTGTAGAGCTCCGGAAAACGGGGCAGGCCGGAGGATGTGTTTATTCCACTGAGTTGAATGTTGCGCTGATAGGAGCCTCAGGAGGCACCGAAGAAGAGCCACGAGAAGCTACCCACTTTCTTTAACTCTGCTGGTAGGAGCTCCCAGGTCAGCGAATCCAATGAAGTTGATGTGTTCCAGCGGGGATGCTCTGAGCTGTCTGGAGGGGATGCGGCCACATGGATCACGCGGCAGTCGGAATCTTTTGGCCTGGTATTTCGGAGGAGATCAAACATCTGGGCAGCCGCTGAGAGAGTTTGTAGATGCAGGTGGTGAGACATACATCAAGGACGGCCGCAAAGCCCTCTAGTGCCGCCATTCCCTTGCCTCCACCCGAGTCGGTCTGACCTATGCCGAGTCTCCTGCTGTCATCCTTGATGTCTTGTATGATGTAGCGAAGCTCGGTGAAATATATCTTTTTGACGATTGGAGAGTGTAGACTGTCTGCTATTCCATATGTAATGAAGGCCATGCGAGCCTAGCAAACTAAGGTTATCTTGGGGCGCGGGGACGAGCGCTGGGGACTCACGAGTTTATTGGTTCCTGGAGCAATGTTGCATCGTTGGAGAAGTTGGACTACGTATTCCTGAAACAAACGCTTCCATTCATAAGAAAGGGCGAGAGATGCCTCGACGAGAAATGCTATCGCAAGCAATTCGGCTGGCTGTGTGCTCTCTGCAGACATTCCACAGGCGGGAGGAGGTCAAAGAAGATGTGACATATGTATGACGCGTGATCCTCTCTACATACGTTGTAATACAGGTCCAATAATGTGTATGTACATGGGTCAGTGTTTTTTTTTCGTCATGTCCGTCAGTAATCAGTCTCCCTATGCTCACAGAGTCATCACGCAACGGATTGCGAGCAGGCATGCAGTCAAAACTACGCAGTCTGGAACGTGCGCATGGTCTCCCGCATTCGCGAAATTGGCCGTTGCTTGAGGACCCCCGAAGCTACTGAGCCATTGACTGTAAGTCCCAGACCGTACCAGTTCCTGTTGGCGTGAACGGTGTTGTCCTTGGATTTGTGGGAGTAAAGTTATCGGAAACCTCGGTAGTGACGCCATTGATTACTGTTGTATAGATGAAGGGCGTAACACCACCGGGAAGATTGGTGGTGGGGTCGGGCTGGCCCACAGGTCCACGATCAGTGGTAGCGGGAGCGGGCGCGGCGACAGGGGGTGTCGTCGTCTGAGTGGTGGTGGTAGGCCCAGTCGTTGCTGGTGGTGGTGCTTGTGGGGGGGCGGCTTGGGTTGGGGTCGTTGTTGTTGTCGTCTGTCCAGCAGGAGGTAGGGTTGCACTGTTTTTGTCGGATAAGTCTGAAGAGGCAGAAAAGGCGGCTAGAAATTCCGCACATAGTCCGGGTGATAGGAGTCCCTGCGGGATCTGTGGTCACGGCGACGACAACAGAACCCCCGGTCCTTAAAGAAATAATTTTAAAAAAAGTGAGAGGAGATTTGGATTGAGAAAATTCCGTACGCGTCAACAACTGTCTGTGTCTGTGCACGGACTAGGACTAGGCTGAGTAAAGGGGCCCAGAGGAGGGCAAGGTGGAAGATGTTCATGGGTAAGGGATGTAGCAGTCACGTGCATGCCATGCCACTCCAAGTTTACTTTTCTAACAAGCCCATTTATGGCGATGATTGATCGATTCTATCGCTCGTTGTTTCTCGGTCGTGCTCGTTTTTCCACCTCTTCCCCTTGCTGCGTCAAGAAAAGAATGCCGCCCAAAAAAGCTCCTCCTCCTGAAAAGAGAGTTCTTCTCGGAAGACCTGGCAACAACCTCAAGATTGGCATCGTAGGTTTGTTCATTTTCTCGCCCTCACCTCCATTTTTTCACGTCCATCCAGGGCTTCCAAACGTTGGAAAATCCTCCTTCTTCAATGTTCTATCCGAAACAGGTCCGCCCTGCGTTCCGATGCTTCATGACGAAGATCGTCACTCATAATTCTTCAAGATCTCGGCAAGGCCGCCAACTTTCCCTACGCTACAATAAACCCGGAAGAGGCGCGTATTCCAGTCCCGGACACCCGCTTCGACTGGCTCTGCGAGGTCTACAAGCCAGCCTCAAAAGTTCCTGCTCATCTTACCTGTATTGATATTGCCGGTTTGACGGCTGTACGCAAGTTTTTTTTTTTTTGCATTATTACCAATCTCCTCCACAGGGTGCTTCGACTGGAGCTGGTCTCGGGAACGCGTTTCTGTCACACGTTCGCGCTGTCGACGGTATCTTCCAGGTCGTTCGTGCCTTTGACGACCCTGAAGTCACCCACGTCGAAGGCGATGTTGACCCCATTCGTGACATGGATATCATTCAAACGGAGCTCAGACTCAAGGATATTGAGTGGGTCGAGAAGGCGTTGGAGAATATCAAGAAGACAACGAGGTCTCTGGGTAGCACAAGCTTGGCTGATAAGGCCAAAAAGGAAGAACTTGTATGTTCAAGTTAAATTTCGTCCATGTACCTGTCCTCACCACCAGATAGGCTGTTGTGGAAAAAATATACAGAGTCCTTACTGCCGACAAGAAGGGTATTCGCAAAGCCGACTGGACAAACAAAGAGGTGAGTTACAAAGAACAGGCCTTGCTCTTCCTGAGGGATGAAAAAGAGCGGCAAGCTCGATAACCCAGCTCGTTGAAGAGGGAGTAACGCCCCAAGATTCTCATGAAATAATTCTTTTACTGACCCTTTCACCTACCGTTACAAAAGACTGGATCTACTCACTTTCCTTGTGTAGATCGATGTGGTCAATGGTCTGCAACTCCTGACAGCCAAACCCGTGACATATCTCGTCAATCTGAGCGAAAAGGACTATGTTAGGAAGAAGAACAAATGGTAAGCTATATTCCTATATTCCCTGCCCTACATCTCACCCGGTCCTGGATAGGCTCCCTAAGATCAAGGCCTGGATCGACGAGAACAACCCTGGCGACTCTCTAATCCCCTTTTCTGTGGCACTGGAAGAGCGTCTCGCGCAGCTATCAGCAGAGGAAAGGCAAGAAGAAGAACAGAATATTGGCACAGCCAGTGCCCTGCCCAAGATCACTCAAGCAGGCTATACAAGTCTGGATGTGCGCGAGTTGACTGCCGTTCCAGACCATTGGTATCACTCAACTTGATTGCAGCTCATCCGTTACTTCACCTGTGGACCTGACGAAGTTCGTGCTTGGACAATTCGAAAGGGCACCAAGGCACCCCAAGCGGCTGGTGTCATTCACTCCGACTTTGAGAACAAATTTGTTTGTGGTGAAATCATGACGTTTGATGACTTGAAGGAGTATGGAAGCGAACCGGCTGTTAAAGCAGCTGGAAAGCTCAGGCAACAAGGCAAACCTTACGAAAGTAAGTGAATTTGGATATAAACCGCAAAATTGACTTATCCTGTACTCCCTCAGTGATGGACGGCGATATTGCTTACTGGAAGGCTGGTGCATAAAGTCATGAGGCAGAGTAGTTAGGACAGGGTGTACAGCAGACTATAGACCTAATTAGCAATATCTGCGATGGTCAAACGCATTAGCGGTATCTTGATGGTAGCTCGCGCCGGGCATTCGGGGCCCGATATGTTCGCTCTCTTTCCCGTTCGCGTTCCCTCTCCCCTGCATCGTAATCGTAGTCATCTCTTGCTCGTCGTTCTGAGTGGTGACCGGATGGGCGCTCGGGGCTCCGACTTGGCCTAGAAGGATAATCGCGTTGCCGCCGAGGTAGATTCGACCAAGAATTATCCCTGCTCTGGGGAGATTTTGAGCGAGACCTATTTCTCGCCACCAATCTCGGATCCTTGCCACGTTCCAGGGCCTTGGGCTCTAACTTGGCTAGCTTTCGTGCTCTTTTCTCTTCTTTTCTCTCTGCTTTTCCTCGTCGTTTGTCTTCCTCATCTTGCGTTCTTTGGAGGATGGCCTCTTCTGGTTCTCCCTTCGCTGGGCTCCCGCTAGATGAAGGTTCTTTCCTTGCATCTTTAGAGGCTGGCTCAAATCCCCTGCATTGGAGACTTATGAGAGAGGAACGGTGGCTGAGTGCTGATGAGCAACGCACAATGCTACCGCCAAGGCATCAGCTTCCATCTGCTTGATACGTTGAATTTCGGCCCGTTTCTCGTCTTCCGTGTCCTGTCTATCACGGTTGTACCAGTGGATATCCTTGTTTTTCTGCCATCTACCAGTCGGGGCATTGATACTATGGCCCAGGTAATGCTAAAATGCCCAAGGGTGAGCTACATATGAAAGAGAATGCAGGCTATACCTCTCTGTCTTTATCCGCAGAAACGTCAGCCCATTTAAACTCTGCCTGGCCACCGCGAGTGCCTCCTCGAATAGGTTCGAACATGGATGGGTATTTGTTTATGGTTGTTTGGAGGCACCCAGTTTGTTGACCCCTCGTCTCGTTTGGTCCCCTCAAAGAGTCGATCTCCCACCCATGGCCAACCAGGACCCCTCCGGCTTTCCTCTCTGGTTTTTTCGGAATAATTGCGAGAGAGTTCGAATCCTTCGTAACCACAGCGACAGGCAACCAGCCCCCAGCGGTATCTCCATTGCTCGCCATACTCCTCCGCCCATAAGTTGACGTGTTATCTCCAGGGGTCAGAGCACTCGGCATCCTCTAAATCATCGTCGGAGCGCTCCCGCAAACGCGGGATAAAGCGCTCGAAGCAACGCGAGAAAACTCCGTCTTCTTCAAGTGAATACGAATCCGAGGATTACATTCCGCAAAACAAGGCGGAGAATGAGCGAAGAGCTCTCTCGAAAGATCGTCGAAAACGCGTGCGCGAGCCAGAACCATACATTTCTGATAGCAGAAGACGTGTCACGCGATCTCCGTCTCTTGAGCCCCAACGAGGTATGCAACTTGAGTTTCCAGTCCGCTCTGATTGGGCTCTCAATATGTCCTCCTTCAGCTGATGCTGCACCGGAACTTGAATTCCAACCCAATCGCGTGCCTATGGGGCCACCGCCGCTACCGCAATTGAAACGAAGGGTATCTATTACAATGCCCGGCTCCCTCTATCCACGTTCGCCCTCTATGGACCCAGTCCCGCTCGCTAAAGGGCGGGATAATCTGCACAGGGTTAGATTCGCACCACCCTCTCATCATTCCCCAACTCTACATCCCGAATTTCACTCAGAACCGGGACCTTCCAAGTCCTCTTCATTTGGAATCAACGGCTCTCCTATGTATTCCCCTACATCCAGTTCTCCCGTGAAGGTCGCGATCCAGAGGTTCCACGTCGGGGGAAATGATGCAAATTCCTCTATCCTCCTGCCTAACACAAAAACAGGGGGAAGGTTACCAACATACCACTCCCCCAATAGATCGGAAAACACTGGTCTATCTTCCAAAGTCCAAGGGAAGCAACATGCCACCGATTCGACAACAGACGAATCTGAACTATCCGACGACGAAATCTCCGAAAAACTACGTGTCAGGGGCAAAGAGCGAGAGCTGAAGCATGCCATTCGACTGCAACAAGCGAACGAGACGAGACGAGAACGTCAACAAACCGAGGAACCTCACGATTTTGATAAAGTGGCTGCAGGGCGGGAGCAGGAGCGAGACAAGGAAAGGATCCGTCAATTAGAAGAAGAGATCCGACAACTCAGAGAAGAGGTATCTGCGTTGAATCCTCCTGTGAGCTAGTCCTGACGAAGTCAACAGCTTGCCAGGCGACCCGCCCACAACAGTTTAACTAGCTACCCTCCGGCCCCTCCGCCTCCGCCACCACCGCCGCCCCCTTCGAATCACGCCATCCTACGACTGCCTGTCGTCACAGACGATCCGAGCGTTCTTTTTACAACAGCCAGAGCTTCGTTGAAACATGCCCCGACACCAAAGGAGAAGCCTATCAATGCTCCGCATATCTCCCAGCGTCAAGGCCAGCCAACTGTAGGCATTACCCCTGATAAGATGGCAGCCTTCTTGCAGGAAATGAAATCTGTGAGGTTGAGAAAAACAGGGAAAAGCATAGACTCTTCTAGTTCATACTCCTCCGAATCCTCAAGGATGTTATCCAACCGTGGCAGTTCCTTCTCGAAGCCATCGGGAACGGACGAAATAGCAACTATTAATGAGGATGTTAGTTTCTTGTCCCGAAGTCTGACTGCCTCCCGCCCCCCCTCTTTTACCGCTTCCTCCCAACTGCTTCGAACAAGCGAGAAACGCAAGAGGCGAGAGACTATTGACATTGAAGTTCCCCGAGGTAAGCTCCACTTAAGAACAATGCCAGCAGCTTCTTAACGTTATATAGATCCCCATAGCAAGCGTCAGTTGATGCCGCCCGTGCAGCTGACTACTCAACCACAAACTTCTTCCTCCGGCTCCTCGATATCTCCCAATCCACTATTCTCAGAACCCTCCAGCTCTTCCACTGAAATAATACCCAGCGATCATAGCCAGCCAGCTCCCAGCTGGACTTCTCAGCAAGACCCAGAAGCACCCACACCCTCACTTTGTTCCGACAATGATCCAGAGCGAGAGGACGAACAGGACCAGCCCCCTTCTACCCCACCTCTGATGCTCCCATCGCGCAATATGTTTCGCTTCCGTGGGACCGGCATCCCGGTTACACCGCATGGTCATTCACGGAATTCAGCCGGAAATAAATCCCACTCCATGGCACAAGAGAAGGAAAATTCACTCGGGGGCTACCAAGACAGCTTTGTGCCTATCCATCCCATCACACCGGAAGACCCGGGCGATGCAACTCTAGAGCCTACAGTGTTCAAAAATCGCCTACCCGTCTCGCCTCTGCCCACTAAGTCGCCTCGGAAACCACACCCCCCAGCCCGCCGCCACTCTACCCCCTATCCTAAGCGAAATTTACTCTCCACGAACGAGAACGAGCAAGAAGATCCACCAATACTCAATTTCTCATCTCCTAATGCCATCTCTACGCCCGGGCCTATTACCGTGGTCCCTTCACGGCCTCAAACAGAACCATCTGACATCTTCAGTGAGCCTGCTGCCCCTCATTCCCGAATGAAACCCTCGAGAATCCCAGTTCCATCTTCACGCACGGGTGCTGCCCTTCGCAAGCATCCCTCTGTCCCTAATTTCCGCAACAGGCGTTTGAATCTCGAGGAGGAGATACAGATGGCGCAGCGTTCAGATGAGGTAGAGGACGGGGATGCCCACGAAATGGAATGCGGTGTGTATATAGGCATAGGAACAGGGAATAAGAAGAGAGGCTTTCTCGCTCATGGAGGTGCTGGTGGGATACCTGTTTTCATGGGTGTAGGTTACGCGGAAGGAGCTGAGGAGGGGCAGAGGTCGCTCGAGGATTGCCAGGACCCTGTATGTGAACAATAATCTTGTGATTTATCTTATCTATCCATTCTGTACTTATTTTTGTTTTTATCTTACTTTGGGGCCACATAAATGATTATAATATGGATTTACGTTCAGCTAGGCAACTGGCAAAGCATTAGCATCATTACAACGGCAAGTTGCCACGATATGTAAGAACAAAGATATAATCCATGGAAACACCAAGTACTTGTACTGTACAAACCAGTCTTATCTGTACCCTATATAGTTATCATAGCCAGGAGGTGATGAAGGAGCTTGGCCAGAAACAGAAGCTCGAACCGCAGCGTAAGGATCTGCGTACTGCATCGTTCTGCTGACACGAGGGCCGAGGTCAGGCTCAGGAATGATTGGGGGACCACTTGCTGCTGTACGCGCTGGAGATGCTGTGTTGTATGCGGTGCTATAGCCGGGCGATGCAGTGCCGAATCCTGTTGGAGCGGGGTCCGAAAACGCGCCATACGCGTCCATACTTGGACGCCCGGCCACAGGGGGATTGTGAGAAGCGGGGGTGTAAGGTGAAGAAGCGGCGGGGGCGTAAGATGACGCGTATTGACTAGAATCGGCGAAGGGGTTTGAGTCATTTGGATCGTCGGATACGTGGACGGAAGACTGGCGAGCAGGAGGGATGGAGGAATACTGTTCCTCCTCGTCCCCTTCCTCGTCATGGTGCATTGGAGGTGTGAAAGGCGGATCACGTGGTCCAGCCAGTTTACCTGCCCGCCACTGCAAGACGAGGTATACAAGCGACGCAGCCCAGAAAGCTAAATTACGCGTTAACGATGTACACCGTTCATACCGCTTGTAGACACACCAAAAGCTAACCAAAGGAAAATGGCACCGGCCTTTTTGGTATTACACCATCCAGGTAGCCCCTTCTTGAAGTCGTCTCCATTTTCTTCTCCATGAGGATCATTGTCGGGGTTTTTACACCCTGGCTGGGTCCAGGCAGATATTGTCACGATAAATCTGGCACAACCAAAAATCTGAAAATGCAGGACTGAGGGTGGGAGCGACGAACTTACGCAATCAACAAGCTGAAGGTAGCCCCGGTGCCTGCGAGAATAAAGCCGACGCGTACCTCCTTGAAGGCGCGGGCCAGTCGGACAAATTTGTCGTACTTTTCATAAATGACGGGTATTAGAACCATGACTGCTGACAGAAGTATACCCGCAATCGTGACAAACAACGTGAATCCTGTGAGTCCAGCTGGGCACGCGTTAGGACTTGTTCACCCACAATAACGCGACTCAAACTGGTACACGTACACGGACCGACATGCCATTTGGCCTGGAATCTTGCGACGCTGGCGAAACATGCCATGGCGAGGAAGTTGAAAAAGATTTGCGAGGTGTGGAAGATGATGGTGGGTTTTGAGACGATCATCTAAAAACCAAGTTAGTCCAAGTAATCTCCACTGAGATTAGAAAGGAGAAAATGGGCAGCACCCATATCCATAGTGTCCACAAGATGGGAATGAAGAGCAGGAAGACTAGCTGTCCCGAGTTCTCTGCTGCCATGCGAATGGCAGAAAGAACAACATAGCATGCTTACGTAAACGGGTAAGGCTGCGGTCAAGAAGGCAGCGCCCCTTGCCGCAGCGGGCAGTGAATGCAGGATAAAGCAATGCAAGACAGCCTGGAGAGGTGTTCATGAAGGTGAGGAAACAATAACACTCACATCGTCCTCAAAAGCACCCATCCCGTGCCCACTGCCTATGCCACCGGACATTGAAGTTGATGGCTTGGAGGATTTAGCGGGGACAAGTCTGGTTACAGCATCGGATATTCGGTCCAAGAGAGGCATGGAAACGCTGCTGGATGAGGACTAGTGGCACAAGTGGAGCGGTAAGGAAATGAGTGGCGACGACGACGGCGGGGGCGCAATGTATGCAGCAAAGGGTAAGACGATATTAGAGAAGATGGTGATGATGGTCGTGGGGGTGGGAGGCAAGGACGGTGTTAGCGGCATAAGACAGAAGTGGGAGGAAATACCAACACAGCCACGTGCTCTCCACCGGGAAATTTAAAAAAAAAACAAAATAATAAATTCCATGCTGCTACATTAGCGTATGCAATCTGGCATAGTGTAAAAAAAACTGAGAGAGAGTGGAAATGCGAGAGTGTACCAACACTATCTACAGAGAACGAGGCGATTGGCCTGCATACTGAAAGGAAAACCAGGTAGCCAAATGCAATGCAGTTTATAAGCCATGTCCAGCCAGTCTGTGTTGCAGCCTGCCACTCTTAAGTATCTGCCGCATCATTATCGTGCACCATGGGCGTCATAAGCAACGTTCGGTCCTGGCGAGATTCTACCTGTAGAATAGGCTGCCTGTGGTCCTGGGGATCCTCGTCCCCCATACGCAGCCTGCGGCCCGGGCGAGTTCCTTCCAGCGTACATCCCTTGGAGTGCAGGGCTCTGCCGGCCAACCTCATACGAATAATCGGGTGCTGGACTCGCCCGACCTGCTGGACCCCCAAGTTGTGTCATAGGGTAAGCCTCGGGATGCCAGTCACCACTCCCGTTTTCAATGGTACCTGGCACAGGTCCACGATATGGATCATAATAACCCGAAGGGGCAGACGGGTCATCCCGGTATGGCTGGTTTGGGTTGAGGTGGGGCAAAGGTGGTATGGCATACGGGTCTGAACCACCAGCCCCGAAATCAGGGGTGGAGTAATTGGACACTGAGTTGACTCGCGATAAATCTGCCTCCGAGCCGGTATCAAAGCCAACGCGTCCAGTGTCACGGGCGGGGAGAGGAAGAGAATCTTGGTTTCCGGAATGTGAATTGAGCTCTGGCCATTTGATCGCTTCATCTGCATGAACAAACCGTCAGCGCAGTTGAAAAAAAAAAAAAAAAAAAAAAAAAGTGAAGGAAAAAAAGAACTCACTGTCATCAAAGTCAGAGAACCTTTTCCTGGTGAATTTCCAAACAAAGAAACCAATAATTCCGATCACAGCAACACCGGCTGCCACGGACATGCCAACGATTGAGCCTGTGGACAAACCACCCCCATCACCATCATCAGCCTTCTTAGTTGTAGTATTGGTGGGTAAGGCAGCGGTGGACGAGGTCTCAGCACTGCTGGTGACAGTGACAGTAATGGCCTCTCCGTCCGCACCAGTGGTTGTAATTGCTTCTTCACTGGTAGCAGGCAGAGAGGGGAGAATGGGGATGGAAGAAGGAAGGTTCGTCGTCAACGGAATGGACGGGATTAGGGTAATGGCAGTGGGGGGCGCCGATTGGGGCGCCGTAGTTGGGACATTGTTTGTCGTTGAAGTGGCTGTTGGAGACTGGTTGGAAGTGGGGGGGGGAGGCTGCTGGCCTGTGTTGGTGTTGGGTTGCTGAGGAGTGTTAGTTGCAGGAGGTGGAGATGCTGGAGGGACAGAGGTATTGGTGAGCTGACGGGGATTGTTGACTGCGAGAGAAACTTGAGCTAGTGCGAGTGCCAGAACACATGGACAGAGGAGAGAGCGCTGCACCTTCATGCAGGGCGTCAAGAGGGGCAAATAATGGGAGAAGGAGAGACTCGACACAAAAAGAATGTCACTTACGGTGGCTGTGCTACCTACCAACCATCATGACTGGAAGCACAGCCACAACTCTACTCGCCCCTATCTACGCGGTCAAAAACTGACCTGAGCCTACCTGATAGTATCCTCGACTCCCCGCCCGCATAAAAGCAGCTTATTCATGGCCTCAGTCTCTCAGCTAGTACTGCTCTCATGTTCACCAATATTCCCCTTCTTGTGCTCTTCATCGCTGCCAATGCCCTTGCGATACCTTTCGCTCTCGCCCCTGCCACTAATCCCCCCAGCACGGAGCCCATTCCCCAAAAGGCTGCCCGTCTCCTCACTAATGCCAGGCGCTTACAAAACGGCCTTCCCCTCAAGGCACCCGTCCGTCGCACCAGAACCCGTATGCATTCATGTTAACGTCCAAGCTCCTTCCTCTTGACCAGCCTCCTTCCCCTAGATCATGCTCGCCAAACGGCGCCATCCGCCACCCCAGGGTATCTGTCTTATTTACATTAAACCACTCCTGAAATTAACCTTCTCTCAGACAGCTCGGCTTTATACGGATTTTAAACAGAGCCTCCGGCATATTCATGGGTTTCGTTGCCAATACCCCCGGACCCAGTGGAACCTACTCAATAACCAACTCCTCCTCGGAGGCAGACTGGCTGCAAGTTGTACTGCCATCTAGCGCAGGTCCAAGTGCCATTTTCGCCATGATGACAACTGTAATTATTCTACCATCGACTCTCGATGTGTATGCTCCTAACCCAATCTCAGAACGGACCCGACAGTAATCTGCCCTATTTTGCTGCCACTGTTGGTACTTCCTCAGCTAGTAGCGATATGGGTGACCCGAACACCCTCAAGTATACCTACCTGATCGCTACTTGCACTAATAGACTGATCCTACCTGCCTGATTCTGCCCAGCTACTACTACATGACATCAGTTAGTTCCGATGCTACTGCCAATACTTACACTCAGAGGAACTGGAGACAACATGTTCAGCGAAATCGCCGTCGTTAGTTCTCCCATTTGTCTAGATTACTCGCGCGCACTAACGGATTGTCGAAATGGCAGTGGACATTCACCAGCAGCAATAATCAGTTAGTGCCGCAATGGACCAACTCCAACAATCAAGTCGTCACCCCCAGCCTTGCATTCGCACAGAGTATGTACCTTAGTTCAAACAGGCCCTTACCACCTTGATTTACACCAATCAGACACTCTAGTCGCCACTGGAAACGAGCAAACATTCTCAGCCACCTTTCCAGGCGCACAATACATCGTAGGTACATTCTTCTCCCAGCGATGTCCTTAGTTCACGTGCCCATAAGACTTGTCAATTCGTCTCCGCGGGAAGCACAACTCCTTTCCCCAACACCCTCCCCGCGCCGACAGCAACACCTCTCTGATTCGAGCCCGGAGAGTCTCTTGATATCCCTTCTTGACCAGTTTCGTTTATCATTACGTGTTACTTGAGCCTCCGGTACTGGACTCTACGAATAGACGATGCCTTTTTTGCAAATGCCGCAATTCCTGCCGTTGTGAGCCGGATCCACGCACACGACAACCCACCTGCAAGTTCAGCTCACACAAATTTCCCTTGTGGCTAGTGCGCAGCACTCACTGATGTCTGCGCATTGAGACTCGCCATATTTGACTTCTTGCGGTACACAACAGCGTGTCCCTTGCGGTTTTCACTCGATTTTTCCGCGTGCAAATGAAGGCTGTGAAAACTCTCAAGGGCGGCTGACAAACCGAGAGAGGCCCGTCCACCCCAAAGAGGTGACGCCACCATGTCAGCCGTCGAGAAAATGACATATACTCTTACGGATATGGAGTCTTCTAGGATAAGGTGCTATGCATCGGTGCTTCGTGTTGTTTCAAGGCTCATACGGGATGTTAAATCTCGAACCTTGAAGGTGGTAAAATTCACGATAGCTGCCTTCGAGTTACATCTGCTGTTCTAGTGTGACCGTGCCAACCTTCCATCCACTGAGGTTCGGACGGAGACAGAATGCAAAGTGTAGTCCCCCACTTGGTAGCCTCGTGGCAAGTCAGGTCACGATCTTCAGCGTCGCACCGCCACGACCCCCATATATACATGCACCCACACGGACATCCAGCGCAAGTAACAAAACTGGGAACATCGAAGGATATAACTACTTTGCAGGGCCTATATACTGGCCGTCCCTTTATGAACAGCATGCAAACAGCAATCCGCAAAGTGCACCTCTCCATCTTCCGTGGTGACAAGACCGACCCAATGGCATTCCCCAGCTAATGATATTTTCCTTTGCACAATGTCATGTGTTGATGATGCCACAAGATCAAAGACTCTGCACCCCCCCACTCGAGTCTGTGCTGGTTTGAGACGAGCTAACTTGATATTCTTAACCTCACAGCAAATTGGCACAAGGTCCCCCCTTTGGGCGTCTAATCAAAATATACAGCTTGACTTTAGTAACGTTCAACAGCTTTTATGGGCTACACAGCCCATCTTGAAAAGTGTCCCCGCTGCTACATGCTGCTCAACAAATGACTATATATCTATCTTCCTCTTGTCTTATCATCCCAACTTATCAGGCCAAAACCTCTCTGGCTATCTGCCGCACGAACAATGGCATCCGACCATCACATCCCAGCCCTCATGTATGGGGACCACGTGGGAGATGAGAGCGTGGGGTGGAGGTCTGTGGGATCCACACCAAGTAGCAGCCCGTTCGAATTCTTTGTCGAAGGTGGTGCGTATCTTGCCTGGACTAACCCCGGCCTACATAATTATTAATTACCGTTCCAGCTTTTCCAGACTCTGATTCAGGAGCTCCGTACACATTCAATGGCCCCATGGATGACACAAGCTGTACAGTATCTACAGCCTTAGGGGATCAACTAGGAGACATCAGCTTGTATGATAGTGCGGCGCCTTACACATGTCCTGTACCACCATCCCAGCTGGACTGTGTGAGTGGAACAGGCCATAAGTCAGGCTGGCCGGGCTACAGCGGCGGCTTCGACAGGGGCAATGAGTGCCCGACGAGGCCACTGACGGGTAATGAGATTTGGTATTGACTGAATTTACGTGACCTCATGTGTCTGCTCTCTAGATCCTGCTGGAGGCAGAATTCCCCGGCACGGGCACGGCGCTCTCTATCCAATCGAGACAAGTTTGCGTCCGGGTCCAATGTACGATCGACCACTGTCGGGTATTTCCGACCCAAGCACTATAAATAGCACACCCATTAACAGCTCCTGTTCTGACGCTAGCCGTAGTCGAGAAATCATATGGCCACACGGCCGACCAGCCCCTTACCCGATATCTTCCCCGCGAAAGCGCTCCTCTAGTGTGTGCCACCCAGGTGGCGCTCACGCCGTTGATCATCCGTCTCGAAAGCGGTCGTCGAGCGACGCATACCTTGGCGACGCCGCATCGGATTCTTTGGCCACACCTAGAAACCCCGACGCCGGTTTTCTCGAATTACCAGTTAATACTCCATTCGACACTCAGTCTACTTGGCCAAGCGACTGGGTTACACGATCGACTACGTCCTCGATAGATTTTTCGGCCCAGATTCCCAACGGGTACCCCACCGACCTGACTCCAGCGGGACCCTCGCAGAATGTTGATTTCTCCTGGGCCCATGGTCATCCCCACAGCCCAGGAACGCGCATGATGGGTGGTTTCAATCAGAGCAACAGCTCACCACTCTCCCCACAGCCCCACTCACCAAATGAGGATGCCAACCAAGTTATTCGACCACAGGTTGCTTCCGAGGCTGTGATGAAGGCCGCTATGAAGAAAAGAAAGAATCACGATGGAAAAGTATTTACCTGCGACATATGCTGCGCAGAGCTCACGACGAAGCAGAATCTTCAGTGTACGTGGTCTTTGTGTCGTGACCCGTGTAAAACATGGCCTCATGCACTTCTTGTGATATAGACCACATTTCTGCTCACAAGGGAATCCGGGATTATTCTTGTGACACCTGCAAGAAGAGATTTTGGGACACCCCATGTCCGGAACAGGCATCAACAGAGATGTCGGAATTGACAACAAGGTATTTAGCGATACGTTGTTTATTATCACGGGCGGATAAACTTCCGTGACTACCGCATGGTATTTGTTTCCGTCAGTTATTATACCCATCTTCGACCCTTTCATCCCATCCACCGCTGTCTCCAGAGCTCTCTTTCATCTTCAAAATCCAGTTATTTGCATGGCACACATAGATAGAAGCTTTTTTATTTCTTACATTCCATTACAACGAGCCTGGAACTCGTTGATGGGGCTGATGCCTCAGAGTCCATGAAAAAGCTGTTAAATCTCCAGCGAAAGTGCGAATTCTTTGCTGTATTTGTCCCTTTCGGCTGCAACTGACTTGGCTTCTCTGTGGCCATACGTCCTCTTTATATGTCCGCGATCGACGTCAGCAATACTCTTTACATTTGCCTTCAGAGACCCCGATGCTATTTACGATTTTCCAAGTTTCCTCGCCGCAAACACGTGTGACATAGCTTCTGCACCGGAGTACTTTAAGTATCTCCCTCAGCCGTCTAGAAATAATATCCTCAGTGCCCCACCCCGCGCGCTGATCTACAAAGAGTTGGACTTGGCATGTATTTCACTGCTTCCCAGCAGGCAAAGAGACCTTCATTGAGGTTGAGGATCTGATAGGCGCTGTGTGTGACACATCCTGCGCGCTCAACTTGCACTTGAGTCACCATCATCTGCTAAAGGTGTATGCCTCGTGTAATATTCTTCCTTCCGCGAGCTGTCGAGTATGTTCTCTCGGGTCCTGCGCCTATTTAACTCCCGTGGTACTCTAAGTCTGTTTTTCGTTCCCGAGTCTTCATCTGCTTGGTTCTGGTAAATTTCGGGCTGGTCTCGAACTGCATCTCCATATCGTGGCCTGCGCGAGGCGTACGTTCCGGCGCCTTTCCGCTACACCCAGCTTTCCAAAACACATACGACCCCTTGCGTGAACACTGCCTCCCACGGGTCTGTTTACTGATACACGCGCACGGATGATGAAGGTCTTCGTCAGTGACCCCACGTCGATTCATCTGGCTTGCAACGTGCCCCTTGGACGTTCCATATGCGAGGTTTCCGAACAGCCTCATATATTCCTGAATCAAAAACTAAGGATCTCAACAGCTATATTCCTCGAGTATAAAGGACTATGGTGAAGGACATGAACCCCCATTCTTCCGCTGCAACGATCCTCTTCCTTTAATTGATGCACTTCGATCCGAGGTTGGTTGGTTTCTTTTCGGAAGCTGATTGTCTCACTCATCGATATATATTCACCAGCGACTCGGCACTTTACTTGGAAATGGCTAATTCATCAGATTCCCTCAGAAATTCCGACTTGCACATGGCCCCCGTGTTTATTTCCCCGTCCTGTGTCAGGAACTTGGACGTTGGCATAAGCTCCCGTCCACAGTATCCACCCATGACAGAATACTACCAGACCAGTTCCCCAACCTCGTCCAGTTGGCGGTCGGGCCTCCTTTCACCTTTCTTGCCACAGGAGCCGGGCTCTATGGCGGTATCAGGTGGATGTTTCTCAGACACCGCCGAGGTCTACCCAAGAGTACAGGGTCGACCTACCGTCTGCCACATCTTCTTCAGGTTTGGGTCTAGTGGTGTGCTCGGCCAGGCTATCACCCACACCGACGATGTGTACAGGATTCGCCTTATGAAATCCCACCTTCGGACCTTCCCACGACGCCCCCAGATGATACCAGCTGTTTCGTTTCAGACGGCGGGGGAGACTCTTTCACTCACGGTGCACAGACGAGCATCAACATTGGAAGCTCTGGTCAATGTCCTCATTATGCGATGGCTGTTCGCTGCAGCCAACTCGACAATGACCCTATTGACTTTGGATCTGAGGGACTGGCACTCCCTGAGGATTCCAGTGAATTCTATGCTCCGGGGTCCTTTGATCCCACCACCTCTTACCCGGCTAGACAGGTAGCCACGCCGGCAAACCAACGCGCAGCAGAAGCCAGGAGGAAGGGGCAAGCCAAATATCATTGTCACCTATGTGGGCAAGGAGTGACTGCCAAACACAACTACATAAGTAAGTTCGCGCTTCGATCGAGGTGCATGCCGAGTGCTCAGTCCTGCTTTTGTTTCCCCACTAGACCACATGAATGCACACCTCGGCATTAAACCACACACATGTCATATATGCAAGAGAGCATTTACTACAAGACATACTTGTCTTCGGCACTTGACAACAGTCCATAAGAGTCAGAACTAGCTCCAATTCGTTCCTTTTGTCTTAACTATCACTTAGATCCTCCACGATACCATTCATTTTTACCTTTCTGTATAATTGTAGCCTCGCCTCGTTATATTCTTGTATTCGTAGATTTGTAGCACTTTTCTTCTCACCTTTATCCTGACGATATTGACCTAGTATTGATTTGCATTGACTTGGGGTCGGGTCCAGCATCACGAACCTGTTTGTCGAAAGGGCGGATGCGTATAACCAACTTCTCTATGTCGATGTAGCGGCCCTCTGTGCTCCCATATAGCAACTCCCCCTCCCTGTCCGATGTTGAAGTTCGCTATATATTCCTTTCTTACTTACAAGGTGCCTTCAGTTCTCACAAATCGATTGGATATGGAGGTGGTTTGGAAGGTATAAGTAATCCAGACCCCTTTCCACTAGTGGTCTTGAAATAAGGAATGCTTATTTACTTCTAGCAGGACCATAGCTTTATCCCAAGTACCTTCTGCAAGATACCTCCTTCATTTTCATTTAAGTAATGTACAGATCAGGAATATAGTTACCGAAAGTAGTACGATAGTCACACATCCACGTCACAAATATCGCACGGATCGCTAAAAATTGCCAAATGTTCCAACACCCAACAAATCTCTCCCCCGGGACACTTACCATGGTTCAAGATGAGAATCAACAACTTCGACGATATCACGCGGCCATATCTCGAGCAGTGGCTTCTGAGATTGATCTCGAAATTGGTTTACGAGAAAGAATTACGGAAACTCTGGAGGCGAGAATTGCTTGGGCAGCGCTCCTAAAGGAATCTCTCCAACATAGTTAGCTACGTGCCCTCTTTCACTTGAAGCACACGTTCACGTAAATTGCCTAGATGCTTCAACCCGCTCAGCTGCTCATGAGTCTTTTAAATACGCCGCTTTTGATGCACTGAAGGTCGCCGAGAAGCCATCCGATGTATTGCTTGAAAAGGCAGAGTCTGTCCCTCCCAATCTCCGTTTAATGGAGGCCCTGCGAACTGCTCGCGCTGCACCGAAACCGAAGGCACAACTTCCGCGTAACTCGAAAGCGGCATTTCTATATATACGTTCATCCAGTTTGGTCGATTCGGGTCGCAACGAGGACACCCAGTCTGAGTTCTACATCCTAAAGTGTCCGGTGTGCTCTAGAACTACCTTTACTGCACTGCAGGGGCTATTGAACCACGCTCGGATATCTCACCTCCTGGAATGGGGCACGCACGAGGAATGTGTCCAAGCTTGTGCGGTCGCTGATACTTCTATCGACTGTCGAGACTGGAATAGAGGTCGGGGTTGGCTCTACAGGGATCTTGCCTGGTCTACGAACAATTTTCCGCAGGGCAGTAGAGCCGTCTCACGCCATTAATGTTAGCGGCCGGGCCCAGTCCTCCGCTGAGGGCAGTAGGGCAGACGGAACTGAATCCGGTAACCATCTTACGAAAACGCTTGGGCTTCACGAAGATACACCTGCACTAGCACCTTTTCTGGGCAAAGAGCCGATACGCAGAGGTATCCGGGTATATTTCCAAGATAAATTCCTTGACATCGATAGTCTACACGGGCACGACTCTTTTGCATCTGCCCGACCCAAGGGCTGGCGTGTCCGTTTTGCCCAGCGTGGCTCTGCGCCCCAAATTGAGCACGATGGAGGCTTTGTTGATATACGTGCAGTTGATGGAAATATGGCTTCGGGCTTGGAGCGTCATGAATCAGAAGGGTACACCCCACGGTCTACCGTCAAGACACCTATGCCATTGGGTGCTGTGGCAACCAGGTTTCATTTCTCTACTCGCATAATCATCACGGACCGTAGTTTGTGGGTAGATACGGGTGCGTCATGCGTCGACTTTCAAGGTACCAACCCATGAGTTTTTTCATCGCCTTCAGGTAGAGATGGGAGGAAGACGCAATTCACTCACAAATGGATGTTAACGGTCGATGCTCCTTCATACGTAAGTGCTTTCGCTCTTTATCTGTACGAGATTGACCGGGATCTAGGCTCACAACATCGCGGCTGTTCTTAGAAGCATGAGGGTTTTTCCATTGTCAGCCTCCGAAGCCGTCCAATGCCACCATCCCGAGGCAGTTGAACCGCCATATGCCATTGTAGGGATGGCCTCCCAGCCGTTTCTTGCGGGAATTGAACTGGTATTTAACGAAATAGAAGGAAAAGGTCCCTGCAGCGGAGAAGGCCAAGCCTTTTCTCTAGAGCATTGGGTGGACGTAAGTGCATTGACCTTGTCCCAGCGAGTCCCGCTCTCTAACACAAAATTTTGACATAGCTGGATCCTCTGAGGTGTCCAACTGCAGTAATCGGAGATGAGCAGATTTGTGATATTGAACTTGATAGGAACACGATAATTAGACCGGTCAGCTCCGAGCGCGCCACGATTAATTATAAGATACTTTGGGAGCTTGCCGATGAACCGGATCCTGGTCAACAAAACTCAACGTATGAACTCGACCGCCCAGTTATCAATACGTCTTATTCTGGTTAGTTTGTGCTGTGAACTCTCTAAAGTCTTCGCGCTAAAATCGGTGATATAGGATGCGAGGCACTATTAAACACCCTGTTGCCTCGGTTCCCACTAACGCTGAAAGGTATCATAATCTGTGAGGCACGGGATTAATATCTGAAACATCTAGTAGACCTGAGACGGAAGAGAGGATTGAAAGCTGTTTCGTACCGATTAGTTTCCGACGAGGCACAATTCACAACGCTGGTCGAGGGAAGGCGCAAAGCCATAGAGGTAGGCACAAACCACTTCAACATTGACTGCGATCTCATGCGGCCTTCTAGTGGGGCCGCGTTCGTGCACTTCGCGACGCGTACAACGAGGTTGCCCAGCAACAAGTTCCCAGTCTTCCTACATTAACCAGTGCTGTTATATACGCATGGTTACGTGCAGAGGGTCATCTTCTCCGTCCAGGGGACCCAGTCAAGCCAACACCAAGCTCGGAGAAAGCTGAACCGGGGTTCGCACGTCACGGAAATCCACACTCCCATTGGTGCGGCGTGTGTGGTTTGCCCCTCGCCTCCCACCTGTTTACTCGGAATGTCCACGGTGAGAGTGAGTTTGAGAAGGGCCCTGCAGAATTTGCTAGGAACGCGGTCATGGACGCCAACTGCCAAATCATACCTAAGCAGCAGTATATGCTTCGGCTACCGCCAGTTGATGTAGGAAATATTTCATCCACCTCCGGAGTTCGGGGCCTATTCCGGAATCCTATCACGGGTTCTGACCATCTGGATGCCAAAAACATTCTCTCCCTCGCAGATCCACACGTTACAATGGCGATTCGTCACTTGGTTCATCAGCTGAGACTCCCGTCTTTCGAGAAAGGCACGAGCCTCGTTTCGCCCTATCCTTTGGACCACCTTGGCCATACACCTGATGAAATCGAGGCAACTCTGGCTCCATATGGGTTGTTGACGATATGTTTGGGTCCGTTCATTAGGAAGGTTGTTTCGTCGGGACTGAATGTGGCAATGCAGCAGAAGACCTTCGCCGGCACCCCATCATCTTCTCGCAAACCACCTGAAGAGGCGAGGAAAGACGACACGAATAGTACCCTCCTTACCCCCGCCCATATTCTTACCGGAATACGAAGCCACGGAAAGGAAACCGAGACGGACAAGGCAATCTTGCTTTGTTTGTCCGGCCTAGGCACTCCCTTCACACCTTGGCCGAGGCTGCACACCGGTTCTGAAGGAAATTCCCCGAACGATGCCACCGCAATCGAGAAGGAGCACTCTTGAATCTGCCAACAAGAGTTGCCACTGTCAGTTCACATCAGCCAACTGGGGACTGAAATGCTTCCTGGCTGTCTGTCGTTGCTGGACAACCGACGTCCGAGGAGCTAGTTGCTGTATGGTGATCTACGCAATGGGACACGTGTTAGCACGGCGCTGTGTGTGGATCATTTCCCCAGCAAGGACCTCGTTTTGCTCGCGTTTGACCGCCCATTGGAGTATATCGAATGTAACTGGATGCGGATCTTTGGACGTCGATCAAGCTTTGGAAGCTCTTTTTTTTTCCATGTAACGCGAGCATCAGTTCTCAGCTTCTGGGTGCTGTGCATTGCACCTCATTATAAGGAGCCCCGGTCATCCCAGATGCCGCACGCTCTTTTCTTCTTCCTCTCCGGATGACTCATTTGAGAACTGCACTTGCCCTCTTCCTGCTTATTTCTACGGCGGGCTCAGCAGTTGCCGCCACTGCCAGATACCCCCGTCCCACGTTCCGTGCTGCGCACCATAACCGCAAACGGGGACAGTGCGCATCTCGTTTGCCATCCTCTAAAGATTCAGCGAGAACGGATGTCCTGTATGTTATGAACGCGACGTATCCCACCTCAGAGGTTCAACCAACAGACAACACCCATCCCTATATGCCAACTTCGTCCATACACCACCTGCCCACATCCACAGGTCCAACGATACAACCTCATCCTGTACCCATACCTGACCTTGATCTGATTTCTCTGTCGCCCTCCTTATCGTCCCCATTTACACCCAATGGCATCAAAGCGGGTGTAGCCGGTGGAGATGCCTACAACCTACTGCGGGACCACATTGGGTGGTGGTACGACTGGTCGGCCAAACCGTCCAAACCAGGCAAACCCGTTGCAGTACCCATGCTCTGGGGATCCGGGAAGGTAGATGCGCAGGATGCGCAGCGGCTTGCACAGTTTCAACGGCTGACCTTTGCTTCGACATCCTCTTCACACCCAAAGTATGTGTTGGGCTACGAGGAGCCAGATTGCAAGAGCGGAAGTGGGTCGAGTGGAATGGGTATTAAGCAGGGCGTGAAGGAGTGGGAAGCGCTTGTTGCCCCGCTCAAGAAGAAAGGAACAAAGGTTGGGAGTCCGGCTATGTGCAGTACGTTATATATTCATCTGTCTTTTTGGGGATACTTAGGTCGGTAACAGAGCAGGCGGATGAAACGTGGTTGAAGGAGTTTGCAAAGAAAATATCGACTTCTTGGGATTTCACGGCCATCCACGTAAACAAGAACAATATTGCTGGAGTGAAAAAAGACATCGTGAGTTATTAACTATTTGAACGGCGAATAACGCTGAGCTGTCCCACAGGACCATTACTGGACCGTCTATGGCAAGCCCATATGGGTCACCGAGTTTGCTTGTGTCAATGGTTCGCCCAATTTAAATCCTCAGTGCCATCCCGTTTAACTGACCCTTGATCAGACCACAACACCTTCCAACCGTGCACCGATCAGGGCGAAATCAATACTTTTATTCATCAAGCTGTAGATTACTTTGAGAGAGATAGTAGGGTATATGCCTACGCGTTCAGCAACGGGGAAGGACTTGGCAATGTCTGGCCGATGATGCGTAACGGCATCTTCAGGTGGGTGGACAGTGGGGGAAAGTAATTGAAGCCGCTCACTCTCACCGCAGCGAATCTGGCAAGACGTATCTTGCTGCTATCAGCAAGTACCATTGATAGCTAGTTATTTAGCAGCGGACTTTGAATATATATCCAGTGATTTACAAGTCTCACGGTCCTACCTTTGCACCAATGCTCCCATCAGGCTCTTCCAAACCAACTTCGATCGTTGGTTTCGAGTGTAATAATGAACCGCAGACGGAGAGCCTTGTTCAATGACCTCGGGGGCGACGACGCCCAGCATATGGTCGATTGTTTCGACACGGTAGATTCAGTCAGTGCGAGACTTTCGACCCACTTACTCTTGCATAATCCAAGGTCCTTCACGAGGCCGATATCCTCGCAAGCGACGAAGGCAAGTATATATTGTCTTCGCTCTGTAAGCTTGCGAAGTCAGCCCAAGTCTATCCGCGATGTTACACGCTCAAAGGGATTGAACATGACCCTCTACCAATCGAGGGAGGGGGTTTCGCTGATGTCTACAAGGGGAAGCATGAAGGACAATCAATCTGTCTCAAGGTCTTCCGTGTGTTAGGGACCAGATTTTGAGGGTAAGAACCGCGCTTTTTTTTTTTTTCTTTCTTTCTTTCTTTCTTTCTTCCTTCTTTTTCCACTCGATTCCGATGAACTCATGGACTTCCAGAAACATGTAAGAGAGCTCGTACTCTGGGCCCACCTCTCCCATCAGAACATACTCCCGTTTTACGGAGTCTACCTCCTTGGCGAGCGACTCTGCCTAGTTTCTCCATGGATGAAGAATGGGGATCTTCGTAAATTCCTGAAAGAGCACCCGCAAACCTGTCGCATACCCCTTGTGAGAAAGTAGTCCTTCATCGCTCGAGATACCTGAGGATTTATTGCCTCTCAGCTCCTTGATGCCATTGGAGGTTTGACGTATCTACACCAATCAGGCATCGTTCATGGCGACCTTAAAGGAGTATGTCCAATTCCGCTAACCCTTGAATGATTAAATCACGGATCTTGATAGCAAAACATCCTCGTTTCGGACGATGGAAGGGCATTGATCGCTGACTTTGGGCTGTCATACATAGCAATAAACAGCGGATTGGCTTCCTACAACCCCATTATCCAACGGAACTACACGCTGGAAAGCACCCGAGCTGTTCGTGGATGATTCCGACTTCATGCGTCCGACACGAGAGAGTGACATCTGGTCGTTCGGCTGCCTATGTTATGAGGTACGTACTACAAATGTCTGTAGATACCCCTACCAGCTAACAAAACCAAAGGTCCTGACCGGAAGGAACCCTTTTTACCAATACAGTGACAATAAGGTCATGGCTATTCTCTTCATGAGGGAGGGGGTTCCCACTCGTCCAACGCCAGGGAGTGGTTGCGACGTACTAATTGATGATGGCATGTGGAAGATAATGATGAGCTGCTGGCGGTACGAGCCCCAAGAACGCCCTACTTGTGAGGCAATACGGCGGTCGATCATCGATCTCCAAGTTCAAGATGATCGCCCTAAGGCTTCCACTCAAGCTTGGGATACAACCACCTTTTGGAAAACAATGAAAGTGAGGTCGGGTGTCGAAGTTGATTATGAGTGTGCGGAGAAGATTCTGCGTCGGGCAGGATCCCCAATAGCCAACGAGAATTATTCTTTTCCGACCGACGCAACCTTACATTCTGATCCTCTATTCAACCGACCACTTCCTGAGATTCCTGAAGGAAGCCCGAATTGGGAATGTATTTGGTTCTCCATACGGCAGTCACCCCATTCCGCCCACGCTTACATTATCGATCATCACTCGTCGCTCACCGATGCCCATACAGGGGACAACGCACCGGAATCAGTGGCCACACCCAAAAGTGTCAATACCCTGCTCGACCTTGGCATACCAGAACTCAACAGTCAATTTGGCTGGAGTTCACAGTCCCCTATGAAGAAGAAGCGGAAACATCACGACGGAGAAATGTTCGCTTATGAAATCTGCGGGACTGGACTCGGCACGAAACGGAGCCTACAATGTGAGTAATCTTGCTTTGTGCAAAACACAGGCTAGCCTCTATCCTTTGCTCGCATGAACAGACCATATTGATCTCCATAAATGACATCACCGTCTTGCCTGTGGCAATTGCAGAAAGGGATTCGAAACCCTGCGTGTGTCTTGTACTGTCAGGAGCAACAGCTAGCATACGAACAAGATTCGAGAGTGCAAGGCTAGGCCGCTCGTGACGAATCCGGTAGGCCTTGTCCGCGGTGTGGATTAATCCCAGATGTGATGGTTGAATCAAGAAGATTTTTCACAACCAGCTCCGATCAGGTAATGGACAAGCAGGACAGTAAGATTTGTCAATGCAAAAAAGCCCTAGGGGTTTTTTGTAACAGGGATGTCTAATAGATATAGGGAATGATACGATAGGGAACAAGCTTCTTGTACTTGATCCAATCATCTCCATACCTGCAGCAAAGTTGTCAGAAAAAGCGGAGGGTCGAATGGAAAGCATATACTTCTTGTGGCAGGCCTCGTCATCACGTTGTTGACGATGCATGAGAAGGACGGCAAAGTAAGCGACATAAAAGTAGGTCGTAGGGGTTTCAAATCCAGTAGGGAGAGACCATGCAAGTGCCATCACGAGGTCACCACTGTGAAAACTGTGTGAGAGGATGTCCTATTCTCGATGGAGAAGGGTATACAGATAATTGGGGTGGCGAGAGAGACCCCACCAGCCAGAAGTGAGGAGCTTGGTGCCGCGCTTGGTCTCGATAAACTTCAAGTCTGGGAAGAGAAATCAGCTCTGAGAGGTACCATGCAGAATTAGGGAATTAGATACTCTTGGGGTTCTTGCCATTCCTGAAATCGTTCTTTTCGTTGTTGGCGCCTCGGAAGATGGAATATCCAAGGAGATTGACGGCAAGGATGGCAGCAGTATAAACAGGGCCGAGCTCCACGGGGTGAAATGCGAGATAGCGGGCCTGGAGGCTGTATGTGAACGGAACCCAGGTGAGGTCGCCGATGGCGAGCATAAAACCAAAGCCGTCAGTGGTGATGTCCATGGTCGTAAAGAGGGCAGGCTAGAGAAGGGGGCGTGAAGGCATGAGGGCAGAAAGGAGAAACAAGGTCTTACCTCGTTATAAAGACCGTCTGCGACGTAGAAGAACTGGAAGGCGAGGACGAGCCACATGGAGTCTGTGACGTTAGCCAACCCACCTCTACGGACGGCCTGTTCGCAAGCCATGCTGATGTTAATAAGGACCCAGAGAATGAGGCCAGGACGGAGTTCGTTGAAGGACTTGATGTCAAAAGATCCAATGGAGGGATTGAGCTCGCGGCCGATGAAAAACTGTGGGGTGGTGGAAAGAGTGGGTAAGCTTGGGAAGAGAGCCGGAGCTCAACAGGACGCACGTCGTAGATCCAGTTGCCCGAGTTCCCGCCGAGAGCAAGGAGTGCGCCAGAGCGGAAGGAGGACGCGTAGCAGTAGGCTGCCTGGGCTACGGACATGAGGACAGAAGCAGTAAGGAAACCGACCCATTTGTCGTAAAGAATGGTGAAGGCTTGAGGGCCAAAATTGAGGATGATACCAGAAGTGATACCAAGGGCGAGGAGAAAGGTAGAAAAGGCTACGAGGCAGGAAGGAAGTGAGCGTGTTTATTGGGGGGATGAAAAATCGAACCATTTATTTTGTATTTCTTCTTTTCCCCGTTGCGGAGGGTGGTACCTTCCACCCAGTCACCGGGAAGGATAGCCCAGGCGAAGACGCAAAAGGTATACCATGCAAGGTAGAGGAGAGTAGCCTGGGTGTCCCAGAGAGATGACCACCAGGTAGGGTCTGTGAGTGCAGTGGTGACGCCGTGGAGATCTACTGCGGTGGGCGTGCAGACTGTGTTGGCATCGTTGCAAACAAAGTAGAGAGCATAGGAGACGAGAGGAACGGTGAGGGTAACGAAGAGCGCGCCGGGTGGGCCAGCGAACTCGTATGTTTGTGTTGGTGGATTCATCTCAACCTGCCTTTTTCGCACACACACACATACATACACACTCCGCCTTTAATCATGTCCAACGACCTCCCCCGCCGCCTCGACGAGCTCGCCACCGCACATGCCCATGGAAGAGTCAAGTATGCTCAGCTCACAGCCCTTATTCCCTTCTCACCTCTCTCCCCAACAGCGACGACGAGTACAGGATCCTTCGTCACAGTCTCTTTGAGCAGTACGCTACCGAGTCCACAACAACAACAACCACTCCCATCCCCACTTCCAGACCCCTCCCCCACCATCATCAGCATCACCCGCACCACCCGCACCACCAGCATCGCCAGCACCGCCAGCGTCCCTCACCTCCCCCTCCCCCTTCCCTACAACCACAACAACCTCCGGCGAAGAAGCAATCCGTTGTTTCTGGCGTCGCAAACCTCCTCCGCCGTGCAACACGCCGTTCACCAAAGAAACCCCCCCAACCCGACCATCCAACAACCCTGATACCAACCCCTCCGACGCCTAAACGCTCCCCCCCCAAACCAAGCCTTCGTTCTCTCCTCCGTCCAGACTCACCCCAGCAGCAGCAGCAGCAGCAGCAACAGCAACAACCCACCTCCCAGCCAGATCAGGACGACCCCGCCGCCATCCGTGCTGCTATTGCCACAACAGAGGCAGAACATGCCCACCTCCTCAATGCCTTCCACTCCCTCGAAACCTCCACCCTCAAACGCATCCAGTATAAAACCGCTCACAGGCTCTATACCCCGACCCCCGCCAATGCCAACATCCTCATCGAAGGTCGTGAATGGCGCAAGCACACAAAGCCCGTCCCTTCCATCGTTTTTCCTCTCCCAACTAGTCCCCCTAATCACCGCCACCACCAACACCCCCTGTCCTTTTCCTCCTCCTCTTCCGCCACCGCCACCACAAGCGACCACCTTTCCATCTACTCTGCTGCCTCCTCCTCTTCCAAGACCTCCCTCTCCCTCTCCCGATCCGTCTCCTCGTCTCTCCCCCGCAATCCTAATTCCAGCCTGTCGCCTCAGCCCCACACACCACTCTCCCCACGGCTCCGAACCCTCCACCGGCAAGCCTCTCTCTCATCCACTCACAGCACTGGAACCAACACCCGACTTCCTTTGACTGCCCGCAGTACAGGAAACCTCCAGCTGTCCAGCCTTGCCGAACGCTCCTCTACGGACACTATCGCCGACTCACGCATCAACGAGGACACGGAGGACGACGATCCAGAGGCGACTGATCATGAAAGTGCCCTGCGCGAGCTCAACGACATCAAACGGAGACGAGACGAGCTCAATGCCCGATACCTCTCCAGACTCGAGTACCTTAGGGCCCGCCTCAAAGCTGCTGAACTTCACGAAAAAGTTATGCGCCGTTAACGAGAAAACACAATTTTGTAATATTACAATGCTGCTGTATATGACGTTATTAATAGATCAACCCTGCATCTCGTCATCTATATGGAAATACAATAAATAGGCTAAATAATATTAGCAGTCGAACGGATGCAAGAAATCGGAAGGGCATCATGATCATCTTCATCGTCCGACATATCAATCCCGCTGTAATGGCGCAGCAACCGAGGTGTTTCTTCCGGCGTCGGAGGGAGTTGACGAGCTGATGGACGTAACGGCGTTTGCAGGGCAATCAGCGGGAGATCAATATAACATGTCTCACGGGTCAGAAGCGGAGGAATGCGAATGACCAGAGGTGGGGAGCCTTCCATCGGTGTAACAAGCGTTGGCGGAGACAGGGGGGGCGATGGAGGGGGGACGGCCTTCCGCCGTTTCGTTGTGCTCGAGTCGCTGCTGGGTTTTCGTTTGGAAGGTTTGGGTGTAGTGGGAGGTGTTTGGGACGACTCTTCGGCAAGCGCTGCTTCCTCGTCCCGTTTCCGCTTCTTTTCAATCGCCAGCTCCTTGGCCCTCACATGCTTCTCAATTTCCTGATGGAGAACCTGAGCGAACTCTTGAGCGTCTCCTTGCAACCATACATCAAAGACGCCTTCCCATTCTCGAGTGGGGACAGGAAAGTCGAGGTTGAGATAGACAGCCTTCATCGTCGGTTCCTCTTCCCCGCTAGGAGATGGGCGGGTCGAGCCTGAAGTGGTGGAAGAACTGGATGAGCCTGCATCCTCTCTCGCTGATGAAGACACTGGGACGCGCAAATGGACAGCCTTTGAGAATTCGCGGACCATGCGTTTCGTTCCAGGCACCCTTAGGCTCGTCCCCACGACAAGAAGCAGATCGGCACCACTCCGACCCTTGGATCCCATGAGATCTCTCCGCACAACCTCCCCCACGCCTTCACCATCCCTATGCATCTCGTTGTATAACACAACGCTGGGTCGCAGCTTTCCTATCCCACGTGGGCGCTTTCCAATTAGTTGTCTGGTTCTTTCCAGTGATGCACATTCAGGACACTGCGGGGGTTGGCCAATGGCGAGAGATGATAGGTGTTTTTGGAGTGGAAAAGAGTGTGTGCAGACCTGACAATGGACAGCCTGCAGCGTTCCATGTAGAGGGATGCACCGAGGAGTTTCCACCGGTGGCGAGGGAAGTCGAGGAGGGTCTTGATCGCTGTTATCGTTTAGCAGTTTCATGGGTGATTTGCCCTTGGATCTGTGTTTGCCTCGCCTATCTTCGAATTCTGGTACCCCAAATGATAGACCGGCCTTTTGCTCTATGGCATCAATGTTTTGAGTGTATACTCGCAAAAGTTTGCCTTGGTTGTCAAGCGCTCGGAGGACGTGGTGAAATGCGGTTGGCTTTGCGGCCTGTGATAATCCGGACAACTGGGCGATCATTTGGCAAAAGAGCGAAGTAGTATGTTCAGACTGTAAACAAGTATTTGGTATGAATATGTGTGCTCGAAAACCATTGATGGTGGCCTCGATGAGAGGATAGGACACCCTACGCACACTGAAAACTGAGGCGTCAAAGAGATCCTTTCCCGATGCCAGCACCTCACGGGGATTATCTCGCTTGAGCGTCCGAAAGAGTCCCTCGGGCGAACGAAAATCAGGAATGCCTGCCTGTACTGAGATTCCAGCACCTAAAGAGCGTTGCGAATGCTTTGAGCGCTGAAAGTCGACGAAGCACGCGGAAAGCACGCACCACATATGACGACGATACGCTTCGCTTTCACAATGGTCTGGACGACTCTTTGGACCTGGGTGTGGACGTCAGGAGAGCGGGATAGAAAAGGAGGTGAGGATGGAAGAGGAGTGTGGGGCTCCAGAGGAAGGAAGATGGTCATCCTGAGGAGGAGGATAGTGGTAGGAAGGGAAGAGGAACATCGGGCAACCGAGACAGCCATCGAGCGTGGCGCGGGAATCTGTCGCACTTTCAACACCCACGTTTTCAGTATTTCCTTCTCATCTAAACCTCTTCCAGAAATCCAGAATCATAACAAGTGATCACACAAGGCCTTCATGGCGTCGTGAAGCCTCACGGTGGCACTCTTGAACCAGGCCCAGCATACCCGTTGTTCCAGGACCGAGGCCAGCCAGCCAGCCAGCCACCTTTCTCGACACTGCTGATCGGAAATGTACATAACACCGTATACATGCTACCCAGCTCACAAATTTTATTGTGCACTGCACCGAGCGACATACAAGTACAGAGTTAATATATAAAAAAAAGTCCATCGCCATGCAACAACACCTAATTAATTCATTTCCGGAGTCTCCACGCGCCATCGACACCAGCTTTGGAAAACCTTTCCGCTGCATCACCATCTGGGGGTGGATTCCTCTCAGCAAGCTGACCCTCGCCTGGAGCAGTCCCTTCCCGATCCATCATGGCCAACCCACCATAACTGCCTCCTTGCTCACCCATTTCACCCGGCGCTGTTGCATATCGAATGGCTGAACTTGCACCTACGCCGTAGATGTTCCGGGGAGCTGCTCTGGTCGTGAATTCGTGTGCCGGGGAAGAAGAGGTAGAGCTGACCTGAGCGCCTTTGGTATCAGGTGCCTCGGCGGGAGTAAAGTTGACATAAGGTGATGATGTGGGGTAAGCGCCAGAGGGGACCTGATAATGACTTGCAGACGCGTCAGGTTGGGAGACGACGTAGGTGCGATTGCTAGGCGTCGGCGTGAAGGGTTCGTGGGTGACGTCGTATTGCTTCTCGTAGATGGCGAACGGGTTCGCAACCTCCGAGGCTGGTTGCTGGGACTGTATTTTGCGGGGGGTCTGGCCGAGGACGACAAAGGGGGAGTGGAAGGAACGAATAGGAGCGGATTGCCTGGCGCGGCGCACAGCGAGAGCAGATGGACGAAGGAGGGAAGACATGGGGGGGTTGGTGCAATGTGCGGGGATACCTGAGGCCCCTAATAAATATCCTGAGATTTGTGGGGTCCAACGTGACGCCCGTGTGACGTGCTCTCTGCTCCGTCGCTGCAGCCACATTCAGATCCTCGTACGATAATATAACATGTTAGATTCTGGGGAACCGAGTAAGCAGCCTCTACCCTCCATCCACATCCTCTTCCGATCACAGCTAGGTACACTTCGACTCCCTCTAACAACACATTTGACACTGTTCATCCATTGGTACCGTCCACATAATACTGGCGAGCTGTGGTTGGCTGCACGGTCGGAGTCACTCCGCTGGGTTTCGGTCGGTGTGTATCGACTGCTTGAATAGGCAACGCGTAACTATGCATACCATATAACATATAATAAGCCTAGCATCGTCCAATGTCTGTATAACTCACCGCTCTTCGTCACAACCGTATGCCTTCGGTGTCAACTTGATTACCGTGTGCAAAGGAATCTTGATATACGGTAATTCCGCCTGCGGTAAATTATGAAAATATGCGTATCTAGTCGCCGTGTCACCCGTGCTATACAAACGCGCCGAATGTGAATATGAACTTACAGACAGCGCAGAATAGCCTGATGTAGCACGGATGCACAGTCAGCCAGGTCGAGGCATGGCAACCGTCTTCCAACTTACTTGATGTCCAATAATCAGTATATTCTCCTGGCGTTCTAACTCCATGATGACAGGTTCTAGTCGCACGACGACGTCGCGGTAGGATTCCCCTCCGCGATATCTGTAGTTGAATTTGTCCTCGTCGCGGTTCGCGAAATCGTCTGGGTAAGCTTGCTAGACACACTCATTACTATGGGATGTGGTTCACGATCGAGAGCAACGCACCTCAATTTCCTAAATAGATGTAGTGATGGAGCTCAGACTAGATCTTCACCCATCAGACTCACGTCACCCGTACCTCGTACGTCATGCCGTCACAAACTCCTGGGCGTGGTGTTAGAACGATGCCAAAACAAGCGGAAGAACATACTTTACCTGCATCAAGTTCGTCGAGTGATTTCCATGTCAATTTGGGATACGGCAGCTTGGAACCTGTTTGGATAGTACGTCTTAACGTAGATGTCCAGACCTAGAAGCTCATGTTTGAGTAGGTCCTGCCACGACCGAGACCTGCAATAGTCACCGTCAGAGGTGCGTCCCCGATATTATCTGTGATCAGAGCAGGCAAGGCATCCGCATACTCCATGCCGCGTGACGAAAGTAAAGAATCACCCCCGATCTTGCCTTCTACATTGAACTGGCTTTCACCGTGCTACGGACACCAAAAATTGGAGGTCCGTTTTGTAAAGGCGCTGCTCCACTCACCCTTGAGAGATAGATACTCCGAGGCTTGAGGTGAAGGTTCATTAGATAAAATGCGATTCGACTGGCAAGATAGCCATGGATATTAGACACCGTAACGTTGCTTCCAACGTTCACAATCCGCAGGTAGGACAGGTGGCCTTCCGTAACAGTTTCATAAACCTTTTTGTATTCTTCAATACGACGCAGGAAATCGCGTTTCGCCTCCTCACGAGAAGTATCTTTGTAGTCAGGATCTCCAGAACTGATTTTCAACCCAACATTGGCAGCGATGATTGCGGGGTCATCGCAAACGGATTCGAGGAAGATCAGATCAAACCCTTTCTCCTTCCTAACCCGTTCCTCAATCCAAGCCCTATAGCGTATTATTAGCGCTTGTATCACGGCGTAGAAGCGAAAAACCCTCTCGCCTGCGGCTGCGCGTACTATTTGTTGCATCTATACCACCCTATCAATGTCCTGCAGCTACCTGTGAGAGGGAAGAGACAGACCATGTATACCTACGTTTCCCCCTTCTTTCAACCATTGAATCAGCATCTCCAGACTGTCCTGGGCCAGTTTCTCCCGAGATTCATTAGCGCTCTGGTTCTCATGGCTGAACCATGACGCTGTATGATCTTCCCTGATTCCAGATCTGTGGTCAAGTGGAAATCGGTGTGTGTCGGCTCGGAGAACGATGCACGCTTACTGCTGCGCCTTCTGCCTCGCTCTCGTCCTCCTTAACTGTCCGACATTGAAAACCTATTCATTTGAGCATTCAATTGATAACGACATAGGGAATGTTAGATCACCTGAACATCATATTCAAGCCACTAGTGTTTAGGGTCGGCGTGAGCAGGTGTATTTGGCATCAGATCAGACACGCACCTTGAGGTAAATTTGCAGTTTGTTGCTGAGATAGGATTTTCCCCTCGCAGGCAATCCGACCTGGGAATTCATGAGTTTTGTACCATTCACCCAGCTGAACAAGTGAACAACACCCATTCGCAAAGAATGCGACGTACCATTGCAAGGACAATCTTATTCTCAGAGTAGTCCGGTTTGGCGACTACAAACCCACGAACGCATCAATACACATGGGAAAGCTATATCCTAAGCACAACGTACCCTTTCCCCCAATACCCTTCACAGAGGTTGGAGGGGTCGGCGCCCGTGATCCCTTCCTGCTCGTGAGAGTCGACTCGTCGAACTGCTTGAGCCTATCCAATTCGGAAGCGCCAATATCAGAACCGAGCATAGCATCACCCCCATCCAGGGCAGCACGAGAGATCACAGGAGAACCAAGCAGAGAAGTGCACTCGTGAGTTACGGAATCAAGCATAAGGACGCTACAAGGGCTACACCACGTACATGGGGCCGCCGGCGCCAAAGGCAGCAGGCGGAATACCTGGTGACATAGGCTGCAACTCTCCCAAGTCCTTCATATCCTGGAGCACGCCGGCCACACGTGTTAAATGTTCGGTGATCTTCAACGTAGGTATGGCTGGACTTGAGTTTGGATCAGCAGCCATGTTGGATGCGAATTATATACGTGGCGAGATCGAGGATAAGCGGGAGAGCTTGAACGTGTTTGGATATTTTGTTGTCACGAGCTGATGAGGTGAATGCGCGTCTCACTCGAATCCAAGTCAGGTCGTATTAACAAGAGACTACATAATACATCGATGGGAGTCATGTTCGAGATCGATTGTTGAATATTTACAACTGGACATTTATCGTGCATTCCAAATGCAGCGAGTAGAGAAACTGAACAATAACTGACAGCGTGAGGATATATGAACACAGGGGACATAGATATGAGGCATCAAGGAGCGTAGGAGGTATTAAGGGCAAAATTCCGGGCTTAGGGTATGCTTGTCAGGAAGGAAAGGACCGTTCGAGGTTATGAGCGTAGGTCTATGTGCGAAACCTAATTGAACACTATCAGAGAAGGCCATATTTCCAAGGCTGATGATTGCACACCAGACATCGGAAACGTTCCATGAGACAGCAAACGACCAACACGTGCCATGCATGCACCACCCGTGGCGCATGCATCATGGTCGACAGCACAAAATGCTCCAGAAACTTCGTTTACGACCATGACCATCATCTTCAACCTGTCCCCCTCTTTGCTTTTGGCCATAGACTCTCATTCCGTCCATATGATGTGAATTCGTGCCAGGGTTCTCGCGAGCATGGGAGGGCTTATACGGCTCCGATCCGTTCATGAGTACATTCCCGTTCTGTATCTGCGCGTTCGGAGAATGGCGACCGTAGGCGGCTACATTCATACTGGTTCGATAGTTACCACCAGAAGGAACAGAGGCATAGGGATGTTGAGAGGTCATGCCCGGGTTGTTAAGCCCAGGTTCTCTTGGTTGTTGACTCTGACGGCGGCTAGGGGGGATAATTGGCTGAACACTCAAATCACGGCTTGCATCACGATCACGGGTGTCGGGTCGCCGGCGCTTTTCTGAATGTATGGGGGGAACCTGGACTTAGAACAACGCCATTCTGAGTGATGTCTGCGGCTTGGCGTGAGGGCCGACGATGGCCGTGATCACGCTCGCGTCGGTCGCGAGTGTGAGTAGTGGTGGCATTGTTACCGTTTTGCTGGAAAAGAAAACGAGTGTCAGAAGCGTCCCAAGGTCCGAGATTCCGCTTCCGCTTACACTACCAGCTTCCCAGCCTTTTCCACCATTGAGCAGCATCCAGTCATAGACTCCATCTTCTTGCTCACCAAGAGTCTTCAAGACTTTGGTGAACAATTCCCTGAGGAAGTCATAGTCCGGAGTTTCCTCAAAGCCCAACTTGCGCACGTAATTCATATAGATGGCAAATTCCTCTACATTTTCTTATGAGTCGATTACCCCGCAACAACTGTTTAGACTTGGCTGACCTGGGAAACCTTCGCACAATTCGGAAATCGGGGTCGATTGTTTCTTTTCTCCAATCTTTTCGTATTTTTGTTTGTTTGTTGCCGCACGGAGACCTTGCCATGGGAGTCCTCCTCGCAAAAAATACATGAATACATGACCAAGCGATTCCAAATCATCACGTCTCGACTGTTCGCGGCCGAGGTGAGTGTTGATCGACATATATCTTGCAGTCCCTGAAAGTGATTTACGTTCACGGTAGGGGATATGAACCTTGGTCTTCGGGTCGCGGTAGTACTTTGCCATACCAAAATCTGGGAGGTAGGATAAATTAATGAACCTCTAAAACAGGTGATGTTTGGGTATGCATCAAGCGTGACTGATGCAGTGCAGATGACAGCTCTGATGTATCATTTTCGGACACTCAGGGACTTTGAGCTCCCCGAAAGGCTGACTGCCCCCGGAGCTAGCCGATGGGCAAGCGGTGAATGCTGGCAAGGAGAAAGGAGTGCTTACCGATGATGTGGATCGTATTGGCATTTTTGCTCCCCGGTACACCGATCAAGAAGTTATCGGGCTTGATGTCGCGGTAAATGAGAGATTTTTCATGGACGGACTGAACTCGGGTAACCTAAGAGCAAGAACCAATGAGTGACTGCGGTGACGATGATTACGGAACAGAAGCAACGGCCGCCGTTGATGAATTGTGGCGAAGAAGACGGAGTTGCCTTGTCCGAAAGGGCGGTACACAAGAGTAGGGCAGGGACAATGCATTATTCACCATTTGCTTAGCGGCCATGCAAACGGTCTTGATGGAGAACTTGCGACCACACATGTCAAAGAGATCTTCGAGATTAGGGGCCTAAAAGATCGATGACCAGGACATTGTGCAGGCCTTCCTGGCCGAAGTAGTGAACTTGAGGTACGCCAGCTTGGAAGAGAAAACCGCGATGAGCGAGGCAATATAGGGGGAGAAAGTCAACACATTAACATACGTGTGCCGCTAAGAGTTCGGTATGAGCGGAACTCGTCTCTGAGTTGGGGAGCATCCGACTTCCGTGGCTCCTATAGCAGGCATTAATGCGCTTGTACCTAGCTGAATGCGGGACAGAACGCACGAATTTGATAGCAACCGGCGTGCTAGTTGAAATCTTCGAGCCTAGGAAGGGTGCCAGTGGTCAATGTTGGACAAAGAACGAGACACGACAAGGGGAAGAAAACTCTGGAAGCAGTGGAGATTCCGAGGGCCTGGGGGCGGGGTCACCGCTGAAGAATAAGCAAAAAGTCCGATGACCGTGCCGTTCAGCCAGGTGTTCCAGAGGCCGTAGCTATCGCAGGAATAGGTGAAGAAAAGTACTGCACACCTTCAAAAACGACGCCGAAGGAACCCTCGCCAATCTTTTTCCCTACTCGATAGTGGTTTCCTACAATACCGTTTGAGGTAGTGGACTGGGGGGGGTGGGAAGATGAAGAAGCGATAACATGGGGAGTGGTCATGTCGGGGATATAAGGGCGGAGGAGAGACCAGTCCTGAGGTATATAGCGAGGGGGACTGGCGGAGGGGGAAGAGCAAGGACGCTCAGCTAGAGGGAAAAGAAATGGAATCCGTCGGGCTGTTGGCCTTCCTGGGCGGACTTTGATTTTCATCAGGCACGTGGCTCTCTTTGTCCGACAATAATACATCTTCACTCAATCCTCAGCTTCACTCAAAACTGGTGCAGACCCGTGTCCACGATGCCTACTCGCACACAACCTAGGCGTGTAAGCCCACCCAGCACAGGAAGCTCGCACTTTCTCCACACAACACATATCTACTTGCTGGCGCTCTTTCAAGCGCCGGAGCACGAGGCTTTCTGTGACATTGATTCCGGCTCTTGTGCTTCTTCAAAGAAGCAGCAACGACCCAAAAAATTAACTTGGGCGCTAGAAAGCCTCGAATGACCGCCTTTCGGCCGTGATTCGTTTTATGAACTCTAGTGTTTCATTCCTCTGCTACACATGCCGTGAGCGGGGCGAAACAACTTCCCGCACCGCTCTCACCGTTCACCGTTCAACTTCCCACAGGCCACGTATTGTCAGTGGTTTGAACGGCAAATTATATAACACAGCTGCCCCTTTTTCATGCAACGGGCGCAACAATTCATGAACCCTGGTCAGCACAATGCAGCTTTGCAGATATCACACAGCTTTACATCAGACCTTCGTGACCGAGGCGAAATTGATCAGCACGTGAAGATCAGGGACCTCATTTTACTGCAGCTTGGTTCGCGGTACACTCCGCATGGCACTAATATTTCTGCCATGCCACAGTTAGGGCCGTGTCTGAGGTACCTGTTTCACAGGCATGCCAACTATCCACTTCCGTCTCTTCACAAAAGGCCCGACCGCTCCCCGAGCTACAAAGTTACGCAGGGGCAACCAAATTAGCTGCCGAAACGACATATCCTAGGTTCCGGCTGATCAAGAGCCACCTGTCCGCCGCTCAGCACTGGAGTACCGAACGTAAGCGCATCTCAGACAAATCATTACCTATAAGATAAGCACTATGAGTTAAACGTATGGTGTCTAATTTCCCCGGAATCATTGGAACTCTGAGAGTCCCGTGCTTGCAGGACTGTTTCACAGGATATAACGTATCTCTTCCGCCAGCCCCTCTTTCAAGTATGTCATTATCCTCGCACCTTTTACCTGTTGCCCACTTGGGATCTCATCCTCATGTTCACAAATTGGTAACACAAGGTCAAGAGGATAGAAATCGCCTTCGATACCAACCGCAACTGCAACCCTGGGTAGCAAGAAAGTTGCCCGGCCGATTTGAAGCGCGTGCTTGTGGAGCCAGATGGCCTCGGAAGAGTGCGCTGTGCCAGTAATACCGCATCAAAGCGTGCAGACCACCTTGCTCAGCACATGGAATGATGACCCAATCCCGGAGGTGCGAGCATGTATGCTGAAGGAGGAGGTTCAGTGAATCAATTTGGTGTGGTGATATTACAACGCGTCAAACGCAGCTGAAATAAATGAGTTGACATCGTCGACGGTCTCACTAGAGCATAATGCAGGGGTGAGCACTATGCAATGGGATGACTGTGGTCCGACCTGCTCCGTGGCCTGCCAGGAGGTTGGTCACACGAGAGCATCGCCAGAAGAACAGCAAAAACGTGCACAATGGAACAAGGGAGTTGAATAACCATCATCCAATGCCGAAACGTCTGCTTGAAATTCGCACAAGAGACGAACAAGCTCGATGCTGTCCAACGCTGAAGCCTATATGGAGTTTTCCTTCACTGCCCGGCAACGTTAACCTTGGCGCCTAGTTATACTAGCCAACGAACACGATTGATTGAATGATGGCAATGAGTAGACTATGCGCTCAGGCAACCAATTCGGGCTCGCCGTTGATTGCGGCCTGAAAGCGCGTTATCGGGGATAACAGAATAGCTCTATGGCGGGAATATCGAAAGGCATAGCCAGGCCATACAGTAGCGATCAAAAAGGTGGCACACTCCTTTTTATGTCTACGATTTGAGCAAATATCAATTGTCTAACTTTGGGTAACCTGGATAATATACTCGACCTTCTAATGAATAGATTCCAAGTGTAGAAGCGGTATGTGATCAAACAGATGGGTAGAGATTTGAACTACAAAAAAGGATACAGTTTTCAAGATCAAGCAGAACTCAAGCAATCTCTCTGGGGAAAAAAAAAGACCTAGAGCCTGTTCTCCTGGTTCTGGAACAGTTTAGATCATAATTCTATGTGGAGTAGATCCCCAGATAAAAAGTTCACAAGTGCCAGATTTTAAGAGGGAACTGTGAGATCGGGGTTCATTTTGACTACTTGTGAAAAATTTATCTGGGATCTACTCTCCATAGAATTACGATCTAAACTGTTCCAGCACCAGGAGAACAGGCTCTATGACATATTTCCTCCCAGAGAGACTGCTTAATTCCTTCTTGAAACTATATCCTTTTTTGTAATTCAAATCTCTACCCATCACACAACACTTCCACACTTGGGATCTCTTCATTAGAAGGTCTAGTATTTTATATAAGTTACCAGAAGTCAAACAATTGGTTTTTGCTCGAGTCATATACATAAAAAGGGGTGTGCAATACTTTGATTGCTAGATAGGGAGTACGTTAGTGGCCAAATATTTGCCCAAGCAAACTGAAATCGCTTCTTTTGGCAACATCCGCGTCATAGATACATCCTCGCCCAAGTACATATGTGAGTATTGGTGGCTTTCCTTTGGATGTATAAATGGTATCTGACGCCTGCATAGGGTCCCCGTTCTCAATCCGAACACCTTGCCATCGGATTTGGGCGTCGTTGCCAGCAAAATCTCGGATCTCGCGCTTAGAAGAGAACAGCTCCTCCACGAGCTGGCTGAAGTCGACAACCAATTGCAAAATGAAAAGGCCAAATATAATTATCTGCTGAATGAGCAAACATCAGTCTCTAAGATACCCTTCGAGCTTTTGAGCAATATCTTCCTCCTATGCCAGGCCGGCGGATCACCCAAACCATACTATTCATTCGCTCTGGCAGCATCCCACGTATCTAAGCACTGGCGTACAGTTGCTCTATCAACTCCCCTTCTATGGAACAACATCGATATGCGCATACGGTCGACACGTGCCCCCCTCACCAGACTAGAGGCTCACCTTGCACGCTCGGACACTTGCTTTCTTGACATTTACATTTATACCCTCGTGCAGGACATTGTCCCTACAATGACCCTATTATCATCACATTCCGAGCGCTGGCGCAGATTCACGTTGATCACCTACTTCGACCATCTCAATGAGATCTACCGTTTCCTTCACAAAGCCCCGGCCCCATTGCTCGAGCACCTATCCCTCCAAATCGGCATACCAGAAGAATCGTACTCGCCGAGATCCAAATTTCCAGTCAACTGTCCCATGATTTTTGCGGATGATGCCCCGTCCCTAAAGTTCGTGCGGCTCGGAGGCTTGGCCCTTGGTAACCTACATCCTCCGTTTGGGACAATATCTACTCTGGATTTGGATGGATTCGTAAGACATTTTATGGAACCGCCGCAGTTTGTTGCTCTTTTAGGAACACTACCCTCTCTCGTGAACCTCTCTCTGGGTCAGCTTCATATCCACCATCCACGAAACCCATCCGTCATCACCGAACAAATCACTCTGCCGCTGCTCCGCTCACTCCGCATTTGTGGGCCATGTACCTCACCCGCACTCGTCCTATCCCTCCTGGTACTCCCAAAATTAGAATCCTTCATCCTTCAGTCACTCGATAGTTTTGACTCGGTCCCGCTCCCCTCCGTCAAAAACCTCACTATCGAGCTCTGCGCATTCGATGAGAATGATGCGGCGAATATACTCCGTGCTTGCCCCTCCATCACCAATCTCATTATGGACCTGACGAGCTCGACCATATGTTCTGTCATGACAATCCCATCAGACATGGCCGAGGATAAGATTCCCTGGCCGTCCCTACACACCCTCACCGTGCGCGAGATGGAGGCTGGTGATCTGGCGCGCTTCCGGATAATGGTTTCTACACGCCTTGCAATTAACCGGCCTTTTAAAAAGCTGCGTCTGGATCGGCGTACTCGGACAGTGCTCAGAACCAAGCAATGCCTAGACTGGTTCAAAGAGCACATGGCTGTCGAAAACGGCGACAGTCTTGATCCGTGGCCGGCTGATCTTGGTTATGATGACCCTGGTTTGTACACCTGAAGTATACTTACCCGTAGTACATAGTTGCTCTTAGGCATCGGCATAGCATATACAGTGGATGGTGACCGAATGGCCGAGTAGTCAGCACCGGAGCAGACTTAGCACGCGGAGATAGGATTAATAATAAAATGGTGCATGCTTAGATAAGCGTGATGAAATGTGGCAGACGGATTACAAGCTCTGCTCAGCTCAGGTAAGCGCAGCCAGCGATGGACACCCCGGCCAGCCTTTGATCCTCTCCGACAGTTTATTACCCGCCTTACCTTCCAACTCTTTCATCCCGCCACCCACCCATCCGTCTTGCGCAATCAAGTATGTCTACCCGTGTGGTCAAGCTAACGGTGATAACCGACTTTGTACGTTACCTCTCTATTACAATTGCTTCTTCCTTCTCCCTCATCGCTACCCCCTCAATCTATTTCAGGTCTGTCCCAGCTGCTTTGTTGTGCAACATGAACTCCTGGCAGCTATGTCCTACTGCAAAGACACTCTCGAGCTCCCGCTCGAATTCCAGTTTCAGCACATGCCGTTCCGGCTCATCGGTCCAACTTGTCTGAAGCCCGGGATTAAGAAGGACAAAATCGAGTTTTATAATTGTCATTTGGGTCAAGAGCGCTCTGCGAACCTGCGGCTTTCCATGACGAAATGGGGCGAAGAGAAGTCCATCCCGATGTGTGTTATCTAGTTCTCTCCCTCTCTGCCTCCGTCAGTCCGATTACTGAGCATTTCGCGACTAGTACCTGGGATGGTGTCATCGGCCATACCACCTGTGCCCATCGCCTCTGCCAGAAGGTGTTCGAGCTCGGCGGCCAAGAAACTCAACTAGCGACGATCACAGCCATTTTCGAAGCACACATGTGCGAAGCCAAAGATATCTCAGACTTCGATGTCCTCGCAGAAATTGCAGAGTCCGTGGGCGCGATGTCCAAAGAAAAGGTTGATCAAATACATTCTCCTTTACTGTCATTTATTGAAATATCCACAGGCCCTTGACATTCCTTCAGTCAGACGAATTGGAAGCTGAAGTGAACCAAATGGCCGACGCCGCTCGTGCTAGGGGAATCACTGGTGTTCCCGTTACTGTTATTGACGCCAAGTGGGCTGTGAGCGGCGGACAGTCATCGGATGTCTTTGTGCAAGTATGTCTCTAACATTGGTCCTTTGAATTGTCCTAGAGACTCATCACTGTACTCAGATTTTCAAGAAACTGGCTGCTAGCGGCATCAACTCTTCGCCCTCAGATTTACCTGGAGCCGCGGTACCTACCCAAATCTGTGCTTGAGGCACTGTATGGTGTTCTGGTTTCTGTGTCTATTCGGTTCCGAAACATCCACTGAACCTTGCTTTATACCACGTCGTTTGTATCACTTACTTGTGCCCTATCCCGACCGCAACCTTTTCAATTTCTTGATTCTGCACTCTTCTCTGAGCGATTTCAATTTGCTTCCCCTTCCTCCCCCCTTACACATTCACTGTTTGTACTAACATACGTAGTTGAGCCTTATGGAATTGAAATATCGATTCACTCTCTCTCAAATGATCGAGTCCTAACTCAGCATGCCCAAGTCAAGATGATCGACATGACAAAACAAGGGTTTGATTGTTTCTAGTAAAGGACGCTGCCATCCTGCTATCAATGGTCTCGACTGACAGTTGTCTGTGTAAATATGTTTGATGATCGCAGATAGATAGGAAAAGTTTGATGTTTTGGATGTTGGAGCCTGAGGCCTGAGAGCTGAGGAGGAGAGCTTGAGCCCAGAACAGTAAGAAAAGATATTGGCCCGATAAGATACGAGTGTCCGAATTTCTCCTGGCCCCGCCTCCCCGAACACCCCATTGGAGGATTATAAGGGGAAGATGTGCAGGTGGAAGATGGGGTGAACTCCCAGGCGGATATCAGTTTGGGAGATGAAGGCCACGAAACGGGGGGTGAGCACCTAAACGCATTGGGATTCAAAAGCTGGGTGGTGTATGCACGAGGTTGGTTCCCAGCGAAGGAACTTGGGTACTCGCCGTTGAGGATCCGATAGGCACTGCAAAATGCCCCCGATAGTCAGCTGGAAGTTGGGGCTGATTTCTCGTTACAGTGCAGGGAATGGCATTATTACATGTATCCGCCGTTTTCGGTCTGTAGACTGCGGTTTGGAGAACTTTCTGACCCACGGCAGTGGGTGGCATGAGAAGAGATGAGAAACTGTGGGACATGCAGCAAGGTTTATTCGAGCGCCAAGGTGGAGACTGTGGTAATGTCCAGCACATTGGTAGATGGGACAAGAGGCCCCCATGGATGAGCTCGGAAGTCGAACGGGTTCCGATGGGGTGGTGAAGAAAGAGGTGGCCCCGCTTTGGTGCAAAGATAATATCTCATGGGAGAGGAGAGGGGGGAGAGGAAGGAGAGTGAGTGTTGGTGGAATGACTGGATCATGTGCCGAGGCGAGTACGGATGGAGCAAATAGACGTTTAGGCTGCTCACAACATTAACACACGCCAAGAGGAGTGGCCCATATGTATCAGGGCCGACGCCTCCGAATGCGTACTCACACCTCAACGATGACGTCATAACCTACGTCCCCGCATACATCTACCATCCTCTCGCTGAGCACCCCGCTCACAATGGTCGATAGCCCCAACTCTGTACACCCCCACAGGCATTGGCAATATGCCTGGCTGCCTCTGCTTGGTGCACTCCTCTGGTTCGGTTCGCTTACGCTTCTCCAATCATTCCAGATCTTCCCACTCATCCCTTCCTTCCTGCAATAAGCTATCCTTTGGGCCATGCTCATCGTCTGGTTGGCCAGTGGCAGGCCACAATATGTATCCCAGGATGGATCGATCGCTTATATCTCCGATATCGGTGCAGACATTCTCAAGCCGTTATTCATCGCCGGTTGTTCAGTAACGGCTCTCTGCTTCTTTCTTTCACTCGCTGTGGAAAGGTTGCTCAGGCACGCGGGGCGGTGAATAATTCCATCACCTGGAAACTAAGCCTTGTGGCTGCGCTGACGTCGTTTATTCTCATAGCCTAATCCCTGACATGCGCCGGCGGGAACGAACCTTTGGTATATTGTCAATCCTAGGATCCTTCATTGGTGGATGTGGCCTCATTCTCCTCTCTATCTTTGACACGAAACGTTTCCCAACCCTACACAGAATATTTCTCCTTGTGTTTATGGTGGGAGTTGTGTTGAGTGCTATTTTCACCGTTGTCGAGGTGGCTTCGTGCCCTGTTACGGATAGTAGGCTGTTGACTCACACTCTTCCAACCTAGTACTGGTGGCTTAGCAAGACTTTTGCCCAAGTGCGGAAGCTGAAACGTGCCTATATTGCAAAGGCTATCATTGCACTCATCCTGATATGCCTGGCCGTTGCGTTCGCAATCGCCCTGTTCCAAAGCACCAATGCTGGGGGTATGTAACGTTCACTTGCATTCAGAAGGCACCTTCTCGCTAAAAATCTAAATCAAGCAATATTGGAATGGACTATCGCCTTTGGCTTCACGTTCTATCTTCTCACTTTTTTATACGATCTGCGACTGTCGAAAGGGGTTGCAGATGGGGAATTGACAAGAGAAAAACTCAGGGAGAACCCTTCTCGTGCTCAGGGACGTGGAGGCGTTTGAGATTTCAAGTTATCATTTCATCCAAGGACACCACGTGTACACTACAATCCTCCATGCGTCGGCCTTCTTGGGGGATAAAGTCGTTTCTTTCAGGGAGTAACTTTCTAAGACAATCGCTCACACGGTGCCTATGTGTTTAATTCTCTATCGAGTTGAAGTGCGAGTTCAAGGTCTTTCTGTTCTTGTTCGCGTCGCCGAGTGGCCGCTTCTTCCGCTGACCTGAGGGCTTCCAGACGATCGGAATGAGGTCGAGGATCTGGTTTCCGATCGCCAGGAAGTCTCACCGAGGTATCGGGTCCGGCCCCGGAAGGAAAAGGAAGGGGACCCTGATAACGGACCCGGAGATGTGGATCCAATAGAGGAGATGGAGGTTGGTCAACTGCTTGGTGGTACTCATAGGAGTGGTAGCGATCATGTTCACCAGGTTGGGAGGAGGAGGGAGTAGCTACCATGGGCACGGGGAACGAGAAACTAGTCTTAGTAGTTCCTGTCCCATATTCGTCCCATGTAGTAATAGAAGGTCCAGATGAAGGTACACGATAGCTTGCGTGAGAAGGGTGGTTTGTCGGTGGAATGGCTGTTGATGTGTCTGGGGGCACCACAGATGGGGTTGAAGAGGCACGCGTGTGTCCAGATATGTAGGGATTCTGAGTAGAAACACCGGTATAAGGGGACGGTTGCCCAGTGGGCCTGAGATTGGAAGGAGGGGGGGATGCAGACAGGCGAGGTGTGTGAGCTGGGGGCCGAGAAGTTGGTATTGGAAATTTCCCGTTCCCTGGCATGAGAAGTGAGGGAAGACTCTGTGGCTTGGGTCCGGTTCCCCCGCCAGGAACTAGAATCCCGGGTAATGCAGTTTGACTTGTCTGATCTTCCGGAAGGGGCGGCAAGGCTGCGTCATTGTCTTTTGAAGGAGAGTGTGAAGCGGGACGGAACGGTCTTTGTGCGGCAGCCGAACTGGACGGCCGACTGACAGGAATAGGTTGGGGGGGTCGGGACAGACGCTCCGACGGAGGCAGCTTGGAGGGTGGCCTAGTCAGTTTCTCACTGGCGGGCACCACAAGAGACGCCCCAGCGGAAGGCTTCGAAACGGCTGGAGGAGGCGCTGATGAAAAATAAGTCATCTCCAGGAAAAGTTCCCCACGAGCGACTCCATCGATGTCAAGGCTAATCCAATCTATCAGAGTAAGAAGTGTTTCAGGAGTGCAATTAGAGCTTGGCACTTTTAGCTGGTGTGTGTGAACTAAAGCTGTACCGTCAAATTCCCCCGTTTTCAGTGTTTCCGACACGTCTACGGTCCCTTTCCCCAGTAGGTCATCTCCTCGAGGTTCCTTGGAAAAGCATGCAACTTCTAGCTTCCTCGTTTTGTCAGACGCGGCCTTCAGGATTGGAAACCGAAGCTCAGCGTCCCACACGGGGTGTTGGCCCCCCTTGGGATTGACATGCGTTTGATGTGTAGTGCCTTAAGCGGAGCGTAAGAGCACAGGTCAGGCTACAGAGCAGTTGTTTACCATTGAGGGAAGCTTGTGCAAAGACATCCTGCTTATAGAACGAATGCTTATCGATCAGATTGCGGGCTTTGAGGATAACGACGACGAGAGTGCCGAGTTCTGCTTCTTTAGACATGGGTGGGTGGCATATGGGTATCAGCGCTCTTGGAGGAATATAAGCTATGGGTCGGCTGTGCAATCAGGGAGGAAGGCGATGAAGGCCGCAAAGTTGCCTATGGGAAAAATCAAACGGGAGCAATTAAACCGCTTTCCATCTTTATCATCTTTCCTAAATTCCATGCCTACATAGTACAGGTATCAGGATATATGTGTATACGTGTATCGAATGTATCGCACTAGGCCCCGACTAGAACTAGCCATGTGCGGAGTTCTTGAGATCCAGTGTGGTTGGGCGATACTGGACCATGTTGATATATGGACTGTAGACCATCTGTGCGTCGAAAAGCGTCAAAGGCCAGAAAGTAGAATGATGGGACGGAATCATACGTCTCGGTAAGAGTCCCGCATCCGCATCCGCATCAAGCATTTAGAATCCACTCTTCGGCTCTCAGGGAGTAGCCAAAAGCTCCACAGCTTGTGGTCGCGAGGAATTACTGCTCCCATGTGTTTCCTAAGCAGTTCGTAACCGAAGCCGTTAGTGTGAAGGTTCAGCAAGCGAATCAGTCGTTGGACGTGGTTATGGACGAATGTGTGGTAGAATTTTGGAGAAGCTTCCTCCAGCGACCCTGTCACGACACAATGACCGGGAAGGAACTGGAAGTCCACGCCAGTAGACTCTCGTAGTATCTTTGGGTCGATCCGTAGACCACCGAGGTCACGATAGATGAACCCTAGCAACCTGCCCGTAGCTGTGTCGAATCGAGCCACTACATTTTGGGCATGTGCTTCGAACGCGACCCCATTATGGATCAATGCTGGCAAAAACGCCCTACAGGCCAACTCAATGTAACTAGGGAAAGATATTAGGATTATATCGACGGAGCATTAACGTGCCAACTGACCGGTCGAGGAAGGCGATTCGCTTCTCCTCCGTATCGAGACCAAAGAGATGCTCTACCGCAGAAACGCCAGCGGGAACGCCCTGGTGACCCATCTCGAGAAGTGCTGCGACGACTATTATCGTCTCTCCTTCTTTACGCTCGTACTCGTCCCGGATGACCGCGGTGAAATGTTTTGCGATGTCCGCATCCTGAGTGCGATAGACAGCGCTTTGGGGTTCTGTCTCGATGTGGAGGATTTCTGGATCGACGGCGAGCTTGGGTACCACCTCAGTCGAGAAGCGTGGCCCGAAGTCAGCCGTGTAGTGGGAAATTGTTCGAAGTGAAGAAGAGATCTTGACCCCAACTGCAAGTTTGAGGGCCTTTCCAGGAAAATCAGGCAAAGAGACCGTCCTGAATCAATTGGCAGCAGATTAGCCAGGTTAGCTAAGTCTCAACCGATCGCAAATCATGACCGTACCTGATGCTTGACTGTGCCAATGCCGGTAGGTAGATCTCGGGCGGCAGTACCTCCACGTCCTTAAAACGCCTTATGATGTTGCTTATTTGTAACTCATGAGTCGGCATGAAGACAGCGTCTTCATTGGCTGGGAGACTGCAGCCTGCCCTGGACGCAGCAAGCTTTGCCAGTTTCTGTGAGGTCTCTTCGAATTCGCCGAGGATGTTGAGACTGGATCTCGGTACGCGGATGAAGCGAATACGCGGATGGTACCAGTCATAATCAAAGCAGTCTGGGCCAAACATTCTGGCGCGGTGCATCTAAACGTGACTGGTCGGAAATCAATGATTCGCTAGATTTGGAAATATAATTACTGGATGGGTTGGATGTCCGGCGACAAGACTTTGTTCAAAGTCAATTGGTGCCGAACGCAAGGATGGCAATACCGGAGGGTGCTCAAATGACAATTCTGTTAGGATCAATCAATATAAATGCGAAATTTATACTATGTATATCTGAACATACTTTGCCACTCGTAGGAGCTGAGGAGCTCCTTTTCAATGATGTCACTAAGGGATTCTTGAATGATTACACCCTCGACGAATTTCCGCCAGAGGTGAACAGGATTATTGACTTCAGTCAAACCGCGGAGAAGACCAAGCTCCCAGGGTGGGGGGAGCAACGAATTGATTATAGCCTCTTTGAGATGACTCTGAAATGGTATTCAAAACACATCAGCAGCTGCAAGGTTACGAAAATGGCGTGACACTAACGTATTTGGACTCGGTAGATACGTCCGTAAGTTCGTAGAAAACGGGAACCATGTCAAGAGGGTCGAGGAGGCCAACTGTATAGCCATGCCTGAAGGCGGCCGCTTCCCCCAAGACAGGAGGGTACTGCAAAGGAATAATAGCCAAAATATCGCGAGGGCGAAGGGCTCGATTAATGATGGGCTGCTCTGAGATAAGATGCGTGGATAGGATAACAGCAAAGCCAGTAGCATCTGGTATGCCAGAGAGTGGGATATAGTAGGCTCTCAATAATTGTTCGGTGACCAAGCAGGAAAGCAAGCGGGATATGACCGCGAAGGTTGCGTGTTCAGCCGGAGGAAGACGATAGCCTGAGGACATTGCGTAGGAATGACGGAAATGGACGATGAGATCGTTCCAAGAGGGGCTTATAAACGTGTGATCAGCCGGTAATGGAATGTCTGTGCGTGATCGCAGGCCATAGAGAACAAATGTGGCAACAGTTTGGCAGCTTGGGGATTGAACTGAAATTTTGAGGTTCAGTTGGTGTCATTTGATGGTTCAGGCTGGAGAGACTGAAACCATGACTCTCACTTTTGAGTTTGTCCCACAGATAGATCTGCCGTATGACGCGTCTTCGTAACTTGGGATCGCGGTCCCCAAAACGGTAGTCTATACATAAATTACCACTGCCGAACTGAACAGGAGAGCCAAGTGAGCCATAACCTTCAGGTGTCAGTGTTCCTCTGCTGAGCATCTAGTAATACTGGAAGGGTGTCGTTATCATGTCTGCGACCGGGGAATAATTGCACCCGCAGAGTTGTTCAAGGAGAGGCCTGAGTGGGTTATCTGATAACCTTGGGCGTTTATCAACGGACATCCTGATGGAGAAACATCTGACAACGTTAGTTTCCATCCTGTAAAGTTGCACTCACACTGAATTTGCGCAAGCCTTGCAATCCGCATGAACATTATGCACGAAATTCCGGTTCAGCCGACTGGCCTGAAAATTTTGAGCTAGTTATTCTTAGATGACTGGCTAGTGCGAAAATATGGGAGATAAATCAAGCTAGGGTTTCCCACTGGTGCTGGCCTAACGGGTCTCCGTAGTCATGAGAAGACGGCCGTGAAAAGCTTCAGTATGTTATAATCCATTGGTTGCGAGCTCGGATGTTCTGAACGGTGCGAACGGGACTTGACCTTACTGGAGTTAGGTCCTTAATCAAGGTCGGAGATATCTCATAAATCGAAGCTCCTTTGCCCAGCCTTTCATCGAGAACACCAATCTTGTCGCTTGGAGTGACCGTGCGATGCGTTTCTTCAAGTTTCCGGCGTCATGAGATTCGGCGTTTGACATATCTGGAGGAAAAACCACGTCTAATAGGCCGAGAACGTTGGTAGCTATTTGGGGGTGGGAGGAAACCGCGACTGTCCTCACCAAGAGGTTGGCGTGGTGGACTGGGGTCTAGAAATCGGAGGCTTCCCAAATGTGGTTGATATCTCCCACACGGGTGTGAGTTCCAGAGAGCGTGCATGGGGTGCCGTTTGCTTGATCCTGGTGCAAATAGACCCTAATCACACAGATCTCAACCCGTGTGAAACGTCGGCCCCGGGGCCCTCGAAAGGTTCCGCAAAGCTCATTGAAACCCTCCTTTTACCTCATGGATGGGTCTATTTCTGGGCAAGAACGGACTGCCTGTGACATGTGTTGGGTATAGGTCCTCAGCCATCCAGTAAGGCACGCAGCACAAGCGGGACAATTGACTGGATGCAATGTTTGAATTTACACATAATGGGTGCATAGTTTAGGCTAGCCTGGTTCCTGCTCGTCGTTGGAGAACGATAATCAATTAGACGAGTTGTCCTCTTTCACACCTCTATAAAGGATAAGGTTGGGGAAAGGGCCATGCAGATGCTGGAGGAAATTTTCAGAGGGACAAATGAACAATAAAATCGAATATCGTACGTACGAATCTATACATTCCGGACATTCTCATCCGCAAAAAACACTTACCAGGGAATGTCTTTCGTTCGGGGGAAAGCCATGTCTCCCAGAGAAGGTGCGTTCTCGGTATGGCGATTTCCAGATTTTTCCGAACAATCTCCCAACCCAGACCGTTGTAATGCAACCCAAGAACGCGGATAAGCTGCTGAAGGTGATTGTGGAAAACTGTGTGATACATCCGGGTATAGACGTCCTCAAGATCTTCAGCAATAATTGAATGGCCGGAAATGAAGTCCAGTTCCACCCCGGTCGTTTGGCGAAGGGTAGGTGGATGGATTCGAAGGCCGCCGAAGTCCCGGATGATGAACCCTTTAATTTCCTTGGTTTTCAGGTCAAAACGAGCGACGCAGTTTTGAGGATGGCACTCGAATGCAACGCCATTCTTCAAGACAGATGGCAGGAATGCTTTAAAGAAGACTGCTACGAACCTGGGCAATGTCAGTACAAGAATAAGCTACAAGGGGGTATGAGGAAGGCCCTACTTATCTAGCCAATCAGCTCTCTTGTCTTCAGTATCAAGGTCAAACACGCGAATAACAGGAGGAATATCGCCTCCTTCGCCTGCATGTCCAGTCTCAACCAAAGACGTGCAGACGATAAGCCGTTCTCCACGTTCCTCACTCGTGTTCTCGTAGCACTCCCTTACAATGACCGAGCAATGCTTTGCAGTCTCCCCATCTGGATGAGCATGAACCACGCTCGCAAGCTCCTTGGCCACAGTCACAACATTAGGATCGAGTTCTAGTGACGGAACCACTTGTGCCGAAAATCGAGGCCCCAGATAGGCTGATTCAGGCGAGATAGTGCGGACTGCAGAAGTGAGCTTGATGCCAACACCGAGCTTCAGGGATAGTTCACGGTAGACACCCGGAACAATGACGGAGCTGGGGGGTATTCAGCGTGCGGAGGATACCTCTAGCAAGTTTCTCACCGGACACTCTGTTGAGCGCGGAGCTTGAGTGCAAATTCTTCTGGGTAAACTTCAACTCCCGAGAACTTGGCTCGGATATGCGCAACCTGTAGTTCGTGAACAGGAATTACTACATAGTCTTTTGGGATATCAAGGGATTTTCCAGCTTGCTGGGAGGCCGCATCCAGGAGTGGTTGAACCACTTCTTCAAAGTTATACGTTATTTTCATGTCCTTTTTCGGGACAGCCACGAAGCGAAGCTTAGGATTGTAGAGATCATAAGATCCTGGTTCGAAATTTGGCAGCGGCGGCAGGAAACACCGTGTTTTATGCATCTAACTTATCACCTCAAGAATTGTTCGGCTCATAGGCTGAGGTGCTCACTGGATGCGTAGGATGACCTTCTACTATGGATTCTTCCCACTCTATACTGGGAGACTCAAAAGTTGGAGCTAGTGGTGGGTTCTCGTACGAGTATGCTGATGTTAGTAAAATTAGAACTCGATCAGGGTCCCTGAGGGTGAAGACTGACTTTGCCATTTGACTGCGCTCGTGAACTCTTCGCCGATGTCTTTCGCGATTGTGGGGTCCAAATGCATTGCTTGGGAAAATGCATCCCATAGAACCAGAGGGCCCGTGTTGGGCACGAACTCCGTGGACTCCGCGAGATTCCACCCTGGGCACTTCAACGTTCTCAAAATCGCAGCCGTAAGATCTCTATGCTGTAATGAAACGCATAAGAAAACTAGTATATTGCTTTTTATATTTCGCTCACGGATTTGGATCCCACCAAGTCAGTGGCCGGGCTTCTGGCTGGGGAGACTTCCAGGACCAGGGGCATCATGTCCAATGGGTCCAGAAGACCAATTTCCTTTGCTCGACTATCCTTGCCATCGTGCTTGAATACAGGTACATGGCGAAGCGGGATGACAGCCAAAATGTCTGTGGCATTATAGAGAGCGTCAAGCGGAACCTCAGGCTTGAGCACGATGCTGAACCCGGTAGCTTCAAAACCTTCCAGTGGAAAGTAAAGCGCACGGACAAGTGACTCGGTGACAAGGCACGACAACAGACGCACGCTGCTTGCCAGAGCAGCACGCTCGGGGGGTGGTAAGGTCCTAGCGCCTATGGTGAAGGCTGATTGATACATGGCAGCGAGAGAGTGCGGTCGGTGGCTAGCTACGGTTCATATATCGACCAAATGGGCACAGATAATAATGCCAAAATTTTGTTAGGCTAGAGCCGGACCATTTTTGAGGTGGTAAGTATGTAATCCCGGAAAGGAGCACAAGGTTCGCGTTCACAAGTTACAGTTGGGTTGGTTAGACAGATTCCCAGCTAACGGACGCGAACGCACCTTTTTTCCATGTGAACCAGTAACCCAGGGATAGAGGTGGGAGTGGGAAACGGAATACCCGATGAGGTTGGACGTTCAACCGACAGGATCTGGGATTGGAAGCAACAAAGAGCGAGGCGTGACGTAACCTTTTTCACGGAACATCGGATCCCATGTCCCACCACATGGGAAACAACGCTTTCATATCCCCAGCGATGTTCTTCTACCGTCCAATTAGCGAGCTATCATCGAGATCTGACTCGACCGTACAGAAATTATTTCAAGGCACCTATGAAGCATCAGCTGGGTAGCAGCCTAAGACAACGTTCTCGAACATGTCCAAAGAGCGAGAGAGTAGTGAAAACTCAAGCTCCGCCAGCGAAGACCAGCAGAAGCCTCGCAAACAGGTCGACCTCGACCAGGGCGAGCAAATTTTTCGCTTTCGCAAGAGGTGGTGGCAACTGTGGTACGTTGATGCATTCCCGCCGAGGCCTGGAGCTCACTGGAAATCAATAGGATCCCTAAGGACCCTCCTCCCCCTCCTCCGGAATTTATAGATGACGCTCCTGTACGGTCACTGGATTTGATGCTGTTTAGACCTTAACCATGGTCCTCGACAGATTACCCCGCTCGTCCATGCAAGCATATTTTCGATCTTCACTTTTACATGGGTCACCCCTCTGATGGTAGTGCCACTCTTCAAAGCTGTCAACGCAACCGCATTTGACATTGCGCTTCAGAATCTCGGTTACCAGCGAACGTTACAGGCTTCTGATCTGTGGTCCCTCGACGAGTCGCGCTCAGCCGCTACCCTCTCCGCACGGCTTGATGAGGCTTGGCAGCAAAGAGAGATTTCAGCTGAAGCCTGGAACAGAGCACTGAGAGGGGGGGTGATCAAACCTGGAATTTTCCGCAAATCCATTTGGTGTATGCGGTCTCTTCTGGCTGGTAGGCATTTCAAGGAGGCGCTTTCTTCGTTCGAGATAGAATGGAGGGGTAGCCTCGGATTGAAGAAACCCAGTCTAGTGTTTGCCATGAATGACACTCTCGGTCCCTTTTTCTGGAGTGGTGGGATTATCAAGGTAGCCACACTTTTGTTCACATGCACAGTCTTGCCTACGTTTTGCAGGTTGTCGGAGACATCTCTCAATTGATGGGACCTCTGCTAGTCAAGGTGAAGCACTTCCTTTCCCTTCCCCCCGGGCCGTGCATCATAACTATTGCGTTTAGGCGATCATCAATTTTGCTAAGCAGAGGGCTGCTCTGAAAGCCCGGCGAGAAAGTCCACCCAGTATTGGCCGGGGCATTGGAATGACTGTTGGACTTTTCTGCCTTACTATCCTTACAAGCCTCATGCAGCACCAGGTTCACTTCTTACTCCTGTTCATGTCGTCATCCTGCTTCTGATTCTTATGGATCCAGTATTTCTGGCGCTCTATGATTACGGGGATATTGGCAAGAACCGCACTGATCAGTTCAATCTACAACCGAGGGATTCGGTTGACAGGGAAATCCCGTGCTGACCTGCCTAACAGTAAACTTGTGAACCACATATCTACTGATGTATGCCTACCCTCCTGGTACCCGGCTATGTGCTGATCAATTGACAGGTCAGCAGGATCGACGCTGCATCGCAGTGGTTTGTGAGTGACTAGTGGTTCAACCCTGAACAAGTTCTTTGACACAACACTACTATTGATTAACAGCATGCAGGTGAGCGAGCACCCAGAATGATGTTCAAATCATGTTTAGTTGATTTCCTTGAAGCATGGACTGCTCCAATTCAAGTAATAATATGTTTGATCATTCTGCTTATCCAGGTGAGGTGATAGCAATCCAAATCAGACCGCTAGGTTAATTCCATATGGCAGTTGGGACCAGCAGCATTGGCGGGTTTTGCTTTGTTCCTCTTGATGGCTCCAATATCCTCAAGGATAGCGTCGCACCAATTCACAATTCGTCGGCGGTCTATGAAGTTCACGGATCAGCGGTCCAAGACACTTCTCGAGGTTCTCGGTACGTCCGAGCTGGGTTTTTGACAATTAATAAAGGCATCAAATTTGACCTCACTGGATAGGGGGCATGCGGGTCGTGAAGTATTTCTCTTATGAAATACCATTTCTTAAAAGTATGTTCTTGACAAGGAAAAGAGTCCTCTTCGAATATATCTCATGGCCTCTCCAAGGAATCAACGACACCCGTGCAAGCGAACTCCAAGGTGTAAGAAAAATCTCACACGCGCAGTCTGCTAGGTCCGCGGCTTTCTTTTAGCTAATTTCTAGCTTGGTTCACCTGATTTGAATAGCGTTGCTCTTGCCTACTCGACGCCCATTCTAGCAGCCACATTATCCTTGCTAGTCTATACCAAGATAGAGCCCGACTTTGATGTCGCCACTGTTTTTGCGTCCGTTGGTTTATTCCAGGTAATTTGCCAAGTCAGGCTTCTCCGCATTTACGCCAATCACTTCTTCCTAGTTGCTTCGCCAACCCATGGTACTTCTTCCTCGAGCTTTGTCGGCGATCGCGGATTCCCGGAACGCACTACACAGGCTATCAATTGTCTTTGGGGCCGAGCTCATGCCTGAAAAGGCTTTCCCCGTGGATAAGGAACAACCGTGGGCACTTGAAGTTCAAGATGCCACCTTCGAATGGGAAGAAACGCAAAGCAATGAGAGTGCCACCAAGCCATTCCAGCTGCGAAACGTCACCATGCAGGTGAGCCGAGGGTCCTTGACTGCCATCATCGGCCGGGTAGGCTCTGGAAAGTCAAGTCTATTGCAAGGTCTCATTGGGGAAATGCGGATGACTTCCGGGAAGGTTTCGTTTGGTGGCAATACCGCTTACTGTCCCCAGGTCGCCTGGATTCAGAATGCATCACTGGTAATTCACGGGATTCAGTTCTACCGACCTTGCTGAAATCCTTTGGCTAGCGAGAGAACGTTCTGTTTGGTCGCCCCTTTAATGAGGCTCGCTATTGGAAAGCCATCGACGATGCCTGCCTGCTGCCCGATCTCAAACTTCTTGCCGATGGTGATTTGACAGAGGTACGCATAGGCGATACCCGCTGTTCTTTCCTTATGTTCTTGTCAGATTGGAGAGAGAGGGGTCAACCTTAGCGGAGGCCAAAAGCAGCGCGTAGGTCTTTGATTTTTTCATCTTCCGGGCCTTGAGTTTACGCAAAGTAGATTAATATTGCAAGAGCTCTGTACTCTGACGTCGACGTGTTAATCCTCGATGATCCACTCTCAGCAGGTAGGGTTACTGCCACCGGCGCGTGCTCGAACTTATATATGACCCGTAGTTGACGCTCACGTCGGGAAGTCGCTCTTTCATAATGCGATTCTTGGCTCAGTCCGCGCTCGAGGAAAGACAGTAATCTTGGTTACACATGCGCTGCACTTTATTTCTTACTGTGATGAGGTTTATATGGTGGAAAATGGTTGCATAAAGGAAAGTGGGCGCTATCAAGAGCTCGTGGCTAAGGATGGCGAGGTCGCCCGACTTGTTATGGAATTCGGGGGTGCGAAGGACACGGAGACAGTTTCCTGGCGGGAGCTCCGAAACAGTTCAAGACTATTCGATTGACCAAGAAAAACAACGATCTATTGAAAGGACTCGCGGTGCAGCTGGCACAGGTAAACTTGAGGGACGTCTGATTGTGAAGGAGAGACGTACAACAGGGTCTGTGGCCGCCAGAGGTACTAGTTCTCTATCTGCCAGCAGGAGTGGTCCCTGATCTTCTCAGTTTACCGGAAGTATCTGGGCGCTGGCCGTGGTTTTCTGACTATGCCCCTCCTGCTGTTGTCGATTTTCTTCATGCAGTGCAGTCAAATCATGAACACTTACATGCTAGTTTGGTGGCAAGCTAAGTCTGTGTCTACCAGTCTTTTACGCAGTTCCTTTCTTAACGGTCTAAAAAAGTACCTTTGATCGTCCCTTCTCATTCTACCAAGGTCTCTATGCCGGCCTAGGCATTTCGCAGGCCATCTTTACCTTTACAACGTGAGGAGCACTTTTTATGGCCCACCTGACCCGGCTGACTTTTATCATAGGGGCGTCGTCATGGACACAATTTCCTGGTTCGTTTCCGGAAATCTGCACAATGAGGCCGTGCGGAATATCTTCTATGCACCTATGTCTTTCTTTGATACGACGGTGGGTTCCACCTTCCCTCATCGCCTACGTAGCTACTAACCCTACGTTAGCCCGTAGGTCGTATCATGGGTATCTTCGGGAAGGATATTGATTGTAAGCGACCCGCCTCCTCAAAACGATATATATGCTGATCGGAGTCTAGCTATTGACAACCAACTTCCCAGTAAGCATGTTTCATGGCTTGCAGTGACGCTTAACGAAGATATTTTCGTCAAGTTTCTATGAGACTTCGTAAGTAGTCAGCACCACCAGACATACATATCCATTAACTATGACATGTAGTTGCCTTGACTCTGTCCAGCGTAGTTGGAGCTGTGGTGATTGTCACGGTGGTTGAGCACTACTTCAGTAAGCGGATCATCGAGGCGCCTGCAAAGAACATTCGAGATGATTGTCTCATCTAGTTATTGTCGTAATCGTGGTTTCATTGGGTTATCAGTACTTCCAAGGATATTATCGAGCAAGCGCGCGAGAAGTCAAAAGATTAGGTTTGATTTCCTTCCTGAGTTCCTCCGAGATTGCTCTGATCTAAGACTCGAAGACGCGATGTTACGTTCTATACTCTATGCCCATTTCTCCGAATCACTCACCGGTGAGGTTTCGTCAACGGTCAACCCTTGTCGTTCTAACTTGTTATATACCAGGGCTACCAACGATCCGTAGCTATGGCGAAGCTCCGCGGTTCCTTCGGGAAAATAAATACTATATAGATCTCGAGAACCGTGCATTGTTCTTAACTGTTTCCAATCAACGGTAAGCACTTTTACTCAACACATGGATTTTGGTTTAAACCCCTCTGCAGGTGGATGGCCGTTCGTCTGGACTTCTGTGGTGCGATAATGGTTTTTGCCGTGCGTCTGATACAATGCTCGGGTTTACAGGCGACTGATAAAGCAGTAGATTGCCTCGTTCGTAGTGGCCGGAACATCTTCAATCAGTCCGGCCCAAGTTGGTCTTGCCTTGACCTACGCAAGTGAGGCTTAAGTGGTTTATGTCTCCGACATAACGCTCAAACTACAACAGCTACCCTAACCCAATTATGTGGCTTATTGACAAGGCAAACTGCCGATGTTGAAGTAAGTCCTCCCCATCTGACCTGTCATATTGTCTAACTTGCTATGAAACAGAACTTCATGAACTCTGTAGAAAGAGGTAGGTTTTCCTTATTTGAGACCAGCGTCAAAGAAATAATTCGTGTGCAGTGGTACATTACAGCCGCAAGGACCTAATCGAACAAGAAGCGCCTCACGAGATTCCTGAAACTAGGCCGCTTGAGGATTGGCCTCAACATGGTTCAGTCGAATTCGACGATGTCAAGATGAGTTATAGACCTGGTCTACCCATTGTACTACATGGGATCTCGCTTCTTATCAGAGGGGGTGAGAAGGTAGGGGTTGTGGGGCGAACGGGTGCAGGGAAATCGTCCCTGGCTTTGACACTTCTGCGGATTGTTGAGTACTCCGGACAGATCAAGATCGACGGGTATGCTTGCGCCAAACCCGTTAGGGCGTGTTGCTAATATTCGTGCACGACAGTGTCGACATAGCCAAAATAGGTCTTCGTGACCTTCGACTGAAAGTTTCGATTATCCCTCAGGATGTAAGCCCTCTTATCATCCGCACGTCACTCCTGTCACCTAATATTGCTTATCTGTACAAAGCCTCTCATCTTCAGCGGCACCATTAGAACCGCCCTCGACCCCTTCGCGCAATATGACGATGCTCAGCTTTGGGATGCGCTCCGACGATCAGTCTCTTACTGGGGACCCTAGGGCCGAGTCATCCGGAGATCGTGGCTCTTTCACACTTGATACAGTGATCGAGCCGGAAGGGTCAAACCTGAGTGTTGGCGAGAGGTCCTTGTTAAGTCTCGCGCGTGCCCTTGTCAGGCACTCCAAGGTGGTCATCCTCGATGAAGCTACGTATGTCGATCTTGATTCTTGATATTGATTAGATTGCTCACGTTCCGCATCAGTGCTTCCGTCGACTTGGAGACAGACAAGAAGATCCAACATACGATTGCCACAGAATTCCGGGGTCGGACGCTCTTGTGCATTGCCCGTGAGTTCAGTTTATCTTCAGACAGTTATACTGGCCTGCTAATGCCGGTCGGCAGACCGACTGCGCACTATTCTTAATTATGATCGTATTCTGGTCCTCGACGATGGTCGTGTCGCCGTACGTACAAGCTTCCGTGTCCGCTACAAGATGATCCTATTCTTACCTCAACACACAGGAATATGATACCCCAACAAACTTGTTCCAACTTGAAGGTGGCATCTTCCATACCCTCTGCGAACGAAGCAATATCACTTTACGAGATATTCAGAATGCATCCACCGACTAGTTCATGATCACGAATGAGTAAATACATGACTCCTAGATACGCACCTCTTGGAAGAAGTATTTTAGGTAATTCCCTTGATATACGCGTGGTTGCAAAGTGCCTGTCACAGTAAGATCGTGGTAGACCACGTGACTAATTGAGGCCAAATTGTCGATGTAAAGCAGCTCGGATGGCATAATCCTCATGGTGCCCAATGCAGCTCAGGACAAGGTAAGGCTGCCGGCCCATTCGAGCGAAGATGCTAAACTTTTGCGTAGACAAAAACTAAAGCAAAGAAACGATACTTGAAACGGAAAAAGGAGAGACGAAAATTGCGCACAAAACATACTGGTCAGCATGTTTTGGATGGAACCGAGAACTCCGAGAGCGACACAGATCGCAAAAGCCAGGAAGAGAGTGTTTCGCTGACGATCCGACAAGAGGAAAAGATTGGTTCCCCACAGCCGGCCAAACGTCGGAAAACGGTTGAGGGAATCCCAGATGATGCGGCCCCATCTGTAGGAGAGCCCTACCCGCTGGAGGATGCTAACCTGGGTGTCCAGGTGGAAGGAACTTTGCTGCCACAAGTCGAGGCAAGGCCTGCTTCTATGTCGCCGCCGCCGCTGCCTATCTTTCCCATGCCCACTTTGCCCGATGCTCCTTCAGAATCAGCTCTTGCCCTACAGGGTCTCGATAGAGCTTTGATGAAGGCGGAATTCGTGGATCCCGGTGTGATACTACCTATACCATCTGAGGGACCAGGCGATGGTGGGACCCGGCTGAGCGAAAAGACAAGGCAACGATTGCATGATGTTGGCATTACCGAGTTATTCGCAGGTATGTTCGTAGGGTGCTATCTCGATAAAAGCCTGAACAATTATAGTTCAAACCTCTCTTCTGCCTTTCCTCATTCCATCTTCGGGCACGCAGTGTCGGTTGTATACACCGACACAACCCACCCGTGATGTCTGCGTTTCGGCTCCTACAGGAAGTGGAAAGACACTTGCATATGTTCTTCCAATCATAGAGGCGAGCAGCTTCCATTCTGGCCATGTTTTAAATCTTAGAATGCCATCTCAGATCCTGTCGTCTAGGGTTGTCACGCGACTGCGTGCCCTGGTTGTATTACCGACGAGAGATCTAGTCGCGCAGGTCCGTGAAACCTTTGAGGTGTTAGGCAAAGGCCGTGGACTGAAGGTGTGCCGGTTTACATGTGGCTTGCTTTGTGGGGTTTGATGGCACGTATAGGTTGGAACCGCTACTGGCCAACATTCCTTCGCGCATGAACAAGCCCGTTTAATCGATGACCAAGCGCTTGGGTAGGCCACTCCACAGCCATACAGTGTCCTTTCCAGATAGTTCTGATCGATCTAATAGTTTGCTCGGAGGTTCCAGCAAGGTTGATATCCTCATATGTACCCCTGGCCGGTTGATCGACCACCTAAATGGCACTCCTAACTTCACTCTACAACACTTGCGCTTCCTGGTACGTAGACCGACTAAAAAAGACCATGTCACATTTCCTCAGGTACACTTCTAGGTAATAGACGAAGCTGACCGTCTATTGGCTCAGTCATTCCAAGATTGGCTTGCCCACGTTCTCACTGCCATTCGGTCGCCGACATTCCACGAGAGTGTTTCCCGTGATACCCATGCAGGATCCTATGTTCATCCCGACCCTGTCGCTCCTCACATGTTACATTACCTGCCGTTCCCCCATATCCCAACATTTTTGACCGAAGCGAATGAAAGCTCGTGCCAAAAGCTCTTGTTTTCGGCGACCTTAACCCTTGATCCAGGGAAAATTGCATCTCTAGAATTGAGACAACCTAAATATTTCATCGTGCAGAAGAGGGAGGATCGAGATGGGGAGAATCGTATCCTCGATGTCGTCATGGAGAGATTCTCTATGCCCTCAACGCTGCAGGTAATGTCTGCTCCTAGTAACACTCCCTGCTCTTCACTCAGAAATCACTCTCAGGAACATATGATAGTATGTGAACCATCACAAAAGCCGATAATATTCTTCCATCTTGTATTCGGGCGAGGTTTGACCAATGCACTCGTTTTTACCAAATCAGCCGAGTCTACGACACGTTTGGTTCAACTCTTCGACTTCTTCCAGAACTGGAGGATAAATGGATCCCAACAAAATCTGATTATCGTCCGTGCCTATTCCAGTGATCTACCTTCTCATGAGCGAAAAACACTCCTGGAACAATTCAAGGCACAGAAGGTCCACATGTATGAATGACTCCGTTCATGTTGTTAACACCATCACACCTAATCCGCTCTTTATAGTCTTGTTTGCTCTGACCTCATCTCTCGAGGCATCGATATCAATCATGTTCCACACATCGTCAGTTACGACGTTCCTGTCGATATGCGTAAATATGTCCACCGAGTTGGACGGACGGCGAGAGCTGGAAGACCCGGCTGTGCATGGACTCTGGTTGAAGAACAAGAGGTTTATTTGGCCTAAATGCACTGATGGGAGCTGAGTGCTGACGAGTTTTCAGGCTCGTTATTTCAAAAACATGTTAAAGAACGCGGGGCATCTAGAACAGGTCAAGCGATTGCGAATAAACGAGAAGGATTTAGAACCGCTTACACCTGGCTACGAGGTATAAGTATGATTTCGCAGCGCCGAATACCAAACTCATTTCATTCTCTCAACAGATTGGGTTGAAGCAGCTAAAGGCTGCATATACCCGGTCGTGACCACAAGTGGAAATTCAGGGGTTGTACTGGTCTAACTCAGTATATTTTTGACATAACTGAGCAAATCTCTTCCCTGTGATCTGGATGAGTCAGTTGAAGGTAGCAACATGGCCAATACTTACCCCTTTAGATTTTACGCCTGCAACCATTGCTTTCACCCCATCTACTTCCATTGTCTCAGCAGGTTCCTTGTCAGAATCACCTGCGCATACAAAGACATTGGACCCTGTAGGCTTTTGGCCAAGGCCGTAGCGGAGCACCAAAGTCAAGACGGCACGCCATCCTTCCATAACACTATCTTGAGTCGTTGAGGTCCTGGTTTGGCCGCCTACAGGAGCCCCTTTTGAGACAGGGAATACTGGTATGGAAGTTGATCGCACAACGTATGGACAGTAAGATCGATGTTCTCGCAATAGATCGAAATGACGCTGCTGAGACACCTTCCTCGGGGTAGATGGTACCGATGAGTCTGGATTTATGTCGTTCGCCGTAGTTGACGAAGACAAGTTGAAGGTCCATAAGCCTATGCGGCGTTGGCATAGAGGGCATTGGAGGAGGGTGTCGCGTTTGTTGAGTAAACCCATTGGTAAATTGAATTTGACTGGAGATCCTCTAGAGGGCGTACCAGCACGGGACGCGGATGAGGATCGAACAGGAGTAGAAGGTGTTGAGGTTATGTGCCCCGGGAACGAGAACTTCCTTAGCCCCTGGCCAGTTGTTGGGGGTACGAGAGACCAGCCAAAAAGGGCCGCCAAGATCGCTGCCTCGGAAAGGGAATCCGGCTCTAGTATTTGCTGTTGCCCGACAGCTTCTTCAGAATGTGCAGGAATAGAGTAAGATAATACAGTTGACTTGATGGAGTTGACTTGCATCTGAGTCTACTCGAAAAATAAGTATATACTCGGGATCGAACGTAGCGGGAACGTACCAGCGGATGTTTAGTGACGACATCCCCCAGGAAACTGTCAAGGGTCAAGGCAGTGGCTTTGATCCCTCTGACTGTGGTCACTGGTGATTGGAGTGGAATGCGGTATATCGATGCTGCAGAGAAACCATAAGTTATATAGAGGACTTGGGAACAACAACACTTACGGTCACACTGCCTTGTTCTCCACGGACATCCATGCTTGTGTGCCTCAACTAAAGAAATACGTTGTTTTTCGACCAAGGCATTTCCTTCATGGCATGTACTCAGTAAGATGCATAAACTCCAGTTGCTTCACTAACCCGCTTCTCGAGAAAGCCCCTCCCTTCCCGCGACGACCCACGAAGCGCTGCATATACCGCAAACCAAGCGGTCTTTCCCGTCATTCGTCCATCCACACTTAGAAGCAGCAACCGCATCTATTTGTGGCGGTTTGTTGGCATATGTAGCAAGTTTGAAGGTAGAGAGGCGAGCCAGGAAGGAGGCAACGGACGAGGGCCTATACTCTGCGGTTGAAAGAAATAAGGATGTGGGTTTGTCCGATAGAAAAGAAAATATGTTTCTGGTTCGAGTAGTAGCACGGGTCAAAATGGCTGTCAGATGAGGCGTCGGCTTCGTCAGGCCCACTGGCGCAACAGCACTGAATTTTATTCATTTATGAACAGGACTGCCCATAACTGAGAGAGGGTGCGCGTACGGTGTCACTGGCGGCGAATTTGTTCTCGTTGAAATACCGTACTTTGCGAGAGTCGAGTAAATGGAGCGCGAAGTATTGGACCTCTTGGGTGGGCGGGGATTATCCACCACTTCAGGTGTGATTACCGAGTTGTCAAGCTCAAGAAAAGCGTCGTCCAACTTCCGCTGTATTCTTCTAATCAGCCATGTCTCAGGGAGAAGGTGGAGCGAGTCTCTTTACCTTTGTAGCGCGACACTTGTCCTGAGGCTCAAGGGAAGCCATTTAATTCCAGGGTATAAACAAACACAATCGATATACATACGTGCTGACTAAGCGATAATCCCTTCAGCATGCTAGGTCGAACGACACCGGAAGAAGCCAATATCTATGTTGGGTCCCCACGGAAAAGGCCAGTCCATTTAATTATCATGTATAAGTATTCCTCCTCACCGTATACGTTTATTCTTTGGACCCCCCGGCTCCCCATAAGTAGAGCAGGCAGACAATTAAACATCTACGATGACGATGCACAAACCACCTCACCCTGTCAAGATCCCTCAACATCGGCTCGTTGAATGGGATGCCACACATTATAAACAGGGTAATTGTATCTACAGTGAGGGGAGGGCCCATGCTCGATGGATTTCATACACGATTCTCGATGATTTGGCGATGTGCGTAATGCTGGATCCTAATATTGAACCTGTCTCCTCGAATGGATACATGCGAAATACTGGGGCAACTTGACATCTTAACCTCTTTCCAGTGCCCGACGTCGCTGTCTCTTGGCTATTCCAAGTCGGCGCACCCGTTCCCTTTCCTCCTTCCGTTGTAACGCGAGCACCTCCTCCTCCTTCAAAATGCCAACGACTCGATGGGCGGCACACCTATCTTTCCTCAAAAAGAATTCCTTAATAAACATCTTGTAAAGCGGTCGGATGTGCCTTTTAAAGGACATGTTCGGACGGATACCAGAAAAGTCCAACATCCCCTGCTCAGCAGGCGACCCGAAGGGTACACCATGGATCGTACGCCACCTCTCGGAAGCCGGGTAACCATGTCGAATGAGATGATCAAACAGTGATTTGACCTTTTGTAAGTTTATAGACACCCTCCACCTCAACGTGGCTTTGATGATGATATTCACAGTGGTCCGATCGGGCTTGAAGCCGTATTGATGCATGAGAAAGTCTTTCGTGCGCAAGACATATCGCATCAGGCGCTTATTGCGTAGTCTTCGACGGAGCAAGGGCCCGTGGAGATAGATGTTACCGAGTGCAGTCAGCTCCTCGGGCTTGAGATGCTTGTAGGAGTGTCTTATTACGCGTCTCGCCGTAGTAAGGTGCCCAGATTTGACCAGTAACTGGACGGTAGCTAGAGTCGTCGGACCCCGAATAGGGTGAGTCATCGCAGCTGGAACAAAGCGCAGTGCTGCCAGCTTGGTGAGCGACGAATGGGTATTTGCACGTAACAAGCGATCTCGAAGTGTACTAAGAGGAAGTCGGGTAACAGTTAAGTCCATGCGGCGAGCAAGTTGGAGGGCCCCACCCTGGACGAGACCATGCAGGGTCTTCCGACGCAGACCGCAGACCACATGGGTTTTGAGCTGGAACGAAGTAGACGCCAACTCGAGGGCTTTAACTGCCAAACCATGCTGGCGATGAGATATGAGTGTATGAATCATCCGAGCGAAGAAACGGGGCGTGAGAGTAGCGGGACCGCGAAGTAAAATCTCCAGCAACTGAACCGCTTGCTGAGGATGACGGGAAGCTACCATAATGGGGAGAAAAAATCGAGCGGGGCCTTTAAGCCTATCAAGCATGTAAGACTTATGATAGAGTTTCTGCATCACATCTCCAATAGCTTCGGCAAGGACAGGCTGGATGAACTCCTGTCTGGTGGCCTGAAAAACGGATAGAACCGTTTCTAGTAATCGTTCCAACTGGACGTCGCTGAATTCGGAATTGGTAAGGAATGGGACTACATCATCCCACTTCTCATGGAAGGCCAGAGATTGCGCTAAAAAGATGGAGACATCCGGTGGGACACGAATGCCATGGGACAGGCAGTCCAAATAAAGTTGATGTGCATGGTTAACATCATCGGCGACCAATTGGCGAAAGATACCGCCAAAATATTGAGCACAGCGGTGAGAACGAAGCAGTGGTTCTCGTAACACGAACAGCAACTGGTCCCGGGATAGGGCTTGAGAGATCAGGAGACCGTCTGCAAATGCAGCGAAAAGCTGTTCGACTTGTCTGGAATTAGCCTCCGTGTTGGGAGACATGCACCATAGCTGCCGTGACAAAATGTAGCTCGCACACCCATTTAACAACGGTCCATCCCGGAGTTTGGTAGCAATACGGACAAAGGAAATCACGACTGCGCGGTCAACTTCTCGGGGCCTGTTGGTACCGCAGCTGTCCTTCCACAAACGCCAGAACGAGCGCGCAATGTTTTGGACCTCACTCCATCCGGGGTACGCCCCTGCGCTGCCAAGTGATGTATCCAAAATTGCTGTACCCAGAACTGCCCTCCAGTCAAGGCTATGAGCTGTTAGCTCCAACATTGGTGAACCTGGAAGAGCTTGTGGGAGGTGATACATAGCCAGAAGAACGAGATTACTGAACCGCTCGCTCATAGATAGAGCATCTGTGACACTCGTGCGTGCGCAGGCTGTGGCCCAGGAGGAGACTGCGGCCGGTAGACCCGGACTTTGATAACAGGGGAAAAAGGTTGCGGCGAAAGCGATGACAAGGTCATGGATACTGGTGTAACGAGATCCGTGTGCTGGAAGCCTGGAATAGGGGCGATGCTGGAACAAGTTAAGGATTCGTGCCTTGTAGGTCGGTGGAAGAGTGTTTCCGTTGAACAGAACAACCTTCCACAACAAAGCCACAAGACCTCGATGAGGGTTGCTTTCTTTTCCAATGATATCGCTGAGAGTATCCACAGCATCAAATAACTCTGAATCGTAGCGATGTGAGAGGAGTGTGTCGAAGTATATGATATGGACAAAAGGGTCGTGCGATTGGTGGATGGTCCGTAAGTAGTAAAGTCTGGCCATCTTCCTTGCAGCTGAAAAGGATATATGAGTCGCAGAGTCCTGACGGATGAGGAGGGAAGCTTACCCATAGAGTCGGTACCTTTTACTTGCTCTAGATATGCTCTCATCGACCAGAAGTTATCCCTTCTCCCCGAAATCATGACCCATGACCTCCTTCTCTTTCACAATCCTCCTCACTGTATCCCAATGACCCTTCCCTTGAGAAGCATTCCGAACCCATTTTCTGTATCTGCTATGATACTTATGCGTATTGAGGGCATCCTGACATGCTTCCAAATAGACAGAGCAGCTCACTACTCTGATTCTCATCGAGTTCACGTAACAAACATGGCCCAAATCTGTTGAACAGGGCTGCCAAGGTAGCGATATCCAAGCCACGGTGGAACTTGCCAGCGGAGCCATTGAATAAGGATCGCACGACGTCAGCAGCGATAGATAAGCTTATACCCGGGGGCGATGCCAACGACGAACCGGGATCAACATCTCCCGACAAGACAGTGCCTACTGCAGTAGGAGGGTGCACAAAATCTTTCCGAGGCTTGGACTTCGTACCCATATGGACAGGCGGGCGCTCCATGGTATCGGCAGCAATGGGTGAATGAGTGGAGACGAGCTCCGAAGGTGGGAGGTAGGCATAGCCGCGGCCGGAATCCTTCGACTTCCGATCTGACTGCCTTCCCGGCACCACATGCCAGGGAACCTTCTCGTTCTCCTGGCTGTGTCGAGACCTGAACGATGGAACGGCCATCGTCTGGTACGTCCGAGATGTTTGCCGGGTCGGAATTGACGGGAAAGATGCTCGGGGAGTGAACTAATGGTCTAATGCTGACCACAGATATATTCAAGTTCCCAGCGTATGTGGATTCCACTTCCCGCGAATGAAGTTTGACAGCGTAAGAGGTATGTCGTGTCCCCAACGAGATCCTAATTTGCAATCAACTGAATACTCAAGACTTGAACCAAGGTAGAGGAACATACCACGGAAGAAACGCGTTCGTTGCACCGTAGTTATTGCGAAAACGGAGAGGCAATTGATACCATCGCAACATTCCATTGCATGGAGAACGAAGTCCTAAGCGGTTGCGACGGAACACCACGCGTCACAACTTGGTGAACGGCGGCGATCCAAACCCGGCCGAGTTTGTCGGCGCAGAGCGAGAGAGAATATCGTGGTTGAGTACAGAAGTTTGCCAGCTCACTGTCCTGTTCACGTCACGGTGAGGAGTGGGGAGAGGTCTAGCGGAATCTGAATTTGGGTTCAAACCTTAACAGGGCCTTTCCCAGGCATCCATACACAGAATTTCCTAGCCTGACATTCGCCCTCATCACAAGTTGCCTTGAAAAATCCATTGGCACTACCTGGTACGCCTGAGCAATTTAGCATCATGTCGCCATACTGATATGAACATAGGGGCAGAGGTCAATAGGGAGGTCAACTTGAATAAAAACCAACTCGTGCGTTGCGCTTGTGCACAAGATGACAGCGTTCTCATATCTCGCTAGATAACGAAATTTAACAATGGGTGCCTCTCGCGCTGACAAAGAGCTATACTTCGAAAAGCTCAAGGAGCTTCTAAACAACTATCGTAAGCCCTTTCGCTTGGTTTACTTAAATATTCCGCTGATAGAACCCCAGCCTCGATCTTCATTGTCAACGTTGACAATGTTGGCTCCAACCAGATGCATCAAATCCGTGTAGCTCTCCGTGGAAAGGGTATCGTCCTGATGGGGAAGAACACCATGGTCCGCCGTGCTCTCCGCACCATCCTTCCCGAATTCCCTCAGTTCGAGCGTCTCCTCCCCCATGTTAAGGGAAATATTGGTTTTGTCTTCGCCAACGGAGATCTCAAGGAAGTTCGTGATATCATTGTCGCAAACAAAGTTGCCGCCCCTGCTCGTGCTGGTGCTTTCGCCCCCATGGACGTTACTGTTCCTGCCGGTAACACGGGCATGGAACCCGGAAAGACGTCTTTCTTCCAAGCTCTCGGCGTCCCCACCAAAATTGCTCGTGGTACCATCGAAATTGTTTCCGATGTCAAAGTTGTCACCGCTGGTACTCGTGTCGGGCCGTCCGAGGCCACCCTTCTCAACATGTTGAATATATCACCATTTACCTACGGTATGACCGTTGTCCAAATTTACGATCAGGGGAATACCTTCTCTCCTGATGTTCTCGACATTGACGAAGAGGAGCTCGTTGGTCGCTTCCTTACTGGTATAAAGACCATTGCTGCCATCTCTCTCGCCCTCAATTACCCGACTATCGTCTCCGTAACTCACTCGCTCGTCAACGCCTACAAGAATGTTCTCGCTATTTCCCTGGCCACTGACTACACCTTTGAGGGCTCCGAGAAGGTGATGATAACCAGTGTTAGTGACTCCCAAACTATGCAAAACTAATGACTTTTATAGGTGAAGGAATACCTTGCCAACCCAGAAGCATTTGCATCGGCTGCCCCTGCTGCTGCTGCTCCCACCGCCGCCGCAGATGCCCCTAAAGTCGAAGAGGAGGAGAAAGAGGAATCCGATGATGATATGGTACGTGTTTTATAATGGCAGGTACATGAGCGAACGCTGAAGAACATGCTACTGTACAGGGCCTGGGGCTCTTCGACTAAATGAGTAATATACGAGTGTAGTCGTCCGAGGTTGTTCCACACATGTCTCGCTGTGTATACTTGCGTAAAAGTAGAACAATATGATTGGTATCACGAAGGAAGGAAACCGGAATATCATCGGAGAGCCGGAACAAACAGGAGACACCAAAGTGTGATCATCGTGACGGTGGTCTACGGCACTCCAACAAGAGGTGACATGGTCAATGACGAACGTTTGTAGGCATAAGAGACGCTGGGTATATAACAACCAACAAGCGCATCAACCTAACATTCTCGATCCGATTATCTTTCCTGATCTGGCATTGCGCCCTCGGTTTTGGGTCATTTAGTTACATTGCCCTCTATATAAACCTTTCGTTCCCTCCCCTTACAACTTACTTTCACACCATTACTCACCATGGATAGGCCTGGCGGCCACCTCATCGTTGTCTCCAACCGCCTCCCGATCACTATCACCAAGGATGCCCAGGGCGAGTACCATTTCAAAATGTCCTCAGGTGGACTAGTCTCTGCTCTTTCCGGCTTCAAAAAGTCCCTCAACTTCACCTGGATCGGTTGGCCTGGATTCTTCATTCCCCCCAAAGATCGCCCTCATGTCGACCAGCGGCTGATGGAGGAGTACTCATGCCAGGCCGTCTATCTGGACGATGACGTAGCCGACCGTCATTACAATGGTTTCTCCAACTCGATACTCTGGCCCCTCTTCCACTACCATCCGGGTGAGATGAACTTTGATGAGGCCAATTGGTTGGCGTACCGGCAAGCTAACATGCAGTTCGCCGAGGCCGTTCGTCAACAAATTACACCTGGGGCAATGGTCTGGGTCCAAGATTACCACCTCATGCTCTTACCTATGCTCCTGCGTGGACTCATTGATGGGCGCAATGCCGGGGGCTTTACCCAGGAACAACTGTCTCAGATCACAGAGGGAGTGGAGGGCGAAGAGTTTGGATCACCAAACGCTGCCAGTATTCCCGGTATCAAGATCGGCTTCTTCCTTCATACTCCATTCCCAAGCAGTGAGATATACAGGTAATATTTTTGTCGCGCATAATCGCCCACTTCTCATAAATTGTGTTATCCTAGGATTCTGCCGGTGCGACGAGAGATTCTATATGGTGTTCTCTATTGTGATCTCATCGGATTTCACACCTATGACTACGCGCGTCATTTTCTCTCGTCCTGCACACGTATCCTTGGGCTACCAACGATGCCAAACGGTGTAGAGTTCGAGGGGCGGTTAGCTCATGTTGGAACATTCCCTATTGGAATTGAACCTAGCTCCTTTGTCGAAGTATGTTTGGTACCAAGGCATATGACACGATATGCTGAACCAATCTCCGATTTTTAGAACCTGCAGAAACAATCTGTCAAGGACCGCGTCACTCAGCTTGAGCAGCGATTCGGCGGTGTCAAAGTCATCGTTGGTGTGGATCGTCTCGACTACATCAAGGGTGTGCCACAGAAGTTGCACGCTATGGAACTCTTCCTGACACAACACCCCGAGTGGATTGGAAAGGTATGTACTGTCTGCGGGCCTTCAACTGTCGCTTATCACTCTCTTGAATGTCCCGACCTCAGATCGTACTTGTTCAACTTGCTGTGCCATCACGCCAGGATGTTGAGGAATATCAAAACCTCCGGTCAACGGTGAATGAACTTGTCGGTCGAATTAACGGACGGTTTGGCACCGTCGAGTTCATGCCCATCCATTTCATGCACAAGAGCCTGCCCTTTGACGAGTTGTGTGCTCTGTATGCTGTTAGTGATGTATGTCTTATTTCCAGCACCAGAGACGGGATGAATCTGGTACGTTTGATTGAACTTTCATTTCTTAGGTTCTCACGGTATATCTGGGATCAGGTATCTTATGAGTACATTGCCTGCCAGCAGGCAAGGCAAGGTGTGATGATACTGTCCGAATTTGCCGGGGCCGCTCAGAGTTTGAATGGGTCAATCGTCGTCAATCCATGGGATTCACAGCAGGTTGCAGACGCTATCCACGAGGCCGTGACCGTGGATGCTGCCACACGTGTTGAAAACCACCGAAAGCTATTTAAATATGTGAACAAGTACACGGCTGCATTCTGGGGAAGCAGCTTCATCAAGGAGATGAGCCGAATCGACGCGGAAGACATAAACAACAGTGGCCAGGCTGAGTTTGAAGCATCGTCTGATGGAGTTGTTCAGAGTATTACCCCAGTCATCGCTGCAGCTTAACTTACCGGCTTGAATACTTAGATGTAAATTTATTGTTCACTCCATTTCGTCATTCGAGTAGAGTCATGTATTGTCCGCGGGCCATCCCTTGCACCAGGGTCCAGACCCAGTCCAGCAGTGGCCCGAACAAATTCTCTGTGATACTTATACTTACCTGGGCGTCAAATGATAGGTACAATTCTTGATGTCATAAGACAGAATCCGTCTCTTGTACATGCTATTTTAGGATTTTGGACGGGAATGATCCGTATGCGTCACTATGCTGTGGAAATTGATGAGCGCCGAGCTCTCCACTAGGATGGACATACCTCGCTGCAAAATCCCAAGTCCAGCAACAAGTGCATTAATGCGAGACAACCACGAAACCTTTGGGGCTTTGGGCATGGCTTTCCAAGGCCAAGGTTAGATGGCGTGATAAAGGACTCCGAACCTTACACTGACAGGCATAGCCTCACGTTCTGACTGCCCCACATGGATGTCGTTGGGAAGCCCAAGAGGCTGGGCGTTCCTGCTTTGAGCTTAGGGCCAGATGGCGCCATGCGCGAGCCGGGTGGTGGGTCTTTTAGAAGATCCAATAAAGCGCGTTGACTGCGCACCAAAACGAGAGACTGGCATATGCATGCACTTCACTGTTTCACTGGGCCATGCCACCAAGCCTGATAATGCCTCGAAGATGCAATGCGGGCATATAACAGCACCATGAGGTGTTTGTCTCTCTAAAAATGGAGAAGACATGAGACAAAGGATCCCGATGGTATTGTTTTCGATCTCACAGAAACGGGGATACGTGAGGTCACAACCAATGAGGCAGGTGCGCACGTCCCGTGAAAATGCCTGGTTTCATCGAGGCATCAGCTCAGGTAGTCAGCGTGCACACTTTCATAAGAACTGCTCATCCAGAAGCTGCTAAGTATGTAGGTAGAACCGGGAAAGTGAGCTGGTGCGTTCGGTCGCTGAATGATTAAAGACTCGTGCCGTTACCCTAAAATATTAAGACATGCCCAGACAAAATCATGACCCCAGGCCTGGCTCGATTCTCAGTTGAGTGCAACATATGGGTTCGACGGAGAACATGCGGAGAACCTGTAGAGGTCTCCTTTCATGTTGATGGTCCTGGTTGAGCTTTCCTGGACATTGTGAGTTTATAACACTTGGCAATGACAAACGAGTCGAGAGCCTTTACCTGTACAGCCATTGGATGTATGACGGAAATTTCGAACGTCGCGAGCATCAAGTAGGACGAAAGCCGGCTGACATGGACAATCAAAACACTTCAATCAAACAACTTGTGAACATTACTCTTACTCGATCTAACCGGAATTATATTTCCACAAGGGGCAGAATATCAGATTTCGATAAAGACACTGAGAGATTAACGCCTTGGCATTTTTTTGGGTCGGTCGCACCAGGATCATTGAGACTGGAATAACTTCGGTGACGGGAACCATCCCGGGGCTTGTTCTGTGAGCCAGCAGCCCTAAGCCCTGGAATCGAGACACTCGCATGCCGGGGGAGGACCATGCCTTGGTTTTGTTGAAAGACAGGTCTCTAAATCGGGGTCGACAGTCTGCTGAGATGGTTCCCAGATCGGATAACTTGCAAGGGTCACAGAGTTTTATCAGCACCGCCGACCTGTCTACCAACACTGCCGTCTGGGTCAACGAGCTCTATCCCCTCAACATTTTTCCGCGGCCCCGAGTCTCAGGCTTCCCACTCTAGACAATGGATCTTTTCAGAGACTTAATTGGAGGCGGACTGGCGTAATGGTTAACGCGCCAGTTTCCGGTGTGGGATCCGCAGCGAGCTGGAGATTTCTGGGTTCGAGTCCCAGGTTCGTCGCCACCTTTTTTGATGTGAGGACTTGCCAAGTTGACAGACCTTTCAACTAAACAAGCCCGTTATCAAGTAGGGGGCGATATGGTATTTTGTCAGCACGGCTCTTTGCCGTCTGTAGTCGGAGTATGTATAATTATACTATGCGTGCTGGACCCAACCAGCCGGTGAAGAATATTCTTCGCTCGATTCGAATCCCTAGCTATGCCACAAGATGTCCCAAAACATCCAAGACATCCTCATGTAAATCAGAAAGGTCCAACTTAACCCCTTCCATCTCGGTGTTGCGATCACGACGCTCTCAAGGCTGCTACGTACGTAGAGACTCAATAACATAATGGCCCTGAGCTGCGGCGGTAGGGGGCCTGTCAGGAACTGCCGCGTCGCCACGAAGGTGTAAGGGTGGGAGCCATCGCGACATTTTGTGCTGTATTGAAGAAGCCTTTGTCATGCGCTTCCAGGTACGCGAATAGTAGTGTATTTACACGGATGTGTCGGATCTGGTAGAAGGGTTTACTGGATTGGGCTCTCCATCGTTTAGTGACATCACACCAATTAGAAGGGAATTCTGAACCACCAGTCCACCGATAGCCACATACTGTGGTATATTAATCGGGCAGGAGTAAGGGTCCAGATTTAATAGCAATCCATGGCGGCGGCGGACCCACAACTGGAACTGATCCACACAAATTGGGAGAGCCATGCTGTTGCTCGTCCATACAAACCATGTAGTGTGATAGTGCTGTTTTTTGATGTCTTGCTTCGAGAAACAGATGGGTCAATAGCAAGAAGGCAGAGAGATACAGGAGATGATCGGTTTTAGGAGGCTTCGACACCATTCAGATAGGGGGATGTCCGATTGAGGACCAGTTGGGCGAGCGCAGTTGAAGTGGCCTTTTCGTTGGGGACGTTGCGGTAATCGCTTGGCGTTTGGATAGCCTGGTCCAAGCGGTGCATGCTCTACGCCGGGGTTGGTCGGCGTCGGGAGGGGTGGCCGAGCCCTCTGGACCGCCTCCCTTTTATATGTGTCGTGCGATGTAGGCCACAGATCTTTTTTGTCGGACGATGAGCATTTCCGCCGTGTTGTTCTATTTCTGAATATCGGAACAAGCATTAACCTTTGGGAACACGAAGGCGAAATGAGGTTCTGGTGTACGCATATTGCCAGTGGAGACATGACGGTGAGTGACTGCGTTGGAGTGTTATTCATTTATAAGACTTGCTAGTGATTCGATATGCTCCATAGATCAGTTTGGTTCAGTTCACACTAAATGAATGCCCTCGAGTCAGGAGAGGCTGTGCGAAAGGGAATAGAAAGTTCTGAAAGAACAAAAGGGCGGATGAGTGCCTCCATTGACGTGCCAAGAAGCTGGGGGGCAACAATGTGCTGTAGCGCTGGCACTCTGATCTGGTCTTAGGAGGTTTCTTTTTCTTTTTCTTTCTTTTTTCTTTCGGACAATATCGTTGTTGAGAGGCTGCGTCAATAAGCAATGCAAAGTACGGGACGGGTTGTGTAGGGATTGAGCATGGACAAAAATTTCAGGGGAAGGGTGGGAAAAAGGCTGTGTGGTCTTGGCGCCGGAGCCCCCAATTTATAGGTGTGGTTCAAGTTGTCGTGCTCGCCCTCTTTTCTCCCAACAATGGTCATGACGGGCGAGGGATCAGCAAATATTCCTTCCATCAATGTAACCGACGCAAATTCATCGACTCCGGCTCTTGTCCCAGAGGTCGCTCCCTCACCCGACACCGCACTTCTCTCTCCCGCCTCACACCCCGTTCGCCCCTCTCTCGATCCTCCCCCCTCCCCTGCTCCTTCCGAATACTCCTCCACTTCCACCTACCCCCCCTCCCCTACCACCTCTGTCAACTCCAGCAACCAGTTCAAGACAACCCTTGCCCTCCGCGAGAACCAGCCCGATGACAAGTCAGGTCTCACCTCCCTCAACATGCTCAATCCTCAGGATGCACAGGGTGCTACTCATCGTCGCAAGGCCAGTAATGCAACATTCAATAGTGCCGTCACAGAAGCGGATACCGAAATGGGTGAATTGACAAAGGTGAAATCCTATGCGACTTCCCTTACCCACGTCAGTCCTCACGCGTCTTCGACATCAAAGACCTCCGAGCCGCTAGCTGCTGTCGCAGGGGGCGATAAGAAAGAGAAAAAGGACAGGAAGAAGAAGGACGCGAAAGATCCGAATGGCGAGCACGAAGGAAAGACTACTCATCAACTCGAGCTACTCCAAGACGAGGGTTTTGATCCCACCCCTTTCGCGTTCAAGCCGTATCAACTTGCCCATATGCTTGATCCCAAGAATCTCGACACGCTTATTGGCTTTGGAGGAATTTCTGGCTTGCTTCGTGGCCTTGGTACCAATGCCGAACACGGGCTTACAACCAAATCACTCCCAAGGTCAAGGACGATCGATAACCAGTCGAGCACCGCTTCCCCTACCAGCCCTTCGTCACCCAATACTGGGCTTCCTACCATTACCCTCACTGAACCGAGTGGCCTTGTTAGGGAGCCATCCGGCAATGAAGACCACCCCGCGTACACCGCCACTCTTGACGACCGTAGACGTGTGTTCGGCGGAAACTACCTGCCTCAAAGGCGCAGTAAGAGCTTACTCCAGCTGATGTGGCTTGCGATGAAAGATAAAGTCTTGGTTCGTCCGCAGAGTGTCTTTTTTCCTAGATGATAGTCTCATTAGGATATATTACAGATTTTGCTTTCAATTGCTGCGGTCATTTCCTTGGCCCTGGGCTTCTTCCAGGATTTCGGGACTCCTCGTGAACCTGGCCAGCCACCTGTTGAATGGGTTGAGGGCGTTGCCATCATGGCCGCTATCAGTCTCGTGGTATGTACTTCTCATACTTACCTCCGTCCTCATTCACATGGCGGGATCAGGTTCTCGTCGGCTCTCTCAATGACTGGCAAAAAGAACGACAATTCAAGGTGCTAAACGAGAAGAAGGAGGAGCGTGGTGTTAAGGTAATTCGTGATGGTCAGGAGAAAGTGATTGACATAAAGGTAATGCTGTTGTACGAGTTCCTTCTTGTGTATCTAACGTGTCTTTGTCCTCAGGAAGTTCTTGTGGGCGATATCGCACTCCTCGAGCCTGGTGAAATCGTTCCCTGTGATGGTGTTTTCTTGTCTGGACACAACGTTAAATGCGATGAGTCTGGAGCCACTGGGGAGTCAGACGCTATCAAAAAGCTTTCGTACGATGAATTGGTTGGACTTATGAAGAATCGGGACGTTGCACACACGGACTGCTTTATTGTCAGCGGGAGCAAGGTTACTGAAGGGATTGGGAAATATGTTGTCGTTGCTGTTGGCATGAAGAGCTTCAACGGCCGCATCATGATGGGTATGTTATGATTGTTCGTGGTATCTGTACCCTGCATTCTAACAAGGTAACAGCATTACGAGGCGATACCGAGAACACCCCTTTGCAATTGAAGCTTAACAGCCTGGCTGAGCTAATTGCCAAAGTAGGCTCGGCCGCTGGTCTCTTACTCTTCTCTGCCTTGATGATCCGATTCTTCGTGCAACTCGGCACCGGAGATCCTCCTCGGTCAGTCACCTCTCATCTCCCCGTACACTAGTGCTTATGTCGGGTCCAGGACTGCGGACCAGAAGGGCATGGCTTTTGTGGATATTCTCATTATTTCTGTGACGTTGGTTGTAGTCGCTGTTCCTGAGGGTGCGTCAAATGGTTTTGTTCTACCTGGTATCAAATAACGTCTACACAGGCCTCCCACTCGCCGTCACTTTGGCGTTAGCATTTGCTACTAAGCGAATGACCTATGAGAAGTTGTTGGTCCGTGTTCTTGGTTCATGTGAGACCATGGCCAATGCCTCAGTCATTTGCACCGACAAAACTGGCACCCTCACCCAAAACGTTATGACGGTTGTTGCTGGCTCAGTTGGTATTCACGCTAAGTTTGTTCGTCAACTCGACGACAATGCCGAGCGTTCGAACGCTGATGGCATGGGTGAAACGCGCAAACACCCCGAGGATTTCTCTATCGACCAGGTGAAGCTCAATGATGTGATGTCGCCCCAACTGCAGGATCTTTTTAATGAAGCCATCGCTATCAATTCAACTGCATTCGAGGATACTGATCATGAGACGGGCGAGGTGATCTTTATTGGAAGCAAGACGGAAACCGCACTACTTCTGTTTGCAAAGGAACTTGGTTGGCGCAACTTTAGGGAAACTCGCGAGGGTGCCTCAATCGTCCAGATGATACCTTTCTCGAGCGAACGCAAGGCTATGGGTGTTGTCATCAAGCTGCCAGGCGGTGGCTATCGTCTTTATACGAAGGGCGCTAGCGAAATTTTGTCCAAGAGATGCAAGTTCCACGTCGTCGTCAATAAAGATAGCAACTTCGATTCCAGTGGTACTGTCCAGACCAAGCGGATCGACGAACTGGCCGAGGAAAATATCAGTCGTACTATCATATTCTACGCTAATCAATCCCTGCGAACGATTGCTCTATGCTATCGGGACTTTTCTGCGTGGCCACCCATGGGCAGCACCGTCAATGATCAGAATGAGGTGAGCCAATCCTGCTGGTGCTGGCTTCTGGTCATGCACTCGTGTTGAGGTTACTGAATGTCAATAGGTTTCGTACGAGGAGCTCACACAAGATCTAACCCTCATCGGGATTACTGGTATCGAAGATCCGCTTCGAGATGGTGTCCGTGCATCTGTTGTCAAGTGTCAGCGTGCTGGTGTCACTGTTAAGATGTGTACTGGTGACAACGTCCTAACTGCTCGCTCGATTGCGAACCAGTGTGGAATATTCACACCCGGCGGGATCATTATGGAAGGCCCTGTTTTCCGGAATTTGACTCAACCTGAAAGAGTCGAAATCGTACCTCGACTGCAAGTTTTGGCTCGCTCTTCCCCTGAAGATAAGAAGGTCCTGGTCGAGACGCTCAAGTCCATTGGCGAGATAGTTGGCGTTACTGGCGACGGTACCAACGATGGTCCCGCCCTTAAGACAGCCAACGTCGGTTTCTCGATGGGTATTGCTGGGACCGAAGTTGCCAAAGAGGCCTCGGATATTATTCTCATGGATGATAACTTCTCTTCCATCGTCAAAGCCATTATCTGGGGTCGCTGTGTTAATGATGCTGTCCGCAAGTTCTTGCAGTTTCAAATTTCTACAAACGTGACAGCCGTTGTGATCACCTTTGTAACCGCTGTTTCGTCCTCCAGAGAAGAATCCGTGCTTACTGCAGTGCAACTTCTTTGGATTAACATTATCATGGATACCTTTGCTGCCCTCGCATTGGCAACTGATCCCGCTACCGAATCGCTCCTTGATCGCAAGCCGGAGAGAAAGGGGGCCCCCCTGTTCACCACCGACATGTACAAGATGATCTTGTTCCAATCCATCTACCAGATCATCATCACTCTCATTTTCCACTTCCTTGGCCATCGGATCCTCGGTATTGATTTCTCCGAACACGGTGACCTGGTCGTCCAGACACTAGTTTTCAATGCCTTTGTATTCGCACAGATATTCAACTCTATCAACTGTCGGCGCCTCGATAAACACCTTAATATCTTTGAAGGAATTCTTCGCAACCAATACTTCATTGGCATCACCCTTCTCGGTAAGTACGATCACTGTTTTATCCCTCCACTATCATCTGAACCCGTCCTACAGAGATCGGTATTCAGGTGCTCATTGTCTTCGTCGGAGGCGCCGCCGTCCAGGTTACCCCCCTGCCAGGTCGCGAATGGGGTATCTCACTGGCACTTGGCATCGTTTCAATACCTTTGGGTGTTTGTGTTCGACTGTTACCCAACGAGCCGTTCGACAGGGCCTTCCGCGTCTTGGGCCTATTCGGAAAGGAGGAAGTGTTGCCTACCATGCGTCCTGACAAGGAGACGTGGAACGGTGCCATCAGTCTCGTCCGTGATAACCTGAGCTACTTTGCTGGAGTTCGTGGTGGTCGGATGCGTGCTTCCTCCTTCGTTGGAAAGAGCAGATCAGCTCGTTTGAGCAGCGACCAAGAGAAGCTTCCTATGTGAGTCTTGACATCTCTCTCTCTATTGCAGAACACTCAATAGGCTGTTAAATTTAGGCAATCTGTCTTGACGATGGTTCCTACCCTCATTGCTGGAACTGTTGCCACAGGAGCACGTTATACCCAGCCTGGCTCACTCTCTGATCCTGCACACGCCGATCCCTCGAAATCCTCAGCCGCTCTCTGGGAAGGCAAATTACAGATCCACCCGGATACGCCTAGAGACGATCCTGCATTCGTCCGATTTGGCGGTAACCAGAATGTCGCATAACGATAATGCCGCACAACATAATCCACCCTCGCTCTCACCGAATCTTGGTCATTCCTCATGGGCCGCTGTTGGCATTACCGTGCCTCGCCAGGCTACATCAGGCCAGGCGGGAAAGACAGTTTAGCCGGCCTCAGGTTGGCTAGCAGCGAGCACGGCATTTATACTACACCCTCCCGCGACTTCTTTACGTTAAGTACGTTAAACTATAGAATATGCATGACGTTTATGGTACCTCAATTTTATAATTACCACCCAGCTTTTCACTCTTTTTCTTAACGGGATATAACGACGACATAGCTTAAAGTGAACAGATACCCCGCCACAGCCCACTGGTTGTAGCCTAGGTCATTTCTTTCATGTGTATCTTTAACGTTTTCTCCCAATTATTGCGTGTACACACAATTATTGACCTTGATGGCTTGTGACCTAGATTTTTATATAAAAAGCATCTTGTGGGATACATGCGTAGATGATATTCGCTAGGATATTGCCCGCTGGTCTGGCTTACACCAGGATTCGCACTTCTTGGACATGGTGTTTATTAGAAGTAGCTCCTTTTACCTAGTAGCGGGGTGGGGTCGATTCGTAGCTCCCTCTCGAATAGACATTCAACGGTCCCGTTGACTTCGTGCCCCCGCAAGTTGATGCCGCTCTTAGTGAGGGCCGCCCCAAATGAGCGTCCTTACAAATATTTGCAGAACAGACACGGCAGCACGCTGGGTTGGCGGCATGTGCGCTCGAGGCGAGAGAGAAACGGGAGTGGCTGACGCGGTGCAATTTATCGTGCTACAGAAACCATCGGAATCGACAGGCATTATTTTAATACATAGGCCAGATGGGGGGAACTCCTTGAGTGAATCTTGTCAAAAAAAAAAAAAGCAAGGAGTGGGGAAATATGCACCAAGGATTCGACAAAAACAGGGGCTTCACCGGGAATCGAACCCAGGTCACTTGCAATTGTACTAACAAGCCCAAAGCAAGTATCGTACCTCTGGACCATGAAGCCTTGTTTAGAGCGACAAGTTTCAATATCATGTGCCATGTGTGACCGCACCCAAAAAAATTGGCCAGACAACCCACCGGTCGCTGCAGGCCCCCGGAAGCGTGCTCAAAGGGAACAAAAAAAGAGGGCTTCGCCGGGAATCGAACCCGGGCCACTTGCAGTCGGTTGTGAAGACCCAAAGCAAGTATCGTACCTCTAGACTACGAAGCCGGCATACCGATTGGTTCCAACTTACAACCACGCTCATCTCGATGTAGGGCACTTCTTCTTGACGCGTATTGTTGCGAATATACCCGTATATGCATCAAGAGGAGGATGGGAGGAATCATTGAGAATGAAGATGAAGCTAGATGTGTGACCAAATAGGCATTTTTGCTGGCGGAGTGTTATTTGCAGTGGCCACTCGCTTTGAGACCAAACTACAACCTTGCCACGCAGGGCTGAAGGATCTCACCACCCATAATGTCCTTCTTCTCAAACACTGCTTCGACCACGGTCGCAGCTACAAATTCTGCGAGTGCTGAAAAAGACATCGAGGTTGCCGATCCCCCCAGTGACTCCATTTCTTCCCTCTCCTTTTCGGGCCAAGCAGACTATTTGGCTGTCGGAAGCTGGGATAATAGCGTATGGATTTCTTCACAACCCACAGAGCGCGTTCTTTGGCATGTTTATTCTGCTTCTTAGGTGCGAATCTATGAAGTAGGTGCAGGAGGCCAAACACAAGGCAAGGCCATGTACCAGCATCAAGGGCCAGTGTTATCTGTCTGCTGGAACAAAGTACGTACTCTGTCCCTTCTCCTTCCATAACTAATACGACTATCTGCCACAGGAAGGGAACAAAATTTTCTCCGGAGGTGCCGACAATGCAGGACGTATGTTCGATGTAACAACTGGCCAAGCTACTCAAGTCGCCCAACACGACGCGCCGATCAAGGTCGCAAAATGGATTGACGCGCCTCCGTCGGGCATTTTGGCAACAGGAAGCTGGGATAAAACCATCAAGGTATTTTCCTCGCAATTTTGGCATCACCAGGCTCTAATCTCACACATATAGTACTGGGATGTCAGGAGTCCTAACCCCGTGGCCACTGTGCAATTGCCTGAAAGATGTTACACCTTCGACGTCCAGTATCCTGTTCTCGTCGTTGGTACTGCCGAACGCCACATTCAGATCTTCAACCTGAACAACCCCAACACCGCATACAAGGTCGGCCGACACCGCCTATCACTTGCTGAAATTCATCTCAAACGGCTTACAGACGATAACGTCGCCTTTGAAATGGCAGACCCGTGTCGTTTCATGCTTCACTGCCTCGCAGAACAGTGGATTCGCAGTGGGTAGCGTTGAAGGTCGAGTGGCTATCCAGTGAGTCACTCAGCATTGTTGCGCGTAAGATTGAAACCGACAGACTCCCCAGATATGTCGAGGAATCTGATCCTTCGTGAGTTGCCTCTCCCCCCCCCCCCTCCCCAATGAACTTAATTTACGACTCATCTGGTACCAAGAAACAATTTCTCCTTCAAATGCCATCGTCGCGATTCAAACCCCACTACCAAGGACCAAGCCTTAGTCTTCGCCGTCAATGATATTTCTTTCCACCCTGTTCACGGGACGTTCTCGACATGCGGTAATGTTCATAGATAGCTGTTTGGACTTTCAAACCAACATTCCCCCAGGCTCCGATGGAACCATCCACTTCTGGGATAAGGATGCCCGAACACGGCTCAAGAGTAGGTCTCATTCCCAGTGATTGCACCACTCGTCTCACACACAATCAGGTTTCGATGCCAGTCCTGGACCCATCTCATGCAGCGCTTTCAATCGTAATGGTAGCATATTCGCATACTCCATCTCCTATGATTGGTCAAAGGGTCATTCTGGCATGACCCCAGGAATGCCCAATAAGTTGATGTTACATGCTTGCAAAGATGAGGAGGTCAGAAAGAGACCGAGGAAATAGTCTGCTAGCTCTTATCAACGCTTTTCTGTATCTTTGCTCCTTGTACTCGCGGTTTGAACCAACAAACCAACTTGACTAGTTGATAGTGAGACCTTGCTAACAAGGCGGTAATCTATTATTCTCGTGGTGGTTGCCAAGAGCTGGCCCTAGGATGAAGCGGACCACCCTTACCATCCAGATAGTTGATACAGACCGTAAATACTCGCTGAACTTGACCCCAGCAAGGGAAGGGGAAGCTGGCCCCTATTCCATGTGTTGGAAATGGGGGCCCCTAGGAGCCTTTCAAACACTGTCAACGGTCAGAACAGGCTGGGGTGAAGGCAAACTAGAGGTTCGCGTTCAGGTACTATACTTCACCCTTGATTGATGGTCCCCCCCGATTGCCGCTTTCTCCCTTAATCCTTTCAGAACCTCACCAAATTTGTAGTGACGCCAATACCACATTCCAACTTGATTTATCAAAAACTATGCAAGGATTATCGAGATATGGGGGGTTGGGGTTTGTCACACTCCGAGCAGGACAGTCAATCAAGGGTGAAGTATAGTAGTGTGACTGAGCTTGTCTCTGAATGTTCAGGGGACACCCACGGCTAGGTGGGCCTGGGGATTCATCCCTGTCTTGTGTGCGGGACAATCGATTGAACCCGAGAAGACTCTGAAGCGGAGAACACCAAGCATAGATCGTATATATGTGTCAAGTAGGGAAGCTAGCTAGGGGCCATCAGGCTACCTCCTGGGTGTCAGGACAGCCGGTAAGGGGCCCTTGGTAGAGATGTAGAAATCGCGGAAGTCATCTTCATATTGCCGAGGATTGTAATCGGAGGGGAACTCGAAGTCGAAATGGTGCATAAACAAACAGATTACCAGGCGCATTTCTAAGTAGGCCAGTTGCCGACCAGCGCAGTTTGCCGGACCACAGGAGAATGCAAGGAATGCATTTTGGTTGAGCCTGTATGCGTCTCTATCGTTGAAAATCTCTGGTTCCAGCTCCTCTCTCTGCTCCTCGGAGAGCCAACGTTCTGGGATAAACGACTCTGGGTACGGGGAAAAGTTGCGCGGGTCCTTGTGAACCAGGCCAAAGGCGATGGACGCAGCAGTTCCTTCTGCAAGGTGACTGCGAGTAGCGCCATCAGGACTGTCAATTCCGGGAGGAAGGGAGCGTGGCTCACTATGGTCCAATCATCGTTCCACCCGTACCTGTTTTGACCTCCCTCTGTGATCCGCTGAGTACGGGGGGCCATAGCCGAAGCGTTTCATATCTTTGGTATGAGTCGATATCAGTTCCATGGCTTCACGAGATGAAAGGGAGCTTACAAAACAGCATTGAGATAGTCTAATCCTGCTTGTTTTTGAGGGTTCAGGAGATCGTTTCCCAGACTGTCGACCTCTTTTTGAACACGTCGATAGACTTTGGGGTACCTCATCATAAAGTATATAGATGTAGTCAGAGCACTTGTGGTCGTGTCTGCACCTGCGATAATTGCCAACGAGCCTGTGTGCAGCTTCTGTGAAGCTCGTTCGTGAGTTCTCCGATTGAGCACTCACTGTCACTCATGATCTCTGCATTTGTAGGTTTTTGTTCCAACACGCCGTCTTCATCGATCTTCAGAGCAAGTAAGGCACGACGAGACCCGGATAATCGAAGGTGACTCACTAGATGGTAATATAGATCTTTGTGAGGTGAACCTTGGAGCTTGCGCTTCGTCGCGCGACCGAACGCGTACCGACGGTATTGTTTAATGCCTTGTAATATAGGCAGATGGTTCGCCACCCGGAGCATTAGCTTTCCGAACCAGGGGATGTTCCCAAAGAAGAATAAAGTTCTGTGATAACATTCATGAACAACAGGGTCAAGCCCTGAGGCAGAGACCCACACTCACTCTTGTGATCCCTCAAGAAGATGCCATAAGTTGTCCTGGTCTCCGTTCTTCATCATTTCTGGCCCCTCCCCAAATCTGCAAATAGTTTATCCCCTGGTAGCAAATAAATAAGGAATGGACGTAACGTACACCAGGTCACTCATTACATCGAACCTACATCAAAGGATAGGCTCGTCTTGTTTCCCCCAAGTAAAAAACGAGTTACTTACGTGTAATACCCCATCCACGTAGTCATATCGACTGGTCCCGGTGCTTTCTGTGTGAGCAATTCGATCATCTGGGTTGTCCTTGTCACCAAGAACTTCTCGTAGTGCTTAAGAGCCGCAGAATTTAAAGCACGGATCCATGGTTTTCTTCTGCGGATATGTTCCTTCCTATCCCGTATTGCGACAAGATTTCTAACTGGAGCAGCTTCGGGTATACGACCTTCCCAAACTGTGAGAGTGTGAGAGGGTGTAGAACGGTGAATATCGTGGTGAGTACCGACATTGGCCTTTTGGTTGCCCTGGGGCACCCATCAGAGGATCGATAGCTGCTACATTGGTAATCGACACCTCGTTTGGACCTGTCGTCGAGATCAGTGACATTTTAATGCCAACCGAAAGAAAAAAAAAAACACACCGATTCGTACTATCTCTCCGTACTTTTTGTGCAATGCAGCAAGGAACTTGTGTTGCTTCCCAGTTCGTGTGATCAGTGCCCAGTAGATTTTTGTAACCTTGCATAAGAGTGGACCGGGGTATCGAGCGACAGGGTGCCATGGAGACAGACGGTAGAGGACGATCGATGATACCAGTGTCAGAAGGAACCTGACGAACGATTTAAAGAGGCTCGGCAGAAGAGGCTGGGACCTGTCGCCGAAGACGAGACATGTGCAAGCTGGGACGACGAAGAGAAGGGCGAACAAACGGGAGAGCAGAACTCTTTCATCACGTCTGAAGACTTGGTGGACGACCTGGAGGGTTCAAGTGATGGGTTGAAGTTGGAAGTTGGTGGACGTACGAGGGCGGCTGCAACCGTTGGCAGTAAGTCTGGTGCAATTCTTCCCATCACCAATGTCCAGAGGGGAATGGTGCAGAGTAGCAGGGATGGACCGCTACATTTATACAGTGGTTTTTGTGTGAAGGAGATTGGGGTTGATGGTCCAACTTGGTGCAGGCATCGTGATGTGATGTGGTGTGATTTTTTAAAATTCACGGCACGGCTTGGCTGTCCCATTTGGTCCCTGAAAACCATTCTGGAGACCTACGGACAAATCCATCGTCTCAAGGCATGTGCAGGGGGCGGCTGATATCTGAAAATCAGGGCTCATCCTCTGAATGTGTTTCAGTCGGAATCATTAGTGGAGCCTGGTGGGGCTGAGGGCAGCGATGTACCTGTAGGTCCTTATTGTCCAAATTTGTCCATACCAGGTCAATTATACGATTAGGCTTCAATGTGGCAGTAAATATGTGAGTGAAGCTGTAGAGAAAACCAGCCAAATAAATATCTATATTTATGAAGAACATCTCGCGTCCACTCCTCTCACTCCTCTTTCTGCCCTTGAACCTCAAGCAGAGGATCCAGATGAGACTCAGGATGACGATAAGACTTTCCAACACGGTCTGCCCACGTGAAGTACTGAGGGGGATGATTTCAGATGGTAAATAAACCCTTGAAGGCAAAACAAGACACGCACCTGCCCATAGTTGCAAGTGAAATAAAGGTGGTGGAGCGTGTGGTGGGCCGGTCCATTAATGACATTCTCCAAAGCATGCCCAGTAATCATATCAGAGTCGTGGATCTAAAGACCATTGAATCTCGGTGCTGGTATGGAAATGAACAACAATGACATACGAAGATACTCCAGAAATTGATGGCAACAAACAGTACCAGGTAAACCGTACGATGAAGAGGAAATAGGAAGATGAACAAGTGGTATGGCACCGATTGGAGGTAACCATCGACGGGGTGGAAGGCATGTGAGGCAAAGGGTGTCGGGACTGACAGTGCATAGTTAGGGTTAGTTATCTGTGAGAAAGCGAATTCAATGCCTACTGATCCACTTGTGATGAGGTTTGTGGAAGATTTTGTAAAACACAGGAAGGTGCAGCCAGCGGTGCACCCAGTAGATGCAATAATCAGTAAACAACAAAAAACTGAGCAGGGCGTCAGTAAATGGCAGTCGTAGTAGCGGCCAGCAAACACCTACAATGGCACGGATAGAACAAGATACGCGTAGCCGTACGTGTCCAAGCCATCATAGAGTTTGGAGTAACCCATTACTTCAGCTTGGAACCATGGAAGCGTCAGAAGCGTCATGAATGGGAATGCCTTAAGGCTGGACTGGATTTCAAGTTTGACTTGGTTGTTGAGAAATCGGGGATGCCGCATCATATCATGATTGAAGATGAATTTATACGACAGTCCCAGCGAATAAGAAATATAGAATGTGGATCCCTATCAGTGTCAAGACCACTATGGAGAGGACCTGTCGAGGAATATAGTCGCGAGGCCACGCAGACACTTGAGACATTGATGGCAATGTGGTTGAAACACCACGCAACGAGGCGATACCGTCGTCAGCAATGGGAGGATGTGGTAGTCGTGCAATGATTTGGGCCCATTTTGAAGGTTGATGAGACGACGGATAAAATAGGGGGGGTGGTATTGAAGGAATTCACGATTCCTGGGGAACTTGCAAAGGCAGAGAGGGGGACGAGCTTGGCCCAAAGACGGTCCAGAAAATAATCGTCGCAAATTTGCAGAAGCAAATCCATAGGGATGGTGGCTGCGCGTTTTGCGTAAGTACCGCGAGAACGTGGGTGTTGCCGCAATGTGAAGACTCACCCCACTAAAGTGATTTTATGTAGTTTTCACATACACAATCAGACCACTTTTATTATCACGTGAGCAGTTGCACTGAGGTCTGCTGACAAATCTATATTATCAGATAATCGGAGTCCTCGGCCAATCGCGAACATCCATGATGTCTACGAGCATACCCAGGTATCATGAGCGTTGTATCCGAGGTAATCAGTATTGTTGGGGCCTACTACGCTCCTGCCAGTTTCTTGCTATAAGAAAGTGCTCGGGCTGTAAGTTGTCCATTTTTGTACCATAATAGTACTTAGGCAGATTTCGCAGAGTCGAGAAAGCCAGAGAACCGGGCGCGAGAAGTGGGATAGATCCTGGCTCAATCGCTCTGTGGCGACTGGCGTATATGTACTTTCGGTATCTTTGAATATGTCCGCGGGAAAGCCCGTTCCACGAGACCCCACACGGTCAATGCTGAAGCGCTGACAGGCGTTCCCATGCATCCAGGAGCCCCATCAAATTACGGGAATCCTCATCGGGTATTGGACAACGGCTAGAGAGACAGGCTTGCTGATGAGGCTGTCCTGCATAATTAGGAGGAAGTTCGTCGGGGTTCAGACGTCCACGTTTCTCGACCTTAGGCATGATTGGGCACGCCCCTTTATAAATATTAGTGGCCTGCGGCAGCGTACGTAATTGAAGCGCTACTCACCACGGACGCATACGGAGACCGCTGCACCGCATGCCATGAAACGGCCGTTGTTCGGCGGTTACTGGCCGCCGAAAAGGACGCCAATACGATCCATGTCCTCCCCTGGCCATATGGTACTCTTGATGCCACCGAATCGCCCATGGAGGATATGCCTGTGGCCAGTGTTCAATAACAGAAAGCCTATTTCAGAGTGTTCTTGCGTCCCAAACGCGAGCTGGGTGTGAGGTCTGCAATTTAAAAAGATGTTGCATTAAGGGCGCTATGATTCGCTCCATTATGTGTGAAGTCTTGTTGAGATGTCACTCGGTCAGTTCACATTGGTGGGAGGTCGGCACGGGATGTGAGAAATAGTATGACCTACAAGATCGGAACTCCAGAAACATCAAACACACATAACTCGATGCCGCAGTCACAAACCTCAAATTTTCTCACCCTGACCAATAGTCGACTTTTACCTGATACTCCATGGGCATGGGAGTCGTTATGGCGGGATAAAGCCCTGGACCAAAGGAGCTAAGATAACTCGGGTGTGACACGCACGCCCAAGCTGTTTCATGCTTTGCAATGCTAGCCCTCCTGATTGGGCATCAGTCTGGGTTGGCTGTAGCTGTTGTTGGGAATGCGCTTGCAACCGTCGTGCACCATGCCGTGCTTATGGGAATCTCTGGGTATCCTTATAAAACACTACGAGTCCGACCTCGCCTGCTTCTGTGTATCTTGATTGAAGGGTACTTGTCATAACTGTCCTCCAAGATGCTCGCTTTCCGCGCTGTCATTGCCTTGGCTGCCGCCTCCATTGCTTTCGCCGACCCCCTTTCTGCGAGACAAACAACTAACACCAATGCGCAGATCGGTGACATCCTCGATGACCTCTCCGTTCAAGCGCACAACAATGTGTTCAACATAGGTGGGCTAAAGTCTTTGAATGTCTGTAGCCGCACGGTTTTGATGTCTCCCAGTGCAAATGCAAGCTAATAGTACCGCTACCGACGGTACCGTTGGAGTACAGGTCCAGCAGATGATCACGGCTTTCAACACAGCATCCTCTTCTTTGCTTGCGACACCAGTCAGCAGCGGCTCCACTACCGTTCAGCCTACAAATATTGAACTTAGCCGAGTCTTCGGTGAAACTTTACAGTGCGTTGTCCCTTGCCGGGCGTTATACACATCTCATCTGTATTGTAGAGTGATTTCCACTGGTCTCTCCGGCTTGCAGGGGCAGGGCACTGTCCCCAACTTCAACGCCATGATCTCGCAACTTGATCCGGCTGTTGCCCACTCCGTTACCGCTCTGAACACCACCTTGCCAGGCTCCCTTGGTTTTGTCCATACTTTGTGAGTATTTACGAGGTCGCTGAACCAGTCGTATTTTTTTCTGAGAACGATTTTACAGGATGCTTGACGCCCAGCAATTCCTCGTTAAAGAGGGCGCTTGGCCCGAAACCTTGGCTGCCATTGGTTTCTGAGTGTAGATTTGAAACGTTACCATGCTGCTCTCCGTTCCTTTCGCTCCTCAGAATAAATCGTTTTTGTAAATTCTTGAATAAGGCTCTATTTACTTATTATCGTCAACTTCCCGATGCTGAAGGATTTGTTTGTAACGCATGGTGGCAGAATCCCGCTTAGGCGACGCCCCCCCAGGGCCAGAAAATTGGAACCTTCCTGCTCAGGACACTCATTAATTCTAGGAACAACATTGTCTTACGGGACGTACGTTTTGTATTCCTGCCACTTTGGATTGTTGCCGAATTTTTTATCGCCCAAACGCTCAAGAGGAGGAACACCGGAAACCTGGCAAGGTGAATGTCGTTTGACAATTGAATTGATTTTTAGTGTGACGTAGACCCACTTGTCTGAGGAGGTACCACGTAAATAAGGGGCTGACTGCGGCTAGAAGGGCGGTTCCAGGAGGGAAATACGCTGTTTGCAACGAGACTGTAGACAGTGCCCATATGCCGCTCCATATACCCATTTCGGCGACGTAGCTATAGGGAGGGATTAGCTTCCGATGGTTGTATAGCTCCGGTGGAGTAACAGGGCTTACTTGGGATGTCGGCTTATGCCCCAGAGGCCAGATGAAATGAAAAGCTCGTCATGTTGTTTGGCTTCTTTTGCTTTGCGCCACGCGGACTTCTGACGGTCGGCAACGGACTCGACGAGGAGTGAACCAATATACAAGCCAAGAGCCGTATAATCACGAATGCCAAGAGGAGGATTAAGGTGTGCAGGCAGGGCATTAACCAGCCAAACGGGCAACCCAACGATGGTAACCCAAGTCGCTGTGGTCATATCAGCCTTTGCCTTGTCTTTCTTTCTTTTATTTAAAAAAGGAGGTGTGGATAACACTCGCCTTGGGCAAGCCAGTACGCAGAAAATCGCTTGGGTTGTTTCTTTATTTCATCAAAGCGTGAATCACCTCCCGCTTTGATCGCTCGCTGGTCAGAATTGGTTAAGCCAGATTGTTCGCGCAAGCGACTGGTATGTGACTTGCCGCAGCCAGGAAGCTCCCCAGCCTAATGCTCCAGATGCAGACAGCAGCGCTGAGCAGAAGTTGTCGTGGTGCAAACGAAGACAGAGGTGGAAGAGCGCCAGGGACACCGTCCCAGAACTTTGCTTTCAGGGCAGGGTAATACAAAGAGATGAAGGTTGACGAAATCCAACCAATAGCACCTCCAAGATCGTAGTATTTCTCATTTTGTTGCGGGACGAAGATGATGGCGAACACTAGGGGGGTGGTCAGATTAAGGAGACGCATATATCCAAGATATTACAGGTCTGAAGAGCATATGCGCTGGCAATGGGGGGTGCGAGACGAGAGAAGACAGTCATGGTTGAAACGCTGACTGGTGGCTAGGCAGAATGAGGGGGGGGGGGGGGGCTTTTAAGCCTGAAACCGTCAAGTGACCTCATCGGGAAGTGCTCAACTGAGACAAATGTGTCGGATGCGATCAGAATCAACAGGAATTGCAGATGCGTGACGGGACGACGTGACAGAATGTAGTTGGTTGATTGAGTTTCCAGCAGGGCTTGGTTGCCGTATCGCACAACGAGCAACCCGAAGCCCTATCAACTCACCGCTTACTGTCGAAATTAATATTCTTTTGAAGTTGGAGGGATATCTTGTATCCTTTGGAACCGGATTTATCGACTGAGGAAGCCTCACGCTAATCAGTGGGTGGTTTTTGATTTCTGTATTTTATTTGATGCTCAGCCATACCAATAAAAGATTTATCAGGGGTATACATACAGGAAAAGTCTGTCAATCAGGTAATTCGTCTTGCAATCTTTCTTCACTCGGGCTTACTAGAATGTCTACCGCGTCGAGGCCGTCTCGTCCTGACTGTTCTCGTCCTCCAGGGCAACACCATCCATCGTAGCGACCACCATCACCCTTCCCGGTCAGTCATCCCGAGTAAGCCCTTGAACCAGCCTGTTCGATATTCATGTATTTGTCTTTGTAGTTGCAATGGATAACCCCCAGCACTATCAGCCTTTGTCCCATGCACTGAATCCCCCAGTGTCGTCAAGTACCCAGGCCCAGCCCCCATTTACGACCAATATGTATCAACCGAAGTCCCTTGCTCCTCCTTCTGCCGCGAATGAACAGGAGGAAGAGGAAGAGGAAGAAGCGGAGGACGAGGATGATGAGGGAATCGTTGAGGAACAACTGAGCCGTGCTGAGCCGGATGTGCAGGCGAGTCATTCGCCCGCACAGAACCAGAGCAGGTGATCGCCGCAGGTTCTATCTCGCGAGATACAATACTTATCGCTCTGACTTATCAGTACCGATGATTCGAGGGTATCTCAACAAAATGTCTCGCAGACAGGTCAGGACACTCAGGAGCCTGAGCGGAAGCGCCGACCGGGGCGACCTCGTGGCTCTAAAAATAGGAAGCCTCGTGTCGGATCTGCAAGACAGGACGGTAGTTTCTATTACCAAGGACAGCTACAGCCTACGTCTGGACCCCCTCATCTTTCTGACATCAATCCACAAAATCAGCAATATTATGAATTTCAGTGGCGTGTCCTAAACCTTTGCGCAGAGTTCTATGGCGCTGCTGAAGAACTTGTGGTTGGTCACTTACATTGTTGTTTTTTATCATATTCAATTTCTTGTTCTCCATTAGAAAGCGACACCTCCGGTGGTCGTTGCCCAGTGTTACCATATGGGGCCGGGCGCTAAGGTTGACCCTCTCACAATGTTGACGGATGCAAAGCGCGTGTGTGACACTCTAGTGAGTTGGTGCGCTCAAGTTACTTTTCTGGCTCGGGTTATGACCGTATGATGGCTCTGCCCTGCAGTTAGCAAATCCTTCCCAATTAGTATCTCAGCCCCCTCCCCCCATCTTCACCGCGGTCCCGACGTTCTATCCTGCAAACGCCTCTGCATCAGTACCTCCACCAACCAATGCGGTTGCTTCATCTAGCAAGACAACATCGGCACCGAACGTGATCACAAACCCACAGTCGTTTGTCGTTCCTTTGACCGCACAGCCAGCTGCATACCCTCACGCACAATATCCTATATACACCTCTGGACAATATCCCACAACACCATACTACCATCAGTATTATACAGGGACTTATTTTGCCCAGCCCGTGCCTTCTGTGCAACCACAGCAAACGTCCACTTCGAACCCGGCATCTACATCTACTGCTGCTCCTTCCGTTTCAACAAGTGCCGCAACCAGTGCCGTGGGGGCCTGGTCGGACGAGGAAACGGAGAGACTCAAGAAACTTGCGGAAGAAAGCAAAACAGTTGGGACGAGCGGTGAGATAGAATGGGATTGGGTAGTGCATCAGTGGGGAAATACTCGAACAAGGTAAACTTTCATCAAACACGTATAAAATCAATCCCTTCATTAATGATATCCAAGGCACCAAATCTTGATCAAGGCAACCTCCTTAGGCCTCAAGGAGAGTTCTGGAAGAGCCCCGAAGCGGCGACGCGAAAACGAGAGCGAAGGTCCCGGTCAAAGTCCATCAGTATCTGCAACCCCGTCTGCAACGACGACGACGGCGACCACAACCATACCAAATCCCAACGTCACAGTTTCAGCCACCCAGACTGCATCGCCATCCCACAGTCAGCCAGGGTCCACACCAGCAGCCTCGCCTGCCCTACAAAATCAACAGCGTCCAGCTTCGTCTAAAGGACTTTCCGCTGCCGCTACCCCACAGGGGGCAACAGCGTCATCCAGTCTTCCTTGGCCTATGCCCACAGTTGCTGTGAATACGCCATCCCCTGTAATGGGTGCTTCCTCGGTCAATCAAGATCCGCAACGAGCGAGCTATTATCGCCCTCGGCCAGTGGACAATACACAAAAGGCGACCGCCATGGCACACCATCCAGCTCCTCATCCGTACATGTACCAGCCGAACGGTGGCACCAGGAATGTAAGGGAGAACGGAAAGTAAATTGGACACTGGAAATAACACACTCTCATTTCCTTCGGGCTCGAAATTTGATATTCTCTCTGTACTCTGACACTGTCGGCTTGTTATCATAGCGCATTCTCGGTGATCGCATCTTGTACAATCCGAAAACGGGTGTGCCTGAATCTGCCGCGAACTGTGACAGTATCGTGTAATTTTAGCGCTCTAATGTCTCCCTCTTCATTACCACCACAACAGCATCCGGCGACCAACTCGAGGCCACCATCCTCACCCTTGATGTCTTCAACACCGGGAACACCAACACCAACCGTCTCACACTCCACATCTGCGCCTCCGGCAAGCCAAGGCCGGCGTATAGCGCCTTCAACCCCCCCACCACAGCGGACTCGTGCGAGAGATTTATTGAGGAAGCATTATGGTCTGGGGATAGGGCCGCCACCACCTATGTCAGGAAATGTGGCGGATCCCATGAATATGGGTGGGCGACCGTCGTGGAATAAGTTCGAACTAAAGGCATTCATCGGGTTTGTAGATTCCACTGCGTTTGATGCAAGATCGTACTATGAGCAACTCATCACTACTTCTTCACTCCCCACGCTGATTAAACGGGAGAATGAGTTGATCACGGGTATTCACACTATAACTTCTGCTGGGAGCATGGTCTCTGATATGAACCAGAAATCAGACAACTGGACAGCGAAAGACAATCGTTGGTGTACAATCATCACCATGAACTTATCGCGGCTAGTGACACCATTGCAGCGGTAAGCTCCCAATGCGTTTCGCTCATCGTACGTCGGCTCAGTAGATAACACCCACATAGATGAAGTCCCGTGCGGAGAGCCTGGATTCAGATCTCGAGCTCCTTCGGGTAGCGTTCTCAGAAATCTCACGTCTCGCAGCCGAGGTCTCTACAGAGCCTGCAGCAAGGGACAACAGAGGCCAACAGGGAGGCATAATGGCTATCGGCAAATGACATGGAAGTCGACCATCCATTCGAATGTCACGAAAATCTTTCGTGAGGGTGTGCGGGATGTGGCACATGGGGAGCATTATCAGGGTGGAGTTAATTTCAATTTAATGGAAAACGTCCATGCTTCTCAGTTCGCATCGAGATACATTCGCAGCTTGGTAGACAAACTGGACTGATATAACGCCCAAATACTACCTCTGATGGTTGGCTTCAGAGAAGTCAATACTGAGCAGGATCGGTGCACCGCGTGTACGACAGAACAAAAGTGCCGATCTCAACCAAGCAGCGAGCGTGGGGTGTCTAGAGCGCTCGAATCAACAGACACTGCTTATAACATTTTGGCTACTGAATCAGAATCATCCAGGCAAGTATGAAGTAAAACAGTCTATAGCAAGAAGTCAGTCATCTCAGGGTACTGAAGCGGTGAACATACAATAGCGGGTATACGGCAAGAAGGATACGTTGTTGCTCAATTTTTGTGCCGTCCAGGAAATTGACAGAGGCTGGGGTCAAGAAATCAGTGACATTTCAGTGACGAAAGGGTCGCGACCCACCCCAGATACACCATGCCCATGCCAATAGAGCAACCGGTGCTCTTATCCAGATGACACGTACGAAACAGGAAATCAATGCTGCAACATCCAAAGGCGCGATGCAGTAGCCCAGGACGCATAGACCCTGGAAGAAGGATCTGAGAAGGTTGATTTGAGCGTCCAGCACAATGATTTGGGAAGGTGTATTACACTCTGCCTCCGAGCAACTGAGCAAGCCGTCAGTGTTGTTAGGGCCAGCAGCTGAGAAGCGGGACATGCCTTTGCTTGAACGGTGACTGTGAGGGCTCCGAGAGAACAGATGACGATGACACTGGTGAACACGCCCAACGACTGGTCGGGTGGTGCCTACGCTCCAAATGTGAGCATCCGTAGCATGTAAAGGCGAGTGTCAATCACATTAATGCTCAACATGATACCGAGGCATAGGCAGAGTAGCAGAGGGCCCCATAGATCCCAATCCCTGAGGCATATCAGGACACAATCCCGAGCACCGACATAGTAGCATACCTAAGGACTTCTCGGCCAGTTGACTTCCTGGGATACAGCACCTGGACAAGTTTCGAGTATATTGACAAGAGGTCACGGGCCTGACATGGATTGGTCAAGAAGGTTCTTGAAACCTGAGGAAGGACACACAATCGTAGTCGTGACGGGCTCATCCAAAGTGTCAACGCCTGTATACCTGTGGCGGTGTTGGATTTGCATTGTTGTGAGGTTAACTGAATGATAGGTACCTCGTCTCGACTCGTAAACCACCAACGGTTTGCCTGGATGGCTGGCGTTGCGAAGAATTTCCAATATTTCCACTCAGACCAGGATCACTTGACTGTGTAGCCCCACTTGAGGGAGCCAGTAGCTCAGGTTCACGCGCCTTTGCTTTACCCTTACTCGCGTTCTGAGGTAGCTGCGCAGGGGTTGGGTGCGAGAAACTGGGAATGCTATCCTCGTCCAGGTCGTCGTCATCATCTGGCGAATGCGTTAGTACGAGTTGCAACTCAAGTCAGCACCTGGACCTCACCAGCCTGGATGAACTGAGAATGGGCCGGGGTCAAAGGGGTCGTCGAGGAATCCATGCATCCGTATGCTGTCCTTTGCCACGCCCAACACCTGGGTGTGTCACGGTCACAGAAAAGGGTCGTGTGATATCACTTCCCGATCGGGCAGTCTGACGCGTCCTCGCGAATTATTGCGTAGTGCATTAACACACTGTTTTCTCTCTACCACCACCGCACACAGCAATGGTAAGCATGGGTGTTTGTGCTGTGAGCCCAGGATGCTAATGAGGACACTAGGGTAATGCACCATCCGGAATGCCCCCTGGCGATCTGCCAGGCGGAGACAAGGACAAGAAAGACCAACAACCCCAGAAGAAAAAATGGGAACCACCTCTCCCCACTCGTGTTGGCAAGAAGAAGAGGCGCGGTCCCTCTGCAGCGTCTAAGCTCCCCGCTATCTATCCCACAACTCGATGTCGTCTCAAGCTATTAAAGATGGAACGCATCAAGGACTACCTGTTAATGGAAGAGGAGTTCGTACACAATCAAGAGCGTTTGAAGCCAGAGGCTACGAGAGAGGAGAAGAACGAGGAGGATAGGTCCAGGGTTGACGATCTACGTGGTAGTCCTATGGCTGTTGGCACCCTGGAGGAGATTATTGATGACGACCATGCCATCATCAGCACGGCGTCGGGACCTGAGTTTTATGTGTCTATCATGTCCTATGTGGACAAGGACTTGCTTGAGCCTGGCTGCCAAGTGCTGCTGCATCACAAGACTCAATCAATTGTTGGTGTGCTTCAGGACGACGCCGATCCAATGGTCAGTGTCATGAAGCTCGACAAGGCGCCGACAGAGAGCTATGCGGACATTGGTGGACTAGAGCAACAAATCCAGGAGATTAAGGTAGAACACTCTTATGTATTCTTAGCCTGCCACTCATCCTTGTTAGGAATCCGTTGAATTACCCCTCACACATCCAGAGCTGTATGAAGAGATGGGTATTAAACCACCCAAGGGTGTCATTCTCTATGGCGTTCCCGGAACAGGAAAAACGCTCTTAGCGAAGGCGGTGGCGAATCAAACATCTGCCACCTTCCTGCGCATTGTCGGCTCAGAGCTCATCCAGAAATACCTTGGTGACGGGCCCAAACTTGTCCGAGAGCTATTCCGCGTAGCCGAAGAACACGCGCCAAGTATTGTTTTCATTGACGAAATCGATGCTATCGGCACGAAAAGGTACGTAACGAATATCTCCTCGCTCTCGCGTAAAGAGCTGTGACGTGTAAATTGGAACAGATACGACTCAACCTCAGGGGGTGAACGTGAAATCCAACGAACCATGTTGGAGCTCCTGAACCAACTCGATGGTTTCGATACGAGGGGCGATGTCAAAGTCGTAATGGCCACCAACAGAATCGAGACCCTCGATCCCGCTCTTATTCGACCAGGTCGCATCGATCGTAAGATCGAGTTCCCGCTACCAGACATCAAGACCAAGCGGCATATCTTCAGGTCACTTGATTTTCCCCCCCACTTGACCCCTGATTTTACGGTGGATTAACCGCTGCTTGTTCATCAACAGGCTACACACATCCCGGATGAGCTTGAATGCCGACGTGGATCTAGAAGAGTTTATCACCATGAAAGATGACCTTTCAGGTGCCGACATTAAGGCTGTGTGTACAGAGGCTGGTTTGCTCGCGCTTAGAGAACGAAGGATGCGAGTAACAAAACAGGATTTCGCTACCGCACGAGAAAAGGTCAAAAGCTTTTTCTCTACTACTCATTTCCCGCCCCAACTGAATATTAGTCACGTCCTATAGGTACTATATAGGAAGAACGAGGGCACACCAGAAGGCTTGTATTTGTAGAATTTTTAGGCGCTGTCATATAGCTTCCCGTTCATTTCATCGCAAATACGGCTGAACACATAATTCAAGGGTCACGGGCTGGATATTGGAAGTATGCCACGCAGCCCACGGATCAAACACCTAACCATCACAACCAATTACTCCAATACCTCCGTGTCTCAAGGAAATTACAACCACACTTTCCTCCGACAAGATCTCCCGAGCGCCGAACTTCATCTGAAAAAAACAGGCTTTTAGGCTCGCTTCTAAGTTTTTTTTAGACTGGCACCCTAAAGCCCGGACCCGTAATTTCCGAAAAAAAAAACCAGTAGCACACGAGTTCAAAGTGATACTGGTCACGACCGCTTATCCAGGCCTAAGGTAAGAGAAAGTATAAATAGTCTGAGGAAAGAACTATATACATTATAATGCAGTAAGGGTGTAAGGCAAATATCTGATATAGGCATTCGCTAGAGTCCCGGGCCCGCGAGAGAGAGCACGTGTAACAGGGTAGGTAAGGATAGGTGCAGGATGTTGTAGTCTATGGGGTATCTATGGGGAGTACAGAAATAAAGGAAGAGAATGATGAGTGCGTTAGTTTGAGCGATGCAGGATAGAGCAGTAATAGGGATCGTATAAGTAAGAAATGAAATGTTCAGATGATAAATAGACGAAATGCAAAGGCAGAACAGTTCGCGAAGCAAAACAGCAAAACTATCAGATTACCAACCTATGCCCAACTCAACGTCATTCCATAAACTACAAGAGAAAGGGCTCACCTCAGCCATATCCTCCCATCCCCGCTCCGATCCCTGACCAACTCCCACTCCCTTGCTCCAACAGGCAAAGTACGACCAGCAAGCACATCCAACAACATCTGTCTTCCTTCGCTCGTTCCCTCTCCCTCCAACACCCATTCCCCAAGCCACCCATTACCGATCTCCTCTGGAACAAGCACCTCCCCCAATGGCTGCCTATGCCTCACAACCCTCGCAGTCCAAGCCCATTTTCTCACCTCCAGCCAACCATTCACCGATTTAGTACTTCTCACCTGCCTGGCCACATTGGCCAATGCCAGCTGCGGTATCTCATCTATCACAGGTGGGAATCTCTCGATTAAGAATCGAAAGTTCCTATTGTGTCCTGAGACTGAGGTGGGAGGCATGATGTGCGCGTAATAAAACGGCGAGGGAAGGCTAATCGGGCTGTCGATAGGCAAAAGGCCAGGAGGGGAGTATGGTTCGAGGTATTGACCGTTGAACAACAGCCACTTCGAGTTGTTCCCGCCTCCATTTCCACCACTCCCGCACCCGAGTCTCGGAGGGGAGCTGATGCCCCAGCCGCCGTCCTCCTCAGTAGTGTCCAAGGAACCATCATCCGAAGTGGGCGGAATGTATCCCAGATTGCAAACGATGTCCCCTACGCTGAGATGCTCCCATAAGCCAGCCTTGATGAGATATTTCTCGCAAAGCAGTACACTTTCTGAATCTACTTCCATTTTGGTACAAGGAACGAAGACTCGGAGGATAGGCGCGCGAACACGAGAGATGGATAGGCCGAGGTCATGTGGGGATGTCATCCGAATAGGAAGGGGAAGACATGTTGACATGGGAGGGGGCGTGGATGGCGTGCTGCTGGAACTACTGCTTTGTCCAGTCCTCGGAAGGGGGGAGGTAGAAGTCGCCGGGCTGCCAGAGATCGACGAGTCGCTAGAGACATTGATAGATGCAAATCGCCTATGAGGCCTCTCGAGTTCGCCATATTCAGAGACATAAGCCGAGGACGAAGAACAATCCCAACTAGGCTGGTGGCCGGCGCTAGTATTGATGCCGTTCCAAGTGGTGCCCTTCCGCCATACACTAGAATAGAACCTCAGTACGCGTGGTTCCTCGGGCGGTGGTGGCGTGATGGAGGAATGCTTGAAGAGGGAACGCCTACGAACGTGCTTTGGGCGTGCCGGGCTCCCCAAATGGATCGATATTGTTGTTTATCGGGATCATAGATGAAAGACTGTCAGCGGAAGGTCGGATGACATGTGTGATGCGAAACGGGTGCGGCAATAAAGGATCATCAGTGGTTTTCAATTTAACTGGTAGGGAATGGTGTTTAGAGCGCTTAGATAGCGCCGGGGGAGCGGCAGGGGTATGATGCGGTTGACGAGGCTGTTGCTGTTGCTGTTGGTCTCTGAGGTAAGAGAGGGGAGCAGGGAACGTAAGTTGGTGGGATGGAGAGTGGGGGGAAGGGACTCGGCGCGATCTACGAGGAATGTCCCGGGGTTCTAGCGGCATGGAAGCAGTAGAGCTATGAACAAGGGCTTGGAGAAGTAAGACGAAGCGAGAATGAGCCTGAGACAATGCAGTTAGCTTGGTGGTGATGTAATGGTCTTCGAGGGTGGGATACGATGCCGTTAGGATTCGAAGGGCATGTGTCGGATAGCGGTGCAGAGGCAACCGTTGTGAGATCACTACCAAACAGCACGAGAGGGTCAGCCGAACGAGGAAGCAGAGAGGAGAAAGACGCACAGAAGAGGTCGAGGTCGTGAAGAGAGATAGGAACGTCGTGATAGTTAGCCAACTCGCGGAAGCGAAGGGCGTCGGCGTAGCCAGGCACGAAACGCGCCAGAACAATGTTCCTGAAATCGTGAGTGCGAAAGATGTTGCGACCGTCTTTGCACGTGTTGAGAAGGGAGAGCAAGTCGGGCCAGTCGAGTTGCGCAACAAGGACAGTAAGCACCCGGGAGGAGTTGGAGATGGTAAGAAGAGGGTTTGCCGAGTGTAAGGACGAAGAGGGACACGGGGTCGGCGAGGGTAGAGTAGCGGGAGGCGGTCGAAAAGAAGAAGGGGCAGTGGAGCGAGGGACGCGTTTGGGAAGGGATCGGGGGACGATACCATTGAGGTGGTAGGTGGTGGCAAAGAGAGCCATAGGGAGGAGAGTGGAGGGGAGGGTATTTTAAATAACCCAACAAGACAGAGAGGAGAATGACTTTGAAATTAATCATCCCCACGTGCACAAACCCCCCGTGCGAATTTCATCTCTTGTCTCGCTTGCCATCCATGCCACCGCAGGTAATATTTCCGCCCGTTTTATTCGTCATCTCCTCCTCACCAGAATTTAGGTTCGTGACCTTGAACGCGAAGTTTTCGGAGGTTCAGACTCCGAGTTTTCCACCGACGAGGAGGAGGGTGTGTTCCTTCTAGCCCACCACCACCACCACTCTCCTTAACAGATGTCTTCTAGACCTCCAGCTCCAGCGGCAACCCCCTCAACAGCAGCAACAATTGCAGAGATCTGCACAGCCAGATGTAGAGTCATCCGGTGCCGACTCAGAGGACGACTATGTTCAGCAGGACCGTGTCATAGGCAAAGCAAAGAAACGGACTCCAGGTAGCAGGAGGAAGCGTACGGCAGATGATGGAGAAGAGCGGCCAGCCCAACGCAAGAGAAAGAGAAAGCCCCCTATTGAGACAGACTTGAGCGAACTACCGCCAGAACAAGGTCCGTCTCGACCTCCCCATACCGTGGGTTATTTCCTTATCCCCACCATGCAGCGTCCAAGCTACGCCTTGACATGCAAATAGAGGCCATCTTGAAACCCAAAAAGGCTTCTCGCCAGCGCAAGAAAAAAAACAATGACGAAGTTCTGGACAGCTTTGCTGACGATGAGGTGGCACGTCTCCGTGAGGCCATGAATAATGCAGCGGACGAGGACATCCGTGCGAATAGCGAGAAGCTTCCAGCCACGGCTAAACTGCGGCTGTTGCCCGAAGCTATGGAAACTCTGCGAAAGTCAGTTCCATCAGTTCCCATTCACATGGCCAACCACCACGCTTCCCTTTCGGTCTATTTACCACCCTGGACGATGGCACTGACCTATATACCTCCTATAGGGCTTCCCTGGCACAATCCATGATTGACAACAATCTTCTTGAGGCAGTCAAACGGTGGCTCGAGCCCCTTCCTGACAGATCTCTGCCAGCTCTTAACATTCAACGCGAGCTTTTCAACAACATCCGCAAAATGGAATTCATCGATACCGCGGTACTCAAAGAATCCGGCCTGGGCCGCATAGTCCTATTCTACACCAAATGTAAACGCGTCAACCCTGACATGTCCCGTATTGCCGATGAACTCGTATCCACATGGTCACGGCCTATCATCAAACGATCCGCCTCATATAGGGACCGGGTCGTTCCCGTTGCTGCTGGCGGAGACGGAGCCGATATGCAGCACAGAGAGAGGCTGAATGCCATTTTGGCTCGTGCAAGGGAGGAAGACAAGACTCGTATCAGGAAGAATGCGGTCATGATCCCCCAACGCGAATTGGGCACTTATACTGTAGCACCCAGACCCAATACGGGTGTCTCAAGACCAAACATGAGTGTCGATGTGGACATTGAGAGGAGAAGAAAGAACGCTGAAAGGCTGAAGAGTTTGACAAGAAAGGTGAATCTGAAGTAATTGGTGGTATATTTCCTGTACTCTTCCTCCTACTCCTGCATAGAGTAGTACAATGGTATCTGGTCTGTTGTGAAGCTTAATGCTTAGGGGCTCGTGCATCACCACCCCTCAACGCTGTCTGTCATTCACCGGTCCTACACAACATGAGCAGTGAGCACCGCCTCCTGATATCAAGTATAACCTTACCCCTAAATGACCTTGACTCGATTGCTCAACTAAGTCGTCCCGCGGAGACGATCAAAGACAAAAATATACACAACCAAAACGCAACCCCTTGGGCGAATTATTGCGGCGGCCAAGGCAGGGCTGCTATTGCTGTTAAAGACGTTATCCCTTATGTCAGTTTTTTTTTTACGGTTACAAACGGCTGTCATGATGTACAATAACTTTTGGAGCTCCCAGAACAGATGAGCTGGCTCGCTCGTTCGCAAATAGCTTGGACGGCCGCTCCCCTGTAGCGTATGCATTAGGAGCACCCGAGCTGTTGTCCTGCGCGAAAGGGGCGTTGCAACGAGAAATATACGAAATAATATGTGTTGACCCTTATTGATATTTAACCCTACCAACATTATGACACCCGATATTGACTGGAAATGTTGATTCAAGGACTCCCCTTCGAACAAGCGGTCTACTTGTGCACAAATCGGGGGAGTAAAAGGTATGGGCCGTGGTATGCAACCAAATCGTCGTGTTGGAATGGAGGGGTAGAGGGATGGAGCAAGAAGTCACTGGCTCGGTCATGGGCGCCTCAGAGAGGAGTATTTCGTATATATGTCACGGTACTGTACATACATACGCGGTAAGTACTTCAAGAATAACCATTCCACTTACCATTATTTACGTACCGGTGAGCCCATTCTCTCCAAAACCCCTACTCCCTCTCTTGGAGGATGTGTAGTATCAACTCAGGGTGATGTGTCATCGGATCTATAGAGACTAGTGTGTAAACTACTGGTGGTATTTTTTTTTTAAAAAAAAAAAGTTGTGATATTAAAGTCAAAGTCAAATTGAGCGCAGTCGGGGACATTGAACACATATAGTCGGCAACGGGTAACTCAGGGATTTGAGGGTCTCGTTAACCCTGTAAGTAGGTAATAGTGCGGAGTGTTGCAATCTGTTGCAATGGGGGGAGAGAGCTTCTCTTGGAGCCCTGGCTTCGTAAGCTTGCGTGTAAGCAGGGGAGGGGCTCGGTTCCGTTGGCGATCAGCAGATGCCCCCCAACACGATGGGATTTCTCGACGACATGGTCGCAAGCGGCCGCTTAAAAATGAAGTCCCCAAAGATCTAGGTAAGCCTTGAGTGGAAACCGTAGTCTGCCATCTATGTATAAGTATACTGTGTATGAGCGCTCACAGGGCCGCCATTGATTGTGCTCAAAGGAGATTATGGTAAGCAAGCAGGCAATAGATCCAACAACACCTTGTAACAAATTGTCTCTCATTGAGGCCTTGATTACCCCGGACTCATGAGCCAAGAGGCCTGCACACGTGAACTCGTGATTCACTCTCCCCCGAGAACGTGGGGATATGCCAATTCCTGATTGGCTGTGCTCCCCAGGTAATAGTTGTTTCCGCGATTATCCTGTGAATTATCACTCATCATTGTTCGCACCAGAACGACGGTCCAGCCGCATTCCAACTTGCAAGTATATGGGGAGGGGAGGGGGGCAAGAAGGGCGCCGGCTCAATGTTCAAGAAGCGCTATGCTCTCCAGAACGAGGGGAAAATGAAGGTACGAATGGTGGGGAGCTTTTCCATCCAGAACAATGGGGGGTGCGAAGGGTTGAGTTGACTTCTGGAATCTGGTATTGTGTTACGCGAGAGGGCACGCTGCAGAACACGTTGCAAATCTTGGGTGATATTTGGCCAGGCACCGCAGACGCGGGGCGGTACAAGTACTCCCTGAGTAAAGGAACATGTGTGAAGAGGGTGTGCAATCCGTTACGACCTTCAGTCGGGTGCAAGGAGAACGCAGGACGGACAAGTTTGCAATCTGGAGATCAGATCTTTGAGATGATGATCAGGGACTTGCTATGCCAAATATAGACAGCGGAGTATGAAATAAGTATTTGCAGGTATTTGTCAAAGGTGTGGCTGATGTGGGGTTTCCTGCGACTCTCTCCTCTGCTTTACCGCCAAGCAACTGTGTGAGCCAACCTCTGTTTGCCGCTGTTCCCGGCGTCGAACTCGCACCAGCTGCTCATCGCACAGGCCGTTGGCACCGCTCATTGCTTGCTTTCCATCCAGCCTATTTCTTCCTTGCCTCTCCTTGTACTTATTTTCCATTCACATCTATTATCTATGCAGACCCGTCGCGCCCACGGCGTCACTCCTCTGGCCATTGTCCTTCCCCATCCTCCTCTCCCCCGCCGCACTTCCTCTCTCTACTCCGTTAACTCCGCCTCGCCTCGCACCCCACGCAGCTGTGGCTCCCCTACCTGCTCCTCCATCTTTTTCACTCCGGTCGCGAACAGAAAGAGCACCGACAGTTGGAATAGCTCCAACGGGCCCGATGACCTTGAATCGGAGTGGAAGCCCGAGCAAGTTCTTTTGCTTTCCCGGGTGAGTGACGCGTCTCTGCCGTTTTCCGAGCTTCGGAGATCAACAGCTTCCACTGCAGACACTGGATGCCCTTCCTGCCCACCTGGTTACACCCTTCAATGGCCCCATTCCGCCTTCGAATCTCCTCGATAAAATAGCTCGTGGGGTCTCTCAAGCTAAAGGCCCGGTCGATTGGCCACACTCACTTCGTGCGACGCGTGTCAAGCTTATTGAGCTTTCTCGTTCACGCGCCAAAGAGCAAGCCGCTGCCGAACAACAACGAAAAGTTATTGCCGAGGAATCGGAAAGCGCATTGGAGGACGATGCCAACTATTCTTACCTGCAAGATAGTAAGAGTAAACCCGTTGGGATCGCGGCGGGTGCTAGGCGACCTCTCTATCGTCAGTCGAGTATGGACTTCATGAATGCAGTTGGCACGGATGTCAAGAACAACGAACATCTTGCACGGTATGTAGTCCCACCAGACATCCTTTCCCGCGTCCAGAGGCTTCCCACCTTGCTCTTATCCCCATGATCAGATCCGCTTACTGTGTATTCTCTTCCGCAGCCTTTCTACTCGCCTGCAGCGCGCTGAACGCCAAGCTGTCCGCCACCCATATCATCGTGCCTCTCGTGCAAACGTGCGATGTACTTCTCCACCTCCTCCCAGCAACGTCCCGTCCTTGATCAATCCGTCCACCCCTAGCTCTTCTACCCTGAACACACTTTCTTCCTTTTCGTCACAACCCAGTGTCCTGCGCCGGACTATATCATCCGTGTCATCGCTATCAATCCTGAGCAGTAGCAGCGATGGGGTCCTTCCGGACCCTCGTGTACAACGTCTTATGCGAGATGACAGTTTCGCACCGGTGCCTCCACCGAAGGATACTCCAGTCGCGAGCAGAGTTGGCATCAAACGTGCACCTTCGTTTAGTGCTCTCGCCCAGGAGACTAGACGCGAGTATCTCGCGCATACACATACTGACAGTGGACATGTTCGAAACCATTCTGGTGGGTGTCCTTCGTCGGATGAGGAAGAGAAGATTCGCAATAAGCAAGCAAAGAAGCCCAGAAAGCAAGTGTGTCCTGCTACTCGGGCGACTCCACCTCCTGAATCCTCGGCACCCTCAACCCCCACCTCCTCACCCGTCCTTATGAGAAAGGTTCCCAAAAGCCCTTCAAAGATTGACGTCGTCCGCTCGGAGGTGAACACGAAAAGCCTCCTATTATCCAGGGGTTCGAGAGAAACGAGGAGCGAGAAGAAGGATGTCAAGGAGAAGGTCAGGAAGGAGAATCTCGAGACTTTGGACAGAGGTAGTAAGCGGAAACATCCTGCGAAGCCGCTCCCTATGAATTTGCAGCGAAATCCAAGCATATTGGGAGCTGAGCTACCCCATCTTAAGCACTCCCCGTTGTCCACAGTACACTACTATATCTTCCAAAACCAGCCTGCGCACGCCCGCGATCACCTTCCCCCGCTGCTCCGAGGACTATGCCTTCCACAGTGAAGGTGGCACTCAGCCCGTCACCTTCACCCGTCTCGGAGGTTCCCATTCTCAAACCGGCTTTGTTGGATCCTGGAGCTGATATTAGTCTGACCCCAGCCTCGAGCCAGAGGGTCAAGACTTTACGGAGGGTCCGAAGGCTTGCTCCTGCTCGGCGAATTTCTTTCAGCAGCCTCGTGCCTCCTGGTGATGAAGCGGATGCTGACGGAGAGGGCGAAGGAGAAGAGAAAGGGGGGCGCATCGAACTAGGCAGCGCTTTCCAACTGCATTGATTATCCTCTCTTGGGGAAGAATTGAGCAAGGATGTGGTCTTTTCGCAACCACATTCACTTGCCAGTATTGTATCACCATCACTCTCACTGGCTCCCAGCCATCACGAACAATTCTCCACATACATTCAAAATCTCTTGTGCATTATATCCATCTCTCCGCACCGCATGGACCAACCATACACACTAGTCACCATACCACGTTCTGGAATCCCCTTTGCCGCACTTGTCGCCTTGGGAGTCGAACAAACAACTCGCTTCCATTCCTTTAATTTCCTCGATCGTGACCCAGGATGAACTTGATCATATCTATGATCGTGGAGTGGTCCACCTCATCAACAACCGCCCTGGTTGACTCATTGCCTCGCCCAACAAACATCACCCTGACTCCACACTTTGAACGACACTCTCCTTGTCGATCGACACCTTTCCCCTCCCCCCTATTCTTGGAAAAGACCGCTCCCAATCCAAGAGACCTCAGCTCATGGAAAGTGGTCCATTTCTTAGCCATTCTGAACCGACTTTCCCGTCTGTCTCCCACACACCACACTCCCTCAGCACATTGATCATCCACATTCCTTATCTCACATCCAACAGCAAAACATTGTCATGGCACCTGTTCCAGATGTTTCACAGATCTCTCTGTGCCCAAATCGGGTTATTCACATTCCTTTGGCACTAACTTGACCACGCTTTCTCCCTGCCTCTCGCACTCAGTTTACACATGTCACATTCCTTCTGAGTTCATTTTTCCCATCTTTTCTGCTTTGATTCACTCGGTTGCGCATACACTCTGGTTTTCATTGTCATCAAAACCATCATCACCCGCATAGTACATCGACATGGATTCGTTCGCTTGGACGAGCGTGTAACATCAATCAATTCTTCTGCCTTCATTCTCATCTCGTTTGCCCTAATATCGGTTCGAACTCTGCTTTTCATTTTCGATAATCCGGCTGATATATACCTTTCGCCACCCCCGCTCTTTTAATCTTCCACCGTTAGAGTTCCAGGCGGTTCTGTGTAACCCCCTTTTCTTCCTTTCTTGCTCTTCATTCTTTGGTTTTATCGGTAATGAGGCTTAGAAACACATTGAACTGCTTTCGTCGTTTTCTCTCTTCTTTGCTTTCCCACCCGTCCAATGATCTGTTTCACCGCGGTGTAGCACACTTCCGGACCCAATAGATCGAACTGGTGGAAATGTATATATACATATATATATTTGTATATATATTAACCTCATTTGTCCTCTCGGCCGTCCGGAGTGGCCGCCGCAAGCTAGAAAGTCAGAATGACAAGTTGAAACTTCCACCGCCGACGATGTTCTGTGTGCCTCGAGGCTGTAGGGGTGAGCTGTTCTAGCCCACGCCGAGGAATTCCAAGTGTGTAGGGTTGTCCTGATATGCCAATACTTTGCCTCGAGGCGATAACTCCTCCGGTCGAACGTCAACCCGCCGTCAGTTGCGCAGTGATGACTTGAAGTACCATGTAGAAGTCCATTAGCGGAAGAACACCCAAGAATGATTATCCTCGTGGACCTCTCCAAGACAGGACAACAGGGCCGCTGAAACGATGAGAACGAGCTGACTATCAAACATCACCTGGAAGCTTAGCGTTGCCTCCACTTGCAGGTGTCCACGAAATTGGTGTGTAGCTGCCAGGTGATTACAACTCTAGATCCCATGGACGTGTGTGGACGGAACGGAGTCAGTAAGCGATCAAGCTACGGCCGATAAATTGCTTTAATCTTCTCAAGCCTAGGTACCTTCAGTCCGAACGTGCAAAGTCTCCAATGGGAATAACCAGGGATTTCCCTGGGGTTGGTGAATTAAACACGGCGAGAGGGAGATCGGAATATCTGCTATTTCGTAGTTCGTGATCCCAGGGCGGGCGAACGCCCTCGAACCAGACTGGTTCTTGTCAACTATCACCCGCATCGGCTGGTTTCCGCTATGTCATACCCAGAGAAAAGGTATAATCACATGGTCAAACTCCGGTATGAACTGAAAGGTATCGAGCGGTGTGCGGGAACTCCTAGACCACGCAAGTGATTGACTGCTTCTCGCAGCGCCTCCGCAGCATCAGCCATAAAAAGGTGCTCATACACAATCCTGGCCACCGTTGATGCGTCGTCATCATTGATCGACCACAATGTCGCAATAGCCGTCTACAATATTCCTCCAGCCAAATGTAAAGATTCGTTCGACAATGTCGTGTCACCCATCGCCGATTCACACGCGGAGGAAGACGAATTCTGCCTTGGGCAAGGGCGTGCTGAGGAGCTGTTTCAAGCACCATCTACCATCATACAGTAACAAGCAGCAGCTCAAAGGATCCTTCGTGTTGCCTTGTTAGACTAATCGAATGCAGCCGCTTTGGGTCAAGTAATTGGGCTATGACCTTCTCCGTGGTAGTGTCCGTATTGACAAGGGCAGAGGCCCGCAGTCCTCCAGCACCCTCCTTGATGGCTGTGATCTCCTTGATAACGTTTTGGATAGCAGCATATTTATGATCTGGACACCAATTGCACAACTGAGAAATGACCTTCGGGGGTGTTATTTGTCGAAGCCAGGAAAAGTGAAGCACGGGCGGCAAGTCAGCCTCATCTGGCAGGCAGATGCAACGATGTGGTGCCAACTGATTCTGCAGAGCCGAAAGGTCGGAAAACTTTCGACCTTTCTGCTGCTTCGACTGTCGCTCTGGTCCATATTGATGCAGCATCTCTGTTTTCCAATGGTCGAGTAGGGCAAGCCCATGGTGCTGTAACGGCCGGAAAGCTCCCGGCTGTCTTGCGATTCTTTCGGATCCCTCTTGCACTGAGACAGTTGCACGGTAAGGTCGTTAGCACAGAAGGCGATGTTAAGGAGCTATTCCAGAAATAGCGGATTAGTCCTCAGAGTCTTCTCGCGGGCGGGGTGAGCCCGTACGGAGCTCGTTCCAGATGCTGGCTGTCGTGGTGTTGACGGTATTGTGGGTATGGAAAGGTTGTGTTGGTAGAGAGCCAACATGACAAAACCAAAGGGGGAGGGATGTCCGTTAGGCGTAGCACGATATCATCGTCGCACCACTACCGCCTTAGAAACCGCTGACCAAGCGTAAGGCAAAAATGGCCATAATGCGGATTCATTCGAGGCAAAGCCGTCACCGCCTGCAGAGCAGTCTGAAGGGCGATGTCCAGCTCTTCGGAATTCGAGCGAGGATAGTATAAGATTGCTAGGTGTAGGCCAAATCATGTGGTCCGGGTTCCTTCCTTTGTAGTTTTCACTGCAGCGTCATTCAACTGGATCGCGCGGTCGAGGTCTTCAATATCATTCCACACTGTGAACGGGTGTTTAGCAGATTCAACTAAGGAAATTTACGGAATAGAGAGATGGGAATCTGTAGCCGGCGTATTCTCAACTGCGACTACGCCCCGTCGTATGTCAGACTGTGGGTGCTCCAGATACCTTGTGGCTGAATATAGGTGGTGATAGGTAGATGCGATGCTACTCATTCACCAATCCCTATTGTGACCTTTCTCTCTAGGATTCTGGACAAAGCATGAGGTTTCAATACCAGCGAGGCAACTGGATTCTGCTAGTGCCAAGTCAGAATCACTAGAAGAGGCGGTAGCTAGAGCGAATTTCTGAAGCATGATTGTGTCGGTGGATCATCGTTTCAAGATATGGCACCTCTAATCTCTGGAGGCATTGAATAGAAGCCGTCTAACCTTTGACCGGACCAAGATTCATTACCTGGTTTGCGTTCATGGAGTCGACTGGCTACCCTCTATGCCATTTACAATATGCCAGCCACAAAGAGCCAGAGAATAAATAGCACCCGACGTCCTCATCCAACAGGATGGGCTCGTAGGGAGCGCGTATAATTAACTCCAGGCGTCTGAGGATACATGCTCGTCTAGAACCTTTCAGATAATGTATGTCAGGAAACGACCTCGTTCAAGTTTCAAAGGAACGTACAGTGATTGCTCCACATCTAAGACTGTCCTTTGCGCCCACGTCTACTCGTCTGCTACCACGCTCCGTCTTCGCTCACGGATCTCGTCCCTTTTCTGGGCGAGGAGTTCAGCTGCCCGGACGTCCCACTTGTATGCCCAATATCCTGCGTAGCCAAACACGCCCATAGCTATGAGATGACCTCCAGGGTCTGTCGAAGGGTGTGGTCAGTACTCGGAGTTCCTCTTGGACATTCTAAAAATGAACCCACTGTCGAAAAGGTTTCTCCTTTGAATACCAAGTTGGCCAAACCGCGTTGCAAGGCCAAAGAGGGAGAAGCCGACGATGTTCGACAATAACGCCATGTTGTGGACAACGACGGGTGAGCTCGCAAAACAACCTTGCAGGTCAAATCACAACAAGGCCAAGCAGATTGCACAGCCACACAAAGATATGGTTTCGCCGAACCGTTCTGCTCTTCCTTTCACCGTTCAGCTCCAATAACCATTTCAGTATTGATGTCTTCCCCAGAAAACACCGACCCCGTCGGCCAAAGCACGGAGTACAAGCTCAACATAGCAAGGCAGAAAAAGGAGATTGGTGATCAAGCATTCAAAAGGGGCGAAACTCAGCAAGGCGAGCCCTGTCTCATCCTTGGACCATCATCTGTTGATCTGCGTCCGTAGCCCTCAAGGCCTATCATGAAGTGAGTACCTTTGCAGTGATTCACACCGCTTAGCTCATGTTGGTCAGGCTCTTATGTTCCTACTAGGACTAGACAAGTACGCCTGCATTGGTTGACCTCCCGGACGCGACTTATACTTTCGATGTCCATCCCAGGGCTGGCCTGCAAAGCCTTGGAATTTCTCAGCCACTCACTTCATCCAGTGATGCTACAAAAGGTCCTAAAACGAAGGAACGTACGGAGGTCAGTAATTAGAATGTTCTCCAAGGGCGCATCCGATCATAGTCCTGTATCGACAGGTAGACGGGCTTGTTGAGAGGACCTATGCGAATATGGCCGCATGTCACATCAAGAACAAAAATTGGAAGCGCGCAGCAGAGACCGCAGACAAGGTTCGCGGTTCTTGGGGTTCTCTTCGGGTGTCAACTTGATGTCTACCCGGTATTCAGGCACTTCAGAAGAACGAGAATAACTACAAGGCCATGTTTCGGAAAGGGAAGGCACTTGGAGAACAAGGTTTTTTTGAGAAAGCGAGCAAGATCTTGGAAGACCTTAGGTCCAAGAGTCCAGAAGGTCTGCCCGCATCCCGCCTTGGCGACAATAATACCGACTCTGGGTTACAGATGCGGCAGCTGCAGATGCAGAGCTTGTGCGACTGAAAGCTATTGATGATGAACGTGAAAGGGCTCACAAACAGAAGTTGAAAGGTAAAGAGGTCTTGATGACAACGGGCATCAGACTTATTTCCACCTTCCCTGTCAGGTTTCCTCAATAAGAAGAAGGATGAAAAACCCGCCGCACATGTTTAGGATATCGCACAATGATGTGCACACGAGGATGGTATGCACGCTTTGATGCTCACTGATTTGCTCTTTGTACCAACAGTACACCACATATATTCATACTGCACCAGCTTCGCCTTTTCTCATTCCATGGCTGTGTCTGTATCAAAGGAGGCCAAAGAGGTTATGCATAAAATATAATAAAATGCTTTAATATCCAGGGCTAGCTGCCATCTCACTCTTGCGTGAGCTTTGCAATCTCAACATTGACAAAATCGTCAAGTTGGAAACCCGCTTCAGGTGTCTTGACGACTCCAGCTTTCTGCAGAACCCTAGTCTCCGATGTCAGAAGCGCGAATTTAATGTGGTTTCGAAAAGCGTACCCAAGCGTATCAAACAGTACTTTTGCCGATATCTCCTGACAGTCGGTAGAATAATCAACAGTTTCCAGCCATCGCTGAGTTGCGGGTTCAGTCTCGATTGATAGTAAAGACAGGGTTGTGATATATTGATGCCCACCCTGATGTCCTCTTCTGGGTAGCAGAATTTGGCCTTGATAAAGTCGATACTGTTTTTCGCTCGGTTTTCAGGTGATTTGAAGTTTCGAACGTGGGTAGTCAACTGCTTAAGAAAAGTTCCAAGGGGACCAACCCGAGCCCGTTCGGGGTGTGCCGCAATAAGCCACGAGGGCCAAGGGGTCGGAACGGATCCAATCTAATCGCCGATGAACAGGTCTCCGATGGATAAAAGCACCTCCACAGAGTCAGACTCACGAAACGGACTTGACCGGCATCTGCGTAGGGCTTCGTGGTAAACCACTCCCACATGAAGGCACTTGTGGATTCATCTTTCACGGAATCGACCAGCCCATCGATATTGTTATTCACTGCGTTCACTCGGTGTCCTCATCCTGCAACAAGGGAGAATCACGTTCAAACTTGCCTTGAAATAGGAGGCGATCTACGGGCCAGCCCTGTTGCAAGGCCAGAACATATGCCATTGTGTGGCTGCCGCTAATCAATCACTAGTGAACTCTTCCGGGAACTACCATCGGGTGGTTGGAATCACCTGCCATAGCGCGAGATCCCAATCTTGGTTCCCTTAAGCTGGGTGATGTCCGTGTACTCTGAGTTGACACCAGTAATCACGGCCCTAAACGACGGATGTCCACTCAGACATGGTTGTTTATCGCGATTGAGGATGTCGCACCAGTTTAACGGAGTGGAAACATAGCTACCGACGAGTTTGTAAGCCTTTGAGCCGTTCGCTATTCCGGAGATCAGGGGATCGGTCAAGGCGCTTGGGATATAACGTTCAGGCGTTTATCGGCACTGATGGAAGCAGGACAGTGAACCTCACATCGCAACATCAATTTCGTCGTTAGCCAGACAGGAAATGAGCTGTCCTGTTCCACCTGTCGGGGATCAGGTATGAATGGAATCAACGGGATGTCAAGGAATGCAACCTCACTTGGACATTCGACGAGTGTAAAGGTCGCTTCCTTGTCTTCCTCTGCGAATTGGAGCAGAGGGGATGAGAAATGTTCCCGGACTGGTGAAAAGGCTCCGTTTATTGTCGGGTGGGAAGAACTGTTGCTCACCGTATCCAATGCGGAGGACCATGGTTAAGGGGGGGGGGGTACTGATATCTTGGGAGCTCTGTAATATGCCAAAATGGATCTTATCTTTGGACAGTCATTGATGGCATCTGATATGGCGCGATTGCGCATCGTAACGGTCTCCAAGCCCAGATTTCTTCCGGGACCTCGAACCCGCCTCAAGGCTCCGGCTGCGTATTTCCCGGAGTACGAGTACGGCCTCAGCGCTCAAGTGTTCGCCATACGACATTGTATCGCCACGGACTCGGTTAAGTTGTACCCGACTAATCAATACCGACGCAGGGGGCAGTGCAACTGTCTCTGAAAACACGCCCTAGCCTGAAGGGTAGACCCTTTAAAACTCAGAGGTCGAGCCAGTCCAGCTGACGACATATCCATTCTCCTCGTTCCACAATGCCTTTCTGGGATCTCGCAAGTAAACGCAAGAGAAAGGCCGCAAGTCCGATGCTATCTTCTCTACCACTTCCTGTTTCTCGTGTTAAACCGATGCTACCGACCGTGCCCCGCCTTACCCCATTACAACATCAGCATCCTTCGTTTGCTTCACCCGCAACGAAGATTCGACTCTCGATCCTTGCTACAGCAATGATCGATGCGTTGGGGGGACCGGCTGAGTTCCATCATCGGTCCAGCTTTCGAGCCAGTCACAACCATGATAGCTAACAGTAACTTCAATCTTCCGCCAGGTGTATGGACGGACGATACTTCAATGACCTTATGCCTAGCCCGTTCCCTCGCTCGTTCTCCAGAAACGGAAGATGGCTTCGATGAAAGGAGCCAGTTACAAGCTTATTTAACTTGGTTTCACCATGGCGAGCTTTCCGCCATTGGGAGGTGTTTTGATATCGGAGGCACGACCAGGCGTGCATTGCATATTTTCCAGATGCACCGGGATCGATCAACGGAGGAGATCCTTGGCATTATTCGAGAAAACATGGGTGGGAACGTGTTTGCGGGAAATGGGAGCTTAATGCGTGTGCTTCCTATTGGCCTTGCATATTGGAGGGACGAGAATCAGGCGCGAACCTATGCGGCAAGGAGTAGTCGTGCGACACACCCGAGCCCGATTTGCGTTGAGGCTTGCGAAGTTTGGACGGGTGCGATCGTCAAAATAATGCGAGCTACTTCAGGGAAAAGTCAGCTCTCAAAGTTGGACTTGTTGGAATATTTTGCATCGTGCTCGTATTCCAACGCAGAGCTTCGTGTGGCGTTGACTGTGCCAGCATCTGCGTCGCCATTGCCTTTGGATGCCAGCTTGGCAGAGAGGGAGGGCTATTACTGGCTTCGCCATCCGCTCCTCCAAAAGATCACAGCTGCCAACGAGCCGGGGACACGCACAGAGCTGCCTGAACTTCCCTATCCAATGCCGTCTGACTTTGATGTTCCGTCATCAGGATTCATCCTGCATTCGCTTGTTGCTGCATTGTATTGCTTCATGAGCACGCAGACATTCGAGGAAGGCGCACTGATGGCTGTCAACATGGGTGATGACGCAGATACAGTTGGGGCGATTTACGCTGGCCTGGCGGGTGTGTGGTACGCAGAAACGGATATATCCGACAGATTTTGGAGTGAAAGAGTACTTGTATGGAGGAGTGCACTTGTGAAAAAGGACTTGGTGGAGCAGGTTGCTGACGAGCTGGCCACTTTTAGCGAGGAGTTGGCAAGAAGTACTTGATATATTATTGTACTACTCGTATCTATGTGCCTTCTGTAATAGTGTCAGTCAGCTTTGGACAGTTGCAGATCGAGTCGAGTGGATAACTGATCAGGATAACTAGGATTATTGGAGAGCACACAGTGGCCGCCATTGGGGCAGCATTCGTGAACAAACCAGACAGAGGTGTCATCTTTGTTGCGAGGAGGATGGGACGATTGGTGACTCACCATAAAAAAGACGTAGGAATGAGTGCTCGTGCATCGATCCTTGGTCATACAAGGTCACGGATAGCGCGTTGTCACGCTCACGCGGGTGTGACCCTCCTTGGACATTCTTCTCGTCCTGGCCTAATGAGCTCCCAATGACAGGCTCAGGCGTGCGTGTACGACTGCCCACCAGAATCATTTTGGACAATCACTACCAACTCGTGAAAGACTTATGCTCATACCTGCTCGAAATACTCGAGGAAGAGCCTGGAACGAGCGGCACCAGGAACCGCTTCTTACCCACCGACTCTGACCCACCGTCGTATCGTCACTTCATTGAGAGTACCTGTGTTGCCGTCAATCGTAGGCCAGAGGCATCGGTTTAAGTACGAGGAACCACGTGTGGGAATGGATGGTGTAGGTATCTACCACCAATCCAAGCTCAAGTCTGACCTCAACCACCCCCAGGCAATCAAGCGCGCTCAGCAGATTCTTTTCCAAGCGAAGAACTCCAAACAAAACATCCTCAAAACAGGATATTATCCTCGCACGGTATGTCACTATTGGATTTGGACTAGGGGATAAAAACCTACCAAGATCAGAGAGGGGATGGCATTATGAGCTCTGTCGTCAACACTGTAGTCACCGGGCTGCTTGGGCCAGATTGGGAAATTCTATTGCAACGGTTCGTCGCGTTCTTTGGGATGCACGCAAGGTTATTGATCGACGCTCTACCCAATCAGGGCAGGTATTGCAATTATGCTTCACCTACTAGTGGAAACATCTATCTTCATTTCTCTGCCGAATGGGTGTTTATGCCAGATGTCAGGCGAACCCCTGCACCTTACTCGAGTGCAAATGCCTTTTTCAAATCGAGAGGTTGGAAAAATTCCGAAACGCGCTGCCTCCCAAATGGACGATCCCGTAGATAAGGCGCTGCCGAAACGTCGGAAGCTGGAAGCTGGGAGGATGCATCAGAACAACCGGCAAACGTGTGCAGTACAAAAGTGAATAACATTTCTTAGCGGCTGCGAAAGAGCTCATCCTGTCTCAGCCCTGCGTCGATTTCAATAGTCCGCGCGAGAATGTTCTATGCGCGACCTCACTATATTCCAAAGGCAAACAAGATTGTAATAGGCCTTCCTCTCCAGCGTGAGTCAAAATGCCACTTTAGATGCCAATCTCTCAGCCTCTTGTCCTCAAAGACGTCTTCAATATCGATGATAGGGAGGGTGCCCGTTACCATCGCCGAGAACAGGGTTCCCCAGTTTCCCTCTATCAGGAGCCTAGCCGCAAAGAACAAGCCCTGAAAGCTCGACATGCTCTGCGGTACATCTTTCCACGACAGCACGGATTGAGCAACCCTTTCCAATCGACATGCCCATCTGGGGTTTTTGGATATAGAGACTACACAAATCGTGAAGATGAGATTAAAGTTCGTTTTTCGTTTATTTACCACCACCTACAATATAAACCAACGGAAGATCAGCGGGCAATCATGTTGGGAATGCACAAGAGCACTCCCAAGCGATTGAAGGATGTCCTGCCTCTCATCGATAAGATGCTATGGAGGCACATAAAATGCCCCTATAAGCTGCTATTCAACAAGCTCTGCCCCTCGAAGGTACGATGGTTCGTGTCATTTGGTTGGCCAATTAATCATATTTTCGCAGATCAGTGTGGAGGACAATGCTGGACTCGACGAGACTACTATTTTGGTATATATTGAAGTCGTGTGGCACCAGGTTGGGAACTCACTGGTTTTAGGAGTGGATGTCAGAACGGTCAATTCAGATAAAAACACAGAACACTATTGAGGCAAGCGAGGCATCCATCTCTTTCGGGGACACTAGCCTATTTCCGAACCTGGGTGACCCGGCACCTAAACCGCGATTTGTCGACTTCGCCTGTTCTTATGTTGAGGTTCATATATTTTTGTTACTCATTAGGGGAAGTACCAACCATCATCAAAGGTTTTCCGTTATGTTGCTACCGTAACAAAGGCAATTGTACCCAAGACACTCTGGGGAAGCAGGAAGAATTTCAGACTCATGATGAACCGTAGGTCTTTCGAAGTCCTGCTTTGTTCAACCGCGAATCTGACCGCTCCAAGGTATCAAGGATTTCATCACTGGTCGTCGTTATGAAACGCTGAGCTTGCACAATGTTCTCCAAGGATTCAGTACCTCAGATTGTGATTGGTTGATTCCTCCAGGAGCTAGCGCCAAACAACAACATCGCGTCTCCGTTACTGACGCCTTGAAACGTAGAGAGCTATTGGAAGAGTTTCTCTTTTGGTTTTTCGATTCTTTCGCGTTGCCCTTGATCAAGGTAATTGTGATCCCGTCACTGGTTTGCCTCACGATTGACCGCCGTTCTCTAGACTTCTTTTTATGTAACTGAATCTTCGGCTTTTCGCAATCAAGTCCTATATTTCCGACAAGATGACTGGGTGACGCTATGTGCACCACTAGTCGAACGCCTGAAGTCCTCTACATTTGCAAGGCTATCCCAGGTAGCTTTAACCTTTGTTTCCACTCGCCTCTGCTTAAGCAACAGCAGTCCGATACTGTAGAAATCCTGCGCCAGCGTCGACTCGGTTTCTCATTTGTGCGGCTCCTACCCAAAGAAACTGGTGTTCGTCCCATCGTCAATCTTCGGAGGAAACAAAGCGTTAGTTATGTTTGCTGCATCATTCATCGAACTATTCACGCATGGCTTTACATAGGAATTTGGAACATCGATCAATAAAATTCTTGAAACAACCTTTCATATCCTCACCTATGAAAAGGTAAATCATACTCGTCAGTATCCCGTTTTTGTGGCCCCCACTGACATACGACAGAAACGTAGACCTGAACTAACAGGGGCTTCCGTCTGGGGTGCGGATGAAACCTTTACTCGTCTCAAGAAATTTAAATCGCAGCTCAAACGAGATAAATTTGGCCGTTTGTAAGTTCCTCAAGAAGTGTACTAGTTGTGCATTTGTGAACATGATTTCAGGCCGAAACTATATTTCGTGAAGGTTGACGTGCAAGCTTGCTTTGATACTATTGATCAAGGGAAACTTTTGAATATCATCAAGGAGCTAATATCAAATGTACGATGTCGCGATCCCTCGTGCCGACCCTTATTGAATGTTTTTCATCAGGAGTCGTATACCGTTCGCAAGTACGTACAAATCCGACACGCTAACAATCGTGTGCAGAAACTCTACTCGAAGAAAGCATACCCTAGAGGTATTGTGCAGTCCGACTAGTTCTCCTGTCGCAGACTGAGTAAAGACTTTCAGATGAAGACCCGCATTTTCTCGTCATGGCCATGGAACTCGCCAACGCTCTGCGACACACAATCTTCATTGATCAGGTATGCAACCGATAACTTGTTACGATCCCGCGGCTGACATTACAAAAGGGCCCGCCGACTCAATTCAGCTAAAAATGATATTCTTCATCTGCTTAACTCACACATCACAGATAATATCGTCAAGGTTAGCTCAAATGGACACGCTTCGCAATTGCTGCTAACTTAACGCAGATTGGAAACGATTACTACCGTCAAGTCGTTGGCATTCCTCAGGGATCTGTATTGTCTTCGCTGCTTTGCATCTTCTTCTACGGCGATCTCGAAAAACAATTTGGATGCTATATGGATAATCAAGATAGTGTGAGTCCGGTTTTGTCCGCTAGAACGACTGTTGATTCCCTCAAAGTCCCTTCTTAGAATGATCGATGACTATTTGCTCATTACCACCAACCTTTCCAAAGCAAAATCATTTCTCGACATGATGAACAGAGGTGAGCTAGTGTCTACTATGTTTTCCATAGCTGACCAAGCGTAGGGCATGACGAGTACGGATGTTTCATATCTAGAGAAAAGACAATGACCAACTTTGACTACGATCACCAAATCATGAATGTGGTCGACCCGCGGGCGCGATGTGAGTATTGGGAATTTCCAGAAAAAATTCAATATGGACGCTCTACTAGGCTTTCTTTGGTGTGGGTATGCGATCGACATGAAAGACCTTTCTGTGTCCGTCGACTATTCCCGGTATCATGGCATTAGTAAGTTTAGTCGCAATATTTGTCTGAGAAGCTGGGCATGACCATTCCCGAGACCTGTCCAATACTTTGACTGTCTCCCGAGGACGCAAACCGGGCAGTAGTTTCGCTTCAAAGATGCTCATGTGAGCTTTCCCGCTATCCCACAATGATTCTTACCGAGTTCCTATGATACAGGCTTGCCCGGTCCCGAAGTCATATCATCTACTCTGATGCAGACCTGAACAGCAAACGCGTCGTCCATCTGAATATCTATCAAAACTTCCTGTTATGTGCAATGAAAATGCACTGCTATCTTCGTGACTGGAATGCTAAATGCCGTGCGCGTGTTTGGCTCATTCGGGGTAAGCATAGCCCCGCAGTTTTTCTTTTCACCACGACTTTCAGACTCATGTCTACGAAAGACACGGTGCAGAAGATGATAAACTACTCATATACATCATTGCGCGCCCAAGTAAAACGAGATACCTCAAGTTCTAGCCATGATAGATACTTCGTACAGAGAGAAACAGTGCTATGGTGAGTTCAGGTCACTGATATAGAACTTGCGGAGTATATTGAATACAACCCAGGCTCGGATATCGTGCATTTCACGAGGTCTTTGCCAGAAAACCTACCCGGTACCAGATACTACTCAAGTGGCTGAGATCTGAACTGAATGGTGCACAATATCGGAAATACTACAAGCGATATCACGCTATAATTAGAGAAGGGATGCTTGGGATGCGTGAAATTGTCCATTAAACAATACCAGCAGGGACGGTAATTAGAGGCAGAGCACTTAATCAACGTTAGATCTGCCGATTCAGACGGACCGCCAATGGACATATATTGTTGTAGGCTGTTAGCCTCTGGCAGACAATGGACTGCAATCCCCAAGGCTAATCGCCGATTGCCCGCAAACGTCATGCGGCTAACTGTTGCAATCTCGATAGTGACCAGGCGGGAGCTCTATCACTACGCCACAATGACTATATCCCCGTCATTACAACAGATCTCCACTCCAGCTATACGATATTGGAGCTTATGTTATGACACCTTGGCTTACCCCATCGCATCGATGATTTGCACCAACTAAACCGTCCGAGGTTCGAGACGAGATTCTATTGTACTACATACCACACAGAGTCGTGCTCGGACAATACATATACATTTACACACACCAGTCAACTTCTACGAAAACTATCTACAAGCACTGGCTGTACCACTGGTTGAGAGCTGTGCACGTCGCCCCGCTGGCGCACTGGGTAGGGTCCAGTCCAGCCTTCACCACCGCTGGGAAAAAAAAAAAGCTGCATCAGCTGTACCGTTCGATTAAGAGAGATTTATTTTGCTTACCATTGGCCGAACTTGGTCTGGGTCGCATCAGGGGCAGGGCTACTGGGAGATTCACCACCGGCGCCGGCAGTACCAGTGTAGGTGGAGCCAATGTCTCCAAATCGGATGTTGGAGTAGGTGACAGAGGCGTTGGGGCTTGAATTTTCGACATCTTGGGGTGTACCGGAGCTGGTGGCACAAGTGCCACGAGCAATACCGGGCTTGCTGGCGTCAGCGGTGGTTGGGTAGTTGGAGTCGAGCCAGAGCATGTTGACGGCGTGATCGTCCCAGATGGAGAGAACGAGAACCATACCCCTGTTCATGGCAGCGCCCATGCCAGACATACCACCCTTCGACTGGAAGCTGGTGGTGTCACCAAAGGCGGACTTCTGGGCATCACAGAAGGCGGTGCTGACGGAGTCGTAGGCTTGCATTCCGGGAATGTTAACCTTGGAGTTCTGAATGACCCTGCCATCCTGAACGTAAAGACGACGGATTTCGCTGAGGGTGCCGGAGGTGCTATTGTTGCTGGTAAGGAATTGGGTAACAACGGTGAACTTGCGGCTGGTGTCGACGGTCATGCCCTTGCCGTAGAAGTTCTTGACACCCATACGGAAGGAGTTGAAGTCACAGCCGTCGGGGTCGCAAACACCGCTGTAGCGATTATCGATGGCACAGTCAGCACCTTGGCAGCGAGTCTGACCGGTGACTTGGCAAGGGTGAGGGGTGAATGCTGCTGAGACGGAGTTGGCCTCCCAAACGTCGAGTTCGCCGCAGCAGGTACCAAAGCTGCCGGTTCCCGCGTTAACGTCATTCGGGGAGGCTTTCCAACCAGCAACGTTGGCCTGTAGGAAGCGGGGTGCATTAGGGTTAACTGTGTCTCGTGTATTCAAAAAGGGGTAGTGAACTGACCTCTCCGTTGATGAACTTGATATCGCGGGGGCACTGAGAATCACAGTAGCCGGTACCATACTTGGCGCCAGCCTTGTTGCCGCTGTACTTGGACATGCCACCGTCGGCGTCCATTTCAGAGAAGTAGAGAGCACCATTAAGGCCACAAGGGAGGTTGGAAACGTCTACGTCGAAGGTGAACTCTTGGTTCAACAACTTGAACATCTGGTAATGCGAATCGTCGGCCATGAGGTAAACACGGGAGCCGATGTTCTTCTGCTGGCTCTGGGTGACGAATTTAAGGGTGAGGGCGTTGCCACTGCTGGTGATACCATAAGTGCCAGAGTAGTCGGCACCATCGAGCGCACAGTTCTGAGCAGCACGTCTTGCCATCAGGGCAAAGACTTGTGTCCCAGGTGTTCCCGGTATAGCAGTTGGTGAAGCCACTGGTGGTATGCAGCCAGCGCCAGTTAGAGTCGAGGACAACTGATCCGGTACCCTGTGCGGTGCAACCACTGCGGGTACACTTGGACCACTGAAGTTTGGGGTGGGTTTCTGCGAGTTGTGTGCCGACTTGCTGGCCGAGGACAGCAGCGACGAACGAGAGTACCACGAGGGCAGATCTGGGGAAACATTTTTTGGTAGAGTTGCGATAGGAAACCAATGAGTCTGGGTACCGTTGTCGAAAATCTACGAGTTCATCCCTGCTTAAATACAAAGAGTGCACGGAAAATGTCCGGGACTATGAAGATGGGGCAACGCGTTGTATAACCGCAACCTCCGGGCGAGGCGATGAGGCTGACGGTAATCATCGGAACCTGTAACAAGATCGTAGTAAGGTTGATCACGCGCGAGAGAACTAGAGGTCCAACTTCTCGAAGACGACGAGTAATCGAATTTCAGGGTCCATTGAACCGGAAAAACTCCCATGGAGAAACCGAAGAATATGCGCGTAGGCTTGGGGAATGATGGTGCAGCAGGGTGTATGGCTATCAGGTGTTCGGTATGAAGGGCTATGACATGGCACAGTTTGTGCTATATGGGTAATTGTGAGCGGTGTTGGGGTTTTGGACGATCCCTGGGCGAATGTTTCCTTGGACAACTTCGCGGAAAAAGAAGGACTCGAGGGAGACATGGAAAATCACCGCGGTTCATCCGTGCGTCGTTTGTGACATTCAGAATGCGTCCCGAGATGCAAGCAGTTGGACGAACAAAAAACCTCGGTCTTTGAAGGCATGCCAGTTGTTTGCGCAGGGAGAAACTCGGCACTCAACGTTCAACGCTCAGCATAGTCGGATATTTATCAAGTATGATGACCCTTTGTCACGTGTGAGCTCCTACTATTTGCTAATTCCTCCATAAAGAACTGGTCCTCCGCTCTTTTAACTGTCCAAGCCTAGCTTCTCTTTCCCTCTCATCAATGCTGAACATCTTTCGAAGGCTATCCACCTCTTGAGCCTTCTCTGCAACTCTCTCCGTGGCCTCCTTTGCACCTACGCGAACCACTTCCAGACGTTCTGCCTCGGCATTGAGCTGGCCTAACAGTGTTTCATACCGTGTTTTCACCGCAAGATAAGCTGTTTCTTGCTTCTTAAATGCGGCAAGGACCCTTGCGTGATCGGCATGTGCTTTGGATTCGTCCTGGGGAACACGAATCAAAAAAAATAGAGCGACACAGAGACAAACGTCTGTGTGAATTTTACCTTGACTGCTTGCTTCTGGAATCTCTGCAAGTCCGCAAGTTCGCTAATGGCCAACTCGAGCGTCTTCTTTTCCACTTTGGCTTCTTCCTTTAAAAATTTTTGAAAGCTTTTGATTATCTTTAGCTGTCAACGTAACCTTGAGTCTTTTTTGGGCATTCTGCAAGTAACAACTCACTCACCCTCCGCCTTGGCAATCTTGGACTTTTGTTTCGGCGTAAGGGAACATTCTGCGTGGCGAACGCGTTGATGAAATTCTTCGTTCTCCTCGACCGAGGTGCGCGGAATGGCAGTTCCAACATCGTCAGTGAAGGTGTCGTCGAAGACAGGAACCCTCGGGCTCACTGGCATGGTTGGGCAATCGAGGGGACCATACACTTGCACCGGCTGTGGTACCATTTACATTGTTATATGCGGTTTCCGGCAACTCGGGGGTATGTTCGCGGATGAGAGAGAGTTCGCGCTTAATGGGAGAACTCGTCCGTGATCCAGAGGATGGTGTGTCATGTCTCTGCCTCTCGGGTGATATGTTGCGGCCGTCATTCTCGACTGGGGAGCCTACTCGAACGTATGAAAGCTGCTCCGCGAGAGCATCGTCTGTAGCTGACAATGCTTCTGGCGCATGTTGGGGCAAAAAGGGAGCGCCCCCTCCGGAACTAAAGGGATCGTTGTGCTGGTTAATGCTGGTGTATTCGTGGGGCCCGTTAGAGTTCACCAGGGGGGACATTGCTGCGCTGCGATCTACTCCACTGTCATGTGTATATTGGGCCGGGACGTAGTCTGGGTCCTGCGAGGAAGCCATGTCGTTTCAAAGTAAACTGACTTGTCCAGGTAAGGAGGGGAGGTGTTCATGACGGTGACGCTCTTTAATACACTTTACTTATGTACCCATATAATCTCGATGCACGCCATCGGCTATTTCCGGACTGCGGCCCGATCTGGCAGTCGATGACGACGTCATCTGTGTTGATCTCGTGGAGTCGATCACGATAGCGATGAAATGAATAATGTTTCCCAGAATATCACAGATATCGATAGACTGCTGGTGCCAACGCGAGATTACCTCAAGATTACCGACCTCTCGCCTCCCGCCTCCTCGTTCCCGTGCCCCTCATCCTCTCCACTCTCTCCATCTTCAGCGCTACCACCCGACCCTGAGTCGTTTGGCTCTTCGTCTTCTGTCTCTTCGCCATCTTCTTCGCTTTCCTCATCCTCGTCCTCTCCCTCGCTTCCGTCTTCCTCAGAGCTGACTGCATCGGCGTAGAAGCTATCCAGGTCCGGGGTAGATATTCCCTTGCGAGTCTCCTCTCGCGACCCAGGCCTTGATCCACTCGTGGGGGTCAGAACGATGGGTGCGACCACCGCCCGTGTCTGAGATCCAGTGGATGACGATGAAATAGCAGTGGGTACAGGTACAACCGGTTTATCGTCCTCGGACTCTCTGAGTGAAGGTTCAACTCCTTTCTCGAGCCAGTCCGGTAGTAAACTGTCCATCTGCACCGGTTTTCCGAGAACAACGTTCAAGGAACCGAGAAGTGCATTTTCGCTGCCTGGTCGCACAATATCAGTCACTAGGGTGCCCCGAAATTGAGCATAAACCTCTACCTGTATTGTGGTTAGGTGCATCCTCCACCATCCCAGATTTACCATCAAAGAGCACCAGCTGCACTTGCTCCCTCCTCAAGACAACGCCACTACGTTCTTCTGGCTCCCCGTCAACAAGAGTTGGTGAGATACCTGCGAGAAGGGAGCTTATCATTTTCCCCCGGTCCCGGACGTCATAACTGACATCATAGCGTGCCAAGGAAAATACATATCGAGCTAACAGTCCAAGAGTCTGGTCACTGGGGGACAACACAAGGAGTTTTGCGGCTAGAGTAATGACTTGCAGCTTGACGAGAGGGGCCTATCAAAACTAGTGAGTTAGATATCAGTGATACCAGCCGATCTCATCACCTCTTGTCCAAAACTTTTTGCAGTCTTCCTCAATACGTCTGGTGCCCATTCCGCAACCCCCTCTGGACCTGGGCTCGATTCCTTCGAAGCAGCATACTGTCCAACCAACCATATCACACAAGCTCGTGCTTGAGCGTGTCTAATGTCGTCAATCTTCCTTGCCAGGCGGGAGATAATTGGCACCGGTGCCTGAGAAGAACCCGAGACGCCAGGCATCGCTGTAGAGAGTTGTGTTTGTATTAGTGTTTTCAGGACCTGAACTGCTGGACTGATGACGCTATCTAATCGTATGCCTTAGCAAGGAGATCTCCCTCTCACGAGTGTATTATACAAACCATTTCCACTTTGTATCATGGCAATCAAAGCTGCGAGGCATTGTTGTGTTGACTCTGGGATGGCAAAAGCGCAGCGACCAACGGCATGCACCGACTCGCTCACTACGATGTCGTCAGTGTCATCCGAGCAGTCCTGCGAAGTAACTTGTCAATCAACAGATGTGATAAAGGGTTCATACTTACAATAAACTCCCGTAATATTGCGCCGTAATTCTCGGGAGTCAAAAGTCCGAGCAACAGCTGTATTTTGTCACGTTTGGTTCCCCGTGTATCATCTGTTCTAAGCAGAAACCGGGCGTAATGAGGAGCGAAAAGCTCCTGTGCACAAGCCTCGTCAATACGTCTATCAAGGAAAGAGACAAATTGTCTTACCGGGACCCTACGAACGATGACCAACAAGTACACGAGAACAACCCGTTCGACCTCTCTAGACTTATGCAACAACATCAGCAGGGGATGGAGGATCCTTTTCAAATGTACAGGCGGTCCGGCATAATACAGCACCCTCGTTGCAGCCATTACCGACTATATACAGATGGGTCAATAGACGCATAACCTTGACACGGACCAAACACCCACTGCAGGATTGCAACTCATCAACACAGGTTCCACTGAGGTCAATAGCAACTTCACGTCTGGATCAATTTCGTCCCCAACAGGTCGGGGGAGCATTGTCCTCGCGTATCTCAATAACAGATTTATCAAGTTCACTTGACCCCACTCCTCCACGTCTAAAAGCATGCGACATAGTCGACGATATTGAGGATGGAGGAGGTCGAGCCTGGTTGGACACACTGTCTCGAAGGCAACAGCGACGCTACCAATTGCCAAAGGTGAACGGTCCCTGAGCAAACTCGTTATGATCGGAATGAGTGAAGGCAGATGCGAGGAGTCGAGTCTGAGGAAGTGAGGATCGTGAACCGAGTTCAGTCTCGGATAGGAATGAAAGTACAAGCTAACATGCTCACTCGTAACACCTAGGTATGGCCAGCGCTGCAGTCTTCCTCACGTATGGACTGACGTCCGCTGCACATTTCTTGATCGCCAAAACCACGATATTCCCGATCATCGGCACCTTGATTCCACTCAACACCCTCAACGCCATCGCTCGAATCAGGGGATTAATGTCCGTCAAGTCTTTTTGAAACGTATTGATGGACAACAGAGCCAAGTCCGGTTCGTGTTCTGCATACCGAAGTAAGTAGATATACACCAATTTTCTGATCTCGAGGTTCTGTGAGGCAACGTTCTTCACCACCTGAGCAAAGTATTCCGAGACATTGCGACCTTTGGATATTAGCTATAGGTCCGTTTGTCAGCTGTATTCACATATCACAACGACAAGAACATAACGCACAGCAATTAGCCTCTTCATCGCGTCCAACTTCTCCCGATCACTGCTCGAGTCCAGCTGCTTGCGTATATTCTTGGTCTTGTCATCTAAGTTGTCCAGGTATGCAGCACTCGCTCCACGTGTTATTGCAAGATCCCTCGTGTGTTCAGAAAGAGACTCTTGTAGTCGCATGCCAAGCCTAGAGGCATTTTCTGTGATGGTATTGAGGTACTGTTGCCCCGACATGGATGGTGACCGGAAAGATTGGTATTGATTTTCATTACGTCATGGGGCTGACTGGAACATAATTTCCAAGCCATACATTGAAATTGTTTACACGACTACTATATCAACGAGTGAAGGTTAACAGGACGGCCTCCGTCGCTTGGATATCAAACCCTCCGTTCAAATTAACGATCTCCGTTTGCAAGGTCCCGCTGACCTTGCCATCTCTTGTTTCGTACGTCTGTCCGCCCCAGGTAAGACCAGCCACATCGTCGGCATGTCTGGGGACTGGATTAGTGCAAGCCATTTTCTAAATAGTCATCGCTACTAACGCAATAGCCAGTCTTTTAAGAGTCGCAGATGTCGGAGAACCACTCGTAAAGGTTAAATCAACGTGCGTCCTGGTTCGACTAGACCCTGCCCCATTCAAAAATGCACGAGAGTTGATGAGTACAGCACGAGCCAAATTGGAACCTTCGTAGAACGCATATCCAGCGATGGTAGGATCATTTATTGCGAGTTCCGTAATGCGAGTGCTCCCACTTGAGCCAATAGCTTCTGCTGCGATAATGGCCGCATAATACTGGGGCTGAACATGAGGTGGAAGAGGACTGGGCAGAGGAGTGGCATCTATGGTCGATCTTGTCAGAGTTAATGGTTGTATCTGTATAGCAATTAGTTCCGAGGCTTGTTCTGATTGCACCATGCTTCACTCACGAGGTTGTATTTGAATCCAATCCCTTCATGAAAGAATATCCTGGAGGACTGAATCTGGGTCCTGAGAAAAAGTTGCATAAGGTTGATGCAGAATCACGGGAAAGGGCGGGAGCCTCACGAAAATAGAGCATAATCCAGAGTCCACAGAGCAGCTCCGGCAGTATTGCTGACGCCGGGTGCACCCTTGACAAGTAATTAGATACAGGTGTTGGTCGCCATCGAAGAAAACGCACATGGCACGAATAGCTGTTGGTTTCACCCAGGACATAGTCTAATCCTTGAGCCCGCACTGCTCTCGCGTCTGGAGAGAATATCGTGAGATTCCCCCGGATGGTCGCCTTGGTCATTAAGTCCTGGAGAAGTCCCTCATTTCCGGAGCAGAACGACCCACTATAATGATGCTGAGATATCCTTCACCAAGAGCAGGTGTTAGTCGAAGAAAATGAAGAAATAAGGCTTCTTACGTGGAAATCAGCGACCCTGGGGTAGAATTGAGAATGCCTAGGTTGATTATGGATTGTGGAGAAAAGCCGCTCGTGGAGTGGGAAGAGCCTGCAAATGAGGCTCCCCATAACTGTGTGGGGGAAGAGGACGTGATCTTTGCCGCTGCTGAGACGCTGGTCGCAAAGGTAGTCCATCTATGATTATTCTGGGTCAGACTAGTTTTGTTCGGCTGCAAGTGCAGACATGCTTACTCCCTGACGTATTGCGCTGCCGTATAGTTTCGGGGCCTGAGGCCATTGTTGAGGTATAAGTCAGGCTCGTTCCCAATCTCAATGGCATCTAGGACAATACCCTGGTCCGCGATGGCTGAGGAAGCAAAGGCTCTCGCAATCGCCCCCGCTTCTAGGGTGGCTGCAGTAATATTATTCCGGCCAAAATTAACGCCCCAGACGACGTGGGTATCTGGGACAGATCGATAGCAAAACACATTTTAAGGGCTTTTTGGACGATGCAGTGCAGCTAATAAAACGTACTTGAAGGAAGAAATCGGGCAGCTTGATAATACGCGTTTCCGACGGTGATGTTAAGTGCTTCCGGGTACGGCACTATGGTAGTAGGCGCCGGGAATACCAGTTGCGGAGTCTAGTGAAAGAAACATAAATCCTCTGCAACTTTGATGTGGACGCAAACGTACTTGAACGTTGGGATTGTAGTTCGTATGGTCTTCGCTGTTGGCGCCAATGCGGATAAAAGGTGATTGACCAGTTAAACTCTTCAGGTTGTTGAGTACGTTGGAGAGGAACTGATTGCCACTGTTGAGTCCGGCCCAATCAGTCCAGCGGTCCTGTTCGAGAGAGAATCCGATCAGAGACGGTGCCACTTGTACTGCCCCCGATGGTGCAGCCGATGGGACATTCACGGAAACACCCAGCACATGGGCGAATAGTGAAAAGAGAGCAAAGGTAAAGAGACTACGGGCGGCCATGGCTCGTTCGGCTGAGAAACGCCGGTCAACACGAAGCATATATATACGGTCCTGTCATGACCCATAGTCCGTGTTAATGGCAGAATGGTCTTGAAGCTTTCCAAGTAAGGATGCGTGGTAGCCTCATGGAAGTTGTAAAGCTTCGGCCACAGTTCATTTAATATTGTCTCATCACGAAGTACGGAAGCGAATTGAAGCAAGCAACATTGCCTGGTGGACACTGGTCGTTTGCTGGTCCCTGCCGGCGTAAGCATACGGGTCCGTTGACAGGTGACAAGTTCCATGCTACGACGCTAAAGGTGATTGGAAACGGCGGCCTCCCAGGGCAAGTAGAGGGGCGAAATCTTCCTTCTCGTGGGGCGAGCCATCGACGTGTTTATACCTGGATTCCCATGAAAAATCGAGCAGACGGGCCAAGGATGAAATAAAGGCACACTGAGCACTACATAACATCAGTGAGAATAACACGCGAAGTGAAAACGGTGGGAGAACAAATTCTAGCTTGTGGCCTGACATGGGGACTAACCCAAATCGGCGTTTTCTGGTTCAGGAAGCAGTATTTTGAGCTCTGGCAAAGCGTTTGTCCAAGCATGTATGAAGTACTGTCCAAATCCTTGTCCCTCTCAACGAATCGCGAGGTTCGCTCCAGGGAGCTGCAAGTATTGCCAGCGACAAAACCCATTTCGGCCATGAAGTGCCCAAACAAAGGTCAACAATATATATTTATTGCTTACACGCACGCCTGATTTCAAGCCTTCCTATTCCGAATAGCATGCGACTCAGTGTCATACCCGGTCTTCCGCGGGAACTCGTCTCGTCTCTGGAAAAAAATGCTATAAGGACAGATACAGATTTTCTCTCGATGAAAGCTGTGGATATTCTCCGGGTCTTACCCCCCGGGACAGTTACGCTGGCGCAGATTAGGGAGTACAAGAATACCGTAGCAGAGTCTTCAACCGCCTCTGGCCTTTCCGCAAGGTGTTTATCTGAGTCCACACCAAGCATATCCTTCCACGCAGAAATTGGTTTACCCTACAGCCTAGCGGACATCTCGCATGTACTGAGTGCTCATAGTAGGCGCATAGTGGAATTATCAGGTGGTAGAGATGTTAGAAAATCGGTGTGTCCGAGCATATAGCAGTTCTTGCAGGCACTGACTTGAATCCTTCAAGGAGCTCATTCTCAACGTCGTCTTGCGCTTCCTTTCAGCCAATGTTGATCATTCTGTTTCTTGGGTGGATACCATGGGCGAGTTTTCTCTAGAACGGACTGCTCAAATTGCAACTTTTGTCACGGGGGGTGTAAGTCATTGACGTATGATTTTGAGCGACTTCTAACTCTTATGTAGGGATCTCAAACTTGCCTTGATCGAATACGACTCTCCCTGGCCTTAGGCATCGAAGAACTCTTCGATGTCCTAGATAGCTTGGTAAATTCCACCGCTGGTGCGAGTGCTCATAATACCCACTTATGAAAGAGACTCACTCCCCTAAACATGTAGCCAGAACATGGTGCAGCCCCACTTAAAACGGGTTATCTTGTAATCGATAGCATTACCCCACTTCTTGGACCTCTCCTCAGTGCCGCATCCTCGCAAGGCCACGCTTTGATGATGAGCTTAATGCGCCAACTCAGAGTGATTTCTCAAATCCACTCGATCACAGTGATAGTTCGTGGGCAACCTACTTGGTTTTAGTTGATGCTGACATTTTGCAGGTAATCAACAGCACCACAACCAGCCTTCCTAGGATTGAGAGCAAGCCTGCCCTTGGACCAACCTTTACCTTCCTGACGGACGTAACTTTGTGGGCGACCATAAGCACAAACAATCAGGCCAGACCCAATTCCGATAGATCTTCAGCAGAGGACGATCACATTACGTACTGTGTCAATGTGCTTAAATCAAATATTTCGGTCAGCCAATCTCGCCTTTCCACTATGCACATGCTGAAGGCTGTCAAATGTGCAGGCAACAAGTATCTGTGGATCCTACGTGCTTCAGTCGGGGCTATATGTACTCTCAGACCTTTGACAATCTCTTTTTGAAGGAACTTTCCCCCATCCTTCTGGGGGTCCTTCGGAGGTGCGATTCTCTGCTAAAGCAAACCCAACTCCACCCCAGAAGTGGAGAATGAAAAAGAACGCTGAGAGTCATGGTCACGTTACTACCATATCGCGCAATAGTGGCAATTCCTCACGCCAACTGGGGAGAGCCGGAGTGCATTCGAGGGTAGCAATTGCAGTGATCAGTAATCCAACGACCTCCCAAGTATATAACACAGACCCCCGAGCCCGGTTGCTTTACACCATTTTTCTATTAGATGGCTCCCACTGCAACGAATGAAATCCAAGCCAAGGGTCGGTCTCAGCCCGCTCAAGTGATCAATCCCTTCTACTCTCCTTCCACTGGAGACGATGGTGACGAAACATACCGTTACGCCGAGTTCAAAGTAATTCAGCTCCGTGCTCACGCGCACCTTATATCCTTACTGAAAATGCAAAGCCATATTTCCCCGATGTTTCTTGGGAGCCTTTGACCCAGGTCGAGGTCGAAGACAGGGGCCTACACGCCGATCCCGCCAAGAGGAACCTCTTTAGTGCCGCCACTAAGGTCAAGCACTTGACACCTGCTATTGGGAGCGAGTTGGAAGGTATCGATCTGAGACAGCTCACCCCATCCCAAAAGGATGAACTGTAAAGTTCTACTCTTTCAATTTCACGAACATGAGTGTTTGACTGGTCCTGAAGTGCCCTTCTGGTTGCCGAACGGGGCGTTGTGTGTACGATACTCTCATCCCTTTCCTTGTCCCATTCATATCCCTAACTTCCGCTCCAGTCTTTCGTGACCAGCAAATTGATATTTATCAGCAATTGGACCTTGCCCGCTACTTTGGTCCTCTTCATAAGCATGCGACCACCCCTGTTCCCAGGAATGGCTTAGAAGAAGTTCACAGTCAGTTTCTTATTTCTCCGTGATGCATATACTTGGCCTGAGATCCAACCAGTCGTGTACAATGATTCTTCTCGCCGGCCGGACACCTCAGCCTTCTCGAAGCTCGAACTATGGCATTCCGACGTGAATTCCCTTTCTCAGTCACCACCGTCACGAGCTGACAGAACCTGGAGGTTACCTATGAAATTCAGCCACCAAGTACAACCTCCCTGAAGGTCATTACGGGACCTGAATGTGGTGGTGATACCCTTTGGAGTTCAGGGTGTGTGAAAGTAATCAACGCATATGGTTATCACGTTTACTGAGCTTGGCCTTAGTTATGCTTTATACTCGTCCCTAAGCCCCGGCTTCCAAAAGTATCTCGAGGGCTTGTCTGCCGTCCACAGTGGAGTTGCTCAAGCGGAGGGTGCCAGGGCTGCAGGCCTCACGGTTCGCAGGCAAGAAATCGAGACCATCCATCCGGTTGTACGGGTTCACCCCGTAACGGGATGGAAGAGTGTTTTCGTCAACCCTGGTCTGTTCAGAGGTTCTCCTAGGATCACTGCGAGCTATTGACAGAGATCCAGGGTTTACTAGGCGCATCATCGGTGTGCCGAAAGCAGAGTCAGATGCGGTTCTAACGTTTTTATTCCACCAAATCAGCGAAAATCCTGATTATCAAGTTCGGTTCAAATGGGAACCCAATTCCGTGGCATTTTGGGATAACAGGGTATGTAAATCATTGATCCCGCAGCGTATCTGAAACTCAAGAACATGCTCCGTACAGGTTGTTACCCATTCAGGCCACGTTCGACTTTTGGCCCTCAACTCGGCATGCCCTTCGTGCGACGCCTCGCGGCGAGAAACCCCTCTCGGTCAGTGAGTACGAGAAACAGGCGGGAAAAGTGGCAAAGGACAGGCAACTCGAGATTTGGAAACAACAGGGGGTAGCCATCGAATCGTTATCGAACGGGGCAAACAACATTCAAGAAAAGCGCGGCTACAACGACTAAATGGTCACGATCGTTGTTTGTGCCAGTGGATTGCGTGACATGAGTGATTTAATCTTCTTTTCGTATGTGCTCGCCGAGAACTTGTTGCGAAGAGGTCGGAGAGTCCAAAGATGTTCTGATGTATGCAAGTGAATGTTTTAGCTTAATTCCGAACGCTGATGGACAATAATAAATTCACTTTTGAGTTTGTTTTGGCCAGGGCTGCTGACACGCGGTCTAGGGATGCAAGTCGCAAGGCGACCGCAAGGACTGAAAGAGAAAGTCCAAATGCGAACGACGAAATGCAATCGCCGGTTGTGCTTTAGAAGGGGCACGATCCTAAGTTACATATGATGTCTTCCCTCTTTAATTTCCGAAACTACCAACATCGGATGAATTCGCCATAGATGCAAGGGTTTGGAACACTGCAGTAACATCCATGAGAATATATAATAAGTCGTTTTCTTAATGTGCCTTTCCCGAGCCATCTGGATTTGGAAAGGACATCCCTCGGCATCATGAGGACGACCGAGATGGAGGTAAAGAGGTCCTGAAATACATAGCCCCATATGTATATCGGTTCTGCACTCTCTTTCAAGTTACCCAAAGCTATCTAGGCGGTTAGGCAGAGGGGCTAATTTTAATCAGCAGTGCAGGTTATCCAGCCTGGTGCGTGTTCTCTGGCTCTTCGTTGGAGGCGATACACGGCCTTTGCGACTCTGTTTCCTATATTCGCACTCCTTTTCCCATCTCTTTACTCACTTTCTGTGAAGCTGGATGATATTTTTCCCTGCGGCCGAAAACTTGCTGGGGGGCTTGTTACCTAGATCAGTAGAGATCTGTATGTCCTGGGAAAAAGTTATCTTGGTTCCCACGGAATACTTTCTCTGTCGTTGTCTAGATGATGGGGGCCAGCCGATAAGAGGGCTTCTTACGAGCTCTGCCCCGCGAACATGTGCATTTGGGGCTTGTCCTTAGATTCACATACATCCTTCCAGACTCACAGAGTGGCTTGCACATGTCATAGACTCCATTCTTGACAATGCGATTGCGCCATCTGATAGCAGATAGGCTTCCTTTCCCGTGTGAGAACGAACCGACAAAAACCGATAGAAATGGCCCTGGAATCAGGACAGGTGATCACTCTATTGCCGGCAGCCACAAAGGGTTTACACAACAGATGTGGGTGAATCAATGACGCACAGGCAAATCTCTGGATCTCGTTCAAATGGTAAACAGAAGATGTGCGCGCAATTGGATTATGACAACAGGGATGAACATATTGTGAACAGTAAAGGTATTAATACTGGCAGTGAACCTCACGAAAGCTGGATATTGTAGGCACTCCGTTATACAGGCAATGCAAAACAAAAACAAGTGAAGACAGGAGTGTACCACTGAGACTACGGAGAGCATGACGAAAGGTACGAATAGCTGTAGCAAGGAAGAAATTGACACAACAAGAGAATTATGAGAAAGGATAGGCTAATATCAGCGGGATGCGGCCTGAGGAGCCGAAGGATGTTGGGAGGTCCGCATAAAAGATTGATGCTGAAGGTGTTCTGGTGCATAACTACGTCCGTGGGCAGACGTAGGTGCCGATGGTGGCGGTGGCGGTTGGGCAGGCGTAGCCCAGGGGGGAGGTGGCACGGGTAGAGAGCCAGAAGTGGGAGCCACCGGAGGAGGTATTGTGCGGTTAGGGTCGGGGGGCATTTGGTTGGGTTCCTGTGCCATAACATTCATAAGCTGGAAGGATCCCTGGTGATGCTGTTGGGGATTGGGCTTCGTGTCGACTGGTGATGGAGGTTCCACGACATTTTTATGCTTTGAACGTGATCCCGACTTGTCTGCGGATTCAGTGGCCCTCGCAGACGGCACGCAATGTCTCAAGATCGATACGAGGAGTTTGACCTGTAGGATCGACCTTATCGCGTTTTCGCATCAGCTTCGCGTAATCTATACGGGCAATTGGCGTGAGTATATGCATCACAAGTAACCAGAAGGCAACGTACGAAGCCCGCATGCATTACACAAGGTCCGCGCCCCATCAGGACCTCTTCTCCACTCAGGAGTTTCCCGTATATTGCAAGAGTGGCATTTACCAGGAGGTGTGGCCCGCTGACCGGACCAATGCGCGGAAGATAGTCAATAATTAACTTTAGTATGCAGAGCGAAAAGGATTCGTGGCTCACACTTCTCTTCCTATATTTGCTTTTGGCTTGCCCTGCAGAGTTGTTTGCGCCTGCAGTGCTCGTAGCACGTTTGTTGCGAATGATTTGCATGTCTTGTTCGGCCGTCGACTGCGTCTTATCGGCTCCAGGCGGGTACTGCTGTAGGACGCCGTTCAAGAAGTATAGTTGGATTTAGTTGGAAATGACTTACGTCTCCAGCAGACGAGTCGCCGTTGACGGCCGCCTCCTGAGCCAAATCCTCCCATGGCCGTTTAGGCGCGCGATGGTCTTCTGAAGACCCATGTATTGAGTCTGCCAATTTGTTCCGTTCGCTTTCAGAAAGGTTTGTCCGCCGGAAATCTTCTAAAAGCCGGACCACTTGAAGGGCTTTTTGCGACATATCTTGCAACTCTGCAGGCGTTGGCTGCACATGCGGCATACTCTGCTGTACACTGGCTGCTCGATGACGATCAGCGTTTTTTATTTTAATTTTTTCAATTGAGAGCCAGAACCCACCATAACGGTTGGCAAACGTATATAATGCATTACAGTGTTTGACAATCTGATCGAAATAGAGTCAATAACAAGCGAGCCGTTACCAAGATCAGATTTACCTCAATCATTGGATCATTACGGTCAAGGGGGCGCTCGGGCTCGGGCGCAGGTGCAGCCGGATAGTGACTTGGACGGGGGTCAACGCTGGTAGGCACTAATGGCGTTGTCCTTGCGAAGGGTAGTTGCTGCGGTTGTTGTTGCTGTTGCTGTTGTTGTTGTTGCTGCTGCTGCTGCTGCTGTTGCTGTGGAGGCTGAGCAGGAGGATGTTGAGGATGGTGGGAAATCGATGGTTGAGGCTGATGATGTTGTGGTGCATGGTAGTTGCGACTGAGGGGGTGGTTGCGGGGGTGGTGGAAGGTGCTGCTGCTGATGTTGGTGCTGCTGTTGGTGTTGGTGCTGCTGTTGGTGTTGTTGCTGCTGTTGGTGTTGGTGCTGCTGTTGGTGCTGCTGTTGGTGCTGGTGCTGGTGCTGGTGCTGGTGCTGGGGTTGTTGCACCATAGACTGGGGCGTTGAAGGAGGTACTGTGTTGGACTGGTGGTGGCTTTGCACGGGTGGAGGATGAGAAGCATGATGGGAGTGAGAGGGTGTCTGCGCCGGTTGCTGCTGGGCCTGTTGGGTATGTGCAGGAGCGGACAGAGGTTGATGGTGAGGTGGTTGGGAATGAGTTTGTTGTCCCCAAGGGCTTTGAGGTGGATGGACAGCGGGATTGGGAGAGGGATACGGATTCCCGTGAGAGGTATGATTCGGCACTTGCGGGGGTTGATGGGGTAATGATGGGTGAGAATGAGAAGATTGGTGAGGCGAGGAATGAGTTTGTTGGGTAGACGGATGTGAAGTCTGCAAAAGGGACGAGGGATGTGCGGAGCTTTGACTCGACGATTGCGTAGAGGCGGGTTGCGAGGGATGGATGTGAAGCACATGCTGCGACGGAGGTTGATGGGTAAGTGTTTGTGGGTGGTGAGGGGCATGAGGGACATGGTGTGGATGTACGGGTTGCCGCGTTTGCAAGTAATGTTGTTGATAGCTATTATAGCTAGGATGGTTAGAGACAGCGATATTATGGTTCGGTTGCTCTTGTGGTGACGTTGCAGTAGAATGAGGAGCATGGTTTTGATTAGGGATTTGATGATAGGGACTATTCGGAGGTGGCTGGTTTGATGGGTGAGTATTGTACGGTGTTGGATATGCGCTCTGAGAATATTCCGTTTTTGAGCGGAAAGACAGTAAAAAGTGGAAGGACTTACGTGGGAAGAACGTCCATCGCGGGGAGCACTCATGTTTGTTGAAGGTGGCCTGGGCCGTCTATTTTGCACAGGGGAGTGGGGAGGCGCGTCGTCCCCACGCGCAGCCGGGCCGATATTGACTGAGCCGGGTATAGGTGCTACCTGGGCGGAAAGAGGAATGCCAGGCCGTGCAGTAGACAACATCGTGTTTATTGTAGTCGATACCCGGCGGGGCAGTATCATGGCCAGCGGAAAGTGGGGGGGTGTGCTGCTGCTGTTGCTGCTGCTGCTGCTGTTGTTGTTGGGAGTGAGCTGGCATCGAGCCTTGCATGGGAGCCGAAGGATTCGAGCGACTCCATTGCACTGGGCGAACATAGTCTGGAGTGCTTCCGGAAACGTCATTGGGGGCACCGTTGTGTGGCGGTAGCGAGTCCTGGGGGCCATTTGGAGGTGGCCGATAGAAGTTGAGGTCTTTGAGGGATGGAAGACGGAGGTCGCCACTAGAGTAGCTACTCAGAGGATATCTAGAGTGTTGGGCTGCATGCTGGGTCGAAGTCATGACAGCGGTGACAAAAACGTCGGTGAACGTTGACAATGAGCCTGCAATGGATCGGCAAGGCTAGAGATTGAGATCAGAAGGTGATTTCTTTTGAATCTGGGTGTATTTGTATGTATCTCCCGATGACGACGGATCTTGTAAGCACGATATCTGGATTGGAGAAACACGTCAATACAGACAAAAACTCGCAACAACATAGATCACCAACACGATTCAACCGGGCCTGACCGGGTGGGAGAACCACAGAGATGGGATTCGCAATCCCTCAAAGCCGCCGCAGAAGACGTGGTGTAGGGCGCGAGCAGCTAGGTCGTCGAACTCTACGATGAGGCCGTTGAGAGGAAAAAGCAAGGAGGAGGGGAAAGGAAGGAGGAAGGGTGATGAGAGCGAGAAGAAGAGGAGAACGCGCCTGACCAAATCGCCAACCGCACTGCCTGTCCGGGCAAACACACCAGCTGGCTTTGGATCTCCCTGTCGGAGCTTGAATCTTTCTGCCACCCTTCAACCTCCAGATCCTCTTCCCCCCTATGTCTGTTTTCTTCCCTTGTGATCTGAACAACCTCTGCAGCCATCAGGTGACGAAGTCCCACTATACGCGCTCCCCGCCCTCTGCGCTTCCCTCGCCAGTGGTACGTGTTTATTCGCCAGCACAGCTCCGCAAATCGGGGATTCGATTCGATCGATTAGCTATATCTTGTATTACGTACAACGCCTGATTAGGTTACCCGATTTACACCCCAGCTCCACACGCCCTCTCCCTTCCTTTCGTGTTACATACTACTAGGCCGTTGGATATGAACACTGTATCTGCGCTCTTTTTCATATACGCAAGGACCCCTCCTGACGAGAGAAACAAATTATAAATTCCTGGTCATGTCGACCGATCCAACGGCTCCCCACGTGGGGACCTCGCGTTACGTTCCTGATCAGATCGTTACGCAGGGCCGTCCAACAGACAGCGCGCATGAGATCATTCCAGATTAAGAGTCCGCACTTGACAAATTCTGGTCCGTTCATACAATCGCTCAACTAGCTTTCATGAAAGCATCGCAGTCGGTCCCAAGGACTTCGGCCTGCGTTGCATAGGACATTAACGAGCGAGGGGTGATGCCGTCCTTGTCACGCTTCCAAGATCAGATCACTCGGAAGAACCATCCTCATCCCCCCAAAAATGAACACATTTGAAATCAATCCTGTCCGTCCTCGCTGTATCAAGTTATTGATCTCTCCCACCTACCAATACTATTGTCGGTGTGTTCTGTTCGTCACTCGAGATCTTCTCACCATATCTTTGAGACAAGATTCACAGCACAAGTAAGTCGGAACGCAATGATCCCGCGAGTATCACAGACCCCAGCTGATAGCCACTTGCCAGATGTAATGTAGGGCAGGCTTCTTGGCTGCATAGGGACTCCCATTGGACGCTATTCCTGGAAGGGAGAGCTGGAGAATATAATCAAATAGCCAAAGTGGCAATTCCTTATTCCATCCAAATTGTCAAAACTCGCGTTCTCTGCTAACGAATGGATCATGATAATGGTCTCGCGAAAACTAAGCTGAGGTGAATTTCGCAGAAGAACGAGGGGAGTAACACAATGTCCATTGCATACACGAAATTTTATTATTTGGAAACAGGGATGACACAAGCCTGGCCTCAAGCCTTTCTCCATGGTGCCGAGGAGGCCCATAATGTATGTAGATATTATTCCTTGTGTCATTATCACTGTGACTGACCAATACATACTGAGGTTCTGTACACATTCAACCCTTGCAAGGGACCTGCCAATTCGACATTGTTTCGCAACTATATATTCCTTGCTACATTCAATCCAATCACTTCCCTGAGGCAATGACGCCCCAGTCCAACACTGGCGCATCACACCGATAACGATCTGACAACCACCATCTTCACCCTCGGTTAGCCATAAAATTGAGTCCTCGACAACCGTGACTTTGTTAAATCTCACGATACCCAAAGGGGTCTAAGCGCCTTGATGTCGGCGCTTGGCGCATCAAAAACCCGTCCAGTCCGTGAGAAACATGCCTGATCGCGATTTGGGGCCTCGCAAGGAGGCCGGTTTCCAAATCGGTCGTGACCCATTGGCCCCGCTTCACAAGGGACCACCATGTCGGATGTCCCGCAGACAGATGTTTCTCGTCCCTCCGCACTCCCCACTGCCAACCTTCAGCGCGGTGGAACATCTCAATCCATGGTAGACCAAAACTCTGCGGAATACCTCGACGCGATCGAAGAGGAATGGAATAAACGAGTGGATATGGAGGTTGAAACACTCGTCGATGGCATGGTGGATCTCGTCAGCTTGGCTTCGGTAAGCACCTCGGTGTTTTTCTCTAGGCTCCGTGATTCGACAGTGTATAGATCGGAGACAAGGATAAGTTTCGTGTTGCACAGGAGTCTTTCCAAGCATCTTCACGCGCAGAGTCCATGGTGTGTCAGATAATGAGAATACAATCGACCTTCTTTATTGAATGCCGAGCTGTTTCAGATACGAGCAGCAAACTCTCTTCTGTCGATCACACATTCAATGAAACTCTTGCTACTGCTTTCGGATGAAGCACAGATTGCCCATCGTCGAGATGTCGAGCTCCAAAGCGTCCAGAGGGAGCGGGATGAGATCAAGGAAGAAATGTCATCATTACTAACCGACTTGCTGCACCAGTCTTACTTTCAAACCTCTGCCAGTCTGCATCAAGGCTCGTAAGAGATGGGATACCGGCCCAGTAATGTAAGCACCACATATCCTGTAATGATACCACAACGATAATATTACTAGCATGAGAAAACTGATTCGAGCAAAACAACAACAAAAAAGGAACATGTCCAAGAAACTCTATGCATCAATTTCATTAATATCATCGGTCCATCCAGTAATTTGTCGAAGAGCAGCTTGGTCGATCTTGTGAGCTCTCACCCTATTCTCCTGGAGACGATCCAAACTATATTGAATACTCTTCATTTGAACCTCCAGCGGAATACTCTCTCCCACTAATCCCGGAATTGCGACTCTTTCCCGTAATTCCTCCATATCTGCACTCAGGGATTGTAATGCCTGTATTGCGGCCACAACGTGCGCTCGTGCGCGTCGCCTATATTTCCCAAGATTCTTCAACAATGCCAGGTGGTCATCGAAGGACTTCAGCTTCTTCTTGTTTCCGCCCAAAATGGTCCATAAAACCGCGAGAAGCTCGTCGCGATCAGCTTTTATGTTATCGGTATCACGAAAAACGAGCTCGTGAATAGCTTCCAACCGCTCCTCCAAGTCATTTAGGTTGCTGAGGTTGGCTTCAGCTTCAATAACCAGACGCGAAATATGGGTCGATAGGGTATCCATGGCGTCGCTAAAAGTGGAAGCAACGAGTGTCCTACGCGATCGGGACCATGGTACCAGAAGAGTGTCGATCGAAAGAATGGACTTCTTGGAGTTTGCCTCTTCAATTGTTCGAAGTGCATGGTTATTGACCGCCATGATGCTGGGAAAGAATACCTCAGTAATCGCTCCACTTGTGCATGTGAAATCGTACCTATCCACCGATCCGCCCACTTTTGCGTGTAGATTCTGCAGACGTCTCGCCGTCTTCTTTGCGTCGTCAACAAAATTCGCAAGGAGCTGAGCAAGGACATCTCTTGATTTGAGTGAGCTATCCCGGACCAAAACAATGAGGTCCGATGTTGCCATCCCAGCTTTCCTGACTTCCATGGATAAGGCAGAACCCCCTGTTGTTTCGTCCAACAAGCATTCAAACCCCCTCGTTTGAATTTCAGCGAGCTGCGAATAGTCGGCTTGCTGAGGCAAGTTCATCCATACGGGACGACACATAAGGGATGACGAAATGCCTGGTAGCCAACACAGAGGTGCAAATGCGGTGCGGAGGGTGTGTGACACCATCGAGAATATCATACCCAACAAGAAGAGGAAGAGGATGAAACCGAGTGGTCTGCGGAGTAATGCCAGCCCTATTCGAACAACATCCAAGATGTATCGGGTGGTGAACGAAACGGCTTGCATTGTACTTTCAGCCAGCTCATCCCCTGGAATGTTCGACGTGCTATGCGTTTCTAAGAGCCGGACACTCTCGGTTGTAAGCTTCTCGTTCTCTTGAGTAAGCTCGGGCTGCTTTGGCGAAGCGCTTGAATGCAAATAAGTATCAGCCGTCGGGACTGCAGCAGTGGGCAACCATCTACGCGCAGGGTGCGGCCGGGTTCCCTAACCGCCTTCGCCGCCGCGCGGATACTCGCGTGCGCCGAACAGCACCCGAGGTATTGGGCAACAGACTCGCACCAGAATCATCACGATCAGACGCAAAAGCCACGTCCTCCCATTGTGCTTCATCCGCAGACAAACTAGCGCCGTCGCACAAGACAGCGTCGTCAACAGAAGGATCGAAGCTAGGTTTTTCGCTGGAAAACCTGCGCAGGACTCTTGTCCTTGATCGAGTGCCGCGGGGTGTGGTCGACATGGTTGTGATAAGAGCTTGGACTGAGAAACTCAGAACGCTGCTGGGTCTATGTAAGAATGCGACACGTGTTGGGGGGATGGTTGTGGTTCAGAAGACATCAGGTATACGCGCACATATTAACTTTACAGTCCCGTGAGGAGCGTGTCACGTGACATGGTGTAATGCTTTCCCAATATGTAGCTCCTTGTTTACGGCCATTCGAAGATGGTTGAATATTGTTGGATACTGGACCAGTGGCCGTACCCCCGAGCATAACTGTGCCCACTTAAAGCCTCAGGATTCAGCCCGGGGAACACCAGCCAATGCAGATGATCATTGCCTGATGACCGATCATTATTGGGTCCTAGTGGCATAAAGGCGAAATGGCTTCTGGAGTCTAATATAAACCCATTCCTGGGGATACCCTTGGGCGATGCCACCTTACTCGACAAGGCTAGAACCCATTCCTGACGCTAACTAATTTTCCCGACCGAGCTAAGCTCGAGAGGGATGCCTAGGATGAATTGGCCTGGGCCATGACACCATCAGGATCGGCAAGGGCGCGCTAAGGGCTGGCAATAAACACTTTCAACCACTTCTGGTTGTTTGCGTCGGTGCAGGAAGCGGAGTGTGGGGATGGGAAATGCTGCCCACCGACATAGATGTTAGACGCTCTGCCCTCGCACCGACCTCTTACACAGGACCAATGCCCGCACCTCTCGCCCACATCGCCCCCCTGGATGGCATCTCTGACCCCCGGCGAGGTCCAACACCCACACCCGATACAAACACCTTTTCTCTCGTCTCAATCGCACTCTTGCGCCCACGCAGAGTCTGGATGCCTACATTGCTCTGACAGGTACCCTCCCAGTGAGAAATAATGCCGTAGTAGCCAGTGCTATATGTGGGAGCCTCAGGCCCCGGTCGCTTGACTTCGACTTGACTAGGGTACAAGAGGAGCTAGAACATATGCAAACGTAGTCGATGCCGCGGCTGAGTGATGAGACTAAACAGCAAGCAAGCACATGCTTTCGGAAGACGAAGAGAAGACCCAAGATAAGCCCCGTTCCACCGGATCATTGTCGTCGTTGCCTCTAACCTGCGGTTCCGCATCTGCCCCTGTACCGTTCTCGGTTTGATAGACCATCCGTACTCCTTCGGGTTTCAGACGTTCCCCGACCGATTCCTCTTGTGTTGTTGATACCAGTACCAGTACTGAAATAATGCCAGAATGTATTGTCTGTGGTAGGGAGACTACTGGATAAAGTTTTGTGTCAATGACCGGAACCAAGAGTGATTGCATGATCGTGGTGCTAGGCATACACGAAGGAGGGCAAGTGGGAGAAGAACGGCAAGAGTGTAGGCAGTGGGGTGGACGGATTGAAGTTTTGGTGGTATTCCCAAAGCCCTACCTGGAACCGAGCGGTTGAGAGGCAGGGCCACTATTAATAAAAGATTTTCTAAGTAGATCTCCATGAGCTAACACCGGAGTGTGCGAGTAATGCGTACAATAAGCCATGGGCTGTGGGCATGCATATGGAGTACTGTATGCCAATCATTAAGGATCAACGTTCGGTGCTCAGCGTTCTACTTGAGTAAGGATGCATATGACAATAAGCAGATAAGTCTGAAATGCAGTAAGACGGAGAGCGGATCTACATAAGAGAGAGACTATTCTGAAGCCGAGCAGAGACAGTGCTCCGGAAGGGTATCCCTAGGTAGGATAGAACACAAATAGGAGAGTTACACAGACTTCGAAAGAACAATGCAATGTTTAAGGTAACAACGTGGGTGAGAGGCGGTGAATTCCAGCATGCAAAAGACAATAAGGAACGGCAGTGGCTGCCATATATGGACTGATCGGCCTGGTCGGATTCGGCATCCGCAACTTTGACCTGATCCAAAGACAATAAGACACTCTCCTGCAAATATGCCGGACTCTGCTCCCGACCTTTTCGACTCGTACCCCCTTCATCGCACTCTCTGATACCTGGAAATTACATGTGAGCCCTCAACCCGCATCCCCCCATATCCTGATCTAACCATAGCCCAGCCCAGCCCAGCCGGAAACCGCGACACCCATAGCCCCAACTCCGTATTTGACAACCTAATCAGCAGGATGATAGGCTCAGTCAATGAGCACCCCGTATGTGTCCTCGTCTAATCTTTTCCGGCGACGTTCTGACTATCCCTCAGCATCTGATGGGGAGCGAAAGTGGCCCTATCGCGGCAGATGTAAGTGTCTGCAGACGAGGTGTGGACACATGCTAAGATAGCTTTTTACAGTACTATAAAAGGGCCGTGCTCCGGGCCGCCCCAAGTCGATTCACGATAGAATTTTTACCACCAGCAAAGGTTGGTGGAAATGCGGGCTACAGCTTTGGCATGCGTGTATCTCCTGTCAGCCGTGGGGACAGAGCCTCCATATCCTCTCGCGGCTCTAACTCCGAATACGATGTCTGGAGGCGTTGGGAAGACTGCTTGTGGTTCCAAGAGGCTCTGGAAGTGGAGTACAAGCGTTCGGCAAGACAGAAGCGTCAGCGTCTCCTGCAGGGCAAAGGGGTTAAGAAGAATGGATTCTATATGCAAGACCGCGCATCGTCTTGGGAGTCCTTGCCACCGGGTCCTGACCCCAACACCGTTGCTCAGGATATCCACGAATATGTCCCGAGGCTTACCAAACGTGGTACAATATTTCGTGCTAGTTTGGCGACAGTTGAAGCAAGGAATAATGAACTTCAAGCCTTTGTCGAGGCTTTGTTCATGGAGGACCAGCCCGCACTGATCAAGGAGATGAGGTCCACCAGGCTAGTCACGGATTTCTTTGGATACTGGCAGCGCGATGCCAAGCTCGTTTCAAAGAAGGATAAAACCCAAGAGAGTCGTGATTCCATGACACAGAGCATCTTTTCCTCTTATTTCTCTACGACCTCTACTCCATCGCTGCTAGACACTCTGACGGGTCATTCGCCAAAGTCGCCAAAGTCGCCAAAGTCTCACCCAAGCTCCCCTCAGAGTTCTCCTCAGGGTCCTTTTCTTCGTGCCCGGGCCTCAACCCTCACCGAACGGCCCCATTCTGTGGCTTCATCCCAGGTCACTGGTGCATCTCCCTGGCTAGCCTCGGCCGCGTCTTCCATCAGGACTGTTCGGCGTCGTGCACTTTCTGTCACATCATCTGAATCTTCCTCGTCCAACCCTGATGAGCACTCGGACAACGGAACACTTTACACTGAACCCAGAATCGCCGAGGAAGTTCCAATTGTTTTTGGTCACAACCCACGCCAGCATATCCAACACACTTCCCGTGAAGCCCCAAGTTCCATGTTACACGTATTGCCAGAGGAACACAACGACGCGGCCACGCCAGTGAAACAGCAAGAATTTGCCACTCCCCTCCGAAGGAAACTTGCATGTCTCCCAACCAATTCCAACCAGCGCGGGAACCGCAACTGTCAGATATTCATCTCGCCTCCAACCACACCATCCCCTGTGATTTTTGAGGCCCCCAAAACCGCTATTGAGCCTCGATCTCCACCGCCGAATACTCCGGGTAAGCTTTTTTTTTCTTTCCAGGTCATGCGGACAGTTCCAATCTAATACCTCACCAGATCGGTCTCTGCGCGAGTCCTGGGCGACAATTGACTCAACCTCGACTTATCTTGAAGGCCTCAACATCGACCTTCCAACCCACCGCCAATCCATGGCTAGCATCACCACTTTCATGACTACCGACTCGGCAGAGGCTGTGTGTCCCCGTATGCTCCCACCTCCCAAAGTGCCCAGCAAGGAAGTCCTCAACCGCCCTAATCCCCGAGCCTCCGTCCCAGTCTCATTATCCGACTTTGATATGTACGCTGAGATCCCGGAAGAGGAGGATCTCAACCCAATATACGGTACATGCACTCCCTTCTTTCTACACACCTACCCTTGACTAACTCACGTTCCAGAGGCGTTCCCAAGGCCGGCATCCTTTATTCCGGAACGCCCTGAAACCCGAACCGTACAACTAGCCCACCAATGCTCCAAGACGCCTGAGCACCACACTATGGTTCCACCCTCGCCCACAACCTCTGTCTCCACCACTTTCTCTTTTGCTACAGTCTTTTCGACTTCGACCTCGGTAACGTCCTCTTCATCGGACAATAACGACAATCTCTCCATCAAAGCCGTACATAACGACTCCATCATCATGCTTCGTGTCTCGCGCGACGCCACGTTCGTGGAATTGCGTCAGCGGCTATGCAACAAATTCACCGGACAGGAGGGTGTCACCCTCTCAAAGGATTTTACGCTCGCGGTCGCTGTGCCCCAGATGAACTCGTCCACTGCACAATTATGTGGAAGCCCGGAAGGGCGGTCGGTGCCGTTGACGTCTGTAGACCGACCCGATATGCAGGTCATACACTCTCAAGTCGACTGGGAAATGGTCGCTTATTCGACCAAGGGCACAAAGCTTACCCTTCATGTTCTTGATACTCCCGCTTAGAGCACCACTGCGTCACTCCTTTCCCCTTTTCTCTCTACTTTGACTATGCATCAACCCGCTCCTTTGTTTTGTCTTCGTGTTTTCTATCATCTGAACATTTGGTGAACTTTCACTCACCTAATACTCACCCATTACCTACATTCTCTTCGCCAGCTGACCTGGGTCTTCATTGTTTCGGGTTCTCTTCATTCCAACTCGATTATCAATATCCTTATTGTTTTGCTTAGATTGAATGCTTCTGCCAGTGAGCTCTAATTTTCCTGGACAGTTGCCCCCCTTGCCTACCCTTTGTTCTTCTGTCTAATTACCCCAATTGTGTTTATTATCGCATTATTTCACGCCACAGTAACGAATCGTACGACATTGATATAAAATGGAGTGAATACTGTCTCATTATCCCACGAGAAGAACAAAAGCATGGGCAGCATTACTGAGCAGTGACTTGATGTGGTGCATGAGGCGTGAGAGGCGTGAGAGGCGAGGACGGAGGCTTCGCATTTGCGGGCGGCGCCCCGACAGGAAGTGGTGACCTCGTCCAATCTGGTAAAATACTCCTTGTGGGTCGACTGGGTGTTTCGGGACCTTGAGTTAGAACATCCATATCTTCATCGTCCGCGCTCTGGGCCGCCGCATCTGCTTCATCCCATTTCTCTCGCGATACCTCCGAACCACCTGTCTTCAACGATCTGATCAAATAATGAATTTCAGCGAAAACTCGATATTTACACTACAGGAGAAACATACCCAGCCAAAGATCCCCCGACCCAAGGTATTAAAGACGGTGCGAAAGCAGGGGCCTTGCCCACATTCGCAGCAGCCCGACCCGACGTTGCGGGGGCCGGAGATGGATTATTCAGAATCGCAATATACGGTACCAAAGTCCTCAACGATGCATACCGATCATAAATTGGCGGGGGCGGTCTTCTTCCGGGGATCATCGGTTGCCTGTGCGCCCTACCGATTACCACCGGGGGCTGAATAGCCCTCAAAATCTCCGCATGTAGCCTCGGGATAAATCCAGCGAGCATCGCAGAGCCACCGGTGACGAGGATAGAGCATGCGAGGGTCTTTCGGAGGTCGACGGGCGTTTTGAGGAGGACGTCGAGGATGAGTTCCGCGAGGCTATTTTCGTCAATGTCACCACCTTCAAAGAGGACCTCGGCTGCTCGTTCGCGAATCCACCCTGGAATGACAAGTGTACCAAGCCCCGTGCCGGTTTGTTGGGAGAGTGTTTGTAACTGGGGAGGAGTGACGCGCATGTGGATGTCAGTGGCTGTTGAGTGTCTTTTGTACAGATTCGCTATGCCTTGCAGATGACTCTCGCTTGGTGCGCTTCCGATTGAAGAAGGTGCACGAGGGCGGGATACTGTAGAGAACTCCGAGGACTCTGCCTGAGAAGAGGCGGTGCTTTCCATGCCCACATGAAATAATTCGGACTCGGATTGTGTCGTCGAATCGCTTGGCGGCACTTCGGGTTCGGAGAAATCGTCTCCTGTTGGTGTGGCCTCTTTCGTATTATCATCATGTAAATCTCCGAGTACGCTGCCCACGAAGCAACATCGCGTCTTAATCTCCTCAACAAGTTGATCCGTGAGGATTTCTTGGGGAATTCTTGTGGCAGGATTGACGATGGAGGAGTTCCAGGATGCCGGTGGAATATAAGTAGCGAACATGAGGAGAAGAGCACGAAGGTGTTGGGTCAGACTGGCACCAGCCAGCGGTGTTGTTTTGAGCTGAGGAAATAGCGGTCCTTGAGGCAAAAATCTAGGGAGAAAGGTGCCAATGAGAGGAAAGGCCCCCGACCACCGATAGAAGCCACCCACTGGTAAAGCGACCGATTCAAGGTGACCACAGTCTACTACCAATCCCGTTATTCTTCCGGCAGAAAGCAATGACAACAAGTGGCTGGAAGCGAACGATACTGAAGGCACCTAAAGATGAATGAAAAATGTTCAGCAGGAAGGTGCACCAAAATTTGCAGCCTACTCACCTGATTCTCGAATAGTATTCTCGCCATGAGATCCTTGATGTGCAGAGGTAGCAGCGGATGCTCAACCAGTATCACCTTTCCTCGCTTTTGGATCTGTCATCAACGAGCTTTGGCGTCATTCAATACCATCCAAGTACCCCTTCTTTGGAGCATCGGTACGGAGCACCGCATACTCACTCATGAAAAACCGATCTTAAACACTTTTGCAGCTGGATCTCCAGCATTCTATCCTCCTCAGCACGTTCTTGCGAGTCTGCAGCCCTCGAAAGATTCCATAGCGTATCGTTCGGGCCTACGGCATAGAACACGTCCCGTGGTCGGCCTTCACCGCTGAATCCCACTTTCCATATCCTTGAGCCGGGGTCAATGATGACACGGTCCTCGACACCATACAAAGAATGCCTGCGTGTTGTCGTGTAGTGCGGTGACGATTGAATAACGTGTGTACTTGTCAACCGCGATGTTGTGGGGGTGGTTGCATTATATGTTGACCTTGATGTTGGGGTGGACGGTTGTATAGACATGACGGACTAGAGGATAGTAGTGGTCAATGTCAGGCCCCATTTATCACGTGTACTGGGTATAATAGTAATAATAATCTATATACTGTATGCATTACGATCTATTTTCGGCGAAACGCGCGACGAAAATCAGGATGAGAGATGCCCAGTGTTCAAATTGTTCTTTGGACATAAAAAGCACACCCTGAGCGAGGACGGCTTTGATGATTTGCGCTTCCATACCCTATCGCAGAAAATTGTGAACCAGAAAACAAGGTAACGATATTTTGACGTACCTGGTACCAACCCAAGATACCGTCTCGCTCCCAGACTCGTTTGAGAATAGCGATAGCACCCGCATGCTTGCGGTGTGCATGATGTTGGCCATGGGAAAGAGGCAGTTGTTGACTATGTTCGGCGTCGTTCATCTCAGTGCTACTGTGACGGGCTTGGATGCGAACTTTGGCCATGATATAGGGGTAAGTCACCTTTGGTCCAACCCTTTAGTCAGTCAACATCACTAAAAATGAAAAAAAGCGTCACTCCGCGGACGCACGATAGTAGCAAGGGTCTTGCTGAACGCTCCAACGAGAAAGCTGAGCCCTGGGGTCATCTTGGCAGAATTGGACTTTCTAGTAAGGAGTATCAGACCCTTCACTCGCTCAAAGACACCATAGGTAATGGCGGGGTTGACAGTGAGGACCAAACTGGGCTTGAGTCCCAGCCACAAGCCCGTCACGCCTTCTTCGTCAATAATTTCGCGGGCAACGGCCAAGAACGAGTCGTCACTTGCTTCATCTGCCTTGGTGGAAGGAGCGCCTTCGGATTCATCTGGTCGACCCACCTGCTGCCTTGTTGCTATAACGGAAACAGGAATTGTGAAGATCTGGGCTAGGGCACCAGCAATAGCACCCAGTAGCAGCTCCGAAGCCGTTGATAGGGGCGGGAGTTTGGACCCCGGAGGTAACTTGCTTGCTAAACGCCTGATGTAGGTACCTCGTACAAGTGAATAGAAGTAAAAGTAGGCGTATTCTGTTGACATGTTTAGATAATTCCACGAGAATAATACTGGTAATTTGCGCACGCGTAGAAAACGTGTTCAGCATTGTTGCGCCGAACCCACGAAAGAGACCCCCAATGCCTTCCCTTCTATATATCCGGAGGATCACTGAAAGCATGGACAGCCCGCCCTTGCCCCTGCCCTTTGCGTCTGACGGTGATGCTTGAATTCTTGTTTTGGCCCTGTTCTGGCATGAGTGTAGGCTCCACTTTAACATCCAGTATCAGCATACACATCGAGAGGATACACAACACTGAGATAAGCTGGGTTAGTCGTTGACGAGATCACACAATAGGTAAACCACCTACGCAGCGCTAAAGCACCCTCCAAGGGCCCCGGAAAGAGCGGCCCCGAATGGGCTAAGAATGGGCTTGGACTGGGCGGACATTGGAAGAAGTGGGAAGGGAGGGAAGAGTAGGAAGGATAAATACTGGAGCCCAGCGCTCCGGAACAGCGGCTATTTCATCCGGATCTCGTCCACCCATGTGATTTGCGTCATCTATCCTGTCCACCCCCCAGCCAAAAAGCCCTCAAGTGCCTTGCTACAACCCTGCCTCAATACAGTCGAAGCTGTCATAACCGATAGCGGTCAAAACCAATAATCTGTCGTAACCGATAGTTGGTGGTAGTAACCAAATTGGTTAGCAGGGATTTGGACCCCATAACCAATAAATCTGTACTATCTGATAACCGATAGGTAATTTGGGGGACCAAAACCGATAGGGACTCATGAGATGCCCATAATAATGAATGGAATATTCTAGAATACAGCAGGTCTGACCTTTAATAACAAATTTTGTGTGACTTTTGGTGGCAATGAAATTTTTTGGTACCCTTTATTCTACCTCACACTCGACACTTACTTTCTCAAAAATGACTACTATTTCAATCAAAGTTCTCAGGAAACTCTGAAAAAACAAATGCAATCACGGAAGGCAGAACTTGAAGCAGCGTTGGCCAAGAAACAGCCTATTTCAACTGAGGATGAGGATTAGCTAGATAATGAGGGAAATCTTGTCTGGGAGGAGCAAGTTGTCAGTTTACTTGGGGCATGCTCCAATGATGACAAGATGGAAATGGATGGATTGGGAAAGGAAGAAATGGATGCTGTTCAGAAGTTGCGAGAGGCGCTTCTCTCAAGAACACATCTATCACTGATTATTTCTCTTCGAAGGCATTGATTTACGACGCTTTAGCACCCATGTATTGCATCTCAAAAAAATTACATAATAATACTCTATTTTCTCTACTTTTTCAAACCCGATAAGCTGTCGTAACCGATAGTGCCAGGGTGTGACCGAGGCCTATCGGTTAAGAGAGATTCGACTGTAGATGAGTTTGTTATTAGCGGATATGAGCTCCTAGGTCGGGCCAGTCGAAGCGCTCCAAATTACATTCGGACAACGTACTCATCAGGACTAAACACATGATTCGAGTTTTTTGACTAACAGAAGTTTATGTTATTTTGATTGCACATTTCCGCCAAGGGGATGCCTCGCATACGCCCCTGAGGTCTCTGCTTTGATTTTCGGGTATTCTAAATGCCATTTTGGCATATTTCTTTCATTTCTGTGGTCAATTACATACCCTTGACTCAGCATCCACCCAAAGTGCCGCGGCTTCGGAATGAAGGCTTGGCACGGGCACCAGCATTTGTAACGGTACTGCAACTAGGGGGCCAAATATCTTGTTCACCCACTTCTGCGTTCTTGGATCCAATGTACACCGTCCGCTTCAGCTCGGAACACACCATCAACAGCCGCTGGAGTTATCTGACTTGGAAACTTCCAACCGCGGGGAGGCTACTGCAGGCGAGCGACAGGGTGGCCTGATGATATTCACTCCAGTCTCTCGGGTTAATATTCCAGTACTACTCCTCACAAAGGGACTACCAGGGGCCTCCCTGCCGTTGCGGCAGAAGAGTGCCATATTGGCCGGCCGTGCCATGCAACAACAAAAGGACAATAACTTAGCCAGTCTACATGTGCCTACCTAGTTCCCCCAAGTCCCTGTATCCCCAAATGCACACCCTCAGGTACACGTCATCAGTTCACATTGTTTATTGCACAGCACCAAGCCCGACAAATAGCTAAGAGTTCCTGCCTATTCTTGCTTATTGTCTTGTACTCCCTGTACTCCTGATTTTATATTCTCCACTCGGCAAATCCAGGGACCATAAGCCGAAAGCGGCAGGACCGAGGACAAATCGGGCACGTTTGCCACTTCTTGTCTGTTGGACCTTATACAAAGTGTTTACCCCCCCCTCCTCCTCTCCCAAGTCCGTCGTACACAGCGTGCCAATAACGTTGATGGAGGAGTTCTATGAGAGAATCGGAGATGGTGCTTCCGGTGAGGGATCCCGCGACACGTTAGGGGAATTATTATTTTCCCAACGGACGCACGACTCCGCTCAGGTCCCGCCCTCGCCAGTGAGCTCAGGAATGATCATCACGGGGAAACTACAACACAACTCATATATCCCGATCGATTAGCCGAGGCGGTATGTTCTCTACAATAATTTCAATCGCTGGAAAAATGCCAAGAAATGAGGGGTATTGTTACAATGACAGTGGGATATGAAAAGGAAGATTTCATGAGAAGGCGTAAGAAAGTCCATCATCTGCCTAGGGGGGCATGCACCAGGCATGCCGAGAGCCAAACGACAGATGATCTACTGGATCCGCGTGGTGCGTGGGTATGGACAGATCCAGCTGCGACGGACATAATAACGGGGCGTACACGGGGATAGACGTTATGGCATAAGGGGCTCGCAGAAAAGGGCACGGGAACGAAATCGTCCGGAATGTACCACCAGAAAAAGGGCACAGATGCACCAAGGGGGTAGAAGTGAACAATAAGCCAACGAAAAAGGAGTAGAGGCTGGTCATGCAACCATGATCTGTCCATTCACAGAAGCCTGAAATATATCCTCGTGACGCCTAGCAACGATAACAGGATCGTACGCAGGCGGGGAGTAAGGCATCACTCTCGGTCCTTTGGCGTGCATAGTAGCAATCTCCACCGGCTCCGACACAAGTGTCGCATCGGAATCAGGCCGGAAGCTTGAGCCAGCATCAAACTGGCAGAGAACGACAGAATATGAGATGCTAAAGTGCCCCATGTCTGATGAGGGTCGAAGATCCTTGGATAGCTTGATTTCGCCCTCGAGATTGCGACCGTATGCAGTGCTCTGCATCGTCGTTGAGGGCCACCAAACAGCGGTGCCCATATCCTCCACGGTTTCGTTCCATGCTACATCAATCCGTGAGTGTGTTGTTTTGTTGTAGAACCTGACGCGACGACGGAGGGATACAGCAACAGAGTTTGGTGCAGAGAGCGCATCGAGAGCATTGGTGTCTGTTCCTTCGATCGAGAGACAACAAGGGATGACAGTCCCTCGTGTGAAGCACAGAGGTTTAGCGATAGAAAGCTGTGGAATGCAATATGAGCCACAAGTGAATGTGTACCGGAGGACAAGAAACATACTGTACAGCGAGCCTCAACTCGGCGAGATTTAGACATAACGCCACGGCTTGTGACAGGTCTCAGTGTCTTCCAACCTTCTGGATCCACCAAAGGTACCGGGAAGGGGACAGCCCTGTTGGTATGCGAGGCGTCGAAGCAAGGATGGGGGGTCTGGCCGGGTGCTGGGGACATAGCCAAAGGCAGTCTTGAATCCTATCATGAGGGTCAGCCACTTTCAGAGCTAGACCTATGAGCATACTCACTGGCTGTCCGCCCTCAATTTACCACGCGATATATGAACCGTGAGCTCATATTGAACGCTAGCTTGCGTATGGCGTTCAAGGAAAGTTTCAGGGAGACGGGAAGTCCGAGTATCTCCGGAGCCAGTGGGTACCTGAACGGTGCTTGGGAGTGTGATAGAAAGCGGCCAGACACAGTGACCAAGTAGCTTGGTGCCCGATGCACCTTCGGAAGGCGAGGGCAGTCGGGGGGTATCAGAGGACTTGGCCCAGATGGGGAGAACATGGTTCAAAAACACGAAACAATCGTCGGCAGACGACCCTGTGATTACACGACCAGTGACCTAGACGCACTCATTAAGAACTTGAGGGAGGAAGCGTACACAAGGGAGGACGCACCGAAGCAAAAACGGCATGGATCGAGTCGCCTCTCTCTCCTATGATCTCCAGCTGCCCGGTGATATCCTCCTTTTCGAAAAAGGTGGGTAAAGATTTCGAAGACTTGGCGCTGCTGAAGATCCTGAGGATTATCTTGCCGTCATTAATTCGATATATATGTTCCGTGGGTTCACGATGAACGGCCCGTACGGGCTGGGCAAAGGTATTACGGCGAGAATATGGGGGGAGTTCGTTAGAGACTGGTACCAGACCAGGTTGACCAGAGTATCTCCTGTACTGAGGGGGAGCCGATGCGTCCATGGAGGGATAAGAAAAAGGAGAAAGGGGGAAAGGAAGAGATATATACCCACCGGAACAAGAGGAGGTGATAAACGGGACAACAAGGTAGCCCCCTATTGTAGGAGTACCTCTTCGAAAATGGAGTGGGAGCAGAGCCCATGTTGGGACAATTGTTTGAACACAGCCTGAAATAGATCAAGATTGACATTTAGGGAACAAGAACAAAGTAGCCCTATCTCCGCCCACGTGATGCACACTAAACAATTGACTGCCTCAATTTATTAACTCGGCGTGCCTGCACAATACTGACACAATAACAGCTAAACAATCTCGGTCGCAAAGGTAATAAGGATCCATGACTACACTATCGGGTGATTCGTACTCTGGGGGTGCATACATCCGAGGTCTCGGCCCAGGTGCATAGCCAGTCACAATTTCCACTGGCTGCTCGATCAACGGTCCTACATCCCCCGACCCGGATGCCAGGGCATCAAACGGGAATAATACAACGGAATACTTCCAGCACCGTAAGGGGTCAGATTCTTTTCGCTGCAGACAACGACCAAACAATTACCTCGATGCAAAAGTGTGCCATTGCAGACGATGGTGTTAGATCCATCATCAGGTGTAACTCACCGCTCAACTCCCTTTCATACACGGACTCCTTTATGGGCCACCATATCCCCAGTTCCGATAGTTCTGTCTGGCCTCTCCAAGCCCTGTTCTCGATGAATTTCGATTGTCCAGCAGCAGCTTTTACGCATCGCCGTAGTCGCATCGCCACCGCACCTGGCGAAGCGACAATGTCCAGAGCTTGGGCATCATCCGAGCAAAGTGTCAGCCAGCATGGTATGGTAGATCCTCGGGTATATGTCAACTTCCGAAACCCGTTTGGTCAGAACTGGTTTGTCAACGAGAATAGGGACGTACAGGCTTCGCCAACGACAGCTAGGAGAGTTCGGTCAGTTCACCGTGAGAGGGACCCACTCGGATACACGAAACACTTACAGTGCATTGTATTTCAATGTCACGCTGGTACAGCTGCACCGTCGTCTTCACCGTTCGACATTTCCACCAACCATCTGGATCATCGTCCGGACCCAGCAGAGGAGTGGCTTTCCAGTAAGCAAGTTGTCGTAATGACGACGGAGAATCTGGGATGATTAATGGAATATAGCAAAATGCTGCATGTATTCTGGGCATTGAAACTGGTCAAGACTCACGAGAAACAGAGATGGATCCTTCTGTGCTCACCTGTCGTCCGACTTGAAGTAGCCTCTGACGAATCTTACGCAAATTTCATAACGGACACTTGCCCTCTCATGCCTCTCCCGAAATGACTCTGGTGGCCTAAAGACCCGAAGTTCCCCTTTCGCGCCTAATGCGAGGACGACTTGTTTGGGTATCTCGATCGAATATGACCACGTGTATGTCCCTTGTAACTTTCCCGTAAACGGAAGTAAAGCTGAATCGGGATGGCCGTTTGGGCTTTGTGGATTGCCCATAGATCTTGACCAGACGGTCTGAGTATTTTCAAAAAATGTAAGCTGCTCATTGACACGAGGGCCAGTTATCACCTGTCCTTTGACCTGCGGGGATTAATTAACGCGAAGCGCCAAGGTACAAACGCTTACAGAGACAATAACGGATTTGATCAGCTCTGCTCTGGTAGCATTTAACTGCACTTCCCCCTCAAGCCTTGATCCCTCGATGATCGTCGGAATATTCTTCGACATTATTTCATCCGAGACTACCTTCATCTCTGCCCAGGTTCGTCCCCTCTTGTGAATTTCATACGTAAACAACCTCCTCTCTTCAGAAGGCAGGGACTCCCGCCCCGCCTGCTGCGACTGTCGACGCGAGAGTAATGACATCTGCCGGAAGTGATGTTGTATGGGACTGCTTGGACCCTCTGTCGGAGAAGAGCTTGTACGCGGCCCGCCAAACCCAGAGCAAGCTGACAGCGGTGAAACATCCTCATCGTCCTGTGTGTATTCCGGTGGATACGAGGTAGTGAATATTGAGGGAGCGGGTCGGTGGTCCAACATATCGCGTTCTTGGACGTTTAGGCAGGCAAAGGATAGTTGGCTCGGGAAGGGGGTCAACGGTGAATTTAAGGCTTTTTGCAGCGCCGTCGAGCACAAGTTTTGGTTGATGGTGGGAAGGGAGAGAGACCCAAGTAAACATGTTTGCGCTCAAGGTACAAGGTACAGACAACTGATGTCGGATGTTGACGTCGAGGACGGACGACAGACCGGAAGAATGGAGCATCTGATCAAGGTCCTGCCAAGCGTCGAGATATTAATATTAATAGGGGACACTGATCAATCTGGGTGATCTGCTTCCTGTCAAACGGCTTTCACATTCCGAACTCATATGCAAACTAGTCTAAGGAGAGGAGAGTGTAGATTTGGATATGGTTTGACTTCTCTGCCCCCTAGCGATTTAGCGGCAAGGGACGTCCAGCAAGGCCTTACTGGTGGAAAGGGAGAAAGCTTTCCGCTTGCCTTCCGCCTCAACAAATTCGGCACACTCGACCCGACTCCTGTCGACGTCCACGATCCAGAGGAAGATGACGCTCAGTGTACCCCTGAAACGGTTCTAGTTCGTTACTCGGCGTGGAAATGTATTTTCAGGCCACTCACAATCCAAATAGGAAAGCAAAAGGCATGTTGTTGTTATCGTCAGATGCAGAAATGATCGCGCTGGAAACCAGGGGACCAATAAATGCTGACGTTTTTCCGACCTGGGTGGCGCCGGGTTCGATTGAATTTTCCAGGCCAGCGATGGCAGAATTCCAGCCACTCACCACTGAGAATAAGGCGAAGAAAAGAAACCTACAAAGCTTCTTGTCAGTTTTCATCCCGTCTACCGATTATTGCTACATACATTTGAGGCAAGGGCGAGACTTCGCTAATCATTGTTTGACTATAGGCATACCAGGGACAAACCATAAGACCATAATATGCTTGGTATACCCTGCGTGACGTGTGGGACGATTGACAAGAATTCGGTAAATCAGGTGAACTTACCAGACCTCCCAGACATGTTTGAACCCAAATCTATCGGTGTGGATCCCTATCAATCCCCAGACGGTGAGAAGCTAGGAGCACCGATCAGGTTCTGTGTCCATGGCCAGAACAGAACTTACAATGATCCAGAACACGTTGAACAGTAGCATCTGGAGAGAGCTACGCTTCAATCAATCTACACAGGAACTATCAGAAGAAGGTACCGTTTTTGTCCGGATGTTGAACCGTTTTTGAACAAGCCAGAACAAGCTGTGGCTTCATGAGGTGTGGCTGAGGTACAGAAAGGGAGGGAAACATTTACTAGATACCCAGTCCCTGTGCAACGATGCCCACGATGAGGAGAAGAGTCAGATCTAACGTAGAATATGATACGATGCTAGCCAGAGTGTATCAGGTGAGAGCCCCGTGCGATACCAAGTAGGCCAACCTGTTTTGCAATGTCGCCACAACCGTTCTATGCATGAAAGTGAGAGGGGGAAATTCAAAAGCAAAGTGTACTAACACTGTTGTGTTAAGAACGTCGCCCCTGGGATATGTGAGTCGCTGTAGGTCATGCTTAGGAATAGTTTACCAACATTAGGAAGTAGAACACCAGGTACAAGAACGTCTGCTTCAGTTTTAGGCATTCTCTCAAAGCAACATATACTTGTTTTATCCCGATGGTCAATAGGTTGGTTCCTGCGGGCATTCCAGCCCTGGTCGGCGCTTCTCAAATATGAACCATGGCAGGGCACAAAGCACTGAGAAGCGGGCAAGTATCAGCGAATTTGAGGCAGAGAATAGCAGAGATACTAACACCAGACACCCCCGGAGAAGGCAATCAGGATGCTGAATGCTCGAGTATTGTTCTCTGTGCTTTCTCCACCTTTAACTGCTTTGAGAATCCCTATCATTATGGCCAGGATAATGATCTCCCCAGCCGAGGATACCGCAAAGGAGATGTTCGATATTCGGTTCCTGGAAAGGGAGACAAATTGAGAGTGTTCCTCGGGCCTGCCCTCCGACGATCAACCGAAATATCATTACGAAGTCGTGGAAGACCATACAGTTTTTTCCCAGTGTTGGCCAGTTCAAGAGATTGTTGGACTTCTGGAAGATCCCTGGCCAGTCCTGGGAAGGCAGCTGTCCAGAATGTCAAGGAGCACTATGCGAAACGATCAATGTAAACCCTCCGAAATCGTGGGTAATCGGCGAGCTCACCTGGTATGTAATCACTACAAGTTGCATCGAACATCAATTTCCAAGTGTAGTTCCTGGAGACTCACATCCCATGATATAAAGGACTATTCCTGCGCGCCACTTCGATGGGTCCTCGACGCCCAGCCACGCAAAGGAGACAGCCACCGCGAGAATGGTAAAGAAGATGGTGATGGTAGGCCTGCACATATATGGTGTGAGGAGTTGGAGCTCTCCGAGTTGCTGCTAGGACAAACCTCCAACGACCATAGTCAGCCCAAGCGCCGACCACAAGCAAAAGTACGGCCTGTATTGCAAAGCTAATGCCGTTGGTGAGAAGTACAATCGAGTTTACTGTGGTGTGATGTGGCGGACACGAGTCGTTATTTTTGGTTTTGAAGATGTGTGGTAGACATACTGTCACGAACTCTGCCAAGATATGGCAGAACACATCCACCCACGCCGCAGGGAGCCGTGAAGGGAGCATGCGCAGGGTCATAGCCTGCAAGAAAAAGCAGATTCTGAAATTGAGAAGGTCCAAAGTTGAAGCCTGATAGACCGTTATTTCCGACATAGTAGAGATAGTAGGACCAGAGTTCCAAACGAGTGGTGGTTGTTCCCAAGTTATTTGGGGCACCACAGGCAGGCTCGAGAGTTGGTTTCTCCTCGCTGAGGGTCATGGTACAACGAAAACAGAGTATTGGGGTGTATGCATGCAAATTGTTCCTATACATTGGCCCATATGGTATAACTGAAGTGGACACTGGACAGACCCCATGATGGAAGCTCTGTGCGAGAACCAAATATAGAATGGGTGATGACGCGAACCAGCTCGTCTGTCCACGTGAGCCGACGGATAAACTCGGGCACAAGACTTGTGCTCGCCGGCGTCCCCAACATCCAGCTCTCTACTTCTCGTCCCTCGCGACGCGCAACTAGCACAGCGCTCATTGCCACGCGTACAACATGTATCGCGTGCTACCTGTCTCTAGGCAGGCTGCATCCACTTCTGGTCGAGGTGCCGTGAGGGTGGTGAGAAGAGTGAGTTGTCATATTCTTGAAATACATCGCACGGCTGCCCAGCTCTGGGTCTTCGCGAGGTACATCGCAACGGGCATGCTCTCAGTCCTAGTTGTTGACACACTCGCTGCACTTAGATGTCGGATGTGGGCAACTGACTTATTTTCTTTAGCGTCTTGCCACCGATGCGGCATCGGATGCCGGATCGACCCCCAAGAAGAAAAGCATTATTCGCACATTGTTCTGGACGACCACCACCCTTACTGGCACCTTCTATGTTGGCAGCACCTTCGCCGCCTTCAACAATCAGCCTTACTATGATTTCTTCTCAGAAAATGTACCTCTCGGTCAGTCTATGCTCGAATACGCGGAAAAGCATGGCTGGGATAGCCTCACCGTCGATGACGTGGTCGAGTTCAGCACAGAGTCCTTCATTACTTCGTATAGTTTCATCTCCGGACTGATTAAGAAGGTAACTGGCGAGCCTGAGGCTCGGGAGAGGACAGAGAAAGTGGCCGAGGGACCGAAGACGACAATCACTAAAGCCATCAGGGAGGCACCAAAACCTGTTGAAAAAGCGACACCTGCTCCTGCCAAGACCGAGGCACCTAAGTCTACAACACAACCCAAGCCTACTACTAGCAAGGTTTCTGCTGAACTTGAAGAACTGGTTGCTAGAGCAGAAGCTGCGATCGCTGGGAAGCCTTACCCCGGTGATTCAAAGTCACAGTCCTCCGACACCCTACCCTCAACCGACTCCACACTCCCCGATTCTAATGTATACAACGCTCCTTTGCCCCTCGGTTTTGAACCCCCTCCAGGCTTCTCTCGTCCTTCACCTTCCAAGAAAGTTGAAGTCGAGGCGACTGAACACACGGGGATGTCGGGGGTTGATCCCGTCCAGCTTCCTCTTATGGCCCCGTCAGTTTCATCCCTCGCAGGATCCGAACCTATAATCTCACACCTAGCTGGCACCATCGACAACCTCGCTTCCTACCTTGCTACAAATCCCGACGCAGCATCCAAGGTGACTGATGTTTTGGAGACTGCCAAGCATGACCTCACGGCTCTTGCCGACCGGTTCGACAAAGTGCGCGAGGATGAGCGACTAGCCCTCGAAGCCAAACTCGACGAACAAACCCGCGAGTATTCCGTCAAACTTCTAGAATTGGAAATGGAGGCGCAGGACAATCTCGACAATCAACAGGAAGACTTCAGGAAGATTTTTGATGAAGAGAGGGCCAAAATTATCCAGGCGTACCGGACGAAGCTCGAGAAAGAGCTGGCAACACAAACCGAGCTCATCAATGAAAGGTGCATTGTTTCTTCCCACATCACATATCCGATCTGACAAGTTCGCCAGGCTAAAGGAGGAGGTTATTGCTCAGGGCATCGAGCTTCAACGTCGCTGGATCCGCGAAGTCAAAGTCCGTGTTGAGCAGGAGCGTGGTGGCCGCCTTGCCAAACTTGACGAGCTCTCCGCCGACCTCAAACGTCTGGAACGCATCGCGCTCGACAACGCCAGCTATCTCGATGACTAACATTCGCATTCATGCCCTCTGGTCAGCACTTCGAGCCCTCAATTCTGCCGCCATTTCCTCCCCCACTCGCAAACCCTTTCGCGAAGAACTTCGTGTCCTTCGCCATATTGCTGCCGCACGTGAAGACTCTGTCGTTTCGGCTGCCCTCGACTCCCTAGAAGAGAGTGAAGTCCCTGATGTTGGTACCGAACCTTTTGCCGACCTTGCTACATGGTTCACAGCCGAGGTCGCACCCAGGGTCGCCGAAGTCGCTCTTGTCCCTGACGAGAATGCTGGTGTTCTTTCGTACCTCACCAGCCGTGCTCTCTCAGGCTTGCGTTTTAAGCGTCACGGCTTGGTAGCGGGTGATGATGCATTGAGTGTTTTGGCACGGGCTGAATACTATCTTAATGAGAAGGATCTGGACAGTGCCGCTCGGGAGCTTAATCAACTTGATGGCCCTGCGAAAGCTCTTTTGCATGATTGGCTTGGGGCAGCAAGAAGAAGGCTAGAGGTTCAGCAAGCAATAGATGTGAGTTTACGACCCACATATTCCTATCATGACTTACTTTCATTTCTGTAAGGTCATTCATACCCAGGCTACACTCGCATCCCTGCTCGTTGTGTAGCTTTCCGCTTACCTTAGAGATTTTAGATAGTTTGGCTCTCAAAATATGGCCAGTCTGCGAGCCTGTGCTTGACCCCTTAACTTTATGATGTGCTTGGCCGTGGCCTCATATACTTAGTATAACATCGGGATCCGGAGCTTTTTGGTCGCACATATCGTATATCCACGTTGATTGATAATCGCCACAGTACGAGCCGTCCCATTTTCAAGCTTCGAGTATGTCTAGGGGTCCATCGTGTGCTTAGGACCTCAAGCCGCGTCCAAGTTATTGGGCCGAGGAAAAACTACAACTTGAGTTGCGCTAACTGATGCCGATCATTATTGACAAGCATCGCCGCTGTAGTATGGGTTAAAACCTGATAGGTACTGCCGGCGGCATAGACAGTGGGGTCAAGTCCAACCTTGGCCACCTACTAGAAAACATCGTCAGTAGTTGGACCTGAACGAGCTTCAGGATAACCCCCCCTAGTAAGACGGAAGGCGTCGAGCTGGACTTCGCGTTCGGGATTGTGAGGGAGGAAACTCGCCTGCGTGCAGAATTCGTCCCTGCATCATATTTTCATTTAGGGTATTTAAGTAGCACATTTGTACTTAGATACCTGAGCTCCCAACGACGAGGATGTCTCCGCTGCCATAAGACCTCCGATAGGCTACAGCGTAACCAGCCCGCAGTTTCTTTCCCTCAGTTTCACTCTCTCAGTCTCTCTTTCTCTCGCTCTCTCAAGTTTCCCTACGATCCCTCACTTTTCGTCAACCACACCTCGCCCTTACGATTGTCTCGGAGGATGATTCTCTTTCCTACAGGATAACGATTGGATAGAATTTTGACTGTATCTTGTGATTCTGAGGACACCTCGAAGCGGCGACGGTAACATTCTCAGAGTAGCCTTCATTTCGGTGTCTTCGGCGAGGCTCCTAGTAGCTCTTGGTATGTAAACAATTGGTTAGACTACCGCACGAACAACATAAGGTGTATATACGGTATGGGAATGCAACAAAATTCGATCAAAGACGTCAAATCCATCCCATAATTACATCGGTGGAAGAGGAGTACCAGGACTAATCGGCACCATGAAATCGCCATCCACAGGCATATCCCCTAGTGGTAAACCCACAGCTCCTCCAAGTGCACACTCACAAACGACTTGTGCTCTCCTGACGACCGTCTACATCAAAGAAATACCCGGACATTGTCAACAAAAAGTACGCTTAGAAGAACCCATGCAGAGACATATGACGCACCTGCATATTATCTCCAATCTGTCCACCCGGCTGCTTAAGTCCTTGCGTAACCTTGACCAGCCCAGGGAAAATCGTCGCACCCACTCTATCCAATTCCCCTCTCTCACTCTTCAAGCACCTCTTTACGAGCTCGATCTGTCTCGGATAGAGCGTGCTTCCTAGCTCTGGAACAAACGCACGGTAGAATGCATCTCCCGAGTTGACACCGGAAGAATGAAGCATTCGGGAGAAGGCATAAGCGGAATCGAGAATGGATATGCCCCCAGAGGTGGGCAGGGTCCCGTTCAAAGTTCGCATGAGTTCTGGGATGTGTTCGTAGAGGATGCTGAGAGACATGTCGGGTGTGCAGGAGTCTACTGCCGCCGAGAACGTTTGCCGTCGCCAGACACTAGCGACGGTCGGATCCCCTATGAGATTGAATAGTCCGGTTTCCCCATGCCGAATATAATGCAGCGTTAACAGAAATGCACATGGGTGATAGGGTCCATCCGAGAGTCAATGGATAGAGGCCGCAGAATCGTTTCATTGAGCTTGGAGAATTTGGATTAGGACTCGGTGGAATGGACTCACGGGCGAAAATGTGTTCATGGATCCGTGTGAGTTGAATATTCGCTTCACTAGGAGTTAGTCACGATAAGACAGTTGATGATACCCTCGGAGATCGTCTCGGCAATCGCATGACGGAGGTAACACTGAATCTGCATCGGCGTGCCCTCGACCTGATCGATATCCAATCCCGTCGCGGACGAAACGTCGTTCAAAATCGCGGCACAGATATCAGCGCAGTGGTGCAGGAGGAGTACGAATAATGTCCGCTGCCCACCGGTTAATCAGCTTGTCCAGTTGCGAGGCGGCATTCTATCCAACAAAGGTGTGCATGAGAACTTGCGGGGAAGTCAACAAATAAGTGACACACTTTGATCGAGAAGTCGTCAATAGTGCTCCCTCCTGGCCCTTGTATCTGCAGCCCAGGTCCGCCTTCGAGCAGTGCAATCCGCGCTCGCAGCTGAGCAACCTGCCGCTCTTGCTCCTCAAGCTGCTGCCTCTGTTGCTCGACTTTCTCGTGGGCAATTCGCTGCATAAATGGTCATCGTCAACCTGAGTTAGTCCTTCCGTGCTGGACTCGGACGCACGAAGTTCTGCAAGGCATATCGGTACTGTTCCCCCGAAACTATATCCTGTGATTGGGTTGCCTGTGGTTGAATCGGGGATTGCTGAGGCTGTGGCTGGTATACCCCATTCGTTTGCTGGTAGACTGACTGTTGGTACCCAGAACCCGATCCGTAAGACATGTTTGCACTAGCAAGGCGTTTGCTGGAAGATGGTGTGGTGGGGGTGAGGATGTTAAAGGCAACACGATGCAGAAGGGCCCTTATGATGACGGCGTCATGTCAAGCGCTTCGCAAATTGCTAACATCATTTCCTTCAGGCAGTGCGCGCAGTCTGATTGGATATTGAGCGGAATAGGTGGAGGAACCCCAAGTGGCCTGTAAGTACGATTGCTTGAAGCGGACTGTACTCTTGGACGTTGGGGTAGATGTAGCTTGGGAGTGGTAATAGTCACAGCACCAGACGCGAAGGATTACAACACAAAAACTTCAGTTCCATACATAGCTATCCATCACGATGCGGCATGCTAGTGTCGGAAGTACAGAACAAATTTTCACATGAGATACAACAGCCTATTTCACGATCAGCCCACTGAAACCAAGGTCACCAGGGCTTTCAGCGACTCGGTCCCCATCGTTGAACGGGTCTCTTACGCTCCCGGTCTTAGCGCGCCATAGTTGTGCATACAAAGCCTTGAGTTTCTGCAGTTCTGTTTCAAGTGCAGCCGTTTTGCTGGCAAGGGTGAGGAAGGTGGCATTTTGCGCTTGCAGAGTAGCAGCGATACCTGGCCTCATGTCAACCTTTGGGAGGAAGGTGTGTTTAAAGGTACATACTCTGAGGTGTCTGCACTTGATTAGCTGATGAAGATAGCCTCCGTTCGATTTGCTGAGGTATCAGTTAGACAGCGCAATGGTAGTGAGCGATCAAAGGACATGCCTCAATAGTAGACTTGTACCAAGCCAACCGTTCTGTCATTTGCTGCGTAACACGTTGGAAATATCTACCGAGAAATTAATCAGAAATGTCCCCTTGTGTTTGAGGGACGAACGCACTCCAACGGGAAGCCCGCATGGTCCTTGAGATATGACGTTCCGCTGTGAGGGTTCCGGAAAGCATCAATGATACGCGTCGCTACGATGGTATCTTGCATCGCCTGATCTACTTTTGCTTTTAAATCTTCTGTGTGACGAAGATCGCTACGGATTACATTGGAAGCATTCAGCAAATCCTGGTTGGTTTCAGTTTCAGATATGGAGACTTAAAATACACCAAACAGTACCTTTTGCATCTGCTTGATTGTTTCTTGCCCTTTCGTTGGCTCCTCTCCAAGTTTACGTTGATGAAGGTCTTTGCTGATTTGGACACGACCTTGGATATGAGCACTGGAGATAGGGTGAGCCGAGGATTCAAATCACTATAAAACAAGAACAACGTACTCGATGCTTTCTAGCATCTGTTTGATGTTCTCGGGGAGATCGTTGAACTTTGTGGACTTTGTGAAAGGAAATTGGACAACGGATTGTGTTTGTTGGGCTGGTTGTTGTGTAAAATGACCCTGGGCTGGCTGGCTGAAACTGTTCATTTGCTTAGGCTCTAGATATCGGTCAACTTAGACAAGGAATGCCTACCCACTATGATAGAGATTAGTTACCAGTGGTCTAAATAGGATACGAAAACCGTGACATACGTCGAAGGAGCCTGGGGCCTCCCAAACAGTGAGCCTCCGCCAAAGGGCCCTCCAGCCATGCTTGCTCCAAATGTACCCGGCGGTTGTGCCTGTTGTGCAGTCAACGGGTTCGTAGTTGTAGTGGAACCAAACAGCCCCATCGGAGGTTGTTGCTGTTGTTGCTGCTGTTGGCCAGTGCTTCCAAAGATATTCGACGTGCCGGTGTTCCCGAACAGTGAAGACCCAGCCTGCTGCTGCTGGTTGGGGCCCCCGAAGATCCCGCCTCCCGATGCTGGATGTTGTTGCTGTTGAGTAGTCGGTTGACCAAAAAGCCCTCCTCCAGTTGTAGGTTGCTGGGTTGCCGGTTGACCAAAGAGCCCTGCTCCGGTTGCAGGTTGCTGTTGCATGGCCGAGTTACTGAAAAGACTACCGGTGGCAGGCTGTGCGGTAGTCGTCGATTGACCAAAGAGACTGGGGGTGGAGGCAGGTTGCTGTTGTTGATTCTGCTGACCAAAACTACTGAACATGCCGGTTCCAGTGCCAGTTCCGGTCGTCGATTGGCTCTGAGCGGACCCTAAGGGAGGGGCATTGGCCAGTGAACTGCCAGCGTTGGGTTGTGTATTTCCGAAGATAGAGGGTTTTGATCCGAAGAGAGAGCTACCAGCACCCCCGAAAGATCTTCCGAGCGCTCTATTTAGTACTGCGTCCGAGCAGAATGAGTCTACTCACGATCCAGAGAATGCCATTGTGAATACCACGCGAGGGTGGAGGTAGTTGGGAGTTGGGACGCGACAGAGCACGTGGTTTTGCTTATTCAAGGACCTCACTGTCTCAGCGCTCCCCCTTGAGTGCGATGGTAGCCAAGTAGAGGGTCGCTCATAACTTTCTTTTCTTTCTGTGTTTCGAAACAATCTGCTTCTCTCTGGTACCCAGGAACAGCGGACCGCGTCCGCCGCGGTGGGCGGAGCATGAAGATCCGGTGTGTCCCTCGTAGTCCGTCATATGGGGAACCAGACAGACCATATGTTCTCACGTCGAGCAAAAATCATTCCGTACATTTCAAATCTCGCGCCGATACCCGAGCCTGCCAACGAGAGGACGGCTCCCATCAACAATTGTTTTTATTGCTTGGTTGGCCCCGGAAGGAAGGGTAGATAGAGGACACTTATGAAAATCTAAGTAATAAGGCACAAGATAGGTGACGTTGAGAATACAGAATTGGCTGACTGACCGTAATCGACTGGTAAGGGGCATCTGTCGAAGGATGCGAGTGGCTCGGCAAGAAAGCTTTGTGCGTCAAATCCCAACACACGGCGACTAGTCTTTCGTAAGGTAAGGGCGCTACACCGTGCCCCAAGGGGTAGAGGAGACGAGTATCCGCTGATTGAGGGTGGGTCCAGCAATCTAGAAGGCAAAAGAGCAGGGTGAAGAGCAACACACTCAGCCGACTTGACTAATCGAAGGCCTCAGACATTGAAGCAACCTCTTTGACACCATCATTAAGCCGTCTGCCTCTTCATGTCTTGGGCTTGCAGCTCATCCCTTCGGCCACATAGCTTGCTACTACGGCCGAGTGATAAACGCCAACTCCGTGGATCGGGTGTATAACAGGGCACGTGGATTGGAGATCGGGTCATTGAGTGCAAAATAGATCCCATTCAAGCCAACCCCGAACAAATACTCTACTACCTCTCTCAACTTGAACCATCCCTACCCTTACTCTCCCTACCTTTCCCTTAGACTTTCCTTAATCTCTCGTATATCCAATGGCTCCTGTGATCTCTCACCCCGCTGCGGTAACCTTCGTTGATGACCATACCTACCGCCCAGCCAATGTTGACGCTGCTACGTACTACGGTAGTGGCGAGTCCCATACCCGTTCGAGAACATACAGTCATGTAAGCGCCCCTCTTATACGTCGCCTGCATGCGTTAACGCGTCGGACCCTCAGTCATACCTTCATGGATACAATCCCCGACGAACACCAGCGTTCGAGGAGGACTGGCATATGCGACCTCGTCGAATGTCGCACGATGAAAAGAGCGTGACTACTCCAAGACGATTCCTTATCGATGTCGAAGAGACCATCCGTGTCATCCTTGAGCAGGAGGATACCGACGGCGATTTCCAAATTAGTGTCACCGACGCAGGACCCAAGATGATGGCTCTTGGTACTGCGACCAGTAATGGCTTCAAGACTTTCGATATTCGTGTATGTACCTTTCCTGTTGTTCCTTGTCGTGTGGAAGAGCAGTCGATGCCCATTCGCCATCCATCAGGGAACATATATGCTGTCCAACCTCCTTCAAGAACTCGCCCTCGCACGCGACCACAATAGGAAGCGAATCATTCTTGACGAAGCCCGGTTGACAGAAAACCCCGTTGATCGTCTATCAAGAATGATCAAACATTCATTCTGGCATTCTTTGACGCGCAGGATCGACGGGGATGGGCTCGAGATTATAACCGCAGATCCTAAGAATCGGACGGGTCGGGTTCAGCCCCGTATCTATGTTCCCCACGGAGAGCCCGCGATGGCCGAATATTATAGGAGGGTCGCAAAGGAAAAGCCTCACATGAACCTCGATGTGCAAGTTCTACCTGAAAAACCCGACGATCCTGCCTTTGTCAAGAGTTTGAATAACAAGCCTGGTTTGTTGGCTTTGGCCATGAACGAAGTGGACGATGGTCAGGGTGGAAAAACTCTCAAGGGTATCCCATTCATCGTTCCCGGAGCACGTTTCAACGAGGTAAGGATCTTGTCCTATGTTCGGGTGCCACACCCGGCTCATTTACCTGTTGTAGCTGTATAACTGGGATTCGTACTTCATTGCTCTTGGGCTGCTCGTAGATGGTCAGGTGAATATGGCGAGGGGTATGGTGGATCACTTTATTTTTGAGATCAAGCACTATGGCAAGATCTTGAACGGAAGCCGGAGCTACTATCTATGCCGCACTCAGCCTCCTTTCCTCACGGATATGGCCCTCCAGATCTATAATCAGCTCGACCGTTCGGATGTGGATGAAAACCGGGCATGGCTTAAATGCGCTATCCAGGCGGCCATTAAGGAGTACCATACGGTTTGGGTCGCTGAGCCACGAATGGATCCGAAAACCGGTCTTTCTAGATATCGCCCCGATGGTCTCGGCATACCACCAGAGACCGAGGCTACCCACTTCACTCACGTTCTTGAGCCCTATGCTGAAAAACATGGCATTTCTGTACTGGAGTTCAGTGAAAAGTATACCGAGGGTGTTATCAAAGAACCGGAACTTGATGAATATTTCCTCCACGATCGCGCAGTCCGTGAATCTGGCCATGATACTACGTACCGCTTCGAAAAGCGCTGTGCTAATCTTGCGACTATCGACTTGCAGTCTCTCCTATACAAATACGAGATTGACATTGGGACTGCTATCCGGGAGGTGTTTGATGACGAACTGGAACTCGAGGAGGATTTTCCGCTTGCACCGTTCCCGCCAAGCCCCGAGATTTATGCCAACTCTCATAGGGAACGTTCAAAGAGCCGCATGCAGACAAGTGATGAGTGGTTCGAGAGGGCGGAATTCAGACGCCAGCAGATTGACAAATATCTGTGGAATGAAAGCAAGACATTGTACTTTGACTATGACACTGTCAAGGAGCAGCAGATCTTGTATGAGTCGGTCACTTCGTTCTGGCCACTGTGGGCCGGTTGCGCCAGCGAAGAGCAATCCTGGAAACTCGTGTAAGTTGTTTTATTTGATCGCATGCCTTCTGTCGTTGACACGTCAGATTTGCAGGGCACAGTCCCTCAAGAAGTTCGAGGTTCTTGGCGGGGTTGTCTCTGGTACCGAGGAATCCCGAGGAAAGATTTCACTTGATAGGCCTAATCGACAATGGGACTATCCGTATGTTTTTCGGTGTGCTATAACTCTATTGGAAAGCTTACCTTGGACTATAGTTACGCATGGTGCGATGCGAGGAAAGATGTCTGGTTGATGTGTACTGACTACCACAAACAGGCCTCCCCATCAGATCATGATCTGGGTCGGGTTAGAGCGGTACGGATACCTCGAGGAAGCCCAGCGTTTAGCATACCGTTTCCTATACATGTGGGTAGGAGAGCAAACAACTTTTTCACTGCTGATATTTATGCAGGATGACAACTGCTTTTGTCGACTTCAACGGCGTCGTGCCAGAGAAGGTTGGTTCTTAAATACTGACTTTTGATCTTGACTGATGTTCCTTCCCTCCAGTTTGATGCGGTCAAGCTCTCGCATCTTGTCGACGCCGAGTACGGTAACCAGGGTATTGACTTCAAGATGGTACCAGCGGGAAGGATTTGGCTGGATGAACTGTATGTTGTCATAGTTTTCGCTAAGGAGCATTTATTCCTCTAACTTGAGCATCGATGCAGCCGCTTATCAGGTTGGGTTAACATTCCTGACGAACCACATGCGCCGAGCTGTTGCAGCTTGTACAAGCCCCGAGGTATTGTTCGGTGCTAACACGAGTGGACTCGCCGCAGGCTCGTTTACTGTGGCGGACAACCTTGCGCCGACTGACCCCCTCGGATTGGCGATGGAAAACCTAGACATCTCGGCTACTGCCTGAGCAAACTACATGTTACAGCTTATCCTACTAAAACTTGGATTTAATTGTTATAGGTTACATAGATAATATGACGTCAGGATTAGTTGATCCCGCCCTGTTTGTTTTCTCAGCGTTAATGCTCCCCTCCACGTTGACAAAACTGCTCGTCCCTTTGGTCCATCTATGGTCCGGTGAACAACATATTCCCCTTCAGTTTGAACTGCGTCATCTCCATGCCGTATCTCCAGACGCCCATGTCGTGTTTGCGGACGTATCACAACGCCAATTGAGGAGCCTCGCAGCCGAGGGAAATGCTTCATACACGATTCGAAAAACAGTGCCTCTGACCACTTATAGGCCCCCATCATTCCATGCCCTGGTCAGTGCACAGAAAAGAAGTTTGGAGCTGAGAGAGAGCGCAGTACTGGATTGGGATGAGGAGGTTGTTCTGGGTCCAGACACGGAGAGTAGAGAAACACTGCTGGTACTTGCAAAGATGGCCAATAATGCGTATCTGAACCCGGACGAGGCGGGGTGGTATGAACTAGGGGAGAATTGGACGACGGTGAGTGTTTTGAGAGACACTTCCACTGCAGCAACTGTGCTTGACGTGCATGTCGAACATCGGTTACCCCCACTCTTCGGCTCCCCGACCGCGTCTTATATGTATGTGCAGTCTTACCCATTCGGCTGGGAACCAGACACAGCCGGCTTCCGCGGGCATGTCTTTGCTACACCAGACAATTCAACGGTGGTTGTCTCTATCAAGGGTACTTCTGCTAATGTCTTTGGCGGGGGTGGCCCCACAACGAAAAAGGACAAACTCAATGATAATCTACTATTTAGCTGCTGCTGTGCGCGGATCGATTGGACATGGACGACGGTGTGTGGGTGCTATCGCGGAGGATATAAATGTGACCAGGATTGCGTGGAGAAGGCATTGGTGGATGAGAGCTTATTTTATCCCATTGGGACGGTGAGTGTTCCTATGGGTTTGAATCTGCGGAATCTATTTTCCATGGCGGGCAATTTGACTGACGGTGGTTTGGATAGAATTTGTATAATAATCTGACTTATATGTAGTAAGTCGTGTGTCGTCATAGATTGTCCTAAACCCTTCTAATGTTCCCGACCTCGTCACAGCCCAGAGTCGAATATCTGGATAATCGGGCATTCCCTCGGTGGAGCTCTCGCCAGCCTCCTGGGCATCACGTTTGGTGCTCCAGTGGTGACGTTTGAATCTCCTGGAGAAAAGATGGCTGCCGGCAGGCTGCACCTTCCCTCACCTGTGAGTACATCGTTCCTTGGAGCTTGGCAACCGGGGCCATTGATACTTTCTCCATATCTTCTAGCCCTCAACGCACCATGTCACACATGTGTACCATACAGCGGACCCCATAGCCATGGGCACGTGTAACGGCATTTTGTCCTCTTGTGCACTAAGCGGGTATGCAATGGAGGCCAGGTTCGCGATCGTTCCAACCCCACCTTGTGCCCATGTAGCTAAATGTGTTCGTTTTCATTTGTAGGTGCCATTTGGGGAAAACTGTTATCTATGACACAGTATCCAATCTCTCTTGGGCCGTGAATATCCGGACTCATGGTATCGTGAACGTTATTGAGAAGATTTTAGCGGAACCGTGGCCCTCCTCCTTGGAATTAGGGAGAGAAGTGCCGGAGCCAATTCTTCAAGAGGACTGTGTTGTAAGCTGATCACCCTCGTTGTCCTGCGTCGGACTGTTAATATGGAACCCTCGGGTACAGGAGTGCTACGACTGGGAATATGGCGACTTTTCGAGCTGAAGTCGGTCGCCATATTTTTCTCTGTCATACCGCATTTTCAGGGTACATACATGGATATACATAGACTCTTGGCATATTGTTCATTCATCTCCACCCCTTGAACAAAATGGATACCCCTTGTTCACCCAAAGGCACCGTTGATCGTAAGGGCACGTGATCCTGGAAGAAAGGAGCCCCCTGGCCATTCTTGGCCATTTTCGTCAACCACCACCTAATGATTATACCTATCACTTTCAACCCGTCACCCCCAACCACTCCCAAGAAAAAGTTACCCCCAGCTCTAGCCAAAATATCACACGACGAAGTCGTCCTGATTGAACTCCAAGGCTCGCTCGAGGTTGAATGCGTGCAGCCTACGGATAAGAACGGCAAGTTCGTGGGTAAGCTGACAATAGACGAAGGTGGTTCGGTGAGTGAGTCATGACACAAGGAGATTTATGTCGTCCTCCGATCGCCTCCCCCTACGCCCTTCTGCATTTTGTTCTCTCGCTTTGTACCCTGACCGATTTCTGCACGTATATTCACTTGGGGGAGCGTACCTGCCCGTTCTATTCTCACCCGGGTCATCGAACAGGGCAAACCGACACTTGTCATTGGTCACCACCTTCTCGAGGGCAACATCGCACAGCTAGCAAAACCGCTAGCGATTCTTACCCGCTCTACAGCCGATGCCAATGCAAGAGCGAGTGCTTCTTCCTCGTCTTTGCATGAGCCCTGCGAGGGCCGCGGGGAAGACCTTCCCGATGACTTGAACACGATGGACTGTGATAATGATGAAGGTGGCGGAGGCAATAAAGGCACCGGACGCTTCGCAGTACCGAGCCCCTTGACGCAGTGGGCTGCTGTGGGCATCGTCAAGCGCAAGATGGTGTTTGCTAAGCGACCGATGCCAGTAGCTAACCGTCTGTCATAAAGGTTGCGGTTGTGTCAATAGTATAAATACTTTCTTCTCGGATGCATTTTTATCTACTTTACAAATGACAGAGGTAACATACACATGGAGACCAGACCAGTCAGAGAGAAAACAATAACAACAAAAGGAGGTAAAAAGGAAACTACTGCAGAAATCAACAAGCGATAATATAGTCTCAAGATAAAAACGTAAAAATTATCCGAGACAAAACCATCCCGCTACGCTACAGAAGCGAGCAGGTATGCTGACTGGAGTATGGAGTCCATCGTCATAGACGAAAGGACAGCTTTTCGAAAGAAAAAAAAGAAAAAAAAGGAGACTGTATTTCACTCTCTCCGAGCTGCAAAGCCCGCGGAAAACAATCACCAGTCTTTGGATGGTAGACATGGGAATTAAAAGAGTCCCAGCGGGTATCGTGTATGGCGTTTCGAGATGATTATAGGGAGGTGAGGTACACAGGGTAACGAGCGAAGCCGATGCTGGTCGAAGGGCGCAGATGATTAAGCCAGTTAGAAGCCATCAAAGTGACCCTTGAGAATCCTTTCGCCCATGGGCGATGGAGCTCGTCGAGGGCGACTGTTATCAATACTGATGGTTGCTGAGCGGCGGGGTTTGTTGATGAAAGGAGGATTTGTTGGAGTGGGATTAACAGCTGTATTAGGTGGGGGGCTGGGAGGGGACACGGAGTTGGAAGGATCGTGGATCGTCTGATGGTGATGTACGAACAAGTCAACGAGTGTGATGAGCGAGAAAAATGGAAGGACTGACCTTGGCGAAAGGAGCATTACTAAGAGAAAGCCTTCGGAGAAGACTTGTGCCACGCTCGAAATGTGGATCGGGTAGGGGTTGAGTTTTAGGCTCGGTGAATCGGCTTGCGATCTGGGTGGTAGTACGCCGCATATGGGCCGCGGCGGGAATCACTCTGTCGCCTTCCTCCTCCTCTACAGAATATATGTGAGCGTGTGCATACGTGATAGAATAATAACAGGCAAACCTTCGAAAACCGGAGAGGGACCACCAAACTTGCGCCGCAAGGGAAAGGTGGAGGACCCAGGAGTCTTCGTAGGAGACTGCGTAAGGAAGTAGGAGAAGATGGGGGACGAAGTAGGCGAAGGGAGAGAAGTGCGGATAGAGCCCATGGAACCCGAGATGGGGGTGGGCAAGTCATATGTCGAACTCGCCGAGCCCGACGACGCGGAGGAGACCGAGCGCGCACGCCCGCGGGCCTGGGTGATGGGGATGGGGTCGGAGTGCTTGACGTCGTCGGCCGGCCTGGAAGTGGTGGTGTTGTTGGTTGACATGGTTTAAGAGTTAAAACGAAGAGAGCGTAGAAGGGGGGGAAGAGAAGTGGGAAGGAAAGAGGGGCAAGGAAAGCAGCAGCGCTTATATAATAAATGAGTGGACAATCTCAATCAGCCATGTTGGCACGTGCACCACGGCGGACAAGTAGTGATGCTTTCCGCAACGCCCGTAGTCTGGCTCTTCCCCAGCCCTGATCTAGAGCATGGAGGCCCCACCTGCAGAGCCCGCATAGAGCCCGACAAGGTTTTGAACCATGTCCGCTGGTCCGCTGGTCGCTGGCAACGACGACAGAGAAAGCGGATGCTTATACCCACATGACCTCCCATGGCTCGGCTACCCCACAAATCAGGGTCCATCCTCGTCTTCCTCCTCGCTATATCAGGAAGGTCTGACTGTTCCCCTCCTCCCTTACGGGTATAATCGTTCTAAAAAAGGGATTAACATCACCCACGACTTTGGGCACACAACGCTCGAGAGATCGCCACAGACATTGCAACACCCAATCCATCACCACAGGCAGCTACACCCACGGCGCTGCTTCCATATCCTACACTCCTCTCCGATAAGGAAGCCGTTTCCAATTTATATTTGCCACATCAGTGACGAGCATAGCCCGTTACTATCTAGATGAGAACCAACCTCTCCTCTTCTGCAACCCTATATGGCATTTCCCGAGCACATCCCAGGATGAAATTCCGCTTTCGATATTGGACTTTAAGCGGGTCATACATATTGCCGACAAGTTGTCGACATCGCCCATCGCATGATCACAGTGTTGTCTAGTATCCCTCGGCAGACCACGAGACCCAGGACTAGCCCGTTGTGGCTTGCACGGGTTCATGCAACTCTCGGCAAGCCACAGCGACCGGGACGCTAGCATTAGCCCCAAGGTGCAGTTCATGGCACTAATTATCTGATTCCCACTAACCTCGGTAAATACATACCCTGGCTTCTGCGGTTTGAATCAAGGGATCAGGAAGAGGAGGAACTGCCACATCCCGCCCAGCCTACGTGTTCACATTGAAATATTTTGCCCAGTCTTCTTCTTGACAGCCGCACAACCCACATGCGTAGTGATTCCCATCAGATTAAACCCTCGAACAATGGGCTACCTCCCGCAATTGGTGCCGCTGATTAACGATCCCCTGTGAAATCAGCATCAGCCTTTCCTCTATGAATAGACTACTTACGAATACGTTATCACTCTCCTTGCCGCATTCCGGAATGCTGTTGAGGCCCCCGTCATCTTGCGACCCTCTGGATAAGGGTTTCCTCGAGGTTTTTTTCTCCACTCGAGGTGTGGTGATGATGGCACGCAAACTCCACCATGAAAATTCATCCTCCACAGTGATTGAATAAAATAAGCAGTTCGGCGAGAATACTCGAATTGATCTGACATACCGAAACATGGCTTGAGAACGACAGTGATCTAACTAAAGACATCATATGATGCACAAGGATCCCCTCCTGACCTCGCACAAGAACTTGTAGGCGATCTTCCATGGAGTAATCCACTCCGAATCGAGCCAAGCGACTAGACCAAGAATAGCCAGGGGTGGACAAACAAATAACCCGCTCCCCCCAATAGAACGGGGCAAACTCCGTTCCAGTTAAGGCTGGGAGAATACCGTCCCAGATATCGGAATTAGCCCTGTCTCGCCGTTCACCATTCCCCTCCACACAATCCGTCTTCACTTTTTGCATGTACCATCCATGCAAGTTGATTAGTATATGAATAGCTGGCTTACGGGAGCGGCGATGTGGGCACGAGCAAGGGCGTACCTGGTAGATACGGATCTTGAATAGGGGGAAGGGGGGACACGCGGCCTCGAGGCATAATGCAATTCGACTAATCGGATATGTGTGTACATGAGAGGATCTTGCCCCAATTCATAGTTACAGCCCAAAAGGCTCCGAATCACGTTAGGGCAGGTGCCAGTGGCTCAGGGAAATGCTCTCATGACGACATATCATTATATCCATGTCCTTGATGATTTCTACAGCAGGTAGGTACACGAAACTAAGCCCACACTGCATCACAAGTAAATCACGGTCCCGACTGCCGGTTGGGCGGCAATAGCCTCCCTCCCTCCCCTTTTCTAGCACCGCCGTCCATTTTGCATCACAAACTGAGCCCCATGATTATTATTCTATTTTATGGCCTTGCCACCGGTGGCCAAAACTTGACAACTTTCCAGCCACAAACAGACGAGGGCCTTTCATTTCGGATCGCTGGGATCCAATGTTCAGGGAAAGGGGGTGCCTGAGCCGATTTATTTGGAGTGAGAGCCACAAGGACCACTTTCAACAAATAACCAAAAAAGAAAAGGGAAGGCGCCACACAATGTTTGCAAGGTCTCCATAAGTGCCAATCTATTTCGGGCAAACTCACCGAGCCCACCAGTGCGAGAATGCTCAGAACGGCGGGCGAGTTCTTACTCCAGAATCGAGGCACCTAAGAATGTCGGAGCAGCATATGGCGGACGCTTACTTTCGCAACTCATTATGAGCCTAGTCGGAGTGGTCAAGGTGATCCAAGTAGCACCGGAGATCTTCATCTTCGGGAACCGACCCTCCAACACACAGTCATCACCGTCTGTCCCCGATTCGATAGTCTGGAATGGTTTTGGCTACTACGGATCGTAGATATAAGCAGTGGAACTGACAACCTGGGACTAGCACTCAGAGAGGACTGTCCATCAGAGCTTGCTATGACGACTCTGGAATTCGGGTGGAGTTGGCGAGAAAGAGGGCAGAGTAAAGAAAAGGAAGGAGATAATTAAGAAGTGAGGGCTAGTGCGAGAGGCAGTTGAAACCATCATTGGAACCGGCGGGAGGAAATCCCAGCAAGGCCAGCATTTCATGGCGCGTTCAAATTGAAGAAGGTGTTTGGATGTAGGCCATTCTGGGAATTGCCCCTGTTGGTAACGGGTCTAGTATGCAATGACAATGACCCCTTCGAGCATTACTCGTTGATTTGAGGCGAGAGCCTGAGTAATTTCCATCTGTCCAACTGACTCCTTTCCTGACCCAGATGATATGGCCGTCAATGCTAGCAGGACAAAAGTAGTGTCCACGAACCTCGGCATGGCCCGCTGCCGCACAGATTCTTCAGGCTAGTGGTCGACATGCACAAATTCTGGAGGGCCCGATCTCTGTTGCTGGCGCTGGCTATAGCCCTATAGTAATACATCGCGCTGAAGGAACTAACATCCACGGCTTGGGAAGCTGCGTTTGAAGATTTTGGCAGTGCTGACTCAAATTTTGATTTCTTACATCTGTGATAGTTGATCCAAGGACAGCGTGCCTGAGCCCAGGAGAGCGTAAATCTGGTATAGCCAGAGTTCTCGGTCCCCGCTCATATAGAATAGCACTGCTCGCTTCACTTTTCTGTCATTTATGCGTGATGGCCCGACATCATGCATCATGTCCGGCCTCAGGCTCTCCATTCCGTCCCCATGCAAGGTGCGTTTCCCAATGTCCTAAATTATAATCACCACCCTTGAACACTTGAACAATGCCATCAACCTTTAGTCGGATGTGCACAAAGCGTATGTCGACATAGAGCTAGGGAAGAAAGCGGAAAAGTAAGACAGCGCATGTTCCGATATTACTGGCTCCGAGTACATCGTCGAGGTCAATCATGTCTACCGAACGGTCCTTTCCCCATTTCCTTGAAGGACGGAGATCGAATTTCTTTCTCATATCTTTTATTGCACCGGACGAGTTCTGTGGATGGATGACGGCATGGAAAGATTGCTACGGACGCAATGTCGCCTTGAAAACGGGACTAGCCTATAAAAGGCTTAGATATCTTAGAGACTTTCTGTTTCTTAATAGGGAGCTCAAAGACACATTTCACTTCAACCGTCTAGTTATTACCATTCTTCAACAGTTGTGACAAGTTGCTGTAGTTGAGTGTTGAACTGGGCAGGGAATGCTTCAAGTAGAACTCGGCGATGAAGTGGTGTAGGAAGCTGGTGGATTCAAAAGCATGTGTGGGTCGTAGTATGGCTATATTGTCTGTAGGCCTGCGTCATGGAGAGTCCGCTGGGGGACGTAGCGGGGCGCACGGGAATCCTATGTCATTGGGCGTTCGAGTGCTATGATGACTGTGGTCGCCCTGGATTCTCTGGTGGGTGGGCGCCGCGGGGGTATCCACGGGTCTGTGGGGATGAGTGGTTTCGTTACTGCTATCTTCTCGCTGAGCAGAGTTGGCTACGCTGGCGTTTAGCATGAATGTAGAGAAGCGAGTTCCGCATGATCGAAGAGATGGGCCGGATGGAGGAAGGAATAAGCCAGGGATTCACGAAAAGGGGATGACAACCATCCAAATCCGCTATCCCACCTGGAGAGCAGCTGTGATGAGGTTTGAGATCTGATACTTCACAGACAAACGGACCCGGAGGAGTTTAAGCGGCCTGACCCAGCGACTTGTGGGGTTCAGGGGCGTATTGGGGGCCCTCTGTTTGCCCTTGATGGGGGTAGCGGTTTTATCAGCAGGAACGAAAAACGGGGGAACAGCGGGAATATGACACTGCTCGAGATAACATTTTTTTGGAATGGAGTGGTGGGGGGGTATGCACCGCCCGTGATCTGGATGGAATTCATGGTTTTAGTATATCCAACAAGGGAATATGAATGTTGTTAAGTAGTAAACAGTTAAACAAGGGCATTTTGGGACACAATGGTTAATACTATTGGGTGGGTGTTTCAGGGGGACTGTCAGTGATATCTCTTATTGCGCTTGTTGGAACGACTTCTGGCTCTGAAGGCACTGACTCCGCGGTGGCACGCTGGATTAGAGGTACGCTGGCTCTTCTCGGAGTTGCTTCTGGCGCATCAGATTCGGAGGGAGGGACTATGGGAGATGATGGGGTATCCGGTGAAGGTCCATGTCGAGAGCGATCCCTTCTGCCATCATTCGAGCCAATGGCCCAACTTTCCTCCCCGAGCAATGAGGTGGAGGATCGCTGGATGTGTGGCGGAGTGTCCTGGCGATGCAAGCTAGGTAGTGATGTATCTGATGAGGACGCATGGCGCCGGCTACGGGGTGAAAGCGGGTCATCTTGTAGTGCTTGGTGTTGGGGCTCTCTGTGATGAGGTAAAAGCGGGTCTTCAGGTGAATAAATACTCGGGGAATGATGCCATCGTCGACTCGAAAAGAATTCTGGGGACTGAGAGGGCGTGATTCGAGGCCGAGGGGGACTCGGAGACCGGGACTGGAGGCGCTCTGGGGCAGGTGGGGGTTGATGGAGTTGACGCACCCGTGGGGACTGAGGTGCTTCTTGCACAACTTGAGGCCGGAGGGGAGACCGGGGCCGAGGGCGCACAGGTAAAAGCTGATGGAACTCAGGCACAGGTCGAGGTCGAGGAGCCTCTTGCACGATTTGGGGCGACCAGGGCCGGGGAGACAAGGTTGGCCTAGGTATATAACGTTCGGGGTCAGGTGTAGATGGGGACAGAGGTGCCGCTTGCACAATCTGTGGTGACCAGGGCCGAGGGGCGGGGTGCATAATACGAGGCGACGGAGCCCGAGGGGGTGAAGTTGGCACGGGTGAAAATCGACGGGACCCTTGCGTGAATTGGGGCTGGGGGGGTGGTTGCACAGGTGGGGCGGTCATTCGCACGGGCAAGGTGATAGGTTGGATTCCCAATGTTGGGGAGACCTCTGCCGAATCGGAGCTGTTGGAAGGGAGGCTGAGGGTCAAAAAATGTGATGAATGCTTCAATTCGCCGGGTCCATGCTTCATCCATTTGACTACCGTAGCGCATGAGGGTGATAGCCGTGAGTATGATATAGAGAATGCCGATGCCGAGAACGGTGCATATGAATATGCGGAATCCAAGTTCCATGTGAGGTCCTGTGGTGAACGTGAAGTTCATTGGAAGGCCTGTGCTGAATCTCCAAAGAAAGAGCATGATGCAAGTAATAAAGGCCAGGATAGACCTGGAAGGGAATATTTGTAAGGTGTTCCTTTGATGTTACGAGTGCGTACCAAGCAAGCCAAAGAACTGGCATAGCCATCATGACCCAGACATTCCAAAATATATTCTGATGTTTTTGGGTTTCCTTGCGGTACATGTGGCGTGAGCTAAATGATATCGTTGAAAGGTCAGCCAAACATACCAGTGCCCATTCGGCGGCTTTATGTGGTTTGCGCATATTGGAAAACCGAACGAGAAAAATGCACCCATGTAAGACACTTATCAGGGCGCAGAGGAGAGACCAGAACGCGATATAGCGAGTAATGGGGTCATCAGCGGCCCCCTCAATTTGAAACATGGTCAGAACACCGCTGTAGACCCCAGGATTAGACAAGCACTCAAGTGGTAAGTACGGGGCAAGACTTACGGTACGAGTAAAGCGGAGATAATGTTCAATGTCTGCCATTCCATAATGAGCTTGTCAATCAAAGACTCCCATGCCGTTTTGAGCCTGTGGTAGACGGGTGATAGGTTGGGGACTTGTGGGTTATAGTAGTAGCCGGCGCCCAACATCTTGTTCTGGAATGCTTGGTGGTCTTCAGCCATAGATTTTATCGCCATGTCCTTGATCTCTTCAAGAGTTAAACCAGCGCTCTGGAATACCCGGCTGGTTCGATCATAGTACAGAGAGGGGAGACTGAAGCAGGCAGAGCAGATATATCTGGCGAGGTAAAACATCGGCGAAGAAAACCCAGAGATACTCTCGCAACCTAGGAATCACAACATGATTGTAATTAGAACCTGGGGGCTGCTGTACGGTGTAAGGATTACGTCTGCCAGTGAATTCAAGAATGGTTGCATGGGGCGGCGCGGAGTGGGGGCCAGCTGTGGCTGTAGGATGTCCCAAGTAGCCTGCTCGCGGATCTGACAGAACCCTCAGAGGGTCTATCTCGTCAAAGGTTCGGATGGGATGAGTGACGCGACGACCCCAGATATTCAGAGCGACGGAGGCCGCGAATGGATTCAGGGGCCTGTAGGGGTGCAAAGTTGGCCTGTTCCTTTGCGCAGAGCTAGCTATGCCGTTCGCCATGACTATGGAGAGCAGAATCCCCAGGGATGGGACAACTATCTTGAAGGATTTCTCGTGACATGACAGGAGGCGCTGGTATGTTGCTTCGCTAGCGCTTCACAGGCGCATGACATCGCAGTGTTCATCAAAAGAGGATCACGTTCCAATTCTCCGTGCCCAGGTCCCCTTTCGGGACACCCTCCGGGCGCTCTAGCTTATGTGATGATCTTTTCCGCCACTGGGCCTTTGAAGCCTCCTGCCTGCTCGCCATCCGCAACGTCGGTGGGATAGTATTTGGTTCAGGGCCGTTTCGATGTAGCGGTAGTTTTCCAATTTGATTCTTACATGCCAAACCTGAAAGCATGTGAACGACGGAACCCATGATACCAGGTAAGGGGAAGAGTTGGAGGGCGGAAAAGGAACGAGAAGTTGAAAGTCGAGCAGTATCAGAAAGGAATGTTCTGCGACAAGGATATGGATGGACGTAAACATGATTAGTATGGATAACTTTGCAAGTGGGACATCTACGTCAGTACGAGAATATGGGATTCCGTGAGTGCGCGAAATGCATGTATATTCGCAAGTCTGGACGTAGTCGTAGGTCGGAGGAAAGCAGGCGAGGAGCAAGCAAGGTTGATATAAAGGCTCCCGGGAAGGGAAAGCTTATAAGACACGGAGGGCGTAGATTACGGAGCTTTGAGACGTTCATTCCCGACCAAAAGCACGAAGCAACGGTTGAAAAGAGGAGGCACCAATCCGTTCTATATCCTGAATATCACGTAGTCTCCACCAAGCTGCCCCCTCGACTGTGCGTCCTCGGACCTCCTGCATTTGTCTCACGGCAATACTTTCAGGAAGTGAGCGAGGCGGCAGGCAGGACGGGCTATGCATCCTCCGGTTCGCCGGAGGGTTCTTAGTGGCTAGTCGTATTGACTCAGTCGAATAATTGTTTGTCCATCGCCACAGAAATGTTCAGGCCAGTGGTTATCTCCAGGCCTGATGTCCGTATCTCTGCCCGCTGAAATTGCTCTCAATTTCGAAGATATAATTCCACATAGTAACACGCAAATTCCAAATATCATCTAGTCTGTCCACGCCTCGAGGAACCGCATCACGTAGTGAACCATCTAAGCCGATGGCGTTGGCTGCGCGGCGAAGGGAATGAGTGGTTCCACCAGGATGAGACAAAAGCGGTGGGGAATGTCTACGGGAATGCAACAGGAATTCAACAGGTGCGATGGTTCTGACAGGCGCAACAGGGGTCTTGCAAACACCTTTTGTTGGAAATTTGAATGCTGGATATCCCCCTCGAGGTCATTCTCTATGCAAGATCTCATGCAACTTTTAAAGGTCAAGGGAGTACCCCGGGACGTCTAAGGATCGGGGAAAGCACGGAGAGTGAAAGGTGGGCAAAGAAACTATGGGCATTCTATATATATATATGTACACAAGCGCTTACTGCACACTAAGCAATCACGTCGTACTTGGTAACGACTCGCCTGGGTTGTGCTATACGCACTCGTCGCACTTGGTTGCAACAACGAAAGTCCCACTGCTTGAAGCTTATACAAGGTACTCGGTATATTATTGACACAAGCTCGTCAGGTGGAGGCCCGTTTCTGCCACCGGTCAACAGTCCAACAAGGTCCGGCCCTCCCTATCTGTTTGGTGTCGATTATCAGGCCGAATGCAAGGGTCTTTCATGTGTCGCAGTAGTAGGCAGTGCTAAGTCATTCACACTAGATGCAGACTCGCGTGCCAATAGAGTTTTGTATATTGTTAGAGATAAATCAGAACGCAGAGCTACAAGACCGAACGCGAGGGTCAAATAATAGAACGAGGGAGACGAAGGCGTTGAAAATTGACTGTGGAAGAGGAATTCGAAAGGAGCGTGCGATAACGGAGGAGCGGATGGGGATAAAAGCAGAGTTAACGAGCGGTGGTATTGCGTAGCGCAAAAAAAAATACAGTTAAACATGCAAGCGGGACGTTATCAATTGAAATAAGAGATAATAAAAAAAGAGTAATAGGGTATGTAAAGCATAAACAGATATGCACATGGGGTCAATGCGACAGGAGAAGTGACGGGCGGAGTGTTGGAAAAAGTGAGCGAAATGTGCAACCAGAAACCCAGAGAGAAGAAATTAAAGGAGGGGAAGGGCCAGATACAGCTTATATGAATGAGACGAGAAAGAGAGAATACAACCATCCTTCTATCCTAAAAACGCCAACTCTGTCATTCTCCTAACTTCTTCGTCCTGGATTGCATTGGTCTCCATCAAAATGCTCCCTCGACTATGCAACGTCGGATCAATGGGCCTCCTGGGGGGCCTCAAGCCCACACCTGTCGCCCCACACCCGTTCACGCCAGCACCATTATTCAGCCCAACGAACTGACTAGGCAATGTGGGTGAAGGTGGCAAGTGTGACGCATCGAATGTCCTCGCAGCGGTTGTGCTCGCTCTCGAAGGCGCAGTGGACGCCGAGTCATGTACTGACTTCGGTCTCGTAAAGCTGCTTGCGGCTCTCCTGAGATTTGTCAATGATGTGGAAACAGAAATCATTTTCGACTGGGACGAGCCGGTGCGTCCATTGTTCTCTGATTCACCAGGAGATCCTGGTGATTGACTCCTCTTGAATAGGTTGAAGGACTTCCGTTTGGTAGGCCCCTTCCCCGGATCCGTGAACCCTCTTCCTCGTCTCACAGGCACCAAATTTACTGGAGGCACCGCGAGGCCCGGCGATAGATGTGCCTCCGAAACCGGAGAAAGAGGTAGAGATACTTCTTCAGGGATCGTACCAACTTCACCGGCCATAGGTTCCGCCACAACGGCATCCTCGACAGGACTCTCTACGATCATGGGGATATTATGGATATGCTCGTGCGTCTTGACTTTGAGCAAGTTGTTCTTGCCTTTGGCAGCACTGTTATTATTCGCACCAGCAGCGACGGCACCCAACGAATCTACCGTGTTCAGAGTCGAGATAGTTGTCGCCGCTTGGGAGGGAGGATCCAACGAAGGGGTCAAGACGGACGATACAGACTCGGAGATGGAGGGCATCTGCGTAAGTGATTCTGAACGTCTATAAGGGATCGAGGTGGTAGGAGAGGCAGGGGAAGAGGAATCTCCAGGAGAATTTATACGGGACGACGGTGTCAGTGAAAGATTCGTAGGGGGTGGCGCCGATGATGTGGACTTTCGAGGGATAGAGCCGGAGCGGATGTTTATGCTAGACGAAGACTCTGCATCGCCATTCCGCGGGAAATGAAATGAGGATGGCGGAGGGCTTGCTGTCGATGTAATAGACGCAGATTTTCGGCTAACCGCCTTTGAAGGTGTTGGAGGAGGAGTGGGAAGAGGGGATGATGGAAGAGGGACATTGTATGGCTCGAGCTTGCCGCGGTCTGCTGACCCAGAGGACCGGTGGGACAATGCTCTTGGTGGCGTGTCCTTGGGTGGAGGTGGGGGTGGAGTGGTAGCGCCATTGATCGAAGGTGAGGGGTAGGGGGTGCTGACTTCCACCAAAGTTTCAAGCTCTGAAGGCTTCGCGGACATGCCACCGAACCGGAAAGAGTTCATACGGTCTCTCTCGTCGACTTGTGGGGATTCGGAGTGCGCATTTTTAGCCTCCCACTCATGCTTGATGAGATCGGCGGCAGAGGGGGCAGCTATTTCATCCGCAGGATCGGGATCCGGGGGAACGACGGGAATATGACGATCCTGTTCAGCCTCTTGTTTGCTGAGGTCCTTGTTAGGCTGGAGGGGTGGGAGGAGCCCTCGCTCTCGTAGAGCAGCTTCGCGATTCTGTTTCGCCTGGAGATTTGTATTGGGTGGGGGCGATGTAGGTGATATAGGTGAACGAGATCGGAACTTTGTGCTAATTACGCGCAGGATCGTACGGGACTTGGACTGTAGGGGCTTGGAAGAATTGCTGCTGGAGATACGGGATGGCATTGGTTAGAGAAGAAGAGGTGAGAGCACCAGCGAACGAACCTGGCCGAAGCTATGGGTTCCGGCTTCTGGGAGGCTGACGCCAGCTTATTTTGGGGATCTCTGAATTAAGACGGAATGTGATGAGGCAGAGGTTGACATGAATACAGGAGGACGCGCACCTATTAACAGCACCTGTTGCATGATCACTTGTAAAAGTAGTGCCGAGGTCCTCTGCTAGCTTGGCCTCCTGCTTGAGCTTAGATCCAGAGGGGGTCGTTGGGATAGCAGCGGCAACGCGACGGGCAGAACCTAAGATGTCGAGAAATGATTTGCGTGATTTCATAGAACTAGCTTCCAAAGAGGGGCGGGAGGGGGGAGGGAGAGGGGAGAAGGAGCGAGGGGTCGAGTTCTCGTCAAGAAAATGGGGGACGGGATAGAGGGTAGTTGTGGCCATCTGGGTAAGCGTCCGGAGGAGAGATGGTCACAAGCGGGTGATGAAAAAGAAGGAGACCATGTGCTAGATTGATCCAAGGCCTCGGAGGATATACACTGGCAGGCGAAATTGAGTTGGGTCCCTGAGGTCACCTGCGCCACCAGCGTCAATTTGGGGCACTGACAGAACCTGTTTGCGGTGTTAGTGGTAAGTAGAGGGCAGGAGAAGAGAGAAGGAGAGGGATATTCGCATGGCCTTTTTGGCCAGTGGAATCCGAATGAAACAAGAACACGGACGATCGCGTGGGAAGGCTTGTCTTGTCCAACCCTGTATGCATCTTGTATGTATGTACTTGCGGGGTTAGCCCCATTTATCTGCATCTCAGATACTTACACTCCATACGTTCCTTGATACCCTCCAAGTACCTTCCCCGTTCCCAGAAACTGTATGCTCAACCTCATGCCTCTCTGAGTAGAAAGCACCACCACCGACAACATCCGTTGGTGATTCGCTTAATCCCGCTAAGAAGCATCCGTGAGAGTGAACGACCCGCTCCACCTTAGATCCATCCAGAAGGGCCGAACATGAGATGTCAGACATCAGTCGATCAGTCCCAACTGCACAACTAGACCCTTTCTGATAACATTGCCAGGAAACAGTCTGTTCAAGCGAATAATAACCAGGATTTGCAACATTACTTACATTGGGCGCTCTCCAAATCGGCCTTCATCTCGGCAGTACAACGCTTAACGCCGTGAGCATCACCGTACAGTGTACATTAAACACCTTCCAAGCTGCAAGATCTGTTTCAAGACACCTGTACCGTCGTGCTCCCAGCTGCTAATTTTACGCAGATTCCTCTTCTGGGGGGGTTGCTTTGTTCGCCCTGTCTGATCCGCCACTATGACTGACTGCCAACAGCACTATAACAAATAATATTGTAATTGTGGCGCTAGAACATATACATTGTCTGAAACTACATCTCGTTGACGAGCTGGGAACTGGAAGTGTGAGGCCCTCCCTGTCGCAGCCTTTGAATTTTTGGCTCGACCACTGCGACTTGGTCGGTCCCAGTGACTGGCAGGGACCATCATTTATCCATCTGCATCAGTCAAAGGCGCGACATGGCTAAGCACGGCCGCAGGGGGAAAAACAAGCCCCATGACCGCGACGCCACACCACTGCCGAGTTTTTACATGTGCCCGTAAATATCTGAGTCAAGCTCAGCAGGTCGGGGTGATAGGTGTCGGTTCACTGATAACACGACTTCCCATCATGTACCTTCCCGCATGTCGGGGATCACGGAGTTGACAAATAACCAACACTCACCTCTGCAACCAATGTCTCTCTACCCACCCAAGGCATACACCATCGCCAAAGGACTCTCCGAGTTCGACATCCTCAAAGCCTCGCACAAGCATGTTTCTTTTTTGTTCTCCTACAACTCATCTATTCTAATTTCTTACCCGCACCCAAGATTCCTACGAGACGACGAAATCACCCCAAACGACCCCTCTACTAGCACAAACAACATATCCCTGGGAAGACCAGCTCGCAGAAAAATACTATTCAAGCCTCTACCGCGAATTCGCACTATGCAATTTGAAGCACTACAAGACCGGCAACGTACGCCACAAACCTCTTTTCCGCCCCCTCCTTGCTTTTTTGCTCACTCACAAACATAGTTCGCCCTCCGCTGGCGCACCGAATCCGAAGTCCTCTCCGGCGCAGGCGAATCCACATGCGCCAACACTCGATGCAAACGCCACCACCAAAATCAAAAAGACTCACAACCACAATTATCATTAACGACCCTCGAACTCCCCTTTGTATACACAGAACACGGTGAATCGAAACATGCCCTCGTCAAAGTCGTATTGTGTCCGAAATGTGTCAAGAAGCTGATGTGGAAACGACAGAGGGAGAAGGAGAGGGCAGAGAAGGAGGGAGGGCGCGCAGTTTTGACGGTAGCACAGACGGATGACGCAGACGCGGATGCAGGTGTAGCCATCCACGATGATGGGCGCGAGAATGATGATGATGGTGATGGTAGTGGTGGTGGTGCAAGTGAGGATGGCAGTGAGAATTCGGTTGAGGAAGTTGTCCAGAAGGCTGAAGGGAAGGGAAGGGAGAAGGGAGAGGGGACTAGAGACGGAGGTAGAGGAGGGAAGGATCCTCGTCCACACTCGAAAAGTACATACGATACCGAGGAGCGCACGAGGAAGAAACGCCATCGCGGAGAGATCGACAATCATTCCTCAGGTGAACGTCGCCCAAGAAGAAGGCGTGGTTCTCGTTCTCGTTCCCGTTCACCACGACGCGCTAGTCACCACTCCCATTCACGAAAACGCAGCCACAGTCGACCAAAGGGCGACAGAAATATATGAGACGTAAAATACCCGACCAGAATAACCTATCACCCTCTCTATGATCTATCCTGCAACCTTGGATCTTGGCACACGATTATTTGACATGCACACAATCCTCGACCCTCTTGGGTTCATTGACCTCAAACGGCCAGACCCCAGCCCCAACCTGCCCTTCGTGCCTATTCCCACTCGTCACCCCAAGAACCTGGTATTCCGACCCCATACCCATCCGGTCTACAAGTCTCTTCACGGAATCCCTGATCGCGACCTGGCGCTCCTTTGTTTTGGCTGTCCGTACGAGGGTGTCAAGACGCAAGTCGATCCCCATGCGTTCGAGGAAATTGCGCTGTGGGATGGGCCCATGTGGTGTTACTGCAATTGATAGTCGCAGGACAGCCCATGTCGTAAGTGAGAATGACAAAGGGGGGGTAGAAGAAAAAAAAGAAACGCACCGAGGTCGGAGATGGCTTCTTTTAGGTACGCAAAGTCGACGTTTGCAGTGAGATCACATTCCCCTGGTCGGTGGAAAACATCTACAATCTTGTGCTGCTTGAACGCCTGCATCAAAATAAGTTGGTTGAGCGCAAGTAGTCCCTGGCAGACTCCTCAAGGAACACACACCCTAAACGAATCCCCATAAACCTTGTCCCCACCGTAATCAATAATCAACCCACACCCACCCACGGGGGGGTTGGGGTTAAGATTATGTTGAGACAGGGGCTGTGAGGTGCCCGACACAAGCCCTGCAGCCTGTCGTGCGATTTTGAATGCTGTGGGTGACACTTCAATAAAACTTTCTAAAGGGAGCTTCTGGAAGCGGGGCGAGGAGAGACCGAGAACAGTTGAGGCTGCCGTGGGGGCTGGTGAGAGAACGCGGCGGAGGTAGGGGATAACGTTCGAATTTGTAGGACAGTCCTGTGTCGATCATGACTTCGTGCCATCCTGTTCCTTTTTTCTATGTAGGCCTCGTAAAGAGGTGCGTATGTGGGAAGAGAGAGCTGGTGGGGCTGCGCACCTGGAGGAGGTGGATAGGTAGGGCATCGAAGAACTCGTGTGCCACAAGCATCGTGTACTCGGATGAGCTTTGTGGAACGTCGTTGATGGAATGGTGCCAGTGCAATTTGATGTTGCGTTTCGAGGACTGAAGCTTCTGTTCTTGAACAGCACGCAGTGCTTGGCTCGTCTCGACGAGATGTACCTTTATAGGTTCACTCGAGGGACGTAACCCAGACACAACCTAAATGCCGTTAGTTGCTGGGTGCACCAACAGAGGGACTATATATATACCCGCAGTATATCATCCATTAGTGTTCCCCGTCCAGGCCCTAGTTCCACGAGTCTGATACTCGACGGACTACCAGCATTCGCCCATTGAGATAATAACCAAACTCCAATCAACTAATAGCGGGGGTGCTGAATACTCATTGCCTCTGGGCTTTTGCGAGGAGATGTGTAGTATGAGAACATACCTCTCCAAAGACCTGGCTGATTTCTGGACTTGTGGTAAAGTCTCCTTGGGTGCCAAAGACGGGGTTGGAAGAGTTCATGTAATATCCGTGTGCGGGGTGTGAGAGGCATAGCTGCATGTATGTCGCGAATGAAATGGGGCCTGTGGACTGTGGACTAACTGTTCAAGCAGTTCCTCAGGACGGCACGCGGGTAAGAGGAGCAGACCTTGATGTTGTCCGTGATGATTTTTTCCACAGGGGTAGGCGTGTATGCCTGGGCTGCCTTCCATCGCCTGGCTGGAATCATCCGGGTAGTTCGGATCGCGTGTGTTGAAATGCCGCGTGTGCAGACACGGGTAGCCATGTTGAGTCAGGAGGAGAGGGACGGTGCCGTGTGATTGTGACTAGATGGGGCGCTTTAGCTAATCGATAAAATTCTACAATTTTGTCTCTGATCTATATACACACATCCTCTACACACCATGGCTACCCGTACGTTGGTCCTAGTCTTTTTTTTTAAAAAAAAAGCAGGTGGTCTGAGCTCATACAGGCATCCAATTTGAAAACAGCAGTGACATCGGAGTCTTCTCCAAATTGACAAACAGCTTCTGCCTGTGTGCTATCCAAGGCAGTACAAACTTTTACTCTGCATTCGAAGCAGAGCTAGGGCGATGTTGTCCCCATCGTGCACACTAGCATCGGTGGCACACGCATCATCGGGCGTCTGACGGCGGGTATGTGTCCGTCGAAACCTCTGTAACAGGCATGCTTACACTACCGGATTGTAGGCAATCGCCACGGGTTGCTTGTTCCCTCAACAGCGACGGATCAGGAGCTTCAACACCTTCGAAATTCGTTACCAGACGCTGTTGCTATCCAGCGCGTCGAAGAGCGGCTTTCCGCCCTGGGAAATGTCATTGCGTGTAACGATTATGTCGCCCTCGTTCATCCAGATATTGATCGGGAGACGGAGGAAATTATTGCGGATGTGTTGAAGGTAGAGGTCTTCCGCCAGACAATTGCGGATAATGTGCTGGTGGGCAGTTATTGTGCGATCACGAACCAGGGTGGTTTGGTGCACCCCAAGACAAGTATACAAGACCAGGACGAATTGAGCAGTTTGCTTCAAGTCCCGCTGGTCGTGAGTCTTGTCTTTTTTGATTGGTTGGTACGTCTGCTGAGTTACTGCTTTTAGGCTGGGACTGTGAACCGGGGCTCGGACGTGATTGGCGCTGGTCTGGTGGTGAATGATTGGTGCGCCTTTACCGGCCTCGAAACGACGGCGACAGAGATCAGTGTAATAGAGGCTACATTCAGTGAGTTTTTGGGCTGATATTCCTGTGTCAAGTACTGACCATCCCACCCTACCAGAACTACAAGGACAGAGTTCAAATGCTGTGATTGGCGAGATGCGGGACTCTTTAATTGACAACTGGGCGTGATTGTAGTCACTTGCATTGTTCTACTCGTCCAACACCAGCCACAGCTGCCTCAGTTATAAGATCTGAGCCTATCTACACTTGGCCGGTCGTTAATGAAAGGAGGATCCTTACACGTGTAGACTGTTGTCAGCCTCATGGTCATCTTCCTAAATACCCTGTCTGATGTCCAACGTCCTCCCGTCCCCTCTACACGCGTCTCCTGCGTGGCCTCTTCCTTTAAACCCTTACAGCTCTCAACCACCACCAAAGATACACCAGTCCGCGCTTTGACATCGCGTCGTCAATGAGCACTGTCGCGACGCTTGTCCAGCCCACCCATTGCGACCCCCAACCCTCTCGTATAAGACGAAAGCCACCGCCAGCCACTCACATCCAGCAAACCCCTTCACAACAACAACAACAGCAGCAGCAGCAGCAGCAGCAACCTTCTCCCCCGCTACACAAGCTCAGCTTCTCGGAAAGATACCCAGATCCTGACCCCGCGGACCCATTTGCACCGCTCTGGGTTTTACGCAATCGAACTTCAAGCGTGCTGCACAGGGAGCCGCCACCGGTGATTCCTTTGTTGCAGCGAGAACCCTCAGTCCAGGATGACCCGACACGTCAGGCTGATAGGCGCCGCTCGATATCCTATCTCCACACTCTCGTCCGTCACGTCCCCGACATCCAGCCTTATGCCTCCGATCATGGCCATTCCGCTCCTGTGAGGGTACAGCACAGTTACAGCACCGACAACGCCAACGCCAACGTCCCCTCAGCGCGACGGCAGTCATTCAAGCCCTCTTACCTCTCCCATGTCACGCCCCTGGCAGTCTCTCCTTCCCGGGGCTCTATCGATTCTCAGCCCATCCATGTCATGCTTGCCCAGCCGCAATATCTCGAGAATGACAGTAGTGGCACAGAGAGTGATACCACCAGAGTTCATCAATCTGGCAGCGAGATTGACTCAACTCGCCGGTCTGCGGCGCAGCGTCCGCGAGTAGGCTCGACCAACAAGCTTACACGCTTCCTCAAAACACGCAACGCCAGCACTGTCCGTGGGTCTATTACGGACGTCGAACGCATTCGCAAGGCATCCATTTCTCCTCCTGTCTTCTCGACTGTCGTCTGGGCGTCGCAAGGGCAGGATTTTGTTCCTATAAAGAGCCATCCCCTACAGCAAAGTGCTATCTCCATCATTCCGGACGTCATTCCTCCAAGCTCGGAAATCCCTGGGACGCTGCATACCGAACAACCTCTCCTCCCCATCGCGTCCCTAGTGCCTATCAGAAAGACATCATCACCCGCTCCGATCACTACCCCCCTCCAGACTGACTGTCTCCACCCGACGCGGCGACCCACTCGACTCTGCAGCTCTACCAGCACCTCCAAGACCCTCAACACTCACTTCCCGTGCATCCCAAACCTCCCACACTGACGAAACACACTCAACATTCTCCTTCGTCCACATCCACGTCCCTCCCACCAATGCCCCGGCTTCTCCGCCCCGCACAACACCCGAGCCCACTCGCAGACCACGGACCACACGTCCCATCGCGACACCCACTCCTACACCTCCTGCCGCCGCATTAATACCCGCCTCCGCTTCAATGCCCACACCCCTTCCGTCCGTGGCAGCAACCATCACCTCCTCAGCCACAACAAAAATCAAACGCACCACTTCGCGCTCTGCATCCAAATCCACACCCCTCACCTCAGAACAGGTTCAACCAAAACGCGAATGGGACCTTCCCTCCCTCGCAGATGTTGCAAAAGCCGCATCACTACCTATCATTGCTGAATCCGGCGTGCGTGTCAACTTTGGTGCTCTCTTTGCGCATCGACGGGTGATCGTGATTTTTGTACGGCATTTCTGGTGTCCGTTGTGTCAGGACTACATGAGTTCGGTTGCGTCATTGACAAGGGATGTTCCTGAGATTCTTGGTGGCACAAGTCTGGGTGGGGACGTAGTAGTAAGTGATGATGAAAAGGAGAAGACCGGGAATGTCACAACCGGGGCTAGTTGTGCCGTTGCAAGCACTGGTGGACAGATCAGGCTGGTCGTGATCAGCAACGGGTCATATTCGATGATCGGAAAGTACAAGCAGATTTTCGGGTTGGAGCTGGATGTCTACACTGACCCTTCGTTGGCTATATATGCTACGCTGGGGATGGGGAAAGACCCGGGATGTCTGCAGCAGCAACCTCGTGTCCATGAACAACATGAAGCTGGGCACGGGCATGGGAGGTCAAGGAACGGCCAAGCGCATCTACATGCCCACGATTTGGGTGGTAACAAGTATGAGTTGGGGCGGGAGAAAGGGTACGGAAAGTCCAGTAGCCGTGGTAATGGTGGATATGTGAAACATGGACTGATGGGTGGGATCGCGATGGTTTTCGTTCGAGCCTTGAAGGTCGGTATGCCCGTCTGGGAGAAGGGGGGAGACCTTAATCAACTGGGCGGGGAGTTTGTGTTTGGTCCAGGGTGAGCTCCCCCATTTTCTCCTTGTACTTCCTTTCACTGATATCCTTCGCAGGATGACTTGTACCTACGCCCATAGAATGCAAACAACAAAGGGGACATGCACCATTTGACGACGTCCTTCGCGCTGCTGGTGTTCTGCCATTAGCTTCACGACCTCTACAATCACTCCCGACAAAGGAAAATGAAAGCAATAGCAACACCGAAAAGGAGCAAGACAAAAAACCCACTACTGAGCTCGCTCAAAACATGCAACCAACATACTCGAGCTCGAGGTCAGACAATTGACGCCGTACCTCCAACCGAGAACAAGCGGTCTCATAGACGAAGACGAAGCGTTATACGGGCAACATCCTTGGGTGCCACTAGCAACACGAATACGAGCGTGAGCGTCAAGGCGAGAATCGTTGCCTCTCCCCCTTGTCATCTCCCCAGAGCGCGGAAAACGCTCCCTGGACTCGACAGCCGTTGTTTCTGCACCTACATCCATTCCTTCGATGGCCACCACCACCATCCCCCGTAAGAGTGCGAACAGGAATATGTCCCTACCGAAGAAATCACTAGACGGCGCAGCTGTGACTGTCATGACGAAGAGCGACGAGGAGCGATGGATAGAGGAACACCATCGAGGTTTGCAACGGCTGAAGGAAAAGAAGACTGCTCGGCGGGGGTTGGCTAACGAATACCGCGAGCAGGAACTGAACCGCCGACTTGCGACGGAGAGATCAGCGTCCGGTCCATGCGCTGGTAGTGGTGGTGATGGCGAGAATGACGAGCATACGCCAGTATCAGCCAGCTTGGGTTCTATGCAGCGAGAAGCGAGTGTGAAGAGGGATGATGACGATATCGTGTTGTTTGGGCGTGAGGTGAGAATGAACCGGGTGAACCTGAGTCGGGATCATGTTGCTCGGATGGGGAGAGAGAAGGGAAAGACCGAGAGAAGATTCGAGGCCGTGGTCCACACAGCCGCCGCCGACCGTTCAAGGTATTACTAGAAGGTGTACAGGTTGAAGATGATGCTGAGACGTCATCGGATAAGACTTTGGTACATCAGTGATGTGCCTCTCTCCTCTCTACCCCTCTTCTTGCTTCTCCCTCTTTCTCCTCTCCAGGTATCACTTTCCTTCTTTTTTCTCCGGTGATGCAAGACACGGTGTTCGCTTGGTGCCCCCATATTTAAATCCACTTTCCCCGCTGCCCTCTTGTCGCGACCCTTTGCAAACCCGCAGAATACCCCAAGTGGAACAAGTGTACGACCTTGAAGTGTGTCACAGTATAACTTATCTTGTGTGTATCGTGTAACATCGTCGAAGAGAAATGGCCGAAATGGAATGGAAGTAATATTTAGTACGAGGAACTTTCATCAAGTCTGCTACGCGAATTCGATAATAGAGACAGCTACCCGCCTAAGACCAACCAACCCACCAGGCCTCTATAGGAACGCACATGCCACATCATCTTCCGCCCACTGCTGATATCCTCAGTAACAACACACGGTTAAAGTACTACCGAGGATATCCATTAATTACTTGTCATGGATCTGGTATTCTAAGAAAAGTGAAATGCCTAAATATCGTAGGCCGGTAGGTGAGGCCTGAAGAATGAGGAATGACTGAATGATGAGCGATGAGGTGCATGTCAAGACTAAAGGATGAAGCATGGCAGAAAAAATCTCCGAAATTGATTCCAAAACAGACGGGATCATCGGGAAATCAGGGGTCTAAGTTTCGCATCTACCAGGAATTGGTGGCGAAGTGGGATCCAGCATCAACTGTTTCAAATACCATAAATCCGTAATCAACCTTAGGTGACATTCTATAGCGTACCTTGATAGTTTGAACTGATGTATAGAGGGCCGCGATCAACCCAAATATAATCAATGCGATATCCGCTAGCTTCTGTTTCTTTGTTCTCGCGCAGGCCTTGTAGTGCAGCATGGCTGGGTACACATAACACAAAGGGACGCTGAGTGGGGCGTCAGAGGCCGAGATCGACGTGAACACAAGAACTAAGGAGAGACTCACCAGGCAAAGCAGCCAATGAAAGCAACAAACTTGTCCAAATCCTTTGCTCCATACGAACTGACCATCGTACAGAACATGACCATGAAGAACCTAAAGAAGTTCTTCAACCATTTGACCTTGAAATTGCCCTTTCCACTCCTCGTAAAAAGTCCGTTCTCAAGTATGCGAACGGCTGGGAACAGCTGTAACGGAACAGATAAAAGGATAGCAAGCGCATATAGGAATTGCACCTGAATCGAGGAAAAACAATGAATCATCTTTGTTTATACAGAACGTCAAAGCAATCCTCACAGATTGCACCATCTTGCTCGTGTTGTCCAGGTTCACGAGGACCACTGTTTGGATATCGGCACCGAATGTAAGGTAGGCGAGGGCACCAGCTCCTCCAAAAAGGACTGCACAGTAAGGTCAGTGCTGGGTGAAGTTTGAGGTCAGTAAGTGATGTGACGCACCCAAAAGGAAGGCCATAACACCAGTCAACACAGCAGGGAATTTGCGGGGCTCTCTCATGGCGTCCGTGATTGGGATAACAAGCCCAATGCCCTCGAAGGAAAATACTGCAGTCCTGTGATGCCGACGTTCGTTAGATTTCATGAGGAACTTGAAAAGGTGAGCTCACCCAATGAAGAGCGGGAAGTTATTCGGGTTGAACAATCTGACCGGAGCAATCCCCCTGTCCGCAATAATGCTGATCTCGCTTCCGAAAATGTACAATAACCCTGCGAGGATGAAAACATCCGCAACAAGCGCCGTGGAGCTCAACTTGGCCAGATCCCGCACGAGAGCGAGGGGTAAAAAGATGATGAGCTGCATGAGGATGAAATATTGAACTGAAATTGTCTTCATGCATTCAGTGACGCCCAAGACGAAAGCCTACATCAAAAGCTTAGACTGTCGGTCCCATCGGGGAGCAGGGGTTACATACCTGAAGATTTTCAGCCACAAAAATAGTGTAGGCAGAGACGAAACCGAGCTGTGATATGACAATGGAACCAAGGATGACGTATCGCATCCATGGGCCGTACAAAGTGCCTCCGATATCTAACAGATAGGTGATCAATCAACGGAAGTGATAGATTGAGAGAGTACACACCGCCAAAGCTGCCGGAAACGACAAACTTGGTCTTGACGAGCAAAAGGAACGAGTATAACGAAATAATGGCGATGAATATGAAAAGCAGGGAGGAGAACAGGATTCCTCCGTTGTAGAAACTGTGGAGCAAAGATTAGCCACAGGATTCCATATTGGGTCCGGCACATACGCTTTGCCAAGGAATAGCACGCCTGTGCCAACGAAGGATTTAAGAAGCTAGTAGGTCAACAGTCAATGCACTGAAGGCAGATCACACGGAGTCTACGCGCACCATGAGGACAGCCTGAGTGACCGTCGCATTTCCGAGTTGTCCGATTGAACCCCGTCTTTGGCGTGAGCGTGACCTTGATCGTGTAAAAGTAGGCCCAACAGAGCTACCAAGCAGAGGAGTGATCTCACTCGACTCCGGTACAGGGGTCGAAGCTGCTGCGTGTTCCTCATCCTCAGGTTTATCCTCGTCATCGTCATCCTCTTCTAGATCTTCGCCAGCCTGTGCAGAAGACGGTCAGTAACCTTGCGTAAGTTCCGGTTGATATACACATACAAAGTGACCGAACAAGAGGAGGAAATCTATGAAATTGTTGAGCATTTGAGGTTCCTCGGTACCCTGTTCGTTTGCACGGAGCTTAACATAGTTGCGCCGGAAGCCACCTGGTTCGTGGATGTGCTCGAATGCAGGGATCCGGTAGCTGGGGTAAGCCAGCAAATGAGACAGCTCGGGCTCTTGCTACCTGTCGTCGCTGATCAGCATGCCACTTGTATACATCGTGACTTATCAACACGAGTCAGTACTAATTGGCAGGATTTGACCGAGTAAAAAACGGCAGCCAGAGTGATAACTCACGTTATATCGGCGCCAGGAGCATCATAAGGAATAGGAAATGGCTCAGAGCATTCTCGTGCCCCGCTGGCGTTCTGGGAAGCGCTATGTTGCGAAGAGCGTCTCGAAAGTGATGGACTGACGTCAGACGAAGGGGTGTTCTTCGACTGGTCCGCCTTTGCTCGTTCCTCCTTCGATACCAGGTGCCTTGCAAGCACTTTCGCCTTCTCCTCGTCTGGGAGTTCCATCAAGGTCGAGAGCGGGTATGTCGGCATTGGTGTTGGGCGTAAAGCTAGGCCGGCGTGTCGCGCTAATCCCCCCAACCGCGAGGGAGCCCCCGGGACGGTGTGGAGAGGACGTGAAATCGACGATGGGTCGAACCGACGGGGTGCCCACGGGACCTTCGACGGGTGTGCGTGTTGTTGGTGTGCCTCGAAGAGGAATGTTGGGGAGGGTAGGAGTGCCTATGAAATGTGCTCGAAGTGCACGGAGGTCTGGGGTGCCAACTGGTGTTGACTGGGTAGCTGGTGTGCCAGAGAGTTCTGCTCGTGGTTTCTTGATGGACACTGGCTGAGATGGAGAGGCCATAGTAGAGGCGAGGAAGAGAGAGGAACGCCGGCGGGGATGGTGGCGTTGGTGATAGTCTGCGGCTGCACCCCCTAGATCCGACATACTAGGGCCTAACACGTGCCGCAACCCAGCGCCTCTTCGGTCTTTTATACTCCTTGCTGTGATTATTTCCCTTATCTATCACCTAATCACTGACGAAAGCCAAACTACAGAAGGTCACTTATAAGTACTAGCAATATCCATACTTATCGGTACTACCACGCGATAAAGCTTTTGCCAAGGCTTTTTTATCACTTTCAGGTTATCTACTCGGGATTCTCATTCCAAGACACGCCAGCCATCGAGCCGCTTGTATCGCCCCAGGACGCTTCAAAGCTCCTAGGCCTAATCACCCGTTTACCGAGATAAAGACTACCTTCCGCATATCCGTACGTACGCACATCTCGTGTGCTTATTGTCTTGGACCAGGCTCCATGAACTACATATTGCATCTAAGTGACCCTGAGACCGCTGTAGAGCCTCCTTCACCCCCACCTCTCCAAGATCAATTCCTCTACTTTCCACGCTACGGAACAAGCTGGGAATAATTTCCCTATACATGCATGAGAGAAGCCTTTCGGACCACCTTCCGTCCATCGAGATTCTTCATCCAGTGAGCTTCAACCACACACAAGTCCTAAAAATAACACGCGACCCGCTCTAAAGGAACGCCTTCCGTCGTGTGTTCTGAGCAGTCAAAATATCTGCTTACTGATATTCAGTGCCGTTCTGATTGTAAATCAAGTGGATGTCTGTAAACCCGCATGTTCCCAGGACCCATTCAAGGTATGACTCCTTCTTTCTGTTACCTACAGGGGGTCGCGCCTCGACATTGTGGCTAAGCCCAATGACTGCCTGACTAAGCTTGCTTCACGTCTCCATCTAGCATACCCTCCGGGCAGATGGAAGTCGGTGGACAAGCACGATAATGGTGTGGGAAGGAGGGAAGTCCTTAGGACGTCATGATCCTGGCCACTATAAATCCCACCGTCAGATAATAAGACTACCAAGGGCAGTCCGACAGCAGCGCAAGCATCGAGGAGAATACGACTGTCATATATGAATTCTGTCAAATTAGATCTCTGGCCCCTGCCAAGGCTTTGATCTGCAAGGCAATCCCCCAAATCCTCTCTCGACTCCGGATATTTGCTGACTCGGTGCAAGTTACATAGTATGCAAGCCACGGTGCCCTTCTCTCAATATCCGACTACCTCCAAACCTGCATATCGTTTCCACTCGCTTCCCCAACGTTCAGTTTCTTCATTCCCCCTTTCATAATTGATTCGGCCGACGGGCAAATACCATGGCCTCTCCCTTTTTACCCAAGCACGAGTATGTGCATCAAGGTGGAGATGAAATTGGCGGCGCAAGATCCTGGCAGTAGAGGCGAAGCGTAATGCATCTTCTGGAGTCAGGTGCGTGAGAATCAACTTCAAGAGTTCGGGTGGGAGACAGAGGAGAAAGGAACTCTGAGCTTGACTAGACGACTGGAGATCTCTCTCTTCAGACATCAAGGATTGTGTCATGGATTCGTTCAACCTAACCGCACGCTGGATTGGAAAACAGCCAGGGTGCTTGAACACCCACAGGTTTCCTGGGCCCATCCACGCGTCCCTTGAGGATCTCCTCGTCGGATTTGCCCTCCTGTACGAGCAGCCTGAGCCACCATCGCAACTCGAAGGCTTCATCGTCATCATCCCCGTCATCATTTCTATCATCTTTCTTTATGTCACCAACCATTCTCCACCGGACACTTTCCTCGTGGGTACGCCCCACCGGACCGTAGTCGATTTTTGAGAACAACCCCCACCAGTGGGTTTCCACTGTCATGAGATGATAGAGCACATGAGCCTCCATTTCTGGGATGAGGTGTTGCACGATGAGGAAGGCGACGAAGTTGACGAGAAAGCTATGCGTTCCAACACGCCCATATTCAATCTCGGGACTCACACATTTTTCATAGATTCCACACTCTGGACGGTCGGATCGAACTACGTTGAACACGTAGGTCACTGTCCCTTCACTAAATTCCTTAGGGACTACCAAAAAAAAACATCATCGAAGAGCGCCAGCAGCAAGAATATGACATACCCTGCGGATCCCTATGTACAACAAGTTCACCATTTTCACCAATCACGCAAGGCGTAATTAGGACGTAGTCTTCAGTCGCATCAATGTCGTGTTCATTGTACAGCAACCCCTTGCGGACTTCCTCAGAAAGGACCCAATCTCCGCCTTGGCTCACGGAGACAACACCCTCCTCTGCATCGACACCTGAAATATCATCCAGGACCTAAGTCGTGTGTTTTGTCCGGGTAACCGAATAGAGTCAGGCAAACGCTCAGGCGCCGTATGATATTGCTCATTTGCTCACCTCGTCAGGGGAACACATGTATCTCCACCCGGTAACCTTCAGAAAATTTAGGGCCGCGGTAGGCTAGGATGTTTTGGTTGTCCACGTACCAGGCAAAACCTATCAAAGTACCCCACCATTGTCGAGACCGAATACTGTTGCAGCAAGTCGGCAGGTGATGTCTATCAGGTACGGTGAATGTCACGCTTGTGGTGGCTTGATTCAGTGAGGGATATTTGGCTGGTAATGTTTGGGCGGTAAATCATAGCTAAAAACGGATAATCATGGTTCTTGTCAAACCGCCTTCCTGGACTCATTCGATCTACAGTACAATCAATCGTATAAAATATGTTCCCTGCTTCGGACGTTACAGATGCGCAAAGTGCGCAGAACCATCCTCGTAAGAACAGGATCCAGACCACTCTTTACTCATTTGTGAATAATTATTCAGGTGGGTGGGAATCATACACTACGGGGTCATACAACAATAGTATCGAGGCGAGTATCGAACAAAAGACAATGCTGCGGGTTTGGCCCAGCCAAAACACAGGAAATCACAATCCATGAAGTAGTATGCACGATAGAATAAATAGAACGAAGTCATCATACCTGGCTGTCTAATTAATGAATGTCTTCAAGCGACCAGAATCTTTCTCTTGATGTCGACAAGTGCGGGTATATGCTCAAAGCGGCTAGCACCGGCAACCTCGATTGCACCCATTCTCTCCTTACCCTGCTGTCGACCCAATAACTTCCAAACTCTATCAACCCACTCAACAACCCCCATTGCCATCTCCCTCCCCTCCCTCTCCCTTATACTCAGTCGTTGCTCATCGTTGACTCCCTCGGCAGCGCCGTGTTCGTTCAATTTTACCAGCCGAGAATGGAACTCAAACTCCCGTTCCCGCTTTTCCTCTTTCCGTGCTAGACCTTTGACGTACGCCTCCTCAATCTCCCGAGCCCATTCACCTTCTTCGTACGCCTCACGTTCGAGTTCTACACCTACACCTTCTTTTTCAAGGTACATTCGTAACCCGTGTTCCTCTATGAACAATGGGCGTGAAACTATCATAGGAATTAGTAAGAGCCGCCGTCAATCGGGCCAGGCGCACCATAGACAAAAGGGGTGCAAGCATCCACGCATTCCGAGGTCATTCCATAGCCCTAATTTCCATCAGTTTCTTTGCCAATAACTCCCAAAAGGGTAACGACACTTACCAATTTCCCCAGTACAACGTCCCCAACAGCAATTAAATCCGGCATATAGACATCCCTTGGTGCAACATAGAACCCTTCTGGCAGACCACCGTCTTCGTTTTCTGCATTCCATTGTTCCTTGCTTACGCCACAGATAACGGCGATCCAATTCTCGTCTGGCAGTAAGCCCCGGTTGCTGTTCATCTCTCCGAGGCCTTGTTCAGGAGCAGATGAAGACTGTTTCATTTCATCAACGCACTCGTGCCCTTGAGGTATCTTAGTTTCGCCGATAGGCACACCGGACCGTAAGATTTGCGATATCGTACATGGTTTGGCTTCTTCGTTGGTCCTGTTGTTCCCCTCTGGTCCGTTTGCAGCATCGTGATGGCTACTAGACGTCTTAACTAGACTCGGACAACGCGACACCGTATTGGGAGGTTTGGTAGTAGGTCCAGGAGCACCAGGGATGAGTAGATGCGAGTGGGTAGCTAATCTCCTGTGTGTAAATTGGCGGTCGTGGTGGCGCCGACTCGGGAGGGTGTGTCTCCTCTTTGTGCCACTGGGGGTACCGGCAATGAGGGGAGAGAAGGAACGCTCTCCGGGTGTCCGGTCGCATTCCTGATGGCTATTGTTGCTGTCGTCACTTGAAAGTTCATCACTGTTCTCGTCACGATAGGGATCATGTCTAATTTGACATGATAAGAATCTGCGATGAGGGGTCGTTGCCTGCTCGGCATTTGAGAGTTTGTCCCGAGGAAGATAAGGCTGCAAACCCCTGTTAAGGGCTTCAAGGTCCAGATATGTTTGACGGTCCTCAGTTGCCTCGGCGGGTGTATCGATATTGCTATCGATGTGTTTCAAAGCTGATCCCCTTTGACTCACAGAATTCCTGAGGGGACTACGATATTCCTTTGAAGTCCTTTTACTCGTAAAATGTTTCGCCTCGATGCGAACATCAGAGTCAGAGTCAGCGCTAAGATTGCTAGGGTAATTGGGGAGGGCCAGCGTTTCTTGACTTGGGTACCTGCTCTGCATACGACTGGTCGCTGTGCTCCCCCCAGGTCGCTTGAAAACCTGTCCACCAAAGGAAACAACTAAGATCTTCATCCTCTCGAAATTGGGGAGAGCCGTTTTCCGCAAAAATTCTGCACGTCCTTCAGGAGTGTATATTCCAGGTGAGGGGGGCCGAACGAGGAGGGGCGCACCACGGACAAGGCGAGGTATCGAGATACCTAGACCGGGGAAAGGCTTCGGGGGCTGCGTTTGTGGTCGTACATCTGGGTGGGGCGATCGCAGGTGTTGCGCGACATGATCATAGAACCCGTTCTGAATAGGGTCAACCCATTGCGTAGAGGGGAGGGGAGGCTGTGAAAAGAAAGAAGGGATCGGGATGTGACCAGGTAGACGCAGGAGAAGGTCAGCGTGCTGATAACCGTCATGTAGCTGGGATATAAGAGGTGAAAGCGTCGATCCAGCAATCGGAACATCAGGAAGGAGTTGTTCAGCGTCACAAGCCAAAGATGTCGATGAGGAGTCGTCTGAACAGCTTGAAGGAATGGGAGGAACTAGGGAAGGCGTGTCAACGAGAGAAGTAGCAAGGTAGCTGTAAACGGAGTCAAAAGTAAAGTTGGTGATCAAGATTGATGGAATCCCAGCTGTTTTTGCTGCGAGGCTGAAAGTGTATGAATATACTACTGCCACATTCTATCCTTGGGAGAGAAGCGCACCATCCGAGGAATGCAGCGTCGCTGAGGACGCAATTAGCCCCTCTCTCAACCAACCACCTTCGCTCGCGGTCCAGCATGGCGTCCTTCTTCTCGAGGAAGTTTTGCAGCGCCTGTACACTCTTTTCCCTGTCCACGCGGTAGCTATAGGCACGTGTGAGCCAGAAGGTGATATGGCAGAACTTGACATGACTGACGCCAGCGGCTGGACAATAACTGGATCTATGTCAGCATGGCGGTAGAGAGCGCCGCAGGCAATGCTGTCTGCGAACACATGTTCCGGGGCGGAAGAGACGATGTAAACGACCAGCCGACGGTTCAGGTGGAGCGAGAGGAGGTGGCGCGCAAAGGCGGACACTCTTGTGGCGTGTCCATAACCTGACAATTGTGAGCGGATTTCAATCCCCCCAAGTTCGAAGGACTCACCGTGTCCTGAGCAGTAGTATGCAAAAGTGAGTGTATCCATGGTGTTGGGAGAGGTGCAACGGTCGGTAAGAATTAATGAGGGATGCTAGCCCCTAACCCCAATATGTCACCGCCCTAACCCTAGAAGAATATGGTTGCCCATGAGGCATCATCAGCGTCTAATTGGAATGATGGTTAGCTTGCGCCGCTCCTTCTCTGGCTTTTCCCACATCCATACCATGGCCCACAGACAGATAGAATCCCTTAGATCCGACCCTGATCTCGCCCCACAACGCCCTAATTCTGCTCCGCCACCTTCCCCGCATCACCTCACTGGCACCAACAATGCAGGTAGCACCGAAGCATACCACACCCTCACCCCTGGCACCCCTCCCGAACGTCTCTCTGCCATGAGACCTCATCTACCCTCTCGCCACCGGACTGAGTCCCAGCATTCCAACGCCCACCCCAACGGAATCAGTACATCCTTGGACCTCATGAATTTCCTCCATCGTTCGGAGGCTGCTGTCGTCAAGACAAGATCCGGAAGTGTTCTGTCGCGAGGTTTTATCCTCAAAACAGATCACTACCCCTCTGGTATGCCATGCAGCCATTGTCTAGCTGATTCTCCTCTCACCACCCTCGGATTTCACTAGGACGTGCGCTCGACCTCGACCTGAATGTTCATGGCGCCCCCAACTTCCGTGCCCCTCGTATCGGCGACCTTAACGTCTTTGGCGTCGCACAGCCCCGTACTCAGGGTCTCCGTGCCATCCTTTCCATCCTCCGATGCCGACCAAACACACCGAACCCATCTCATGTCGTCTGGTTCTCAACTCGTGAAGAGCCTATTGGTGAGTTTCCTTATACCGCACTCTGAGTCTATAACCGTGTACGAACCGCAAATTATAACACGAACATGTTCATGTCTAGTCTACATATCCGGGCGTCCATTCGTGCTACGGGATGCCGCTGAACCGCGTCGCACGCTCAACATTTCTGATCGTGCTGAGAATTTGGAAGCAATAGAGACAAGGTTGAAGAATGATATTCTGCAAGAAGCTGCACGGTGCGTGATTTCATGTTAGAAGTCATGTTTGTATCTGAGGTTTATGGGTCGGTAGGTTCGGGGGTCTTGTCCTAACCCATAATGAAGTTGGTACGTGCCATCTATTCGACTAGGTGCTCGTTCACACACTGACGCCAACCTAGCCACTGCAAAGAGCGGAGAAGGCGCTATCCTACCAACCTGGACCAGCGTCGATACCAACAACGTCAAGACTTCTCGCGAACTGTGGGAGTATATGAAAAAAGAAGGGTGGAATGTTGACGTTCGTATCTTGATCAATCTCTACGTTCCATACGTTAAAAAAAAGTCCTTCGATGCCGAAATTTAGTACTATCGGTACGTGGCCTTTGAGACTTGCTCTATCCCAGTATTCAACTCTTTCAATCTAGGATTCCAATTTCACCGGATCACCCAATCGAGGTAAGTCCCCACATCATCTCATGCATATACATAATCTTGAATTCTTCACCAGGACAATTACCTTGATGCCTACCTCCGGGTCATCCGTGACACTGACCCACTACGTACTTCTTTGGTCTTCAACTGCGGTATGGGTGCCGTGAGAACAACATTCGCTATGGTCGCTGCTCAGATTGTGCGACGAAAACAATTGGTTGAACGGGGATTAGCGGACCCGTTCGGCGCAAGCGCCAGCAGTGTGCCAGGAATGAGTACCCCTGGTAATGGAGCCTCGACCCCATTGCTGAACGGAAGTACAAGCCATAACATTAGCGGCAGTAGGCACGGTATGCCTTTGTTTCTGATGCGCCAGAGCATTCTAATAATTATCATACTTACCATTAGCCAAGTTCTCCCCCGCAGGTAAGTCATTCTATAAATTCAGCAGATTAACTCTGACCATTAGTCACCGATGCTCTAGCAAGCAGAAAGCAAGCTTATTATGGCATTGGAGCAAGCAAACGCTCAGCAGGAGTATAGCAGATCATTGCTACGACTTACCTACTTACTCCAGCAGTGTACAAATTACCTCTTGCTCATCTTAGCATGTCACTAAAACCTTAAGACAGGCCTCAAAGATACCAACTCACAATCGGCCATCGAATTACTCATGGCCCAACCGACTCTTCTTGAGAGCCTGCGAAAGGCGCATATGGGCAGTTATGGCATTATTCTGAGTTTGTTGGGATGCCTGGACTACGGGCTTCGGGCGAAGAAACTGGTGGACAAGGTCATTGATACTGGTTTGTTGGATGTTTTCCTTTGTAGAAATTGCTTCATCTGATCACCACTGTGTAGCCGATCAGGTTACAAATTTACGAGAGGATATACTTATCAATCGACTGAAATATTCACTCACGAGTATGGACGAAGAAAAGGGTGAAGATTTGTTAAACAAGGCCGTCAAGGCTATGGAAAAATAGTATTTTGTCTCGCCTATAAGATCCTTCTGCTGCTGACCTGGATATTAGCTTTTTCATGATCGCTTTCGCGAGCTTTGTCCAGGCTTCTGACAGAGACTTCACCCAAACGTTCTCTGACTGGCTTGGGGTAAGCGGACCAGTCCATTCCCTGATTACTCGTGGAACAATGCACTTATCCTGTCTTAGGCACGAACGGAGATCTGGAAGTAGGACTTCTTTCATTAAATTCACCCCGGACACATTTGATACCTCCAACAGCCAAGTTCGCTTCCTCAGGAAGAGTTATGGGTCAAGACTCAACGTATTTGCACCGATCAATGACCTTTCATCTTTGTCCAGGTCGGGGTCCGAGGTTCGCTCTTTGGTTGCTGGCAAGAAAAACGACATGGCGATTGCAGGCGGCCGGATTTTGGGCGATGAGTACTCCGACCACGTTGTCAAGGTAGTAACCTCTCGTTATTCTTGAGTGCAATGGCTAAAGAGATCACATTTAGAACCGGGGTGGCATCATTCTACGAGAGGGGTATGTGCCCCCTATTGACACCATAATCAAACCTCAACGTCATTGCTTTGTAGCACTCTTCTAAAATCTGATCAATGGCTGCGCGAGAATCATACAGCAGAAAACACCATCCGTGGCACCATTAACTTCAGACAAATACCAAACACGAACATCTATGCGCTTGGCCAGCCTACGGTCGATGCTATGGATGAGGTTACCTCCCGGATCAAATACGCTCACCCTGGCGCACCTAGGATTGTGTGGATTACACTTCGTGAAGAACCTGTAGTATACATCAATGGAGCGCCGTACTGCCTAAGGAGAGAAGGGTTCTCACTGAGAAATATGAAAGGTGTGTGCCTGGCCGACTAATAACTATGTAGCTCCAACTTAACGCTGGAATGTAGATTATGGTGGAATATCTGCGTCGAGGCTCGAGATCCTTGAAGAACGCCTCAAGGACGACGTTATCGCAGAGCTGAATGCATTCAGTGGCAGGTACGCACTGCTCCTCGTATGCACCCATAAATTAACCTAGAGCCGGTTAGACTCCTCCTACATACCGAGACTGCTGACGGAACGGTGGTACCAGTCTGGGAAGAGGTCCGCCCAGAAAATGTAGCAGTCCTCAGAGACATCATGGAATCACACACCCGCACGGATGGCCTGACCCTTCAATACCATCGTATCCCAGTCACTGCAGAGAAACCACCCGACTTTGTGGATCTCAGCGAAATGATCGAAGTCGTGTTGAGAACATCTATGAATACCCCAATTGTGGTCAACTGTCAGCTTGGCGGTGGAAGGAGTACACTCGCTTCTATTCTGTTATTGCTTATCAGGCAGTGGCTGGAAGTACACTCGGTTTCGACACCTGGCAGACTACCCGAGAGAACGTTGTCGACGACTTCGGTTCCGCACTATGACCTTTCTTCCCATGCGAAGCAGAAGCCCAGGAAGTCATTCCCAGTGATTAACAGTATATGTCCCCGTTGGTCTTGACCGTGAATCATAGGACTCATGATTCTGGTATAGACCTTCTCCGGGTCGTTCGCAAAGGACCTGCGGTTAAAAGCACGGTTGACGACGCGATTGATCAATGCTCTGCCGTTTACAACCTTCGAGAATCGATTGATATTCTCCGAGTCAAGAGCGAAGAAGCAGCTGATGAGAAACAGAGGAAGATGTACGCCCAGAAAGGTATGTTTCCTTTTGACCCTTATCTTCTTCGCCTTACCATGTCTCATACGTGATTTACGTGGCCTGCAGGCCTTCAGAACCTGAGAAGATATTTCGAACTAATCATCTTCCAGGCCTACCTACAGTCAATCGTTCCGGATACTATGCAGTCTTTTGAGAACATAGAAACATTTGTGAAGAACCGGCCTGGTCAGAACTTACACTACGAAGCCGTCTGCCAGTTCAGCTGACACACGTTACAGTCATCAAGACCTTCGAGAAAGAGCTTATTGGAGGCGGGTTGAGCGCTCTCCAGCCTCTTGTGGGAGCATCTGCCAAAGGCGATATGGCTGATCCTGACGAGGTTACGCGAATTGTGATGAACCGGTCTGGAGGCATTCTTTCGGCTTCGACCATTATCAAAAGCGACTTCTTCTCTAACTTGCAGAAGATGACGCTACCGGAGTAAGCCTTCGAATTCTATAGGAGGAAGAGACGGGCTGACAGGCTCAAAGGCGTATTGAAGGATCACCGAATTTTCGAAGGGTCCCATTGACCCTGAGACCTGTGTCGACCAGAGGGTCAGGATCGGACTGCTATGGACTTTATTGTAGAGGGCCCCTGCCGAGGGTAAGATGGTCTGCGGAAGGTGTGCCCTGTTTCTCGGGATCCCGAGACTTTTATCCACTGACAGTACACATAGCGGCATGCCTACTGTAGAAGGGTAAGCCCCACGGGCTGCCAGCTTCAAGATCTCCCTAACCAATAGATATTCTATTTAGTTTGAAACGTGCGCTCCAACGAGTGGACGCTGGCCCTAATGGCAAAAATATGGTGTTCTGGACATCGTTACGAGAGGTAGAGGGGGAGCATTTCTCAAACAGATAGCACTTGCTCACTGACCCGACAGGAACCCGTGATATATGTTGCCGGTCGACCTCACGTTCTCCGTCTTGTCAATAAACCCCTTGAGAATGTAGAGTGAGCTTTTCGGACCAATTAGCTCCAATCTGTCCCACTTACCCCTATCCAGGGCAACCGGGGTGACTACCCACGTTGTAGAAGCCATGGAGCAACGATTCATGAAGGATGTGCTCCATGAGGTCAGAACAGGGGATGGGCGCATACTTTTGCATGACGAGGTTGAAGAACGACCGGGTGTCTTTTCGATCATTCCCATTTGGGAAAATGTCACAGAAGATGACATCATGACACCCAGCGACGTTTTCGAGCTGATCAAGCAAGAAGGGTACAGGGTGGGCATTTCTTCCCCGGTCCTATTGAAAATGCAAGACGCTGACGCCCATCGGCTCGTCAGATTGATTATGGGCGTGTCGCGATTGTGCGTGCATTCATTTTACGCCGACGCCTAACAACTGAGGCGATACCTCCAGACCGACGAACAAGCGCCCCTACCGGCGGCCCTTTCACAGCTGTTGGACCGCGTGCGGTCTGGGTTGTCGCATGCGGGTGACTTCATCTTTAACTGCCAGATGGGTCGGGGTAGGACAACAACTGGGATGGTCACCGCCTGCTTAATAGCGTCAACACAGCAATGGAACAGACAGGAGCAACAGCTCACAGAACATGAACCGATAACGGAGGCAGAGATTTTCGACCCTATTGATGGCCCGTCCGAAGAAGAAGCGTACCTTCAAGGTAATGTAGCATCCTCATGATAATCCCGCTTGGTGAGATTTTCTGATAAGCTCGCTGAATTACAGGAGAGTACAAGACCATTCTTCAGCTCGTTGGTGTTCTGTCTCATGGCAAAGTTGCCAAGCGCTTAACGGACCGCGCGGTCGACTTGATGCAAGACGTGCAGAACTTACGCAAGGCAATTTATGAGTACGTGATAGGGAGCGGCTCCTAGGATGAGTAAAAATTGCGACTCACAATTCCCCGCCCACTAGCTACAAGCTTAAGGCTGAAGCCTGCGAGAAGGGCAGTGCAAAAGAGCGCAACTTGCGAAACATAACTGTGAATTATCTGTACTGCGTTTCATCCCCTGGTGCGAACCCCAAGGCCGTGGCGCTAATTCAATTCAGGTATCGCTATGGTGCATTGATTGTTTTTGCCAACTACCTCATCGAAATGAGAGAGGGAGGAGGACCAGACGTTACATTTCCCGAGTGGTTACATGAGCACAGGGAGATCACGAAACTGCTTGAGCGGAGGTCCCTTGATTAGATTTTGATCCGGTTTTCCGTGTATAGTATGTTGTATGCCGTATATGTAATTGTACGTAGGCTATAAATTATTATGACATTATAGAATAATTAAGTTATCAGTATGGCTACAATGGGTATGTTGTTGTCCATCTAGTCGATATTGCGGCCGGATTGTAACACGATCGTCGCCACCATTGCGATCTCAAGCAGCCCAGCCTGCACTGCTTCGGTCGACATGTCAAGGGACAACGTCCCCGCCTGGCGCTGTATCTTGAGTAGCTGATGCGTCGGCGGTAAGTTGTATGGGTGCAGCTGAAGAGAGAGAACCCGGTCAGCGAGATAAACTACGACAAGGGGAAAACAAGTTCTTACATGGATGGAGTCTCCTACTGGCGTCCAGACATACTTACCCCCCTGACATCCATGATCCGAGTGCTAAATTCAAGGATAAATTTCAGTTGATCGTATCTCTCTCTCTCTCTCGAGGTTTGGCCAGAAGGCTTACCATTGGCCGGGAGATAACGCTAGCCACTGCGAGACATACTGGCGCGGCAGGGTGCCTGGAATCTCCACAATCGGTCTCCGCTGCCACTCGACAATCGCGAGAACACTCCCGTCGTATTTTTTAAGTAGGGTGGTGTTTGGGAGCTGGGCTATATCCGTGACGACGTCCAAGTACTTTTTGGAAGCAGGACCATAAACTCCACAGTTGAGGATACCACCCGTGGAGTATGCAAAGTGGAAAACTAGGCGTTGAGAAGCGTGAGGGTCTTGATATGGGTATGGTAGTGCTCCAAGGATGGATGGCTGAATAGCATGTGTATTTCCCATCCTCTCTGTGTTGATAGTTTGTGGATTGGCGGGATTGTGCCAACCGGCCTGTGCATATGGGTTGTTAATGTACATGCTTCTGCCGACGAGTGACGACTTGGGATCGGGGGAGGGCGAGAGAGTACGTTGGACTGGTAGTGGTGTGTGTGCTGGGTTCCCTAGCAGTGAAGTTCAATATATATATGCAAAGGGCCATCCTCAGTCCAATGACCAAGAGACCTATTACAGCCCATGGTGAACAGCCAATGATTAAGAAAGCAGATGTTGCTCGTAGGCTAGGGGTCATTCGATCGTCAGATTTACAGTTTCTTCATCATAGCCTGTGTTTCTGATTCACGCCCGAATGTTTCAGAAAGAGCCAACTGAAGGAAGAAAAATGATATTTCCGGGTCCGCAAGTCCCATGAAGGTTCCCGAAGGCGGGGGGGTTTCCCTGCCAAAGTAGCGGGACATCTCTGTTTGGCTGTGGGCAGGTCCCCCCCCCAAAAAAAGAAACGACCACATTAGGGAAACCCGAGCGTCGGCCAAAGTCCAAGTACGCAACGTACTGACGTGTGCGGGTCGGCTAGTTTTTGGGGGGTATCCAAGAGGCTGTCCAGGGGCTGGATATTGTACTGAGGCAGGGATGGAAGTTACTTGGTGATAGCAAAGGTTCCTGGAGCTTGCAATTTTTGGGTCTAACCTGGTGCTGGTCAGCATTGGGCGGCCAGTCATGACACATCCGGTCCCCGAGCCCAGGGCCACGATCTAGAGATCCCTCTGCTGTCGTATTTATAGTAAGGCTTTACAACAATCAGTGGCAGTGTCGTACGATAAGATGTTTGAAAAACTCTATAGATTACAACATATTGGCTCTCGGGATCAGGGGGTCGAGGAGGGGGGGGGATTGGGGGAGGATTGGGGGGAGGATTGGGTCGACGACAAACCGGATTCCTGTTCCCGGGCCTCTGAGGTGTATCGGGGTTCGTCGACATCCCAACAATGATTCCACAACGTTGGTTACACGATCAGCGCTACTCACTCGGACGCGCTTTTTGTATACAAAGTAACCGGTTACGCTTGGACCGTCCCCCCTGTCCGGACACAGCGGCCACTTGATTCTGTCAGATCCAGGCGCCAGCAAACACTCGAGGATCGCTCTTGTCTCCAGGAGGATTTCCAGGGTGACTGACCGGGTTATTGCTTGTCATGACTAGAGGTATATCAGAAGGGCAGTCCGGCTGCGACCGCCAGTGCAAGAAAGCACACCACTTTGACAGGAGATGTATTAATCAGTAGAACCTGGACATGTGCGGGTTGAATACAACGGGTGCTGGCATTCGGCCGTCATATTTAGCAATATATTTAGTGCATTAAAACCAAAGGCCAACACTATCTCTACTCAAGCCCCTAACGAATAAGCGAAACCCGATACGGTGATGCCGTGCACAGGATAATTGGCCTCACACACAGGTTCATCTTCCAGGTGGTCCGATGTTCGAAGCAGAAACTGTCCAGAGTACGCGGGGTAGCATTTTGAGGGATCGACCACGAGAGGGGTCGGGAGAATAGGTACTTTGGGAGTCGGACCCGGTGCTCATCCTGGCTGAATCTTCAAAATCACCATTCTGGTACCAACCCCTGTCACGACGGTAGGGTTATGTGGCTAATCCAGCCGGAGAGGTCGTAGTCACTAGTTTCAGATTGGCGGTTGATGGCTTGGTAACCAAACTCCTGTTCGGTTAGTCATACATAGGTCGCGAATCATCGTCCGTGTCTTCCAATCTTCCATAAAGGTGGGGGTCACAGAGACCACAAACTCCTCATGGATCCGGCATATATGGAAGTCATCATCACTTAGTACAGCTTCTTACGCCATCAGCCTATCAGAAGCGCCTGCGGGGATTTAAGCGCCCAAACATATACCCAGCGAGCACACCTGCAAAAGCGAAACCCTAAGATAATTCATTGCAGAGACTGGGTCTGAGAGGAACTCCTAAGGTAGGTATTTTAAAATATCGCACGAACGAGGCCACCGCCGATAGCGGCGCCTGTACAAGGCTATGAGTGCGACGCGATTACAGAACTTATGAGAAGCCTACCTGCACCGAATCCAACGCCACCAGCGGCCGAGTGAGCCATCTACGCATCAGTGAGTTGTAAGCTTCAACTATCATTAGTCTGGTCATACCGTATTCTTGAGACCTCCAATTTTATTCTTCTTCTCCTCCCTGCCAGGTGCTTCCTGTAGCCCTACCGAATTGGTTTCGCCCGCCGCAGGGGGAGGCGGGTCCGTGCCATGGTGAGCAGCTCTGAACGGTTTATAGACGGGCTTTGCTCTTGGGTCGGCTGAGGCGGGGGGCGCCTGGATTTTCTCCACATAGCTCGCAGGGAAGACACCTTGTCGACCATTGAGTTTACCAGTCCACCAGTCGGCGTTGGTCTCCTCGATGATTTCAATGGTATCCCCTTGCTCGATTGAAAGGTCTCCGCTGTCCTGCCAAGAATCTGTGAGTCGGAGTGGATTGTGAACTAGTCAAGTTCCAAATTTACCTGGCCTGTCCATGCCCAAAGAGCTCGTGCTTGGGGCACTGCAGGAGCGGCCGCATGCGCGGGGGTAGGGAAGGAAGGTGCTACGAGGTTGCTTGGCAACTTGGCAAGAAACTGTGATGCGTCTGCTTGTGAAATGTATCCCTTCACAGCTAGAAACTCCACATTGCTCTCGACTTGAGAGACGATTTGAGCGAGGAGGGCTGCATTCTGTATATCTACGGGGGACATTGTGCACGGTTGAAAAACAAGGCGAGGTTGTGGTGGGAGACTGCGAGTGATTATTTTTATATATCTCCTGACCCTTTGTGTGATGGGCTGTAGTGACGGCCAACACGGCGAACAAGCGGACAGCCCCTGATTACCAGGAATACCTAGAAAAATGTTTGGATTCTGTTTCTCAATGCATGTAAATTGCCGATAATGACAAAATCCCGCGTTAATTCGCGTCACCAGCCGATATAAGGGGAGCTGGAATCAAAGAGACGGGAAAGATTAAAAAGGAGCTCGAACGGGACTTTAATTGTTACATAGCCTCCACATTTCATCATGTGACATTGTACGTGTTGTTCATGGGATCCTTATCGTAATCTAAAAAAATGCCTACACTGCAGCCCATAACTGCTCTCCCTGCCTTTGTATCTCAGGACGAATACGCATCGATAATCGCATCCACTCCCAACTCTTTCAACGACATCCCTCCCATCATCAAATATAAAGAAGAAAATATCACAATTGTCCTGGATCCTCCCCTTGCCGAGTTCACAAGTCATGATGATCTCAAGGGAACCCTCTATGTTCTGACGAGGTGGGTCATTGTACCCAGTTTTTTTTTTTTTCCCCGTTACCTTGGTCCATATCTACAACTCTATCCAGTGTCCTTGTATTTTTTTCTTCCACAGGGCACGGTTTCCAGGTCGAATACCCTTCCATCACCCTGCATGCGATCTCACGCGGAGAATCCGGCCCCTCGATCTACTGCCAGCTCGATGAGTCGACTGCAGAACAAAATACAGTAGAGGATGAGGAGGAATTCACTCCTATGCGCGAACTCAACATAATCCCCAGCTCTCCAGAATCGCGTACGCCAACCCCTTGTCCCCAGCCTACCACACCCAATTTCATCTAACCCATCTTTCTGCCTAGTGGAACCTATCTTCGAAGCTTTTTCCTACTGTGCATCATTACACCCCGACAACAACGCTGAGGATGACGATGAACTCGACGATGCTTTCATCGACCCTAGTACCACCACATTCGAAACCTTCAACGGAGGCGAGGATGAGGAACTCAGCCAAGTTGGGAGGGTGCGCAACGATTTCCTTAACGATAACCGTTACGCGCCATACTAGACCATTCCTCTTTGCTCTCTCTCTGCTTTTTTGTGTCGACAGGCTGCTCTCGACCATCTAGAGTCAATCATATACAACCCATTCGAAGATCTGCAAGAGCATTCTGCCGATACTCCTCAAAGTAGTCCTAATTCGAAAAAAGAATGACAGAGCGGCGGAATAAAAGCTTAAAAACTTAACGGCTTTCATTGTAAACGCGCTTGGGTGCTTAACATGCATTTGTATATTAATCGACCCGAAATTATAACATCATATGCAGCAAAGACAAAGTTAGGAAGACGTCTTTCCAAACCCTCCCCATCCTTTACCAAGTGACAGGTTAGAGGGAGGTGGGTTACCACTGGGAGTGGGTGTGGGTGGTAATGTTGCGGTCAGAGGCACAAACGCAGCCATTGGTTTGACTTCTGCTGCAAGCTGAGTTAATGGTGGATTATTGAAAGTGGGGAGGGGTCCCCAGTCAAAGGTAGACGAAGGTGGTGTCTGCATTGGTCCGCCTGGGGTCTTCTTCAGAGGAACTGAACCATGTTTCTTGGTATTTGAGCTTGCGCCACGTCTCGAGGATGGTAGGGGTGAACCAGGACTGAAATTGTCATCAGGGAGGGCCCAATTCGTAGTAGGTGATGGAGTTTGAAGCTCTCCTGATTTTGGTGCTGAGAACAAGGGCCCTGAAACAGGGAAGATGCTTGGCTCTGCTAGCGCTCTCTGCGGTGTTTTGAACGCTGCAGGCGGAGGTGGTGCTGAGGCTGCCTTTTGGTTGAGAATTGGTTCCTTACGAGCCGCTAACAGAGCTTTTTTCAGCTTTTGGGCAGACCTCTCTGCATTGAGGGCGGCAGCAGTTGTAACTGCGACATGAGGAGTGACTGCAAGGGATCGTCGTCGTTGGTCGGGTAGGCGACTGTCGCGGCTCGCGGCAGGGGCGGGGGATGTGGCCTGGAGCCTCGCCATACGGTCGCCCAACCTCGCTACCTCATCTGTTTGTTGTTGAATAGCTAGATCGATGTTGCGATATGTCCGATTGATAATGTCCAGCGTGGGCGCTCTGGAAAAGCCACAGTTTATATATATGCGCAACGGTCTACTCAGAATGGACTCACCGGATAGAAGGCTTTCCCGAGGCAGCTTGGGAAAGTTTCTTCTTCGATACCCGGAGGTGGGACTCCAGTTTTTGGGTGCGATCTCGCATGATCTAGACGGTAAGAGTGAGAATCATTCCCGCTATTAGCCCTACGAATTAGCGCACCCTAATGCTGTGGCGAAGTTGCTGCCGTGCCTCAAGGTGTTCGGGACCCAAAGAACGAGTGGTCAGCATCTTGGCGAACTCTTTATCTGTCTTTGCTTTGTTAAACCGAGCAATTTCTTCTCGTCTTGTACTGGCTATTGTCAAAATCAGCATTTAATATCGTTCACAAATCTTAGGCGCATACCTTTGAGCAGATTACTGTTCAATTCACGCAAAACCTCCTGAGACGACGCCCATGTGCATCTTGATTCAACGAGGTCACCCTCAAACTGCAATAACGTCTGGCCAAAGCTTTTAGCATCACGCAATCCCCATTTACTCGGGTCGCCAAGGTCCTCTTTCCGCCTGGACCCTCCTGCTGATCTGCTTAACTCAGTTCGCTTCTTGCTTGCCCTTTCCGCTAAAAGACGTAGCTAAAGGGGTTGTAAGCTTGATTAGACGGAATTCAACACTGTGAATGGATCTCACATCTTCCAGTTCTCTGTTCAAGTTAGTGACCAGCAGTGCACATTCTTTCTGCATCCCCTCCTCCAATGATGGCTCGGGTGGTGGCTGGGGTAATGAGGGTACCGCGGGCTTTCCAAAGATGGACCCGGAAGCTGACTTAGAAGGACCGAAAGGGCTGTGGGCAGCTTGGCTGCCTACGGGACTTGAGCTGGTCTGGGCTGCCAATGGGCCTGCTGGGGCCTGACCTCCAAAGAGGCCGAGCGCGGATTGGCTAGCCTGAGGCTCAGATGAAAATGGACTCGGTGCGAGTTGACCGCTCGAGGGAAGTTTCGTTGGCTCCGATAGGGGTGGAAATGGACCTGAGGAGTGGTTGCTCTGCGAAACACTTGTTGGTTTGGGTGCAAGCGAGAATGTTGGCAGTGAGAAAGCGGTCGCAGGAGTGATAGGAGCGCTGGTGGAGGTAGGGGGCTGCGGGGGTGTTGGGGGCCTTCCAAAGGCACTGGGGAACGGAGGTGCTGTCGCAGGTCGCTCAGGTTCTGACCTGGTCTGCGTTATAGTGTCATTAAATTTGGTGGGTAAAATTGGTGGGGCAGTCGCAGGGTGAACCTTGTTGACTTGAGGCAGAAGGAGGTGGAGAGCCGAGCGAAAAGGGTAACTTTGTAGAGGCGGGTTCGGGTTTTGGTGCGATGGGTGCAACAGCCAGCGGTTTGGCCGATCCTAGTGAACCGAAGGAAGATAACAATGGAGGTGTTTGAGGTCTTTTAGTACTTGCAGCTTTCGTAGCTTCCAACTGCTCCTGCTTGACCGGTTCCTCCCTTGCCGGCGAGAGTCTGCTAGCAAGCGGCCTCGGTGATTCAAGGGGCTTAGGAGCCTCTTCAGCCCTGGCTTCGCCTTCCTCATCATCATCATCGTCTCCTGATACTGGTGCAGCCGCCAAAGGCGAACTACGTGTTGGACGGGTGCTAGGTCGGCCAAGGCCGATTCCGAACGGTGAGGATGGTGGGGGTGCCGGAGGTGAAGGAGGTGAAGGGGCAGAAAATGGGCTAGGTGAAGGGCTCTTTGATGGCGTTGACGTGGTTTCCTTTGATGGCGAACCCGGAGGGGTGGTGCTTTCTTCCTTGGCGCTTGGCAGTGGTGCCCTCACAGCGTCCGAGCCTTCTGACGGAGTAGGGGAAGGGGTAACCTGAATCGATGGAACTTCAGGCTGAGGCGTAGATGACGGGGATCGTAAATTTGATGATGTTGGGGTAACAGCAGTATCCTTCTTATCGTGCTCGAGCTGGTCTTCTTCATCGGAGGATTCTTCATCCGTCGGAGGATCACTCTCGAAGTCCTCTGAAAGGAATGAGCGCACATCGTCACCATCACCATCTTCTTCCTCTTTACTACTCTCGTCAAATGGTTTTTCGTCGCCCACATCAACGAACGAGCTTCCTGCAGAAGACAAAGATAAGTCGCACAGAGAAAGCTCAGACGTCTCGTCACCAGAGGTTCGCTTCGGTATCGTACTTTCCTCCTTGACTTCCTTTGTGGTTACATGTGTTGGGGTGGGTGTCTTGGATGTTGTCGTAGTGGTCGCAGCTGGCCCCCTGGTCGGCGTTGGTGTCAATGGACCAAGAGCATTTATAGAAACTGGCGATTTGCTGGGTGTCGATAGTATCCCCTTATCCTCCCCTGCCTTGGGGGTTAACGATTCTAGTGTCGACGGGCCTTTCTCTGGTTCCTTGTTTTTTTGATCATCGCCTTTTAGTAAATCGGAGAACGATGCCTTCTGACCCGCGAGGGCCGAGAAAGGTGACGGCGAACCGCTGAAACTACTAAAGCCACCAGATGTGGGAGGTTTTGTGGGAGTTGTCGTAGGGGTTATGGATGCGGAGCTTGCAGCGGACGCAGTCATCGACAAGGCTGGTTTATTGGCTGCACCAAGTTGTGACGGGGCACCAAAAGTGGGAGTGGTGGTGGACAGGGGCTTAAAAACCGGGGATGGATTTGCGGTGCTGAATGCAGCCACTGAAAGAGCCTTGTCCTCAAGTTTCCCGAAAAATGGTGACGATGAGGGTTGCGCACTACCAAATGCACCAAAGCCCATTGCTGGCCGAAAAGCAGGCGGTGTAGTGAATGTACCCGTAGTCGTGGGGACCGATTTCTTACTGTCTGCGGGTGGGCTCCCGCCGGCAGCAAAAGGCGAGCTCGACCTGGTCGGTTCCGGGGATGATGGAGGGGACACCGTGATCCCAGAGTGTTTCGTGGGACTGGCTTTGGGAGTGGTAGTACCCGTAGAAGCGGTTCCGAAGCTAGAACTCGGTGGATCTCGACCGATATTGTTTCCACCAAAAGCTGAAGCCCTAAAGGGACTTGAACCGCCACCACCCGATGTGAAGGATGACTTCTCTGGCTCTGGCTTAACAGCAAAAGATGAAGTGCCACCGGAAGCTCGTGGCTGATCCTGCTTCAGTGCTGCTGCACCAAATGTGCTCAATCCACCAGAAGCGAAGGCAGAGAAGCCACCTGAGCTCGGGGCTGTCGCTGGTTTGTTGATTGATAAGGCAGAACCGAACGATGATGGAGAGGAAGACGCAAAAGCAGTGAACCCGCCCGTACTTGGTGCAGCTGGTGTCGGCAAAGGACTCGGCTTTCCGAAACTACTTTGACCGAAACTAGGTTGTCCAAAGCTTGATTGGCCAAACGAAGATTGACCAGACGCTGGTTTCCCAAAAGCAGTCTGCCCGAACGTGGGATTCGGGGCGGACTGAAGGGGCGTGGAGAATGCTGGAGCCGGATCGGAGGCGGGGGCAGATGAGGATGAACTAAAGCTACCGTAGGTGCCAAATCCAGTGGCAGGCTTGATGAGATCACCCCCAAATGCAGTAGTAGAGGTTTGAGTCGTGGATGGGACCATGCCGAAGATGCCCGGCTTGGGCTTGTCATTAGTGGAATCGCTCCTTTCACCTAGAGATAGACCACTAAAAGATGGAGTTGTTCCATCCGACATGGATGCTTCTCTAGTTATTTCTTCAGGAGCCGTGGGTGGCGGCGCTGGTGGTGAGAGTGTAGATGTGTTACTGACGTTGAAGCTAGGCTGACCAAACACATTCGAAGAGCCACCCGCAAACCCAAAACCGCTGAAAGCACCTCCTGTCGCCCCTGCAAAACCTGTTGACCCAAACGTCGGAGTGGTGGATTTGAGTGCCCCAAAAGCTGACGGCTGGCCGAACCCGGACATCCCAAAGGTGGATGTTCCCGAAGAGAGCGTCCCGAAACCTGAGGTCTGACCAGACTCGTTCATAGCAGAGTCTTGGACCATGTCGTTTGCCGTTAAGGGACTCGAAGTCCCCACTGCAGATGACATGACCTTGAGGTACGGTTTGGAGTGTTCCACGTGCCAACCTTGTAGTGATCCATCATTGAGGTAGGCGTACATGATAGGTGTTGAAGTGGTCGTATCCGTCAAATCAATATCCAATGTCAGTAATGTCGTCTCCTCTGTTTGTTGATCTAGAGGCAGAGACAAAGGGTTTTCTTGAGACTGTTGGTGCCATTCTCGAGCGAATCCCCCAAGAATTTCTATGTCTGCAGAAGCCTTCATCACCAACGATAACTAATGATTTCGAATTTTCAGAGATGGAATCTTCGTCCCAATGAGGTAAAATGAGCACATGGGATCGTTGCCGACGGTCGGACGTGGTGAAGGGGTGAAGAGCATTGAAAATTGTCAAGGAGTTTGATTTTGTATCCAGAGAGACTATGTGTTGAATTGGTTCTCCCTCGTTCGCGATTTGCGGCGCATAGCTCAGTCTGAAAGTATGCCCTGGACTAAGCCAATCCACAGCAATTAATATTCCTTCAGTAGCAGGCGGAATATGTTTGTTCGGAGTTGATTTGTTGTTAAGGGCGAATGTCAGAATATCGCCTGTTTTCAAACCGATTGCTAGGTGTTTGCCTTTGGGGGACCAAGACACTGTACAGCCGTTGATGTTTGCGCTACTGCTTAAGCCCGATTATAACTCACCTGCCACAGGGTTAGCGTTCGGGTCTGCTGCTGACCATCCCCCATGTGATTCTAGCCTCGTGTTCAACAACTGCACTTTCCCCTCGTTCCGCACAACAGCGACAAGGTCGACTAGATCAGGTTCTACACCGGGGTTGGGAACGATCTGCCTCAGCGTTCCGGGTTGGTTGGTGTACGTACACAGGGGTGAGATGGAGTCGGAGCCAGAGGAAAACAAGCCCGCTGTATCGAAAACAAAGATGGATCCTTGGTCGAGCCCAACCACAAGCCGTGTGTCGTTGTGAGCAAATACAACGATAATTGGCAGTCCTGGCTCGACGGACAGGTCTCGTTTCGGAACAAAGAGGCCCTTCTCGGACTCTTTCGCATTCTTGAACGAGTCTCGCAGTTCCTCCAAAGGCGAGAATATGACGTCTGACGACACCGAGATGAATATTCAGCATAACAGGATTCAAGAAACACGTCTCACCTTGTGTACTACCAATCTTTCTGATAGCAGCGAACCATCCTTTCGTATTAGCCACAGCAAATGGATAATACGCTATTGATTGGTCGAGGTCAAATGGTTGCGAAAGGTGAATGCGAGTTTGTTTGTTGACAAGGCGGAAAGTAGGGTACTGCGTAGGATATACTGTTAGTCTAAGTAGTGCGGTGGTACTCAGCGACCCACATTGAAGCCATCTGACGGACAGTCCCTTCGGTGGGGATCAATCGAGACCTGTGGCTGGGGTGGGAGAGCAAGGAGAGTGAAACTGTCCATTATGTCCATAAGTCCGCGAGGAGAGGAATGTTGTCCGACAGCACCAGCGACGTGACGACCGCCGTCGAGTCGAGCCGAGTCGAATTTGCAGCTTGAGGCTACATAACTTGGTCACAATTGCTGTGACTTTAGCACGTGATCACCCACTGCCTGCTGTGTTCCAGCGCTTCCCCCTGAGCACGGTCTCACCCCATACCATGAGCACCGATACACTTCTTGCACATATTGCCTCCCAGACGAGGGGGAACCTAGAACTCCTTATCATTCAGCATCAATTATCTCGAAGTGACTGTCAACCCCTTCTAGACAAACTCAGCTCGATTGAGAACCTTTCAAGAATCACTGCTCAAGTACAGAATGTTGCAATAGCTCCTTCGAGGATTTCTTCACCACCTCAGAGCTCCCCTGCACCCAACAATACGGATACATACAGACGATCGTCTTTACGATTTTCTTCCCCACGCCCGCCGCCCACTCCTCAGCCTCTCTGTCGAGCCCGAGCTTTGTGGGGCTACAATGAGCACAATCAGGTGAGTATATCGGTCTCTTACTCGGTGTCAGTTCTGAGATCTGTTCAAGGCATCGAATGACCTGGTGTTCCACCGCGGCGATGTCATCGAAGTTCTCAAAGAAACGAACGTTGACTGGTGGGAAGGCCGATGTAATGGGAGGGTCGGATTGTTCCCCTCCAACTATGTCGAGAAAACTGGCTCTCCTGATTTTCCAGCGCCATCAATGAATCCTCCTTCTGCTTCAACAAACAATTCTCAACCCCCAGTACCTAGCTATCAACCTCCACCATACCCTCAGTCGGGCCCCAGTCCTTATTCCCCAGCATTACCAATCGGGTACCCAAGTCCACCTGTGTCTATGATTAATACCCCTCCCGTCCCATTGAACGATCAGAGACCTTATAAGAAATACTCGTATAACGGAGACTCGGGGAGCACAGTAAGCTTAACGTACCAGTCGCATTTCCCTGCCTGAATATACTTACAATCTAGTTCGCCTACTCTCCTGTTGGCGGTGTCGGGTATAGCGCAGGTATGTCCCTCTTTCCGAGCTCGCGCATAATCGAATAATGCTCTCTACTAGGAAGTTCGATATTCTAAACCCATCGTATAAACAAACTGTATCCTATACAACATTAATTTGCTCGCTGTTCAAGGGGCTAGATCAGAGGGGGCTATACTGGGAGCAGGAAAGCGTGACCATATTTATGCTATGTAGAGAAACATGATAGAGGTAGCCGAGGACAGCATCCCCGGAAAGCAATAACTTTGTAATCAAGGTTGATTTGAGCCTCAACATTTCCCTATCCGTACAGCACACGACATGAACCGCGTAACTATCCCACCAATTCCTCAGGATGCTTTAGATACCCTTTCCGAGGAGTCTAGAGCCTCAGTTAAACGTCTGGCTACGTTCTTGGCTACCGTCAAGCTGCCCGATCTGTCCGTCAGTTATCTCGTTCATCACCTTGGTCCGTACGATACGATACGATTCCTCCCCTGTAGTGCGACATACCCACGGAATATACTAGCGGCCGTTCTCGTACTTCTATACCAAGAGAATGGAGAACTTCGCGTCTTGTTAACAACCCGATCCAAGGCACTGCGGACACATGCCGGCCAGACTGCCCTTCCAGGTGGGAAGGCTGACGAAGCGGACCAAGACCTCGTGGATGCTGCGGTACGTTGTCGACATCCCCGTTGTGGCTCCCGCTTCTCTGAGCTTGAAAAATAAACTCTCGAAGTTTCGTGAAGCCTATGAGGAAATCCAACTCCCGTTGAACTCTCCACATATACACACAATTGGCATCTACGAGCCTTTTTTGTCTCTGCATAAACTCCTGGTCACACCTGTTTATGCTTTGCTTACTCGGGCAGAAATATTGGGTGGACTCAGACCTGCGGAGAAAGAGGTCGCAAGAATATTCAGTCACCCAATGAAAGCAATCCTTGACCCACAATTTGCTCAACACGAGGCCCTAGTGGCGATAGGCAGTGAAGACTGGCCATATGAAACTAACTACCATGTACGTCATATATCCTCCATTCTCCCAGCAACCCTATCTGAGCCCTTGAACCCCAGAACACGAGTGACTCTAGTCGTTCCAATGCTAGGCAATACGACATACAGGATGCACCGCTTTCGGTCTATGGCCTCCCCCATTAAGGGTCTAACCTCCGATATTTTAGTGAGTCTTGTGTCGCCTTTCGGACACGCGGATGAGGATTCACATCTTCCTCGCCACTCGTGTTAGATCAAGACAGCCGAGATCATGTTCGGGAAAGCTACTGTCTATGAACGATTCGCCCCGGACCAAATTGGGGGGTATGGAGCTGTACTGGCGGCTATGTCGAATTGAACCCGTCGTAGAATTGTGTAACAATCCCACAAGACTGATATATGTAGTATAACGGAAAACTCCGTGCAAATCGAAAAGTATATAAATATCTTACCTCAATGTCCTGGCGCCACACACCATCGATATTCACAGCTCTTGTCTACAACCACAACATTGATCGCCTTCATCCTGCATGCCGCCCTCGCGATTAACATTCAATCCGTTCAGCATGGACTCTCCGCCACCAATCGTCAGATCACTTGATCTTCTGCCCAACGAAGGGACGCTTCCGCTTGTTCACCACCACCCAGGTCTGTTGTACGAAGGGCCAACCCGAAAACGCCAACGCCAGTTATCCGGCTCACAGACAGATCCTGTGGTATTTTGGGAGTATAATCCAGCCGTTGGCGTAGTGCACAAATACGGCGGCATCTGTTCTGTTTGTGACTCGTATGTGGATCATATCACGGCAGCTACTAGGCGCAGCGAGTCATCTTTTCAACAAGCCGTATCTGAACGCGACGAAAAGTGCGATACGTACTTCTTTGATGGTTTTGCCGAAGGTCGACGTCGCCAACGAGATGATGACCTCTACTTGCATGAGGAACGCGAGCATTTCCGCAATAGATTACGTGTTGTCACCGATACCCTCGATGAAGAGAGAAGAAATCACCAAAAACTACAGGAAGAGTTGGCCCAGGTGAAACAGCAGCTCTCCAAGTCCGAAGAAGAACTCAAACAGCTCAAGAACAAACTGGTTTTGAGCGGTCAGAATACGTTTCTCGGCACTTGCTCACACCCTTCACCTCCTACCTCGGAATCAAGAAGCCAGAGCTCTTCTGTTGGATCCTTCACGGAATTGACACAGTCCCTTTTGAATCAGGAACAGGAACATGTCCTCACGTGGCCTCCTCCAGTGAAGGCAGAGCCACGAGAGGTGTATATCCCCCATATCCCGACCCCACCGAACGACAAGGAGTACCAGACCAACAATGTAGCACAGCAATTGGCGCCCACCGAGGCTCGTCCGATGACAGATACCTATGCGTCGGCTGTTTCCACTTTCATGCCAGGTGCCGTCCCTTACAGTTTCTCAAACCTACCCCCAAGACCATTGCAACCCCTTCCTGCTCTCAAGCCTACCTCTAAAGATCTCCGAGCGACAGTTGCCTACAAACCGGGACCTCAGACAAGAAACCCCCGAACCTTGGAGGAGCTAAAGTCCCTCATGGACAAAGCTCACGAACCTGGGAACGAGGCTGCCTTGATGCAAGTCAAAGCTTTGTGTGCCAAAGCACATGTAACACCCCGAGAACGGAAGACAGTTATGCAACGGTATTTGTTGGCAAATTGGAGGAATCCTAGCCCCACATCATCCTTCTTGGCAGCATCGAGCTCAACTATGCCCTCCACATTTGCCTCCGTGGTCAAAACAAATCCTCGTATGGATGATCCGGTCGAAGTTTGGTACGATTATCTCTGCGTCCACCAACAGTCATGGCCGAGGGGTGTTCGCAGGGATCATCTAGACCGACCGTACATGTCCGACCTCAGGGCAAGTCGAGCTGTAGCGCGCATGAGGCCTGAGCTTCTCTCGCTGAGGACTGAATACATCACCTGCGTCACAGATCTCTTCTCTGCACCTGGAACATACAAGCAATTTTTGGAGGAACACGACATATGTGTCAGTGCAGTGACTTCATTTAAACTTTTCTCCGGCGAGTCCCCTGTGACAATCGACGCCATTGCCCTCCACTTTGCAGATTGCGGATTTACGGTTGTCGACGCCACCAAGGGACTTTGAGCCTTGGGCGAGATGCCACAGGGAGTCATCCCTTGCCCAGGCTTCCACGAGCAGCAACACGATTTCTACGTCTCACGGTTAGGTTTCTTTTTCGACGAGTCAATGTATAAATAGTGTTTTCGAGGTATGACCAGATTCCATCTCGTCTGTAAATCAGTTGTAGATTTGTCGTTGTTCCATTATGAAGTCATTTTTGTTATGTACATGTAGATATTGGTGTATGCTAATTTGCGTCGACGGTGTTCGTTGGAAAATTGAAATGATTCAACAATAATATCCAACTCAGGGTCTACACAGTGCCCTGCAGCGATCTCCTCGGCGTGAGAATATAACACAACACCGGGTGGGAGTGCCAGGATAGGCTCCTGCCTGGTGCTCTACAAACACAGAAGGCGACTCCGAGGCTGGATATGCTGCAGTATTCTTAACACCGGAAGCTCAAATGTCGTCGCTTTTCAGGAGTCTGCGCATCCACCAAATATTTGGTGCCAATACCGATGTCGGCAAGACGATCTTAACCACTGCGCTTGTGACCGCTTCCGTTTCAAAGAACATACCCGCCTTTTACCTCAAACCCGTCAGCACCGGTCCCTCTCAGGACTGCTGATGATAGGTATGTGCCAACAGTCATTCTGCCTTGAGTTCATTAACCGATCGAAAAATAGACATATCAAACGCTTCGTGAAATCGAGTCTCGTGCACACAGATTGCCTCTTTCGCTATGACGAGCCCGTCAGCCCCCACCTTGCCGCAAAACTGAAGGCGAAAGGCGATGCTTTATCGGAGGTACGCGACGAGGTTCAATTTTCCCCGGCTACGTGAACACTAAGGGGATATTCAGATCCCTTCTGATATAACCATTGTCAACTCAATCGCGGACCATATTAGGCAGTGTGCGGCTCAAAATCAGAGATATGCACATATGTATATGGAAACAGCTGGAGGTGAGTTCCAATTATGGACGAAATCTTAAATGTTCCTGCGCGTTTGGCGCGTCGCGAAAGTCTGCTAATGCAATTTTTCACAGGGGTACACAGTCCTTCTCTTTCTGGGACGACGCAAGCCGATTGCTATCGGTCCCTCTTCTTGCCCACTATCCTCATCGGTGACTCAAAACTGGGAGGAATTTCGTCGACGATCGCCTCATACGAATCCCTTCTCCTCCGAGGTTATATCATAGATGCCGTGCTTTTGTTTCGGGATGACTATTATCGCAATTGGGAATATCTAGAATTATACTTTGCGGAAAAAGGCATTCATGTATCAGCCATCGACCCTCCACCTGCCCGATTGCCCGACCCCAGCGCAGACTACGAAGCGACTCAAAAATATCACGATAGCCTAGTCGTGTCTTCCACCTCAGACGGGATAAGTGCTGTGGTTAACCATCTCGATGTCTGTCATACAAAACGCCTCGACGAGCTCGCATCAATGCCCAAAAGGACCCTCGACACCATATGGTGGCCCTTTGTTCAACATGGTTTGACAAAAACGGAGAAAGACGTCACAGTCATTGACAGCGCCCATTCCGACTTCTTCAGCGTTTACCGGTCACAAGAGCCAGCTAGCGACGGCCACCCATTAACAGCATCCTTATTAGTCCCGGAGCTCGATTCATCTGCATCATGGTGGACGCAGACTGTTGGCCATGCACATCCGTCCCTTACTCTTGCCGCCGCTCGAGCGAGCGGTAGATATGGGCATGTGATGTTCCCTCAGGCTACACACCTACCTGCACTGAACTTGGCCGAAAGGCTTGTCCGTGACGGACCCGGAAGAGGCTGGGCTTCACGTGCCTTCTTCTCTGATAACGGTTCCACGGGCATGGAAGTAGCCTTGAAAATGGCGCTCCGTGCGTATACCGTCAGAAACAACATTAAAGATGTAGACAAGAAACGTCTGGGAGTCCTAGGCCTGAAGGGGAGCTATCATGGTGATACCATTGGTGTAATGGATGCCTGTGCGGAAGGCGTATATTCGTGCGAGTGGCACGAAGCCAAAGGGTTTTGGTTTGATCCACCTTATGTCTGTATCAGGGATGGGAAACCTGGGATTGCGTTGGCACCAGCGTTGCAAGTCCCTGGTCGGAGACCGAATAGTTCCTGCTCCTTCAATCTCGTGGATATACGATGTAGAGCCGCGTCTCCAGTCGCCCCTAGCTGCAGTATACCGTGGGTACATCCAGAAAACACTTAAGGCACTTGAATGCGAAGGCCAGAAACTCGGGGCTCTTGTCATTGAGCCTCTTGTTATGGGAGCTGGTGGAATGATTTTTGTCGATCCACTCTTCCAAAGAGTCTTGGTGGATGTAGTCCGTGACCAGCAGAACGACATCAAGCCTTCCGGATGGTCTGGTCTCCCTGTTATCTTTGATGAAGTTTTTGTTGGACTGTACCGCGTTGGACTGGAGAGCGCGGGCCCGCTCTTAGGGGTCCATCCGGATATCTCTGTTAACGCCAAAATCCTCACAGGTGGTCTCGTTCCACTGTCGGTAACCCTCGCCTCAGAATCCATCTTCAATGCATTCTGGGGTGACAGCAAGGCCACCGCTCTATTACATGGACACTCCTATACTGCTCATGCCATTGGCTGCGAGGTCGCTAACGAAACATTGAGGCTCATCGACAACCTCAAGGCTAGTGAGGAATGGCAAGTCGCCCAAGCTAATTGGTCAGACGACGGTCCTTCCCCTACAAAGGTTTGGAGCTTCTGGGATCCTAGCTTCGTCCAGGTAGTGTCCAGACTTCCAAAAGTCGAGGACGTGATGGCGCTTGGCTGTGTTTTTGCTATTAAACTAAAGAGTGGTGCCAACTCCGGTAGGCTTTTTTGTTGTACCCCTTGTAACCTATTTTTACTGTTCCCCACCAGGCTATGTCTCCATGTCGGCCCAAGCCACATTTGAGCCACTGAAAACACTCATACCCAACGCCAATGAGCTGTCAGCAGCCCCTGGCGGTGCTCCCTTCACCACACACTATAGAACACTTGGCAACGTGGCGTATTTCATGACCAGTCTCAACACACGCCCAGCTGTTGTTAGATCCATGGAGGATAAGATCTGGGCTATTTTGAATGATTCATGATTTCTTGAGATTGTATGCAGTACATAATTCCAATGATTTATTATGTAACGCGAACAACGTGCACCTTACCGACGTTCATACCAATGCAGAAAGCCTACGACGACTCCACGCTTCAGCTCCCACCCGAACTTCTCGCACGCATCTGTCTCGTGAACGTTCACCGTTCACACAATCCCTACAGCTGTGGAGTGAACTATGGCACCCTGGCAGAAGGCATGCCGCCTTCTCTACGGGACGCTCTGCATGCCTCGCATGTGTGCGGTCGATGGCGGGCTATCTTACTCGCTGCACCCGAACTTTGGAACCATTCTATTGATCCCCACCACCCATGCAGGGAGTGGGTTGAGCTGCTATTGGAACGCTCGAAACCACTCCCAATCACCTATATCCGGTGTTTTCATGACTTTGATCGTTACCAGTCTGTAGATGATTTCTATACCAGAGAAACCACAGAGGCCGATCGGCTTCTGTGCTACCACATCTCTCCTGACATGTTTCCGGGAAACACCTGGCCAACGACCCCAAACTCCTGGTCGCAGTTGGAATTCCTATGCGCTGACCGGAGCGAGATATTAACTGTGTTGCGGGAGGGTGAGGATGATATGACGAGCGCGCAACGGCGAATTTTACCGGAGCATTTTCCTGGCACCGCTTCACCTGCTCTCAGAAGACTCCACCTCCATTCATGTTTTATCAAGGGGGCTTCCCAGTTCATCGCACTAGCGAATACGCTCTCTCATCTGCGCGTTGAATGCCCGCCTCCTACTTCTGCCCTCTCAGTGAACGGGTGGCTCGATGTGCTCAGCACGTTGCCACATCTCAAGAGTATCGTTCTCACGAGGGCCATCCGACAGTCTGACGAAGACCAATGGCCTCACATAGGGCCTCGATCTCCCCCATTTATCTTTGACATCGACGAGTTTCAGATGGATGACTTGCTGCCCTTTTGTGTGCAGATATTATCGCGAGTTACATTCGCAAAGAGTTGTACGATATTTTCTCTCAGGTGTCACTTGATGCCCACCTTTCAAGCTCACCTAATCAGAACACTCTTTTTGTGCCTCTCGGGTATTGTCCTCGATGCTAGTAGCAGACCAGGCTTCAAAAACTGTACGGCCAGAATACGGCGTTATGGGATAACATGTGTGGATCTTGCTCATCGATATCGGTGCCAGGAATCTTCCTCCGTTCAAGACTCCTTATCGGAGGATGGATACACGGATTTCATCAGCGTCGCTTTCTCGCTCCCTGTGTCCATCGGAAACGATGACAGAGCGATCCTATTCTTTGGGCTTCATAACCTGTTTAGGCCTTTTCATGATCGAGTCGAGGTCCTGTACATGTCCGGATTCGATGGCCGCGTCAAAGAACATATTTCATACACAATCGAGAAGTGGGGCGGCCAGATACGCTCCCTCAACTCGGTTACTTTATCAATATGGAGAGTCCTCTACCAAGCCACGACGACCAGGAATTCGATTATCTCTCCACCCACTCTCCCTCTCCTACAGGAGATCAAATTTTATGTTCGCATGTGCCTTTCGAAGAATATATGTGTGGCTCTCCGCGATGAGTTGATCCAGTTTTGCGAGTACAGACAACAGATTGGACACCCAGTGCATACAGTTTGCCATGTGCCTTGGCAGGTTGGAGTGTCTCATGAGACGGGGTCGCAGAGCCTGTCTTTGGACCTGGAGTGTCGACTGGGAAACGTAGGGGTCAGACTCGTCCGCTGATGGAATACCGTGGCCCAAAGCTCTTGTGGACGAACTGTGAAATGCATTGATCTGGGGTGGCCTTTGACGTCCACAGTGTATATGTATACTGTAGTACCGTATGAACAGTGTCCTAACCTACTTCATGCTTGACATACTTGACATATGGCGAGGAAGAGATGCCAGGCGGACACTAGCCACGCCGTCCTCACGAGTCGCACGCACAAGGATATGGGGACCCTGGGTTACGAAGAAATTGGTTGATGGGACACCTTACACAGCCAATCTCCAAGGCGAACTACAAAGATAGACGGGTTGTAACCGCTCAACGGAGCGGGACCTCAGCGCTTCCTACCTGCTGATGACTAGACCGCCCTTCCATAACGCTTTTGTTAACCTAGCGCGTCGACTTGGAACGCCCTTAACGCTTCCGTGGGTGGATGTACCGTACCTATCGCCTCGTCTTGTCATGGACGAAATTATGATCGGGCACAGTGCGAGAATGTCAGTGCACAATGATACCAGCCTGCTGTGTTTCAGCTTCGGCCTCCCACAGAAGACTGGCTAACGTTAACGGCTTGCATGTAGTGAAAACTTTGCTTCATCCACAATGGTACCCGGCTTCTTCAACAAAATCCATTCACTGGCGTTAGTGAATTGTTGAGGCATACGTGCAATACTCCGTCGACGTAGCTAAGCCCGAGCATGTCATCAAAACACTCGCATTTGCAAGGGAGCATAATATCCGATTTGTAGTGAAGAGTACTGGACATGAATGGGTCTTCCACCCTCAAATTCCGGCGCGAAAGTGTTGTAGTCCTCCAGCTACATGAACAAATCTGCCGGTGCTGGTGGGCTGGCAGTGGGGATGCAACACTTGATCGACAGGACTTGGGTATAAATGTCACGGGTAATCGACGACATGCTTGGAAAGGACGGTGAAAAGAGGGGCCAGGTTGTTGTTGCTGGAGAATGCACGTAAACCTTTGGCTATCACTTACGTTGTAGAGAATAGGCTGTCGGATTTGCAGGAGGCTATGTGCAAGGTGGTGGTCACTCTGTACTGAGTTCTGTTCGCGGCATTGCAGCAGATCAAGTATTGGCATTTCAAGTCATCACCACCAATGGTAACCTCAGCATTCAAACCTCAGCAACCGGGAACCCAGAGCTCGTCTGGGCACTACGCGGCGATGTAGGCTATTTCTTCCTCACAGCTGCGGGTATCGTTGTTTGCCGTACAGGGCGGTGGCACCTATGGAATCGTCTGGTCGGTTATTGTCAAGGTCTTACCCGACATGCCCGTCATAATCGTTCGTGTGCTTTATACGCTTCCTTCTTCAACATAAATTGGAAAGCGATCGCCATCTACCTGCCCAAGTCACCAAAATACCTGAGCGTAGGTGTATGCCATATCATCTACTTCGATGATACAATCTTCCATATGGTTCTAACTTTCCCCAAGAAGACATCTAAAGAAGTGACGGAGCCGACTCAACTGTGGTTCGATTTTCTGAAAAACCCGGACATCACCCTAAGCATCTCTGCAACTGTTCAACACGCCAACGAGCTAAAGTATTTTCAACATGCCACCTATTCCGAGCTGGAGATACTCAAGTTCCTCCCTGCCACAGTGATACCAAGACGCCCCCCCCCCACATTCGCTCGACTTTTTGAGCCTGCCGCAAACAAACACGCCCGACATGTCCTAGCACGACCAAGCAAAAGACCAGATGATGATATAGGCCCCATGCAAAAGCACCTAGCTCCGCCAATATTGTGCGAGATCGTGGATACGATCCAGCACAACGGTTAGGTACGAAGTCTCGTTGAGGAGGGTTTCAAAGTGCTTGATAGCATCCTCTTCTGTCAGATCAAGTCTGAACTTTTCCTGTATCTGCTCATGTACATCACGATGTTTGATGTCAGGTATATTTGCGTCGATCATGAGTGCGACCAAGTTCAGGATGAGATTGGCGCTCTTTCGGAGAATTGTAAACGCCGTGAAACAAAAGTTCTTGAAACGCGCATAGTGTGGGGACTGCGCGCCGCCCATACCATCAACCATCTCCTTGCAGACTTTGACTGGTGGTGGGAAAGGTTTAGGATCTCGACCCAGGATATAACCGAAGTCAACTGCAATCTTGTCAGTGGCATTGAAATTTCCTTGTAGAATGGATCATACCGTGGAAGAAGTGTCCTGTGATAGCGTTAGCGGGCAATAGTAAGTTCATGCAGATACAAAACCCACCATCAGGAGCCACGAGCAGATTGTCAAGATGTCGATCTCCAACGCCTAGGAGATAGGTTACGACACAGTACCCGGCTAAGAACAATTAGCTTGGCCTGCAGCTCTCTACGTTGGAAACATACCGCAGCTTCGGACAAACGTGTCAATAACACTTGGTTCAACTCCGGAAGTTCCGACACTCCCCTCGTCCGGATTGTGCGCTCGAAGGTAATTAAGTAAATTTCCGTGTTCGCTCACGATGGCGGCAATCGTCTTGCTAGGAATGAACTGCACCATTCCTTGTAATGGACCTGTCGCAAGGACGTCATAGGGGCTGAGCTTGAGGTCCAAATTCTCTTTGCGCAACAAACGGTCCATGAGTGTGATCAGCTGTATCACGAGCTGGTCTTGCCGCATATCGTCCCCATCCTTGAATATCAAGGGATACTCTGATCCGTCGGAACATTGGAAGTACAGCAACAACGGAAAGAGGTTGGATTTGAAGATAGAAGACTTGTCAGGTATGATTCCAGCTATCTCGACTCTGGCATTCAGGGGGAGTGGTAATGGTGGCATTGACGATAGATTATTTCTCGAGTCAGCGAGGAGAGAACGTAATCTCTCAATCTTCTTGGGTCGGGGGTCCTTAGACGTTCGAAGTTCACGGGCGCGTTTAGCCAGCGTTTCAACCAAGAGGCCTTGCCTCCTCATGAGCTCGCGTCGCTCGGAACCACCCTCCGACTGAGAATTCGCGTCAGTGGAAAGCCGCCCCCGTCAAAAGACGACATACCTCTAGGATTTTGTTCATGAACTTGAACACAACACGGCCATACATTTTTGCCATGACTTTATCTTCCAGCGCTACTTCAACCATTAAGTACCAGTACAAGCGGTTACCCAAGATAGGGTTCTGGACACCCCTCGCAATCAGGAAGTCAGTCAAACCACTATCCTCATAGGATATGGCATTCGTGGCTGAGCGCGACGATCTTTGATCGCTTGCAGCACTTTCAAACTTGAGGGCTTGAACAAGTTGAAGCAGGTAGAGCATGAGTTCCTGTCCTTAACTTGAGTAGCTGTCGTTCATCCTTAGCCCTAGGAGTTGGTGCTAACGCACGTCATCGTCCGCTCTGCTTAGCTGCTTTACAGCAAAGGCCCGCACTCTTGAGTCCACGGTACTGGGACCCAGCAACTCCAACGCATCATCTGTATCAATCTCCGTCCACATGGGGAGTAGTTCTTCAACAGCCTGTTTAACTTCGGAGGAGTCTCGCCAAGTGACCGACTTGAGGAATTTGGTGAGGCCTCGCTTGTCCCTGACTAGATAAAACCGGAATTTCCAGATGAGGTCCTTTTCCTCAGAAGTGAGCTGTTGGCTAGGAGAGTAGTTGAGGACCACCTATAAGTCGATTAATACCGCTCGCATGATGCATGCACCGACTCACTCCAAGTTCATCTCTTATCTTGGCATTCGGCTTAAGCTCTCGGTCATAGGGACTGCTCCTATGACTTCGAACAAGACGCCTATGTTTGTCCTCGACAGGATTATCATGAACGATATCAGGATCAATCACGCTCCAAAGGGTGAGGTCGGTGGCTAGGTGTGGTAATAGGTTGGTAGCAGCTGGCTGCTGTGAAGTCGCGCTTGTATGTGTTGTAGCGATAATCGGCTGATTGCTGGTTTCCTGTTCCATGCTCGGACTGAGGAGCTGGCACCATTTACTAGAAACATACGAGACTCACCGGTTCACTGAAGATGACAGGAAAGTCGAATCGTGGAAGGTCGACGTAGAGGAATAAGTTCTCGGATTTTTCGGTCTCGGCCTAAAGAACATTAGCTCAATAGATCGTGGATGAATCTCACGTACCGCGTGTGTTTCTTCCATCTTCCTAAAAGTTAGCTTATCCAGCCAGTCGGACTTCGGGAGGTCCCCTCGTTCGTATTTCTTGACAAGCTGAGGCAGCGTGAAAAGGGCTGTCATTAGTCGGAGGTATCAATATACCTTTTCCAGCCGACCCATCTCATCTTGGATCCCCATCTTACTTGGCGTGGTTGTATTAACACTCCCGTCAGCCTCAACGCCAGGCCACAACAGCAACCTGTGCTTGCCGCGCCGGAGCGTCCTATAACCAGGGGCTGAGGGGTGTGGAAGGGCATATAACGCGATGTCCCTTACCATTTCTTGCCAAACAACCTGAGAGTAGAGGCACCAACAGGAGCAGCAGAGCGAGGCCCACCAGTATCCCAAACTGTAAACGTGATTTGCGAGCTCAGGGGCAAGTCGCAATAGCGAACTGGAAGGGTGATCCATTCATTCCACCTAAATTGAGTAGGTTACTCGTTTATGTTTCTAGAATCGGAACCATGCCTACGCGTATGTGGTCTTAAAGGCTTTGAAAGAAGTACGAAACGGGATCGTGAGGGGTTTGTTGTCGGCGACTAACTGGCAAGTCACATACAGGTCCGACAACGACCTCTCGCCATAAGCTCGGTTAGATAATGTGGTGATCGGGACTCGCAGGTACCACTCACGGAGACTGTACACCATAGAACTTGAGCTCAGGGTTGTCCAGCACCTCAGTGAACGCTCGCGGCTTCCTTATTCCCTCGAGCTGGGATCTACCGGCTGTGAACGATGGAGAATGAGCGGAGATGAAGTAGGTCATACATCCTGAGTGTCACAGGAAGCTTGATATCAGAGAGTTTCGCAAATGTAAAGTCATCCCGATTCTCCTTGTCCATGGCAAGTAAATACAAGAGCTCAACACGGGAGGGAAGCCCCTCATTTGCTTACGTAATGTTACATGCTAAATCTGGTGAAATAAAAAGAACAGGCTCAGATTAAGCAACCAGACCAGAAGACTACTGTCTTGCGGACGAGCGGCTCTGGAATTCCTGTCTTCGGTATTACAATCGGTCATAGAAGGGACACGGGTAGCTCACTTTGGTGCAAGCGAACTGGAGGACGATGACGGGGATGACTTCGTCGCGATTGCGCCTTGAGCAGAAGTTGTCGAACCGCTCATCCCAGAACCTCCGACAGATGCAGAAGAGTTAAAGGCCAGGGTTGTGTTGCTTTGCAGGGTCCAGCGAATGCCGCCTAACACATGCGATAAAAACAACTTGTCCTCATCAAAAACTAAATCAACTGTTCTGACCGTCCCTCAACATGCATGCAACTTACTAGCCATGTCTCGTTCAAGTGACCCAGACTTGTGTAGAAGCTGCGTCCGGCGAAGCTGCCATCACTCACACCAGCTCCGTGTTCCTGAAACCATGCTTGAACTATCCATGAATAAGGGTTGACGGTTTGGGACGACGGGAGACTTGCCAATAGGGTGCGGATTTCCCTGGTCAAACCTGCGTGTACCATTATCTGTGAAAGATGCGGGTCGGTCCCCGCGACAGCCAGTGTTCACTCACCAACATAGCTGGACTCATCAGCGGCGAGCACAACTACCGCGCCCAGAAAACGAGGGTCAGACTCGAAATTATACCTAGGCACCATCAGCAAAGAAATATAAACCTGAAAACAATACCTTGCATTTCATCCACCACTTTCCAAGCAGATGGCAGTCCAGACGTGCTCGGATGGTTTGGTTCAATCACGTCGACGATCTACAGGGACATTGAACCCTGAAGAAGCTGGAGTATCATCCCAGACGACGTACAGCATCTTGTAAGTCGGCGTGATAATCAAAATAAGCTCCTGTTTACAATTCAGTCTTGCTGGTCACTCAACACCCTGCTCCGTTACCTACCCATTTCCCTGCCGTAAAAAGTTGTGTTGCGTAGGGTATCACTCGCAGAGTGTATCGCGATGAAGTTCCCTCCCTTATTCAGGTAGGTTTGCAGTTCGGCCTTTCCATCACTGTCCAATACTATCAATCAATTACTCAACAAGTTCCAGAAACTTGTATTCAAACATCTGCACCTTCGCCTGTTGTACTCAAGAACAGGACTGCGTCGTATTTCTGTAGATTTTCCTTCGTGAAATGTGCTTGATCTTCCGTGGCATCGAAAACAACGTCGATCGTCGCCCCCCAACTCTGCAAAGCCTCTATTGCAGTAGGTATGGAATCGTGGCGGAATCCGACAGTGCGTGAGTATATGAGGACACGAGCTGGTGACGCCATAACCAAGGTTATATCGAACAGGAGGCAGAGAAGTAGGATCGGCGATAATAACCTGGTTCGAAGGTCAAGGCTGGGTGCTACGACGAACTGGTTTTAAAACGCACATAACGGCGTACTCAGTAATGGTGGTTGGCCACACAGCAGATTTGTTCTCACGGTGAGATAACACAGGGATGGCGTTAACCATTTCCGAATGGGGAATAGCTATGTTATAATCTCAAGGCGGCATTGCGTTCTGAACCGAGCTGAAGGGACCAGAACGAAGAAAGCGACGCGACGCTGGTGGAGTTCTGTCATCGGGGTAAGCCACTGTGTCGAGACAAAGCTCTGCGAAAGTTCGAACTACCATGACAAGGTCGAAATTGAATTCCCTCACTCTAACCACCACCAGGATTTGTCTGGTGCCAGAAGATGACGTTATTAGTTCGTGAAGTACGTATTAGAATGGAATGGTGAAGTAGAGGTGTGTGAGGGGTCCGAAAGGATACATGTAAGTGCAAAAAAAACCCAAGGAGCGCGGTGAAGTAGGTCCGGTCATGGTAGTGAATAAACGCAAGCCTGTCGGGGCGCTGACGGTAAATCACTGGTGTTGGCATTCGGTACCGTGCCCTCCATATTCATCGTCATCGTCATCATCCTCGTCTAGCCAGTCTTCGTCATTGCCTTCACCAAACTGATGCGGGAAGCCCTGGTCAAAGAAATTTGGACCAGCTGGGTAGGAGCGAGAACGCACTTCGGCCAGATCCGCCTCCTCAAATTCCACGTCATCGACAACATTAGGGAGGGGCTCTATGTCATGCTTTTTTGGAGGCAATAATGATGCAAGAGTCTAATAACACGGATCAACAGATGTGTCGACTGAGGATATTTGTACTCACCGGTTTATCCAGTGAATTAAGCCAAGATTCGTCGGGCATCTCGATGGAAAGGACGACATATAGATCACCTTTCTCTTCGGAACGTTTGTAGATCGGCATCCCCTCTCTTCGGAGAATTATGGTTTCGTCGGGCTTGATAATTTTACTTGGTGGACTCGAGACTTTGATACCGCGGCCATCTAAGTGGGTGACGAGAATTCTGGAAAAGCCCAACAATGCTTCCGAGAGGGTAATTTTAACACGGGTAAGAAGGTCATTGCCTGAACGCTCGAAGGCCTCGTGGGGTCTGGCCTTCAGTTGAATGATCACGTCACCTGCAGGTACGTCCGGCTTGGCAAGAGTTGAGACGATGAATTAGTAAGGCCAAGAGTAACCTACGTGCTGATCACCGGCGCCTGCAAGGACGATTCGTTGCCGATCGGTCATCCCCTTCTCGATGAAAATCTCCTGGCGAGTCTTCTCTTTCACAGTTTTATCGCCCTTACACTTCTTGCAGCTTTAAGGCATTTGTCAGAGACAGAACGTCAAGTGGCAGACCACTCACCGGTCCTTTTCCTTTAGATGTTCTCCTGCACCTTTACATTCCCTGCACTGTGCCCTAGATGTGGCGAGTTGGTTTGGACCAACCTATCTCAATCAATAGATCTATATGGGTGAGAATAATAGCAGAAAGCACCTGTGTCTGGACAAACGTCCATCCCTTTCCTGAACACTTGAAGCAAGTTTTAGGTTTCGCGCTACCTTTTGCTCCGGAGCTGAGCGGGCCATTCAGTTTAAAAACATGAATGTTTATTGGGATGAACCTACCCCTTGCAGGACAAGCAAATGACCTCTTTCTCCATATTCATCTTGACTGATTTGCCATTGTATAGGTCTTCCAGCGTGACCTCGTAAGGGACAGTGGTGTCTTCTCCCTTTCTACGCTTCTGTCCTGACCCAAAGTCGAATTCGAAGGAAGGACCAGCTCCGCCGCGGAAAAACTGCTCAAAAATCTCCTCAAGCCCAGTTCCTGATGACGCCCCCTCCCCACTTAAACCTTCCATTCCTTGGGTATCATAGATATATCGCGTCTGAGAATCACTCAAGATCTCATACCTATGTGAATGAGTGGGTCGGATGATCAACGAAGGGGTGTAACATACGCAGCAGCAATCTCTTGGAACTTGACACCAGCCTCCGGATTGTTGATATTTTTGTCCTACAATGGTTGCCAGATTAAGAGTGAACCATAAGGTCAGATGGCTCATCAGCGTACAGGGTGATGTTCCATAGCCTACACAAAAGTACGATAGTAAGACACTGGAGCTAAGAATTGGGATGGTACGTACCTTCTTGCGATAAGCTTTTTTTATTTCAGCTGTGGATCATATAATAAGACATATGCTTGAGTATACAGATGAAGATCCTACCTTCACTTGCATCTGGAGAAACGCCAAGTAACTCATAAAGGTCAGTCTTGGTAGCCACTTATATTGTCGGTCAGTTTCCGACACTCGGGGGACAAAGTCGCGCTAAAACCTTAGACTCACTCGTCAACGCGTAAAGATATGTTCAAGAAAGAAGCGTTGGAAGATGAGGGGAGGATGTGAACACCCCCAGCAGAGGCGTGTACTTGCTCGCCTCCGGCGATTGAACTAGTCTCGAGTGGAATTTTTTGATCGGAGTTTCAATGCCGCTATTATGCAATTCTGGTTCGTCTTCTTTCCACCATTCAACCTTCTCAAAGGGCATCGTTGTAAGTTTTCCTACTCCCTTCCATTACCTTTCATGATGTTTTACTATTATCTACATTGTCAAACATGGGTTTGGCCTGTGGAAGACGAGAAAAAGGCGGCTGATCCTCTCGATATCATTTCGTAATGTTCACCATTCAGTCGCTAACTACTTTTCTTCCAGATAACTCCTTGATGACGAGAATCCCACACTGACAGGGAACTCTCCTTCTCAATTCATACACTGTCTCTATAGAATACGAAATGAACTTTTACTTTGAAGCTGCTGAAACATTGGATCGTCTCAACGCAAAAGAGGGATCAATCAAAGGTGTCATCGCAACCTTACCCGAGAAAACCAAAAAAAGGACAGGAGCATTGATCATTGAAACTCTCAAATGTGCGTGCTTTGCGCTGCCAGGTGCTTCTCTGTCAACCAGATACCTCAGACAAATCGGCCTTGATAGAGGTCATTGAGAAATCGCAATTGCTCAAACAAGAGAAGAAGATCAAATCCATAAATCTTGCCCTCGTCCTCATTCACGATTTGCTCCTCGCAGGCGGGATCCAAGCAGGTGATGGGCCTGTTAAACAAGCTATCTTGCGTCATAAGACACGGCTTAATGCGGAATTCACTAAGTTAAAGATCAAGAATCATGTGAAAAGTAATGCAGATCTCGCGCAACAGGCAGACGTCAGGGCTTGTGAGTCGTTGGGCTAAAACAGCCGACCTAATTTCTGACGGTGGGCGATGTCAAGCTCAAATACCTCGCTATGTTCGCATAAACACGAAATTTTGGACGACTGAAGAAGCTATTGATTACTTTGTTGGCAAAGGGTTTTCCATTGGCGATCCGCTTCAGTCAAGGTTCTCACTCGGTTTAGTGGTTATACATTGTCACTGACTTCGATTTGGTGCAGTACACAGCTAGCCAAGGATATGCACATCCCTGATCTTCTCCTCTTTGCCCCTCAAACGACATTCCAAGACGACTCCGCTTATACTGCAGGCAAGATCATCCTGCAAGACAAAGCCTCCTGTTTCCCGGCCTTCATCCTATCCCCTCCTGCACATGATGGATGCGCCGTTATTGATGCTACAGCTGCTCCAGGGAATAAAACATCGCACCTCAGTGCTCTGATGAAGAATAGAGGAAAGGTAACCCGGTGCGTTTACTGAGGAAAACAATCTGATCTATCTCTAGTTGTTTGCATTCGAACGTGATCGCAAGCGTTTCTCTACCCTCAAAGCCATGCTTTTCAAGGCTGGCTGTCAGAATGTGGAACCTATTAATGCGGACTTTCTCGGTGTTGACCCATCCGACCCCAAGTTCAAAATGGTGACTCATATGTGAGTATGTGTAACGACATCATTCTCATGAAATGTTTTAACCCTGCTATGTAGTCTCTTGGATCCATCATGCAGCGGTTCAGGCATAGTCAACCGTCTGGACCACCTTTTGAATACAGGTCGCTGTTTCGCCGAACTTCGGAGATTCGCTTTTCCTTACAGTTCGTGACAGGAAGCGGCGCTGCTGTGGAAGAGAGTCGGCTCGACAAACTCGCGGCCTTTCAGCTCAAAATGATAAAGCATGCCATGCAATGTAAGTCCTGCTTCATCTTCAAGCGTAAGGGACTCAGTTGGCAAAATTAGTTTCGAGCGTCGAAAAGATCGTCTATTCTACGTGTAGCGTGCACGCAATCGAAAACGAGCACGTCGTTTCTGCTGCCCTCATATCCGATGAGGCAGTGGCTGCTGGTTTTACATTAGCCCCTCAAAATGAGGTTCTCCCAACGTGGCATCGACGTGGCTACCCTGATGAGATGAGAACTGGTAAAGCAATAGATCTCACATGTGTATGTTTCGCTGACACGCTTGCGATAGGTGATGCAGATGCAAAGTCCGTTGTACGCTGTCTACCGGGTGGAGACGCTACCAACGGCTTTTTTGTGTCTTGCTTCGTCAGACAATCTGAGATCAAGAAACGACGAAGAGGGAATAGTGGAAATGACGGTCGACACAAAAGAAAGAAGGCATGTCTGAGTCAAGGATGATCGTAGTATGTTGTCGATGAGGTCTGAGAAAGTTTGGAACGTGTATTCTGTGGAATTACATTCAGAACTAATGTGGTGCTTGAGCTATATCAGATATAACGGATAGTTAGTCGTGACTGATCAACATAAACCCATCAACTCTCGGGTGGTAACCTATCAGGTGAGTGCTATTCCCAGTGACCACGGCGAAAGCGGAGGTGCGAGAGGCTGAATGAGAATGGGGTTGGATCAATATAAGACCTGTGCTAGTGAGGGGTTGTTGACGTTTAGTGCTGAAAGGAAGTCACTGGAACGGTGGGGGAAATACGATCAGCTGAGTTGTTGGGCATATTGGCCTTGGTAATAAGCTGCGTAATTGGAGTAATCTTGAGGTTGCTGGTAGCCTGCCCATGCGCCTGTTCCGCCACCACCATTGGCGTAGCCCGGAGCTGAGTAGCCTCCACCATAGGGTTGGGGAGGACGATAACCTTGCTGCGGAGCAGCCGGCTGCTGCCAGTTTTCGGGGCGACGCCAAGGAGGGATGTTGGATCCACCTGCAGTAATATCATGGCCCATGCTCGAACCGCCCCATGATTTCCCTGCTTCTCCACCACCTCCGGTCCCTTCACCCAACTCGGCCATCAAGCTCGCGTATTCAGAGTCAAATCCACCCCTGTTCATTTGCTGAGGTGGAGGTGGTGGTGGTGCGTTTGGATCTTTGTTCACGGTGCAATCCCGAGCCATGTGACCAGCGCTACCACAAACACGACAGATGATGTTAGCAGTGAAGTTGCGTTGCTCTGGACAGTCATATTTGCGATGACCAACACCACCACAATTCTGACAAATCTGGTTTTCGTCATCACGCAAGGTACCATTCAATGCAGCGAGCTCGCGTAGCTGGTTGCGTTTGTGGTCATTCTGGCCCTCTGGCGTGGACGCCGCCTACCAAACTCGACATAAGGCAGGGCAAAATTTTTGGGAGACGCCACCCACTGTTTCAATGACTCTGTTGATCATTTTAACACATGCTGCGACCTTATCGTCAGAGTCAGCAATAACGAGACAGTGGAGATCTTCTTCTGCATCATCGGCGTATTGGTCGGGTCGAGCTTTCCCCTCTTTCACACTGCCTTTACCACGAATACTAATTTTGGCGCCACTTTCACGTTCCATTTTTTTGAGACTATTGCCGCGGGGACCGACCAGCAAACCAAAGAAGTTGATCTCTGGAAACTCCTTGACGGGAATATAAACCTTATCGGATGGTCGTTGAGATCGCTTTTGTTGGTGATACTCCACTGGGGGGCGGAAGTTGGGGTCATTCTTCATGGCTCGGTCTACAAGTCTGATGCGCTCATCCTCGAGTTTTTTACGATAGCGAACTTCGCGGGTGTTGGTCCTCCGGCCATGAGCATCGTAAGTAGGTGGAGGCGACGGCGACCTGGGCAACATCATTATATGCGTCACAAAATGTACATTGCCAAGAGTAACATACCTTTCACGTTCTGGGGGGATAAAGTCGTTAAGCCGAAGTTTGCGGTTGATTTCCTCCAAGCGCAGGTGAATCGCGTAATTATCGAGTTGGGCCTGCGAAACTCCAGCTGCAGAAATGGCCGTCGGTAGACCGGGAATCTCAGCTTTGGCCTCCCCCCAGCGACTACGCCGCTTACGGGGCGCATTCGGATCAACTGAGAAAAGTGAGAAACGACAACAGGTCAGGGTTAGTATATCAGTATCAATTTCGACACTCTCGAGTGTCTATGGCGTCGCAGAGCTGCGTAGATTCGCGCTGTGATAGCGTCGTAGCGTCGAGCACCAAAGGTTGCCGGCAAGAGTGAGATAAGCCAATCAGCCTGTAGCTTACCTTTAGGATCTCCGGTGTTTGGAGATTCGTCTCTTCCCCTTTTGCCAGGACTTTCATTGTCCTGATCACGCTGACGGGGATATACGGAAGGGGAAGGCTGCGCAAGTTGAGGGGGCGCGGTCTCTTCCGTAGGAGCAGGTCCAAAGCGGCGACGCTGGCCGAGGGGAACTGGCGTGGTGTCCGTCAGGCAGAGCAGAGTAAGGAGAAATGGCATACGGACCTTCATTTGTTCCAGTGATTTGCTTAGTTGCAGGTCTCCACATCGATAGTAAACAAGAAAGAGGGCCGTTAGAGTACCGAGGTGACGATGATGGTGGTAAGAAGACAAGGAAGAAAAGTCACCTGAAGTTGGTGTCAGTTCCAACTCCGCTGATTACTCATCCGTGACGGAGCCGAGCTCAACAGTCAAAGTTATGTACTCATGTGCTGCCTCCCTTAAACAACGACCGACCATTCGCGAGCCTGCGCGATCCAAGGCGTCCATTAGACTGAGTACCAATGATGTCGAATAAACGAACAGCTGAAGGTGAGCAGCTTGTGAAATAGGGTGCTGACCGCTCGGATGACGCCAGGATTGTAGACTCGGCGCACCCAGCGAAGCGACCCCGCAAGGATGACGACCAGGACGAGTACATAGACATAGACAACGAAGACGATGTGATTCCCCCATCTCCTCCAGATAATTCACTTGTACCTCGTGGTGCAACAATCAATTTCAGTGCACTGACCCGCAAATTGGCTGAAGCTAGACGCGCCAAAGAGAAGGGCGTCTCGAATCTTTCGTCCCTTGAGGCACACCGAGAGCAACAGGATAACCTCGTCTCACACATTTTCAACGAGCAAGATTTCTCGTGGCTCCATCTGAAGTCTGACCACTCTGCTCGTCCGCTCTGGATCAGCCCTGATGATGGTCATATTATCCTGGAGGCATTCTCCCCCATCGCAGAGCAGGCGCAGGACTTTTTGACTGCTATAAGCGAGCCAGTTAGCAGGTGCGTAAGGCGATGCGCCATATAAATACGAACATCGTCATTTATGTGTTACAGACCCGCCTTTATTCACGAATACAAGCTTACCTCGTACTCGCTATACGCCGCAGTTTCTGTCGGGCTGCAGACGGAGGATATCATTGAAGTTCGTATGGGATCTATCTTGGGCCTTGGGCCACTACTTATCTCATTACCAAAGGTCCTGAATCGACTCTCAAAAGTCCCTGTCCCCGAAAGTATCACCTCGTTCATCAGGGAACGGACCTTGAGCTATGGCAAAGTCAAGCTGGTCCTCAAACACAACAAGTATTATGTGGAGTCCAGCCACCCAGAAACGCTCCAGTTGTTACTCAAGGACCGAGTCATCCGCGAGGCACGACTTTTTTCTATTCAACAAGACAATAGCATCAAAGCAGCGACTTTCACAACATCCAAGGCCCCCACCAAAGGCAATCTTATTATCCCCGGTACCAAGGAGACGAAAAAAGACGACACTGTGGCTGGTAAACCAGCTGGTCCGGGGAACAGTGCCAACGACACGAACTTGTTTACATCGGTGGTGGGTGTTGAGTCAGGTCGGTGAAAACCCTTTTTTTCCGTGCTATGGAACCTTGAAGCCCGTGTCCCGCAGATGAAATTGATGAAGATGATGACAATGTGCACGCTTTCGAGATTCATGACTCCAAAATTGACGTGAGGCGCATCCACCAATCATCACTGGCGAGAGAGTTCAATATACAAACAGGAAGTCAAAAAACGATGCAATGAACTCGAATACCCCATGCTGGAAGAATATGATTTTCGCAATGACACTGTGAACGCTAACCTTGACATCGATCTCAAGCCTGCAACGGTCATTCGACCATATCAAGAAACTAGCCTAAGTAAGATGTTCGGCAATGGGTACGCAGTTTTGTCTCCCACCCTGGTCGAGGCACCTCTACTGACGTTGACAAAACAGTCGCGCTCGTTCCGGAATTATTGTACTACCTTGCGGTGCAGGCAAGACACTAGTTGGAATAACTGCAGCTTGCACCATCAAGAAATCGTGTTTGGTCTTATGCACTTCTTCGTTAGTGGGTGTGACTCATTTCTTTACTTCAACGCTGAAGCCTGTCATCCAGGGTATCGGTTATGCAGTGGAAGCAGCAATTTATGCAATGGTCAAACATCACGGACCGTCAGATTGCTGTTTTCACCGCCGATCAGAAGGAAAAGGTAAGGCCCAATATTTGCACTGCCGCATACCTAACGTGTCGGAACTGGTTTTTCAGTTCGCTGGAGATAGTGGGATTGTGGTGTCGACATACTCCATGGTGGCGAACACGCATAACCGGTCTCACGAGTCGAAGAAAATGATGGAGTTTTTGACGTCTCGGGAGTGGGGCTTCATCCTCCTCGATGAAGTTCACGTCGTTCCAGCAGCAATGTTCCGCCGGGTGGTGACCACTATCAAAGCCCATTCCAAACTTGGCCTTACTGGTACACCCAATCCTATTGAGTGTCTCAGAGTCACGCTGATCTGGTTGAATAGCGACACTCGTCCGCGAGGATGATAAGATCGCAGATTTAAATTACATGATTGGACCCAAGCTTTACGAAGCCAATTGGATGTAAGCATTTTTTTTCGATCAATTCTGAACCCTATTCTCGTGACCCTAATACGTCATGATCTTTAAACCTGATCACCTAATGATGCTAAATAATTTATCACAGGGATCTCGCCGCCAAAGGCCATATAGCAAATGTTCAGGTACATTCCATCCCCACCCTGGCAATGCCCCCTTCTTGACCTTTATCAGTGTGCGGAAGTCTGGTGCCCAATGACACCAGAGTTCTATGGCCAGTATCTACGCGAACAATCCCGAAAGCGGATGTTGCTGTATTGCATGAACCCCAACAAATTCCAAGCCTGTCAATTTCTCATAAAGTACCATGAAGACAGAGGCGACAAAGTCATAGTATTCTCTGACAACGTCTATGCATTAGAAGTGAGTCTTTATCTGGCACTGTTGGTACAGCCCTCAGTCAGAACCAAAGGCGTATGCCAAACGGCTCGGAAAGCTGTATATCCACGGCGGTACCGGTCAGGTCGAGCGAATGAGAATCTTATCTTGGTTTCAACACAGTCCCAAAGTGAACACCATATTTTTGTCCAAGGTCAGTGCGTCATAACCCCAAAGCCAGCCACGTGTAATTTATTGTGTTAGGTGGGCGACACATCAATCGACCTCCCTGAAGCGACCTGCCTCATTCAAATATCGTCACATTTTGGATCCCGTCGGCAGGAAGCGCAGCGCCTGGGCAAGTCCCGACGTCCGTGACATGGAGTTATGCTAACCATGCAGTTAGGTCGTATCTTACGTGCCAAAAGGCGTAACGATGAAGGCTTTAACGCTTTCTTCTACTCCTTGGTTTCGAAGGATACCCAGGAAATGTACTATAGCACGAAGCGTCAACAATTTCTCATCGATCAAGGTTACGCCTTCAAAGTTATAACACATCTTGATGGTTCGGATACCATGCCCGATCTCGTATACAGGTCGAGGGATGAACAAATCGAACTGTTACAGTCTGTCCTCCTCGCCAACGAAAGTGAGGCGGAGCTCGGTTCTGATGTGCGCGCATCAGAGGGCGACTTGGCAGGCACAGTCACGTCCAAGGATTTCGGACCAACGAGGTTCCCAACTGCTCATAGGACGACAGGCTCCCTTACCGCACTTAGTGGCGCCCAGCACATGTCGTATATCGAGCAGAACAAGTCGGCGAATAAGAAACTAGCGCGGGAAGCGGCACCACGGCACAAACTATTCGCCAAACGAGACAAGGAGAAGGCAGCGGCTCGGAAGGAGGCTCGTACCCTCGGTCGAGGTTAATGGGCGCAAGGTTACAGGGTTACTAGGTTTTTGTAGGGCCCCAATCCCTCTGTGGCAAAATGTAGATTATGGATTTACCTCGGTGCCGAGTATAATATCCCGATTATTCGCTCCGCTCAAAATGTTTCTCCGGATTGACACAAGAAAATATGGGATTAGTTAATCGGGACAAGGGTCTCCATAGCTGAGGGGAGATGCGGGCCACGCGGACAAGAATCACAAAAGGAAGCAAAAGGTGCCCGCAAAACACAGCCACCCAACGACGACAGTGAAGTCTGCCGTACCGACCAAACAACGGATCTGGGCCCCGTCGGAGGCTCGCGATTCCAGGGTGGCGAAGGGCAGGGGCAGGGGTGTGGAGGCCGTCTGCTTTCAGATTTCCGGCCAGACTTTTGGGTCGATCGGATTTCCAAACCGGAGGGTGGTCATGAGCCCAGCACCTCGGTGTACATCGTCGGAAGTCCCTTATATACCTCAATTCTTGGCCCTGTGTTTCTTCCGCTTTTTCGACCCATCCTTCTGTGCCCCGATGTCTTCCTCCTCCAGACGAGGCCGCAAAAGGAACGACAACCTGCCCCCCAATCGCGCCAGAGACGTCCAACGGGCTTTTCGGGCGCGACGCGCTGCACACTTACAGGTACTTCTTGCTCCTTGTGGCGGGTGTGAAGCTTCTTTGGAACGCCCTCCAGCTGACCTCGGCTTTTTTCGCTACTACAGGCGCTGGAACAGCGGGTTGCAGAACTCGAGGAAGAGAATAGTTGTCTTCGCCAAGCACTTAATCTCCCTCCCTCGAATAGAACCCCGCTCGGTAAGGGGCCGACTGGAAAAGACAAACCAAGCACTCCCGCGACAAGTGGCTCGAGCAGCCAGCCCCCTTCCTTTGTTTCTACAAGTCGCGAGTCCTCCGCTGCCGAATCCCCCGGCCCGCGTACCAATTCTCCCAACCCTCATTTTAATGTTTCAATATCTTCGCGTCCGATGCAGGTCACCGAAAGTGGTTCTTCGTGGAACGGTGACATCCTGATAAACGATGGGTACCAATCCGATGTTCCAGACCCTAGGGCATCGTACCAGCTCGCACCCATGACGGCGCCTTTACCGCTTAAGCCGTCTTATTCCTCCTTCCAACGGGATCCACTGTCGTCGTCGTCTCGAAATTCTGTTTCCAGTGATATGTACATCTCGAATAATTCTGCCTACTCACATTCCTCTGACCGCCACCTGTCTCAGAGTGACAGCGGACAGAGTTTCACTTTGCGGAATACCGATGTATGTGAAGAGCCTTCACGGCATTACTCCTATACCTCATCCCCCTTTCCCACATACAACTATCCTAATGTACATAGTCAAAGCCCTTCGCCCGGACTGCCTATAATGCAGCGCCAGGATCATCACCATAGGAATTCCTCCGTGTCCTACCCTCTCCACCCTCATCGACGGTGTCTCACGGATCCCCAGGGCTTTTCACTTGGGCAGGGAGTTCCCCGTTTGCCCTACCCCTCCTCCTCCCAAACCCAACCACACCATCCGTCGGGCGTCAACCAGCATCTCCGCCAAGGAGAGGTTGTCTGCGGCCAGGATGAGCCCGGCCGCACCACCCCACCACCTAGATACCATCCTTATAGCCCCGGCAGTCATCTGGATCATCACACATGACCATTTTGCGTTACCATTGCTACCAATTTCCCATATATGTTGCACAATGTTCTGGGTTCAGATATCTTGTATCGTTAATGGTTTGGGCTCATTCAAGTATATACCTAAAAATGTACAACTATCTATTATTTTACGTCTTTACCTTACATCTCCCTACTTTTGAACATTTACAATTGGGACAATTGACTTGTGTTCGACGCGCAGCGTAAGGGCCACTTTCAAGGACCACCATGATGCCCTAGGTTTGGGGCCTCCCTAACACGTGTGCCACGTATAATTCAGTCGTTGCCACAACCGTCAGCGCTCTTGAGCAAAAAATAGGAAGTAAATTGATAAGAATGATTAACATAAGATTAATTCTCGGGGAAGTTTTCGCTTGTTGCCAGGATTGTAGCCCGAGACTTCCATCGTGAGAAAAGGGAAGTCCAGTATCAGGTTAGGTTGCACCAATCCACCCGGCTATCAACACCATATTTCCTTTCTAACCACTCGTTCGTAGCCTTGAAATGTCCGTTTCCGAGAAAACCGCGGTTGGCGGAGAAAGGGGATGGATGCTAAATAAGAAAAGTGCCTTAGCGGGTCTGATCAAAGGAATCATGGCTAGGCTCACAGCGCTGGTCAAGATGAGGTGCTTGGTCTAACATGTGCAGCTTAATTATCGTTCGTAACAAAGGTTTAAACGAAGCCTACCTTGCTTAATTTGGCAACTCTTTTTGCAGCCCATGCCCCCCAGGCGAGGAAGACTACCCCCCGTCCAATGCCACTGGATTCAGCTCCGTCTGTCATACCATTTGAAAGATTGGCTCCCCCGTATCTATCAACTACATCAACAACCTTGTCTGTAAATTGTTCCCAGCCTTTGTTGGAATGAGATCCGGCGTCTCCTGCACGGACAGTGAGGCATGTGTTCAGTAAAAGAACACCGTTGGCAGCCCATGCAGACAGATTGCTAACAAAAGAATATCAGGGTGCTTGATGGATCAAAATTATTCATAAGATGTCATCATACCCGTGCCTGGGTGGTTCAAAATCCGGGTATTCCGCTTTAAGTTCAGCGTAGATCTACCGATTATAAGTCAGCGTGCCACAGAGTAGAAGAAAATGCAGACATTTCTCAACGAAGGCGGAATTGATACTCCTGTGGGCACTGAGAAACATAAACCTGGAAGTATGGGCGTGTTAGCAAGAGGCGTCGATCATTATTTATACGGGTTACCGTGTGCTTGGCCGGCACCGTGATAAGGATCTAGGCGCGGTAGGTCAATGGCAAGGACGGTTTGATAAGATGACCTCACCTTGCCCCACAATCACGACTTTAATTTTTCCAAGAGGGGTCCTTGACCACGCGTATATATCTTTCGCTGAACCAAAAATGCGTTACATCCTAATTGCCTTTTCGTATCGTGTATCACTTACCAGGAGGAAAGACTTTACAGGTCTTCGGCGTATCATCTGGCCCCCTTACCCCCTCATCCCACAGAAAGCGTTTAAGCGAGATGAAGTATGGCTTGGTAATCTCGTCTTTGAGTAGCTTGAGCCTTTGATTCAGTATGTCAATCATCGCGATCCTAGATCCGAGAAGCTACGTGACGGACCAACTCTTGCCCAGGACCTCACATTCCAGACGCAACAAGCGCCTCTGTTCTTCTTCGAGCGAGTCCATAAACTCCGACAGAGAGAATGATATAGAGTTAAGCTTCAGCAGACCGGAGGTTTTCAAAGGAGAGACTGTGATTCTCCTGCTAATAGAGCCGTCTTGCCCCTCTGGTGTAGAGAGCTTCATCTTCTTAAGGGGCTCTTTCGCTTTTTTACCACCAAAGAACATGTCCTCCAATGTGCGTTGTCGTTTGTTGGAGGTTGTGGTCCCTTGCTGAGGTGCGCTAGGCGTTTCCTGGCTGGGTTGAGACGTGCTTTTTTCTTCATGTTCGGGTTTTTTAGTTGTGTAGTTTGGGTCAATATCCTCCAGAAACACGGTGGTTTCCGTTTCTTCTTTGGGAGAGGACATCTCGGTATTGGTCGCGGGCGCAGGTCTTAGAACGAGAAAGGGCAGAGAAATAGACGCAGGAGGCCCAGCAAAAGACGCGTCGTAAAGTTACATGAGGTTAGTTATATACTCTTGCATGCCGCGTTGAGCTATTTTTGGGTCGTAATATGAATGCCGGAAAGTCACGTGACCACAATCTGGTGCATTCCTTGTATTTCTTGATCTCAATTGCCACATCTTCTTTTCCCTGCAGGCTTCTGGCCCCTACGTGAAACCAGGCAACGCTGTTGCATCATTTTCTTCGACCTGTTGGCCTACTCTTCCAAACTGCCTCGGTCGTATTCGTCGCCCTCGCCACCCTCGAAGGAGTCCGGAGGACGTGGCGAACTTACTCGGAGACACAACCAGAACGGACCACGTTTTCGACGTCGGCTGAACTCATCTAATGTTAACGGAGTCAATGGGGGGGTGGCGTTGACAAAGGTGACTCTGGACTGGAGTACGAGCTATCAGGCGGGTTCCTCGAGGTCCGTCCGAGTTATTTATTTTTTCGCTTTCATAAACTGTAAAGCATGTCTATAGTTCAGCCTCCAGCAGCTCCGATGATGACACAGAGGATGAGGCGTCGGGCTCCTCGCGCGGTCGACCTCTGTCGCATAAGCATGGTGGTGGTGGAACTGCAAAGCGTAGAAACGGGGATCCTGGACGTCACCGTAGTCCCGGTGGGTCATCGGGAGACTCTGCAGGCAGCGCCAGCAACCTAGTGGTCAACGGCATCTCCTTTACTCGGTCACGGTCTCCTGTATCCACTCGCCAGACTGGGACTCTCCTCACTTCCAAGCCGCCCCGGCATGCATCCCCGATGAGCATGAGGACTGCCAAGTACAAAGGTCTTTTTGGGCCTGTTACACTGTTTCCTGCTTTCATGGATCTTAAGATGCGTGTACCACTTAGTGTGTGGGTGTTTGCATTCAATGTGGACTTTCGCAAATTCGGAGAATCCCTCTTACTTCTTGGCACGCTATTCTGTACGACCAGGTACTTCCAAACGCTCCGGAATCCCAGCTTTTTCCCCAAGTCTCTATTTGATGTGAAGGATTGGCTGAGGATCGGTGAGTATCTTGTTATGCAGCTCTGAGTCCAGGCTCACGGTCTACCTTCAAGAACTGTATTGTCTCTGTCTCGCATCTTGCTTATACTTTGTCTGGATCCATACTTCCTTGTCGAGGGATGGTCCCCCCAGCCCGTATCTGGTGAAGGAGCCCGCACAAACTACTCGACCCGTGTCCCCATTAACAGCTGCAAGAGCTGCCTCACCCCGCCTCCCCGACGGTCGCGAATCAAAGCGTGTGAATAGATCTACATTCGGTTATGTGTGGATGTCTGTCCCAAAAAATTATCGGTAGGTTATCTCGAACTCTGCCATAAAACGAGTTCTAACCAGTCATTGAAGCGAGTCCTCCGACGATGGCATCTTCACCGGTTTATTGCTCGGCCCAATAATTGCCTCGGCCCTGTTGATCAATGCATCACAATCGACTACCTTACCCGCATGGTGGATTATAGAAGCGCCTCGAGAACTCCATAACTTGCGGGGGGTGTATTCGGCTTCGGAAGCTCTTCTTCTGTCCCGCTATGCCCTGGTTGACCTCAGTATATTATGTTCGACTATCCTGCTGCTCCACATATACGCCTCGTGGTGGTTCGAGCGTCACTATTCCAAATCTCCTAATGTTTTGGAAGGAGAAAGAACATCAGTACCACGAAATGAGGGGAGGCGAGCATGGTACTATGGACTTTTTACTGTAGCGACAAGCATGGTGATCACCGTCACTCGGTTTCTGTTGAACAAGATCGGTATTGGGATTTGGCAGCGTGAGTCGCAGTGTTTATATGCTGACGCTGTTGGAGATATATTATATGAATGTAGATCTCAACGTTTTCGAAACCATGGTTGCGTCGCTCTTCTTCCAGTTCTGCTTATATATCGCGCTACGTATGGCGCATAGGGCCTTTAGCCTCGGAGAATTGGGCTTGGTGTGTTTCGGTGGAACGGCTTTGTGGCTTGAATTTTTGAACCTAACCATTGCCAGGGTGCGTTTTTTCGAGGAATACACTTTTTTTTTTCTTCTTCTGACATTGTGGCTTAGCTTTGGCCAATTACGACGGCGTTTATACGAACTTACCGCCTGCCTACACCATTGCTGACGTTCCAGGTTGCGCTGGTCGCTGGTTCTTTCTTGACTGGATTTTTACTGTCGCCGTTTCTTGTCTTGTCCCGGAATTATGCCAAGCGTCCTGCCCACCGGTTCCGGTTGCCTCAGGAGAACCAAGAAAAGGAACGCAACCGGCGTTATGCTGCTTTGGGTTTCTACATTGGGACTGTAGTCATTGTCGCAGGCATGATCGGGCTATGGACACGCTGGTTGTTGGGGAACCGTGATCCGTGGCTTTGGGTCATATACAGGATTCTGGAAGGAAAGAAGAGGTGGTACCGGCCTGCTTTACTTGCGTACTGGGGTCTGTTAGGATGTCTGAGTGTGGCTGGTTGGAATCGTCAGTTGGCGAGATCACGCAAGCTCAGACTTCGAAGTGTCACGGCAGAGTACTCGGTTGGATCGGTCCCCCAGGAGTCGACCTCTTCACAAAACACCGAGTCCGCTGGCTCAGCAACACAGTCGGTGCAAACATCGGCAGTAGCTCTTGGGATGGCCTTCCCAAATTTGCCTAATCTGTCCAGCCTCCCAAATTTACCCAATGGTGTTAATGTAGCACACGTTGCTACGGACCTGCTGGACGCTGCCGATAAACATGTGCCAACACTCAAGCTAAATGCGCGCAGAAAATTCTTTCATGGCCTCGCAGTTGTGATGTTCATCCCTGGTGTTGCGGTTGATGTGAGTCAGACGAAATTAGGTTCAAAAATGTCAAGCTACTGACAATATCTCCTTTCCAAGCCGGCCTTCACGCACCTTTCTTTCAACGTGGCGTTCGCATTGTTTATCTTCGCCGAATACATCCGATATTTTGCCATCCATCCTTTTGGTGTTACGGTTCATCTTTTTATGAACGAGTTCCTGGACGATCGGGACAGCGGAACGGCGATCCTTAGCCATTTTTATTTATTGACGGGGTGCGCCGGGTCAGTGTGGCTGGAAGGGTGAGTCATGTTGGTTCTTGTTCTACTGGATTGTACCCTGAACTAGTAATCTAGGCCCAGTCGTTTGTTGCACTTTACCGGCATACTCGCCTTGGGCGTGGGGGACGCAGTCGTAAGTTTCCTTCTACCAATGCTGGTGAATGACGCCACTGAAGTTATATATAGGCTTCCGTAGTGGGTAAGCGGATAGGCGTGCACCGCTGGTCCCCTACCACCTCAAAAACGTTGGAGGGCACGCTGGCCTTCACCTTGTCTATTTTATCATCCTCGTGGGCCTTGCGTCTATTGGGATGCACAGAGCCATTCTCGGTGTGTTCGAGCTTCTTCTGATCAAGAGGTCCAAACTGAATTGTTGATCAGACTACACGTTATTTGCTGGGCATTATCTTTTCCGCTCTGCTAGAGGCGCTATCGGACCAGAATGATAACCTGACGCTGCCACTTTATATGTGGAGTGCGCTAGTGCTTGCTGATCCATAGAAGTACTGTACATTAATTGATAAAGCTATATAGAAGAATGGGTTGAACGTTTCCAATGACCTATAGCGATGGGTACAAGAGGCCCGATCGGGACCTGGAAAGAGCTGTGGGTATGAGGACGTAAATGAATGCCGCGAACCAGGGGTGCGTGTGGCGTCTGGCAGCCGATCAAGAGTGACGTCATGATTCTCGCGGTGGACATTGCCGATGTTGTTTGTCGTCGTGTTTGCGTTGTAGAGCAGATTGGATCCAATTGGATCGGCCAGCGACGAGTTGCAGCCCAGCTTTCTTCTCTCCACCATCTTATAGCCTTTACCCTGTATTCTACCGCCTCGCCCATAGGTTCTCTCTCCTCCACAACACACTGTTCCCTGCCGCCTCCACTCACTCGCCCTCACCTACCGGAACGCGAACTCCAACAGAGTGCTACTTCTTCTGGAGCTTCGTATTTATGATAGCTGGTTTACTGAGGCTAAGCACTCGACCCTGCTTGCCCGTCCAGTTCAATCAGACATTTCCAAACCCTCTAGCATCTTTACCGTGGGCGCAATGTCTGAATCAACCTCTGCAGGCCCGAATCCTTCCTCACAACCACCCCTAAGTCTCGCCAATGGGACTCCTCTCCAACTTGCCCAACTACCAGTTGATCCTTGCCTGTCGCCAACTCATTTCATCGGGCGCCTTTCACGAAAGCTCACCCGTCCGTCTACAGCACCCGCCCTCGAAGATGCCGTCTTACTGCCTTTTGGAAATTCAGGTCAACCGCGAAGTTCAAGAGCAAATGATGTTGTTCCCCACACTGGTGCCAGCAGCCATCCCATGGTGACGAAGATTCTCGACGAGTCTCCACAGGTGATTTCGACTCAGGAAGAGGACGAGTTGATCATAGCAGCTCCTCCGGGACTGGCTCTCGGTAAGCGCAACCTCGCCACCCACTTTGCAAAGCCCAAGTAACTTTTGAGTATCTTCTGCACCCTTAGGACTACTACCATCGTCGTTCGCTGTATCGCAGGTGTCTTCATCCCAGACTTTGGGTGCCGACACACGATCCGTCACTGACAGCCATGATTTGGACTGGTCAACTTTCATACATGCGTATGCCAGTGGACGCTGGGACCCACACCGAACCCCCAACCGCCCCAAGACGACAAACCAGACGACTGAAGCATTTCAGATTGATGCTCCGAAGCCAAATATTGGGATAGATCCGACACCGGTGGAACTCCTTCAAGGATTCGGGAATATCAATCCATTACCCCCTCCTTCCGCGGAAATCTCCTCTCTCAACGTCGTATCCGAGAACATTCAGGAACAACGAACATCCGCTCAGCTCCCCATAGCGACTAATACGCCTTCCCAGGAGCAACATTCCCAGAAGCCAACCCTTCTAGGTGGTTTTGCCAACTCCACTTCACCCCTGAAGTTTCACGGCCTCCGGACATTGAACCTCCCTCCACCTTCCCATCGTCTGCGTAATTCATTTTCGAACGTGATAGCTTCAATGCCATTCGAAAACACTTCCTCGACCACCCCTGCCGCGAATGCAGAGTTGCAGACCACTGTCGCTACAATGCGTTGGGCAGCCTCCCGAGTTGATATATCTCCTCTAGCCCTACCTTCGCCGGAACATGAGTTGGCGGATCCGATGAGGGGGGTGACCGCAGCTATTCCTGGCGCACATCCACCTGAGAGTCATTCAGATCACCTGATCACTCCTGGTGGTACACGCCGGAGCCGGTTAACTGAGTTTTGGGAGGGTACAACGGACGTTGATGAGGAAAAGAGCCGAAACCGTGTCACGTCCACGGGCGACATCCGCCGGGAACTGAAAGAGGATGCTCAGATATCACAGCTCATCCAGGCGGCAGCAGGACCAGTGATGGTGCCAGAAAGTAGTCGCCAAGCTGTGGCTGTCGACCAAAAGTTACATCCCAGTTTTTTAGGATCTGTGCCACCCGCAACGGCACCCTCAAGAGAGACCTACCACGCATCCGATATCGCTCAGGCGGATTATTTTGGGAATGCGACTGTTGAGACAGTCGCTGTTATGAGTTCGCCGACAGCAATAACTATGATTCCCGAGATAGCTCATGAAAACAACATATCAAACTCAACCCCACCATCTGGATCTGTGGCTCGACATGAACCTAATCCTATACCCGAGCTTGGTACAGTTTCTGTACCAGCCGTTGCGAGAAGGATTTGTTTGACTAGACAATTTTCTTCGCCACTGCCGGCCGCTCTACCCCCCAAAGAGACCCGTGTATTTGGTGGCCGGATTGTATCGGAGGCTTTACACTCTCCCAAGTCTAATCGACTTTCAAAGGAGGAGCAGCTGTTCGATGAGTTGCAGTATCTGCCCCCCCCTGACCCCCCTGACGAACTCGAGAGGAGGAGGGCCCTGTACAAGTAAGTGCAGTCCCGTCTTCAAATTGACTTGCCCAAACTTTTTTCTACTTAACAACAGATACAACATTTGGAATACTGGTTCGGACATGAATTTCGATAGGATAGCACACCTCGCGAAGCTGGTGTTCAACACGAAGGGTGTGGTGATTTCACTGATTGACGGTGGTGAAGTGTGAGTGGACTGCGCCTTTGTCGTGCGACAGTGATTATCATGATTAACGCGTTTCTAGGTGGCACAAATCAGAATGTAAGCTCCTGAACCCATTTCAGCCCGGATCGCCCACTGAGCTTTGATGGTGCAGGGGGATTGAAGGTCACCAACTTTTTGCGTTCGATGTCATTTTGTGGTCACTCCGTTCTGCAACGGTACTTTGACAATTAGACAATTCATCCCGCAGGAAAATTAGCTGACATGAGCATTAGTGGTGACGAGCCGATGGTGGTAATGGATACCCACAAAGACTGGCGTTTCGTTAGAAATGTCTGTTATCCTTCCTGAATTCACTGTTGTCCTATTAAGTTGAAAAATAGCCACTAGTGACTGGAGGCCCTCAGGTACGATTCTATGCTGGAGCACCTTTGCGAACTCAAGATGGCTTCAATGTTGGGACGTGAGTTCCCCCACTCCTTTTGTTGCATGCAACGATTGAAACAGTCTTCCAGCTTGGCCATCATAGATGATACCCCCCGGGACGAATTCTCTCCACGCCAACGGCACACCCTTAAAGAGTTCGCGGTTAGCATCTTGGACCAGCATTTTCTTGTTTCGTTCCCTGAATTACTGCACAGGCAATCGTAATACGAGAAATGGAACTTTGGCGTGATAAGGTACATTTCATTACGAGAGCAAAAAAAGTGCAAGCTGACGTCACCCACAGATCCAGCTGCGAATACGAGACCGGATTCAGAATTCAGTGAGCCAAACCCTACTCCAATAGTTGGTACGTTTACTCAGTATTCTATCTAGATGGAGCAGTTCTCCCGTGAGTGCCTCGAAATTGACGAGGAGACCCCCACACGGGAGCGTCTTGAGTCAGTTGCTGGTTCTTCAATGGACAAGGTTTATGATCGCGCGGCCAAGCTGGTGAAACGCACTCTCGATGTGGAGGGTGTGATTGTAATGGACGTGTCACACTGCGAAGTACTAGAAACGATGGGATCGGAAGCCAATGTCTTTGTCACGATGCACTTTGGTGATCCAACCACCGAGATGAAGAAGCAGAAACTTACGACCGAGGAGTATCACAAAATCAATGTATTTTTCTCAAAATTTCCTGAGGGTAAAATTTCAGAGGGTATAATCCCTGCATGTTTCCGACCATTCTTGCCTACCCACATTCAATATGCTCTAAGTAAGTTACATAGCCCTCATCTGACTCTGGTTTCCCGGCTGATAGGCTCATATCATAGCCGTACCTATATATAATATCGACAAACAATTGTTTGCATTAATATGCGCCTATAATGCATCAGAACATACAAAACGCTTCGTAAGTGCCCTGTGCATCTGCCTTACTCATTTCCTGATGTCTTTGGCAGTTGGAAGGCCATGAGCTATCTTACCTCCGTGCCATTGGTTTAACACATTATTTTATTGCTAAGATGTACCACTCATAATCCCCAGGTGTTATTATTCTCTCCGCGGTCCTCAAGAGACGCATGATCCTGGCGGACAAAGCCAAGAGCCTCTTCATCTCAAAGTGTGTTTGGTCGTTAGGTGGCCGTAATCAAACCCTGACCAGAGCAAATCAGCATTTCGCACGAGCTACGTACACCTTTGCATGGGGTTCGTAAATCCACTTGATCGTTACTGTCGTCTAAATTCTATTTAGATTTTGGCTGCTGCGGAGCTGCTTGGTGACACGTTGTTGAACCCATCACAACTATCCTATCTGCAGACCGTCCAAGCATGTGGGACATCACTTGTAGAAACCGTCAACCATGTTCTCGACTTCACCAAATTGAGTGGGAATGCCAAATCCGGCGGAGTCGAGCATGTTATTATGCCATCTAGGTTCGTGGCCTTTGAAAGGACCCCCACACATGGTTGACATCATTTTTGGCGACCAGCGTCGACCTAATGCAGCTAGTTGAAGAAGCTGTGGATGGTTGTTGGGTAGGACACAGGGCACGCACCGCTATTATGGGTGATTCGGGGATCGGTAGTGTGTATTCTCCCCCGAAGGAAGAAGGTGGCGAGTCACCTGTAGTGGCAAGACGGCGGCACGTTGAGACTGTCATTGATATCGGGTATAGAAAAGAGGTGAGTGGAGCAACTTCTCTCTCTCGGAATGCGCTCCGAAATCCAATCATTCCGCAGGGTTGGAGCTTGAAATGCGAGAAAGGTGGGATACGGCGTGTTTTGATGAACTTGTTCGGAAATAGTCTCAAATTCACTGCGGTGAGCTCTTTAAATCCCTCAAGCTACGCATGTGTTGATCGTCTCGATTAGGATGGATGTATACATGTCATGCTCCAACAGTTACCAAGATCGGAAGATGACTCTCCGAATAAAGTCAAGGTCGAACTCGTTGTTCTTGATTCTGGAAAGGTTCGCGGCAAGCTTTTAGTATTCCTTCCACAGACCCCTAAATGTGACTTTGATAGGGCATCAGTCAGAACTTCCTTAAGGTAGGTAGAACCAGACTGCTTCCACGACAATTGCTTCCTCATGTTGCTCTTTCCAGAACCAACTCTTCCATCCTTTCTCTCAGGAGAATCCGCTGCAAACTGGAACTGGTTTAGGGCTGGCGATTGTCAGCTCCATCGTCACGTCAGAAGTAGTTGGCGGCAAGGTTGATGTTTGGAGCCAAGAAGGAGTGGGAACAGAAATCAAAGTGACCTTTAACGCTGAGGTGGATGATGACGAGCTTAACGAGTGCGAGGCGGAAACCAATGATATGGAGCCAATCAAAATCGATGGTGGCCCTTTGCCCTCTGTGTCATTGGTCGGCTTTGAAAATCTACACAAGGGCACGCGTCTTCTCGAACGGGTATTGCGCTCGTATTTGGAGAATTGGTGGCATTTCGAAGTCAGGACCGGAGCAACAAACGGCGATATTATCATCCTCAATGAGGACACAGCTCCCGTGATCGCTGCAACGGAAAATCACGACATTAATCGTCCTTACATCATTCTCTCTGGGGCACGAGGGAATCCATCACTGATGCACGTTGCAGCGGAACATGAACGGATTGGAGGATTCTGCCGTATCTTGTACAAACCCGGCGGACCCACTCGCCTCCGAGCTATCCTCAAACTTGCCGTCTACACGAAGAGCATCGACACGCACACGCACAGCCACGACACCTTGTACGATGATCCAACTGTCCTGGTGCCGGAGGGACCGGGTAGAGTTCCTCGAAGGAATTCGGAAGAAGGACACGGCCCGCTCGCCAAACGTCCACCTATAGGGCCTAGGTCTTCGAGTGCTCACCCAGCACTGTTGTCTTTACCATCCATGATTGAAGCGACAGACAAGGAGAACCATGAACCCCCCAAGCCCTCATCTCCGCCTGACCCTCTCGACGACAATGCGAGCGGTGGACCCGAAAGGGTTCTCAAACCACCAGAGATCGAGGAGAGATCTCAGTTCGCTGACCTACGGTCCCCGGTAGCCGTACCAGACGCATTGAAAACCCCGGAAAATCGAACACCGACCCTGGAAACTACCATGGAAACGCTGGAGAATGGAGAGCATCTCCACAATCCCGCTACTGCAGCTCCCAAAATCGATGGTTCTATATTTGTCACCCCAGAATTGCCAGCTTCGGCCGTCATCGCTGTTGGGGACTCGGGCACTCTATTGAAGTCGTCGGTCCAACCGGGCATAAATCACGACGAGAAGAAGTTCCGTGTCCTTGTTGTAGAAGATAATGGTATCCTTCGCAACCTGTTGTACGTTCGAATCCACTTATTTCTTGAACTCCTTTAATTTTTTTCATAGGACCAAGTGGTTATCGAACAAGGGGTATGACTTCCGTCATGCGGTCGATGGTCAAGCTGGGGTGTCCATATATAGTCAGGAAGGTCCTTTCGAGTATGTCCTTCCCACTACCGCAAACGATTGTGTCTGAACGCATCTTAGCGTGGTCCTTCTAGATCTTTCAATGCCTGTCCTAGACGGTGAAGATCTCGCTCTGTTTATGTTCTCTTGACTAATGTCCCGCACGCAGGCGTTTCGGCCACCGCAATTATCCGCCAAATGGAGAAAGAGGAACCAGACGCCAACCCCGCGCGAATACTCGCCCTCACTGGCATGTCATCCCTCGAAGACAAACGTCGAGCCTTCGAAGCAGGTGTAGACGGCTAGTGCGTAGCTTGTACCTTGTTGTGTTTCTGGTTTGACCTGCTGTCCCTTCAGCCTCATCAAACCCGTTGCTTTCAAAATCCTCGATGAGATGTTTCACAAAATGGGGCTAACATGACCCCAGAGTAAGAGTAAGAGGGGAAAGACAAGCCAAGAGGGACCTCACCTCCCGAGTCGAAAGCTGATTGCCGGCCCTCCATCACCCCTTGTCGCACTTCTTATACCATGACCTTTTCTTTGGACTCCAGTATCTATCACGAGTTGCATATCGCCGACACTATCCCATCACATCTTACTACCCTGTTCTTTTCTCTTCTTGCTCTCTGCTCTATCCATTCCCCCTATTCTCCATTCAACTACCACCCCGCCAGCGACAGCCCACTTCCCCAAGAATTTATACCCTTCTTCTTTTGCTGCTCTTGTTCCTCCTCCATACTAACACTTGCCCGTTTTGTGTATAACTGTATTTGTTTCCCCAGTTCGATCAACTGGATTACCATAATGATGTACCGGTCCCGGCTTTGCGCCCTTTCTTTTTCCCTAACTCATTCTGTTCCTTGCTCCCCTCTGCACAAGCTTCTACTGAACAAACTGTAGCAAAACAGCCCTCATGTATATCAACCATAGATATTCCAATGCAATCAGATTGGAAACTTACCCCAATCAATGACATTTCCGGGGTGCCTACTCCTCGAGATAGGCTCAAACCATTCAATTCCAGTAGCGAGTAGCATTGACATTCCGGACATTTTATTGTGTGCAGCACAACAAGCAACGTTACATACGTAGATATGTGATAGAAATTCAAATATTCAAGGTTAAACAGGGAGCCAAGTGGGCAGGTGACATGCTCTTTTGTGGAAAGATGGGGGGAATCGGAGATTTATTATACAAACTCTGGGCTTCAGTTTCCAACGCAAGTGATATGGACAAAACTGGGTGTATCCAGAACCAAGGGAAAGTGGGGGGTGGAAACGCGAAGTTGATATTTCTCAATCATCCCGTTCTCTTGAAGGGCTCGAGTCTCGACCCTGTGCCTGATCACGGTGCTTCCTGAGAAGTCGGTCCAAAGCTTCCTTCTGACCAACTGCGAGCTCGCCGGACTGGATCCCAGAATGGTAAATACGGAGTAGGGAGTCGACATCATCCATTGATTGAGTTCGAACATCTGCGAGCTCCTTAATCTTGGCAGTTGCATCCTTAATCTAGATAACAGGATCAGCCACCGGGTTTCAATTAACAAGGAGCGGTGAACAAACCTCGTCGTCGGTTAGTTGCAGGCCGAGCTGCTCGACGCGAGACTTGACGGCATTCCAACCAGTCAAACGGTGGCTACGCAGTATGTCAACAGCCGGTACTTATTGGTGTTGAAGCAACGGATAATTACCCGATAGAAACATAGCGAGTGAGACCAAAGTCCTCAGGCTTGAGGATCTCGTAGGTGCTCGGGTTGTTGAGGATAGCCTTGGCATGGATACCGGCCTTATGTGTAAAAGCGCAGTAGCCGCTACCAACGTTGACAACGAGATGAGTTGAGGAATAAGAGAAGGGTAAACGAGACACACGTAATCGGGTTCATGAATGGTACATTGACCTCAACGGCCTCAGCTACCAAGTTCTCAATCTCTCGGAGCATCTTCAAGTTGTACTTGGACTTGACGTATTCGGGATTGGCAGCATACAGACATGCAACCAGACCACCGAGAGGTGTGATGCCAACACGTTCACCAATGCCAAGAACGGCTGCGGATCAAAGTGAGACCACGATTACTACGAGGGAAAAGGATTGACTGCACATGTATCGATGTGAGTAGCCCCAGCCTCGAGAGCGCAATAAGCATTCGCAATAGCTAGAAACAAAGGATTAGCGGCCACTACGCTGCACAATGACAAAGCAGACATACCCATTCCGGTATCGTTATGAAGGTGAACCTCAATGTCGCACCCAACGACGCCCCTCAGAGTCCTGACAAGGTCGTAGACCTGCCGCGGGTTGGCACAGCCAACGGTGTCGGCGATGCCGACCCTGTTAACGCCAATTTTGTCAACAGTTTGATAAATGGATAGCAAATCGACGAGATCGGAGCGGAAGGAGTCTTCTGAGGAGAAGCGAACTTCAATGCCCTTTGACTTGACGAATTCTATAACCTCAATAGCGGTCTTGGTGATGTAGGCCATGTCCTTGCCATGAGAGAATTCACGGAGGAAAGATGACGTGCCGATCACAACATCGACACCATCGACGCCTACCGACGTGGATCAGCTCACCTGTAAGTGATGTTTCCTCGGCGAAGAAAACGCACCAGTCTCGACGGCAATACGAGCATCGTCCATATGGCATCTAATGTGAGTCAAGATCTTTGCCTTCAAACCAAGCTTGCAAATCGCCTCGCAATCCAGCCTGGATTGCTCTGAGGCAGCAGGAGAGGTAAGTTCAATGTACTCGACACCAAAAGCATCAAGTGCTTTGGCGATGGCGATTTTGGTTTTGGTATCGAAAAAGGCATTAGCAAATTGCTCTCCCTCTGCAAAATGTCACGACAAGCAAATCATGAGACAAACAGCAGGTACAACGGTTGTGGACCACTGACTGACCTCGAAGAGTGGACTCGATGATGTTGAAATTGGAGACGTTAGAAAGGAAATCGGAGGCCCGAGGTGCATAAGGATTTCTACGCTGCTCGTCGAGTAGAGACCGGTTGTTGTTGTTGGTGCCCCGTTTCAAAACTTTGGCAGGGGCAACTGATACCATGTTTTCGAGGTTTGTGTCAAGGACGGTGCCGTTCTGGCAAGAACACATTTTTGAGGATGGAGAGGGCTGAGGATGGAAAATCTGAGGACGATAGCCAATCCTCTTATAATCGCATCACGTGGGGAATTCATTTCGGCTGAATCTACGCGATTTCGGACGTTGCGTGCGAAGTAGCAAACCCGTGTGCATGGGGGGGGGGCAGCATCATAGCAAGACATCTTTGCAATAGCCACCTGTTGGATGTCCAGAAATAGGGTGCAAATCAATATTGACTGCATCCACCAAGTACTTTCAACACAAAAACTTTTGATTGCCTGCCACAAACGAGCGCTACCTCCATTCATGTTACAGGGTCCGATCCACTTCAAAACTGTCGTCGCTCCAAACTCGAGTCCAGCATTGGGAACTCACGAATCTATGTCGTGCGCTAACTCTCGCCCTTAGATTTTCGACTCTGCGGCACATCGCGCGGTGAAATGCGGGCGTTGGGAGTGAAATCGCTTTCTCAACATGCTAGGATCCCACTTGAAGCCGAGAAAGTAATAATGAACCTGTGAAAATTTGCTCCTCGAAGGAGAATGCCAAGGTCGGCTCAAAGAGACTGCTGTAAGCACGACCCCAACCTGAACATTGAAACTCGGTGTTCGAGTTGGGGCTTGACAGAAGAACTCGGGGATGATAGTTTTTTTTCTTTTTCCATGAAACGAGCGGGTTTCACGGCCACTGATGAGGGAACTGGCAGCCGCTGGATTCAAAAGCGAAAAATCATGTCTACACTAAAGCACTGCGACTCGACACAAGCGCTTTCGTACTCAACCACGGCATCCACTTGCCATGGATTGCCACCTGATGAAACCATTCGAGGCAGTCTCAATCAGGGGTGGTTTGGCGAATTCGAGTAATGACCCGATTTTGGCTGGGAACCGTCTTCCTTGTGCTGCGAGTCTTATGAATCGAGCCACCCTTCGGACATTGCAATGATAACTACTACATGTCCGATTGGCGGTGTCACAGATACATTCTTTGGATACAGGCATCATCCTGAGGAGGTTTCCGAGACTGAAATGACCTGGCAAGGCAAACTGACAAAGGAAGAAATGGCGCAGGCGGGCAACGGCCCAAAGACACAATCTACATGTGTGTACCAACTACGGCACCTTCTAAAATGTGCTTCAGTGTCGCTCTCACAGATTCTTTTGTTAGAAGGTGGTAGAACTTCACAATATTCGTCGAATAGGACTAAAGGACACGTCGCTCGCAACGTGTTTCTACGTGGACCCTTTCGCAGTTCATATCGCAATATGGTATCGCACACCTTTTGCATTTATAACTGCCCCAGTAGCTGCAAACGGAACACAGCATTCGTGGCGGGTAAAGCGGCGGAGGAGCTGCTGCAGTCAGATAGTTTGGAACGTCTGCGGGGAGGGCTGAAATGCCCTGGAACTTCATGTCAATTGAAGAGCATTGAAGGTCCAGCGTCGGAAAGGGATGCTCACAGACTCTTCGATAAGCGTATTGAGGTTCTTCTTGTATAACAAAGCCGTTCTAATGCTCATCGTCGACTTCTTCTTTCGTGCAGCTGGTGAAGTTCCGGGAATGACGAGGTTTGTCCGTTTGTCCGAGATGGTTTGTCTGGCACGACCATGCTTCGTCCCGCCTTCATCTTCGCCGTCGGAGGCGGATGCAACATTAGCTTCTGTGTAGTTGGATCTCTGTCCATTGTACTTGAGAACATATTGAGATCGGAGGGTACGCGAAGCACACCTCTAATTCATCTAAATGTCGCTTGGTCCTCTTCGCGATAATCTCGGGTGTTAAGGCCTGGGTTGCGAGGTTTACCTGACGAGCGACTGGAATAGGGGATCAGATATGTTTCCAATGATCTCTAAGGGAGGACGTACGCTGCTGCCTCCTCTTTGGAGGCATGGTTGCATAGTTAGACCAAAAAGGTGCCGGTGAGCGCTTGCTCTGAGCACGCCATCGTGATCCCAAACACTCGTCTACCCCACCCCCCATTCTATTTTCCCTGGTCTCCTTCATACCACCACCGTCCATTGGGCGGTCACTTCTGTGCGATCTCGAAATATTGACCAGTCTCCGGCAGTCCCAGTCTAACTTGGTTTTTTGATCAGCCCACAATTAGTCTTACGTCGCATAATTGGCCCTGGTACAACTCGGAAGCCCAATATCGATTCACAAAATGACAGCCAACCCCCCTCCACCAAAGCTGGCGTCCCTTCACGACCTCCCGACTCCAGAACCGGAATCGCCTCTACGTCCCCGCAAACCATACCGTTTCTCGACTTTATGTGCTACTGTAGAGAATCCAGGCATGAAAGATCAATATGGCAGTTCCTCTGTCCCTATATACCAAACGTCTACATTCAAGGGCGTAGGTGGGGAATACGACTACACAAGGAGTGGCAATCCAACAAGGAGTCATCTTGGTAAGCTCCAGCGTCTATCCGCGTCGATAAGATCACTAACTAGTTCCGACGCACTCGTCTCCCTTCTCGCCTAGAACACCACATCGCTAAAATATCGTCCGCGGCTCATGCCTTCGCCGTGTCTTCCGGAATGGCTGCCCTTGATGTTATTCTGCGTCTGCTCAAGCCTGGAGACGAGGTTATTGCAGGCGACGACCTGTACGGTGGCACGAATCGTTTGTTGGGGTACATCCGCTCCCACGTTGGGGTCACTGTCCACCACGTCGATACGACAGACCCAACCCCGCTCCATCGATACATTCACCCAGAAAAGACATCTATGGTACTCCTCGAAAGTCCGACCAACCCACTACTCAAAATCGTTGATCTTGCGACGATCAGCAAGGATGTGAAGGAACGCGCCCCGAACGCCATCGTTGTTGTAGACAATACCATGATGAGCCCTTATTTGCAACGGCCACTAGAGCATGGTGCAGATATCGTTTACGACAGTGCAACCAAATACCTGAGTGGACACCATGACCTAATGGCCGGTGTCGTAACCTGCAATCGGGATGACATCGCTAAGGTGGCCTCCTCGTGATAGGGAAACAATCCAAATACTAACAGACCTTCTCTCTAGCAATTGGCCTTCATAGTAAATGCTGTCGGAAATGCCCTCACACCGATAGACAGTTTTTTACTTCTTCGCGGGATCAAGACGCTAGCCCTCCGCATGGAACGTCAACAAACAACCGCCCAACTCGTCGCTGAGTACCTTCACTCTATGGGTTTTCAAGTCAATTATCCCGGTCTTCATGGACACCCTGGCCGAGACATCCATGTCCGCATCGCGGACGGCAACGGCGCTGTCCTGAGCTTTGAAACCGGTAGCAAGACTTTGAGTGAAAGTATTGTTGCAGGCACGCAATTGTGGGGTATCAGTGTCAGTTTCGGTTGTGTCAACAGTTTAATTAGTATGCCTTGTGTTATGTCGTAAGTTCCCCCTTACATTTATCCTCAGGCAATCTTGTAACAGCAAATTAATTCAGGCACGCCTCCATCGATGCAGCCACACGGGCGGCTCGCGGTCTCCCGGAGGACCTCATCCGGTTGTGTGTTGGTATCGAAGATCCACACGACCTTCTGGATGACCTGGAGCGCGCCCTACTTGCTGCGGGAGCGATTGGATTCGATCAACTCCAGAATAAATATGTGCGCGTTCAAGAGTCTGAGGGAACCGATGTCATCACTCAGGCTGTCCAGAGACTTGCTACTGGCGAAAATGATCTCGCTGATGAGGCCAGAGAATGGTTTGTCAGCTCACCAGGAAAGGTTATCCTGTTTGGTGAACATGCTGTCGTCCATGGAGTGGTGAGCATTCTGTGATTGATTCTTTCCGAGGGCTCTGCAAGTCCATGCTATGGGCCTGGTTTACTTCATTGCCGGACGCGCGGAGCGTCCGTTACAAGCATTTGACGATATCAGAGCCTCGACGGGGTTTCCACCGGCCACTCAACTCCGAATCTCATCCCACGTATACTGATTTCCGTTATCATAGACCGCCATTGCAGCCTCAGTCGACCTCCGGTGCTATGGTCTTGCGAGCCCTCGTCAAGATCGCCGTCTTTCGGCGCACTTCCATGATATAGGCAACTTCTACTATGAGTGGGACATTGCCACTCTCCCTTGGGATGCAGTGCCCGCGGGAGGGACACACCCGGAAGATCTGGATCAGAGACTCATCGAGGCCTTGCTTGGAGGGCCCCTGGGCCAAATCTCGGACGAGAAGAAACAGGCGAGGGCCGCGAGTTTGGCATTCCTCTATCTTTATATGAGCCTTAACAGGAGCGAGGAGCGGTAAGTCATCGTCCACTCTCTAATCTCACAGAGCCGCGGGGCTAAGATAACGGGGTTGTCCCTATTCTTCTGTTCTTCCGCTATCGCCCTGCCTACCCTCGTGGAATGAGTGGGTATAGCAGGCCCGCGTTCAACTTCAGTGCACGTGCGACACTCCCAGTCGGCGCTGGACTAGGTTCCTCAGCGTCCTTCTCAGTCTGCGCAGCAACCGCTACTCTCCTAGTACACCAGCACATAAGCATACCCAACCTTCCGGCACCAACAGACCCCACCACGGGACACGTCCACATTTCTCACCAAGGCCGGCGCGCCCTTCCACAACCAATCGCGGAAGATGTGAACCGATGGGCGTTCATATCGGAGAAGATCCTGCACGGAAACCCTAGTGGCGTTGACAATAGTGTGGCTGTGTTTGGTGGGGCGCTAGCGTATACCCGGTCTGGTTTTGCGAGAAAGAGCGGGATGGAGCAAATTCAGGGGTGGGTACCCAGTCTCACACCCCCCATCTAGTGAATGAGAAATTTACGGATGATCCCTTGACCTCTCTTCTCCTTGACAGGTTCAAATCTTTGAGATTCCTGCTTACTAATTCCAAGGTTCCCCGAGATACCAAGAAGTTGGTTGCGGGTGTTGGGGAGAAGAAAATTAATGTGGGTACTTCCTGAAATTGGTTCCATTAGCCGAAGTAACAACATTGAGGATATTGCTTGTTTCTAGGAACCCGAACTCGTAAATGGTATCTTGGACGCCATCCAGAGTATCAGTGATGAGGCAAGGAGGGCCCTAGCGGATCCAGACCTGCCTCGTGAATCTTTGCTTCAAGCTTTGTCGGTACGTAGTTGGCCATTACTAGCCACCATCGTTCACCAAATCCTCGGTGGGATCCTTACGCCCCTTCCAGGCACTTATCGACGAAAATCACGGCCACCTCGTGACGCTGGGTGTGTCACATCCGTCATTGGAGGCCATCCGATCCAGGACGGCTTCGCCTTATGGGTTACGCACCAAACTCACCGGTGCAGGAGGTGGTGGTTGTGCCGTCACCCTCCTCCCAGATGGTTCGTATCCTTTTTTCTTTTTTTTTTTTGCCAGCGTCATCCCGGCGGCAGCAACTAACACTGTTATGGCGGGTAGATTTCAAGCCTGAAGACCTACAGAATCTTGTGAACGATTTGATCCGCGAGAATTTTGAGCCTTACATCACCTCCGTGGGCGGTAGTGGGATGGGCATCCTGTCACCGTATCCCGAACATCGAAACCGGGACGCTTCCGCGTTGAGAGCACAGCATTCATTTTCGGACGGGCGCATTACACCACCTGAGACGCCATTGCCTGAGCGTCAGGGGGGCGGCGTGGATGAGTTGCGCGCTTCGTTTGAGTCTGGCCCTGTTGAGAAGTTGTCGGAGTGGGCGGATGGACTTGGGAGATGGTTGTACGTTTAAACTCTGGGTGGTGATAATGTCATTGTAGAGAGTATAGTATAACCTGCTGGGTCCCCCACTCTGCTTCGTTCGCCAGCTCCCAACAGGCTGTACCTACCCTTCCTTTTACCCTGGCGTAGCTTGGTTTTTCGTAATGTGTATCGTTTTGAGCGTAGTTACAAGTCGATGCAGATGACTCGTTTCCATTCGCAATTCTCTCGGCCTGATGCGCAACGCAACTTTGTGAGCAGGCACTCTAGCATTAATCTCATGGCATACTCGAATGTCAGCATCTCCTAATAAACCTCCAAGTTACATCCACACAGTGCACTGGGTTCACATTGAATTTTCGAGCGCTTGTACTCGCATACGATGTGTATACCGTCTAAGAATATGCTTGCCGAGCGACTGCCCGTTTTCGAGTATCTGCTGCCCAGTTCTGCACTTGGCGGATCAACCATTTGGCTCCACCCTCTGCCTTGGGGCCTGCTTGAACCGTCTCCGCTCATATCTCTGCCGTAAGTTCAATCTTCAATCTGGGGGCTTGGAGCTGATATTGCCGAGATGAACCTAGCCGCACCGGCCTTCCTGTGGCTTGTAATCCCTTTCTTTTTCCGGCATCCGTAAAATATAAAATAATAGGCTCGAAGGGGATGGCAACTGCGCCAGGGCGACTATGCCCCCACTGAATTAGAACAGAGATCCAGCTATGTCTCCTGACGCCACCTACTCCCACTTGCGCTTGTTCATTACGCTGTGGGAGAGATCACCTCCACACGAAGTTCTGCCAAATCCTGGATAAGTCACCATACGGTCTTCATGCTTCCGATAGATGAACGATATCTCCAACAAGGGGTAGCATCCCTGGTCTCCTAACCTTTTCACCCTCATACATCAGGATATCCAACCACTGCATGTAGATATTCAAGGGCAGGCCCTCGGTCCTACTTACTACTGAGAGTTCTGATCCGCGACTCGGAAGTGCTTCTGTCCGTATCTCACATCTGCGGGTGGCAACCTCATCCATGCACCCGGGAGCAATGGTGCGTGGGTTGTAGTCGAATAAGGAATCGAACCTCGACCTGAATCTCGGTCTCTCGTCTACTGAATCGCCCTCCCGCACATCGTGGATCTGGGTACGTGTTTTGGGAGAGGGGGGAAAGGATCCTATGATCTCTCTCCGTCTCTCCTCTGCGGAATCCTCAGGCACGCCCTTTTTAGATTGTATTGCTGACTGTCTGTTAGGCCGGTTGCCAGAGTGTGTGATGACCCACTCTAGGTGCGGAAATCTGTCCGGGAACTCTTGGCACAAATGGTACCTTTGCGTGAGGGGTCACCACCTGCCCTTCGTGCGCTTTCAAGCTGGGGATTACGCTTATGCGTCCGTGGTGTTGAGTGTTATTGACATTACTTGACCTCGACCCATAGCGACTACGATGGAAATCGGGATGGGCGTCCGATTCTCAGCTTCTGCGACGACTGGGGGACATGTTCTAAGAAGGACTAGCACTGCTGGAAGCCATCCAAGGGGATCGAGGATCATTGTTTCCTGAAACATTTCTCGACCTAGCCCCACCTCGTGGCAATTAGTTGCACAATGGATAATATCCATTATATAGCACGGAACGATTATGCTTCCACGCCTCGTGCAACCTTGCTCGCCTATCCCTAAAAACCTTCCCAAGTTTACGTTTTGCATGATATTTACTATTGTCAAAGTCTGTCGGCGCGCTAAGATGCCATGATTTCTGCGACTAGATCGACTCGAATAGGGAAATCTAGTTTGGTATAATGACCACTGGTGGGACGAGTGCAAGACAAGAGTCGGCCGGAGCATAGAATTAACCGCGGCAATACTAAGCATTTGAACCCAGTTTACCAGTGCATGCGTTCGAAACGAGGGGAGCGCTCGAATTGGTACATCTAGAATCTGTACGAAAATATACACGTGTTGTGAAGCCTATTGAATATGTAAAAGCATTGCGTAAATAGGATATCTATATCTATTACAATAAACAGTTTTTTGAAGGCAAAGAGACGAACTATACTATATGCTACATTATGCTAGCTTGGAGAGCTCAGGGGCCCATTAATCATTTCGAACACCTGGAGCCACTTGACCTTTTATTCACTCGGAATCCGAGTCGGAGTCGACCTCCTCGGGCACCTCGCTGGGCTTCAAGGTCAGAGTCAAAGTGCGTTTGATCTCATCATGTTCGTGGCCAAAGTAACGAGGAGACTCGAAACTCCATCTAAGGGAAGACTTGGGTAAGTAACCTTTCTCGACTTGTAGAACCGGGGGGAGGAGTAGGTGATAACGTACTCCATGTTTCCAACTATCCAGCTGCCCATTGCTTCGACGACCCGTGAAGCATCACCGCCGACGGTCGCCTGAAGCTCATCCCTGGCGGATAGATAGTCATTCATAAATTCCCGGCAGCGTTGCCCGATGTAATCGCATGTCTCTTGGAGGCCAATGTTGCGGTCCTTCATCAGGACAGTAACGACATTGTTTCCGGTGTGTCCTTTGATTGCTCGACATTATAAGAGTAGACATCCTGAAACATACTCGATCAACACCAGGGTTAATCATTCAAGTTATTTGTTAGACCCACATTAGCCCAGCAGACGTGGTCGCAGGCGGCGAGCCAAGCCTTTTTGAAGGTCGGGTGCTCGTACATCTCGTCGGGTAGATCAGTTCCGAGGATGTACTCGATGAGAGAGAGGCATAGCATGACGGCGCTGTTGTTTCGTCGAAGAGGGATGTACTGGTCGAGGGTGAGGACCTCCCCCGCCTCCCGAAGCTCAGCTTCTCTGATGACACAGCTTGAGTATGACTCTGAGAGTTTGATAAAGCGACGAAGGTGGTTAGGGCCTGCGAGCCGGCCAAAGCGGGCTCGGAATCTAAGACTCTGTCAGTCTCTCTCAAGGTCAAATGCGAGATCCCCTTGATAGACTTACTCTCTTGTGATCGTTGCGACTGCCGAGCCATCATCCCAGGTCGGATTTCTCATTGCTTCGGCAAAGCTGGAACAAGTGTTGTTGGCTTCTTTGCCGCTCTGTTCGTCGCTTATCTCATCGACAACAAATAGCACATTGACCTATTGAAGGGATGTATTGCGTCAGCGTACGGAATATGTGAGTCTAAAAAAAAAAAACTCACAAAGTCGCAGGTTGTCCTGAATTGTTCATAGCCTGCGTAGCAGTATACGTGCGAGCAGAGCAGCTCGTTCAATCCCTGGATAAAGTCGGCGCGTTTCCTGTTGGTGAAAATGTTGAAGGAGTTGATCCAAGCCCGAGACTCTGCCGCTGCGTCTCGGTAATGGGGATTTGTGCCATCCTTGAGGGGGCAGTCGATGAGGAGATCGGGAATGTGGAATTGTTGGAGGCGAGACATGACTGAAAAATCTGAGAGGCTAGGAGAAAACTTGCTAGAGGCGAAGCGGGTTCACTTGGGTTGTGGAACTACCTCGAGACAGTCCTAGTCTTTTATACTTGGGCACCGTAGAATCTTTCGCCGATTTAGTTGGAAGCTGACTTGGTGTACATTGCGAGATTGGGTGCGCATTACTGTACGGGAAGAGCTGGATCTGAAGATTCAGCATTTCAAACTATCGGACTGCCCAAACCGCTTAGTCACTGCAAGCTGGGAGATGAGATCTCATACCGGTAACGGGGGGTGGTGGGATGGGGTTGCAAAGAGCGGGTCAGAATGGGGACCGGGAAAATGAAAGTGCTAAAGCTGGCACCCGCGAGATGACGCAGGTTGATAGTCCGGTCAATGGCTGGCTCTGCCATTTCGTGTTTCCTCCGAGTCCGCAGCGGAGTGCGACTCTTTGCTACTGAACGGTTTGTTTTTGGGAAAGGCCTTTCTGCGGCGACCCTTGTTCCTCGATGAATCGAGATCCCGGGCCACGTTTCCAGGCAAGATCAAGGCTGAAGTACCGAAGGTTAATCGGAACCTAATCGCCGCTATACACCTCTCCATTGTCTAATATTGAACAGAACGACGGATGCAAGAACAAGAAACAAGTTCGATGTTGGCGGGAAGTTACAGCTCATTGTCCGGGTCAATCGGCAGAACCACCTGCAATGTGCGATTTTTATTTCCGGACCGACCTTGCATCATATCAAGACACATCTGACAAAGGTTTGACATCACATTCTAGCTCTATCTCGCTAAGAAATTGATCCAGGTACCTCGTTGCAAACGATAACGAACCGAGATGTACCAGCTGATCATCGTGCTCGAAACTGGTTCAGAGCCTGGCGCTTGTATGATACCAAGGACGCCCACCTCATTCTGCAGAGCATAATAGCTTGTTTGTCAACGATCTTAATATCTGACTTCCCGACGAACCGTTATCCATCGTCTCCTCCGCGGTTATAGGACTACAAAGATACCGACAGCACCATCTGCACGCGTCTAAACTCGACTATTTGGATGACACGACCCCCGTGGAGTACCTGACAAACACACATCGAAGAAGCAGAATCCTGCCAGCCCTCCCCCTCCACCTAGAAGGTCCTGTGGGAAGCCGCTACAGACTCAGGAGCGAATTCTGAGGAATGAATCCGGAAGCAGAAGAGATAAGATAGTGTGACTCAATATGCCTCGATCCCAACTTTTGCATTGTTTTGTCGATATCGGGGATACGTTCTAAAAAAAAATCATCAATCCATATTTTTGGGAGTATCGACCACCAAGCGGCGAAGGGTGCCTTTGGTGTGTTTGGAAAGCGCGTGTGGAGACTGGAGTTGACCTTGATAGTGCCGCTGAGCTTAGAATGATAACGTGGGTGCCCGGAATATTATTCTTCTCGGCAACCAAATATCAAATACAAACGGCATCTCCTCACCTCTCCGTGCGGGCAAGGAGCGGTGATGCGGCATGAAAGGAGTCCAAGCTCGTGTCTGTGGGGTCGTGGGTGCACCACCCTGAACTCTCGAGTCCTCCGGTCCCCAAAATGCCGGGTTGGCCCAGAGAAAACATTTTTGTAGACACTAGCATAGACGTCGGTGATCCTCTCCTCGGGTGCTGAGTTCGGGCAGCCCGGATACGAATAGTCTCATATGCCCGAGACAGAAGAAGGGAAGGGGAGAGTGTTGACCAGGAGGGCTCCTGGGCGCAAGGACTTGTCCCACTCCTTTTACTTTCTAGTCGTTGATTCGTCCGCACAGCTGTCAGGAATGTTCGGCTCTAGCACTATCGTGATGGGCTTGTATTAGACTCGCCGTGGTGGTCGCGAAGCACATACACACAACTTTGTCAATGGTCCAAGTGGCCATTGTGATTCCATATACACGGCCCTCTTGTTACTTGATGTCAGTGTTCACAGAGGCTGCCACAGCTCAAGTGCTTAAGGGTGCCCGCGGGGAAGTGAGCAACCTCGAGCCGGACGACAGTTCTCCACGAGAATAAGAGGAACCAAGGTAGCTCTGGAACTGCTCTCTAACAAATTCTTACGTAGTAGATGATGTTAAGGAGGCGCCCTCTACACGACCTGTATACCTCCCCATGACTCATGACCCGATGTATGCGCTGGAGCTAGAACCCCAAAATATTGTTCCGTAGGTGAACGTTCTGGTCTTGCATGTTATCATATCTTAGGTTTCAACGGGGTGGCATTGTAATCTGTAGCACTCCGCAGATGTCGATGTATACCGTACTTCACGTGGACTATCTTCCCCATTCTTCGAACCATGATCCCGAGGAATTCCGGCGGAACGCAAGTCTAGTACATACTAGTCAGTCCCTTCGTGCGACTAGTTTAGTTTACGGACTGAATTTCTTTATGTTTGAAGAACTCGAGAGGTGCGGATAACCTCGGTGATTGGGTGGGGACATGTCGACAATGAGGCTTGCCGGTGATCGAGCTGATCTTTGGTAAATAGGTAACGCCCTCGAATTGTTCGTGCTTAAGCTCATATTGCCGCATCGTGCCCTGGAGGGCCTATTATCCTGACGTCTCTGGGGAACCGGAGGTGTGCACGACGGAGTTGCAGGTATCGGACGGACTAGGAAAAATTCCTGCCCTGTTATCAACTCGAGGGGGGGCAAGGGAGATCCAAACGAGTGGGGCTTGCGCACTCCTGGATATACTGGTCTAGCAGGAGAGCTTGATCGCGAGGTTTATGAAATGGCGGGGCTTCTTCCGGTCCTGAGGAGCGTCTGCCAGGGGTTGAGTAAGATGAACCAGAACTCTAAAGAGGTTCTAATCGCTGGTAGTTGTGTAGGCACATGTCGATGTGAGCGTTCGAAGATCCGGGCTGGAGATAATGAGACGTAGGTCCCGCAGCCATGGATGCCTCGGCATACTTGAATGAGAATGGTAAAGTATCCAGTTAAGCTAAAGGCTATAGGGAGATTCTGAGCCATGACCGTTGGTCCAATAGTGTTCAATATAAGTTATACATGCGTATAATGAAGAGCTGAATTGACAGGGAGAAGGAGAAATGATACGAAAACCACACTACTCATGTCACATCAGCCAGTAATCGTAGGAGTAAAGCGACGAGTCAGAAGCATACGCGATAACTGGCGTATCGCCCACTCGTTTCACTTGGTCTTGTAATCTTGACTACCTGACCCCGCCGTAATCCATAATACCGCGCCACTGGATCCGCCAACTGAATGCGCGGTAATTGGGTCTCTTTCAGACGGCTGGTGATACGCAAGGTAAGAGGTCCTTGGATACGCCGACGACTAGATTGCTCACTATTTCTCTAGCAAGAGTTTTTTCTCTTCCGGTGTCAAGACCTCGTGCCGTGGTACCAGAGTATGGTGAACGATGTTGACAAGCAGGTCGGCTTCTGAGAATTCCTCGAGTCGATACTGTGCAGACATCGCAACTATAACCTGAAAGAGCATCGCGATTCGCGTTTGGTAGTGGATCACGAAGCGGATAATCCTCTCACCTTGCGAGCTGAGGGTGTCATATTTCCGGGGAAGACGATGATGCCTCGTTGAATTGACTTTTCCTCGAGAATACCAAGAAGCCTGGAATCTATGAATGAAACCATTTATGTCAAAAGCTCGCAAACGGACTCACTTTCGCATAGTTTTGACGCCCACACTCTTCTCATCTGTGAAATATACAAAGATCTGGTCGGTCGGGTTCGTTCGAGAGGTCGTGTAGAAATTGAGCTGATTGCGGCTTCCATTGCGGAGTATTATCAGGTGTGCCCCGGGGAATAGGGAATCAGGACTCACTCCACTATACCGCTGTTGTTAGCGTAGAGATCGCGAAAACGTTGCAGATCCATATGAACTTCCTCGTCTGATACCAAGAAACCCTAATGCAGGTGCACGTCAGCGTTACACCAAGAGTTGGTACTGGCGAACCCACTCTATCCCTGACAAGTTCGTGTATCGTCCTGTTAACTTTCCATAGTTTTGCAGTCTCGTCGACGTCCCCCATGGCTAAAATGAACAAAGTATGACTCGTGCAGTTGGTCAGAAAAGTAGCAAGTAGTTCAAACTCCGATCATACTCTACCTCTACCCTTACAGCAAAGTACTGTACTTATGGCTCCTCAACCCGGCTCATCAAATGGCGCATCCATGCAGACCACTGTTGCACTCAGTGGTTCCCTGATGGTACGACTACGTGGATGATGTGACCTGCTGATATTAATTGTGGGATTATAGGCCAAGTTTAAACCTGCCAAGATATTCAAGAACGCCATCGACCCTCCAACGCCTGGAGGTCAGCGAGCAGCTAATGGTCCAAAGCATATTACGGGCATGTCGTTTGACGACAGGGGGGACCAAATTGTCATTGCCTCAGAGGATGAAGCTTTCCGTCTCTATAATTGTAAAACTGGCAAGCAAGTTCTTTGTTGTGACTGCCAAGGTCTATTCTAATCGACTACTCCAGACACGTAAAGACTGTGCACTCGAAGAAGTATGGTGTGGATTTGCCTCGGTTCACGCACAAAAACACGGCCATTGTCTATGCATCGACAAAAGAGGATGATACGATCCGTTACCACTCACTGCACGACAATAAGTATCTTCAGTACTTCAAGGGTCACAAAGGAAGAGTAATATCCCTGGAAGTGTCGCCCGTAGATGATGGCTTCATGTCTGGATCGATGGACAAAACGGTCAGGCTGTGGGATTTGCGGTCGCCGACGTGTCGAGGACTCTTGGCTTTGCCTTCCTTCCCCATCGTCGCTTATGATGCTTCCGGCCTAGTCTTTGCTGTCGCCGTCAATCACTACTCCCGTGTTCTGTTATATGACCAAGCCAATTTTGACAAAGCCCCGTTCCTAACCATCACACTGGAAGATCCAACACTTGCACTCATCAGCTATCCTCCTCGACCGATTTATATGACATCTCTCTCTTTCTCCTCAAATGGAAAATACATACTAGTCGGCTGCTCGGGAGATGCGCACTATGTATTGGATGCATTTGAGGGGCATCTACTCGCCAAGCTGGAGGGACACCTCGGTTTGGAGCGCAGGAATCTGGCTTCCCCCCCTAGCATCGAGCCTTCCAAGGGAAACAGCGGTGAAGAAGTGGGCTGGACACCCGATAGCAAATATGTAGTGGGCGGTAGCTTGGACGGGCGAGTACTGGTTTGGGATGTACAAAATCTGCCTCAACGGACTGGACCAGTGGATTTGAAGGCACACCCTCTCAGGCTACCGCCAATGGTCGCGCTGGATGGGCATCCTGGGCCTTCAAGATGTGTAAGGTTCAACCCCAGGCTGACCATGATGTGTAGCGCAGGGGCTGAATTGGCAAGCGTCATCGTTTCCTCATTTTCCCTAGCATTCCTGACCAACAACCATAGGCTTTTTGGCTGCCAGACCATAGCATGGACACCGAAGAGATAGCGCGGGACCTGCTCAGAAAGAAGACCTCGTCATGATATCGGGAACAATACATGCAGACTTGTGTTACTCGGGTGCTCAAACACTCGACGTTGAGGCCTCTCGACGACCTCACCATGACGAGTACATGTAATATTACTTATACATATGGGATAAAATACACCATTTCACTCATCTTCATGATGGATCTGAGGATTACTACTAGTAAAGCTATCACTACCACTCATCCCACTGCTGATATTATTTTAACCGAGTGTTTAAATTTCGAGTCCTTGGGCTAGCTCTGATACCCGTCATTTTAACTTCGGGGGGCAAATCTACTACCCGTAGAATGTGCATATCCCGAAAGCGCAGAATTATAATAACTTTGCAGATCATGAGAGCACGTGATGTCTTCGATCACGTGTATAGAAGGGGAGGACGATGTGGACGTGGCAAGCATCCTTAAGACATATCCACCCCCTAACGGTTTATTCGTCAACTCGGTTCGTGGTCTGCTATGCGTTTCAACAGGCTCTTCTCTGTTGCATTCTCTATCACAACGCTCGTCGCTTCGGTCGTCGCAGGTACCGCCCAATACCATTCTGCACTCGGCTCAAAAGCAGCTAACCTGTGTCACAGCTGAAGTGGAGGAAATCGCTGAACCCGAAATTGTCGTGACTGCCGCATTCCCAGAAACCAACGTTTTCAATCGTGCGTCTTCTATCTTTCACCAGAAGCGTGTGCACCTATCCTGACTCATCGGGGATGTCGCCACCAACTCTTTAGATGTTGTCAACGGAGAGAAGAATTCGCTTACTCTGACTGTGGAGAACAAGTCGGATCGTAACGTGACGTTACTTGGCGCATCCGGGTCCTTGCACCATCCTGACACAGATGCGTTGATAAAAAATGTGCGTGGGGTTCGTTGTGGCGGGGGCGTGGTCGACTAATGGGGTCCCCATTGACAGCTTACCTCTTTGGATTATCGCATTCCCCTTCTTGAGGGTGGTGAGATCAATCTTCCTTACGTCTTCTACAGCGAGTAAGTGCTTGGTGATCGCTCTATATCAAGTAGCACTCACCTCTCTTCTAGGTTCAAGGTACTTGATGTGCTCCGTCGTACGGGCAACTATTTTTAAATGTCTCCGATCAGACTGGTGATACTCGATTGAAATTGTGGTTGGAACACGGATACGAGGTTCGACGCCTTCTTAGTCATTATCACTCGAACTATTGTTCATGGATTGTCCTTTAGGATCGCAAATATCGCGTTTCCGCGTATGACTCCATTGTGACTATCGTGGAGCCCGACATTTCTTGGTTAGACTGGAAAATGTATGTTCATCTTTTCTCGGCCTCTAATCATATTTTGCTGAACAAGGTATATCATACAGGTGGTCGACCTATCTGGTCGTCACTGGCATTCTTGGCGCCCTCACCTACTTTGCATACCTCACCTTTGTCCCTCAGCCCAAGAGACGCTCTAGGAAGCCGGCTCCCACTGTTAGCTCGCCGATTGGCACCGTCACTGCTACTGGTCCTGGGGGATATCAGGAGGAGTGGATTCCAGAACACCATTTGCGCAAGGGCAAGAAAGCTAAAAAGCAGGCTGGTGCTGCCGAGTGGAACCAGTGCCGACGAGGTCAGCGGCAATGAGGGCAAGAAGAGGAAAGGGCGCAAGTGATCAGTGTCGTTCGTTGATCGCTGCATTGTATACTCAAAATATCTAATGCTGGGTTACTAGTATTTAATATCATCCTCTGCATGATGTTTCGTTTACACTGACTGCACGTAGTGGTGACCGTGTTTGAGGACAGTACCTCGTATTGGTGACATCCGAGAGCGTCAATGCATCCATGATGTCACCCCAACTTGACCTCGTTGCTTTGTGGCGCGTCGAACTTTGTGGGGTTTCGCTACATACGAGAATGATCGGACCAAGGCTTCAGACAAAGTGCCTTCGGCTTCTGGGGCAACCCATGTGTAATCGTCTTTTTTCTGCTGACCCTGAGCACAATTGATTTTCGGTTTCAACGCCGCATTGATTAAGTAGGGCAAGCTGTTTCGGTACCGCATCGGTTTACCCGGGCTGCTGTATTTTCCACCCCCCCACTTGCTGTATAGCACAGCTTGGAAGATAAACGGCCCTCCAGGAAATGTGAGCACTGGCTCAGCATGCTCCGCCAAGGAAGAACAACAGCCCTGGGGCCTTCTAGGCACCTCACTTCCTCCCAATGCCCATTGACAACGTGAGCGGAATTAGGAGACCTAATCCGGAGGCGGTGTGTGTTATGCCACGAGAACATATTTCCCCCTTGGTTGTTGATCTGATTGTCAAAAGCCCGTTCAAAAAACCTGATATGAGCACCGCATATGCTCTTGAATAATCTTATTATAGCCCCGAGATTGTAGTCAGAGCTAAATGATGTGTGATGAGGGTGCTCAGAGCTGATGGTTACAATTCCAAGTCAGTCTGAAGTGGATTTACATTGAGCACTAGTGCAACGCCCTCCTCAGCGGCCTATTCCATACCTATATGTAGTAAGTACAGACAGGGGCTTGTATCTGGCAAACGATGGGCAGAGTTCTGGTGGAAGAGAGTGATGGCGGCGACAAGGCCATGATAGATCTGTTTGGCTGTGCTTGGCAATGCGCCCTTAATAGTCGGTTTGATATTATGCTTGCTGTTCCTCCCACTTCTTTCTCTCTCTCTCTCTCTCTCTCCGTCTCTGTACATAACTTATCGCACACATGGCCACAAACGCTGCTACTAGAGTAAGTGTCTTCCTCGCAAACCTCCTCACCCTCCCCTCCTTTCGGGCTCTGGGGAGAGCCTCTCTTCTCTTCTGTCCTTCCCAGAGATACAAGGTCTGACAGTGTGTGGGTAGGCTCAGTTCTTGAGGGAGTACAAGCTCGTGGTTGTCGGTGGAGGAGGTAGGTCACTTGCATCCAACTCTTTGTGGGCGTTCTTGAATGCGTGGATAGGCGTCGGAAAGTCTGCGCTGACAATCCAGTTCATCCAAAGTCACTTCGTCGACGAGTACGACCCAACCATCGAAGGCACGTCTACTGGTGTTATCTTACCTCTTCCTAAAGCATACTAAAACCCTTTGACCAGATTCTTACAGGAAACAGTGTGTTATTGACGACGAGGTTGCCCTCCTTGACGTCCTCGATACCGCTGGTCAGGAGGAGTACGGGTGAGTTTTTTTTCCCTGCCTTCCGACAAAACTTCTCGCCCGGCGTGAATATCTATGCCTCACCTCGTGGCTCACGTATCGCCCGATTCGCTCTAGCTTTTATTTTCTGCCTAGCCACGAGGCATCAACTCATTCTTCCCTTTTGATCACAATTCTAACTTCTATGGATGGACCCTGGTGACTTACCATTGTATTCCTCCTAGCGCCATGCGAGAACAATACATGCGCACCGGGGAGGGTTTCCTTCTAGTCTACAGCATCACTTCGCGCAACTCGTTTGAGGAAATCAGCACCTTCCACCAACAAATCCTCCGAGTCAAGGATCAGGACTCCTTCCCTGTGATTGTCGTTGCGAACAAGTGTGATTTGGAATATGAGCGCCAGGTCGGAATGAATGGCACGTACTTGACATCTATCTCCGGATATCCCCAAGGGTGACATAGGCAACATTTTACAGAGGGTCGTGACCTCGCGAGGCACTTTGGCTGCAAGTTCATTGAGACCTCGGCCAAGCAGCGGATCAACGTTGACGAGGCATTTACCAATCTCGTTCGGGAAATCCGGAAATACAACAAGGTCGGCCAACCATAATCTCCTTCATTTTCCTGGCCTGACTCTCGGGCTGTCTATCCTAGGACCAACAAACGGGCCGCCCTCTCCACCAGGGTGGAGGTGTTAGTGGTGGCTACAAAGAAAACGAGGGTGGAACAGGACCATGCTGTGGCTGCGTCATCCTCTAAAGGAATTCGGCATATACAGTAGTCGCCCCACTCCGAACATTTCATCACATCCGCCACATTCGTCCACGATACCTTGCTTAATCTTGTTTACCCTGGTCCCTACCACCTTTATTACCGGAACTTATAAAGGAAAAACGCATTTTCAGAAATTTATTGTGTATATTAGATAGATCATGAAATTGTCACCGCTGTCTCCTGTCTTTCCTGCCTTATCCTCTGGAATGAGGTGGAAGGTGCCAATAATAGGGTCCTCTGCTTTTTTCAGTAGAGTTCGAGTATGCCCAGCCAGGCAAAGGGACTAAGTATCATTCCTAGCATGCTTTTCTTTTTCACCTGTCCGACCTAAGATGACATGCTTAAACCTGGACTTGAGGTATTCTTACCTTGAACAGTGGGTTCAATATATTCATCATTGGTTATCCCAATTGAATCAACCCCAAGTTCGTATCTTCCTGCTGCCCCACTGTTTCCACCAAGAAGAGATATACCGATACTCCGTATCCTCTCCTTGTACATTTCTATCTGCGCATCAGACACCTCACCCGAGTTCGTGCGGACGAAGCTGTCGAGCGGAATCTAGCGTTCACCCAGAGGTTTAGACCACACGAATGCATGACACACGACGAGCAGGTGAACACGCACATAAATGTCTTCCCAGGACCCATCACGTCGCTTGAAATATAGTCGATGCTGCCATAGGTCGGTGGATATAGGCCCGTCGGTCTGGATGTTGCAAAAGTAGGAATTGTGTGTTGATCCATCTCCTCCCAGACGCAGACGGAGAGTAAGGTACCGATGGTTCGAAACGTCTTCCGTCAAGTCCCCGAATAACGTTGGCCGTTTCTAGTAATCCAAGGAACGGGAGCATTCTCTCAACATGCGACATGGGGTGGGGGCGAAACGGCCCACGCACGAACCTTGTTTCGAAGCCCAGCGTACCCACCTCTCAGCCTTCCCTCTAACCCGGCTCTCACACCCAACCGCATGTCACCCCAAAACACACCTGTAGCCGTTCGTCCTATAGACGCGTTGCGTTCCGGATGCTGATCAAGCTCCAGATGCACTGTTGAGGTCCCGCCAATGTCCACGTCACACCCTGTTGCGAACTGGTCAATGTCGGCCTGGGAGTTGAATGTGAACAATGTGCGGGGTGCGCGTGAGGGTGCGTCTGTGCCCTTCATGAGGAGCACTATGTATGAGCTCTTTTTCAATGCTTTCTGTGTGGGGACATTGTTCAGAGAGAGAAGTGCGTACTGCGCATGGTGTTGTCGCGAACGACCTGCACGGATCTGTTGAGGAAGAGAGACAGTTGAGACATGGTCGTATGTATAATGCCAGTGATCAGCTTGACTTCGGGGTCTGATTACATCATCCCTACTCAAATGTCCAATGCATTATTAAAACCTTAACAAGTCCATTCCATCCTCGTGAGTCCAGCTACACAAATATATGTACAACCTTAAGGTCCACCTTTCAGAAAAAATGTCAATCAAGCCTTGCCCGGCCAGCCTTTCAGAAAGATCGCGGCACAGGCGCCACAGGCGGGCGACCAGCACCACCGAACACGCTGTTAGCAGACGCATTTCTGGAGAGCAGCAAGGGACGTTGGTTGAGCGATGGAGAAGCAGGCAGGAGCTGGTTTTGTGAGTACGGTGAGGTACTTGGACTCGATACTCCAAGCACCAGGGGGCGAAGTCCGGTCACAGGGCTGGGGAAGGCCGATGTAACTGCACTCAACAAGGGTTTGTTCAATGCCGGTTGATCCCCAGACCAGGACTGGGAAATGCGATGTGCAGCCCATTGCTCCCGATCACCCAAGGCCCCCGCAGAGGGAGGGAACGGTCTGCGAGCCATGGGTGGGGTAACGGGAGTCCAGACACCTTCGGGGGTAATGATAGGTGACCGCGACGGAGAATGCATTGGACTATTGCTTGAGACCGACAAAGGAGAGGGTGAAATATTGCGACGCGGAGGAGCCGGGAGACTCTTTTGTGATGTATCCAAGCGTGGTAGGCTAGCTATACTTCCTGCCGCTGGTGACTTCTGGACAGCAGGCGCAGGCATGGCGAGCATTCTATTTAGCTCATCTATCGGCGTGATAGGGCGACTTATCGATGGAATGCTGCTGACACTCTGAGCACTTTGACCCCGTGCATGGTACATGGGTAACAAGCTTCGGTCTGAAGCTTGAGAACCCGACCTCGCGTGATTCTCGGTGGGAGGAGGCTGGTACAAGGGAACGGGAAAACGATAGTGATCAATTCTTGCTTGTAGAGTAGATCTCTTGTCCTCATCGTAAGACCTCTTTTTGTCCAGGAAGTACCCGGTAGGCCCAAAGCTATCCATGGTTTTGCGGTTATCGTTCAAGGTTGTGCGTCCATCAAAAGCAGGCCCCAATACCCGGAAGGTGTTATAGAGCAGTAGGACATTGACGACACCTATACGGCATTGGTGATTCGTTGTGAGCGGTAGATATGTAGTGACCCACCGAGGAGGAACCAGCATACATAGGCAAACACCATGGCGTTCCAGGCAATACGGAAGCCGGATATATTCAGAAGACGCATTACAGAGTAGGGAACCAAGAGAGCAATATAAGCTGTGTGCAAAGGTCAGTACTCGAATGATTTGTGTACAAGGAAACCCATACCAATAGGATACCTGATCGCAGGTGTGATGAGGGAAACCCGTATACCATACGGCATAAAACACATACCACAACATGCTCCTAGCAACACGAGCAATGAACCGATGGTAATTCTCCATATCTCCATCCCAGCGGGCTTTAGGGTCCAACGTCAGCTTAATGCCGCCTTTGATCATCAAGGTGCCGCGTAAAACAAGGAAAATCAGAGAATACAAGAAAGCAGCAAGGAATGAAGCAATGAAGATCTGAGGAGGTTCATTCAGTAATGATGCAAGACTAGAAATATAGACCCAACTTGCCGGAAGTAGGTGGAAAATAAACTGAAGTTTCGGGAATATATCACGGACGCCACACTGACAACCCCGATGGGCCGTAAACGAAGCCTTCAGGTTGTCGAAGAAGGAATGGAACGCCAGCTAAAGCACGCATTAGGTTTCAAAATCATGACTCACCAAGGGAAGACCCACCAGCGAGCCCAGCAATTATCCACCCGATGATCATAGTGGGGAGGGAAATCAGAATCGACTGCCTCTTCTTCAACACCAATGAATTGAACGTATGTACTGCGATCGCAACCGTAAAGTACGCCGATGACCAGTTCCCCATCTGCATGATGAATGCTATCACGTCCTTCGTTAAGCTTCTCTGATTGCTTCAACAGGAAGTCCTAAACGCTTACCTTGTGCTCGACAGACCCCGCCTAGAGCGGTCATTAGCTTCAATGAAGTGTAAACGAAGAAACGAGCCTACTTACCATCCGTTACGCCGTTCTTCAGCAACCATGTAAATCCAATGAGCCCAGCGGTACTACTTAGAATGTTTCCAACGAGTAAACACGCCGCATAATTTCCTAGCTGCGTGTGGAAGAAAACATATTCCTGGGATTCCGGTACCTCAGACATCCATAGCTTCCTAAGAGCCAGCCACATGATTCTGAGAGCGACGAACACCAGCGCCACTATCGAAAGGATCGCAAACACATTAATAGCCTAACGCGGATGCCACAGGGGTAAGCGCATGATTTGCTTTTTCAAATAATAACTCACAATAGCGCCCGCATGATGACTAGGGGGAATAAGAATGAATTCTCCTTCGGCCATGGTGGAACTCGTTAATCTGACGCAAAAGCAAAACCGTAATATCCACTCCCAGAAAAACGGTAAAAATTTGGAGAACGGTCGTCCTGCGCCAAGGTCGTCAATGGTATGGATGTGGCTCCCCAAAGGGATCTACAGGAACCGGTCCAGCGGAAGAACGAATGAAAACGGAAAGGCTGGCGAAAGGAGGGACTCGAAGAGAGAACGAAACCTGTGTCCGATGCGTGTGCTTCCTAGAAGAGCAATGACACTGTGTGTAGCTGTTTGCCCTGAGATGACATTTTTCGGTGATCGCTCCAACAGACTCATTTGACAACCCCATTTGATTCTTGATGCGACCTTGGCAACGAGCGACCGTGTTAGCCAAGAGGTCTACCCTGTTCTTCCTCCTCCGCATACCGCAGATAGCCTTCACAACCATCAATGATCGAGCGTGCAGCTAACCATTACACATCAGGTCTGTGAAAATATAAATAAATTAGGAATATCTCACACATAGGGCGGCAAACAGTCTGACATTACTTCTTTGAAAAATATTTCTCAAGCCCCTGCAGTTCCTTTCGACCTTTCTTCCCCCGAGGTTTAAATCCAGTTTTCTTGGACATTTTTTCCGGCGAGGCTGGTTCATCAGACTCTTTGGCCAGGTCCTCAGCAAAGTGGAAATCTTCGTGTTCCAACCGGATGCCCGCTAGTGCTTCCTCGTGATTGACATCAATACTTGACAAGCTCTCTGGGAGATTGAATGTCTTGCCACAGCGTGTACACGTCCACTGCAGGACATGACTGCTTGATTGATGATCTCCAATTTGTTCATGTGCCCGAGTACCATCTGCAACATCGACTCCATGATTGGGTCCTCTCGCAGAGGAGTCAGTTGCACTCGGGACTTCATCACGCGATCGTTTCTTTCCAGAAGCCGGCTTGAGAAATCCTTCAATACTTTGCTGCCCTTGCTCTGCAACATCGATCCCCGTGAACGCTAGTTGCACCGAACTGACATTAATTGTCGTGTTCGTGCCAACGAGTTCTTTCCACAGCTTGTCACCGGCATTTGCAATAACATCAACCGAGAGTTCTCGTACAAATGGGAACGGTGCTTGTTTCGACCGCCCCGCCTCATAACCTACCAAAGATATCAACCTCGTTCAGAGCCAAGATCGCCAATAGGAATACCTTTTCGGGCGTGGAGGACAATAGTCTTAGGCCACAGATTCGGGTTCGCCTGCCTAGCATCACTTAAGCGCAGGGCTAGTTCTGCAGCGAGCACTCTAATCCAATGCTGTCCCTCGGCTGCTTTCTTTATGGGTTTTGGGAGATTTTTGGCCGCGAGCATGCTCTTGTTCACTGAGGATTTTTCTTTGACTGTCGGATATAACATTCACTGATAAGCCTCTGAGCAACATGTGTGAAACATACCCTCAGCCCTATCAATACCCCTATTCAATGGACAATGAAGCGTGATCCCATCTGATGCACCCTAACATGACATACCGAAGTACTTCATATACCCAAATGGCATTCTCTCCAAATTTGTGTTGAATCTCCTCTGTAATAACTTTAATGAAACTCTCATACTAGAAAAGGAAAAGTAGGGTACCGAGAGATATCGTCCTGGAAACCTGGTTGACGAGACGGTGTATGTTTAGCGTAGAAGTTTCAGAACTCACAACAGATCTCCGACGGTGGACGCATCATACTCTTTGGCCAGTGCCGAGCCCAGTTTACCCCCCAAGAACCGGATCTGCGAGATGGCGAACAAGATTAGATAGTGTTTCAACTGCATCAAACAGATACCTTTTGGAACGGGAGCGGCCTCAAATAGGAGGGTATAGCCTTGTTTCGCAATATGCTCTTCATCGAGATATTTTAGATCTAACTCGCTATTGATTTGAATGAGCCTTACTTGGCTGTTTGGCTTTCTGTATGAAGCAGTCAACTAGAAACGCAGATTCGGTTAGACAAAACCGCGGCCCAGGTTGACAAAGCGAGGGTGAACCTTTGCAAGGAATTTATTCCGTGCAATGCCCTAGTAATTATACCTGGTCAGGCTTCAGCAATCATCTGGAGGATATTGCAGAGACTCACAGCCGAAGTAGAATATCCCATCTCTCTCACTCTCCCCCTCGCCTTGTCCATCAGCTCAGCAGCTATTGACAAAGCAACATCATGCCAAGTGGTGGCATACTCTTCGTCTTCACTGGAACTGTCCTCAGGGTCGACATCTCGCTTCTGTCCGGATGATATATTGCTTGCTTCTCCTTTCACCACCTCCCCACTCTTGTCCGCCCCTCCCTCTTTCTCTTCCCCCGTTTCCTTGTTTTTCGCTAATGACCCATCGAGCGGTACCACAAACCCAAGACCCTTCCACTTCACCAAAGGAGGAGGGGGCAACGGCGTATCAGCACCTGTCAGGGCATCTTTTGGTATCTGCGCGAGGTAAGGGTACCTCTGCACCAAAATCTCCTTCACAGCCTTTGTGTAATCAAAAAATGCTTCGTCAATCGATGCCTTCTCTACACCACAAATAACCACATTTTCAGTACATGACATCACAGATTCAATGGACTCAGAAGAAGAGAAACCCACCGATTTCAACGGACCCAGGCAAACTCTCCTTGAACCAATCCGCAATTCTCGCACTCTCCCTTCTATAATGATCCAACGATACCTTATGCGTATTCGTATCCACATCCTCCCAATATCCCGGCTCCTTATCCCCCTCCCGATAGGTCGCCACATGTACCACTTTGAGCTCTGGACATTTTTTCAACGCTTCCTTCAATTTGATCATCCGCGTAATACCATATTTTCTCGCAGGGTAATTCACCGCAATGAGCGCATCCCACTGGAGCACAACAAGAGGTGTATCCTTGTCCACGCCCAACCGCACCATCTCACATGCAGCATAGAAAGCATCACTGTCGCAGAGCGCTATGATGCGGAGTGGGTCTCTGACGCCTAGGTTGTGGGAGAGGATGTGTCGATAGGTGATGGCCGGTTCGAGATCTATAAAGTTGGGGTCTGTGCCAAGACTTGAAGAGGCTTTGCCTTTTCCCTTCCATGAGCTTGGCTTTGCTGGGGATGCTGGCGCCATGTATGCGATTCAACAAAGCGTCTCCAAGTCAGCAGATCGCGTTAGTAAGGTCGAACACAACCTGACACAAACAAGTCGGGTGTCTAAGATCGCGTGACCGCTACAAGCTACTCGAAACACCTTTCCCAGTCACCTTTCCCATCTTCTCTAGCATACTCCTGGCTCTTCACGAAAGCTCGCAAGGGACACAGCCCGTCCTCGTCCACACCCTCACAGTTCCCCACCCTTAGCACCGCGTCATTCATCAGGACCCTCACATACACTGAACCTTCCTTGCCCTGCTCCTCCCGCCTCCGCTGCCTCTCTCTCCGTGCCTTTCCCTTCCCGAATGCGTCAATATCTTTGGTTCCACTATATCCTCTTCCTAAAGGTAGACCACAGTCCATCCTCTCAACCACCAGCCTTCCTGAGAACGGTATAATCCTGCTCATAACCCACACCCTATGCTTGTCGACTTTCCTTGGGTCCATGGGCAGCCTGGCGAGGGAGGGCTTACTCTTACTGCTATCAAAGAGCCCCATTGCGCTTGCGACGGGCACCATGAGATTATCATGTGTGAAGTCCGCGTATATCCCACGTCCGAGTGGGAAAGTATCTGGATCCGAGTCTAGTGTATAATTCGTCTGAGTGTGATCCCGGACAGGTAGGTCCGTGAGACGGGCAAGAAGCTCATTAATGTATCCAACTCCCTGAACAGGACCCAGGTCTGATCCATGTCTAATGAACAACGGTGAGACGAGACGCTGCCTATTCGGGCCTAAACACATACCCCCTGGCGTAGAATTTGTCTAGGTCAGAAGCATATTCAAACCCCTCGAATTCTTCTTCACTGAAGAGCTCACAGAACGGGCTGTACTCCTCCTTCGCAATAGTTTCCAAGGTGCACAACAATATCAAGTGGTGAGCATCCTCGGGGGTAAGGTTCTCCGGAAGTTCTTTTCCAATTAGAGTCAAAGATGTGAAAGAGTTCCAAATTTATTGACACTGACCTCTAGCACCAGAATTCAATCGATCCGCTATTGGCTTCGCATATATGTTCCGCCACTCATGAGACTGGGCTCTGGGATAACCTGCATTAGGACAATTGCTGTCACGGAGTGTATTGTTAAAACCATCCTGGTGGAATAAACATGAGGGGAAGGATCCTTCAGGACACCCAGGCATACTTACATCTTGAGAGATGATAACAGCTAATGGTGGTCGCAGTACACCATCACTACCAACTCCAAATCCTAGTAATAAGGTATGAGACCGTGAAGGGTATTATCGTTTAATTGAATATTGACCTTCTGCCCATTTAAGTGCGCTCTGGGCGACGCGCTCAATTCCTGATGCGCGGATAAATGGAAGGTTCCGTTTACTAACAAGCTTTGCATATCGAGAAAACGCTTTGCGGCCGGATTCAAGTAATCTAGAGTTGAACATCAGGATGTATGTCACCAACAAGACTGATGGAGTAAATTTGCAGTACGACATCAGAACCAGCCCAATGCAGTTATGCCCAAACGCCACTATGAGCACTGGGTTGGAGAGCGGCTAGGGGGAGAAAGGAGGGAGCAGCAGAAACACTTACTCCAGCTTTCCGAAAGGTAACAGGTCGGCCACCCCTAAGTTATATGTATAGTTCACAAGGAATCGGAGTCCTTCATCTGTATAAGACTCCGCAGCCTGTAACTTGAGGAGGGCTCGCTTCATCCGTATCGACTGTCCATGCGTTGGGTGTCGTGCGCCGTGACGTTGCAGCTGAAATATATTGATGAAAATTTAATTTGAGTAATTAACAGAACCTACGATGTTAACTTGCGTGAGCCGACAATCTTTTGGGGGATACTGATACCTCTCCACGGAATAGTATGGAGAGTACGGCCCCCACAACTTCTGGATCTTATAAGGAGCAAACGGCGCACCCACATCGTAATCGCCTGAATCTGTGGGCTCCGAAAGTCTGGTTCGTGAATAGCTGACATCGTAACGAGAAGCGAAACAAAAAACGACAATCAAGACGGTAGATGCGAACACCAGCGGAGAGATGAGCCGACTGTAGAAACGTCGTGGCCGGCGCAGCAATGTTCCCCACCCCTGGGACGTATATATGTTCACGGAACAGTCATCAAAGCCATAGCCGCCATAACGGGAGGTAGGCAGAGTCGCGTACAGCTTGGAGTTAACAGAATAACCCCTCTGAGTCATTTGGATGGGCAGTAACCGAGAATGTTCCCCCGAGCCTTGCATATTGAGGTCAACGACAACGCGAGAAGGCAAGCAAAGCGAGTCCTGCAAGGGTACAGAATAGAGAGCAGGGGGGATACAACGGATTATGGTGACCGCGAAAGCCAGACAAGGAAGCGGCCGGACGAAGCAGGAAGCATGCATTTACGGAATAAGGAGCATACTCCACGAGTCCAGTGGCGCTTATCGTTCATGCGGCGCTGACGAAAACGCTCCGAAGATGTATCGGAACCGGTTATGAAAGCAATCCCATCGGTATCATGATCAATGTTCACTGTGATTCGTGCGCCCCACCGAGGGGGAAGGACAGTCTTGAGAGCCCAAAATAATTGAATAGATTCGAAAAATGGGAGTCAGTGTAAGTAAAACAGTCGAGACTGGGATAAACCGACCTACCCACTTATTATAGTAGCGTATGTAGATACAAGTACTGCATGTATCGACCGGAACTCAGGGTGTAACACGTCACGTAGTACTAACTCTGTTTTTAGACAGCTGTCCTCGGACACAATAAATCACTCTTTAATTTTCTTGTGCTGCGCAGCCATATCCCAGCTTATTAACATATCCCAGTCGCACAATTCCTCAATTAAGGAGATCAGGGAACAATTAATCTTGGTATCGGGATTCTTACAAGACATCCATATGTCTGTCTATTCTGTGCAGAAATAACTTATGGCTCCCTATATGAGTATCGTCTGCCCTGCTTGATCTCGATTCCAGGTGTTACCAGCTTACCGCATCGTACAGGACTCCAACAATCTATTCGAATTTCGAAAAGATCGTCACGACAGTTTTTCAGCGCTAGTACGCCTGCTAGCGAGTGATGGCGAGGTCACTCTTCGACGAAAGATCGGAACACTCGTGGCGAAGAATTCGAAGAACGCTCGTCCACATCCCCCACATGCTTCAAGTTCAGCTATCATCGAAAAAAATAGGTAAACATTCGGACATACAACAACGCTAGTAATACAGCTTTTTCGGTCCGTTTTTCGGTCCCTCCTGTCATTTTTAGGCCGTTACCCTTTTCAACGCAGTGGTACTGCTGATGTCAACACTCAAAATGTCCTACAATTGAACCACGTCAATGCGTAGTCAAAACAATACCACAAATAACTCGCCTTTCCTCCCCTCAGTTCATCAGGTGACGGCATGAGATCAAGTCTCAGTAGTTCCGACGCTTTACTGACTACAGGATCATTCTGCATCCTGAGCACCCATCGTCAGGCTGAAGACCCAGGTTCGTCGTAAACAAGTCAAACTTACGTAGCAACCGCAACAACACGCCCGCTCTTTACGTAGTACGCAATGAACTAAACGCCCATTAGTCGCCGGACTTGTCCCGCCATAGAAATTCTCGCACCTTCATAGCACCGGGATCGCCCTTGATAATAACTTCGTCATATTGATGTCCGAGGCCGCAATAGCGCAACTGCTGGCCCTCTTCAGATAGATCAGCCAACGTCGAACACGCTTAGAAATCGGGGATAGGCAGCACGCACGGGCACTCCAGAAAACTGGGATCTTCACAAACGGCTGCGGGTCGCCGGAGATAGTCTTGCCAACGGCTCGTCCTTGGTTCCCAGCGACCTACAACATTATTGAATCAAAAACACGGGGTAACGGACAAGAAACAACCAACATTCCAGTGCTCAATTCTCGTCTCTCCTCCGTGGACCTGGGGATAGATAGCGATATCACCTACGGACAACGTCGACAGCCAATTTTATCCTTCGTACATCTTCCACTCACCGATCGCATAAACATTTTGAGTATCAGGGCCAGACCTAACGCGGAGGTTCTCATCCACACGAATGCCGCCATCCTTGGCAATCTCAATACCACTGTCCTTGAGGAACTCTGTTGCAGGAGCAACACCAACTCCCATAATCACAAAATCAGTGGGAATGGTCTTTCCATTGATTACAACCCCTCCCGCAAGCTTGGGATCATCTTCCCGAGCGACAATCTTCTCGACCTTGGTCTGCATGTGAAACTTCACCCCCTGAGATTCATGATACTGGAGACATCATCCCAGTCAGCCCGTGCATCCCCATAATAACCTCGCACACCCACCTTCTTGAGCCCAGCACCCACTTCCTTGCCGAGAATAGCCTCGAATGGATACTCCTCCATGCCAATGACATCAATAGATGCGAGTTTACGCTTTGAGACAGCCACCACCAATTCCATACTGATGAACGAACTCCCGATTACAACAAGTCGTTTACCCTCTTGCGCCGCTGTACGCATCATATCGAGACATGAGTGTCATACCGACGATTGAGCAGTTATTGTTAAGTACGGACCTGCATCAACCTTCTTAGCATCCGCGATACCGCGGAAGGTATAAACATTCTCAAGATCAGCCCCTTCTACCGGTAAACGGCGGGGGGTTCCACCCGGAGCCAGGATGAGTTGACTATATGGGAGAGTATCGGCACCCTTGTCCAAGATCACGATCTTGTTCTTCAGATCCACGGAGGTCACTTCCTGCAGGTAGCGTCGGCGGTATGATAAACCGTTGGAAGAATAGAAAACGCACGACTCCGAGACGAAGGTTAGTTCCATATTTGATCTTGAGGTCAGCTGGGCTCCTCCACTCGATCTTTGCGGAATCGGTGATGAGAGCCTTACTTAGCTTAGTCCTGATGACCGAGGTTAAACAGCTTCATAAGAGCACAGGTAAAGTATCCACACCTGTCAATCGGCGAGTGCGTTTCCTTGGAGAGTATTGTGATAGGTGGCTTGTATCCATGCTGATAATCCTAGTCAGAGGTCGTGTAACGAATCCCAAGAAGTGTTATCGCACCTCGCGCAGGCTCTCCACGGCGTGAAATGCACCAGAACCGCCACCAATGATAATGAGCCCTGGACTGGAGTTATCAGCACCGGAGGCCAGGAGTGTAGGCTGCCTTGACAAATTCTCCTTGAGGGTGCTCTCGGGATTGGCAGTCACATGGATCTTGCCATCGGAAACATGTACTTTGAACGAATGGATTGCGGAGGGGGCTGGTGCGTCCTCTGCACTGGGTCTCAAAGGAATGCTCGTGAATAGATGGATTTAGTATTACATACCAATGTCACCGGTGCAGATATTGAAGCATGCTAACGAATACAGAATCAGTTATGAATCGTAGTAGCCAAGTAGAAGATATACCTCCGTGCCACGGACTAATTGATATATTCTCAGAGTGAACGCATGTAGATAATAAGTGAGATACATACCAAACGATTCGGCCATCGGAGGTGAGAACGCCCTTGACAAGAGGGGCGCCGTAGTGAGTGCAGAAAGCGCTCGTGGCATGGATCTTATCTCCCAATCGGGATAACAAAACCTTGCCTGACTCAAATTCAACTTCCTTCCTAGAAATCCATTCAGCATTAGCAACAATGGCATGAGCTCTGCATACATTTGCCCGTCCTGGAGTTCGCGCTCATCAAGAACAGCCACAGTTTTAACCGGCATCTTGCTAAAATGTTTGTACAATGTAAATCTGTGTTTAGGGTTGAGTGCGGGAGAGATAGACAAGAGGGAACGGGACAAGAAAGCCCTTGATGTCATGCACACATCTACCTGTGGCTTAGGTGATATAATAGGTTCGTTCTAGCGCCCAGTAACCAATGACATCGCCGACATTTCATGACGTTATATCACGTGGCAATAGCTTGTTCTCATTCACCAACATATGCAGTTGTTTTTGTCCCTGGCCCGGATGCATCGTCGGTAATACACCTGCGTATCTGAGCGTAGCTGACATAGCTCCAGATATTCGCAGTGAGACAAAATTTCGTCGTCTCAAAGCATTCGCAGAATCCGTTCCAATTTCTGGACTTGCAAAAAAAGGAAGACCTGGCGTGCTTGTCTTCGACGGCGAGAAGGAAGCTATCCGGACGTTCTTGTCAAAAGCACGCAGTTTGTTCTTCCCTGGTATCCGGGGAGTCTTCAGTACTCAATACGCTCAGGTCTTCGGTATCTAGACTTTCATCATGTCAATACTGTTCCTCTACCGGAAACCACCGGGGTTCGGATTGCGAGCGCAAGAGTCGGGTTACATGAAATTAGGGACATGGCAGAGCTCGTACGGTCATTAGAAGCCATCGGGATGAAGGAGTGGTTTCGTCATCATATGGGGATGTCCAAGGGGCCATGACTTGTGGACGGGCGCTGTGCTCGGTCGGAATCGTCGCATTCATGTAAAAAATACAGAGTACAGTCATCAGACTATGCACCAACGACCTCGGGCGGAATGGTAGAGACGGAAGGGGTCTCCAACGCAGGCGCCACGACGGGTTTCCCGGCCTCTTCAATGATCTCCTTTTCCTTGCCCTTTCCCTTCTCTTCCGCCGAGCTCGTCTCCTTTTGCGCCTCAGGCGAGGGCGACGTCTTGATCTTTTTCCTCTTCTTCAACAGCCCAACAGAAACTGCACTTTTAACATTATCAACCAATTCCCTGCTCTGTTCCAAGTACTCGGTATCATCAAACCGGTGCTTCTTTCCTGCCAAGATCTCTGTTGAAACCTCGCCCGGCTTCCTCGATTGTGCATGCTCAATACCCAGTTTTTTCTCCAGAGCCTCCAGTTTAGCACGTTGTGTTTCAACCTTGACTTGAAGGCGCTGTGGTTCTGATTCGAGATACTCGGCAAGCCTACAAAGTCTGTCAGCCAGAAACTTGATATCAGAACAGGATAACCACCGACTTTTTTGCCTCTTTGAGAGTGCTCAACCGCCTGCCATTGAGGTCCCTACACGAGTCATTGTTATTCGTCTTCTGGCTGCTCATTCGGCCACCAGCAGCCCTCAGCTGACTGCCAAAACCACCCTTCCCGCCGTGCAGACGGGGATGAAGTCGGAGTGTCAAGAGGTTGGGCACAAAAATATCGTCATGACTCGTGTGCAATGACGAGAGTGGCTGATCATCGGAAGGAATTAGCCCGCCATGGGTGGATAGAACGAGTCGGGAGGCCGAGTGGGAGGGTAGGGAAGGGTAGCGGTCACAGAGGTGGTCGTATACTGCGGAAATGGGAGTGGACGAGGGAAGTCTGAGTGATAGGGAAGGAAAGGGAGAGACCGTGTCGATGAGCAGAGAGGTGTAGCTCATGGCTGCGCGGAGATGATGGACTTGTGCGGTGGCTGTGTCACTATATTCCTCGGTCACCTGACTTACTCTTTTATTCTTTTCTTTTTGGGGGTGGGCAATCACGGTGATGGGAAAGTCTTGATGACTAAGGCCAATCGGCTCCAAAAGTGAAGCAGCGATCGCAAAATCCTTCCTTGCTAGTTTCAACCAAATATCCACGAATTACCAGGGTGAATAGGATACATAAGAACACATTACTGCAGAGTTACTTCTATATTTGACTGACATATCTCGCTTAATTCCTCGCCGTTTCTTGAGCTATTTATCTTGGAATCTCGCACTATGTCCCAGATGGAAAAAAGCTATCAGCTCGGATTTTCTAGACCATTAACACACACCGAGATGATGATGCAAATCCATGTCTATACAGGAACTACAAGAAATCTGAGCTGATAACTTCTCTGCACACAACAATTTCGAGCAGATGACCAAGTATCATTTTTTGGTCTAGTGGATGAGGCAGAATTAAGCTGTTTCACTTTCTCAGACAGTTGTAGGCGGTACAAACAGAGGTAGACAATTTGCCCTTTTGGCAGTGTTTTCCTTTTTATTCCACATTCACCTGACTTAAGTATTCGAGTCTTCATGACTTTCCTCAATGTACCCCCTGCCTTTGACTGGCCCGTCCAGCTCTGTGTCGCTGTTACACTTACAGTCTACATTCTGTCTCTCGTCACCGCAAATGTTTCTCAGGTAGACCGCCTCTGGACCTTCCTACCCACAATCTACACGGCCTACTATGCCCTTCTCCCCCTCTGGCCCACCTCCCAACCCTTCTTCCTCGCACCATACACCCCTCAATCCCTGGGACATGCCGTAACAAGTCAATGCAGTCCTAGGGCCCTCCTCATGCTTGCTCTTATCGTCATCTGGATGTTCAGACTCTCCTACAACACCTACCGCCGTGGTCTTTTCAACCTGTGCGTGTCTCACATCCTCCTTTATTCAACTCCTATCGCACTCACCTCAGCTCTAGCAAAGATGAGGACTACCGCTGGGCCGTTCTCCGCACACAAATCTCTCCTTGGCTCTTTCAGCTGACTAACTTCACTTTCATCGCCGCAACCCAAAACTTTCTCCTCTTCCTCCTTGGCATGCCGGCTTTCATCGTCTCCACCCTCCAGCCCCATGACCTAATTACCAGTACTGACTCCATCCTCGCCCTTGTCGCGCTCAGCATTCTCTCGTTCGAGTTCGTTGCCGACAACCAACAGTACTCGTTCCAGACGTACAAGTACGCCTACCTGGCTCATGTCAAGGGAGAAAAATCTGTTCAGCCGTATAATGAAAAGCAGCAGTGGCCCGGTTCGAGGCTTGCATGGACACCCTCAGATGCACGGCGTGGTTTTGTAACTAAGGGCTTGTGGAGGTACTCTAGACATCCCAATTTCGCTTGTGAACAAGGCTTTTGGGTGCGTTCGCTTGTCTCTCGTTGCTTGATATTCTCCACCTAACCAACATCTTCAGTGGATAATCACACTCTTTCCCCTGTTGGCCGGTTCACTTCCTAATCTCCCTCCCTTCCCCTCCCTCAAAGATCTTTTGGATGCCAAATCACGCACCGTGGTCCTCCTATCTTTCCTCAAGCCGACCGCTTTGCTCTTACTCCCAGCACTTGCTCTTTCGGCCCTCTTCTTCTCCTCAGCGGCCTACACCGAAGCAATTACCAAGAAGAAATACCCTGTCCCTTATGCCGCGTATCAAAGGCGCGTTGGGATGTTCCTCCCCCTCAAAGTCTTAGTGACGGGATGGATGGGTGATAAGGAACAGATAGATGAATTGATCTGGGGGGAGTACCATGGAGATGGGAGTAAGGCATCGAAAACGGACTAACCACGACATTGTATTTATTGAGAAAGCGTTGAACTTGTTTTTGTGACCCCTCTCAGCTGAACATTCGAGCTTCGACATGAAGTCAACGACATTCACAGCTGCTGCAATCATTTCCACATGAGCGCTCACTTCTCAGGAGCACACATACCGTCTCGATAGAATTCGGCAAACGAACGTCGAACATTGCACCTCTGTGGTTGGATCATCAGGAGCGGCTCTCTATTAATAGGTCAGGTGGAAGATATCAAAAAGTAAAAGCACAAAGCCGCGTATTTGAAGATTTGTGTCGACAGTTTTAATCCTACATTCATTGTTCCTTGCCCTTATTTGTTGGCATAAGGCGGTCCATGTGACTATGGATTTAAAACGAGGTAGCAGGGGTGTATGTAGTAAACATGACCAAACTGATTTGGGCAACCGAAAACCACCCGACAACCTTGAACCCAGTTCCCTCCACCGCCATATCACCCGTCCTCTACATTGACGTCCTTCCTTCAGTGCTATGCGCTTTGTAGCGTCATGGGCGCGGTCATGTAGACACCACAGGTTTTTCGCAACCGTCGTCGGTGACAGAACCCGAACTCCCCAAACTATCATTGAGAAGGTTGTCCAGAAGTATGCAGTTGGTCTGCCAGAAGGAAAGATTGTCAAAGCTGGGGATTATGTGATGATTCGTCCTGAACATGTTATGACTCATGATAACACCGGTCCTATCATCAGCAAGTCTGTACTAAGCGCTTTCACCGTCTGTCCCATACTCAATAAATCCCAGGTTCAAGTCAATCGGTGCTTCCATAGTTTATAACCCGAAGCAACCTGTTTTCACTCTTGACCACGATGTACAGAATAAGTCTCCAAAGAACCTTGCAAAGTATGCCTCGATCGAAGAGTTCGCAAGGAAGCACAGCGTCGACTTCTATCCTTCCGGACGGGGTATAGGCCACCAAATACTCGTGGAGGAAGGTTACGCCTTCCCCTATACACTGACTGTCGCCAGTGACAGTCATAGCAACATGTACGGTGGCGTCGGCTGTGTCGGAACGCCTATCGTTCGCACAGACGCTGCGGCGTTATGGGCCACAGGAAAAACGTGGTGGCAGGTCCCTCGGATGGTCAAGGTCGAGTTCAAGGGCAAGCTCGGTCCTGGTGTTACAGGCAAGGATGTCATTGTCGCACTGTGTGGTTACTTCAATAAAGACGAGGTCCTTAACGCTGCCATTGAGTTTACTGGTGACGGAGTTGCAGATTTGGGTGTCGACGACCGATTGACTATTGCAAATATGACCACGGAATGGGGTGCACTTGTTGGTCTCTTCCCCGTCGATGAAACAACACTACAGTGGTACGAAAAGGCCTTGGCCAAACTTGAACTGCGTACTTTTTCTTCCGCAAATTCCGGTATCCCTCTTCCTCCAGCCCACCCTCGCATTAACTGCCAACGACTTAACGCTATCGGAACTGCGGCAGTTCAATCCGACCCAGATGCCGAATACGCTTCCCATCTTGTTTTCGATCTTTCCACTCTAGTCCCCCATGTCTCCGGCCCCAACAGCGTTAAAGTGACCAACCCTCTTCCCGTCCTCGAAGAAAAGAAAATCACTATCAACAAAGCCTACCTCGTCAGCTGTACCAACTCACGTGTATCTGATATCGCAGCGGCCGCAGAAGTGATGAAGGGCAATAGAGTAGCGGAAGGCGTCGAGTTCTACATTGCAGCGGCCAGTTCAGTCGTCCAACACGAGGCTGAGCGTCTCGGTCATTGGGACACTCTCATTCAATCCGGGGCCAAAGTATTGCCTGCCGGGTGTGGCCCCTGCATTGGTCTGGGCACAGGCCTTCTCGAAGAGGGTCAAGTGGGTATCAGTGCCACGAATAGAAACTACAAAGGACGGATGGGCCATCCCAATGCCCAGGCTTATCTCAGCAGCCCTGCAGTTGTGGCTGCTAGTGCCATCAAGGGGTACATCTGCGGCCCAGCGCCCTTTGATCCGGCCACTCTCCCACCTGTCGGGGCACCTAGTTTCTCTATCTTGCAAGCTGCCTCTGTTTCCTCCACCTCCTCTACAGCCTCCTCTACAGCCGTAGAATCCCTTCTCCCGGGCTTTCCCCACACATTCTCAGGACCTCTCCTCTTCACCCCACAAGACAACCTCAATACAGATGGTATCTACCCTGGCAAATACACTTACCAGGACGACATCACCCTTGAACGTCAAGCACAAGTCGTAATGGAAAATTATGACCCCACATTCGCGTCCCTTGTCGTTTCTTTTGTCGCGAAGCAGGCGGGAGGCGAGAATGCCCAAGGCACCAAGAAGGGCGTGATCCTTGTTGCTGGGTACAATTTTGGTACTGGATCGTCACGCGAACAAGCGGCGACTGCGATTAGAGCTGCCGGAATTCCCCTTGTTATCGCTGGCTCCTTTGGGGACATTTTTAAGAGGAATGCCATCAACAACGGCTTAGTGTGTCTGGAATGCCCCGATCTCGTGAAGGATCTGACTGAGGCATATGCGAAGGATGGTAAAAGAGGTGCAGGGGGCCGGGATGGTGAATTGACGGTGAACAAGGGCATCGATATCAATATCAACATGGCCAGCGGTCAAGTTGTCGCATCTGGCGCCCTCAATAAAACGTATTCGGTGCGCCCTGTCGGTCCCTCCGTGCAGGAGCTTTGGCTCTGCGGTGGACTTGAAGGTTACATCCTCAAGGAAATACGACCTGAAGCTCAAGCTTAGAGAAAATCTGTGGAAAGTATATCCATCATAGTACACATGTGCAATCGGGACCATAAATTTTATATAGAATGGGAGCATCATAGAGCTGCGTTCCAAACGCTGCGACCGTTAGGGTTTTCTTCTGATCTGTGGTCTGTTCCTTGTGAAGCGGGGCTTTCTGGCACGAAGCGTTCGCGAAGGACAGCCAATTTGGAGTGATATTCGTCGATCCCAATGTAGGCACCACACATTTGACGCCTTCCGTCAAAGGCTGAACGACCATGCAACACACGATGGTTATCAACCACTAGATGCAATTTCAGTCTGAAACCCCTGGAACGAATGAGCGTGACACGTACAAACAGCTGTACCAGGTTGAAGCTGCACCCAGTACTCGGAGTCGGGGCTCATGAGGCACTTGTTCCAAGCCCTGATAGCGTCGTACCTTGATAAAAAGGTTTGCATCAGGTCCTCAGCCTGAGACGTGGGAGCATTACCATTTCTCGACCAAATCCGGGCTTAAATGATTCATCACACTTCTATCATTGTTATTCCAGCGCACCTGGATAAGCTCTTTTGTGCAAGGGTCGTCCCCGAGGACAGGATAACCAGACGGTGGGCTGGGACGATAGATAGAGGACAATTCACCAGCCGCGTGGGCAGGAACGGGCACTTTAGATAGGGTCTCGTAGGCCTCGGGATGCAGCTCTTTCAGGATAGAAGCAACATAGAAACCGTCCACGAGAAGTGTTGCCCCACCACTGCCGTCGGTATGTGAGAGGAGATGAAATAACTGAAGTCCGGAAGGATCCGTCTAACGTAAAAGGGGTAAGGTCGTTTCTTGCCACGAAGAACAATTCAAACGAACATACATAGTACGTATTATCGGTGTGAGCAGCAAGCGCCAGAGTGGTATATGCGGTATCACCCTTGGCGAGATCCGATGTAAAGTCCCAAAAACGTCCATCTTGGCCATTTTATCAGCACCAGCAGAGTTCACATCTGACCACAGACGCTCACACTGGGTCTCGCGGATGAACCCAATCCGTTTGACCAATGTCTCGGTCGCCTCTGGTGTCGGCGGAACGCCGGAAATGAAGCAGAAGCCAAATCGATCCTGAATATCTGTTGTTCATGTTCGCACTTAACGGAAATGAAGCAGAGCTGGAACCAACGGTATTGGTTAACCACTTGAACAAACCTCTGTCATCACTAGCCATGGCTTCCTCATATGTCACCGTTGGTGGGGATTGTTGGATTTTTGCGCCCCATAAGATTTTCCTGAAGGCATCAGAACGTGGATGTGATGTGCGTCTGACGGCAATTGACCCACTCGGAAGATGCTCTATTGCGACCGATCTGGGGGTCGTAGGAGTTATACTGTAGCCATGACCAAGGGTAGAGTGATACATGAGGTTCGGAGGAATGCCCTTGATAGAGTTGGTCAGAGGTAGGTTGATGGAACTGGATTGTAGGCTAACAGGTCACCTCCAAACCGTCAAGCTTCGACTGAATCTGAATAGGTTGGACATTTGGGGGGATCTGGTGTTGTGGGGGGCGAATTTAGTCATCACGTGGAGAAATAACGGGGGTGCTCACGTCAAAGGTGTTCAATAGACGCTGCTTTGTGATGGGATGGAAACACTTGGGGCACCGGCAATGATCCCTCAACCAGATGTTATGGCTTCAGATTCCGAATCACCGGTATACCGCGCCATTCATTCAGGTTTCTGAGAATACACTCACAATCTCGACCATGTCTTTGTGTCCCAGCCGATGGTTACCTTACGTTCGTCAATGCTAACGATAGGAAGGTAGCTCGGGTTCACTTCAGAGACTGATGGAGTAGCGTTGCTAGACGGAATAGGTTGTGCTGCCGCCGTTGCACCTGAGCCGAACGATCTGGGGACAGAACGCTGGCCGGGGGGCTGTGGAGCCCGGAAGGTATCGTGATTAGACTGGAAAGTCGAGGAATGCAGAACGGACACTTGCAGGAGGGGCTAGCCAAGCGTATGGCTTATGCAACAAGATGCTAGACCCCAGAGCTGGTGTTCTAGCGAGGTTGGACGCGAGGAGGCTGCGATAACGAAACATAGGAACAGCGCGAGGGAAGTGGTCGACCAAGTGGAAGTAGACAACCAAATGGGGAAAAATGCAAAATGCAGAAATAAAATATTAAAATACAGTTTGGTCCATTCAGGCTCACTCGGAATACTTATACCCTCATCCTCGTTCACGTTATGCCTCGCCTCCCGTCCCGCTCTTTGTTTCCCCTTCCCCCACGCCTCCTCCTCACATTCGTATACTATGTCAGAGGTCCTCGATCGCTTGAACTTCCCGTCTGGTATGAGCATTCATTTCCGGTGGATTGACTTGGTGGCTTCTCACGCCATCATTTCATAGACCTTGAGCGGAGGCAGGTTGCCAACAGAGTCGCAGAGAGACTTAAGAGGATCGCCTCTCTCCGAGAAGAGATCGCCTTGCTCACCAGAAAGAACATCAACGACCGCTTCTACATCGCAACCCACCGTCTCCTCCCGCAAGAAGTGCTGGGCGAAATCTTTACCCATGCCGCGGCTTGCGGCTCTGGGGCATGGTTAGCGCCAATTATAATTTCTCATGTTTCCAGGCACTGGCGGGTGAGTCCCGAAGCACGGAATCTGTCAACCGACATCGTCATCCTAATGTTGTTCCATCGGAAATAGAACGTCGTTAACAGAACTCCCCGCGCTTGGAGTCATATATGCATCAGAATCACCCCGAATTCATCATACTCTCAAATAGTCAAGACATGGCTGGGGTTTTCTCGTCACTCTCCGCTTCACCTACGTTTTGAAACTCCTCACCGGGGAACAGCTACGCGGGAAGCGGTCCGTCAAGCGTCCCTCGGCGATTATCTTGCTTTGTTGCAACCGCACGTGGCAAGATGGTACTCCGTCAAAGTCCTCATTGGCGACGCTCCTCATCACTCTATATGGAATCTCCAGTTGCTTTTGCAGCAGTTCAACTTCGATATGCCTGCGCTTAGATCCTTCAATTTGGACACGACTCGGCAGTTATGGCAAGATTACCACGTTCTTAAGGGCGAAGTTCCTTTGTTGACACACCTTGACATCGGGCACTGTCGACCGAGCACCTCCAATCATTGGCTTTACCGCCTCGAAGAGCTGGAGATCACCCAGGCGACCCACTCCTTATATTATATACACGGCCTTGCTCCAAGCCTGTCCCTTGTTGACGAGCCTCAAACTCGATGTGAATATTCAAGAACGCGAAGTACGAGACCTCGATTCAATCAAGTTATCCCGTCTGCAAACGCTTCACCTGAATGACATCATCTACCTCTCATTCCTCCGACTACCGGCCTTGACTTCGTTCACCTTTGTTCGAGCACCAGTGGCAGGATTGCAGGAAGGGCACAAGCTTTTAGCGAACCTGCAGGCGATGCTCGGCGCATCAGGCAGCACTCTGCTTCGTGAATTGAATTTGGCTGATGTCGATATCGGCCGATTCAACCTCAACCCCAGAAATACCCCCTCTCTTGACGTTATCCGCCTCACCCGATGCGTTATCCATCCCGAGGCATTGACTCAACCACACGATGAGTCAATTTGGCCGAATCTCCGCTTGCCTTGAGCTGTTTTCCTGTGACAATGTTCCTGAGTCACTAATCGACCTCTTCATGAAGGAGAACACCTGGCTTAGCTCACTCGAGAGAGTTGTTCTCTTCGATTGTTTCGGCGCAAAACCAGCAATGGTGGACAAACTCCTTACATTTGGGACAACTACGAGGGTCGTTTACTCTGCATCAACACGCAAATCACCCCGTATAGCTCCCTCGATGCGCTCGGGCGCTTCCAACCGGACTATCCTGATTCCTTCCAACGCGATCACTCTTTCCCTCGCTTCACCTTTGTCAACATTATCATCCTGATCGACCCTTCGTCTGTATTTCAAATTGGTCACCCCATGTTCTTAATACCATACGATACCTCCGCCCTAATATACAGTAATGATGACATATTACAGCACATCACTGCCTCAGCTACCCCCAAGCGATCTATCGGATGCAGCATAGTAACTGACAGAAAAACCATTTCCATAAGCCCGAGCAATCTGTTCCAGTCGTGAGTTGATTTGTTATGGGTGCTTCTCCGCGATGGTCATCCCTAACACGGCGTGCTGTGCTCTAGAAATTAAAGATATGTTTACGCCAGGTCAATGATGACAAGCAAGAAGGGCCCCGATTGTAGGTCGCCAGCAGCCGCAAACACTCCGTGGGTGAACACAAACAAGGAAAGGAGTTGTTTCTCCGTCGTGGCTACCACGAGACAGACTCCCGATTTTCCTTGTCTATCTAAACACCACCTCCGTAACCGCTGTTCGAAGACTGATGTTTTCTCTGCCTGTCGTTTGCCGTAAAAATTCTTTCTCCATCATTATATGGGTGATTAGCCCTTAACGAAATGGTCACCTAGGCTTGTACTAGTAGACAGTTAATTCAACAGGGCAGGTGGGGGAAACCCACCTGCCTGGATCGCTAATAGCGCTACGCGGTGTGATATCTACAGGGCACTTTGGAGCTATTGGTGGATTAATAATGTCGATAGCTAGTTACTCAGAAATGAACCGGCTAGTCCTCGACGACACCCGGTAGGCTCCGCCAACAAAACCCTGAACCAACCCACAAAACCTTCTGGGACCAGTGAGAAGTAGGTGGGTTACTGGGCGCTGAGCACTATGTTGTCGATATCAATATGACCCTGTCCGGTTGATCCTTCTTGCATCGTTTCTCCCGAGTGAGCCCAGACATCCAAGCAGTGGAAAAAAGAGCAGAATGCATGACCACGACGCGATTCATGCAGTTAGTATAGAGGAACATTCAGGTGATGTCCGCCACGTTATTTGGAGACTGGGATCACTAAAAGAAAACGCGTTTACAGATCTCGACTAGTAGTTCATGCTCATGGTCCGATTCGCACCTCACCTCGCCGTCAAGTTGGGCTGGCACTAAAACTCTGAGCAGATCATTGCACTTTATGGGCATCTAACCAAGCTGAGCGCTCTTCCAGAGAGGACGTGGCGACTTTATAATTGGCCAACATTCCGACGCTGTCAACTGCACAAGGCAAACCTGTGTTACAAGGGCAGTGCTATAGGTTAGTGGCTGGTTGGAGTGCAATACTTCCCCTCTCCTTATCCCTTCCACACTCTAATCAGCCCAACACAATGTTTTCCCGAGTAGAGCTTATTCTCTTGGGACTTGTGTTCTGGATCTGGTCAAAGAGGACCGCCAGAGTGCCTGGTCCCGCAAATGTACTGGCTTCTCAGCAACAAACCGTTAACCCAAGCCTTACCACTCAAACAAAACCCCACCGACAGTCTCGTTCCCGCTCCAGAGAGTTGAAAAACGACAAGAGCAGGCTGGGACATGTCTTATCTTCCGGAGTACTAGCCAGCGACCTACCCCTGGAGGATGTTCAGTCCCGAGTCCAGGCGTCATCCACTGCACCGCCGGTTGTATCTTCAGGATCTTCCCATATTTCACCTAATCACCATCTCAAGTCACCGGTGATTGCACACGATACTATAGTCACCCGCTGCATCTCAGGTGATGTCATGAACATTGACGGTGAGACAGCTCCAGGCAAGAAATCGACCAAATTTTGACAGTCATAATAGAGCCAGGGAAACAAGCAATTTTGCAACGAGGCGCCAAGCACACTAGTAGCCATGGTTTTCAGCAAGTTGACGCTTCAGGAGCTTTTGCTAATGCGCACGATTTTACTCTAAATAACCCCATCATAATTGAATCTACGATGGATGACTGTGAGTCAGTATCAAATCAGTTACATCAATAAATTAACCAACTTCAACAGTTATGAAAGAGTTTTCGGCACACACAATACCGGGCGCCGAACTCGACTCCTCACTCCGCGATCCCCCACCACATTGCCATCCCGGCACTCGTGTGAGGATTGTCGACGGCATGCGCTCAAGGCTCTGTAACCCAACAAAACGGGTGCAGTGGCTCGTTGGCCCGGCAGGGGTGGGAAAGTCGGCCATTATGCAGACAGTTGCCGAGCTCGAGCGCGAAGCATCGTCGCTCGTCGCTGCCTTGTTCTTCTCCGCTCCCAATGGGCGCAACGACCCCACGAAGGTCATCAGCACCCTTGCGTACCAAATCGCTCGGCAGCACCAAAGATATCATCAATATATCCGCTCCAAGGTTAAGGCAGATCCAAACTTATGGGACAGGTCGATTGACACCCATTTCACCGAGTTCGTCATTGAGCCGTTTGTCACTAGGCAAGTCTACCGAGACCCGAGGCCCGTGCTAATATTTGTCGATGGGCTCGACGAGTGCAAAGGACGACAGGAACAGCTTCACATTCTTTCCCTCATCTCCAACTTCACCGTGAAGTATCCTCGTGCCCCCCTCCTCTGGGTCATCGCCAGTCGCCCGGAGGCGCACATCACTGCACACCTTCACTCGCTGTCCTTCTATGACAAGGTAGAAGTCTCGATTGACTCTACGGAAGCCTGTCAAGACGTTGAGCGCTTTGCGCGTGCGGAATTCGAAAGGATTCGGGAGTCTGATCCGTTAATCAAATCGTTATGCGGCCAGTGGCCACCCGAGCACCAGCTCATGCAGTTCTTGGCCGCCGTGCTCGGTTTTTTTGCATACGCAGAGACTGCAATTCGTTTCATCGCAGACTTGAACGCCGGTGACTCCATCTCTCGATTTCAGGTCATTATGAATCTCATCAATAATGTGCCTCCGCCCAAGTCCAGTGTCGATCTCCCTCAACCAATGGCCCAACTTGATATGCTCTACCGATATCTCCTATCGCAAGTCAGCCCTGACAATATTCCTCACGTCAAAGAGATCTTGGCCTTCGTGATTTTCGCCAAGGACGTTCAATCGAGCTTAACTCAGAAATCACTGAGCTTTATGTGCGACTGGCTAGGAACGCCACCCTACGTCGTATATGCTGCCCTCCGTCATCTTCATTCAGTCCTTTATGTTCCTCTCCCTCGTGATGCAACTCTGGATGATCAACGCGTCCGAATTTATCATAAATCCTTCTCTGATTTTCTTCTTGACCAAGGAAGGTCAAGCATTTCACTCGGCACATTGGCTGATGAGCGGCATCGGAGCATTTTACGAGCGTTTAGGATTTTACGGGACATACCATACCGTAAGTTCTTTTTATTATCTCCTGAACATTCCCTTTGAATGTGAATATATGCATCAGTTCAGACCCCAAAACACAATGCCCACACCCATATTGCCCTTTCTTGTTCGTACAAGTATGATCATGAAGCAGAACTCATACAACGTAGTCTCTACTTCAATGCATCATGGGAAATCCGCCATATGCCATCCCTCCCAGGCTTCCCACAGTCGAAGATCGCACATGCTCTGAAAGTATCACAATTCGATATTCGGAATGAATATGGTGTTATGTCAAAACACTCATTGCGGCTTCTGTTCGTATGTAATATTTTTTTATCCCACTGCTGCACGCAGCTGATGTGTTCTGCAGGATGACGATCGATCCGAAGTGAGTCAGCTGCTGAGAAAAGACGGAGCGCTTCGGGACATCCCCGTCAGCCTACTTGACTGGAGTTTCATTCGGAACGAGGAGCCTATTATTGCTGCGACAGACGTAAGTTTTTTAGTGGGTCAGCGACCCTCGTGCGCTCAGCCCAATGTTTCCAGGAGAAATCCATATCCGATTTATCAACCTATTCCTGTCATTCGGACAGATACCCTGCTTACCAACAGCAGCTCATATCACACCTGAAACACGCCAAAGCATGCTCTTCACGCGAGCTGGTAAGGGTGTTCATTGGGACTGAGCTCAAAGGAATTGTACAATTCAAGGCTGCCATCGTACCTAAAGGGTTGCCATCCTGGGCACGGATTCAGTACCTAATATATAATTTCAGCACCATTTATGAACATCTGCAGAAATCAGACAAGCGAGGTCTACAACTTATAAACCTTCATCGGATATTTTGAGAGTGTTGTAATGTTGTTTTTAAAATATATTTCCTTGGGGCAGGTACTGGACATGAGGGAAACGTGGTGGTTACTTTACATGGTAAGCGCTGGCAATGGTAAGCGTATAAGGAGTCAGGCCTTCAGGACCCGGGGCCTGTGTTCATGGCGGATGCGAAGCTGAACCAAGTCCAAAACGAGCAGATCATTTCCGTTACCGTCCAGCACAATCCGTCCTAATGTCAAGTCAAATGCTGCGAATGCGACGATTGTACACAAGACAGTATCGTCGGGTGAATAGGCCGCGGGTTTTGGGTTGAGTGTCCGATGAGAGGAAGGCCCACAATTGCATGCAGCCGAGCGCTGAGCTCTGAGCTCTGAGATCCTGGACACTAGTCTGGACGATGACGGCGCTTGTGGTTTCGCCGGTGTTTTTGAAGGAATTTCGCGTTGGACTGAAAATTCTAAGCCTAAGAGTGATGCGATGTAGAAATGTCCGAGCAAGCTATTGAGTTGATTTGCCACGCGTGCCAGCATGACGTACGAATTAATAATTCAGAAAAATAGACCAGCGAGTTCTCGGCAATACTCGGAGTGTGGGCTCGGCCGACAAAACCCTGAACCAACCCACAAAACTTTTGGGACCAGTTAGCTTCTCCCGCAAACCAACCACCATGGCCTCCTTCATCGCTCGTCCTGCCTCCCAAGCTCTCCGTGCCTCCCGCCGTGCCTCTGGTGCACTCACCAAGGCCGTGCTTAGGCCCACACAGATCGCTTCGTACTCGCTGCTCGCTCGGGGGGCCGCCGCAAAGACTGCCCAGGGCTCTGCTATCCAGGTTGACTTCGCCGTCTGTTCCCGATTTGACGGCGCTCATATCTACACAGGGCGTCCGCGGAGTCAAGACCCTCGATTTCGCTGGTACCAAAGAGACCGTTTACGAGCGAAGCGACTGGCCACTGGCAAAACTTCAAGAATACTTCAAGAACGATACCCTCGCCCTCATTGGCTACGGTGCGCAAGGCCACGGTCAAGGTTTGAACGCCCGCGACAATGGACTCAACGTCGTAGTCGGTGTTCGCGAGAACGGTGAGAGCTGGAAACAAGCCATTGCGGACGGTTGGGTATGTTTCCACACGCATTTTTCCACTATGGTTTCTGACCCAGTCTTTCTCAGGTTTCTGGAGAGACTCTCTTCCCAATTGAAGAAGCAATTAAGAAGGGTACCATTGTCATGAACTTGCTCTCCGATGCCGCCCAGTCGCAGACATGGCCTGCACTTGCCCCCCTCATTACCAAGGGCAAGACTCTTTACTTTTCCCATGGCTTTTCCGTCGTCTTCAAGGAGGACACTCATGTGATACCCCCCGAAGACGTTGATGTCATCCTTGTCGCTCCCAAGGGCTCCGGCCGCACCGTCCGCACCCTCTTCAAAGAGGGCCGTGGTATCAACTCATCTATAGCCGTATGGCAAGACGTCACCGGTAAGGCTAAAGAGAAGGCTATCGCTCTAGGCGTTGCTGTCGGGTCTGGTTACATGTATGAGACTACTTTCGAGAAGGAAGGTATATTCTGATCTCTACGGTGAACGTGGTATAGTGGGTTTTCGTTTTCCCCCTGTCGATCTTGAGCAGACACTTATCGTGTTTATTTCCTTGTACAGCTCATGGGCGGTATTCGTATGTCTGGTCCCAGATGCGCCTGACACTCTTTGACTGTTTTCTACTACCACAGAGGGTCTTTTCTTGGCCCAATACCAGGTCCTCCGCAAGAATGGCCACACTCCTTCCGAAGCCTTCAATGAAACTGTCGAGGAGGCTACCCAGTCCCTCTACCCCTTGATCGGCCAGAAAGGGTACGCCTACAATGACTCGCGTTTTTTTAAATTCACAAATCCAACCCATCTCCTCTCAGTATGGACTATATGTTCAATGCCTGTTCAACAACTGCTCGCCGCGGTGCTTTCGACTGGGCACCAGTTTTCGAGAAGGCCAATTTGCCCATTTTCGAGAAGCTCTATGAGAGCGTAAAGAATGGTACTGAGACTCGCAAGGCCCTCGAATATAATGGCCGTTCCACCTACCGACAGGATCTTGCCAAAGAGTTGGCTGAAATCGAAAGCCAGGAGATCTGGCGTGCAGGTGCGTAACCCCCCTCTTATTTATACCACAGCTTCAATGTATTCGTGCCCCACAGGCAAAGTCGTCCGCTCATTACGACCTGATTACAAACCGGACTCTGAGTGATTGCCACCAAAAGTACCCTCACGGTGCAATGTTTGATCGATCTAGCTTGCTATTATTACTTCGCTTCCTCCGACCTGAACTATGTTTAGAATGCAGGGATTTACAATGTCGCTTTTAAAATGCCCGTCTACGTGAATGCATCCAGTGTCTATCTACCCAGTGGAAAACCTCTGTCGGCTGTCCGCCTCACCTCCGTCGTCGATGTCGTTGGTACATTCGTTATCTTTGCCAAGCCGGAATCTCATGGGTTGATACTACTGGGATTGTACGCCCTGAGCACGCGCGGAGATCCTTAAGAGCTCGCAATACCGACTCTGGTAGCTTATTAATCTGACGCTCCCCCACAAGGACTTAAATAATTCCCCCCCTTGTTTCAGCTATGGGCTCTTGGTTGAGGCGCTGGTGGATTCCAGGAATGAAGCCACAGACGAAACACCGGATACTATTCCTGTGGATAGCGACGCAATCGGAAGATCAACTTCTAGGGGAACCACCCGTTAATAGTCTGTTCCTGGTGCGGGATTGAACGACTGTCACTGATAGGAAACTCGGTAATGGGCTCGGTTTCGTTGCCTAGAATGTCGAGGGGTGGCATATTGGAGCTTGTTGCAGGCAGTCATGGAATCATTTTCAGGATATTGCCGAGACGCTGCATACACCAGCCAACGTCGCTACTGCCTCCAACGACTGTCATAGAAAAAAGTACGCGTGAGTGATCCTGGATATGGACTTAAGGTGAGCATGTAGTAACAAGCGGAAACGAAATTCTACTAAGCAGAATCTAAGATGCATGTTCAACTGAAACGCACTCCCCGGGCACTGCCCTGTAAACACAGCAGTGGCTCCTGAAGGAGGGAGGCATAGGTGGTGTGTTCCTTCGATATTTTTCATGTGGGGCTTGTTTAAATATGAATGTTAAACCATGCTATGGAGAGGAGTATGGCACTAGCAGTCTGACAAGTATTATACGATGCAGGGTAAGTGTGGATCCGAAGAATGATGGATGAGGTATGAACAGATGCACCGACATGAACCAGAATGTCGAGCCCGGTGAATATATGAGACGAGTCCCTTGGATACGGTACACACGAAAGAGAAAGAACGAGAGGCCAAGTTATGAGGCAGAGAGGAGTGCATCAAAGCAACCAACGTTCGTCGGATTGTAGGTTGGCAAGCAATGTTCCTGCAAGAAAATGTTATTATGACTCAGCGTTGCGCTAAAATGCGAACAACTCACTGTAGGATAAATGCTTGGGAGGCAAGAAGGATTGTAAAAATCCATATGCACCTGCTGAAATTGTTGGCACAAAAGGGTGAAGTCGTCGAAAGGTGCGGCCACGTCGCCTGCATCACCATTATTAGCAACAAACTGGCTGTTGCCAGCAAGCTGGCCATCGAAAGCAGATTGGCTGTTGAACAATTCGGGAAACGCGCCAGACGAAACATCGGGGAATATGTTAATTTCGCCGGATGAATGTCTAATAAGAGGGGTAAAAGCTCCAAGATTCAGCGGTTCACTGAAGACTTGGTCCTGTTGCCCAAGTGCGGGAAAACCCGTGTAGAAGTCCGAGCAGAATGGGTGATTTCCGGTGGAAAATGTGTCCAATCCTTGAGCAACCATAGTTTGCTCAGGAACAGGCGGGGGGACCTCGGCACCTCTACCATCAGAATATCCCAATTCCAGTCCAAATTCTGGGGTGGAACAGGACCTCGTGGTTTTAGACCAACCTGGAAGATCGACAGGGGGGCGTGCCCCGACGTGGATGGCATCGGGGCCATTACTGCCCATGAGATGGACGTTCGCAACTTGAAGAAGCTGCTGCGGGAGCTCGGACATCTGAAGGGTGGGGTACTGGTATTCACGGAAAAGGGCTGGAATCTCGTGGGAGGGTATAGGTACCTGAGTATTGGAAGAGGGAGTGGGTTTGTGAGATAACCTCATAGCACGAGTCGTAGGTTTGCAGGCTGGAAGCTCTCGGGCCTTCGTAGGACGACGGCCAATGCGAGCCTCGCGCCTGGCCTGTTGCCTTTTTTCATTAGCGACTTGCAACCACACTGGAATCGGTTGGGAACTGTTCTTATAAGGCGCAAAGTGCACTTTATTGATGTGTCGACGCATTGACCCCGGGTCACTGCATTGGTGACCACATATCTCGTTTTCGGAAGGCAGACCGCAATGTTCTGCCTGGTCACCGTTGCTCCAGCGGAATCAGTATAAGCGTTTTATCATGGCTCCGGGATGAGACTCACTGGATACGTTCGTGAATAGCGAGATTGGACTTCTGTGTAAAGGGACGAGCACAATACTGGCAGACGTATTGTCTAGTCGGGGGTAAGAGGCAGACAAAAGGGATTATGTAAGCTAGACCCACAGGGCGGCCGGATTGTGTTTCAACGTTGTATTTAGGTGTCGCTTGTAGTCTGCGGGACGAACGAATGCTTTATCACAATCTTTGCAATAGCGGTTCTGATAATGCAACAGCGTAAGACGAGCCCCTACATGAGCACCAGCGATCCAACCGCACCTGAAGATTAGCTATGTCGTGGAGGGCCTGGATTGAGGTGTTTGCTCGAGGCATGTTGGTATAGTGGGCGGCAGTAGACGGAAGTCGGTGGGAGGGAGGGATATCAAGGAGTGGCCAGAGGGGGAGAGGATGCTGGGGCTGTATGGACCCACGTGGCTCTTATGCACCATTTTATAGGACTCGCTAGCATGGGCGGATTGGTCTTGACTGAGTTGCGGAAAATTGCTTCATATGGCAACCTTTGAGAAAATTACCATACATAGCAGATTTGATGGATTGGCTCAGAGCTGGTTTCCAATAAAATTGCTAATGATGGCATGTCCGACGTGAGCGACTTTTGATGGATTGGACACACCCCCAAAGTCAGCCGAAAATGGCAACCGTCAGCCGAAAAGGGCAACCTCTCCGGATTTAGAAATTTACCTCCTACCATGAATGGAAGAACAGAATTGCCTTTCCTGAATCAGAGTAGGGTCAGGGTTAGAAATTTCCTGTTTGGGAAGCAGACGCACCGTGATGCGGAACCGAGAAGCGCGCAGTAACATAGTCCAAGGACCAAGGTATCTGAATAACGTATTGGTTTTGTTAGGAACTACGATTGCTGGAGCCTCCCGGATGATCTCGTCTCGCACTCCTATTTAGCATATGCGTAGAATTGGCCATCATGAGTTAGCGCAGCGTCAGTGAGGTGAATGTTCGAGCATTCACAAGGGAGTAGATAACAACTCAGTCTCGGTATCCGCTCGCTAGACTCCCAAACAGTGGTACTGTAGGAGCAAGTGCGGGCTTGATCAAAGCATCCAATTACATAGTGCCTTGGGTACCTACGTCCCGTTCACGATAGGTAGTGCGAAAGGAGTGTCTGGAGGTGCCCCAACGGCTACGGTGCTTGTTGTCAGAGAAATAACACCAGTGAAGGTATTTGATATTTAGGGGGGGTTCCGCGAGACAACATCTAGTAATCTGTCGCACACCAGAAGTTCTCCAACGTTCATCGCCTACAGGTTTGCGACAGTGTGAGTTGGACTTGCCACCGCGGCGGGCTAGGCGAGATGGTAAGGAATTGATCATGACACTAGGAGCGGGCGTGCTGAACTTGGCACAAGACTGGAGGAAGAGGGTTGGCAAGTTCGGTTGGCGGCAACTCTGAGGCATAGCAAGCCCAGGCGACGGTGAAACGTTGCATTGGGGGAAATAACAGGCCAGATAGTTCACAATGAAGATGTATACGGTAGCAGAAAATACCGAGCGGGCTCAGATATCGATCCGTTTATAGCCCTTAACCTATGTCCAGTGAGGACGTTGTTATACTACGAGCATGGGAGCCGACGCGCCTTATTGTCCTGTAGCATCTGAATGTACTTTTCTGCAAGCCATTTGCAGTTCTCATAGTGATTGACTCCCTCTGCCTTGTGGCACTTCTCTAGTTCGTCACCCACAAGTCTAGCTTCCATCGCCTTGACCCATGATTCACGAATGTGGTGGTCACGTTCCGCAAGCTTTTCTGTTTAGTTCCATTCAGCGCATTCCAGATACTATATAACGTGCGTTTACCCTTGATCTGGGCCTGCCTTGCTTCGTCTAAGGTCATCGTGAGGGAGGAAGAAATGTGTTATGCTTTGTTTGGTCAGACTCGGAAAGTCCGGAAGCAAAGCAAGTCAACAGTACTACTCGTCGCCTCGGTGGACGTGTCTTTTGTCTTGTGCTATATTATACGATGCTGCGACCTATGATCTCCAGCGTGTGCTCGGATATATGGAAGATTTGGTCTTTTCCCCTCACTATCACATGCCTGAGGTCTCCCCATTTAATAAACAGACAGGGATCCAGTAATAGACTCAACCAACCCGGGTCAACATGTCGTTCTCCTACCCCCTTTCCCTCCCCATAGATAATCCTCTTGTCACTCTCACCAACCGTGCGTAACTTCTCCCAGTTCTGTCGTCTCATTGCTCAGGCGTTTCACCAGCTAAACCCCACATTTGGGTCATTGAGCTTCACAATGGGCAGGATAGCAGGCTTTCTACGACTTTGGTCAACAAAGGGCTGCGTCCGGCGCTGGATATCGTTGAGAAATGCTGGAGGCAAAAGTGGAGGAAGGCATGGGATGCTGGTGACAAGGACAGAGGTCATGGTGCATTGATCATAGTGGGGCGTCGGGACCAAGACAAATTCTTTAGCAACGGTACACCCCCCCCCCCCCCCCCCATCATTGGTGTTGAATACCCTTGACAACTCCTTGCAGGTCTTGATTTCGACAAAGTGCGCCAAGATCCCAGTTTCTTCCCAGGTGCCTTATTGTTCAATTTCAAGGCCTCGCAGGTTGCTCATCCCGATAACAGAGACCTTCAACCCCTTGTTATCTCGCCTTTTGTTGTTCCCCAGTATGCCCTGCAAGCTCTCCAATTCTCAAGTCTGTCCGAATGACGCCCTGTATAGTCCCAACTATTGCCGCCATCAATGGACACTGCTATGCTGGAGGACTCATGTTATCGCTGGCTTGCGATTACCGTATCATGACAGATGGTAGCGGGCGTAACGCCTGGCTTTGCATGAACGAGGTATTCTTTCATATTTTTCGAAAGCCCCTCTGACACCAACTGCTGCTTGAGGTTCATTTCGGGGCTGTTTGGCCCTTGTCTTTCGTAGCTATCCTGAGGGCAAAAATTGGCGATCACCGTTTACAACGCAAGATCGCCCTCGAGGGTCACCGTTTTGTTCCTAGCGAAGCCCTCGCGGATGGAATTTTGGATTACCTCGTGACTGGTGGCACCGCTGTTGTGTTGGCAAAGGCCGAAGAAATCGCGGATAGGATCAGTACCAACGCTTCAGGGGGTGTCTGGGGTTTGATCAAGGTATAGGAAATAATGCCTCAGCACCCGTTTGAGAATTTTGCTGATAACTTTGGCCGATAGTCGGATCTCTACAGGGACACGGTAGAGACCATCAGGAAAGATCTGCGGGTCACCAATCCGATTATTGAGGATGATGCTGTCAAAGCTCGATTATAGCCAGTACCTGCATAGACTCTCGCTCGACACCCCATGGAACCCAGGAGTCCCTAGAGTCGCACTGCCGTTTATAGTTGTTTTGATTGGAATGCTATTCGCTGTAGGTATCTTGAATCAATATTGTACCCAAGATGAAACCGCAGTGACGATGAAATCCTGAAGCTTCCTTTCGCCTCATTCCCAACCCTCGTACGATAGCTGGGCAGTCTTTATCTCGAGCTGTCCCGCTTTCGCTGAAGGACCAGCGGTATATGACCTTCGATGAGTCCAATGATGGTCACTTGAGTGATGTGTACAATACTCTTTTTTATTTACCACAGCCTCGGCCCATGGCAAGGACCAATTCCCAAAATCCTAGGTGATATTTTACTTTCAATACCGTTGCATGACGACTCGGTATATGCTAGCGGCTCTGCAGGGACAATTTGATAATCAGTTCAATTGGGGACGTGATATTAGCTATTCCTCGATGACGCGAGTTGTGCTCCTATTGTGACGAATCAACTTAGCATCTGGCCAGCTCTTTGAAAATCCGTACTACCTGATCCAGACAGGAGCCCCATTACCAGCCACATTAGCGGCCTCGTGGGGCTTCTTATTCAAGGGCTAGTGAATGTGACTATGGCGACAATACGCGGCCCCAAGCCTGGATGACCGCATGACCATGATGCTACCCCCCGAGCTCTCACAATATTCCTTCGAAGGTGTAACGGGACTCAGCCGGACATATGTATCGAACCTCCTCTCTCGTGACGATCTCGTTGGACCTGAGGAAAAGGAGGGGAAGAAGGGGATTTGGATCGACAATCAAGCTTCAGGGTTGGGACTCCCATGGCCTTCTATGGCCATCAGCCTCCAAGGAGACTTGAGACAGCGGGAACTCCCTTGTAATGTCTCCGTGGCTTCTAATTATCGTCAGCAGTGGGAAATATTCCGGTTTTATTGGCGATCAATTAACGGTGTCAACCTTGAGGTCTCTACTTAACTGTTGGCATCGGCACTCGGGGGAAAAGATCGACGACTTGATATATATGGAAATCTGGTTCGACGAATAGGCGCATCCCTGAGCCACGTTCCCTCGCGAGTTGCAAGGACGATAACATCTACAACATCGTCTCCGAACTGGGAATACAACCCAAGATTGCTCTTGTATATTTAGCAATTCCCAAGGCCGAACAGGTGATTGCTCTAGGAGGGTCTAGATCTGCGCGCGATATGGGTTGCGTTATGCCCTGATATACCACTTGGATGTTAGAACGATGCGGAATCTGCCACTACTAAGCTCGTTTAGCCGGACCATATATGGGTGAGCGTCTCAGCTTTTTCGTAGACTTTATCACCGGCGTTCCAAAAACATTTTCCTTGCAACGGCAGCTGCTCCTAGGTCGTGGTCATGGACGCTGGAATCCGGGTGGAAGGTTGGTACATTGTTCTCGTCCTGAATACCTAGCAAATCGTAACGGGGACGCTCAACAAAGAAACTACGTTCAGACCGTCGATCCTTGTTCGTAACGGCGACCTTCGACGGTCGCTCCATGAATGGCATTGATCTGTACGACATATTTTACACACCTGTTTACGGCGAGCGACGGGTTGAACGCTACCCTGGTTTATGCCGGGGCGAGCCTCCAGGGAGGGGAGAAGAGTTGAGCATCGATACTCATACAAAAGCTGTTGTGTGTTTGTTAACTTGGAAATTACTGGATAGACGTGCTAGATAAATTCACCTCTTGATTTCGGGCGTCGGTTTCCAGGACACCCAGATCTAATAAGAATTATTGGACCGCAGTTGTGTTTTTTCTTTTCTTTCTCTGAACGAAACCGCCCGGCTTCCAAGGCAACATAGAGATAGGTTTATTTCAAGGGAACCGCGGCTGTGAAGCGAGTATCTTGTCTCCGTGTGTGGCACCCTTAGCTGTGAGGTTATTCAAGGCTCTAACTCCTGCCACTCCGTTCCGGATATTTCAAGCTGGTTTCAATCTGAAAAGGGGGAGAGAAAGCAGGCCGCCAAATCATAGATTCCGGTGTTTGGTGGCGTCTATTATTCGAGGAAACACTAGAAAGTCTTCTATCAGGCTTGGCTCGAATTTGTTGCCTTATACTTGTTGCTGTTTTTGTCGCGATATTCCCTAGCGAGGCGGTGAGAATCAGTGGGCAGGTTGATGGCTATGATCGCCCCATGACAGTTTCCGGGGGCCTCGTATTGATGCACATGCTTGATACTGAAGGAATCATGATCTAAACCTGCTTGGGCTCACATACTGACTATGCGCACTTGCTGTTCCGAGCAAACTCAGAGCCAAGAACGCCACGAAACTGATATTTTCCAGAGCCGGGGATTTGGATGGACAGTTTTCGGCGCCACAGCGCGGGCGCCTTCATAGCCCCAAGTTGAGTGTGCAGCAGGATTCAGACGTAGTTGGGTCGATTCGGTTACGGAGGAGTCTACTCTTGATCACACCCTCGGGCATGCTGGGGCAAGTGTGGGCTCAGTACTCTTATTCTGTCCCAAATAGAGAGAATTTAATATTTTTATCCGCGTTGCGATAGCAACTCCCCTCAGGTGGATAATGCTTCCCAGCGGCTATGTAGTTCTCATCATCTCCATGTCACATTGCGTAAAGCGACTGTGCGAGTGCTGCATGGTCCACGATACTGGGACTGCAGGGCACAAATAAAGACTTCTAGTGGCGCCGGCCAACCAACCACTGCGTTGCGGCTTCATAGTCTTGGATCTGGAGGTCCAGGGGTCATGACGCCGGGGTCCTACAATGTTCGCCAGAAATTCCGAGCATCTTCCATCGCACAGGTCCCAATCGCATCAGCTTGTTGTGGCAACCCCTTCGATCTTGTATCTGCTGAGCAACTGAGTTTGATCAACGGATGCAGATGGCAATGTCCTGATGGAACCTTGGAAGCTCTCGCCCATTGTATATATCTACAGCTGCGATGGGATGCATGTCTCCATCCTCACTTCTTCCTTCCCCGCTCCTCGTTGCGGCTCGTGCTCCAGGCAGGGCATCTTCTTCCCCAATTCCTTTCCGATTCCTTTTCTTTCTCCATCCAAGCTCCCTCTAGAAGAGGATCTTCGGCCTTTTGTTAATTCACACTTGCTAATATTTCAAGATGCAGCTTCAAGTGTCCTTTCTGACATTGCTGGCCGGCATTTTTGTCGTCCTCTCTAGTACACATAGCTCTGTTGATGCCCTGCCCCTCTCCAGGCGAGAGACCCCAGGAGTTGTGACACTTCCCCTCAAGCGAGTCGCTCTCCCTCGTAATATACATCCCCAGATTGTGCGTCCTGACATCATCATTACGGTCGTGAGGCGATGCTTACTTTATTTTATTATAGCTCTTGCAGCAGCACATCAACCGCAGCCGTCGTCGCCTTGCGCGGATGACTGGCCGTAGTGAGCCATCGTTCCAGGAGCTTGAAAACAACCTTAAAAAACGAGTCGTCGCTGTTGAGGCCACGGGTCTGGAGAAGCGCTTCAGCCGATATGGTGTTCCCAAAACCAGGCCTAAAGGAGCGCAATCGGTCAAGGCCGTAACCAAGAAGGTCAACAACCAGAAGACAGCCAATAACCAACTCTTGAATCAGAAAAACAAAGGGGGGAAGGGTCAAGCTACTAAGCAGGGTGCCAAGACCACCAACGACACTGACAACGATGATACTACTGCTGGAGTCGCCGGCACCAATACAAAGTCTATCGCGAGTGGGCAGGGCAGTGCAAAGAATGCCGGAACCAGCTGGCAAAGGAGCCACAGCGAAAGGAGCTGGTAATGCCGGAAAGGCGGGTAAAGCAGCTGGAAAGGCAGGCAATACCGGCACTGGCACCGGCGCTACAACTGGTGCTGGGTAAGTCTCAGATCCCTCCTACATTTTTCCGTGGGGTTCACCTTTCATCGTTTCAGCACGACGACGGTGAACGAACTCGTTGACAATGTCACAAACGCTGGGACTCCAACCGGAGACGACTCCCTCGGCCTCGATATCGAGTAGGTTGCTATTGCCATTCGTCCCTGGTGTCTCTCACGCCGTAATCGCGCAGAGCAAACGACATTGGATACCTGGCCACGGTTCAGATGGGTACACCACCGCGGGATTTCCTGCTCCTTATGGACTCTGGGTCGGCTGATCTCTGGGTCGGCGCGGAGAATTGTGTGTCAGAGGATGGTGGTGACTGTGTGAGTGGAACATAGCACATTAAAGCGTCGCTCAACGAAACAATTCCTTGTAGGGTAACCACAATTTCTTGGGCCCCGGCAGCTCTAGCAGTTTCGTCGATACTCAAGCACCTTTCACTGTCACCTATGGAACTGGATCTGTCTCTGGAGACATTGTCACCGATAAACTTGCTGTCGCTGGCCTTACTCTCGCGGACCACAAGTTCGGTGTTGCTACTACCGAGAGTGTCGAGTTCTCTGACGATGCCACTCCATTTGACGGCCTAATGGGTCTAGCACAATCCGTGAGTTCCTTATCATCAGTCCCCCTGACATGGTTTCTAATAAGCTGGTGAATTAGACTCTATCCGAGCAAAAGACTCTGACCCCGATCGAGGCGCTTGCCCAGCAGGGTTTGGTCAACGCTCCCGTCATAGGATACAAGATTTCTCGTCTAGCCGATAACAAGAACGACGGCGAAATCACTTTCGGGTACGTTATATTCTCTCAGGATGCGAGTCAGCTTCTAAAGCAGAAGACTCTAGTGGAACGGATCCCGCCAAATTCGACCCCGCTACCGTCGTCGACCTTGACAATGTGAGCCAGCAAGGATTCTGGGAAGCAAACATGGACGCCGTTTCTGTCGATGGAAAGGACACCGGTTTGCAAGGTCGCACTGCCATCCTTGACACAGGTAAGTGAAATTACCCCCTACAACGAACTCGCCTGTTCACTTACAAATGCTAGGCACCACTTTGATCATTGCTCCCGCCGCCGATGCTCAGGCTGTCCATGATGCGATTCCCGGAGCCCAAGCTGATGGTCAAGGAGGATTCACTGTTCCTTGCAATACTCAGGCTCAAGTTGCCCTTACTTTCGGAGGGAGGTCTTTCGCGATTGACCCCCGTGATATCGCTTTCCAACCCCTTGACCCTGCTGATCCTAATGGTGACTGTGTGTCTGGTATCGCTGCTGGTAACATCGGTGGCGATACGGAGTGGCTTGTGAGTCTGATCTTGTCTCTCAGTTTATGATCAAAGTTCTGAATCCCGTCAACAGGTCGGAGATGTATTCCTCAAGAATGCTTATTTCTCCACAGACGTTGCTAATAACCAGATGAGTCTGGCTGACCTCGTGTAATATCCATCCTTCAACTTCGTTACGCTCGTTTTGGTGCATGTGTATTTTGTTTGTTGTACTATAAGGTTGTTTTAAATATCGAGCACGGCAACTTGCGGTGGAAGATTTCGAAAACTTGACCATGTGGATAAACTGAAGTATCACTGCCAACAGGTCTGACGTGGTTCTTTTCAATCTACCAGGCAACCCACAATCGAGAAGCGGAGGTTAATAAGGCACCGAATCATTCGATTTGCATTATGGCAAAAGCTTCCACCTGTACAAGTAACTTGCTTTATTCGTTCATTGGATTTGACCAATCGTTCTGCCGCTATTTGGTTGGTTACTTTCCACAACTCGCAGAATTGTGGGGTCGTGCTCTTGGTTGACCTTTACCCAGGCCAGTCCGGCAGGCTCTTTCCCCCATGACCAGTCTCTCTTGATAATAGGAACATGCCTTCTGTCACGGTGTGTGTCCAAGTCTCGAGTTGCTTCGGCTCGGATGACCGGGATAAAACTCGGTACTCTGGCAGCAAAGTTGGCACATTATTTAACCACTTGAATACATGGCAAATTTTAATGGCATATTCCCGGATCTTATACGCTTCTAGATCAGATGACATTGGTTACGATGTCTTCAAACTGAACCTCTTCTCATGGCCCCGCAGTCTGCGTATTCTTGAATTGGCGGGGAGGGCTGTCAAGGAGACGATGCTACATCGACTAAGGAGCAGTGGGGCCAGGATGGCCTCTCTATAATTAGTCATAGCTTAAAACTGCACAGTTTCAAGTTTGGGTGTGAGCCTGGCGCGTAGAGGGTCCTGAATTCACAACGAGTGAGTTGTACATACATACTCTCGAAAGGGGCAACTCCTGTTCAAGGATTCACCAAGTCTATGAGCGATTACTTTTCGCCACTGGTTGTTATATGAAGACCAAGTCTCCAGGCCAGTTTCCAAGCGGAAGCTGGTCACCCTTGTCGATACGCAAGCAGTGCTATCTTTCCGAGGTGCAATTAGCGACGACTGAGGAGTGACATTAGGGGCTATGAATCCGGTGAAGATTTCTCGTCATGCTCACGTAACCCGGAGTAAGTTCAGACCCTCCAATGACGGGCAGACCAATCGCACTTGTCTCTGCCGGTGGCTGGCTGAAAGCGACTGTTTTGGGTGATTTTGCTGATACGGGCATTAAGATTGCAGTCACCCTCTTGCCGCGGCAGGAGGCATGTACCATGTAAAGCACCATCTAAACGGCACGTTGGCGCTACTGCAACTCGGATATGCGTTTTTGAGAGTGGGTATGAGCGTCGAGGAGGACAAGCATGAGATCTAATTCCCTTTGTCATGACACGGGGGCCTTGAGCACAATACAGTAAGTCCTTGATCCTTGGTTCGTCATCATTATGATTATATTGATGTACTGATGTATGAATCGTGGTCCCGCCAATCAACCCCTCTCGGGATATTCGTGGCTTTCCTTATGAGACTCGGTCTCTGTGATGCTATCGATATTCTCCTTTCCCGCGAGCATCATCCCGTTTTACGGTCTGCTGTATGCCGGCCGGACGTGGTTTGCTCGTTCCTGGGTCCTTTTACGTTCTCGTCGTCTAATATTATTTCGACCCATACATGTAACGCGAGCTGCGGGCTCAGCATGCGAGCAGTGGGGTGACTGATGGCTGTCTCGGCCCGTGGGTGTTTACCCACCACCGCATGGCATGCCATCAACACTGAGGCCGCTCTTGGCCAACAGCGACAGATTGGTAAGAATGAACGGGAGTCGCGTTTGCAAGGCCCAAAAAGCCCGAAGTGACGTTAATCGTAACTCGCAACGGTCGCGGACGGAGCGAAGTGTATTACACATCTTGCGTCAGGGCCATAGAGTGGAGGTCGAGCAAAAATTTTTTCTTTCACTCGCCTGCTCCAAACTCAAAGCTGTCTTGTGACTTGACTGTGGGAACGTATATCAGAATAAACAATGAATAAATTTGTGGACACATACTTGAAGTTGTACGTCAAGTTGAATTGAATTCCATCCCTTCCAAGCTACAAGCCGTCTCCCTCACTCAGCCAGATCATTCGCCGCGGACCAGCGAATTACGACTGGTCTGCGATCACAAAAAAATGGTGCAACACGCGGGGTAGAGAGAGAACTCTATCTAGATTCATAATTGAGTTGCTAAAAGCATGCCTGAGATCGCAAAGTAATAAAGAAAAGGAGAAAAGTGAAGAGGGAGTTGTACAAGCAAACAGTGAAAATGGTACTTGACGAAAACAAAAAATGGATGTAGGGAAGAAAAGCTACACTAATTGAAGGGGAAAAGGAATGTGTATGAGTGTGACGAAGAAGAATCTTTGATACTACGTGCTACTAATGAAACAACAGTGAATTAGCTATCGGGGAGAAAAAACGCAGCATGTGTTGTTGTGACGTAGTAAGCTTGAAGGGAGTGGGTGATGAGATGCGTTGCGTTGGCTGGATTGGGACTTGTGGTACACTTGGTGAGCTTGAGTAAGTGAACAATGGGAATAGATTTTGGTTCATGATAGATCGACAGATGTCCTTTTGCGTGCGTATGCAATGCAGAGGGGAGAGGGGCTGGGTGTTCGAGTAGCCGACAGGTAAGACAAACATGCATTGAAGATCACGAAGGTGAAGATTTGAAAGTGTATTCAAATCTCTTGTGGAATTGTTAGGGAGAAATATGGGTGGTTTAATGCCTCCCGTACGGTTATCCGGTGAGTAGGATCGAATGCTAATAGCCGCTGCACAAGATGCAGAAACTGTTGGTTGATATTGTCTGTTGGGGGTATAACTTCCTCCAGAGGGCGAGTGTTGCGCACATCTCGCTTGCTTTGCCGAGTAGCTTTCGGTTTCGGCCAGTCAAGTTTGCCATCCTTGAAAAATTCGGGTTTTGATCGTTGGCCAGCATGAGCAAAACGCTCAGGCATCTTGCCCATCACCATCTCCATCATGGCGAGGTGCTCGAGATTGTCATGCGTTTGATAGAGAGCAACTCCGGTGTAAAACTCAACGAGAATACACCCAAGTGAGTAGGCATCACAAGGGAACGACCAGCCAAGCCCTAAAGTAATAAATAGCGTTGAGTTGACGAGTACCGAAACCATCAGTCATGTAAACAGACCTAGGATGATTTCAGGAGCACGATAATGACGAGTTGATACAACTGTGGAGTGGTATTCGGATTCAAATGTGGCAGAGCCGAAGTCTATTAGTCGGATTTCGGTGGACTGCAGTATGCGTTTGGGTTTGGGAGGAGCGTTGCGCTGTGGGGATCGTCAGCGGATATAACAGGTGGAGTGGTTTCTCCCTACTTGCCTTGTTTGGTACAGGGACATGGACAATTTTGTAATCATTATGAACTAGGAGGATGTTTTCTGGTTTGAGATCCGTGTGGATAAGACGTAGGTCATGTAAGACTGGAGAGGGTAAGCTTTCGTAAGCATGCTGGTGGCGGGAAGGACACACATGCTACACTGCCTAGCAGTTGCCTGGCAAAATCTTGGATGTGGTGCCGGGGGAACGGTGCAAACTCGTTTTCTTTCAGGAAATCATAGACGCACATCCCGAGAAGTTCAGACACGAGGCATATATGGTTTCGATGGTCAAACCAATGTAAGAGGTGTATGCATTTGCTGGGATGGTCTGTTGGGCGGGGCGCTAACAATCCAACGAGTCTACTTACTTGCGGTTCATGGGGTCGCGTTCCTTTAGTTTCTGGAGCACACGGACCTCAATCCTACTTGCGTCGCGGTATTTGGGTATTGCTCGGATAATCTTGATAGCCACCCTTGAATTTGTTTGTGTATCGATGGCTTCGACCACCTTGCCGAATGTTCCTTGGCCGAGCAGCCGAACCGTACGGTCTGAGAAAAGAAATGTTGGACTAAGTGGCATCGATGCAAGATAGAATACATACAGCGCCGATAAATCATGTCATCCGGGACGATAATGTAGTGTCCTTCCTTGTCATCACACGGTGCAGGACCCTTGGAAGTCTGTCGGGAGAGGGAGAGGGAGGGGTCGGTTAGTACGTCATCGTCGTTATGAGAGCATAGCTACGGACGTCGTCTGTGGCAGCAGCGCTCCGGGCATCGTTGGACTTTGCAGCTATCAGGGCCTGGGAGTGCTGGGAGCTCTGTTGGGGTTTTTTGGCAGCTGGCGCACGGACCTCTTCTTGATGGTCTCGCTTCCGTTTCTTTGGAGCGGGAGCTGTGATGGAGGATGAACTGGAGGAGAGCGCTTGGGCTTCTGCAGCAGCCCGGGCTCGTGTGCGGATGGGGGCAGAGAACATGGGGGGTTGGTAAGAAGCCGAATAATTATTGGTATGTGTAGTAGCGGGTGAGATTGTGGCTGGTGGGGGAGTATCCTCGATGACGATGACTTCGCGGAGTCTGCCATCACTGTCGACCTCTTGGACCTCGCTGTAGTTGACTGAGTATCTCGCTGCGCGTTTCCGCTTGCGTGTGCCTACAGGTGGTGTAGGCTTTACGCTTGGGGCAGCTGGATTGGAGTTGACGGCACCATTGATGGGTTGGCGGGGGTACTGGGTCACCATTTGAGCTGGGAGCGGGTAGACCACCGCCGACATTGTCTGGGTAGTAGTGAACGACGTGGTGGAAGAAGAAGAGGGGAAAACTGGGGTGCTTGGAGAGCCAAATGGATCCTGAACAGTCACTGAGATGGGGTCGATGCCTTTGTTGTGTCTTGTTTGGCTCTGAGCCACCCACGCTCTTTGCTGTGCCGGTTCAGTTCGTGCCGTCACCTGAGCCAGCCCCTCCGCACAAATAATGCCAAACATTTAAGTCCACCGTTCCCGACGACGAGCTCTTCATTTGCCTTTCCCACCATCACCGCACGCGGCGTCCACGCCGACGTCCTCCACAAATGAGAGGTCTCGCCTTTCCTTCCAATGTCCCGGGCACCCGCGAACTCACCGCCCCCCCTATCGACTCCCCCGCCACACTCAATGACATCCCCATCGACCCCGCCCTCAGTGGTACGCCTGTCGATCCCGTACTACTATCTGATTCACGGCCCTCCATCTCTCCCCAGGTGAGTGTGCACCACCCACCTTGCTATCCAATACGCGTTCATCGCGTCTTGTCCAATATTTCATGGGAGCTAAACAAATGAACCCATCTGCCCACTTATCGTTTTCCAGGTGCCTTCACTCCCGGTGACCCTCCCAGACTTCCCAGGTGCACCCCCGAGCATGCCTCCCGATCAATGGTCCCATGAAAGGCTCCCTGAAGGCGATCCGTTTGCGCCGCAAAACACTACCCCTTTCTTCTCCATCATTGAACAATCCGCACCTCCGCCCCCGAACTCCAAGCCTGGGAAGAAGAAACGCCGCTTCCACCGCGACGAGGAGTGCAGCTTCTGCCAAGGCAACGACGCGAAGAACAAGGCCGGCGACCCCGAGCTCATGGTAACTTGCCATGAATGCGGTAGGAGTGGTCGGTCCTGATTTATTTCTGGCTTTCATTACGTTCCCTGATTTCATCTCTCCCCAGGCCACCCAAGTTGTATGGAGCTCTCCAAAATCGGGGACATGCTTCGTTCTTATCCTTGGAAGTGCATCGAGTGCAAAAACTGCGAAGTCTGTCTCGAAAAAGGTGACGATGTGAGGGTTTGAGACTTTTTTGTCAAGTGAGCTGCTAACCCATCAATTAGGAAAGAATTCTATTTTGCGACGGCTGTGATCGTGGTATGTGCACATGGAATTCTCTGATCAGACCCTTCATTTCTAAGCCTGGGCTATCGGATAGGGTGGCATTTCGATTGCATGAACCCCCCCATCAATGAATTACCCGAGGGCGAGTGGTACTGTCCTCCTTGCCAAGAAGCCGCTGCACGACAGTTTTATCCACCTTTACCTCTTCCTCCTCGACTTCCACCAGGGATGTCTCCCGACGATCCTCCGGCTATCCCGCCCGAATCTAACCGAGAAACTTCTGTTGCTTCTTCCTCTCGTTCCTTCCCTGCGACTATCAGCTCACGAGGAAAAAGTGCAGGACGATCCAGGAATAGGGCTCGGAAGAATAGGCAACAGACCACCGACGAGTCAGATGGGAACGGAGATGCGGAGGTCGACGTGGAGGGCATAGCTACAGCGCAGACGCCCATCCCCAAAGCGAGGAATCATGATCGAAGTTCGCGGTCATCCAGGCGGGGGCGACTGGCGCGACGGGATGGGGAAGAAGAACCAGGAGAGGTGGGACAAGAAGAGGAAGGGGAGGAAGACGTGGAGGCTACGCCTATACAATCTCGGTCTCGCAAGCGAAAGCGCGAGCGCGACCCGGATTCTTCGCCCGCTTCGATCCCTCGCGTCCGCCTTCGACTGCCAACGACGAGGGGCAACGCCAAAGGCAAAGAGAAGGAAGAGCAAGATGAGCCCTTGGGGATGTTTGAAGGCATACTGGTTCCGGAGGAAAGGGACACGAGCAAGACAGCGGTCACGAATCATGATAAGCAGCTGTTTGAGCGGAGCAGGCTCGAAGCGGAGGTTGGTGATACATCAGGATCTGATAAACTGGGGCTCATTCTATTGCAGAGGAAGCTTGCACTACTACTACAACCCCGACCACCGTCCGCCACGAGCACGAGCCCAAACGGCCATCTCTTATCCCGTACCTCGATATCCGACATGCACTCTCGCTTTGAACCAAACTCCGCCGGACCCTCGCGGCCCACGCGCTCAGCGACTCTCCACCAACACCATCAAACACAGCCCCAGCCTCTTCCAACCCCTTCACCCGTTCCATCAACGCCGGGAGGTCCGAATGTGCTCTATACATTCACGACTCGAGGTGACCCGGATATGTTGAGGATCAAGACAATACGGTTTGGACAGTATGACATTAAGACGTGGTATGATGCGCCATTTCCGGAGGAGTATGCATCGATACCGGACGGACGGATGTGGATATGTGAGTTTTGCTTGAAGTATATGAAGAGTCGGTTTCAGGCGATGCGGCATCGGGTAAGTGCTAGTTTCTTTAGCGTCAAAAAGGTCGCTAACAGTATGGAATGGTATAGCTAAAGTGTAAAATGCGGCACCCCCCGGGAGACGAGATTTATCGGGATGGGTCAATATCAATATTTGAAGTGGATGGGCGGAAGAACAAGGTGCGTGGTTTACTTGTTATAGCCCTAGATGTTGCGTCTCAGGTTATTGTGCAGATATATTGTCAAAATCTCTGCCTCTTGTCGAAGATGTTTTTGGATCACAAATCTCTGTTCTACGATGTTGAACCGTTTTTGTTCTATGTTATCACCGAGGTGGATGATTTTGGGGCGCGTTTTGTGGGGTACTTTAGCAAAGAGAAACGGAGTCCGAAGGATTATAATGTGAGCTGTATAATGACGCTCCCGGTGAGGCAGAGGCAGGGCTGGGGAAACTTGTTGATTGATTTTAGTGAGTGTCACTCTTGACCGTGTTTGTGAGCTTGTGAATCGTTGATTTTGTTGTAGGTTTTCTCCTATCCAAGGTAGAACAACGGATTGGATCTCCTGAAAAGCCTCTTTCTAGTCTTGGTGCATTGGGATATAGAAATTACTGGACGTTGGCTGTCATGCGGTTCCTCGAGAACGCACCAGTCCATCCTCGATTAGAAGGTGAGGAGGTTATTGCAGAACGGTGTTGATAGTTATACTTACGCAAGCTACAGAGATAAGCTCAGCTACTTCGATAGCATTGGAAGATGTATATGAGACACTGGCTCAGCAGAGCATGATATTTATCCGAGAGCCGACTCCACCGCCAATAAAGCCCATTCCCGGACAGGCCATTCGTATTCCCAAGAACCGCAAAAACGGGTCGTACATTCCACCTTCACTCCGCAGGTCGAAATCGTCGAACCAGTTGCACAGGGCGCAGTCGCGATACAAGAGCCAGGACCCGTCTTCTGCCACTGAGACGGGTGGGGGACCATTTGTGCCGCCAAAACATTATGAGATCCGGTTTGATCGGGAAAAGGTGAAGGCGTGGTTGAGGAATTGGGAGGCGAAGGGGTATTTGACGTTGAAGCCAGAAAGACTACAGTGGACGCCGTACTTGTTGACGAGGAGTGCAATGGAGGAGAGTAAGGTGAAGGGAAAGAATGTTAATGGGGTTGCTGTGAATGGTGTTGGTGGATCAAGGGATGGTTCAGAGGTGGCGACGGTAGTGATGAATGGACGGCATAGCGCGGACGGGTCGACGAGTGACGAGCCTTCAATTTCGCCTGCGCCTTCTGGGAGGGTGAGCATCCAGGAGGAGGATGAGTTGCCAGTGCTGGGTAAAACAAGACGGTCGACGAGACGAGACGGTACGCAAACACCGAGGCGGTCAAGACAGCGCGAGAATATGGAGGAGGGAGTCGGTTCGGTCACGTCTCGGCGATTGAGGGGCCAGTCAACCCAGCTGGAGACAGAGACGCCGACACCAGAGGACGGGGATGCTAGGTCACTGCGTCGGCGGACCCGACTAGCACGGCGGGATGAAGCCGCAGAGGAGGAAATGGATGTAAAAGTGGTAGGGAACGAGGAGAAGGACAAGGAGGAGGAGGAAGGAGAGGAAGATGAAGTGCTGGCGACAAAGATGGCACTACGGTCGCGGGAGATGATGCTAATGCCCCGGAAGCGACGGCGAGTGGAGTCGGAGTCACCATCGAAGGGGTGTGCGTCGGTGCCGACGGACCAGACTGGTTCGCCAGCGGGGGGGAAAGCGGGGGGTGGGGAAGGGTGTGCAGGGACGGGAATGGTGAAATACGAGGATGATGCAGGGACGCCGTTGACAAGCGTGACGAGTCCAAGCGAGGAGACGGTGTTTGGGATGGAGGTACCGATGCTGCTGCACAAGCGAGCAGGACTGCCAGTGTCTGACGAGCGGTCTACGCTGGAGATGATGGAGATTGGGGACGAGGATGCCGAGGGCTCTGATGAGGATGCGGCAGAGGTGGAATGCAGTATATAGGAGGGTAGATACCAAAAAGAGAGGCGTGGGATAGTTTGTCAGCAGAGGAGTCGAATGAACTGGGCTGTGGACCAGAAACGAACTCACGGACGAACGATGGACGGCCGCAAGTGTGTTTGGTTTGTTGCGCGTGTTGGTTCTGTGCTGATGTGAGCGATATGGCGCAGTGAGTCGACGATGCAATACGGCCACCTGCCCACCCTGGGCGAGCGCCGCGACTCCAACCTGGACAGCAACGGCTCGGTGCGTACGGATTTCTTCTCTCCCGAACCGCCCCCCTCTCTCACCCAACTCAACACAAACAGACTCCCTTCCAACCCCACCAGTCTCTCGGTCAGGCCCTTCTCCCGCCTCAATATCGCACTGACTACCGTAACCTCTCCACCTCTCCACCCTCCCTCGCTCACTCCCAGTCCCAGTCACACCCACAGCAGCCCTCTTCCTCGCACTCTCCCCTCGCCTTCACTGTCCCCTCCGCCACCTCTCCCAACATCAAGCGAAAACATGTCGACTCCTCCATCCCACAGCAGGTCCTCAAGCGCAGGCGTGAGCCAGAAGACCCCGACGCGTACGACCTCTCAGATCCCGCAGGCCAGGGCGCTAAGCACTGGACCGACGAGGAAAAGTCAAAACTCTTTACCTGGCTAATGGGCCAGGGCCAAGACGAGCATTGGAACGCCCTTCGCGCCACCAAAAACTCTTGTCTCCGAGAGGTGCCCTTTCCTGCTACTCGCTCCTTATTTCCCCTTCCCTCACTTCTCACGCTTTTTACCCCAACAGTGTGCTGTAGACGTCTTCGGCAGCAAAAAGACGTACCAGGCGCTCAAGGGCTGTTATGAGCGCAATTTCAATCTCTTTAAGCAAATATATGCCTTCGAGCAGTTCCATGCGCCCAACAATAACCTTTCCTCGCTTAGTGAGGCTGATCGCCTCAGGGAGTACGAGCGCCGGCTCGGCGCCGCCCGCAAGGCCGGCTGTGATGTCGGCAACATCACCGCCCGTACAATCGAGCACTGGCATCGCAGAGGCTGGTATGAGCTCTTTTATCGCCGGTAATCGTGCATACACCCGACCCCTTGTCTCTCTTACTAATCCCATCTTGCCTAGGTGGCACGGCGACCCAGCTACTACGAGACCCAGCCAGTCTCGCAACAACACCAGTAGCAGCAACAACCAAGGACCTGCAGACGACACCGAGGCAGACGACGACCATCAGTCCCAACCACCCCCAACGGCCCAGACACACCAACCACAGCCGCCAGCACAGCCACAGCAGCAGCCACAGCAACAGCAACAAAACACGATCGACTTTGCCGACCCCAGTGCACTCACCAATGGCATCAATGGCTTTACTCCCCACCTCAACTACATCAACCCACAGAGCCTCCGCGATAACAATCCCCTCGTGCCCCCCTCTCCCGCCACCGTCCCGACCGGCCCGAGTGGCACACACACGAGCGCCTCTGTCAATGGAGCCTCCTCATCCAGTTCACATAACCTCGCCTCAACGATCCACACCAGTTCTCACGGCCCTGCGACCTCCAACACTGCCCCTTCGTCTGCTTCCTCCTCTGGGCCAAGTTCCTCCATCCCTCCACCAGGTCCAAATGATCCCCCCGTGGTGAATATTACCATCACCCAGAACATGCTGTCGACGTACCTACAGTTCTTGCAGGTGCAGACACAGACGGGGAAGATGAAGCTAGAGTATCTGAGGAGACGAGAGGAGAGGGAAGAAAAGGAAAGTGCACAACGGAGAGAGATGGAGCGCATGAAGCTTGAGCGGGAAGCGGCAGAGTTTGAACATTCAAAACATTCGGCCAACACAAAGCAGAAAGCAGATAGAGCAATAGTAGGTTCCTAACCCATCCTTCTGACTGGTAACTTATATATGCCTGCCAATAGGAACTGCTCAGCAACCCATCAATCGACGCGTCGGTCAAACACGCGGCGAGCGAGTTTTTGAAGAAGCTATTTTCATCAGACTAGCCCTTTGGTTTTACCTTTTCTCTTCCTCCTTTCTCCTTCTCTCGTATATATCCGGTGTTTCATAGTATTACCTGCTCGTAAACTGTGTTGTATTTATGTGTTGACAACAATGCTTGGATGGTCTTTTTTCTCTTTTTTGCACGCCTGGGTGCTACATTGTTTTTGTAGTCTAGAATATCATCTAAGGTTTCATTGAGGCAGTTACTTGTTCTAAAACATTCGAAACACTAGTCCTTGCCCCTTTTCGCGGCCAACTCAATATCCCCCAGCGTGATCGACGAACGCTCACACATTCCTCGAAAGATACCATTCGGATTTTCGAATAAGCGCGAGGGAGTATCGAACTCCTAGAGGAATTATAAGTGGAAGTTGGCTTTAACAGCACACGAGCCATCCAAAAATGAAGACAAACCGTGATCTGGCCAGCGTCGAGTACACAAATCCGATCATAGGATATGATCGTACGGAGTCGGTCTGCGAAAAGGAGATAGTTGAGCCCGGCCTGCAAGATAAACTGACAGCGCCCAAACTCACGGGCAATGCACAGGATCGTCCGGTCCTTGAATTCGTAAGCAATCGTATCCTGAATATTCCGGTCGGTTTCGTAGTCGACGGATGCTGTCAAAATAAGAAACCGAGTCAGGTAAATAATAATAGTCGCTGGAATGAGATCGAGAGGGGTCACGCGGACCAATTCGACTCGGGTAGGACCTTTCCAAACCAAACCTCATCGCCCTCCCGCCCACACAACCACCATCATCGTCCCCTCCTTTCGTGTGTTCCCTTTGGCCAACTCGTTCGGAGATGAACCCGGAACCAAATTGAGAGCAAGGCACACAGCCAATTAGGCTCAGGGGTGGATATTGGGAAGGAAAAAGCGGAATTGAATGCTGATGGGGAAAGGGATGGAAATAGGGGTACAAGCCGCTTTTCGCTTACCTGTCGCTTCATCTAAAATGATAATTTTGGCGTTCTTGACTAGTGCCCGGGCCAGGGAAACTAATGATCGCTGTGGAGATGAATCAGCTAGGCATGCTCTCCCACTTCACGAGACTCTCAGGTTCGACACTACAAACACCAAGATTCGAGTGCGACCCGATAAACAGGAGCGTACCTGCCCAATCGACAAGTTTCCACCCTCGTCCTCGATTATGGTGTCCAAGGTGAACCGGTTTGTCGGGGTGTACACACCACTCAATGTTCCTTCTTCACCCGAACCTGAAACACCAGGGTCTGCGGCAACCGAGTCCCGTTTGATACCTGCGTTCAAAGGTACCAACCACGAACGCTTCAGTGCATCCCATAGCGTGGCATCATCGTGGAGATTGAATGGATCGAGATTTGACCGCAGCGTGCCCGAAACTGGAATACAGAGGCTCAGTCAATTGGGTTTGGCAGTTCGGCCTGATGCTACTTACATAGAAGCTGAAAATGGACCAATGCCTGTGAGCGGACTTCGGAACGCCTATATTTGAAGAGAGGAAACTTACGGGATCCTGAGGGATAATAGCGAGGGTGTTTCGGAGATCAGAGAGCCCTATTTTAGACGTGTCGACATTATCAATGAATATCGAGCCAGAGCTAAGCTCGACGAGTCGATAGAGAGCTGATGCAGGGTTCAGCCCTCTTCTCTTTCTACTCGGTTTGGCCGATGACGTACCTGCCATGATCGAACTTTTGCCAGCTCCCGTCCTGATAGATAGACAAGTTCGACACGCTGATGAATCCAAAAAATCATCACGAACCTTCCAACGATACCAACTTTCTCACCAGGCCGCACGTCCATGGAAATACCTTTGAGTACTGGTGGCAATTCGGGACGATAATTTAAATATATGTTCCTAAGCTCCACGCGTCCTTCTGCCGGCCAGGGGGCCCTTGGCTTCGCCTCGGGTATCTCGTATGGCGCTTCCTGCTCAACTTCGTTTGCATAATGCAAGATACGCTCGACCGAGTTCATGTTATTCTCAACTTCGGCACTCTGGCGAACCATGAAACCAAACCTAGTTGACCAGCTTGTGAACCATTTTTAAAGGCAGCACCGGTAACTGTGACCTACGATTGTTGCACGCTGAGGATGTAAGCCAGAACTAGGCCTGTCTGGGATGGGGAAATGGTGAACCGAGTTCCAACGGATAGCATGCCAACTGTAAAAGTCAGCATAGCGCCTAGAAAATCTAAGCGGATGCCGAGCCAGCGCTGTCAAGTCCCAATTTTAGCCCAGGGTCGAAAGTTCAAAAGAGAAGCAACTCGAACCTGATTAACAACAGTCAACCAATACGCCCGGTTCTCAATGTCAACACGCTTCTCGTTGTCGTGCCGGAATCTCTCGACTTCTCCGTAAGCTCGAATCGTGGCCAAACCGGATAAACTTTCGGAGAAGTGAGAATACAAGGATGACCTCAAAATGGCATCTGATTGATGGCTACGGGTCAATCTCCTGGCCTCGTATCATTAGTGTAAATCTTACCAAGGCGCTAGAAATAGAAACAGTGTGAGAAAGTTACTCGCAGATGGATCTCACTATGAACTCACCTTGAGCTCGCGAGCACTTGCACGATAGAACGCAGCAGCATAGATATAACCGGTGAGGATCACGATCACAGCGATGAGGAACCAGGGGAGCACAATGGAAATAAGGATGATGGCACCGATAATCGAAGAAAAGGTCATCGAAAATAGACGCAATGAATCTGGACAAGAGGTCAGACGGGGTTCGTACCGGGAAAGGATCAGGCGGACCTCCCAACAGGTTGTCCATGTTGTCAACATCTGCGCAATTGGTTCAACATCAATTCATATCTTAGCTCCAAGCCTGCATACCTTTGGCAAACCGGTTCATAATCCGACCCAAGGGCTAACCAACATGTCAGATATCTGAACCTCGAAAGGTATCACATTCCCTTACAGTTGTTTCAAAGAATGACATCGGAGCATGCATCACCCGTTCAATGGCAGCCTGACAAAGGATGAATAAAAGAATTCAGCCTCATTGCAGATCAGCAACGGACCTTGTGCAGTCGTTGCGAGGCAAAGAATGTGAACATCGCAAGCACGCTGAACATGCCGAACGCCGCTACGGCTTGAGATGCACCCAAAGCCGCATACACCCCCATCTAGAGAGCTATCAGTCAACAGGAGTGCGATAGCCGAAAGTGACACCCACGTAGAAACCCTGCGGCCGGTCGAAGGCCCTTGGAGTAGAGATGAGCATGTAAATGATGTAGGGTGCATTTTTAGGGGTTACCTTTCTTGCCACCAAACCAGCCTGAGTTATGATCGACGTGAGCACCCTTCCCTCCAGCATCATCCGGAAGCAACTTACCAGTAGGACGACACAACCGTGGCTCCCTGCACCAAACACATAGACACAAACAACAAAGGAATCATAACCTCCCCGAACCCGGCCTTCGTATATTGCTTATACACTTCCCAGCTAATAGCACCCGTATTCCGCTCCTCCGTCTGCATCAACGCCCTACCCGGAGGGTACTTCTTCTCAGGCTTCACTTTCTTGGAATCATCCTCCACGGTGTTCTCTTCACTTTCCTCGTTTTCCTCGTTTTCCTCCTCCTCCTTTGACCCGAATTCCTTGATAAAATGAGCAAACTCCATTCCGTTGCTCATGAGTTCCGCATAAGACCCCTGTTCGGCAATTCGGCCTTCCGAGAGAACATAAATATAATCGACCTGAGGAAGGAAATGAAGGGCGTGTGTGACAAGTATCCGCGTTTTTCCGGAGAGAGTCGTCTGCAGCACGTTCTGGAAAACGGCCTTGCCTACATGGGCGTCTAGAGCAGATAGAGAGTCCTTCGGGAGAACTGACTAAGGGATAAGGTGTTTAAAGCAAATCTACAGTAACTCACGTCGAAAATTTGAATGTCAGTGTCGCAGTAAATGGCACGAGAAATATTTATCCTCTGCTTCTGACCTCCGGACAAGGAGATGCCCTGACGTGAAGATGACCGTGAGTCAATTTTCCTTATACCCACTGGCCCAGCCAAAACCCACCCTCTCTCCGACTTCGGTCATGTCTCCGTTTGGTAACATGGCCAGATCAGGCTCCAAACACGCGTCTCTGACTGCCTTCCAATACCGCTCCTCCTCAAACGGACGTCCGAAACAAATGTTCTCGCGAACAGTGGCATTCTGATCAACCATCAGTCGAGTATGTAAATGGGCCAATAAAAATCTCAGACCTGGATCCATGCACTTTGGGAACAATACCCTACCGAACCACCAAATGTGATCTTTCCTGAGGTGCGCCGCATTTCTCCAATAAGCCCCTGCAGCAGAGATGTCTTCCCGCTCCCGACGGAGCCTACAATTGCAACGAGCTTGCCACGGGGGACCTGGAAGTTGATGTGAGACATTTTGAAAACCTTCTCTTCGTCCCTGGCCTTCTCATTGTCCCCAGATTTCTTGAGCTGGCCTTGTTCCATTTTACCTTTCCCACCGTGGGAAAATCCATGAGATTTCTTTTTGGAACCAGTATCATCGCCAGTAGACACTGGTGCATCCCAAGTGAATGAAGCGTCCTCGACACGCAACGCAACATCCAGGTTTGGGTCGGTGACGCGGGTCTCTTCCAGCAATTCGGCCTCGAACACGTCATGCAAACGACTGATGGCTTGTGCAGCATCGGTGGCAGCACTCAAAGAGACAGCTACAAATGAGGGCTCTAATTAGTGCGCAGGAGCTAGAAGCAAGCTACCTACGTAGAAACATCAGCGGCAATCTGAGCAAGTTGAACAACGTCAGGGAAGAGAAGATGATTGCAGGATCCAACTGGTGCCCAGAGACCGAGTATACGATAAACGAGATAACTGAAGCAAGGACAGGCATACCCATTGCCACTCCATTGTTGGCAGACCGGATCAACAAGAGTGTGCGCAGCTGACTAGGGTCAGCAGTCAGCAGTATTCACTGAGTTGTAGGTAACCACATACCCCAGCTCCCTTCTGCGATGATCTGCAACCCGATCGAGGAACGAGTTTTCCCAAGCAAAAAATTTGATTACTTTCATGCCACCAAGGAGCTCTTGGAGGAGCTTGGCACGTTTGTCAGTCCAGAACATGCTTTTCTTTCGAATAGCAAACAGGCGTCTCATAACTCTGGTTTGCAGTGGTGTCATTAAGACAAAAAACGCAAAACCAGCCAGCGCCGATGGCCCTAAGTTGATGAGAAGGAGAATCAAACACACGAGCATTTGTATTGGCGCAGTCCAAATCTGTAATATACTCTGAGAGTGGGGTTCTCGTCCAGCGAAAGAAAGCTCACCATATGAAAAAAGCCAGCAGCAAAATCAATGCGAGATATATCAGTGGAGATATGGTTGACCAGTTTCCCGTTCGTTAGTGTCGATCGCGCACGCGAGGTGAGTCCGAGCGAACGAGAGTAGATGGCAGTGATAAGGCCTCCACGAACCAACACACCTGTGGATGCGCTCCGGTAGAAAAAGTGGTGGACGCCGCACGATGCAATCGCTTGCAAGAATAGCAGACCAAACACAAGCCCGATACCCTTTCCAATCGTCGGTACGGGGTTAGTGTCGAAGTGTCGACTAGCATAAGATTCATTCCCGAAGTTGATGATAGCCTTCTCGCATTTAGCGCACAATGTGAGCGTAAGAGCGTCAACAGAGCGTACCTTCACAAGAAGAGGACTGGTCACTTGAGCAGTATCTGAAATTAATTTGTAGATGCCACCCGTCCAGAACCACCACTTGATGCTATCGTTCAATGCCCAAACCAAACTAGGACGTTTCTTTCCAGTATGATTTCTCCAACGTTCCTCCCGCTCCTTTCTTTGGCCTCTCAGTGTCCACCATACTGCTCTCCATCCAGGACCTATTTCCCCAGCAGCTAGACGCACATTGTACTCCTTCGCTCGTTTTGACCTCCTTTCATACGACGCATTGATTTTATCAGCAATTCTTGCTGCAGCTCGACTGTCTTGCAACTTGTACAAGTCAGAAGCTTCGAGCGGGCGCGCATATCCTAATCCCAAAAGGGTCGTGATCCAATTAAAGGTCAAGAGTGAAAAGAACGAGGCGGTGGCTTCTGGTATCAGTTCGGCGTCATTAAGGGAGGGCTTCGGGGGCGGTGGAGGCTTTGTCGATGTGAATGGAACTCGTTGCCATCTATCAAGGGAATATTAGCCATGATATGGAATAGGGTAATCCGGGTGGCAGGAGAAAACAATGCAGCATGACGTATTTACCGTGATCGTTTGTGCGCGTTTACAGTCACGGAAGGAGCCTGCTGCCCTGGATCCTCCTTGGCACCGTTGATCGAGCTAGCACTCTCGAGATCAGTCTTCGACATGGGCCGTTTCAAGGGGAGCCGATGTAGGCTGAGGTGGACTTGGGGTACAGGTATAAAAAGGACTGTGGTATGACATACTCTGTGAGACCGGTTCTCATCCCGGTGAGTAATGGTGCTGACCGAGCCGCAAGCTTTGCTGCCCCCTTCAATTTACGGTCGTGGACTTCCGGCAGTGAACCGATTCGCAGCTATTTCCGCACACATTGTGTGAAATGCTTGGTGAGGCGCTTTTGTCAGCCTGTTTCCCCAAATAATATGATTCCGTCCAGAATCAGACCGGCTCACCCCTCGAAGCGATTCACAATGCCTCAGAGGATGCCCCTGCGCAAGGTCTCAACATGGCAACCATGGAAGATTCGAGTCAGGGGCGAAGACGGCAAGCTTACAGAGATCATTTTCAGGCTCGTTGGACTCGGGTATTTTTCTTCGGCAAATTACTCAACACTTCTGTCACACATACAGCAATACTGCTGGCTCAGTCAGCAGACCGCGTTTGGTTCGGGCTTACAATTCTCTTGTTCCTGGTTCAGGGACGATATTGTTACAATGAGCGTCAGTGCCAACCACATTCGGCACGTTTTATTAAGCTCGGCTCAAGTCAGCAAGCGAGCCTGGGACCTCCTGAAACTGCCTCGGCCTAAAAGGGGCTCCCAAAAAAAAAGACGATTTTGAATACTGTAAACTCTGCAGAAGAAGTCTACAATCAAGTAGCACTGCCGAAAATCTGGTATCTTCTACAAATGCTAGGGCCAATTTCATCATATTGAGCTTTGGTGTGACAAGAGGTGTAGAACTCGGGCTGTTTACGAAAAAAAATTAATGAACTATCCTCATCCAGGGCATGAGGCACTGACCAAGGAAGCAAGCAGCGAGCCACCGAACCAGACAGCATATCTGAAGAATGGTATTAATGGGGAACATCTGATGAATCTGACAAACCAAGACGTGCCGCTGGCGTTTGTGAGAGATCACTTCAACTTCAACGCCGGAAGACTGAATAACAGGTTGAGATGCTGACAATAATCGTGGTTAACGAGCTCACCTTGAATGCGCTTCCGCTACTTAGGGCGCTAGCGTCAAGCCTACGGTCGACAAGCTGCTTGAGATCGCGTTTCAGCCGGTTGCCGAAGTGCTGGAACATAGTCGAGCCTCCGGATAACACAATATTCTATCACCGATCAGGTAAGCGAAACCCAAAAGGAAACTAACTATCTAAACTCACCTTGTATAACCCACGACGGACGTCAATGGGAGAGCTCTGTATAACATCATCAACAATCTCGGGTATTGGGGTCAAGAAATCTGAAGAATAGATTTCTGGGTTGAAGAAGATTTCGGGTGCGAGGAAGCGCTCATATCCAACGTCGAGGCTATATTTCTATCGCGACAAGTCAGACAAGTATCCCAAGGCATATCGGAGAAGAAAACAGCTTACCCTGCCCGTCACCGAGCTTTCCCCTTCATACCTCTCAAAGTGTTTCAACGGATCCTCGTCATACTTCCTAAACTCCCTTACAATATCCTGGCAAACATAACTATAATTCTCCTTGACCTTACCCGCAACCTTCAGTTGATCCTCCGGTGGGACATTGGCCATCTCTCCACGCTCGCGCATCAAGTTCAACACAAATTGCGAAATGTCCCTCCCAGCAATCGGAATATGTTTGATAGCACTACCAATGACATAACCCTCTGCGCAAGGAATAACGTGTGTAACGCCATCGCCAGAATCGATGACAGTGCCGGTGAGGGTGCGGTCTGTGACTTTGTTGGACGTCCAGGACGCGGCGAGAGCAAGCACTGCCTGAACTGCGATGTAGAGACCTTGAATGTTGAACGACTCGAAGAAGATCTCCGCAGTTTGCTCTCTGTTTTCTGGCGCATTCAAAGGAGGCTCAGTCTACACAAGCAATTGCGACTCAGTGAAAACAAAACAAACAAAAGGGGGCCCAAGCGTACCAGAAGGAAGTAGTGGTCCTCAGGTTCTGCCCTCAGATACTTGAAGATCGTCTGCTCCCAGTACCGTTCCATGTAATCCCAATTGTCGATCATGCCGTGTCGAATGGGATAGTGTACACCATATCCAGGTGTCTTCGCGTTGGCGAGCGCCTCGTCGCCGATAAAGAAGTCAAGGTCTTCGACTCCACGCTTAGAGGCGAGATGACCTGGTTTGGCAGGGACGGCGGGGGCACGAGAGGTTTGTGAAGGGGAGCCTCGTGTTGCGATGGCAGTTGGAAATACGCTTCGCGATTCGTAAGTTGGACTGTCGTGGATTTGGTAAATAAGATGATACATACAACGAAGGATCTGAATTACCCGCGAATCTAGAAGAGAGTATTTGAGCTGAATGATTTCTCATTGTTCTATTGCGGCATACCCAATTTTAGAGTATCCAGTACCGTTATCACATATAATAGGTGCAAGACGAGCCATGTTCCTGTACGATGCGGCAAAACTTGAAGCTCGAGTCGTTATCCAACGCTTTGGCTGAGTGCAATCTATTATGATGATTTGTTTGCCAGAGACCGTAAGTCTAAAGCATATTGCACAGCCACGCATCGCATAATCCACTTGCAACGTCTCCCGTGCGCTTGCCTTCGGGCGGCAACCCCCTCCTGCAAGTTCCAGAGTGCAGGGTTTAGCAGTCTGAACGCAAGTGAACTACTGCAACAGAGAATATTCATTGCACAGATGTACGGGCTAAGGTACGGGACACCCTGTAAGTTGTAGGGTTCATTGCGAAACACACTACTGTTTCAACCAGGAGGTATCTGGCTGACACCGGATATGTTTCTATCCTCAGGCACATCTAAAACTCCCATTGCATTGCACAGGAAAGCATATATCCTGGTGCACAACGCTGTCAACGATGGGTGGTGATCGTATAATTTGCCACAACTACGCCTGATCCTCTGGGCCGCCAAGAGCCCGTCTTGCCTAAGGGAAAACCCAAATAAATCAATGCTCATTGATATCCATGACTGATAGAGCTCACCTCCATGAGGAGATCATCATCGATGTGGGGAAGTACTTCGGGAATATCTCCAGGCCAGGGGACAACCTTCCATTTGGTCGGAGAGTTTTCTATGCATAAACATATATCTTCCGGCAGAGAGGCACCATACTGGGCATTGAAATGACGTCGGACTTGATTCTCCTCTGGAAAGGATGTATATATAGGAGCGAACAACCTTGGAACAGTGGCCTCTCACCTTGAGCCAAACCTGTCAGCTGAGAAGTCATCCCGTTGACAATGTTCTCCGCGGCCTCCTTGTAAAGTCGTCGTCTGGCAATCTCGACGATGAGGTTGTTGAACGCAGTCTGGTATGCCACGTATCGTTCATGTAGATCACGTATCGTCAGGATTTGCTCGTGCAATGAATTTAGTTCTTCTTCGCATTTCAACTGTTGAGTACAAGTTGAGAAATTATCAATACGTTGAACCTGGGACGTACTTCCACCTCTTCTTGAGTTCGGAGCATCTCATCCATGATATCCCCAAGTTCCTCCAAATCGTTCAGAACGCTATTCAGGTGGGCAAGATCGCCTCTCGAAGATTCCAGGGTAGTAAGAAGGAAGCCGCTAAAAATACTGCGGTGAGGAAGCCATCGTCTGGCGAGACCGGTGTACTTACTGGTAACCGTCAATTCGCCGGGCACTCCCCTCTAATTCCGAAAGGATTGCTGGGAGCTCTTCGACGTCTCTATGCATCTCTAGGCAAGAGTAAGAGAACAAACTCTGTAGTTGTTCATACAAATGACGTACGTTGAAGGTCATCTTCATTGAAGACCTCACCAGCTTCGGTATCCTTCAAAGCTGTATCCATTTGTTCGTAATGGGAAGCCAAACTCTCGAGTAGACCTGCCATAGATGTGGCTACGGCATCCTGCCCGGTAAGCGTGTCTTGCACACGAGCTACAAGGGGAGGCGCCACACTTGGCTCTGGTAGTGAGGAGCGAATGGATGTGATAGCGCCGGTAAGGGTTTCGGGATAATCATCCGTGCGCCCCAACAGGTCCTGTCCAACATTGTAGATTTCAGCATTGTACTCGACTAGGTATGAACTTCTTGCTACCCACATCAAGAGCAGTGCGATTCTCTTCTATGGTTTCCAAGATGTCTTCGATAGCTTGATCATCAACAAAGTCCCTAAGATTTTTCCAATGCTTCCTATCCTTCTGACGGTTGTTTGATGATTTATTCCCTGGTAGAATGCCCTGATGATGCCGAAGTGTAGCTGAAGGTGATGGGGGCTGGGCGTTTCCGCTGGCCCGATCATGTGCCTTGGATTCCTGGTCCGAGTGTTGACTGCCAAACAGCGAGGAGTCTGTAGATGTTTGATGGAACTCGGGAGGCACAAGCTGAGACCCGAGCGATTCAAGTATATTTTCGAGTTCGTCAGTATAATGAGAGCGTGAAGCATCCCAAGCCTGGGTGACGGCATGAGACCACGGTGCCCAGAGGGAGAGGGATTCGACTACCTGAATCTGCTTGTTGAGGTATGCACGCTTTTCCTCGATGCCCTTTGCTACTGAAAGAGCTAGCTTGTGATTATATCAGTACACATTCTCTTCTCATGAACCCGACTTCCACACCTTGAGTTGCTCGATGATAGCTTCACTCATCCAACGGACCTTGGCGTCGAGGGCCAGTGCGTCGATGGCAGCTTTCGCAGTCGCGCTTGAGCATGTATGTGCGTGCGAACACATCTGTTGGCCATGTTGGAGAGCCTTCTTGGATTGCAGCACAAGCGAAACAAGGTGGGGTTGCTCCGGCGACAGTGGTACAGGACCCATTCGCGAGTCCAGCTGTGTGATCGCTTGGACCGGATTAGGGGCAAGTCAGATGACTACACAAAGTGACTTCTCCCACACTAACGAATGACAAGTTGTCGTTAGCCATGAAACACGACTTAGAGCTGTGTCTTGCTTGCTCTTCCTCTATACGGTCCAGGGACACGACACTTCACATCACTCGCTGTTGCAGTCGAGTCATTTGTGATTCCTGTGTGCGCGCCAACCCTCGGCTCACAAGCTACGACCCATGTCTCGCATGCCTAGGCAGTGTCAAGGCAGCTACCACAAGCTCCAGAGCCATCGGCTCCGCCATGAATGTCTCCCAACTCAACGCTCCCACAAAAGATGAAGAGGTGTTTGTGTTGGGTGATGACAGTGACGAAGATGTCGAGGATCAGGTGGTCGGTATGTCGAGTACCCCTTGAGTCATCTCTACCCGCCGCCCCGCTCGCTGATCAAGAGGCAGTGAGGCACTCCATCACGAATAATCCACCGACATCACCTTCGTTACCCTCCCTCTCTGATGCTTCCCCACCAGCCTGTGATCCGAATGTTGTATCATCATCACGGAAATACTACATCAATCCGAATGACACTGTTCATGGAATTGCTCTTCGTTTTGGGGTCGAGGTATATTGTTTTCCACTAATACGTTAGGCACAGCGTGTTGATCTGGCATAGGCACGAGAACTTTGTCAGCTTAACAGGCTGCCCCCCAGCACGCTGAGCACCACGCCACATATATTGCACACCAGGGCATTCCTGGAGCTTCCCCCATCATCTAAACCTGTGCCACTCCAGTATGTTTTGACTGAGGAAGACCAGTCCCGTCGGGAGGCTCAACGTGCGAGAGAGCGTGCCGAAAAGAGACTGCAAATGGTTACGAAAGAAGCCGATTGGCGAGTCGCGAAAGCCTATGTTGCTCTCGCTGAGGATCCGGAGGTCGTAAATGAGTTTACGAACAAACGTAAAGAAGGTTTAGAAGGGAAATCTCGTCCCGGTGAATTAGTTGCAGGAGCCTCCGCTGTGGGTCTCGGAGAGGCAGCGGTCGATATGTATCTGGAAGATGAAGAATGGGAGCAGAATCAAGGAAGCCCACAACTACATCGTTTTCCTTCACAAAGCACCACGGCGAGCATTCTCTCAGAAAACAATACAAAGCCAACATGGTGGCCATGGAAATCCTGATGATCCCGGTGATGAATGGCCCAGGGCTAGATCAAAAGCGCTTGCACTTTAGTAGATGGAGAGTGAAATCTGTGAGTGCTTGTAATTGCCAGCTCGTTGCTAAGGCAGTTCTAATAACCTGAATCTTCACAGTCCGCATGAACGTAGATCAGCTTCTGGACCACTGGTCCTCGACATCTTCCTTATAGATCAGATGATGGTTCTTGATACCTCTGATGGTTGAGCAGCCGAGCCCATCTGCTTCCAACATCATTTCTGAGCCGCTGGGGCTCCCATAGTACAATGTAACTAACCCTAGTTCCATACACTCGCAGATCTTCAGATCTTTTCCTTGTCCACGAGACGACCTCACCCTTCGGATCACTCCCTGGGCAATAAATTGCTGCAACAATTGGCTTGGCACACCACCCCCTCCCCGCTTTCCTTTCCGCGTTTTTCACAGATGCCGTCGACTTTACCCCACGTCTTCCTGTACGGCGACTCAGCTATGCAAGGGTCCTCGAGTCACGATCGCAGGTCGGTGTCGGTCCAGCTCGCCTTGTTTGGCATTTAATATTAACGGATCGAACAGTGCGGCGGGAATCGAGCTTTCATCCTCGCAGATCCAACCAATCGTCGCGCCTCTTGTGGGCAATGGAGGTCAATCGACCAATTGGAACGCTTCTCGTCCATACTTTGGGGGACTAGAGGTACAGGATGCATTTGCTTCCCACGGGAACTCACCCCAATCAAGCAACGGCTCTCTTCTCAGTGAGCATAACGGATTGATCAGAGGCTTAAACTCACCACCACTGTTCAACATAGGTACCCCGTATCAAACAGGCGCCCATATTGCCGAAGTGAACAGTCCTTCTAGATATGTTCCTCAACACCACGACGCTGGTTTGTTACGGTCGTCCGCCAGTCCGTTAAATAGCTTGGGATTAGAATTGGTGGCTCAACCCAAGTCCCCGTTAGGAATCTCTTCTGGACATTTGGCAAATGAAGGCCACTGGACACACCCACCAGTTCCGGGACGTCTCCGCCCTCAAGATGCAGCGCAGAACCCAAGACCCTACTATGGGATGTACTTGGGATGTCAAGTTCGTGCCGAAGCTAGTCCCTCTCCCGACCCTTTTGATGCCCAGGGATCAGTCCAATTACGCCCCTTCCCCCATGGTCGCTCCCACTCTCATGACGAATTCCTAACCTCAAGTTTATCAGCCCACCCTAGCCCCTTCGTTTTCGCATATTCCCAGGTGGATATGTCCTTTGGTCACAACAGAAGCCTCAGCTCGCCACCTTCTATGTCAGATGATTTTACTTCATCTGGCTCTGACATCTTCCACTCACCTAATGCCTCAAATGGTGGTACTTTCGGCTCTGGTAGCCAGTATTTCGCTCCGGAGGCACCAATGCAATCATTTCCACCAACATCCTGTACTACGGTTCAGCCAATATTCGGTACAGAGGAAACTGCCCCGGTTCTGGCGGGTGATCCATCATCACAATATTCGGGTCTTGTAGTAGACAGAGTAGGGTCTGACCGTACCCGGGCCATCAGCCAACAAAGACGGACCAACTCTGGCAAGAAGCTCTTTTATTGTCCGTTGCCTTCATGTGGTGCAACAATCACCTCGAGGCATAATTTTAAAAGTGAGTCGAAATCAGCATCCGATAGGCTGTCGTAGCCTGACTGTTCTTTTTTGCGTAGGTCATCAGAACTCACACTTGGGGATTAAACCATATGCCTGTAAGCAGGGGGATTGTTCAAGATTCTTTGGGACTCGGGCTGAGGCTAAACGCCATCGTACCAAACACTGTCGCTACCGCCCTTCGCAATCCGACATTAATGAGTAGATTTTAAGAGTGGACTTCACATTTCTCAACATCGCATACCTCCACCAGCACATTTGTTTCATTTTCATTCTTCCTCCAGTGTATTTCTATCTCGTGTATTTGGAACTCTTGTATCATTAGTATTTACTTCATGTACACTGTCTGAGTGTTCGAATCCTTGTAGCATTAGTGTTTGCCTTGAATGTATTATAACTGTTTTTACTCCCTTCGACATACAACTCATTTGCGCTGATGCCCCTGGGTTCCACCGCTAAGCACCAAATCAATCAAATGATGGACTGTGGCGTGTGTGATTTTCGCCCAAATAGGAGACACATCAATCATTCGCAGGGCGACGTTTTGCAGTGTCCATCACTTGCGCTCGAAGCCCTGGGCTGAAGCCAGTCACAAACTCTCTAGATCCTTCAACCACCCTCCTCAAACCATGTCCTCATCAAGATACAGGCCAATTCTCCCAATCACGACGCAGGACGCCGAACGGGAGATGGAGGAGGCCTTCGAGTCCGATAACGACGACGACGACGACACACACCATTCTCATGAGCTGACGCCTCTGACCAATCGCAACGGCACAGATGCACAGATGTCCTCGCCTCTAGCGACTCCCACAACATCTGGGCGAATGGCGAGTGCCATTCCCGGAGCATACGACTTCGAGCGGGAATACGAGTATGACTATCCTCCACCCGGATCCCCGCCACGGCCGTCTGCAAGGGCACTGCCCAACGATATTGGCAACAGCAACGGCATTCTGCCTTCATCGCCCACCAGGCCCTCTGCGCCCCGCCGCTCGATTTTCAGAAGAATTGCAGGGGGTCTTTTACCAACCCATTATACTCCAGTTCCCACTGAAGCGGGAACTTCACGAGCAATTGGGGGAGGGACAGAAAATGATGGCGTTTTTGCTAATGTCATGGCGAAACCCCAGGCGGCTCGTGTCGTGCGCTCTGATGACGGAGAGGTCCATCTTATGCCTGAAGAAACACAGAAGGAAACACCCCCCGTGAGCGATTTTTTCTATGGTACCTTTTCCTCTGTAATTGAAGGGAGAAAACTCTTGCTCTCTTTATAGTCTTATGCGGAAGCACAAGCAGATGCAGTCCCGCCATACTGGGAAACCACTGTGCATGCCCCCATGGCGGTGGAACCGGGTGCAGACATGATCATCGAGGACCTCCCTACTGGCTCTTTCTTGGTTTTCTGTATCAATGCTTTTATCTCATTCTTCTTCCAATTCGTCGGTTTCCTTCTGACCTACCTGCTACACACCTCCCACGCCGCTAAATACGGTTCCCGCGCTGGTCTTGGCCTAACACTCATTCAGCTCGGTTTCTATTCGCGTACGATAGGCTCAGAGGGCAGCGACAGCGCCAATCCGCAAGAGCCCGCTACAAGTTACGATATCTGGCCTTCTACAGGAAACATCACGGCAGATGCCTCATCCACGACAGCACCTATGCCTGACGACGCTATTCTTTCCGTGTCATCACGGGACTGGCTTTCTTTCTTCTTCATGACCCTTGGTAAGCCGTCCATCAGAAACTGATGTTTATATATGCCCAGAGATACTAATCATCCCAACATATGCTTATTCTAGGCTGGTTCCTTATTCTGTCTTCAGTCATCGGTTTCTGGCGGATTAAACGCTGGGAAAATGCGTTACGATCTCCCTCAACACCCCCAACCCTTGAAGACATAGAACGTGATCGGGCGATCAGGCGTAACATTGAGAATGTCTTTGGGATTGCATTCAATGAAGATGACGATGAAAGGATCCATGGGGCACCTACCCCAGAGGCCGCGGCCGAGGCGAGGTTGGCGCGAGACCTGAGGGCCGCCGGACTTCTTTGATTTATTGTGTTTCTCGTGCTGCCTTCTATATCCCCTATTTACGAAACAGCATTCATTCTCTGATTTCTGGCTTATCTATGAACTCGCACTACTGTTGTCAAGGTTAACGAGGCTGCTTAGAGCAGTCGGGTTGTATATTACTCTTTACTTAGAAGCTGCATAATAACACGAAGCTCCTTTCTCTAGGATCTGGAGAAGCTAATGAGGGACCAAATGGAGACCCTAGTGTCCTTGCCACCACCAACTAGCCAACGTTTCCGTTTGGCCATCTCCTCTGAGGTTAGTTCATCGTCACTATCATTTTGGTTCATCAGATGTGGAACAGACTCTGAGCCATCAGCGGGAGATCGAGCGAATTCCAGTGCTTGACAGCTTGATTTATGATATTTGAGTGTCCCGAGTGGCTTCATCAAGCGCGTGGAGAATAGCCGAATACTTGAAGCAATGGAAAGGTAGGGCTGTCAATCCACACACTCACAATACACATAATATTTTTCTACTTGCCTACCATCCCAACTGCCAATGGCGCAGATTTTGCCATCATCCCTGATGGCAATGGACCCGTTTCCGGGGTGCTTTGTCCTATGGGCTATGCACGCGCTTTCCAAGGATTTGATTGCCGCCTTTTTATGGTTTGAATGATCAGTAGAGGGATAAATGAGTCAGCTATTAAGGTTAAGGGTGGGGTGAACATACTGAAATATCGTAGCGGCACACAAGATGGTCCGCTGAAACCGTGATCGCGAAATCATTTTGTCGTGATACTCTCATTGCCATTACTGTTCTAAAGAGTGAGCAGGTAGAAAAGAAGTGCAACGACACCTTGTTTACTTACCCGTTTCAGCGTGGAGTTTAGATGTCCAGAGGATCTCCCAACCCATTCCTTCAACAGAGACGGGGTGATCGTTGCGTGTATACTTGCGCAGTGAGACGCTGCCGCTCTCATATGCGCATAAGAGACATAATTCCTTGTGGCCAGATTCATTTTGTGATTCGGCGCGTCGCGTGAATAAGTGTAGAGACATGATGATACCTGCAATACAACCTCATTCAACATGGGACCCATGAACAGGGGAAATACGTGTTTACCCGACGCATTTCTGCCTTGGAGGTCTGTAGAGAAAATAGACCGTTGAATTTCTTGACCAATAGCAGCGTGCACCCTATCCTTCGAAGGTAAAGACCAAATATCAGCCTGACAGGATCATTCAATTTCAGCGTGATAACGGAGATAACGTCGGACAACTGACCACAGACGAGTCAATCAGGCCAGGAAGAGCAACGAGGGCTTTCTTTTCGCTGTTCTCTGATCCCGGGAGTGATTCGAGCGGCATCAAAGAGAAGCGACAGTAGTTCAAAGCATTGACATCCATGGAATAACAAAGTTGTGGTAAGGGCACATCCAGGCTCACGGCTGTATCGCCTAGTCGAACAGATTCGGGGAGCTCAATGATGCGCTTCCATACATGGAGTTTGTTGTCTCGCCCATGACTACCTTAGATGTGGTGACCAGGATTGTGAGTTAATCAAGAGGCGCCGGCGTACGTGACGATCTCATCTTCCCATTCTTCAATGCCGAGGAGGCCATCGGTGTGGGGTTGCCATTTTGTGATTGCTCGAAGGCTGCGCATAGATGTGACTACGACCAAACCTGATGTGTCACCCGAGTACAGACGTTCATTGTCTTGCGAGAACGCCAGAGCATTGATTGGATTGGAATGCAGTCGGAGAAGATGGGTCGGTGCGGCTGGAGGAGGTACCGACATGGAGGAGCACAAGTGGTGGTGTTTGTATGGTTCCCAGGCTGATGCCAAGCAATTCTGAACGCGTCGAAACCAACGTGTCCACCCATCCCCTTTACATCCAGATACCCAGACATGCATAGTATATTCTCCAGAATCAACAATGTCTCTGCACTCCTCTCTTCGTGCATGATGGCTCTCCTCACGGCCATCGCGGTCTCCTCGTTCGTCCTCACAGCTGACCCCAAAGGCGACCTAGGACTTCTTTCCGTTAAAGTGTACGTTTCACGATGGTATCGAGCAATCAAATGAACTTCACACTCTCCAGTTATCCTGCATCTGGTGCCAGAAAGGCTTATTCAAAGCAGGAGCTGGCCTTTGTCAACTTCAATATTACAGCTGGTGCGTCGCCTTGTCCCTTGTAGTGAATTGTTTGTTTGATCCCGAATAATTTCGGCTTTATGCAGACCTCAGGCCTCTCTTTCATTGGAACACGAAACAACTCTTTGTTTGGGCAGAGGCTGGGTTTAACAACACGAACAAGGCGAGCAGGACTCACAACTACTGTGCACCCGTATACTTATTCCATTGTAGGCTGAAAATACTGTTGTTATTTGGGATCGCATAATCCGTCGCAAGGAAGACGCCAATCTCAAAGTATCGGGCAAGAACAAGTATATGCTTCGCGAACTCACGAAAACTTTCAAGTGAGTCGTCCCCTGCCTCCGTCGATACAATTCTTATGATCTCCAGGAACGCGGAACCCGCACACTACTCCCTCAAATATAATGTGATGCCCTACGTTGGTGTTCTGACGTACGGTGAAGCGGCAAGAACTAAAGCACCCATCGAATTCCCCCCTGTGCAGAAGCGTGTATAACAAGTATTCTTTTCGAATGGAATATTACTCTCTACACCATTCCCTTGAGCCCCCTTTAATATGCCTGGTGGCGTCAATCGCGGTATCAGGTAGGTTATCGTGGTGTGTCAAACCCTCCATATTTACTTTGACACAACGGCACCCAATCCACGCCTCAAGATTTCTTCGACTTCTGACTTGATACTTGCAAAAAGATCCTCCGTAGTCTTTCTCGGACACCAACCAATCGCTCTTGACCTGCTCGCCCTGCACCGTGAGTTGGACCCGAGAGAAGTCGAACCCTAAGCAAATTGCACCTATATCAACTGCCCGAAATGCGTCCAGATGGATCGGTGCATACCTTAAAATATCTATCGATCTCTTCCTGGTTGAATGTGGTTGGTTTTGCATTGGTGCTTTTTCCCAGCTCGACAAGGGCACGTCCAATCTCCCTTCCGACATCATACAATGTATGCTCTCCATTCTCACCAAAGTAATATCCCTCACGACCATGTCCGGTATGTGAATTGGAAAGAATACAGTCGAAGAGAGTGATGTATAGATCAGCAACTACCCCACCAATGCATATCAGAAAAAAGCAGCAAAATCATAGCATAAGGGTTGAATCGTTAGCTCACTATCATCGATGTGGACATCCGGCCAGATGTTCACTCCCTCCCCAATCATACCAGCCCTTCCTCGATCCAGCGCCGCCCGAATAAGTGACGGAATTTGCATTGACCCATTATTCGCTATCCCAGCCTCAACGAGCTTTCCAGTCGCAAGCCCATAGATCGTTGATGGGGAGACGAGGTACGCCTTGACGTAGCCCTCCTTATCGGCGTTGATGATGGCAAGGTCGACGTTGCGATGGGGTGCACTGTCTGGAAGGGTTTCGAGGTCGCCCACGTCGGTGTCGTCCCAAATTTTATCCGTTGCATAGAGCCCCGCGGCGGCATCCGCCAAGAGGCCAGTTCCAGACTATTCATGATAACATTAAGTGATTGCAATGGAGACGTATTGCTTGGTTACCGTGTGGATGAATAGGAGTGGTTTCCCATATCTCTGGAACCTCTGCTTTGCTCCGCGCAAGACCGTTTCTGCAGCTTCCATTGCATCGGCGTCTACCTAGATGGGGTCGAACAGTCAACCGTCCCAGAATTGTGAACCATTGCATTTGTGAATACTCTTACTGCATCAAACAGGACATCCGCATCAGCGACCATTCTCTCGAGCAACGCCGCATCCCCGAAAGATCCAACGACCGTACGCACACCAAACTTCTTCAACTTGTCCGCTTTGTCTTGCGAGCGCACGAGTGCAGAGATCTCGAATGACCAAGCGTCGGGATGCACGAGGAGACGTTCGAGGATAGACCCGCCGATGTAGCCTGTCCCAAGAAGTACTATAGTTAAGGCCGAGAGAGGTAGGGAAAAGAAATGGCACGACCTGTGGCTCCTGTGATCAGTATCTTCGTCTTAACCATGGTGTATCCTTCGTTTTCACTGTTTGGATCGATAATTCAAGTTGCCCGTAAGAGGGTGCACAACAATGTCTGCAAGGGCTTTCCAGGGATGGCAGCAAGGCAATCAAGTGGGCCACCAGGTGCCTTTGATTTATCTCCCATTACTCATCCAACCCGGCCGCACCGTGTATTGGGTGCGTAGTGGGAAAGTAGGTCATTCGGAGGAGATTTGGGGCTGTTTAGGAACCTTGTGGTTTCCCTCGGAACGGTGAAGCTGCCTAGCTTGTGTGATGTCCTTCACCTTGTCGGTGTACTCGGCATAATTTAGGTCTCGTTAGATCACGACCACTCTTTTGGAGTGCTTGCCAATGGTACCGCGTACTATCTACTTGCGCTAATGCACAAGTGCTCAGAATGGCTACAATGGTTTCGGGAGGGAAGAATCCTGGCGCAACGGGTAATACTGTCAGGAATGTGCCATAGCTGGGAGGATCCTGACTAGCATCCTCCAGTATCCGTTTATCAAAAGATATATATGACGGGGGTGGTGGGAATGGACAGGTGCCAGTTATGAGGGGGTCAGCCGTACACAGGAGGCCCTTTGCGATACACCGGTTCACCTGACAGGAATGAGTGCTTATTACCTGAAGAGTGTAAGCAGCCCACATAGCCTCGGCTCATCGAATTGCTTGAGCCGGAAGCTCAAGGTCCTCTTACTTTAGAGTGGTTAAAATCAGCAGCGGCAGTAAGCCGACGGGATATATCCCTATCTTGCATGGAACTCAAGAGATCGCCAAGCTGGGGAATTTTTTTTACATGTTCAATGCACTATGAAGACGACTACCACGATGAGAGGATAATGTACTCACATGCAGATCTATTTCCAACATCACTGCAAGTCGGCGCACACCGAATCCAACTCAATTTCTGGTGGGCCGGTCGACCCATCTGAGGCAGGCAGTCTTGTGGTTTCAAAGTTCACGAAGGCCAGCCAAAAGAAAAAACAGATTTCGCTTTGAGGGCACGACGGCATCCGCAAGTGCATTCTGGTGCACAAATGTCGTCGTGTATTGTTGAATTCAATGTATTCGAGAACAGAGATGGCATAATTGCTCGGATCGCTAAGAAGGGATTCAGAGTGCAAATGGTCGAGGATCTCTTAGCCCAGTTGTGGCTGTCTGACCGGAAATCGCCCCGGATGATGTCAGAGCTCAACATGAGCGAGTATATGCAAAATGGAGTGTTTATACCTAATCATTACATCTCGTCCATCCTTGTCGTGAGCAGGCCACACGAGTGGTGGCTGGGTTAGACTGAGTATTGGACTGTTGTAATGAGAGCACCAATAGGAACTAGCAATCAAAAGGAACTTCGGGTCAGCATCTTCCTCCCAGCAATACTTCATGAACGGAAATGGGGCCTATTGGCTCGGGCTAGCGAGAAGTGGGCTAGAGATCCCTGTAGGGTCTTTTTGAATGTAGAGGCTGTACCCTTGCGAGGCAAAGAGCGACCGCAAGAAGTGCCATGTGCGAAGGACCGCGCCTCCAGTTTTCCACCCATTTCTCCACCTCAGCGGGGTCACTGTCCTTCCGCAGACCATAGTCCAGTATTACAGGACAGCGCCGTAACCAGGAGTGCGCTGCCCAATACACAGAGCTCAGGAAGCCCTGAACGCGGACAAAATGAATAGGTTGATAAAGCCAGGTAGTGCCCACAAGTAAGCCGGTCAGATTCATGAGTGCCGTTGCCCGAACAGAGGGGTCTGAATGGAAACCGAACGACAGACAAGGGCACGCACGCCGAGCTGCGGAAAGTTCTATACTGTATTCCAAAAGACATGCAAAGACAGCGTAACGAAAACGGAAGCAAAGAGTGCTCGAGGTATCAGCATTAACGCAAAGCAGCCGTGTGTCCCGTTTTGAGAATTTCCTCGACCTCGGGCTTGATACTTTCCAAAAAGTCTTTCGTGGTCTTTGTGGGTTTCCAGCCGATAGACCTCGATCTGTTGGCTCTAGCGCGGGAATTCGAGCCAAGGTAATCTGAACCCTGTCGCTACCATGTCAACCTAGATGCAATGGTGTACCAGTAGAAAAAGCTTTACCTTGAAGTATTTTTGAATCTCCTCTGGGGTAAAGGTCGTAGGTTCGTCACTCGAGCTCTTTCCAAACGCAACAAGTGCACGACCAAGCTCCTTCCCCACATCGTACAACGTATGTTCTCCATTCTCGCCAAAGTAAAAGCCTTCGCGACCGTGACCAACAGTTTCTGGATTCGCCCTGATCGCATCGAAGAGTACAATGTAAAGATCAGCAACTACATATCTCTGCAGTCAGCAGTTCTGTTCGGAGGAAAAGTTTACTGCTTACTGTCATCAATGTGAACGTTCGGCCAAACATTCACCCCCTTCCCAACCATGCCTGCTCGTCCTCTATCAAGTGAAGCGCTGATAAGCGAAGGGATCTGGATAGAGTGATTATTCATCAGTCCGGCATCCACGAATCTCCCCGAGGCGAGACCGTAGATCGTTGCTGGAGTTACGAAATAGACCCTAACATATCCCTCCTGGTCGGCCTGAATGATTTTGAGATCGACATTGCGGTGCGGTGCACTTGGTGGTAATTTATCGAGTTGATCCGGGTTCGCGTCGTCCCAGACAATGTCCGTACGTCGGAGACCAGCTGCATCGTCGGAAAGGACTCCAGTTCCAGACTGTAGTTTGAGAATTGGTGAACAAAACGCATCTAAAGTGGAAAGGGAAAGGGGATGTCATACGGTATGAATAAAGATTGGTGGCTTCCCTGTCTCCTGGAATTTCCTCTTGCAGCCTCGGAGCATAATCTCTGCTGCCTCAAGGTGATCAGCGTCCACCTGAGGCCATTGATCATATCAAGGACTGTCGACAGGCGGCTAGATACTGCTTACAGTATCGACAACGATGTCTGCTGCTGCTGTAAGATTCTCGAGCAGCTGGGTGTCACTAAAGGAGCCAGGGATGGCATTCACTCCGAAATCCTTGAATCTCTCGGCCTTTTCTGAGCTGCGCACAATGGCGGTAATTTCGAAATTGCTTGTATCAGAGTGCCTGAGTAAGCGGTCGACCACGGAACCACCAATGTAACCTGTTGAAAGCGGGCAACATCAGAGCTAACGAGTACTTATCACGAGAAAGCACCCACCGGTAGCACCTGTAACAAATATCTTGACCTTGTGCGCCATATGTTGGGTGAAGCAATGAAGTAGATGTGTTTCCTGTCGTGGGGTCCAGCTTGGCTGCACGGCTCGTCTTATCCTAAATTCGAGCTACTGTCCCATATGCTCCAATCCCAACCTTACTCATCAACTTACAAATAACACACACAAGTGACGGCATGCTATAAATAGAGCCAGGGGCGAATCGGCATCATATTTCCCAGAAGCCCATTTGTAGACAGCAAGAATCTTTGTGAGGAGCAACTCGGATTGACAAGCCTCGTTCCCAAGCAGTGGGCCTTGGGACTGTTCCCATACCCGAGATATTGATATTTTATTCCCTCACAGGCCCTACAAACAGCAAACGAGGGCCGATCCAGGAATGGTCAAGCTTCTTGTAGTACAGGAAGGCCGTCGGCTCATCCTTGGCTAGAACACTGCGGCATCTTCCGAGCTTAGGAGTAGCCTGAGCCAAGGGAGGCAAGAGCGGGCAGAGATAAGAGAGGTGCGAGTGAGTGATATAGGAGCTGGGAGTGTAAGCACAGACGAGGTAGAGGGAACGGTGGGGAGATTCGTGGTTAAGGTAATAGTGTCGCCATTATCTGCACGCTTGGGTCTGGGTGCCGGGTAAATCTCCCGGGCGTCGTGATCCACCAATTGGCGGGATCCGAAATCTCCTCGAGCAGTGGGACGATAACGTTAAATCGAATCAAACAGGTTCATTGAAATTAGTCTGCTATATAGCGACATCTTTTAATCTCGCCCGCGGGAAAAGGGAACGTAAAAGCAACGGGGTGCTTCGTCACACTTTCGAAGAATTCCCTGGTAGGCAACTTTCGGTTCATGAGACTCGAACTGTGGCGCTATGAATAGTCTGACTTCATACCCGTCCCCCTGGCGCGAAAGGCCGTTGGGTGGGAGATTAGAGGCCTCTCGTATCTCTGCGTGTGTATTCTGCTCCCTCCTCGGTCGTTATCTGGAAAGCCACCAGCAGAACGCGGCGCTGGAAAATATGGTAAGATAGAGAGAGGAGCTATCAAGGGAACAGACACTGGCGTGGCAGGGAATAGTGGTAACGGAATCAAGGTTGCGGGGGAGGGTGTTGGTGGGACCGATTGAGACCTTCTGCGAGTCAGTGAGCGTAGAGAGGTGGGTGTCCCTGGTGCATTCGGGGACAGGGATCGTGATAAGGGTGGTGATTGCGATAGATATGAATCCAGTGAAAGATCTGGTGATCTGCAGGAGGTGAATTGGGTTCTCGATGAAAACCACGAGGGCGATCTTGCGGAATGAGGGTGATATAGTACGTGTGGCAGCCGGTGTGATGACTCTATTGAAATTGATGGTGAATCTAAAGGAGATGATGTTGATGATACACTCTGTAGCGGCGGTATTGGTGGCATGATAAAATGGGACAGTGTGGGTAGTATTGGAAATGGTGGCGGTGTTAGGCCCCGCTCAGCCTGAGGGGGAGACATCCGATATTGAGGCTGGTGGTATGAAGGTGGTCGATGAGATAGGCGTCGCCGTACAAACGGCCTATGGACTGGTCGGGGTATAGTTCTGGTAGGATGTCGGTGCGATTCTGGCCCTATTACAGGTCTTTGTTTATCTTTGCATCGTTTCTTGACTCTTCTGTTCGCAGTGCACCGCTTGTTTTGTGTCGTATTTCCGGTTCTCGGACTGTCCTCTTTGCAAAAGAGTGTTAGGAATATGTCCCTCAAGGGAAGGACGAGGAGAAAGATGGCAAGGGTTTGACCAAACGTCCATTGAGATTCTCCTGGTTGGACAAGGTCCTTTGTCCGGTTGATCATGGTCTCAGTGTCAGTGGCAAGGACCACATTGATGCCGATCAACAGGGCGACGGAGATATAGCCCGGTGCGAAAAAAGCAGTAGAGTTTGAAATGCGAAAAAAATATCCCCCGACCCGTATGCATACAAAGGCGAATCCGTAGATGACCCCAACAGCAACAACTAAGTTGAAGCCGGGGGCTGCGATGATACTATAGGTAGCGAGGGATACTCTCTGGAGAGCGTGATTGGTCACAGGGACTGCATGGCCAAAGATGACGAGGGATACGGGTGTTTCGGGAGTGCATTGAGCGGAAGCGCCAAAAGTCTGTACTTTGGCCCAGAACCACAAGCCAAACCCTGCAGCAAAGGAAAGGTGAAGGGAACCAATTGCTAACAGGGGGACGGCTCGCTTCTTGGGTGGGAGCTTGTCACTCGTCCTGTTCGACCAGGGGCTGGAGGGAGCGTTTGTGACACGTTGGTATCTGAATAAGATAGCGTACACAAGGGTATTGGTGTTGTTCATCCAGGCGAGGTTGAGGACGACGAGCGCATGATACGTGCTCATTCCAAATGTTGCGGCTTGCACCACGGCGGACAAGAGCAAAGCGCAGGCCGTTAGCAAGACAGACATGGACTGGATTTCAATGGTAAGCATCTCCCTCCAGCTGACATGTCTGTTCCCCAATGCCACGATGGCTAGAGTGAGGGAAAGGAAGTTTTGTGCGTAGATGGCCACACGAACGCCAATGCCTGCGATGTCGGGGTTGGCCTGTATGCAACCTGGGACAAACTGGGGCAGGGCTGACATGATAGAGGTTGCTGGAGAACCTGGGTTCGTAGTGCAGGGGTAGCCAGACCATTATTGTTCGGTTTAATAGGCACGTTGCACAATGTACTAAAATCAAGTTGGCCGACGAAGAGAAGAGAATCCCGCTAATACAAGTCACGTGTAACGGAATGACGTACACTCTCCTACTTGACTTCCATCATACTCTCATGTGCTTGGCTGCTATGACTGCAACAGCAAAATACCCAATCTCGGCTCTTCCTCTGGCCCCCCTCTCTTCCTTGCTCACGAAAAGGCTCACTCCAGACACCCATACACCCACACCAGCCGTCTTCCGCCAAGTCCAGAAGACCAAGCCTAGCGTCCAGCGTAGGGCTCGTTTACTTTCCCCGGAGTGTCATTTCGTCCATGTAGCTCCATACCCATTGTCGTTTCCGTACGAAGTCAAGCCACCCGAAGACGAAGATCCGGAGGAGCTCGACAAGGGCTCATTTATTGAACGCTGGCTTGCTGCTCGTGAGGCTATTCACCCTCAACCCCCTCCTGCTCAATATCCGGACACTCCTCTGCGCAAGTACTACCCGGAGAACAGAGACCAGCCACTTGACCTCATTGGCATCTCTGAGACTGGCCTGAGGGATTGTGTTCCACACTTAGATGTCGGGGATGCTTTCGAAATTATTGGAGCACCAAGTCTCTCTGATGAGTTTGGTGACGAAGGAGACGGCGTTCCATCTGAGAGGGAGGACCTTAGAACTGCCCGACAGGATCTCATTGACGTTCTCAGTGGGCATGCAATGCTAATGTCTGATGACTTTGCTCCATGGTCCATGCGATATAGTGGGCATCAATTTGGTTCTTGGGCGGGACAACTTGGGGATGGACGCGCAATCTCAGTCTGTGAGCTGGGTCCGTCCGATTCCTAGAGCCCAAACTTACCCTAGTACCAGTGGTTACGCCACATCCGAATTTACCGGATGAGACGTACGAGCTGCAACTGAAGGGTTCCGGACGCACGCCGTTCTCCCGAAGTGCAGATGGCCTTGCAGTCCTGCGCTCATCCATACGCGAGTATCTCTGCTCCGAAGGTAAGCACTGTCACTACTCAGGCTCAATCACACATTCAACGTGAGCCAGCTATACATGCCCTTCACATTCCCACAACGCGCTCTCTCTCCCTCATTTCCCTTCCCGCCCTCCCTGTCACCCGTGAACAGGTGGAAGCAGCCTGTGTTATGACCCGTGTTGCGCCATCATTCATCCGTATTGGCAATTTCGAGGCTTTTAATGGCCCCACTAATATGTTCTTCTTTGGAGGAGGACAACAAACTGCCGATTTAGAAGCTCTTCGCATTTTAGGAGAGTACGTCTCCAAGGATGTCCTCAAACTTGACCTTAAATCGGGTGAGGCTTGGGGAGAGAAACTTGTACTCGATGTAGCAAGGCGAAACGCGAAGATGGTGGCCGGGTGGCAGGCCTATGGGTTCATGCATGGAGTAATCAATACCGACAAGTGGGTGTTGCCCAACTCTCCAGTAAGACTGTGCTGATGCTTATTCTAGTGTTTCGATCCTTGGATTGACTCTTGACTACGGTTCGTTGAGTGCCACTGTTGTACGCTTGATGTTGATTACTTCGCAGGCCCATACGCTTTCATGGATGTGTTTGACTCTTTCCACATATGCAACCACACTGACGAAGGTGGCCGTTATGCCTACAAATACCAACCAAACATGATGTATATCTTGCACTTGCACATGCCATTTTCATTCAGTTGACACCTTTGCAGTATCTATGCACTTCGGGCTTTGTTGAATGCTCTTGCACCTATTATTGGTGCAGAGAAAACAACGTTCAATGGCCAAGCTGTTCCTGAAGGGTGGGCCGAGGGAGCCTCTGCGGAACAGAGAGAAGGTTGGACTACCCAGGGGATGGAACTCAAGGATGAGGTCGAACGGCTCGTGCAACAAACTTGTGCCGACGAGTATGGGGAACTCATGCGCAAGCGGTTGGGACTCCGTCGTAAAAACTCCAATGATCAAACCCAGTTTTTCCTGCCCTTATTGGATATGATGGAAAACCAGCGGCTCGACTTCCATACCACCTTCCGCAATCTCGTCCACTTTAACTCTTCCTGGGACATGAATGCTTCAGATTCAGAAACACCCATCCGCGCGTTTATAACGCGTCAGCTTGCGGCCACGCCCACTCCCGATACTCTGAGGCGTGACGAGGCGATGCAACAGTGGGGGGACTGGTTGAAAGCGTATGCCGAGAGGATTAATAGCGAGGTTTCAGAGGGGTTGTGGGGCGTCGCTGGCAAGTCAAGTGACAAGAGGAAGGAAGAGATGAGGTTGGCGAATCCGAGGTTCGTGCTGAGGCAGTGGCTGTTGGAGGAAGTTATCAAGAAGGTGGAACGGGACAGTACGAGTGGAAGGAGGGTGTTGGCTAAGGTTATGCAGGCAGGTTTTTGTACACCTGCGAGACCCACTAGGATCCTCAACAGACTTTTATACAGATGGCGTGTAACCCGTATGAACCGTGGGGTGCGGAGGAAGACGAAAAGCCTGAGGAAGAGTTAAGCAAGGAAGAGAAGGAGGAGAGGAGGTATTGTGAGATAGGAGAGAGCCGGATGTTGGGATTCCAGTGCAGTTGTTCGAGTTGAAGACTCGCAGGAATAATAAGAATACGTCATGTACAGTACCACGACCTGCCTACCACCTTACAGGAGGCTGATCTCTCTGTTTGTGGCAACGTATGCATGTTGTGGCTCTCCCATCACTCAACAAGCCTTACCCTGACCTTGCCTAAAACAAACACTTGCGGGCAAGAATTATGGACAGTACACGGCCGATTTTCCACCCCGACGCCAATCTCTCATGACACGGTTCTTCAACGCCGAGGTGCGCACCAAGAACACTCAGGCGGTACGTACATGTCGTAAGGGTGGCCGTCCTGGACAGGTGGCAGAAGAGCTGCCGTATGAAATTTGGCTTGCCATAGTCTACTACTTACCCGAGTGGACACAATGGCAAGTGAGGGCGTTGAATAGGATGGTTTATGAGGTCGTCATGGATCAAACGTTCAGGCATATGAAAATTGTCAGTCTAGGCGGATCAGAAACGGAGAGGAATATCAAGTTTTTGAGGTATCTTTTCGGTCACTCGGTCGTACGGTTGATATCTAATTTGAACTATGAAGGTGTCCGGCGATTATGAAGCGCGTTCGCTATCTCACGATTCATAATCAACTCTTACTGGTTCCACCACGGCATGAGAGAGGGGGAGGCCGTGCCCAAAAGCAAGTTGCGGGATCATATGCAGAGTGGATAGCGAAGATAAACCGAGGGCTTGATAGTGATAAACAACTCACACGATATCCTCCCAAGGCATTGTTCGATTCCATCACCAAATTTGATACCTTGCGCTCCTTGGAGGTGATTTCCGCTCGGGAGGACTGGAATCCCCGATCACAAGAGTGGGGCTCGTATATTGCTGGACTTGGCTATCTCCACTCCACCCTTCGCACCTCTTGTAGCACCATTGTCCAGCTGTCCCTGCACCTTCCGTTGACCGCCTTCCCTGTTTTATTGGAAGAAGCAGGCCTGGTCTTCAGCTCCAAGCTCCGGGCAGGCGACAGTCGTGGAAGTGCTTTGGCGCTCCCCAATCTCGAGGATCTGGCCTTTGAATTTTGCAAACCTTCCGCCCTTGGTTCAATAGAGGATGTGACCGGGTCGCTATTTGAGAAGATAATTCCCAACTTCGTCTTTCGTCATAGAAATCTCAAGGCGCTTACAATCCGTGTCCACCCCTCCAGGAATCGCATCGCAATGTGCCTCCCCCTTTCTCCCCTTTTTCGTACCTTGTCATCGTATTCGAACATATTGCGCCGACTCCAGTCATTTTCTATCACCAATCCGGTCATCTCACTTGGCATGATGGACTATGACCATGCTGTGTCAAAGGAACTCGAAGCTATTGCGGACTTTCTACGAACGTATGCCGGTCAACTTAAAGCATTGCAGCTGGACCTACAGGCGCACTACTGTGACTTTAGCCGCCGACTCTCTAAACAGGCATACAACTTCTTGCCGCCGCCGAGTAAATGGTTCTCAAACGACTTGTTCAAGTGTCCATTCGTGCATCTTAAAGCCCTGGATCTCAGTTTACTGTTTTACAGCTCCCGAAGCACGACAGATACAGTGCAAGGAGCCCTCATGGGATACTTGAGTCCGCTTGCTACTAGAGGGTTGAGGGCGCTCAAGATAAGGGACTATACTTTCTCCTCTTTGGGTGAAATTGGGGCACTATTGGGTGCATTCGTGTTGGAGGGCCACAGCAGTCTGGTGGAGCTGGATATCAACACGAGCTATTTGTCACCGCAGCTGCTAGACCTCCTGGCAGAGAGGCTTCCGGTATTAGAGGTGTTGGGTCTAACCTTCGAGACATTCGCCCCTGAGGAAGGTATATCAGCGGACGATCTACCCCGCCGAAAAGGGTATTTCGAATATATTCCGAGGGTAAGCGGTCAATATCAAGCCCCTCGTATCTTTGACAACAGCTGACGTTAACTGCAACAGTTCTCAGAGCTCCTGCAGAATCGCTCTTACGTGGCTCATTGGCCAAATCTCCGGTTATTGCAGCTGACTTCGTATGGATATGTGGACGGTGTTTCTGCGTACAGATTAGCATTGGTAGGTGCATTGCCGGATCGAGTGAGGTATCAGATTGGTGATTTGGAGATGGGTGCACGGGAGTGGGTCGCTGCTGTTGGAATGCAAGCAGATGACTTTTGGTGATATAACGTCTCTTTCAATATCTCACGACTATGTGGAGGGACATGTATAAGCATTTATTTTCTGAGGACCTCATGGTGATTGGTGATAACACAGCATTCAGAGGGCGTTCTTGGGTACGCTGGAAGACTGGGTCTGCCTTGGCTAACAGGAAGTGGATCTGCAAGGGATTTCTTGGAAGGGATTGAGTAGGATATAAAAAACATTATGATCCACAGTTGTCTATCATCTGCTCGCGGCTCACAATAGTGAGCTCCGTTCGGGTTTTATATTATAGAAGAAAGACCAAGCAACAAAGAAGGGAAGACGAAATAACATATCAGGAGGCGCCCAAACGCCACACTGCTGTTGATGGAGTTGAGAAACTCGGCGGCAATTCCAAAGTACTTACACTTGTCGGTAGCGCAAGCCATCTGATGAGCCCTGCATACGAACCTGGAATGATCGCATCAGAGGGTACAAACTATGATGCCATTATGATAAGCGCTCGATCTACCCATGCCCGACCCTTAACACGGAATAATGCTTCATTGTCAACAATATAAAGCCTAGATACAACCAGAGGAAATAAGAATAATAATACCATTCTTACATCGTATACGGCATACGCGCATCACAGGGAAGGGAAGAATACAGTACTTTGTGCTCGAAACGCCAATGTCAGGGATCCTCCCAAGGAGGCGGCGCCCAGCACTGCTAACCGAGGACCCTCGAGAATTTACAAAAAGACAGACAACCAGGTACATCATAGTAAGAGATGGCCGATCACATGAAAGAATAGTGAAGATGGGAAACGGAAATAGACGTCGATCAATGGGAGTCTCCATGGTCTACATGATTGCAGGTGGGGTATCAATCTGATGAGGAACCGAAGTCGTGAGGCCGGGTATCTTGATGCATTACGGGGAAATGTCCGTGTCGTAGTCGGTTAATCAAACGAGTGCGGCGGTAGTAGGAGTGCGGATATAGCGGGGGAGGGGGAAAGAGAGCTCAATGCTCCAGAGAGCCAAAGACAATATGGGTCAGGGGACCCCTAGAAATTAGACCATGAAATCAACTCATCCCGGCCACCACTCGGCTCATCCATTTGCACTGTCACACCCAAGCTAGTACTCCTCATTGGTCTCTCTGCGCGAAGTCCCTTCACGGGCTTCAAGAAACACCAGGCAGGGACCATGCCGAGCTCGACGTTCCCTCCACTCGTCGTCCCAACCCCAGCACCACTCTCGGGCCCAAACATCGCAGTTGGCGTCTCATTCCCAGTCCTCGACGAACCCCCAAACAGGCTCTTGGGCTGTGGCATGAGCAAGCCGCTCTCCCTCCCTACCACACACCAGCCGTCGTCAAACGACTGCAAGACCATCAATTGCTCTCCAATCGTGACCAGCAGCTCGTCTGGGAGCACAGGATTAAACACCTGTCTAACTTTGCGTATCGAGCGAGCGGCGCTGCCTCCGGCCGTCGTAGTGGAAGCCAGGGAACCGTTGAAAGATGAGGCGGCCGAGACTACAGAGAAGCGCGAGATGCGGGAACTTGCGGCATATGAGTTTCTGGCTACGGAGAGTTGGTCGGGTGTTCCGGGGGTGAGGGATGTGGATGAATGAAGAGCGAAGGAAAATGGCTTAGGGACGGTGCCAGATTGATGGTGGTACTCAATCACTTCCTCTTTTTCTTGCTCGGGTGCGTCTCTCAAATAGGCCTTTTTGGGGAGAATGATTTGGGAGTTTATGTTGTCACGAGAGAAGGCTGTGGGGTTTGGCCGTCTGTAACAAGACACGTCAGATCTTGTCGCTGAGGAGAGAGAGAGAGAGAGAGAGAGAGAGAGAGAGAGAGAGAGAGAACGCACGGATTAGAAATTTTCTCTTTAAGAGGCCGACCTTGTTTCACGAGACCGCGTACGGAGAGGAATGCAGGGCCGAGGCCATCACGGCGTTTTTTGGTTAGTCTCTTGCGATAAAGATAGACACCAAGCCAGATGACGAGACCGAGGATGACTACTCCAGCAACAACAAATCCTGCAGCGTATGTGGCAGATGAGCCATCTTTAGAGCCGACAGCGCCGGCTGGAGCAGGAGCACGTTTGAGGTATTGGGTGGTAGGCATCGGCAGGATATGTCAGTGGCTGACAAGGAGATGTAAAGTAAAAAGGAATGTGTGTCTGCTGAGAGACAAAAGACTCTGCGCATGCACAGAGAAAATTTAGCAACCAGAGGATGGAAGGAGTCGGAGGAGAGATGAAGAAGACGTCCCAAGAAGCAATGTTTTCACCTAGCGGATATCCCCATTTGGTATCCTGGCAACGCAGCCACCACAGGGATGCCTTTTAAAGACCGACGGCAGGCCCTCTGCTCTCGGACCTCCTACAGTGTCAGAGGACAGATTGGCCTGATGGACCCATAGCATAAGCCAGAATTAATTTATTGTTTCCGAGTGTGGGGAGTTGCGATTGATGGAGGTTGCTATAACTGTCACACACGTCACAATTCCTTTTCTTCTCCAGCGAGGTGTTCATATCACCCGCGAGCTTTTTGCTCCCTTCCTCTCGTTAATAATGTCCCTCCATCGCCCCCTCCTCAACCGCCAGATCTCCGACCCCGTTCAAGTCCCCACTGGTACCGGCATCAGCCCAGATGGCGCTCTCACCATAGACCCAGGCCAGGGCACATCCATCCCCACCCTCATCCTCGACCCAAGCGCCCCACCGGGGGGCGGTCCTTCCGTCGCTCCTCCCCTCGCCTCCGGCCGCACCCCTGTAATTACCGTCCCCGCCCCACAACCCACCACCGATCCCTCCCCTTTGACCCCTGACCCTTCCAACAGTGTAGCAGCCTCTGGCAGCTCATCTCGTTCTCCCATTCCCATGAGCACCGTCATCGGTTCCTGCGTAGGTGCCTTTATTGGTGCCGTCGCCTTCATCTGCCTCGGTTTCTGGTTTTACCGTCGCTACACCCGTTCACTCAAGCACTCCAGGTCACGCGGTCCTCTCAACACCCGCGCTAATCTACACCAGCGTCGTTCACATCGAGAGTTTTGGGGAAAGCTAGAGGATGAAAACCCAGAGGACAAGTGGGACGGTGGATTCAAGCAGCCTAGCACCGATCAGTCGATTCCCTCGATGGAGACGCTTACCATACTCAAAAAAACACCTAGCACCCACACCACATACACCCAGTCCGAGGAGCCCATGCACTTTGAAATTCCCCATCCCTTTGCTCAATATCCCATCACCAATGCCAGCAAATCGGAATCCAGCGTCCCCTCTAGTGGTGACAATACCCGTGGTCCATTACCCATGCCCACGCCCTTCGGAAAGCCGCACCGACAACTCTTCCCACGTCCTTCCCTGGGACAACGCCGCCCAAGGCTCATTTTTGTCCGTCCGAACACATTCAGATCGCTTGTCTGGCGCCATGTCTTCTCCTACACTGAACATGGCCATTCCCACCCCTCCAGCTACTGCATCGGCCTTCCATCACTGGGAGAGTGCAGAAATCATCAACCTTGAGGGACAGAGCGCAGAAGTCGTCAACCCCTTCGGTGACGATCACAAGTCCCCAGAAAGGAGGAAGAGCACTCGGAATCCCTTTTTCGGTGCCCACGAGGACATCCCTAAACGGCGATCGCGATCAAATTCAGTCGCTTCTCGCTCTCGAACCAATTCCACCGCCACCTCGATATACGTCCCCATCCCAAGGGTAGACAAAGGCAAAGGTAAAGCCACCGACCCCTTTGATGACAGTCAAATACAACCTCCTCCACCTCCCCCAGCAATGCCAACTATAATCACCAGTATACCCACCGAAGAGTCCCTCCCTATACCCCAACCTGCATTTGCCACACACAACCCAACAGGCTCGAAATCGTCGGTGTCGAGTAACGAGCGCGCGCTGGCGTCGTTGCTGGCTGCTTTGGATGGAGATGCGACGGAGGAAGAGGTGCAGGCGCGATTGAGGATTGCATCGATGCAGCCATCCATCAACTCGATATATAGTGAGGGGGAGGAGGAGGATGTAACCGGGGAGTTCCCCTTGCCACCTCACTCTGCTGGACCCTCGACGCCAACGGTAGACTCGTATGTTACGGCTGCCTCTAATAGGACCCTGAGGAATTGATCGACCGCCGGCTGGCTCTACTTTCAATTACCCCACATTACACTCTCTAAACCCGCCGCTCGTTTCACCCAACCCGAAAATTCGAAAAGATGATATTTATATTAAATCGTAGTACAGTAACGTTTCCTTTGCAACCCCCCCTTTTTTTTTTCATGTTCCACGTCTTCACGAACATTTACATCAATTGTTTTTTATCCTTATTTCCCGGCCGGGGGCTTGTAATATTGTCCTTCACCCGCTTTTGTTTGCTTTAGGTACTTTCACATACCCCCGCTTGTTCTTACCATTCGGTTTGTCGTAGACGATCTGGAATCCTTGGTGCTTGGTTCTCAGAGTTGGCTTGCCAGCGCTGCCTTTGAACGCTTGGGCGTTTAGAGGCCATTATTCTTGTTTTTATTTCCTGTGCATGCTAACTTGTTTGTCGTCACATTGGCGGGCTGTCTCCTAATTGAATTTCTACCTTCCGAAGCGTGAACAGCGGACTAACTAAGAATAGACTTGCCGTTTGCTATAACTGATCATCATCGGCCCTGGCGGGTGCAAAGATTTTTTAAATAATACCCTGACCGCGATCCCGTTGTGCGCACCATGCAAGGCACGCATTTAATATAGCGTCAAAATTGGCATACGCGTATGATACATGTACCTACTGCACATACGCCGGCAGAAACAATCGCTTTGTCACTCCCTGACAGCGGCCCTCAGCATCATTTCCAAAAACAAAAACAAGAAAAGGCTGGGCTTTTTTATTGATGAATGCGAAGTGATTAACTTAGGACGACTAAAATAAGGTCATGCCTGTGGCTGTTCAAAAAAAGCGCTACAACGAACGAGAGGGAGGCGTGAAATCTGAGCTGAATGAATACGGCAAAGGGTAAGGAAGCTGAGGGCTGGAGGTGAAATTGGTGGCGACGCCGGCTCGGACGACATTTCTGCGGACGACTGTGCCATGGAGAGCAAGGCACACCAGGGTGCATGCTACTCAAGGCAGAGCAGCTCTCGGGATGTCACACTACCAAAAAAAAAAAAAAAGCCTCCGAGAAGGGCCACGGAGATCCCTGACGTATACACTGAAGCGAGGAGCAACGCGGTCATCGTTTGTTGGGTCCGGGCTGCGAGGAGCGTAAAAATGTTCTTCAGCTAATAAGAATAGGTTTCGGAGCGGGTTCGGCCGTACCCCAGCAACTCCAGGACAGATGGGCGCCCCGCGAAACAAATATCCGATAGGAAAGGCAGTATCATAGCACCCAGACAAGAGATCAGAGAATTGGGACAACTCATCACGTTCGCGGGTGCTCTCCCTTTGCATGACTCCGTGAGCCTCTCGTCGTCGATGATAGAAGGACTGTCTCGGGTGTTGCACCAGCTGTACATCAAGATCAAATGAAGATGGCGATAGATAGCACATATGTAGTTCATGCAGCACATTCGCGCAGAAGTCAATGCTGTTTCCTCCTGTGAGTTTATGTTAGGGTGGTTCTGTTGAAGCGGGGGATGGGACGACCCGGTGCTGCAGGGTCGAGGGCTGAAACGTCCACCCCTCTGCCATGCCCGGTTCACTGAATAAAACATTTTAGACTTCTTCTGGGCAGTCATCCTGGTCGGAGGATAAAACTATCCTGTTGGCGTGACGTTGAATCGTGTCGTAATTACATTTATCTCAGGAAAAACATCGGGGAAACGCAGTTACAATACCAGAAATCCCAGCCCTGACCCGTCACCCGTGGCGCCACCACTTCCCACCCGGAGGTTTTTTTTACTTGCCGTCAGGTTTATTTTCTCATCCCGACACAGCTCGGGGTATGCCTGCGGGAGTATATACGCAGGTTGGCTCGGCTAACGATAGCAGTGAAAATAAGAGGAATCGAAGACTTCCGAGTGCCGGGCGGGAGTTAGTTGGACCGTGCTCCGTCTGCCAAGGCATATAGTCTGTCTGGGGTAAAGTCGCATGGATCAATGTGTCAGTCATTGGAGCACCTGTTGACCGAGTAGTAAATTGGGGGGCACGTACCAATGCTAAATATATATCCCACGTCTCCGGTAGAGAACTTGGAAACGATAGGGGTCTTCACAGCCCGCCTTGGCTGGATGGACTGACCGTATAATGCTGGAGAAGGGGTCACTGGGGGGCGGCGGGGCAGGAGCATGTTCTCCGGCGGCTCGGGATTCGATTTCATCGATCATCGAGGACCGCAGCTCCATTTGCAAGTTCTCCATCATGGTTCCGCCTCTGATGGTGGGGCAAGACACGAGTTGGCCAGTGAGACTTACAGATGCAACTCATGACACTTTGGTGACAGGCTAAGCTTGCAACGATACCTGGCTTACCTATGGACCCACAGGTCGGTGTTTGAATGACCAGGAATACTCCGAGACCCAAACATCACTGATCCCGACACGATCGCCATGGGAAGGTGAGACCACGGAGGAACCACCGGCCCCAGTTGATGACAGCCGGACATGTTGGCGTTGAAAGAAGAATGCCCCTCTCGTTGACGATGGGGACTTTCTCTCGGGATGTGTCATGGTGCACACCTCCGCCAACAAGATCATGCAGGAACCCACGACTGAAGCACTGGCACACACTTGTGGATTTAAATTTTTTTCCCCGCGAACCTATGCTACTATCCAATGATAATGAACGCGGGCGCGGTTCCATTCAGCGCTTGCTGGTGGCGGTGCTCGAGTCTGACTAGTAAGAAGCCCTTTGTTTGACCTTTTGTAGAAACTTTGGAGTCGGGGCGCGGGCGGCGGTGGATTTGATGACTTTCTATTATTACATCGTAGTACCGCTGTTACAGCCTTGTATTGAAACTGTGTTGGCGCCGTCTAAGGCTGCGGGCAATGGGAGAACTCATTGCCAGAACAGCCATATATTTAGGTATGGACCCTTTCCACCTGTTCGCTTATAGACGACTCTCATTCCACCACAAAAACGGCTTCACTGTGTTTCCGCACCACTGCCTAATTGTCATGGCGTTTTTGTTCTAAGCTGGGCAAATGATCCACTGTCTTGCGCGGTGCTTCTATCCGCTTGTTACAACCCTGTATAATCAAGCCGATGATCTATGTCCTCCATTTCCTCTCTCCAGGCCTTTTAAGTCCAAAAAAGGAGTTTCTGGGAATGTTAGATCATCATTCGTAAGGTGCCTTTGTTTTGTCGTTTTTCTTTTCCGACACCGACGGTAATTGATTGGCACTCATTCTAGCCGGATAGTGAAATATATATATACTAGCTACTTTACCCTCGACAGACTCATAGACTCACAGCAAGATGGCCCACTACTACGACACCAATGCCTACACCCAAGTAATTGCAGCCGACGAAGAAGCCCTCGCATGGTTCTACAACTCATTGATCCAGAATGGTTCCAGCCATCAGTCTCCAGGACCACCTCCCCCAACTCCAGAAGCAGACGGTCACAATCCCATGCAGATTGTACTCGAGTCCGCCGACGAGACACAGTCCCCACCCGAAGACAGCAGCGGGCGTAGACTCAGGTGCGCACCCAGACCCCACTGCTGCTCTAGTCCTTACCAATCCTTCTCTGCTCATTAGGTTGGGAGCGTGCGAGCGCTGCAGGAAGCTCAAGGTCAAATGCGAGTACCCGACCCACACCGTCGATTGCAATAGGTGTTCGAGAGTGGGACTAAAATGTATTCCAGGCGGAGAGCGTAGGGCCGGACCCAAACCACGGTCCCAGGTGTCAGCAAGTGGCAATGAGCAGAGGAGCTCGAATGTGCCCGGGGTGTGATGTAGTTTGGTGCATAATGGAACCTCGCAAAGCATAGATCTAGAGAGATTGTACCTTGAGTTCCAGTGTTGAGGCAGTCCGCCAATAAGACATTCAGTACCATATTTAGTAAGCCGTTAGACATAAAAGGAAAGTCGGAAGGGCACGATGCGATTGGGGCCAGTGGTGAGTCGATTTTGCAGATCAACACCGATGTCAGTCAAACAATGCACAGGGAGGCCAACGGATTCTTTACTACGAATTGTAATACCTGTTGTAATCTGGTGCCCACATAGCTGCGCGATCAACCGGGAACTCACGTATCCGCGACCCATATGACACTCTGGGTTACGGATAGCAGGTTCTGTTTCAAGAATATCAGATGTTCCAACAAACCAATACCGGGTCGGGTACTATGAAAATATACTTCTCACGCAAACTCGTGGCTGGGGCCACTGTCGGAATTCCCACTCATCGGGATAAACAGTATACAATAAATCGGACAAAGTGGAGGTGCCGTTTCCAATCTGCAGCGGAACCGAAGTGACAGGGAGCATAGAAGGGCCGTGTTTTTTTTTCTCGCTCCGCAGAGATTCCGTTATAGTCGTTACTGACGACGAAACAGAAGTATCAGTCTCGGAGCACTGAGCGATTGGCAGGTGTGATGGTTGCGTATTAGTCTTTGGATATTAACCAGGAAAAGATTCATCAGGTTGTTAGGGGATGTGTGCGTCTGTCTACCTGTTCACTCCCGCGGCAGTTGGGGAGCTTGGTCGCCCAAGATTGATCGTCCACCGTCACTGACAAGCGGTATCCGGGATCGTTGAATTGTTTAGTTTGGCGGTGCGTCGGCCAATGGGGCTTCCGGTCGACAGCACGCAGAATAGAGGCGAGTAGCTCCAGTAAGGCGTGCCCTCCAAGAGTTACCGAGCATATGTAATGGCTATGTGACCTGGAGTTGCGGTTAGCCTCCGGACGATTGATCAGTGTGGTTATTTCTCAGGAGTCGGGGAAGGAGGCTAAAAATAGACATTGGTTAACGCCACCGTTGTTGGCGCCTATTGGCGTTACCAAACACTAGATTGTGGGGAGTGATTCTGGGGTGGTCAACGGTGAGTGAGGTAGACCCTGGAGACTGCTATCGTTCAGAGCTCTGACCAAAAACCCTGGCTCCCCGAGCCCACCCAAGAGGGAAGCGCCGCCAAACAGACAAAAGAAACGGCGCGTTCGGGCGCAGTTATTTTTTTATTGTTGAAAGCGTGGGCAAAGAAAAGGATGGATGTCAGTGATATAGGTGACTGACTACTGTCGGGGACATATGATCATCAACCTGTTCGTGATCGGGGTTGTAGACGGTGTAGCAGTATTAGTGGTGCTGGCAACACATTCTGTGGCGTAGGCTGTGACAGCGAGCGTTGGAAGGCGAGTATCTGTGCACCTGAATTCTCAAATTAGGCCTATAGTATTCTCGGTCTAGCCTGATGTAAGAAACGATCATGGTATCTGTGCTACTGATGGGCTGTGGGCGATATGCTGCGATATGATACACGTGTACCGGAAAAAGTGATCTGTGGGTTTGGTTGTCCCTAAGCATATAATGATGTTGTATGTCCTTTCCAGTCCTTAGAAGTACAGTTGGCTAAGCCTCTGATATGGTTTGTGTCTCCAGGATATTTATGGTGTTTTCCGAGCGCAGCGCGCGCTTCATATTTATAAATATACCGTGATAATTTTTTTGATAAGACATTGGACTGGGATGGAGGAAGAAATCGGGTAGGGGTTGAGGGTGATGCGATATGGTTGGGTGGGATGCGAGGCACAAAGCTCACGGTCAACGACATTGTGCTACATTTCAAGATCCGGGCATGTTGTCGAGGGGTCGGTAAAAAGGGGAAGGCAGATAGTTGTTTGTGCCAAGAGGAGAACAGGGCGAATGGAAGAGGAAGGGTGATAGGATCACTGCAACAGGAAAATTTGAAACCAGGCTTATTCTCATGGCAGAAGACATGGTAGGGCTGTGATTGTCAGCGCGCTTGTTGAATACAGGGGTGAAAATTTCAGGGTAGAAAGGAAACAAAGCGACTTGGCGGCGCTGATGACGGTGGACAGGATGAAGCGAACAAAGGCTAGGTCCAGCAAAGTGGGTGGCTGTGCCCACGTGGGAACACAGCCTTGAGTGGGAGAGAGGAGGGGTGATCGATCCATGGTTATCTCGCAAACTAATACTGTCGGCTAGTTCAGTCACACACTTTTTCGGCCCGTCCCCCTTCACCTCTCTTGTCGGCACATTCCCCTCTCTCATCGTCTCCATCGCTCCCAACACCCTCTTGGCCCCCCAAAATCCGTCTCCTGCGTTCTACTCCTCGCTTTCCACCTTGCTGCCATGTCCAGGTCCTATACACAGTGGCCTCAGGGCAACGACCCTTATGCACAGCAGCGGCTTGAGGCAGAGTTCAACATCTACGCTACCAATGACCGACAGCAACAGCAACAACAACAGCAGCCACAGCAGACGGCCACCACCTATGCCAATGGATTCCAGTTCTCACAGTCCTCATCCCTCCAAGGTGCCTTTGGCAGCAACAACCAGCACGAACAGCAGCTACAGCAAGTACAGCGTGGTCCGTCCATCGGAACTTCCACTGCCACCCAGAACCCCTATATACCTGGTGCATTTGGTTCCAGCCAGCCTCCTTCCTTCCCCCCAAATCTCGCCGTCAGCACCGGACCTTATCGAGCAGGTTCGGGCTCCATGCAATACCCAAACAATGCTCTGACAGCTTCTGTTGACCTGCCCGAGTCCAATTACATGACCACCTCCCCTGGCCCTATCCAAGATCGCTTCCCCCAATCCTCTGTGCAACATCAGTCTCAGCAGGGCTATTACCGCACAGCACCGGTTGCCTCAGGGAGTTCCGTTCCTCAGCAGAAGCGCCAACGTGTGCCTGAACATGATGCGGGGGACGAGCCAGATGGTGAACTTAATCCAGAGAAGGAGAGCGCGAAGAAACAGTATGTTAAACAATTAATCTGCTGGCTCTGAGCTAAGGATTTTCTTCGTGCAGTGCTGGGGCCTGCTCCCGCTGCAAGACGCTGAAAGTCAGGTGTGAATTTATAACCGACGCCGATGTCTGTAAGCGGTGTTTGAATGGTGGTCATGAATGCACCGTCCCTGGGCGCAAGAAGCGTCGAGTTCCGCCGTGAGTGATGAAAAAAGAGCCTTTCGATTAAGTTCTGACTTCATCCCCTCCCCCCCCCCCCCCCAGCAAGCGGGAGCATCTCATTGGCCAGATTCGTTTGCAAGCAGACCAAATCAACAAACTCATAGCCCAGCTCGAATCGGTGCAACGAGCGCAAGGACACCCACCCAATTTAGAGAGCTCCGCTTCGGCTATATTAGACTCCCCTATCATTTCATCCACCGATGGAGACTCGTTTGATTCTTCGGGTGGAGCCCCGGGTACAGTTCCCGGAATCAGCACCGAGGGCAACAGAGCCATCGAGGACTGGCTCGCTCAAGCCAAGGAAAGCTTCATCCAATTTGGTAACTCGATCTCAAAGGGTTACTTGTCAGAGTTGGACGACGAGTCCAGTCCAGCTGGCTGGGCGGATGATGACTATGAGAATGTTGGGCACGATGACCTGGAAGGTTATGGCGACTCGGAAGGAGAATACGGCATCGCAGTGGAACAGGCCGAAACCGAGTCTACTTTCATGGGCACTCGACTCAGAAGTCACGGTTCCAACTCCAGCCTGAACACCACAACGGCCTCTGTAGCTGGTAGTGCCACCCATCCCCGCAAGAAGTTGTCGGGGGATAAACCAGCCAATTTACCCACAGAGGCCGCACCTCTGGGGCTTTTCGGCAGAATGAGCTTGTACGGTCGCGCTGGCAGTATGGACCCTGAAGACCACGGAATTACCAACTCGGAGTACTTCACAGGTGATTCAGTGCTTTGGTCCTCTGTGCGTGGAGCTTCTCTCATCAATTTTAGGCGCTACGCAGGAAGAACATTCAAAGCTCGTCCAGCGGGCTCAGCCACACATTCTCAAGTGTGGCTTCATATCAATATTAGAAGCCGAGAAGCTGTTCGCAATGTGTGTATCCGACCAACTCCTTTGACTATGGCTACTCATATACTCATATTTCCCTGCAGCTATTTTGAGAAGATGAATGATTCGGTATCTTTGTTGGACCCTAACATCTATACTCCTCCTTCAACAGCTGTGCGAAGCCCCTTCCTGTTCACCGTCAGTGAGTAGCGGCAACATCTGCCCTGCATCCTTCCCAATGCTTATGCTACCGCAAGTTTGCGCCATTGCGTCTAGATTTTATGACGATCGTTTGGATCTATACCCTCAGCTCATGCACTACGCGCAGCTAGCGGCCGGTACTGCACTCATTAGCGGGACCAAAAACGTAGAAATGTGTGCAGCATACATTTTGCTCAGCCTATACCCCGTCCCCACATCGGCGGATGACGGAGCAACGGGGTTGGCTGTATCTAGGTCTCGCTATCAGGTGATACCTCTTTCTCGACTCCACAAGCTCATCAGCTCTGAGCACAGAACTGCATTCTACAGGACTGCAACGGACCTTAACTTGCATATCCCCATCAAAGAGAAACCACGCGACGAGTGGCAGGCGAGGGAGAGTCTTAACCGTACTCGCATCTGGCTCAATTGCTACAACCTGGACCGCTCCACCGGGTCACAGTATGGTAAACCACCCATCATCAGCAACAGCGATTACGTGGCAAACCATTCAGCGGAATGGTACAAGAGCTCCCCGTACAATCTGGAACACTTCGATATCCACATATGCGCTTATAACGCGGAGTTGCGAGTCACGGCTTCCTTCATGGCCAAGATTTATAATGATCCGGAGCAACCTACGGGGTTAAACAAGGTGCGTTGTGGTCCGCGATGACGGATTTCGATGGTGATCTGACCCCTTGGGTATCTTAATCCCCCAGAACGCCGACTTTGAGGCTATCTCGATAGCGACTGATGATGAACTGAAGGCACTCGGAGACAAGTGGTTCACTCTGCTAGAAACCACGGATATGAGCGTGCCTCAAAACAGATTCCGAACTGGACTTCTTCGACTCGCCTACAGTTACGGTAGGCTGATCGCACTCTCCTATGGCTTCCAGCACGCATTTGGCAGGAACACTACGGACGAGAACCCCTTCTTGAATCGGGTGAGTCATCCGGGTCCGTGACTGGGAACAGCATTGGTCTCATGTCGGTCCGCAGTGTCTGGATGCTGCGAGGGATGTTGTTCATGCCGTTCTCGATGACATTTGCCGTCCCGATCAACGTGAGTTTGACTCGATGACAGATTGCCTCCGGTACGGGACTCATCCATTTTTCAGTCTTTTATTGGCGCCATGGACCAGAAGCCCAAAGTATCTTCGTCACGTTTGCCTCTGCATTCCTCATCAAAGTATGTGACAATTTCATCCAGTCTTGTGACTTAGATTCTAAATGCGCCGCACCAGTTGTTACAACCCAGATTCGCATCATACATAAGCCAAGAGACACGCGCAGAGATCAAGCGCCTGGTACAGAAAGTTGTAGAACTCCTGAGCTCGAAGGCGGTCGCTATCGACGAACGACACGGACCCGGACTCTACGCCCGCTTTTTGCGCAATCTCCTCCAATCACCGATCCTACTACAAGACTCACTCCCCAGACGAAACCGTGTGCCCAGATCTATCGGTACAACACCAGAACTTTCAGATGGCGCATCATTGGCGCCCTACCTCTCGCCATTGAGATCTGGGGGTTCGCTATCCCCGCCACCTTCGCACGAAATGACATCATTCGACATGTTTACGCCGATGGGTGTCGGCGCCACGGATCCGTATTTTCAGGGGTTGGATGGCGCTGCCACGGGTCTGGGGTTGACATACGTGCCGGATACGAATGGAAGGTCGGATTCCGGGAGGACTGTATCAGATATGTTTATGCCTCCCCTGAATGATGATAATCTGATCATGCAAAACATGCAAATTACTGGTAGCAATAACCCTAGCTTAAACGACTGGCAATCAAATGGTGAGTGCTGGCTTACTCTTCCTCGGATGATAGGGTTTCTGACGTGATATCTTGACATTGTACAGCTGGCTATGCTTGGTACCCACAGTTCCAACAGAACATGGGGATGAGCACGTTATTCGATACTTGAAATTATAATAAATAAGCATTTCTTTTTCGCGCTACATCGAATTTGTTCTCGTTCTGACCTTGTTTTACTTTTCTGCCCTGTCAAGTAGCTTTCCGCTTCCTCTAGAAGTGCGATCGCCATTTGCCTTGTTTGCTCGATTTATCAAAAATCTTGTCTATATGTATATCCCTCCCCCTAGCTGTTGTTTTTCTAGCTTTGTTCTGGATTGCTTTGTCCCTGATATAGCTTGGGCTAGTGTGAATGTTGATGATGTACTGTACAGTACCTGTATGTTCCTAATAAGGCAAACGTGAGAGCCAGCACGTGACAGTTCAACCAGCCAAAATATATATAACCTGATCACGATGACAACGTTATCCTTCAACTCATTTCGGACTCGCACTATTGTCCTCCTGTGATGGTTACTGTCTTTTGTCTCGTGGGAGTCCTACCGCCTGTCCTAAAGAGATTCGCCGCCTCTAGCTGGAGCGCACTCCAGCTCCCATTCTGGAGCAGTTGCATTGTCGTGACTTGGAGCGTGGTTTCCTTACCGGAGGTGCTACATCTTTTTTGTTGGTTTTCTTGTAGGGACTTTTACTATGCCATCTGTGCAATTTATAAAGAAAGCGCATAATATTGTTGACAAAACAACTACATGGCACGAAGTCACCGGTCGCTCTCGAATTTGAACAAAGTCGGATCCGGCCTCGGCCAGGTCAAAATTGAAAAGAAACTAGATAAATACATTGCGAGATAAGGAAGTATTTTACAGGGCTCTGAGGTGCCTACGGTTACATGATCATTGCGGGAAGAGGAGGGGGTGGGTTGGGGTGAGTTGACCTCTTTAGAGACACTGGCTGTAGAAGGCGTTCATCTCAACACAGCTTGATCCCGTGGCACAAGCGGTGGGGCCAGCCCAGTCTTGGCCACCACTATAGATCCCAAGGGTCAAAACTAGAACGAGTGCCAGAGAAGACAAACAAACTCACCATTGACCGAATTGGGTCTGGAGAGAAGAAGCTGCGGTGGTGGTGCCGCTGGGGGCGGTAGTGGGCGAGTCGCCACCGGCAGCAGCACCGGTAAAGGTAGAGCCGATCGAACCGAAGCGGATGTTGGAGAAGACAACCTGGGCGTTAGGGCTTTGGGACTCGACAGTGGTCGGGTCACCAGAGGTCTGAGCGCAAGTTCCACGAGCGACACCGGGCTGGGTAGCCGCAGCACCAATGGGGTAGTTAGAGTCGAGCCAGAGCATCTTCGCTGTGTGGTCGTCCCAGATGGACAAGACGAGGACCATACCCTTGGCCAAAGCCCTGCTCATGTTCGCCAGACCACCGTGCTGTGAGAAGCTGTTGGTGTCACGGAAGGTGGTCTTTTGAGCATTGCAGAAACTGGTGGTGATAGAGTCGGTAGCTGCCATGCCGGGGATGTTAACCTTGGAGTTCTGGATGACACGACCATTCTGAACATAGATGCGACGGATTTCGGAGAGGGTGCCGGAGGTCTGGTTATTGTTTGTGAGGAACTGAGTGACGACGGTGAGCTTGCTCTGGGTGTTGACGGTCATGCCAGGGCCGTAGAAGTTCTTGACACCCATACGGAATGAGTTGAAATCGCAACCGTCGGGGTCGCAGACACCGTCGAAGCGGCTCTGGATAGCACAGTCCTCACCCGAGCAACGGGTCTGACCGTCAACGTTACAGGGGTGGGCGGTGTAGGCTGCAGACACGGAGTTGGCCTCCCAGATATCCATCTCACCACAACAGGTGCCGAAGTTGCCGGTTCCGGCGTTGACGTCATTGGGTGAAGGAACCCAACCTTCCTGAGTTGGCCTATACGAATTGGGTTTTAGAAGATCAGCGTTGGTGTTGGGTAGCTTGACAAGGGAAGAAGAACATACAATTCCGTTGATGAACTTGATATCTCTTGGACATTGCGAGTCGCAATAGCCAGTTCCGTAGCGGGCGCCAGCCTTGTTGTTGGGGAATCGGGCGACACCACCGTCGGCGTCCATCTCGGAGAAATAGAGGGCACCATTGATACCGCAGGGGAGTTGGGAGACGTCGACATCGAATGTGAACTCCTTGTTCAGGAGCTGGAACATCTGATAGTGGGTGTCATCAGCCATAAGATAGACTCGAGATCCAATGTTCTTCTGCTGGGCAAAGGTGACGAATTTCAAGGTGAGGGCATTGCCGCTACTGGTGATGCCGTAGGTACCAGCGTAGTCGGCGCCATCAACAGCGCAGTTTGCTGCGCAAGTCGCGCCGTTAGGGCAGAGAGTACTGTCCCAGGTATTACCTGTATAACAGTTGGTGAAACCACCGACGTTGTGGGTCCAGCGCCAATTGGAATCGAGCACAACGGCACCGTTGGAATTGGTCTGACAGTTGCCGGCGCCAGTACATGTTTGCCAGGAAAGCCTTGGGTGGGTCTCTGCCTGGTTGGTACCGATCTGCTGACCTAGGGCCATCGCAGCCAGAGAAAGTGAGATGAGAGCGGTTTTTGGGAACATATTGAAGGTTGCTAGCGCGCTGGGGAGCAGGGGAATTGGGTGCTGAAGTCGATGGAACAAAGCCCTGCAGGATTTATACTACCCTCGTCGGTGAATATCCGGGTCGATTCTGTAGTGGTCTGGGACAAAATAACCAGAAAATGGGTATGAGTGTGAGCAAACATGTGCATAGTACATAGGCGGCGTTCACATCCTCCAATTCGCTCGTTGTTCATGAGAGAGTATCGTGGGGCTGACAGGATAGGAACTGGACTAAAAATACATTTCAGGTTCACAATGATCGGGTCATGCAGTTCCTAGACGTACCGCGGCGGAGCGCAATACAAGCTTTTCATAACCAGCCCGGATCTCTAAATTTGTCAATCTTCTCCTGGTTCCTGTCGAACAAAGGGCCAGTAACCGCCCCGGAGCGCTATTGCCGACCTGAAAATGGGCAATCATGACTCGCCTATACATGTCTTGGTCAAATGACATTGTCACGGGTATTGCATTCAGTTTTTCAAACAAGGTCCGTGAACTGTGAGTGGATTGAGATCACTGAGTCTGTTTTCTGAGCGGGCCCGAATGATGTCTCTTTGTCACACTACCGAAATCTCCGTCGCAACGAACATCATTCGTCGCACAGGTAAGCATTTATCCTTAAATTTACCGAGGTTCGTGCGGGGAAATCGTCGACCCCGGCCGTTGTACGACGTCCAGAGTTGTGCCGTCATGCCATGCCCATGTGAGCAACGTATAAAAGAGTCAAATTTCCCATCGCATCCTATACTACTACAATTTAGGCATCACTTTCTGGAAGGCAGTAAAATGTCCGAGGCTTATGGTGCTGCTGCACGCACATCTGCGCAAAATATACCAAAAGAGTGTAATTCACCAGTCCCAGTCTGGGACGTGTTCATAATCAGCCGGGCAGCATCCATGTCCCGTCCTCCAACGTCCCAAAGCCACTGCCGAGGTGTCTCCAGGTCCAGACGTCGAAGGTGAACTCCCACTTTGGTGAGGCGAGTGTCCGACCTTCCCTTCCGTAGAGGTTTCGTCCTCGGACTTTCGTTTTTTTTTTCCAGACTTGGTGGCTTTCTTTGGAAGTCTCCATTGTAAAATTGTGCGTAATTTCATGGAATTAAGAGTTTGCCAATAGGACGGCGAAGTGAGTTGATGCCCATGTAGGCTCTAAAAAAGATATATGAGCCCTGGGGCGAACATAACACAGAGAAGAATCGTCATGACATTGCTGCGGAACCCTTGTCCCAATATCATTTCGCCGTGGAGTACCATATCGATGGTTCGAGCCAAGATCGCCTGATATCTTTCCTCGTTTTGAGTTATGAAACCGCGACAATTGTCCGATCGAACACTGAGGAAGAACATGACCGCTGATAAAAACAGTGGACCACGCCGAGTACTGTGTAAAAACAAAGGTCGCGCCAGGAGACTCTGCGTCATAGATGCATAAGGAAGCCGAATCAGGTCGAGGGCTGGCCGTACTCACTGGTATCATCGCACTGCAGTACCCCCTGAAGAGGGGCTCTGCTCGTGCGTAGATGGGTACGAGATTGGTCATCGCAAGTACAGGTCAGCCTAAAGGGGATAATGAGATGGTGTGGAGATGACCCCAAGCTGGGATCTTTGTCGACTGCCCACCTGGTGTAACAAGCACAGACGTTCAGATTCGCCAGGAAACCGATCCCAACGATGAAGGAGGCTGAATGCTGAGGTCTCGATTGGCATTGAAGCAAAGCTTTATAGCCAGCCCGCCTCCACGTTCCGTCTTGTACTTTGGTTGCCTTTGTATTCGGTTGCCCTTGCCTCATTGTGTCTGGCACAGCCTGGCGCTGACAGTGATGCGTCGCTATGAGCATGACGGCATATACACTTTCTTGATCTCCCCCATCACGCCTCAGTAAGTGTATTGAAGCAATGGCGCTTGTAACCTCGTCGTCGCGTAGGCCCCTTGTGTCGAAAGTGCTCTTGTCCTGTCTGATCCTCTGTGGTGTCCACGTGTTTTTGGAGCGCAAGGCGAAAGCGAACCTCACACTGTGCGTATCCAGGGGATGTGCTCACGGCTTGAACAAATTATTGGCCTTTGTCTTCCGCATTCGATCGACAATTGAAGCTGCACCAAGAAACAAGGGCTTCTCGTCCGATACTGGGAGGCGGATAGACTTCTCAAGTTTACCGCAAAACTTCGCTAGTCCAGGCCAGTCCACTGGTCCGACACGGGAGCGAATTGAGCCATTGCCAGCACCATCTCCCCAACAACCAACAACTTCGAATACCCAGCAACTGGAGCAACCACCTAACGATCCCAGCACGGGCTACCCTGGCCTATTTCGTGCTCCTGTTAGTATATCGCTCGTATAACTGGTCCCCTTGGCTCAATTGCACCATAGAAGCCATTCCTTGGGATACTTCCAGTCACAGTTGCTCAACTTATCCCCCGCAGATGGCCTACTTCTCGGACGTGAGTTACTCCCCCGTCAAGGTGAATTACTTTCAAGCATTTTTCAAGAGATCCCGTAGAACCTCCTAACATGTATACCCGTCCGATGATGATGTGAGATTCCACCGTTGGACCCACACTAAGTATATAAAATGCTGAGACCGCAACAGACCCGAAAATGCTGCTCAAGGATACATACCCCCCCATATAGTCTCTTTCATTCCGTAAGCCTTCCCCTTGGTATGTCTGTACACTTCTAACACGTGAACACAAGCGATCGCATCAGACCCGGCTGGACCAGATTTCTACACCCGCAAGGGCCAGTGTATTATTTCAACCAAGAAAAGGTGCGTGAGGGCTCAGCTCTCCGGGCTGCGCTTACGTTGCCCTCCCCTGTAGAAAATCGTGACAAATGCCAATATCTTCGATGATCAATGCTTCGAGGTTCTTCGGAATGTCGGAGATCAGTTATATCAGCAGCTTGCGCGGGATCCCGGTTCGAACCCCCTCGGATACCCAGCTCGTTCTTGACATCAGGTGGGACGAAATGATGATTGGGTATTATTTCGCGACGTTAGAGGGGCGATGCCTGTTCTGGTTACAAGAAAAAGTTCATGAGACGGCTATTCAAACGTGTTGAGAGGGTGTTGTCGTATTCACATTTGAGTATGTCCCAGCTCCGACGGTCTCAATGCTTTGAGAGCTTCATGTAGACAATTAGGCCATCTCATGGAAGCGGAGTTCTGGTAATCGCCACTCTCTCTGAACATGTGCGTATTCATGTTCTTCGCATAGACTTCCAGACTGGATTCCCTGACACCTCGACAGGCACATGCCGTCTGAGCTTCCCTTGGGGCAGGTTGCACTACCAGTATTTTCCTCATATTCAAATTCTCACTCCGCAAATCGTCCGAGAAATGAAGGGCTTTCTCCTCTTTACCGCTACGGGTAAATTTCACCTTCCCATTGCTCTACCCTGCCTCATTTGGGTAGATCAGATGTTCAACACCAAGACCGCATCCGAATACAGCACCGAAGAGGTTGAAAAAGGTTTAGGAATTGTCAACTCAATTCCCTTTGAACTTATTCGTTCTGTGAGTGTCGAGGCGGCAAGGATTCAACACGGAGACGGCTATTATATGTGGATCGCTGGTAAGCATTAGACTAATGATTCTAAGTGGATAGCTGTAAAGTGTTAATAGGTTCTATTATGGCAACCAATGGTAGGTCCAGCTGCTGTCATGGTTTTATCCAACAACTTAAACTTTTTAAGCACTGCATAGATTTGATAACTATCACGGACAGCCAAATGCGCGGTGGAACCGCGACGATCTCCTTTTTAACGATTCAGGTCAAAGAGCTCGAACACCTCTTATCTCATTTCTCTCCCCAATCCTGTTCTATGCACCGGAGACATACTACCAGTCCCTCTCACATGTTTTCAATGAAAACAGTGTATTCTTTGAAGCATGGCGAACATTTGTCAGAGAATTACACCAAGAATGGAACGATCTCACTATTATAGTATGTATCTTCCAGTGTGCTTCTGGTTCCCGCATTTAAGCAGTTTATTATACAGGCGACTGTACTACTGGCCACCAACGTGGCATTTCTTGCTATCCCTAGCCTGGACAATGGGAATGAGCCAGACAAACGCTCACCGGCTCAGATATGTAGCTACCTATCCACTGTTTGGAGCATGAGTAGCATTGTGCTGGGGCAGCTCTTCTCCCGCTACCATCGTATCAAAGGGTGGGAGCACTTTGATGAAAGAGTTGGTTCATGTTCATGCCAAGATAGCTCGCTATTAAACTGAATTTTTTGAACAGATAACGGAAAACTTCAACTTTCTCTCGGATATTGGGTGCAGCCAACTTGCTATCATGTATAGCTTACCATATGCCCTCCTCAGTTGGTCGTAAGTCAATTGCTTAGTCTCCAGGCAAACGTAGCGATAACTGTAGTCACCCCAGCCTCGTCGCCTTCCTCGTGGCTTTTCTCATAATGTGCTTCAACGACACCCGGAACGTCGTGCGACTCACCCTAGGTGTCACCTCTGCCGTCATTACCCTTGTAATGCTTTATTGTGTGTGGCGAATGCGAGCAAACGACGAAGAACGACATGAAGACTCCCTCCCCACGAGTCTCTGGAAGGTGCTTCGAGACGTAGCCACCGGCCGCCGCACTCGAAGGGAAACCCATGAGGAACCAGAGTCTTTTGATCCTCCTATCGTCCTGGATCCCCGCGCTTACCCAGAACCCAATGTTCGAGTCAACGCGTGAATACCAAGGCGTTGATATGGTTGACATTGACAGTGACGTAGTAAAAGTCAATATATGGGCATGTACCTCAGTGGACGAATTTTTCGCCAATTTCACACGGGACATCCACCATCTTACTACCACCGAACGTACTTATCGTGGTCGTTATATACTATCACGCAAAGCGGTTTTTTGCTTCTTTTTTGGATATACTTTGGTTTTTTATAGCACCGGCCCTGAGGACAACATCAAACACTGGTCTATGTGTACGGAGCAAGGCTATCTGCCAGGATATGCTCTTCCATCGCCGACGTCGCAATACTTGTTGCATATGGGTTGACGAAGGACGATGTCAAGGCCCACTCCTCATAAACTCCTGCAAGTGTTTTGATCCGTCAAAATCCGGGCTGCTACATACGGGGAGCTATAACCTTCTGGCTTTCTTACTCTCCCGAATGCTCACACCACCCGCGAACCCCATGGTTTCAATGTCTAGTCACTGATACACTATTATACGGGTGATATAAAGCACTGTACAACAAAATACCTGTATGCGTGTGGTATATGTCTATAAGCGGACATCTCTCGGCATTGCTCTCAGGGCCTGACGAACACCAAGATCTGCCAGAACGTCCTCAGCGCCTCCGAGGAGTGCATCGAATGCAATGGTGCGGTGGTACTGGACAGTGGTGTCAGTAGAAGGTAAGCTATGTAGGAGCATTAAGGAGGAAGCGTACGTGCTCAATATACTTGCCCATACCAGTCTGGGTAATACCACGACCACCAAAAATCTGCACGGCATCACGCGCCGTATCTTGACCACATGCTGTTGAATAACTCTTCAGGAAGGCGATTTGACCAGCGAGCTTGTTAGCCTGTTGCCTATACGACTGCAGGATCAAACTTAGCAGCAGATTCCTCGTTCGACATAATATGCGCAACTTGCCATATTGCACATCTGATAGGTGACATTCTCCAACCAATTTTGTACACTTTCTGCTCGTGAGATCATGCCAGCTAACTTTGAACGAATCATAGCTTGTGAGTGAAGTGGTTTTCCGAAAACTTTGCGTTGCATTGTCCACCTTGACTTCCGATCAGCGATATCCTCAGGACATCCCACGTTCACTTACTTGAGGCATTCCTCCACTGAAGGATTCGTTAGGACCTAGTCTATGGCCTCGTGTTAGGGGACCACTCACGGACACCGCGCTGGCTCCTTGCGGAGGCACAGCACATCACCCATCGTTCATGATTGAAGTTGCTACCAGCCCACTGTCAAATCACGCCTAGGTGTCAGAAAAGGTGCGAGAGCCTTACCTAAGTATGACGAAGATGCCTCCTCCTTCCTCGCCAAGGGTGTTCTCAACAGGCACTTTGGCATTGTCAAAGGTAATATAAGCAGTACCGGCCGTTGTCGAGTAGCTCGTCTTGATCTGTTTAGTTTCAACCCCAGGTCCCCGTTCAACAAGGATGACTGTGAAGCCATCTTCTGTCTTGCAACCGACGGTGAAATAATCAGCGAAACTGGATTTCAATAACCGTTAAACCGAGTTCCAGTGCGTTTATCACGGACTCACGTTCCGTTAGTGATCCACTTCTTGTTTCCTAGAGGTAGATCAGGAACAGGCCGTCATAGAGTGGAGAAAACATACCATTGATGATCCAATGATTTTGGTCATCAGTCTTTACAGCAGTAGTTTGCAAACCCATGACATCGCTACCAGCCATCGCCTCTGAAATAGCAAGACATATGAACTTCTTGCCGGCAAGGATGTCGGGAACGACTCTGGCCCTGAGCTCTTCGCTACCGAAGTTCAACACTGGAGGAAGACCGATGACTTTGCCGCCGAGAAGACCTGGGGGGATGTATAGGAGGTGGAAGTCCGTATGAGCTTCGTAACAACATACCATCTCCATAGCCACGCAAACTTGCGCGAGCAAATTCTTGCGTGATGATGAGCTACAAGCTGATTCAACCACTGAACCGATTTTTTTAGAGGACGGTATGTACTGGCTTACCTCGTGGAAGTAATCAAACTCTTCAGGTTTGACAATTCCACCCATCAACTTACGGCCCTGAAGGTGCTTTCCAGGGCCCATGCGCATAGCATGTATCTCGAGTTCGCTGTTCAAGTATTCTGAGGATTCCAGGTCTCAAACATACAACAGAATCGAACGTACGCCATTCTATCAATGACACTCTGGGAAGGCCGCTTTCCATCGGCCTCCCTCGCCTGAAGAGAGATCAGAGACATTACCTTGAAGGGAGTTCAACATAACTCACAATGGCATCGGGATACACAATAGTGTCGAAGAACTTGCGAATCTCTTTATGGAAGACGCGGTGATTCTAGTAGAACCAGATTAGCAATGCGGCGCCATGGGCATTCTTGCAAAGACAGACATCGGAAAAGTACGGGCTATGGTACCCATCAACCAGCCAGGTTGGTTCTGCATAGGGAACCTTGCTGATAGCCCCAGGGATTCTCCAGTGGATGACACTCTGCTCCCCTGCAATAGTTCCAATCTTCAGACGTTGATACTGACTTTGCTCAAGGACCTCGTGACGATGGAGGCTGTAGAAGGCCTCTGTGGCATCCTGTCCAGCTAAGGTACTCGTTTGGCACGCCATTCAGAGTTTCTAGCATGCAATATTCTCTTACCAATGTCGGGATCCAAGAGCACCGAAAGACCTCCGGGATGGAAGCGTTTAAACCGAGAGATGTCATAAACATTTGCGTCGACGATAATCCACTGAGTGTCGTCAGGAGACGAGGCAGTTAGTATTCGACAAGGCTAGATCGCGATTCCCAAACAATTCACCAGGTCATCATCGGTGTTGTGCTTTCAAGTAAACACCGGGTAAGCAAGTTTCAGGGTGTTGGGTGAGGGCTCTCAGGCATACCTTGGCGACTTCCTCCCGAGTTAGTTGTCTCAACTCCTTCGAGGTCATCTTGTGGTGGGGGTTAGTGTTAAGCACAATGAAATGGCGTATAGCACGAGCCAAGCCAAACGTGATGCAGGGTGACATGTGATAAAGCAGAGGAAAATCACATTACTTATAGGGCCACGCGACATCGGGGCCCTTGGCTCACGCTCCCTCTCACCGTGTTGAACATCCTGTGTCCCACACAGCGGACCTTCCGTTGGCAATCCTTCCTCAAATTTTGTATTGTGACATGAATCGGCAATAGTATATTTATTCACAGTTTGACATTTACACGTGCAGGTCGCTGTATTTCTTCACCAAAAACACCATCAAGAGCAAGCTGCTTAATTTCCTGATTCCCCAGGCCGGCTTCCTTCAGGACCTCTTCCGTATGTAGGCCAGGTTGGATGATAAGGTCTTCCACATTAATGGGTTGTCGCAACCCAGGTGGCTGGGATTGAGTATGCCGGATGACATGAGGATGGAACTCGGGTATTGGGGAACCTTGGACTGCTGCAGCCTCTTTCGGTGAGAGCACGGGGACTACACAGGCATCCGTCCCTGCATGGATGCGAAATTAGACAAGCAAAACTACTGCCAAAGTATAGCGACTCCGCGCACCGTGGAAGACCTCTCCCCAATAGTCTCGAGTGTTGGTTAGGAAGCCTTTCTCAAAGTAATCTCTCATTCTGGGCCATTCATTGACGTCAGCTTGCATAGCAGACGTCGGCCGCCACCCATTCTCAAACTGGAAGTCACGAGGGAGAGCCGAACTGAATCCGTCGATGAAAGCCTTGAAGAACTGTGGCTCAAGACAACCAACAGTCATCCATCTACCATCGCTGCAAGTGTAGACATTGTAGAAGGGCGCGCCACCATCCAACGTGTTGGTACCTGGTTTTCCGCCTCTGAAAATACGAGATACGGGCAGGATGGATTGTATTAGAGGGAAAGTCGAGATGAACCGGGCACCGGTGACCTGCCAAAAAGTGAATCAGTGTAAATGCAGGGGGCCCAAACTCACCATATCAGCGTTCACTACTTGCCCATGTCCACTCTTTCCGCGTTCGATCAGCGCGAGCAGGATTCCGAGAGCGCACATGACTCCGCCTCCGGCAAAGTCAGCGAGTAAATTCATGGGAAATGTGGGTGCTCCCGAAGGTCCAGGAGGCATCATCTTTGTGTAGGATTGGAGCGTTGTGTGACGAAAGCAGAATGACCTTTGAGCTTACCGCAAGAGCACCGCTAAGAGCGATATAATTTATATCATGCCCTGGAAGAGCTGTCTGAGTCTGGCGCCTCAATAGTTGATTAAAACAAACCCACCGGCCATGTCTTTGTGAAGACCTGATATCATTCACAGCTGTCAGAACTTTGTTTTGTATCGTAGCACAAAATAATGCACCTGTCCTCGGAAACCTAGCATGAAGGGCAAAAATCAGTGCAAACGACCCCGGTGAGCAACATAACACTCTGGCACCCACCCGACAAGGCGAGCATATATGAGCTTCTTATTCAGTCCTTCCATCTTCCCGCCTCCAAGGAACACTTCTGGCCCGAGCCCAAGCTTCTCCATAACCCCAGGGCGAAACGGATCAATAACCACATCAGCAGAACCAATCAGCTTTCTCAATAAATTCCTTCCGGCGGGTATTTTAGAGTTGACAGGCAATGGAACGCTTGCCGCGAGTGAGGACGTCGGGTGATGGCATGTTGGGCCGGTCGATTCGCGTAACAGATGCACCATTATCGGCGAGGATTAGACCAGCGAAGGGTGCCGGGGCAAGACCAGCAAACTGGAAAAAAAAATTATTAGGCATCCACCAGGCAGACACGGTACTGACCTCAAAAACTTTGAGACCCACGAGAGCCATGGGTAGTGTCAGTTGGGAACACTCATGATGGAACGAAGACCGAAGTAAGCTTGCTGATGGAAAGCCGAGCGCTTGAACTCGTGACCTGTCTATGAGAATGGCTTTCTACGGCCCGCTATACTTGGGCAAATCTATTGGCCCGTGTTAGACCACGGGGGCTCATCCTACACCTCCTTCGTCCACTTCTTCTTCTCATGCTCAACCCGAGGAACGTCTCTGCATGTGGCTACTTCAAACCCTACCCGTATAAATTGAGAACTGGTCAAGATCTTCCCACGAAGTCGTCCGCCATGCATTCTCCAACTGGTCTACTTTTTCTCTCCGCCCTTTTGCAGCAATGCACTCAGAGCTACGCCAACCTAGCTACTCTAAAATTGCACAATTCGCCGACGCTGCCACCTGATGCTTCCCATCATCTGCATCCGGCATTGGGAAGCTTCAGCATTGAAACAGCATTCTTCGAGGAATTCACGGGCAATACGAGCCAACCAAATACACTAACCAAAAATCCTCCTCGAAAACCTTAAATCAAGAACTGGCGTACCCGTTGAGATCAGGATTGGTGGTATCACTGCGGATTCTACATACTGGGATCCAAACCTCAATGTCAGCTTGTTTAATTTCATTGACAAAGCTGGCGCACTCCAAAATACGACCGTCGGCCCTGGATTCTGGGATTCCTGTCAAGCTGTTGCCGGAGGGAACGAAGGTTACGATGAACCTTGTGCGCGTCGCGACCTGTCTTCTACTGAAGTGATGCCTCACCTATTATGCAGGACCTACAGGACCTTGATTTCGAAGGCTGCTCTAGCAATGGCTGGGGCGGCTTCCGAGGGCCTTGGCAAGTGATCGACTTGTCGCACTTGAAAGTATGTCCTTCGGCTGCCGAGCAGTGATATACCGCTGAGTAGTTCCCCTCAGTCGGTAATGAACCAGATCATTACCTTAGGTTCACCCCGCGCAACTACACCGACGTCTGGGCTGTGCGTTTTTCCGGGGACGAGATACAAAAACGTTTGCTGACTACGCATTAGCTATGGGCTAAGAACATTTCTGACGACCTCGGCCTCAAGACTCCGACATTTCAGGTTGCGGCCACTGTAGAAGATCCTCTATGGCCGTTTGATGCACCAGGAGCTTCCTCTGCGCTCGACTGTGTTAGCGCTTTAGGCGCAGGCGCAAACAAGGATGGCGTTGTAAAATCCTGTAGCGAACATACCTATCAATATAGCGCAAGTTTCCCGTTCCTTTCATTGTGCCGCAACCGAACTCTCAACTAAACTCCAGGTTTGCGATCCGCCCAGAATAGTAATTGCCACGCTCCCTAATCTTGTACGTAGCCATCCCAGCTGGCACCGTACCCATCTCACCATAGGCTTATTACAGGTAAATCACACACGTTTGGCAATGTGAGTCTCCACGGAACTGCCAACCTTTGGCACGCTCAGCGGTTGTTAGGTATCTTGACCTGTGGCAACCCCGTATTCATTCCGTACGAGAGCAACTCGGACCTCATGGTTTCGTCATCGGTCAGTTCTCTCTTTTGTTCTGGACAAGCACACTGTTTACCATACAATAGGCGAGTACAATTCGGTGTCTTGCTCTGGAAAAGATGGTGTGAGCAATACCTTTGGACAGGCCCTCTGGCTCGTAAGCTATTTTATGTTTGGTTGAATCATCACTCATACCCTGTAGTTGGATACGACATTCTACGCGGCATCTCTCAATATCTCGAGGTAGGTTCTCTGCGCGCAGTAAACGACTAGGACACTTATTATTACAAGGCTATATCTTCACCAAGGTGGTCCCCTCGCTCTGCAGAGCAGTACTCAACTGAATCACGGCGGTGCGACTCTACCTTCTGAACTGCCTGTAATTCTCATTCATCCATCAATAGGGCTAAGCTTCTATGACATGTGGTACGCACGCTCACTTCCTTTCGAACTAGTTGCCTTCGTAGCAACTTTTGATTACTTGGTCATACAGGTACCCGGTCCAGAACCTAAATGGACCAATCAAAGTTTTCCCTTCCTATGCAACATACCTCTTTATTGCAGAAACCCTCGGTCGCTCCAAGACACTCCAAATCTCCAACCTGTACCCAGGTCGCCAAGCCAATGGGTCCAGCATTACTACAGCAATGGGTGATACTTCTGAAGGCCAGCTCGTCGCCTACGGATTCTGGGATACCTCCGAACCCTCTACCCACGGCTTCCCCAGCAAACTGGCCTTGCTGAACCTAGAAATTTACAACCAGACTCAGGCAAGAACGACGCCACGTCCGAGTTCGACGTTTGATATCTCCGGGTTGCTCAGGAACCCGAATCAGCCTGTAAGAGTTCGGCGACTACAGGCACCTGGTGCCGATGTTAAAGAGGCGAATGTAACGACCTGGGCTGGTCAGACATTTGCTTCTGGTGTCGCGTCTGGGAGATTGACGGAAGAGAGGGTAAGAGGAGGGAGGATCACAGTACAAGCTTCGGAGGCTGCATTGGTGTTTTTGTGAACAGTATGCTACAGTATCCTTGTCAACAGTGGTCTTGAATAGTGGACAGAATACGAGCCGGACGACCATGAGTGTAATTAGCGTGGCGGCCGGGATTATCAAATGAATTTGTGAAGATTTTGATTTTGTCCGTATTGCTGTGAGCAGGCATGTGCCGTTTCTAACACTCAACCCAGTAGGGAACGGGCAACTTGCGATGTGCGATTAACATCACTGAGCTATTCTAGCCAATGATCCTTGATACTCGGTCGTCGCATCCTCTAAGATCTAATGTGTGTCCTTGGGCGCAAAAATGTATCATTTACACAGCCTTGTCACTTTGATTCCGCCCTGCATTCTTGTGCGCATCCCATGTCTATGATGTAGCTGCGACATATCACCCAACGAAAGTTCCCCCTAGCAAAAAAAAAAAACCATTGATTATATTAAATACGGTCTGCGAGTAATCTAAAATACACTCCCCCCTTCCAGCTCTTTCAAGATCCCACCAGGAATAACGCGGTGCTCCATGGGCCATAAGGCAGCTTGGCTCGTGAGTTATGGGCTAGGGCATGGAACTACAGCACTGACTTAATTTCTACAGGCTAGAAATTTCTTCTGCCAATGACTACACATATAAGTGAGAGTGTGTTGAGGAGTTGTACACACAGTATATTTTTGATTGGTCATCAAAACAGACAAAACTTTAGCTACTCGGTTGCACAGTACAGTAGTACATATTGAAGTACGAATGATGGGCATGAGCAGCAATAGGGACTCGAAGGTAAGCCCCTAAGGGGATGTGTTTGACCAGTAATCACATGCCTTTCGGAGCATCGACCAGTAAATCACATGCTTCTCGGAGCATCGCCCATATTATCTGCTTCGAGCGCCGCTAAGGCTTTGCTCAGACACACCAATACTACACTCCTCGCGATCTCCGATGGCCACCAAGGAACTGAAGACGCTGACTAGGGAAGAAGTCGCTAAGGTGCGCCCACTGTTAACGGCAGCGAGGAACAATCATCCAATTGAATCCCTTAGCACAACAAAGACGGAGACCTGGTGAGCTTAGGGCCTCCCCCACCTACGAACAATGGTCGCTAATCCAAATTACAGTGGATCATTATCGATTCCAAGGTCTACGATATCAGCAGGTTCAAGAACTTACATCCTGGAGGTGCTTCCGTCCTTCTCGACGACGAAGTTGGTGGGTCATCGATCGTGGATCATCGTTTTTAGACTCAATATTGACACGAATGCCATTTGTAGCTGGCCAAGATGCCACGGAGGTCTTCTATGGACTTCACAGGCATGAGGTCATCGCGAAGCCCCAATATGCACGGTTGCAGATTGGTGTTATCGAGGGCGGGAAGCCGACCCTCCATAGTCGAGTTGCTGGCGAACTCAGCAGGGTGCCTTATGCTGAGCCTACCTGGCTGACTGACGGTTACTACAGCCCCTACTTCAATGAGGTAGGCTCGCCGTTTCCCTGATGTCTTGCTAATCGACAATTGCTGAAGGCGCTAACACTCGGTGCAACAGAGTCACCGCAAGTTCCAGAGGGCTGTTCGAGGATTCTTCGATGAAGTCGTTGCTCCGGATGCCGCTGTATGTCTCTGCGTTGCGTTTATGGATCCTCTCACTTATGTTGAAGTAGGCCAGGGAAGAGGATGGCAAGCCCCCCACCAAGAGCGTCATTTGAGGCCATGGCCAAGCTCAATCTTCATGCAATGCGCATGGGCCCTGGGAAGCACCTCCGGGGTTTAGACCTTATGGGTGGCATTGTCAAGCCTGAGGAGTTTGATTACTTCCACGAGATGATTGTCACCCAGGAACTGTCCCGCATCGGCAAGCGCGGTTACGGTGATGGTGAGTTATCCTATCTTGCCACTTTAGTGGACATTTGAACACCTTATCTCCAGGTTTGATGTCGGGCTCTGTCATTGGTCTCCCTCCCGTCCTCAATTTTGGCAGTGACGAGAATTAAGAAGAGGGTGATTCCTGATGTTCTCTCTGGACAGAAGCTTATATGCCTTGCTATCTCTGAGGCTTTCGCTGGAAGTGATGTTGCCGGTCTCAAAACCACTGCCACCAAGACTGAAGACGGCAAACACTGGATTATCAACGGAACGTGAGTAACCTTCTGTTGTCGGTCCGCTCTCAGCGGTTCACTGACGTCCGAAAAGCAAGAAGTGGATCACTAATGGAACGTAAGCGACAATGCAGTCGTTGACAATATACATTTTGTTGACGACTTACTCTTTCGATACCAGGTTTGCCCACTAGTACGTGCAATAGGCTTGATCGGAGGTATCACGGCGACTCACATCATTTTAGCTTTACTGTTGGCTGCAAGACTGATAATGGTTTCACTGTCATTCTCGTCGAGCGTGGAGACGGTGTAGAGACCAAGGCTTATCAAGACTTCCTACGTGCGTGCTACTCTGTCATCGCACTCCGCTCTTTTGTTCAAACTATAGTTTAGTCTCCCACTGCCGGAACGGCCTTCGTCACCTTTGACAATGTCAAGGTGCCCGTTGAGAACACCCTCGGTCCTGAGGGTGGAGGAATCTTTGTTATGCTTTCCAACTTCAATCACGAGCGCTGGGTCATGATCTGCTCTTCCGTGCGCTCTCAGCGCCTCATCGTTGAGGAGTGCCTCAAGTGGACCAGCCAACGCAAAGCCTTCGGCAAGCCCCTTCACTCGCAGGCGGTCATCCGGAGCAAACTCGCTGCGATGATCTCCCGAGTAGAAAGTGTTCAGAACTGGCTCGAAAATATCACTTACCAGATGAATAAGATGGTGCTTTTGCTCTATTCCCCCTTCCTCTTTTTTTTTTTACCATTAATCCCGTATTCCAGAACTACAGGCAACAGGCGTCAAAGCTTGCCGGGTGCGTTATTATTTCATTTTGCGAGCCCACAAGTTGAGCTGGTGGTTATGATAGTCCCATTGGTCTCCTCAAGATGCATGCGACGCGAACTGCTCAGCTCACTGCGACTGATGCTGTTCAAATCTTCGGTGGTCGTGGTATTACCAGGACCGGTATGGGTGAGCATATTGAGCACGTAAGTTGACAGAACACGCGTGTTGGTACATAAATGCTTGACAATTTTTTCCTAGTACCACCGCACTGTCCCTTTCGATGCGTGAGTACCCCCACTTCTAGAATGAGAATCTTTACTGATGTCACTTCCGACAGCATCCTGGGAGGTGCCGAGGACGTTTTGGGTGATCTCGGTGTGCGCCAGGCTATCCGCAACATGCCCAAAGATGCCAGACTATAGTATACATCTGCATCCACCAAACTACCCACCCAATAAGAGTAGTAATCGTGTACCTTATCGTAGCTCCGCTTGTTACACCCATTTAGTATATTAATCTGTAGCCCAGAGAACTATCTAAAAGCTGGTTGGTTGAATCGCTGGCGCTGTGTAATGCCAACGGTGGTTGCAGTGGAACCCCACCCTAGCCAACCCAGGATGAAATTCTTTGCAAAGATTTCACCGAAGCCCAGCATGACGCCGTTGACGAAGGGAAGGACGAGGTTGATTGCAAGTGATGATGCGAGAGCCTTCAGCCGTGTGCGAGTTGAAAGGGACGAGTCAAACACGGACAGAGTAACAGACTGAGGAGGGGCTTGGGGAGGTGGGTGAGGGTGAGAGGGGGCTGCCTGTTCTGGGAAAGAAATGGAGGGATAGGAAGAGGTGAGCGAGTTGATTTCTTCCCATCTTTGCGAACCGTCGATTGTGTCGGGCTGGGACCCCATTCGAGCCAAGGTTGAGCTTGCGGAGCCGTCAGCCTGCGAGAGTAAGTAGTTGTTATATATATCTGGTGAGCCCCCGAAAACCTGCAGAACGCCAAGTGAACGTACGCGTCTTTGGCCGCCACCAGAAACGAGACCAACAGGACTTGGCGGTCCCTCGACGATAGTATCTCTCGTCTTCTCCTCTGCTTTTACCTCTTTTTCACCTCCTTCATCCTGAAGCTTGACCTGGGACACCGATGCATGCCCCGGTCCGGGTATAACCTCAGGTTCGCGGGAAGTGCCTGTAAGCTCTTCGTGTTCAGCAGCTCGCCTTGCTTCCCATTGTTCCCGGACTTTCTCGGCCTTTTCACGGGCCTCGGCAGATTGTGCTCGCCAGGCTTTGACCTGTTCTTCGTACTCGAGCTTCCAGGGGTCTTCGGCTGAAAGGGAAGAAGATTCGGTGGATGGGGCTGCCTGTGTTTCCTCGGGGGCGGGTGTGGGATCAGGTACGGATGCAGATGTGGCCTCTGTGGGGGCTTTGGGTGGTGGTGGCTGCATTGACTGACGACGGGAAGGAGGCGGGGAGAAGGCTTTGTCAAAGGCAGCCTTAAATCAGATAATTTGCAACCAGGTTAGTTTTGTTGAAACCATTGTATGTTCCCGGGGACTGACCTCGAGGATGTGGTCGGTATCCCCCGCTGGGTGCGCCATAGCCTAATGTGTTGCCGCTCAAGGTAAAATTCGAAACTAGGGTGAGCAAGGTCACACACAATGTGACAGTTTTTGATTGGATCCCCTTTTTTTCCAATTTTTTTTTGCCCTTCTTTTTTTGTACTCTGTATGATCCCCCTAAACCAGAGGCGTATGCGACTCAGGACTGGGAATTGCTCGTTTGTGATCATCTGGCCATTGCACGCGGCCGCTTCATAACAGTTGGATCATACCCTCCGTTGTTGACCTTGAAGGTCATGTGGCACTTTCGTCATATCGGCTCCTATACGACGCTAATAGAAACGAGGTGATCACAAGCAATACATTGGTGTGAGCCACCGGCCACTCATTGTGGTCACAGCCACCCCTTGGTCTTCGCATCTCGTGGACAGGCCATGACGCATCTTATTGTAACCACTTCCCTTTACGCAACACATGTATGCCAAGTGCGATTGATACGCGCGATTGCAGGCGGTGGGGGATTTAATGGTACAGCATATTAATGCCGAATGATATACAGGTCTACGTGGGTGTCATTGCAGTGGCCCGATATCACTCGACCGTGAATATTCGCATGTTGATTCGTTGACATCATGGCTTCGGCCTGGATTTGCCTTTAAAAGGCGTCTGAGTCTCGTGGATTCTAGCGCCTCAAGGAATTCGTTCGCTCATTCCCCAGTGCCCCTGCCCCCGAAGCCAACAGAACGACCATGTGTAAAAGAGAGTGGTGAGAAACTTTGAGTTTGGTTCAATTCCTGGCTGACTTTATCCAGTGTTGGAGATTACTACAGACCCTGCAATGTCGGTTTAAATATTTTAACAAGAAGGGTGGCTCACCCCATGTTTTTGTCCTCTAGCACTGGGTGTTTGAATACGAAACAGGGGAATTGGTTGACTGCAAAGAACCGAATTGTCGGACAAGTTCCAAGCACGCCCACAAGGGCAAAGAAACCCAGTGTGATTGTGCCCCAGTGAGCAACTCTTTCTCTGAGAAGACCTACTGACAGAAGCTTATTTCCATCACAAGTCGCTCCCATACGACGACCTCGAGGGCGAGGGCAAGGTGCGAAACATGTTCCATAAACTGTGCCCCAAGTGCACCACCGGCCGGGGCCGGTGACAAAGTCGAAAGAAACAAGAGGGGGTGTGTACTCAGATGTACCCCAATGTATTACTACTACTATGTGCAATCCATGATCCGGACGACCTCCGCAGAGCACCTGAGGGAAAAGAAAACTATTAAAATCGTTTTCCTCCTCTCTTGATCGGTTGCCTGACACCTCTCTTCGCAGCACCACTCGTCTCCGCTGTGGCCCCGCCTTTCAACTGGGTAACACGAGCTCTTCTCTCCGATTCACTATCGCTGTCACTAGAATTTGCCCGGGATGGTTTAGCCTTCTTCGGAGGCGGTTTTGCGGGTGAAGAATCGTCATCCGAAGTATTATCAGCTGCTGCAGGTTCTGGTGTCTTAAGACCGGACTGAGCCTGGGAAGACCCTGCAGTTGAAGATCGTGTTGGAGAAGCACTACGTTTCTGTGAGGGTACCTGCAGTGTTGGTCTCCCTGGAGTGAGTTTTCGTCCGGTTGAGGATCTTCGGGAGTGGCCTGTCGCAGAATGAGCGTTTTCCGATTTGTCCTCTACTGAAGATTCTGTGTCCGTGGCTGAGCTCGCCCGTGCAGAGGGTTTCGATGGTTGTTGTGGGGGTGAAATTCTGGCTGGAGACACCCATCTGGATCCTGCCTCTTTCATTTCCTGGGACATCGAATAATAGTCTATATCTCCTCGCATTAGATGCATCGGACACAAGAACTCACGACATCGAAGTAACTGGGCGTGGCTCTTTTTCTTGGCGTACCACTGAGTGCTTTGGTGCCAGTCGGCGGAACCTGCAGATCTGGTGCTTCTACTGTCGATGTGATGCTCGCTGGACATTGACAAAGATTGTAAGTCAAGGAACTTGTGATATCATCATAACTTGTGCTCACGAAGGTCATGGAGGGAGTTGAATATAGCCGTTACCCTTCGCAGTATCGTCGATACTCGTGGCTTGGACAATACGTTTTTGACGTGCGTGTCCACTGCCCGTCTTGCTATCCGACCAACCTTATCAACAGCCTAATGGACACGAAGGTGAATCCTCATGAGATTCCAAATTGGGGGTGGCGCAACACGCACCTTTTCGATATCTGTGTCTGTCATATCTTGAACAGGTTCAGCCAGCGAGAAAAGCATATGATTCGTGCCAATAAGTGGAAGAAGGAGATGTTTCGAGATGATATCTGCAGAGATTTTATGCCCCAAGGAACATGTCTCCCACTTCCACCTGAAAGAGTCACATTCCAGTACAAATGCCATGTCCTGCAAGCACAGATGATTAGCTTTTCGATCTCAAGTGGAGCCAAACGAACGTTTGCAACTGACAGAATAGTTACTGTCTACAACCTCGAAGGAGAGGTTATCGATGCCGCCTAGTGTATGAGCTTTAGCTAATAGTTCTAGGATCGAAGTTCTCCATTCGTCTTCATCTTCAACGCTCGAAAATGGCGGGGGCGCGTGGGAATTGCATTCTCTCCACCTCCTTGCAAGTTGTTGACTTGTCAATTCTGTGGGCCCGGGACGACATCAGTCACATCTGCGAGAACAAGAACTCATCAAAATGATCATCACCTTCAGCCCAGACCGACTTTGTAACTGTGAACAACACACAACAGGTAAGGTCAATTATGGATGAGACAATTTTCTATCGCAAGCATTTAAAAGGCTGAAACGTGGGACTAGAGCGTGATGCTTTGTGTGTCAGAGAGTACTAACGAATAGAAACGGGGTTGCGTTTGCGGAATCAGTTTTGACGAGCCATTCTTTTCCGAGTAGCGCTTGTGAGGAAGTCTAAGTATGCGTGTATGAGAACATGTTTCGCAAGGAGTGTTCAGAGGCCGAGAACCTCAGACAGATATTGCATTTGTCGGTCTCTCCGTCTTTCGGCGGCTGCTGGAAGACGGATGGGTGGTTCACAAATCTCGCGTGGGTTGAAGATTCAGGATATTACATAAGCAGCGGTTGTAGCACGATAGCCGCGCGTGTATCATTCCAAGCTTCCATTCCTTGCCGTGTATCGGACCTTGTCGACGCTATATCTCCACATTCGTTCAGAAGAATTCTGGAATACTTGCACAGCACTCGCAATTCGGCAGCATTACCCTCTTGGTTTCAGGCTATGTACATATACACATATCTTGTGGACTGAGGGACCATGATTACATTGCCAATGGCAACGGCGATACATACTTAGCAGACGAGTGACAGCCTGGGGAATCTAGGTGTCAATCCTGACGTCAAAGAGGGGTAGGTGTCTGTCGGTGGCTGTGATGGATTTATGGACATCACGATTATCGTGATGGTGTGTTGAAGTGTGTTGAAGAGTGTTGAAGCGAGCGCTTTCACTCTGCCCGTGCCCCACGTTCGTGTCGTTATTGTTTGCGGTAAATGTATTCAAAAGCAAAGATCCAGTACTTGGTTAGCTGTGGCGCAAGCGCTTGGATTGACAGGAGGAAGATAGATACGTAAGAAAGTGACAATAACGGGGCCCGCCTGTCACGCAGAACGCGTCGTCGCGCTCGATCGTGTTGTTTGTCCGAGTATTTCATCCCACGTGATCGTTGTTCGAAGGAATCTCACTGAGCCTTGTTCAAAGTTGCTTGGTTTCTTCTGAGGCTGACCGGTGGACTTCGTTCTACTTTTTCTCTCTTTCCCCCTTTCCTCTTCTCCACACCGGCAGCTCCCCAACATCAATTCCTAAACAGCCCTTCAAATTCCACGCCTCAAGTTTCAAGCTTTTTCACCAACCTTTAAATCCGACTTGTCGTCACACGCTTCAACCAGTAAAATACCTTTTAACCTCACGATGGCCACCAATCACGTCCGTGTATGTTCCTCTCCTTTTCCATCGCGTAAATACACAACTCTTATTTCTGTACTCCATCGTAGATACCGCAACGGCGCACCCTCGCTCAGCGCGCCAAGGCCGATGAGAATGCAATGAGCAAACATCTTCGCCAGACCTCTCAGACAGGACCTATTCGTTTCTCTACCAAGGAAAATGTAGTCAAGACTGGTATTGTCCGCCAGGCATTGGGGGAAGTCACCATGGCCGCTGTCAATCGCAAGGTTAGCGTACTGTCTTCGGTCTCTTCTTGCCTTCCTAACGCGACGTTCGCCTCAGGATGCAGGGCTGAAACCTGCCGCCGGAAAGGAGAAAGAAGTTGGCCTCAAGCGCTGGTCGCTCTGACTCCACCTCTTGTGCACAACGAGTTCCCTTGGGACCAGGAAGGGCCTCTGCAGCCCCACCTGTTGCAAATGCCGTCAACGCTCGGGTTACCATGAGCCGTGCGCGATCCAGTTACGCTACAACTCGTCGCGCTTCACGAGTCGTCACGTCCACGTCTCAACATACACTCGTCCCTGACCAGGATGAAGTCAACGCCATCAAGGATCATCCCCAAAGTGAGATGGATATCGAAGACGATCCTCAAAGTGATCTCGAAGACGAAGCAGAAGTCGCCAATGAGCAAGAAGTAGAGAATATGATCGGGGTTGAGCGAGACGAAGAAGACGAGGACGAAGAGGCGCCCACCCAAGAAACAAAACCCCCTCGGATATGGCCAGAAATCGGTACTGAACGAGCTCTCAAATACGCAAAGGAGATCCAAGCGATTCGAGAATCATTTCACGACGAAATCGACATGTTCGACACAACAATGGTGTCTGAATATGCAGAAGACATTTTCGATTATATGTGTGATCTCGAGGTTCGCGTTTGACTGATAGAATTAGGATGAGACTCACCTTCTGATGTAGGAGGAAGCCATGCCTCAGCCTGACTATATGGCGAACCAAACCGAAATCACTTGGGAAATGCGCCAAACTCTCGTCGATTGGCTTCTCCAAGTCCACTTCCGCTACCACATGCTTCCTGAGACATTGTGGATTGCTATCAATGTCGTCGACCGCTTTTTGACAAGACGGGTCGTTTCCCTTGGCAAACTCCAATTAGTTGGGGTGACAGCAATGTTCATCGCTGCCAAATATGAGGAGATCCTTGCCCCGTCGGTGGAGGAGTTCGTCTTCATGACCGAGAACGGGTATACCAAGGAAGAGATCTTGAAGGGCGAGCGCATCGTTCTTCAGACTCTCGAGTTCCAAGTATCACATTATTGTTCGCCCTACAGCTGGATGCGCAAGATCAGCAAGGCCGATGATTACGATATTCAAACACGGACGCTGAGCAAATTCTTGACAGAGGTTACTCTTCTCGATTTCCGTTTCCTGAGAGTGAAACCAAGCATCATCGCTGCGGTCGGGATGTACTGTGCTAGGAGGATGCTGGGTGGTGATTGGGTATGTAACAAGCCACGCATAAAACACGTGTTCGACGCGTTATCGTGGAGCATCACATGACTGACATCTTTTGGTCAGAATGAGGCCTTCGTCTTTTACTCCGGTTACACCGAGGAACAACTGCTGCCTGGGCATCAGTTGCTCGTGGAAAAACTGGCTGAGAGTGGCTTTTCGCGTCAGTATGTATGCAAGAAATATGCAAACAAGAAATTCCTCAAGGCCTCGGTCTTTGCCATCGAGTGGGCAAAACTCCATGTCAATGACCTGGCGCCTGCTGAAACAATGATGATACTGGATTGAGCTCTCCTTCCTTCCATCATCCGGGATATCCTCATTCTTGCTATACCTCTCACTCCCCGACCTCAATTGTACCACTGTTCCTTTGATCCATTGACCGCATTCTCATCTAATGATCGAACATCTGCATGTCTCTTGTCTATGTCATCATCGCTGTTTTTTTTTTTTTTTGCTATCGCTTACCATGCCCTATCGCTCCCCCCCTTGCACTATCACGGCCCTATCCTTCCCTAACGACAATCGTCCAACCACTTTCCTTGACAGGAAGATTTCGATGTCTCGCACCATTCATCCCCGCGATATGTTCTCCATGACCAACTATGATTCACTCTTTTGAATTTACTTATACCTTTTTTCCATGCCTCTGTCTCTCCTCTCTTTTTCTCGCCCTGTAAACATACTCATTTATGTCTCCTTATTTTTCTTCATTTATTTTTGGTCTTTCTTTTGATTCGGTTTGTTCCAAAAAAATTTGCACTCGAATGCATCTCTGAACATCTGTTCGCGTCCGAATCTCATGCGGTGCATGGTATATATTCCGGTTGTTACATTCACCTGTATATATCATGCGCAGGACGTAGTGTTTAATTTATTCGCTTATAGCGACATACACGACAAGAGGAGACGAGTACTTGAGACATTTGTTCTGCGTGATTTCGGTCCCAACATGCCCCCGGTTATCAAGTCCTAAGCTGTTTGTTACGTAAGGTGCCGGTAAGAATTCACGTGCGAGTCCACCCAGACCCCCTAAAGAGGTTGGCTTCACCTCTCCACTCGCAAACTAACAGACGAAATGACCCTCTCTTTCAAAGGACACACTGTTGTCATTACTGGTGCTGGGGGCGGCTTGGGCAAGGCGTGAGCATATACCCATCCCTAGGATTATACGTGATATTGCTTACCCGATATTAGTTACTCCCTCCTGTTTGCCTCCCGTGGTGCTAATGTCGTCGTAAACGACTTCAACGCTGCTGCTGCACAAAAGGTCGTTGATGAGATTACCAAGGGTGAGCATCAGGGTGTTGCCATCCTCTCGGCATCCACTCATCATGATCCTTCCGAACTGGGTTGCATCTAGCCGGAGGCAAGGCTGTTGTCAACACTTCGTCTGTGACGAATGGTGCCGCGGTTATCAAGTCCGCTGTTGATAGCTTTGGCACTATTACCATCCTGATCAATAATGCTGGTATCCTCCGAGACAAAGGGTAAGTTCCGTTTTATCCTGAATGTTCTCCATCTTCGGGGCAGCTCTGAGCACATCCTATAGTTTCAAGAATATGTCCGACAAGGAATGGGATCAGGTTACTGAAGTTCATCTGAAGGGTGCTTTTTCCTGCACCAAGGCTGCTTGGCCCATCTTCCGCAAGCAGAAGTTTGGCCGTGTCATTAACACTGCTAGTGCAGCTGGTCTCTACGGTACGCAATTGAGTGTTCGTGAGATGATGTTGTATTCATCTCATTCCGAAGGTAATTTTGGCCAGGCTAACTATAGCGCTGCCAAGATGGGTCTTGTTGGATTCAGCAAAACTCTTGCTTATGAGGGCGTCAAATATAACATCAAGTCTACGGTTATCGCTCCCGTATGCTTGCTTGTTTTCTCGTCACGTAAAACGCGCGCTCATGGAGTTTTAGATGGCTGCTTCCGCCATGACAGAGACCATCATGCCTCCTGAAATGCTGGCCAACCTTAGTGTAAGTGGATTCCTATGTAGATTAAACCATACCGTTCACATGGGTCCCGTTCTCCAGCCCGACTATGTCGCTCCCTTTGTCGCTGCTATCTCGCATCCTGATGGTCCCGATGCCACCGGCAAGATTTTCGAGGTCGGTGCAGGGTTTATTGCCGAGGTCCGATGGGAGAGGAGCAATGGCGCCGTCTTCAAAACCGATGTAACCTTTACCCCTACCGCCGTAAGCTTCATTCTCCGCTCTCGGATTCAGCGTGGTTCTTATGCTCTCACCAGGTTAAGGCTAAATGGGCACAAGTCCTCGACATTTCCAACTCCTCTCAGTGAGCGCTGCTTAAATTACATTTAGAACTGCATTTTCACATGTTTCAGCCCCAATGGAGTGAGCGACGTTGATATGCAGGTCCGCACACGCCTCCTCCCCGTATCTCCAGCTTTCCATTGATCCTCCCGTAGGGCCTTCTCAAAGCTGCCCGGAGCACTCCTCCCAACGCCCAGCCGGGACCTGAGGTCCGCTATGACGGCCAGACCGTCATTGTCACGGGTGCCGGCGCCGGTCTTGGTCGAGCTTATGCTTTAATGTTCGCCCGCCTTGGTGCCAATGTTGTCGTCAATGATGTCAGCGAGAAGGGAGCTAACTCTGTTGTTGAGGAGATCACCAAAGCCGGTGGCAATGCCATTCCTGCCATTTTCTCTGTCGAGGACGGTGACAAGATCGCGCAAGTGGCTCTTGAGAAGTTTGGTGCTGTTCACGTACTCATTGCCAACGCTGGCATCCTCCGCGACAAGTCCTTCCAGGCCATGTCCGAGCAGGAGTGGGATCTCGTCCTTGCTGTTCACCTTCGGTGAGATTTATACCTGCTCTTTGTTGAGATCCGGTGCTGATGGGGTATGTAGCGGTACTTACAAGGTAATCACATATAAGTAACTTGTCGAACTATGTTAACCTGCTGTCGTAGTGCGCCAAGGCCCTTTGGCCTATCTTCCAAAAACAAAAGTATGGTCGCATCGTGACTACTGCATCCCAAGTCGGGATTTGTACGTCCTTATCTCCTCGAGCCATGACAGTTATCTTACTCCGATAGACGGCAATTTTGGTCAGGCAAACGTAAGCATGTTAGTGGTCCAACCAAGCTCTTTTTAACCTCGACTTCGACTTCTAGTACTCGACCGCCAAGGCCGGTATCATTGGCTTGACACGCACCCTTGCTATCGAAGGTAACAAGTATGGCATTCTCGCTAATGCCATTGCTCCCTCCGCCGGGACAGCCATGACTAGCACCGTCTGGCCTCAGGAGATGGTCGACGCCTTCAAACCTGACTATGTTGCTCCTGTTGTCGGCTACCTAAGTAGTAAAGGTATTGTCTTATTAAAATTGTATATTACAATCCATTGGTTTACACTCCGCCTTCAGACAACGAGACTACGGGTTCTCTCTTTGAAATTTCGGGTGGCTGGGCTGCCCAGACCCGCTGGCAACGCTCCGGGGGCCATGGCTTCCCTACCAATAAGCCTTATACTATCGAAGACGTACTTGCCAAGTGGAATGTCATCACCAACTTCGGTACGCGCACTCTGCCATATGACGACGTGGAGACTGATTATAATATTTTCGTAGATGACGGCCGCGCTTCTAATCCCTCATCAACTCAGGAGGCCATCCAGGACATTGTGGCCAACTTTGGAAACAAGGATGGGGAGACCGTCAAGTCAAAACTATAGCTGTAGAAAACGAACTTTGTTTATTTGCATACTCGCCCTACGCACCATAGCTTATGACATCCTAATCTATGCATATTTCGTTCGCTTGTTTTATTTTAGTAAACCAAGACTGCATGCGAATGAGAGGACTCGTCGAGCCGAAAATGTTCACGAGACAAAAACAAGCATGTGATTGATTGAAGCGTACATAATTGTTAGTGTGCCCCCAATCAAAGTCGTCGAAAAAACATGTCCCAGTTCAAGGATCCTAACGCGTTCGCCGATCCGGAAGACTCGCAGCTCGTCGCTGAAGCCAAGCGGGCGATTCCCAACCCCGTTCCATATAGTTACACCGAAGTAAGTAGGAGGCAAGGTGCACATGGTTCCCAGAAAAACTGATCGAGCCTCCGTCGTCCAGAGGGACGTCATTCTGTACAACTTGGGCATTGGTGCGAATGAGAAAGAGCTCCGGTGGACGTATGAAGGGGACGATGGATTTGGTGCATTGCCCACGTTTGGTGTCATCCCCCAGTTTCCCGCAAGCTCCAGTCTTCCTCTCGATTGGTTGCCCAACTTCAATCCTGTGAGTGTTCCAGTGTGCCATTCATAATAGTGAACTCTGGAACGATTGAGGTGTGCTGTGTAGGCCAAATTGCTCCATGGTGAGCAGTACTTGAACATCAAGGCTCCTATCCCCACGGCTGGAACGCTGGTTAGCGAGGTCCGGTGCGTATTGTTGTAATACTAGAGGTCGGGACCGAGTCTTAAGGATGAGGAAACTAGGCTCCTCGAAGCCCTGGACAAGGGCAAGGCCGCAGCCGTCACCATCATTGTCGAGACCTAAGGACGCAAATTCCGGTCAAGTCATCTTTGAGAGTCAATCAACGGTCTTTGTTCGCGGGATCTGGTGGCTTCGGCGGAAAAGCGTGTTGGGAAAGGTGCGTAACCCCTCTGAAGAGGTTCGTTCACTTTTCACTTACTTTGGTTCTTCCGCTTGGAACAGATAGGGGCGCTGCCACTGCTCCTAATGTTCCTCCCAAACGTGCACCCGACGCAGTCGTGGAAGAAAAGACCTAGCCCAACACAGGCTGTGCTCTATCGGTATGTCTGTTTTTCCTACTTTCCGATGCTTGCCGATGGCAGCGCAATGCATGTGATGCTTTACATGCAACACTCATGATGATACATTCTGACCCTCACCTCCTGTCAGCCTGAGCGGCGATGCCAATCCCCTCCATGTCAGCACACGATTCTTCTCCCAAATGTTGGCACTGGATTGACAGCGCCAATTTCACATGTAGATCTTACCCGAGTTTGCCGCCATTGGTGGCTTTGAGAAGCCGATACTCCACTGGTCTTTGTTTCATGGGCATCGCTGGAAAACACGTCTTGAAGACCTATGGACATTACAAGGACATCAAAGTCCGGTACGCATGCTCTTGCATAATCAAATATAGTAAAGTTCGTGCCAACGAATGGTCCTGGCATAGATTCGCCGGCGTTGTCTATCCTGGAGAGACAATCGTAACAGAAATGTGGAAGGAGGGTAATAAAGTCATCTTCAGTGAGTAGCTTCTCATGACTCTAAGCCCTTGTTCTCAAGCACCTACACACATGAACAGCTACGAAGGTCAAGGAGCGGAACTCCCTGGCGTTAACTGCAGCTGCGGTTACTCTTATCGACGACCCTACCAAGGCTAAGTTGTAGGATGTATAGCACTTGGCCTCGAGGCCCAGGTTATTTTACAAGTTTTGTTCGGTTGCCACTCGACAGATCCCTACCCTGTTATGTCGCATCGGTATTCCGCTCAAATATTTTAAGCCACTATAAAAAGACCATGATTGCAGGTTGCACGTGCGCCTGTCATTGGTACACTGCTTCTTGACCTGGAAGTCAGTAAGCTTGGTACCCCGAGCGTTCAAGGCGTCACAGGTATGACAACCCGGTGGAAATGTGAACGGTAAACCTGCATCGCCTTTCTCATATATGAGTTCTATTTCAAGTCCAGAGCTTCGTCGGCAGTGTCAGAGCTCCACGGTCCGAATTCGTAGCTTTGGCTGACCACAGATGTGTCTGAATTGCTGGGTCCTCAAGTCCATACCAAAAATTCTACCTCGGGAGTCCTCGCCAACTGATAAATGCCACAAGAGACAGATCTTTAGGCCAGCCGCGCCGAACCTTGGGAATTTTTGTCCCCACTGTCCAGCCCACTATGGTCCCGCTTTCCCCCGTCGGGCTAATACCTCCGAAATCAATATCGGTGATACTACGATTGTATGAGTGCCCAATCGGACAATACGTCCCTGACGTCAGTCAGGCATCTCAACTGCCGTCACCTCTGATGAACTATAATCATATCACGGTTCCAAAATAATTCCCCAACTCCCTACTATACGCATGTACTTGTACAGGCATCGCATCCTTTGCTACTTTGGTCACCAACCGCAGTCGATCTCGGACTCAGATCACCACAGAATTTTTTAAAAAAAGGCGGCCACCCCCCCCCCCCCCCCCCCCCAATCAGCATTCTCGGCAATATAAGCCACAGCCAGGCCTCCATAATTACGGTCGTGGATAAACCTGTGTTTGGGGCCTCCTGGTGTCCCACGTCGCAGGTTGTTAACCCACTGCGGCTGTCCCAGCAACAGGACACCGCAGAATCATAGCAAGAAAGGTTATACCTAAAACAGACAGGTCTTGCATGAGATTTATGAGTACCAGCAAGTTGGGTTAATATCTGACAAGAGTCTGACGTCAACTCTAGGGTTTTACTTCCCGACGGTGAATAAACTCCGCGGTTAGCGAATTGGCTCAAGGTAAGATCCAATACCGAATCAGCCGCATGTGGTATGCAGAAGAAACAGAGTTTATAGTTCGTTACCATGTGCTTGACGTTGGCAATGTGTCAAGGGCGGTGGCTGAACAATCTGACCAATAAGAGTGGGTGCTATAAGAGAGTCGGGGTAAGATACTTGATGTATGGAACTTTCGTTGGGCTTATATCCTGCTGCGCTGTGTTTCGCCAAGACAGGTAAAAAGTCTATTGAGGGTATTAACCTATCCCGATGCATGTAAATCAACGGCAGTTGCTTAGAACTCCAGCAGGATCGGACCCTATGTAAAAAGGATGAGCTCGTGGTACGATAGGAACAAGAGGGCTCGTCTGCTTACCGGGGTAGAACCAGAACGTAACACTGAGAATGAAATAGAGGACTGAAAGCCCGATTGTCAGAACACAAATTGTAATTAGAAGCATGACTTACGCATTAATATAAAACCCTCCAGCCAGTTGGATTTTCCATCTTGAACGACATAGTTGACCGTCAAAACTATTCAGCATTCTTTGTCAGCAATTGACCTTATATTGTCGGGGAGCCCATACCTGAAAAAAAAAGGGCGACGGACTCATATGGATCAAATAGGAGAGTCATAGGTTTTCCCAATATCCATCCAAGGATGACAATAACTCTGAAAAGGAGAACATCAAGTCGAATTTCGAAGCACATACGACCCCAAAAGGAAAACTCACGGAACCACAAAAAGAGCAATTTGCTATGAAGCGCAGATGACTTTAGTGGGCTGGCTTAAACTAGAGCAATAAGACTTACAATACTGGATCCAGCGGCAACACCCAGACTTAGGGTCAACTTGTCCTTCACAGAAACGGTCACAGCAGTGACGTGTTCTAGAACCTACCAGTCAACTATCTTCACTTCGAACCAGTTGAGCTAGAGCATACCAGCTGCATTCCCAACGATTGGGAGGAGAATGATACCGACGAATTCCCGACTGATAGCATTTCGGCTAGTCAATCCATCTATCGAGTCCACAAGCCATTCTGCTGTGACTGCCACCAACTGGAGTAATCTATAAGGCAAGTGACATACCCAAACAAAGTATCAAACACGAACCACAGTGACAACTGCAAGAAGAACCAGTGTTAACATGAGACTCATTTGAGGTTGCTCTTCGATTGACACCTCGTCGTCAGCTGGTGCTTGTTCTTCATCCCTTCCCGGGTTTGTGCCTGGAGCGAAAGAAACCGAGGTGCCGGTGGTTACTCGAGTGGGTGGATTGATAGGTTCCGGTTCTTCATTGAATATACCATTAGAGATCATATGTTGGGACTTCTCTGCCACCTTTTGTTCTTCGGATTTTCTCCTCTTTGCCTCCTTCTTTTCCCTTCTTTTCGCCTTGTACCCATATTCAGTGGACTTGACGACATCTGCATAGTCATCCTGATAGAGCGTAGCATGGGACCAGAGTTGGAACAGCAGGTATGCGCCATAGACTATTATGCGTTGGATGACGTGAGCATGCAACACAGCATGCGGTTCCAAAATTCACTTACTGACTAGAAGAATCACCGCTGTCTAGGAGGTGAGTAAATATCAACCATTCTGCCCATGCCAGATAAAACAAAGCCTACTTACTCCTCGGCTCACAGCCAGGATATCTCGGGCTTCCGTGGCGTCATCCAGCTGCGGGGCGGAAAAGTGGAAAGCTGCGGGCAACAACACAGCAATAACGCTGATAGTCAACAGCGAAGAGTTCAGCTGAGATGCGCCTATTGTCAAATATGGCGGCTCAGACCAAGAATAGCGTGGGTATCATAAACAAACACGTACTCGCACCGAAGCCTTGCTCCTGATATTTGATCCCTCCAGCAAAAAAGCACATCCCCAGCACCAACACTGATGCATCATATGAGTGGGGTCCTCGGTAATGGCTGGCAGACGGCAAAGGGACGTACACAGGTTGCTGAGAATTGATCCCACCACTGCAGTAAAACCAAAGGATCAGTAACTGAAAATTTCTAAATCGGTCAGATCGAATGGGGAACCCCGTGCGAGCTTTTAGCCCCTCAGCCACGGCACCAGGTAAGATGTCATTCTGCAGGGGGGGTGGAGTCAAATGAACGCATGGCTTACAGGAGGACTGCACGATGCGTAATTCACATTTGACGAGGGCAATGATCTGATGAAGTGTTAATTTCATTAATCGCGCACGACGGAGTTGGACGTCACGTACCGCAACGATGAGTTCAACCCTGCGTCAGTGGCGGAGAAGGAGCATCAGGATGAGATCAGATGAATCGTGTGAAAGGACATACGCATTTCCCTACAATATGATGCGAGAATCAGCTCCGAGGTCACCAGGAGGACAAGTGGATTTCCTAACCAATGTCGCATTCAATAAACCGGCGAGAGTCTGGCCTACTCGTAAGGACAATTCCTCAGTTGCGAATCCAAGTAGCTAAGAAATTATTGGTTCAGTTGCCAACTCGTGTTCCCGCTCTCATTCGGCGAGAGTGCGAACCTTTGCTAGAGGAATAATTGCAAGGAATGAAACTGTCGAGGGCTGTTAGGAAAAAGACCTAGTAATGCTCAAATGCATTGTACTCTGCCCACTCACATACGAAAACGAGGGTATCTTTGTTCTCATCCGGTTTGGGAAGGGCAAAATTCAGTGCCCACTATAAAAAAAAAAGCACGTATTACAATCTCGTTTTTATTTATGTTGGTGCGTTTTGCATTATGATGCTCACTGAGACGGGTATAAACACCAACAAAATGTTGAGCCCTGAAGAAGCCAGTCGGAAAAAACAAATTTCCGGGTCCACGTCAGTCGCCATTCATCCCGTTCAGCAAGTTCGCACCGCATACACGAAGCAAAGAATATCGCCTTCAAACTTTTCCACACGCCCGGAGAATCGCCCAGTTTCTTATCAGGAAGCAACAGCGTGGTCGCAGCCCTGCGGATGGTCCTTAACGAAGGGGCTCTTCCTGAAGCGCGAGAAGCTGATCCAGTGGTTTCTCTAGCACTTCGCGCCCTCGAGGTCTGTGTGTGTCTGCGAGTGGGTCGCCTTCTTGATTGTGCTGTTTCTGCCCACCCGGAAGCAGAGGTAAAAAGTCCCTGTTGGCTTGTAGCAGTCGAGACAGGCCCATCGTCATGGTCATCCTCTGTTGTGCTTTGTCGATGTACAAGCTTTGGGTTGTCTCCTTCAGGAGTCTCTGATACGGTAGTCTTGGGTGTGACCGATATTGGGGTTTCAATGTAGTCCACGGCTGTGGCACCATCTAGAGAATGTGTTGACACGGGCATGAAAGATTTGGGGCGGCGAGTGGCCCAAAAGGCAAAGAGAAGGATTAAGAGACGTGTGCTGTAGCGCGCCTCTATGATTCGAAGTGGGTGCTAGGGGCAACCTGATGGACAGCGAGTGTTATTGGTTGGTTGAAGGGAGATATATAGAATGCGCGTGACCGCATTTGGATCGAGGCAGTGTTACGTGCGAACAGTTCAACAGCACACAGCCCATCGATTCCATTCCTTCCCCAATTTGCAAAAGTCCGTTACAATAACACGAATTTAATGCTGGCAGTTCAGATCTGTATCGGCGGTTTCTGGATCATGTTCATATGCCTTATGTAGCTAATAGGTAGGTAGAGCACTGAGATATTCGAGAAGAAATTGTAGAAAAGATACGTCAGAACAACAATATGTCCCGCCCCGCAATAGCCTGCAATTAACCGCCATGATATATGTAGACGCCCAACGTCATGGAAAAAGGCTTGTGAGAAATAAACAGCCTCGGGTGGGTCGCTATAAGCAAATTTGAAATAATTTTGATGGATCCCGTAAGCACAAGCTAAGTCAAGACAATAAATAAGTTTTGTTCAGCCTTGATAGGCGAACGAGACTGCGCCGTAGAGCCCGTCCTCCCGCCCGAGCATACCATAGCCATGAAGCACCTGTGCAAGTCTAGGTTATAGCCACAATGGGACGACATGACTGAACAACATACCTCCATCTTGCGAGCGTGCCATCCGATGCCGCTGCTCACATTGCCATTGGAGTCGGAGAGTCGTTCCATTTCAACCCGGAACGGATGGCCGGGGGGCAAGTCTCTCTTCAGAGTGCTTCCCTCACCTGACCCAGGCTCCGCAACCCAAGCACTGGCAGTATCAACATACCAACCTCGACCGCCTTTGCTTCTAATGATGCGCCATGCACCACCTCCAGATCCCAGAGCACCCAGCATGCCAGTCGACAGTTCAATAACACGCAAACGTGTGGGTGGCGGCGACGGCTCGATATTGGAAGTGATGCTAAAGGAAAACGGCGGAGAGCAAAGCGGTCGCACGAGATGAGTGTGCAGGTTGATGACAGCACTACGAGGAGTACACTTGGAGTTGGACCGGAGGCCGTAATCAAGCTCGGGTGACGTATTAATCAGTGTGAGGACCTCTACATTGGGCGACTTGTCCAGCATGAATCGCTGGACAGACCTGAGCGTGAGGTTGGGCAGGTGAGACAAACCGAGGGAACGAAGTTTCGGCTGGGGCTTGAAATGTTCAAGTGTCTCGTGCGTGACTGGTACATTTGAGATATCCAAGTATTGGAGTTGACCTTTCAGAAAGCAGGGTGCCAGAGTAACGATGTCGAGAAGGTGCTCCTGGGTTAAAGGGGACAGATAAGTCATGTCACCATATAGATTGAGCTCCTTCAGTTCTTCTGTAGTCGGAGAATTGACTAAGAGGTCCCTGATGCTTTCACTGGATAGCCTTACGCATCGGGCAAGAGCGAGGGACTTTAGGCGGATGGTTGGTGATCCTCCGAGGGCATAAAGAATTTCAGAAGTGACACGAGTACCAGAAAGATCGAGGTGCGTAAGGGAAGGGAAAGCGAGGACAAATGGACCCAAGTAGCGGGGCAGAATCGACTTGACACCTCGCATACCAAGTCGTTGGAGACCAGGGAAGGTCAAAGGCTCATCGAACGAGCGAGGGGAATGGCGATTCCTGCGCACACCCGTTTCTTCTTCGTTATTCGATTCCGTATCGGCGGGCCATAGGTGGGCATTGACAAATTCGGTGAATGCGTTCACAAATACGGCACTGACGCAACCAGTGAGATCGACAGCCTCGAGGTCCTTGCAGTCTCTTCTGCGCTCGCGATCCTCCTCTTCTGCGTCAGATAGATCGAAGAACGAACGGCCTCGTGAAGGACGCCCCCGCCCGCCAGAAGGAGCACCACGTAGGAATAGTTCGCTTAAAACGGGAAGGGTCAAAGCACCATCCATATATTCAGTGGCACCAAAGGTAGTGAGGTTAGGCATTTCCTGCAATAGGAGTTGTGAGCTCGTTAATTTTGGGAACGTTTGATGAACGTGCCTTTAAGATCGCCTCTACCCGATCTCCTGTCACAAAGCGACTATTGACACCCTCCTCAACCGAACGACGCATGCCGATCGTACGGAAGTGGTTGAAATCTAAATGCAGGACGTGGCGACCCGGGCGGGGATCCTTGGGTGTAGGAACTGTGTTGTCATGAGCATGAGGTCTGCGTACAGAACGCAAGGGACACTTACCATGAACTCCTGGCGCCCTTCTATCTAGGACGTCCTGTATGGCGTCATTGATGGACCGCAGGATCTTCCATCGTGCAGGACTCTTGCTCTTGGGTCGAATCCTCCTGGGACTGGGATCACGAGATGGAACGGGTGAGAGCAAATCCGGAGAGATCGAGCTGTCGGGGAGTTCCAGGGTGTCCAAGAGACTGGCCTCAAGCCTGAGCGCAGCATACTTATCGGATGCAAAGGTAGGTGCATCGGCGACGGCTTTGGCAGCGGCCTGGATCGACTTCCCCATAACGCTGTCAACGGTCTCTTCTTCGTAATCCCAGGCAATCTCCTCGACAAGAGAAAGCCACGTACGAGGAAGACGAACCTCGACCCTACCATACGAGATGAATAAGTGGCAAGAACGGTCACCCAGAACAGTGACTCACCGCCTCCACAACCAGGGTTTTGCGGCTTCATACCAGGCATGGTTCACAAGACAGAGGGTGGCAAGGGCGTGACGGACAAGAGGCTCTGGCCAGTACGCCGAAGGGGATGAGGATGGCTGGGCAATTGGAACGCCGCAGGCGGTAGCTACGAGGGGATCGAGAGAGGACTCGGGAGGAGGAAGACCTGCAGCATAGATGCGGGAGCAGATGGCATCGAGGAGCTCGGGAGGATACTGGTATTCCAAGAGGGAAGAGGTGGAAGTGGACATTCAATGGGGAGGGCAAGATGGTCCGGTGGGGAGAATATGGAGATGGGGGGTGTTTATATAGTAGCCGCATCACGCGGCAATGCTGGTGCGGAGAAATAATCGAGACAAAGGTCATTGCCTTTCTGGGAAACGACCGGATCTGCCTTGTACCAGCCCCGAACACGCACATGATCCAATTCCCCCATCTCCCGGAGACTGGCTAGCTCATGTTTTGCACGATTTTTCGAGTTCACTGCGTCGGATGATCCGGTCTCATTCGTGCTCTCTATGTCCGCAAGCAGAAAGGCACGACTTACGTATTTTCTCCCAAACCTTGGTTCCCGATGCCTCCCACTGTTCTACACTGTTCTACGGGTTGTAAATCTTGCCCATCCGACCCCACAGCAGCCATATATTTCTTGGCACTTCATTTAACACCTTCCTCAATGTCCCTTTCCAAGATGAACGCCGCATGTCGTGATTGTTCGTGAGCGAGTGCTCCTTGATCCCTCTACTCCCGAGCCTACGGATCTCACACCTCGGGCCCGACTGGTTGTGTATTCCCCAACCGGCCCAGTCACCTGCGACCACCACTTACGAGTATCACAGAATGGCAACGTGATGCATACCTCCACCCATAGCCTCACCTCCACGCCAGCTGACGGCAAACAGACATCATATTCTAGCTCGCGTCATATGACCTTCTCTCTCAAGGCTTGATTACGGACGCTTGGGAAACAAGTGGCACGAGCTACCAGAAGAACGCTTATGCCCTCTTTCTTGCCTGATTCTGGATTTCTCAGCTTCTTCCCCAACATGTTGATCAACTGGGTTGGTACTCGCATCCTTCATTTCCGTCATGCCGCCTTTCCCTGACAGGCTTGCGCGCCTATAATCAGAACTCGTGATGTTCTTGACTCCCCACCTGGTGTCGACGGCATCCCTGATTTTCCACGATCAAGTCGTCTTGGATTGTAATACTCACTACACACGACGCCTGCAACTTGTTGCAAATTGGAACGGAGTGCGACCTAGAAGCCCAACAAATATGCTTTGTCATAACACAAGTTTTACAAATGGGAGCATCGATACTTTTCTTCTGATGTCCAACGGATCTCCTATGGCGGCTGCACTTCCAAAAACATATTCGCCGGCATGGGTAGTACAGGCAGAAAACCTTTCAAACGGCAGGATCATAGCAGCGCCACCTGGTCTATATTCAGACAGCCGAAAATTCTCACATATTCTATTCATAACGGTACCTGAGAGGACTGCAATATGATCTCTGTTTGTATTATGTCTTGAAAAAAAAGAAACTTCACAAAGCGTCGCATGTTTGAGGTTCCCTCTGGGAACTCAGCAGCCAGCCATTGTATTTTGTCTCCTCCCCCTTTCTTAGACATCATCCGCTCATCCCTGCATTCAGTTCCCTGGTGACCGAACTCTATAACGATCTTGTGTACAGTACGTGATTGGTGGAAATAACGTTGGGGTTCCCGCAATATGTCAAGAATTTCGGCCACACTGTGGGGACAACCGAGATTCTGTAATGGGCTGTCATGAAACCGTTACTTCATCATAGATTCTAGAACACGCGATCAGATGGTGGAGGGCATGACAATAGGCAATCTCAATCTTCCAGGAGCGAGGGTTCGTCGGAAGTTGGATGTTGTAATTCCCCTGGTGGGATTATCATCGTCGGATGTTTCTGGGATAGATAACTATCAACATATACTTGGATGTATGGTTCGTCTAAGCGTAATTCTCCTCGGGGTGCTGTAAAATTTGGGCGTTATGAACATTCACCTTTTACCAGGAGTACATCCAGTTGCCTCCCACATACCGCATGGGGGTTCGGTGTCAAATCCGTTGTGGTGCTTTATGGATCCTACTTACTCCTTTTCATGGGTGGTGATGTGTATGTGTTCTCCAGAGTGCGTCAAGGATTACAGCCCGAGTGACGCACCAGTGCATTATGTAACCTCCGGATTTCTTACAACCCCATGGCCTCGAGAAGCCAGGGAATTAATCAGCCGATAGGCTAGTTAATCAGGTGTCTCCTCGCTATTAATACCTTCACATCATCGTGTAGAACGAATCAAACGATGCATCAGAATTTCAAATACCCATAAATAGTGCCCGGGGTGGTATATCTGGGAAGGGGGAGACTAAACTCGGAGGGCGGGGTGAGTCTACAGGTTCATCGCAAGTTCGCTAGGTACAGGGGTGCCATGAATAGATCATCGCCGGCTGGGGAAACTCGCTTCACGACCGCACGTAGAAGTCGTATTGATTTAGCATCCAGATCAGCGACAATGCTGGTTGGTCGACGGGAATTGGCGATCATTCACTGTCAGCAAACGCGATTGATGCACCTTGAGTCCGCTAAAGGCACTCACTTGACACAAATACTGGGCTTAGTACGCCCATGTTGATTCTTGCCGTCCTAAAGATGAACAGCTCCGTCGAAAAGTGGCCAAACGCGATGAGGTACGTGAACAAGGCCATATCATAAATGCTAAATGCGGGAAGAAATTCTGATTAGTCCTTTTGTGATTCAAGGCCAGGCATACGTCTTTTCCTGGATGTGGTATGCCGCGTAGAATCGCACCACGGCTGAGGTAAGGGTCCAGACGGCGAAAGTGCGAGCCTGGAGGGTGGTCACTGCTTGGATGGTGAGCGGTCTTGCGTTTGATGGTGGAGAGGTACAAACCTGATGCAGGGGGTATGTTGTTGTAGATTCTACGGGTGAGGTTGAGCGTCAGGAAATTCTGGACGCTGTTGAAAACTGCGGCGCTGGCGACTATGAGCTGCCATTTGCCGAGTGCGGATGGTGGGAGAACTGAAGAAGCATGGGCCAGGGGAGATCAGTCCTTTCAGCCCTGTACAGTCCTGGGTCAACCACTCACCAGCCACTATTTTTTCGAGCATTGCGACGACTGTGGACGACGAAATGACCGATGTCGTTTGTTTGCAAACAGTAAGGAACCAATTCCCACCTGGCCTTACGTAAATTTCTGGTCAGATGTCAAAAAATGGACTACGCCAAATTGATTGAGGAGTTCAATTTCACGGGATGCTTTTGCTCATCGTTCTCATGCAGCCCTCACCATGTCTTCCTCGTTGCCTGCTGTGAGCATCAGTCCCCTGCACCGTCCCCCTTCCATCTGCTCCGTGTCCAGCAATTCTAGCATTGCAAGTACCGTCAGTCTCTCGCGCCGCCCAAGAACAAGAACACGTTCCCGAACCGTGACCGGATCCGCTATAGCGCGTTCGCAAGAACAACCAACGAGCCCTGTATCAGAACTCCCCTACCTCGACAGGGAACTACCCTATAAACCAGACCGAGACCCCTCCTTGTCCCCCCAAACATCCGATTCCCTACTCCTCCCTCCCCGGGCTCTCCGCTCTTCAGAACATCTTGATCCCCATGCGGTTGGTAGTAGCAGAAGTCAAACTTCGCAGGAAGCCGACTCCGCCGCTGGAGAAGTCACACTTGTATCTCCTCTCCCACAGCCATCTCCGATGCCGGCCAAGCTAGTGCGTATCAGTCTTTTCATTAGAAATTTTGGAGAACGCGTCTTAATCTTGGTTTTCCCCATAGTCAAAGGCAGCTAAGCAGGCCTCGCAACTTGCTTCCATAGAAACCTCATATCAGCCACCACCTTCAGCTTTTTCTCGTGATCCCGAGCTTACGCCCAATGCACGGGATTCATTTTCGACCAACAAATCCGGAACCTCGTCTTCGTTTTATCCTCCTTCCACGTCAACCGTGTCTGGGCACGGTTCTCCCTCCTCCCCACACACCGTAGCGGGAGAAACCCAACAACCTAATATCTCTTTACTCACCGAAGAGGTCAACGAGATGCAAGAATACAGTGGAGACGATGTAGCTTATCGGCTTCGACTTCTTGTTAAGAACAATTACTTCTTACCGCCAGCTCATATGAAGCCCTCTCCCGAAGACTTTGCGGCCTCTATGAATGCCCGAAAGCCCCAAAAACCGGCAACACCAGCGTTCCTGGATATCTTCCGAGTGGGTAAGTCAAGACCGCGGCCCACGACTCCTGCCGCACCGGGATTTAGCGGATGTCCCATGCTCAGAACGACCTCGGACTCGATCACTGCGGTGCGAGCCCAAGCCCGTTCCCCACAGAATCCGCATCATTCGGTGAATCTAGTCAATGGCGCGATCCGTGATCGAGGGCGAGTGGTTGTCGTGAGAGAGCGGATGAATGATATCGCGGTGGCTGCGAAGCAAGCAGAGCAGGAAATGAAAACGCGCAATGCCAAACGCGAGAACGGCTCTGAAAGGGCAAAGCGGCAGGAGGCTGGCGACGTGATTGACCCCACAGATGTGGTGGATGTCCCCCTGCCGTCTTCGAGTTACCCATTCGCCGTTCAGGCTTCGGCGTTACACGGCTTAGGCGTTCAGGATTCCGTCGGCGCGGCTGTCCTTGCGGATCGGCTACCACCCAATAGTCCGGGCATGTCATCATCATATGAGGTCGATGACCATTGGAGAAAGGCGCTGTTGCGAGAAGCCGTGCACCACTCGTTGGACAATACCCCAGAAATGTCGACATTCTCGCATATTGGGGGGCCCTCAACTCCTACACCCGCCCAGCCGAGAAACAATGGGGAACCATCGAGGGGTGTCACACCTGGTACGAAAGCAAAACGTCTCCAACAGCACATTACGAGCCAACAATCTAGCATCGAGGTGGAGCGTGCACTCGAAAACAAAAATACAAAGCGAAAATCCGCGCAGAGTCAGGTATCAACATCGAAAGGGGCCGGGAAATTTCTTGCGACACCTGGGTCTAATGATTCGCGACGTTCCAGCTATTTGCCTGTGCGGATGGCGACACCAGTCGGAAACCTCACACCGCTCTCACCGGCACCGCGAAAACAGATCATAAATGCCACTTATTCAATATCCCAGACGGATCTGCAGCAAAATTTGATAGATGCAGATTCACATATTTCGAGCAAGTCGAGACTGCGCAGGTCAATGTCCACACCAATGCTCTCTGAGGTATATGATGGGATGAGGCATGAATTTGTCATGACTCCCCCACCACCACCTTTGCCCGCGACGAGGCGGTCCTCGCAGATGACCACATTTACACAATCGTACGAGACGACTCGGGATAGGCCCTCGATTACGAGTGTTTTCTCTTCTCAGTCGCAGTTTGACATAGATGACTCTGATGAGCAGCTTCAGAGAGAGTCTATGTTGTCAGTGACAGGAAGCCGACCGTCGTTATCGAGTTATTCACAGAGTTCACTATCGCCCACGACGTCCGCTTTCCAAGATGCTTTAAATCACGCGGGAGATCATTCTACTGCCTCTTCCATACATCGTCAAAGCGTCGGGCGCGTGTCAACAGAGGAGGAGGCGAGGGCTCGTTCTTCGATCACATCACCGCCCCCGAGACCATCAACTTCAATTGCCCATATTGCGCTGCGACCCCCACCTCGGTCATCCTCGTTCAATTACCCGAGTTCTACTCTTCACACTTCTGTGACCAGTCCCCTTTCCAGGAACGTTGTTGCAGAACCAGTTATCGAACTCAGCACGCCCTCGCAGATCGCGTTTCCTGACCATTTACGTCGTGGAGATAATATCGCACCGTTGACTCTAGAGATACCCGCAGAAACAGCAGCCGTTGCTCTGCATTCACCAGCACCTTCTTCGCCCACATCTTTCTTTGACACCTTGCAAGCACAACATAGTGCTATGGACGACCTGGAGTCCTCCGACGAGAGCGAAGACGACGATGAAGGGGAAGAAAATACCACACAACCCCGACTCCCGCAATCACATCATCCCCCATTCATAATCGACCCACGGGCACGGGCAAATTCTACAGTGGCCATGAGCCCAATAAGGCCTTCTATCATGCGGTTGGGAAACTTCTCGACACCGTATATTAGCCGGACGAATGAGCGCTCCCGCACCTTGCCCATTGGGGTTATGGATTCGAAAAAGGGCCTTGGATTTATACCCGCGAGGATGCAGTTCTTTACAGAGAGGAAAAGTGATTTGGGAAATGGGTCTGGGCTGACTACGCTCCTTGCGCAGGCGCAAAATCGAGATAGGACACCGTCGGGAGAGGTTGTGGGTGCTGCTACTGCGGGTCCGAGTAGCTTGGCGAAGGCAAAAGTGGCGGATGCGAATGTGAATATAAGTGAGAATGACGGGGTGGAGAACCGCCGGCTTCCGACCGCGGGCCAGGCTGCTGTGTCGCTGTTGCAGGATGATCGGAAGCCCGAGTCACTCCGCAAGTTGGATGGGATGTTGGTACAACATATGGAGGCCGAGAAGGATAGAATTAAGAAGATTGCGAGTACGCTGAAGTCGGGTCCGGAGGTTGACGAAGTTGACGCATGATCTGGAGGCACGCAGGACAGTTGGATTTATTTTTATTAGTTGCTTGTCTTTCGTTTAGCTTGGATTTTGGAGATACATACGTGTGTTAAGTCGCGAAGTCGTTTCACTCGGAGTCAGATTGAATGTCAGAGAGCACGTGTGAGTGTGTAAGTGCGCTTCAGAGCGGTCACTTGGCTCAATCTGGTATGGTCCGACAGCACTCTCGTGCCATCCTACTCTTTCTTCCTTCACTTTCCCGCCATGGACAGATACAACGAGAGACCATACTACTCTTACTCATGGCACCAGGTAATTCTTTCTTGCTCGACGGGGAAGTATTGCCGTGCTGATTTCTGAATACCCCAACAGTCGCATGATCAGGCAAGTACACCAACTGGTCGTTGAAAGTATTCAGGGTGGCCTCATACAGCTGGGCGGTTGCAGGCGACGGTGTTAATTATGGTACCATATAACACCCAACAGGAGGATTTATCTGTGCGTGCCCCGCCGATTGATCGAGCGTGTTGTCTGGATCTTGAACTCTTGCCTCGTGTACCCCCAGGTAGCAATAGACCGCAATTACCTGGTGGTTGGCGTAAGGGGACATCCCACCAACGATCAAGGTGCGTCTTTTACCCTTCGCAACAATGCGAATCCTACGACTGCAAGAGAAGAACCTTCACTAAGCGGGATTGGTTCTTTTAGGGGCGCCTCTACAGCACTGTCAATACCACAGCATCAGTGTGGCAGCTCGAGCCCAGGAGCTCAAGGCTCGCAGCACGAGAACGCACGACCTCGACGGCATCTACAGCCTCCACCCAATCCCATTCTTCGTATGCCTATATCTCCGACCCGGATATCTCGAGCAGCTTTGCTGCAGTCCCTCGAGAGTGCCCAAGTCTCAGACGTTGACGACGTCGTCTCTGCTTCCCCGGCACTCTCCTCGCCCACCCTCTCCTCTGCTGACGACAGGCTCCTCCGACACTTGAACCGTCGCAACCCTAACGGCACGAACGCGAATTCTGCAGCGGCGTCGAGGTCGGTGTCACCCGGTCATGGACTCCCGTTGGGGAGTATGGCGTCGAGCTATTCGTCATTGGAGTCGGCCCATGGACCGCATTCTGGACGACTGTTGACGTTGCACTTAGAGAAGGAGCAGTCAATTATATGGCCATCGTTGATTGTTGGCCCTGCGCCCGAGTCATTGGCACCACACCTTGCGAATTCGACTGTGTTCAATCACAGTCATGAACTTGAGCATCAGTACAATATGGACCCGACGAGCCTTGCGTTGATTGGTTTGGAGTTGTTTGATATTAGGAAGGATAAAGAGGAGGCGTTTGAGTATTTCTTGTAAGTGGCCGTTGCCCCAAACTCACTCGAGTTGCACTAATACCTGATCAAAAGGACGCGCATGGCACCAAGCTCACATTCCCTCTGCGACAATGCGGCTTGTCTCTCACTACCTGCCCCTGTCGGTCTCCTATGACTTTGAGCAACTACCCTGCAGACCCAGCAGCTCAGGGAACGACTACATATTATCTGCAATGTGTTGGTGGTTCAAGGGGTCTGGCACAATTGTACTTAGAAGCCTGGTTTCCTTCATCTGGAGGGGGCAGCTTCAACCTTACTCTCTTCTTCCTACTCAAGTCTTTCCTCCATCCGAGTGCCCTTGCAGTCCCAAGTAGGCGAAAGTGGCACGGAGGCCTGGAAGCGCGATCGAGAAGCTGCAGGCAAGCACTTTGACCGTGCGCGCTCACTCCAACCGGATCTCGATATTCCTGCCCTACCCAAAGAAGGCGAAGGACGAGTGGGTGTCGAGTTGGAAATGCCATCCCTGGATCTGGGCGTGTCGACGCCAGAGAGTGTTGCTTCTGGAGAATCTTTGCACACGGATACTGAGCCACCGCTCGTAAGGAGGAGGAAGAAGGCGAAAGAAGAAGTAGCTATGGCAAGTGGGAACACGAGGAAAGGGGATGTAGATGATATAGATGGTGCTTGGTATTACTATATTCCAGGCTTAGTGGGCGCGGGGACGGCGTTACTCGTGGTTGGGATTGTTGGTGCACTCAGCTTCTCTACGTGGTCGAGACGGAATCAAGGGTCTTGAAAGGCACTTGATTTTTTCACTCTTTTTCTTCCTGCCGTGGTCTGGGATCGAACAGTAAATCTTGTGCTGGGTTAAAGACTGTAGTGCAATAGATGTCACTTTACTGAGTGACAAGTGACTTGTCTTGCGTCCATGACGACTTGGAATGTCGACTTCCTCAATCTCAGCACTTCTCACCCCGAATACGTTCTCATCATCCTTAACCAGCCTTTTTCTCTCCCACTCCTCCAGCGCCTCTGGAAGTCATCCGTGTGGCATTGCTGTGCTGACGGAGGCGCGAACCGGCTCCATGATTTGCTGACGGGGCACCACGCCGACCCACGACTGTACGTACGGCTTCTGTATGCGTTCGCACAGTCGGATGTTTTAATCTTCAGGGGTTGGGCTTCCTTAGCTATCTACCGGACCTCATTAAGGGGGACCTGGACTCGCTGCGATTTGACGTACGCGAGTATTACACTGCCCTTGTGAGTTTCTCTTTCCTCCTACAGCCCTACCCCTCTTCATTCCATCTTGCCTCCCCTTCTAATTCACACCAAGGGCGTCCCAGTGATCCAGGAAGATGACCAAGACTCGACAGACCTCATGAAATGTGTCGACGCGCTCACGGTCAGGGAACAAGCGGAGGGCAAGACGGAGAGTGAGTCACAATACGACATCATCATCCTCGGCGGCCTCGCAGGTCGGCTGGACCAAACAATTCACACTCTCTCCTATCTCCACAAATTGCGCAAGACGAGGAAGAGGGTGTACGCAGTGACGGATGATAATGTTGGTTGGGTGTTGGATTCCGTGCGTTTGCAACTCTTGTGACTGTTCTGCTTGCTGACTGGCTGGACTTTAGGGAGAACATTATATTCATATTGACCACCGCCTTCTGGGTCAAACTTGTGGTTTGCTCCCTGTTGGTATCGATGAAGCCATTTTGTCGACTAGAGGACTCAAATGGAATTTGACTGATCACCCCTCGTCATTCGATGGTCTGGTGTCGACCTCGAATCACCTCGTACCTGGAGAAGATATTGTATGGATAAAGACCTCCAAGCCGATCTGGTGGACGGCCGAATTGCGGAGCCTTAAAGGTCCTCACGCTAACGGGACCAAATAATTAATTATGCTACTAATTATTTGTAATGTTAATTTAGAACATGCACACAATTCCATATGTATGTATTACCTCTCTTACCAACAGCCAGCCACATTGCAACATCGTCATGTCCTCACCGCACATCACTCTACTCTACTTTGCAGCAGCATCAACAGCAACCGGCAACACCTCAGAACGAATCTCTATCCCTCCCACAGGCCTGCGCCTCTCCGAGCTCGGTGATCTCCTCGTAACGCAGTACTACCCCCACACGAACCTCGCCGACGTTCTACAGACCAGTCAATGGAGCGTCGATGCAGAAATGGTCGACGACCCCAGTTCTCTGACCCTCGTGGGTGGGGAGGAGGTTGCCATTATTCCCCCTGTCTCAGGGGGTTGACCCCTTGGTAAGCCGGCGGCAAGGACTCAAGGAACGAAAATACTCAATGGACATGCAGGGTAACCCTGCTTATGGGGTGGCATCAGATACGAGGCAGCCAGCACTCCACGAGCTTAGTTGGTGTCCTCTTCAGGGACAGTGCTCCTCCCGATTTCTTCTGCCATTTCCAACCGCGCGCTCTCCAGGTCCGTTGTTCACGCAATGCTATAAATTCGACACGCTCAAAAGAAAATTTCACGCTACCCTTTCCACGCCCACACGGTATACAGCCGGGTGGGAATATCGAGAGATTAATGCTCTGTTACGCTGACGTCACTATGCTGCCTTGTAAACTTCGAACCAGCGAATATTACTAGATTGAATATTTGGAGTTAGGGTGCACGATGACTCCGGTTCTACGAAGAATGGTTACCGACTTACATTAGCCACCCGAAGTCTTTAATCGTCACACATTAGAGGGACTGTAGTAAGCTCAGGCTTACACTTCACAAGGAGTATCTCCTTTCCTGCTCATATACCTCCTCTGTTCCCTGTACGTTCTTCCTCACTAACCATGTCATCCATGAGCATGCTGGCATCGAGGAGCACTTCCATCGCCGGTCGAAACACAGATTAGTAGCCAGCATTTACGGATTATTAGGATCTCCTTGACTTCAAACAGCCTTCCGCTTCTGCCGCCTCCGATGGTTCTGCTCGTCCACAAAGGCAATCAAATAATTTACAAGCTACAATCGATCCTCCGTCGAGGATAACAATCGGATCACGCTCATAGAGGCCATCTCCCACACAGAGCATCATATCCTCTGCATTGTATATCGTGGGTTTATCCGGAGTGAGGCCAGGTGTGTGAAGGATGGTAATGTCAAAGGAACAAGGCTATACGTTTTGGATGTGATGGTGGGTGTGCGTGCAGAACAAAGAGTTGGGTTGTACTGTGGGTCCAGTGCGTTGTAGAGGGAATGCTCAGGCGGGGTATCTACAAAGTATATCGCGAGACCTTACAAGTCTTTGGTGCCCACCCTGCTATCATTATCGACTATTGCAAGTGATGGATTAGCGTATGGATGTGATTATAACGGATAATGAGTTGTAACGATTGTGTATGTTCGGGGGTTTATCTTCTCAATAAGCTTGAGCTCCTCACATCTACGTCAGGACTTTCACTACCCGAGGGCATCATTTTGCATACATTGTCATACCGAGTTGCTTCGAATGCAGGTTTGTTGCAGAAGGGGAGAGGGTAGTATTCAATGGCAAGGCGGTAAAGCGAGGACCGCCGGCAACTCGCAGACGCTGTTCTCACTTCGGAGTGTCGGACCAGAAACCCGGTGGGGTTGCGCCCATATACATGACAAGATCAGGATCAGTCTGGATAGGCGCAAACTGATTGGTTGTTGATAACTCTGTGGTAGTCGTTATCTCGTTATCCAACCGAGTAATCCAGCGAGTATCCAGACCCTGAGTCCATGAACTGAGTCGTTGATTTGTAAGGGTTTGGGGTTTGACAGAGCACTTATTTGTCTATCTATCAGTACCTGTTGCCTTGCCCGGCGGTTCTGTCATTTTTTGTGATTTGATGCCACCAGCACCAGTAAGACCCATCCCAGATTTCAGTACTGTCTCGGTGTTCCCACCGCCAGGATTTAGAGCGTAGGTGCGACTACTTTATGCCCTGCACCCCTATCTCCAACATTGGTCCTGGCGCGATTTGTGAGTGTCTTGACGTCAATCCCCTGTGTAGAAACCGTGTGCGCCTCTACTGTGTTTGGTGCTCAGAGAGGAATCCGCGATGTGACTGGAAGCCAGGCTGCTCACTGGCCGGTGTGTTGCGGGTCGAGCACTAGGTGATACAGGAGCTTATCTTAGATGGTCAGGGACCACACACCGATAATTTACCTACCTACCTATGCGAACGCCCCGAACGCCCACCCATATCGTCATATGAAATCTCCGACTCATCTCCCCCCCCCCCCCCCGGCCACAGCCTTCGAACCAACCCACTATTTAGGATGCAAACCGACCCCCCCAACTTTTATGAGACAAACCTACTACAACCAACGACATGACGCTCCTGTCATCTCTTTGGAATCAGGCAGATGTAATACAGCAAACATGAGTCTATTCTGGTTTGATAGACTTGGTTCGCAGCCAAGCCGCCATGGTCACAGCATTACCGCAGGATAACAAGCTGGTTCGACGGTGGCAGGGTTCCGGCTTGGGTGCGATCAAACCTTTGTATCGATGTTTCCCTTACTCGATGCTAAAATTAGATAAGTAGAATGGCGTTCAACCATCTCGGTGCCCCAGCTGCTTCACTCCTATATGGCTACTGCGGTCCTGCATTTCTCTGACAGTGGATTTACTCCATCATCGACACTGGGGCCAACGGCCACCACCTTGGGGGACGGGAGCTTGAGAGAGCTCGAAAATCTGGGAGTCGCCACAAAAATTCGGGGTATATCTGAGGCGGTGGCCATCGTGTGCTCAGTGCTCAGGACGACACAACCAAGTACCTTGACATCCACTTTTGCTGGGCCAGAATTTTAATTCTTTTCTCAAGAACGCGAAGAGTAATCAGAAGCGTTTTTCTGCCATCGGGAACGAGTCCTACAGAATCGTCAAAGATGTGATTTGCAGAATTGACATCAGGGTAAGCGAACAAAATCAGCGCAATTGTTTTACGTTGGAGCGGGATGCCATTCAGCTCGTGGAGTGAGTAACATTTTTGGTGTGCACTGATTCAGCATCTGAAAATGTGGGTAGCGACATGATGATCATCCAAAAATGTGTGGAAAGGCACACCAGAAAGAGATCATTGGTACAGAGAATTCGGAACTATTGGGCAGATCGATGTGCTATTCAAGAGTGCCATACTCGACTCCGACATGCTCGTAGCCTGTTTGGTGTAAGCCAACTCCCCTGCTCATCATTTGCTCTAATGCCTGAATTCTGCCTCTTTACGTAGCTGCAACATGTGGCGTGCATACCCACCGCGACAACGGAATTTGCGGAGCCACTGCAAACACTACATTTAGAACAATCACAACAATTGGTGGTACCATGTCTATCGAGCCCAAGCTCACCGATTCTATTCGCGCCCGTCATTGAACGTGGATCCGGGGGCCAGAGATCCAAGTGGAGGCCCGGGCAAGCAGCCAACAAGTGGCGAACACAGCCTCGGCCAGCCCGCCTATTTACCCAGCCACGCCCAGTCTTTCAAGCTTTCCCCAACATATCTACATACCCCCCTGTTCTAGCGTCAACATCTTTATCTGTCATGGTAACCAGAACAACATCTCCTCAGATAACAGAATCAACATCATGGGGAGCGGAAACAGTATTTCCCCTCTCTGATGGCCCATACTTAAAAATCTCTTGTTAGTAATTTAGTATTTAGCGAACTTGGAGGCTCTCATATTTCTCATGAGGCCCCGCGTCGAATGGACATCGTCTACACGCTGCTTGCAACCTGAGCATACTTCTTGTTCGTTATGTACGAGTGATGATGGGCACTAGTGAGCTGCCGCACCGTGGGTTACCAAATATAGATTGTCGCCATCTTGAAAGCTGTATATACGGTGCTCTTCATACCACTTGGATAAATCTATTTTATCGCCCAAGTCACAATAAGAACGAGCCAATCAATGTCATGGATCTCGATGTCGTGCCCAAGGTTATGCAATTTTTTGGGAGAATAACGAACCTTGGTGACCTGTCTTGCATCTCCGTATGCATAACCCCTAATACCCACAGCTACATTTCACGCCATCGTGTCCTCGTCGCACACCACCCTAACCTACCTTTCGGCTACATCAACAGCAACCACCAAAACTTCAGAACGAATCTCTATCCCCCCCACAGGCCTGCACCTCCTTGCTCGGTGATCTCCTCGTAATACAGTGCTACCCACAGCACGAACCTCGCCGGGGTCCTACAGACCAGTCAATGGGGAATGGAGCGTCGATGCAGAAATGGTCGACGACCCCAGCTCTCTGACCCTCGTGCCAGGTGGAGAGGTTGCCATTATTCCCCCTGTCTCAGGGGACTGGTCTCGTGGTAAGCCGGCGGCAAGGACTCAAGGGACGGAATGCTCAATGGTCATGCAGGGTACCCTACTTGTGGGGTGGCAGCAGACACGGGCAGTTGATGATGTGAACTACACTCGCATTGATCATCGCCTCGCGAACGCTCTCACGGATTTATTCCTACCCCCCTCTCCTACTTTTTACAACCCTACCCCAACAATGAAACCTGCATTCAAAGCAACTCGGCTCACCCCTTCTACCTATCTTGTCAAAGAGTATAACGATATTTACTCCGAGCACCCTCATATATACGTCAAAAGGATGCCCTCGGCCAATACGGTTCTTGTTATAGACACCGGGACTGGTGGAAAGTCCAACGACCCTGAAGTAGATGTGAGGAGCTTGAGAGAGTTTATTGAGACAGTGGGCATTCCAGATAACGACGATCGGCCCCTGAACGAGGGGGGAAATTTGAAATATGTCGTCGTTACAACTCATTGTCATTATGATCACATCCGTACGCCATTCCGTTGCTTACAACAGTTGATGCTAATAGATGACGGCACAGTGGACATCGAAGACTTGTGAGTCCTTGTGGTAGTTTGCAGCATTTCATACCTGATCCAGAAAAAAATAGCAATGATTCCATTATCCTTGCTTCAGGTCATTCCAAAGCTTTCTTGTCGCCCACCAAACTGCCAGAGCATTCCCTCTGCAATGCGTTGGGTATCGAGACCCCACGGTACAAACCAACACTTGTTCCGCACGGACACAACATCAAGTCACCAACGTATCCCCATATTCCCCTTAACATCACCATCCTTCACACACCTGGCCACACCCCAGACGAACTCGCGATATACGACGCTGAGGATATGATGCTCTATGTGGGGGATAGCCTTTATGAGCACGAACCGATCATCTTCCCCAGTGAGGGTTCAATCGCGGCTTGGTTCGACTCTATAAATTACTTGATGACCTTTGTGGACGAGCAGAATCGTAAACAGCAGACAGGAAAGACTTTTGAAACCAAGAAGGTCTTGATAAACGCTGGCCACCAAACTGTACTTCGACCAGCAAAGGAAGTGCTCATTGACGTCAAAATGTTCATGGAAGACGTCATCAGTGGAAAGGAACCAGTGAAGGGGAGGTTGAAAATACGGGGAGAGGATAACGTTGTATATGAGCAGGAAGGAAGGAAGTATTCGTTGCGATGCCCGGAAAGACTGGTTGAAGAGATTCGTAGAAAACCCCAGCATGGTGGGTTGTATACGTCTGTGCTGCAAGTTGAGTGATCTTACTCCATGGCCATCGAATCAGGTTGGATGTTTGATTGTGCGTTCGGATGTTAATTGTGATACTTACGACAGAACAGCAGTCGACTTGATACTCTGAGCGATATTGTGAATAATAATGATAACATTCTCGCGGCAACCTAGAGGGAGGCGTGGAGCCCCCCCCCCCCCGGAATGATGATATAGTCATATACAGGGAATGGCGTTGGGACTGCGTAGCTTCTTCTCAAACAATCGACGAAGCAAACGACATAAACTATTCTGCGCAACGGATCCGATGTCATAAAGTGGGGTCGCAAATGTCACCATGTTCAGATCTCGCTAGGGCAGCATCAATCATATCCGTCCTGTATTGTTGGATTTCGACTCTGACACCCCTTACTTTGAGCGTGAAACCGAGGCTGTCTGGACGGTTCGCGACATTCGGTGCCCTGCCGATCTCTAAGCGTGTTTAATGAGGCAGATGCAGCGGGGAGTGCACCTTTGTTCGTGCCACTAGCTGCTGTGTTTGTTCTCGGGGCACCGGGATAAGATCAGTAAGTCGGAGAGGCAGCTCTGTAAGCTTCATAACTGCTAGGTGAAGGTTGCTGGGAAGGCCGGGAGCCGGAGAATATGAGGCCGAACGGAGGTTACTATTTTCCATGGCCACTGACGCAGGTGGAGGTTGTACAGGTGAAACTGGATGCGTCGGACTGGGGCGGGGGCGGGGGCGGGGGTTTACGAGAGAGATATCCGTGGCTGTGCGGAGGAACAAGTGAGGTGGATATGAGAGGGTCCGTCGGGGCGGACACCCCAATCCACCATTGATGTTGTATGACAAGTGGTGCTGCATGTTGGCGGGGGTGGTATATGTACTCATATCGATGACTCTACCTTGTGGCAGGCAAAAATGACAGCACCTACTGTCGTAGAAGAAAAAAAGAGTATTACGGGAGGGGGGCATGCTTCTACCTCACCTGAGGAAGGCGACACGAGTTGAGCAAACCTATGCATGTACAGCTCCTTTTTGGCATCGTTACCTTTTTGTGTACTCGGGCCCATTTCCGCGTTTTCTACGAGCTTGGCAAATTCCCTGCGCGTGGCGGAGCTTTAGGCGCCCCAACAACACATAGGATGATATTTATCCAGCCTCTCGGTTTCCAACCACTTTGATACTGTCCAGGGTCCATGGTCAATGCAGGCTTGGATTTGAATCCCCCACCCTCGGACAACTTCCGTCTGTCATTGACCGGAGCCTCCACCACACTTGGGGGGCAGGCCCCAAGAATACTCGAGAATGCGAGACAATTGGTAAGGATTCCGACCATCGCTTCAGCTGCAACCACCGCTCTTGCGATTCTCGAGATTGCACAGGCAAGTACTCAGACTCTAATCTCGTCAAGCCGGAGTCCTAACGTTATGTCCAAGACCGCGAAGAGCAATAAGAGGGAATTTATTGCCATTGGGAGGGAATCCTGTGAGATCATGGCAGACGTGATCTTCAAACTGTTGGTGAGACGCAGTGTCGGCGAGACACAGTGACTTCGGTCACTTCCGTTTTCGGACTAAACAAAAGCAGAGTCGCTCTGCACACACACCGGCACACACACTTATTTCATATTCTGTGTGCCGGTGTTCCGTTTTTTACAACTATACAGTTCTTGTCCTCAATGTATAAAAAAGAATTAGCTTACCAACACACCTCAGCGGTTCGCGAAACGAGCGTGACGCTGAGGTGAGTAGTTTACACTAGCTAGAAAAACTAGCCTCACTAAACCTACTACAGTACGTCTACCAATAGGTACGAAAATATATTTAGCGGTTCGCGAAACGAGCGTGACGCTGAGTACGTCTACCAATAGGTTATGGGCCCCGAAAGACACAACTAACTTTATATTGAACCACACTATCCTTACCACGAACACATCACATTACTGAACAAAACACATCCGACTACATAAAACACACTCACACTTGGGGAACACATATACGCCTCACAGACATAAAAGATGACAAAGTCCGGACCACCAACTTTCTCTGAGGGGGACAAATTCGATGGATCAAACTGGATTTCCTGGAAAAACATGATCATAATCGCAGCCGAGGTTCAGGGCGTGATGGGATACCTCACTGGGTCGATCATCAACCCAACTACCACTACGACCCCCACAGTTATAGTAACCCCACCTACTACTACAGCAGACACCCCCTGGGACTCAACTACCCCAATGGCTAGTGAGTGGAAGACTCGAAATGCATGGACCAAAGGCCTTCTGCTCTACAATATCCGCAATCCTATCGGTATGGGTGCCAACATCACAGGGAGCGCAGCTGAAGCCTGGAAATCCCTTGTTGATCTGTACGACAAAACATCTGAGCTATCGTTACTACATGCGGAAGAAGAGCTACGAAACTTACGTTACCGGGACGGGGATAATTTCCCAAACCATATCGCTCTTTTACGAACATTCTGGCAAAATGTGAACGCAATGGGTGGTAACATCACTGATACCGCTTTCCGATCCATCATACTTGGTTCATTACCACGATCCTGGGACCCAGTGGTAGCTACACTGTACACCACTACATCGTCTGTCGAAGCGATTGCCAGGTTAAACACGCACTGGGCCAGGATTAGTCGTGATAAACCACACCACAGCACCAACTCACCCACAGCGCTCCAAACCAACACCCCACGTAACCGACAAAACCTTGTCTGTACCAACCCCAACTGCCGCCGGATTGGGCATACAATTGATGACTGCTATTGGCCAGGTGGTGGGAAACCTGGGCAATTTCCTGCAAATTGTGGACGTCGTAGGATCCAGGGCCAGACCACAAACCAACAACCCCGTGTTAATCAATTACCCCCCAGTCAACCAACCCAACAACCACGATCGTTTCACACTACAACCAACGAACCAAACAATGAAGTACCGGTTCACACACCCAAGGATGTGGTCATTCTCATGACTGAGGTGATGCGCGATCAAAAGGACTTTGAGACAGTCCCTACCGTGATTGATTCAGGAGCAACAGACCATTGTTTTGTCCAGAGGGAGGACTTCATTGAGTACAACGAGTTCGAACACCCATACTTTGGAGGTGCCGCTGATAAGGACGCAAGTTTTCCTGTCGTGGGGAGTGGAACGGTTAGGATGATTGTTACAGCTGAGGGAAGGATGATTGACCTCACATTACGCAACGTGTTACACACACCCACTTTACGCTCCAACCTGATCTCAATCCCACAAATCTGCACACGTGGACTATTTGCTACTTTTGGACCTGAGAGTGTAGAGCTCTACTTCGGGGATGGGAGACTTGCAGTACGGGGAGAGCTGAGGGGTGGACTATACATTGTGGATGTGGTTGAGCCCCCACAGGCACTGGTAGCTAGGTCGAGGAACAAGCCAGTCAGTTTTGATGTGTGGCACAGACGGATGGGCCATGTTGGAGTTAGCTCCCTACGGAACATGGCACAGAAGAAACTCGTCGACGGTTTGGTTATACTTGGCCAGCTTGAGATGGATGGTACCTGTGAAGACTGTATTTTCGGTAAATCGCATGCGAAACCTTATGACGAAGAGGTCACACACGAATCAGGGTTGCTGGAGCGCATACATGTAGACTTGTGGGGACCGTCCCCAACCAGATCTGCTGGAGGTTCCCGTTATTTCATGCTTTTGATGGATGGCGCATCCTCGTTTCGTACAGTCGAGTTCCTGGCCGAAAAGTCAGCAGAGAGTACTTTGAACGTCTTCAGGTCTTTCCATGCAGAGGCAGAGAGACAGACCGGGCATAAGCTGAAGGTGGTACGATGTGATCGGGGACGTGAGTGGAACAACAAACTGTGGGAGGACTATACCCGGAGCGCTGGGATAAGGATGGAATTCACTACGGCATATGCACATCAGCAGAACGGTGCAGCAGAAAGGAGCATGCGTACTATTCTGGACTCAGCAAGATCCATGCTCGTCGAGTCTGGACTACCTGCAAAATACTGGCCTGAAGCTATCCGTACTACAGTCTACGTCCGAAATCTCATTCCTTCCAGGAGACACCCTGATATTGTTCCTGCTGAGCTCTGGTTTGGGAAGCGGCAGGATGTCACTCACCTCCGACCGTTTGGTGCTACAGCCTACGCAAACATACCCATTGAGCTGAATAACTCGAAACTGGCCCCTAGAGCAACCCGACTGGTGTTGATTGGATACTTCGGACGGGGGAGCTACAAGTTACTTGACCGTGCATCTGGCTCTGTATATAGTGGGCGGAACGTCACCTTTGATGAGGGCTCGACAAATTTCACAAGAGGCCCCCAACGTATGGAGTGGGGGGAGGATGAGGACCCCTTGCCAACAGAGGCACTGGATGAACGAACACCCAGGACTAATGATGGTGCACATGCCGTGGATACTACCCCTGATGGCAGCATGTCCTCTGAAGAGGAGGTAACGCAGTTGGTGACAGGGGATGAGTTGGTGAGTGCCGAGGCTGGGGGAGTGGCCCAGGTAGCCCCTCCAGCTCCACACCGCTCACTTCGTGGAACACGGCCATCAAGGCGTATGATCGAGTCTCAGGAGTACTTGGCTCGCGAGGGCGAGATACCAGGTGCTTTTGCAGCCTTTATGGGGGGGGTCAGGGTGCCTCAGAATTTCCGTGAGGCAATGGAGGAGCCGGAAGTGTGGATGGGCCCTATGATGGATGAGATAGGAGTGATGAAGGCACGTGGGGTGTACACTTTAGTCGACAGGCCAGTGGGACGGAATGTGGTTGCATCCAAATGGGTTTTTGCCCCGAAATTCGATGGTGATGGACGCTTGATGAGGAGGAAGGCACGGATCGTCGCAAAGGGCTTCACACAAGTTCAGGGGGTTGATTTTGATGACACCTATGCAGCCACGGCCCGGCTGGAGTCCTTCCGCCTTGTTATTGCATTGTCAGCCTCTCGCAACCTGGTGTTATGGCAGCTGGATTTCGTGGCGGCGTACCTGAATAGCGACATTGGGTTTGACGTTTACATGGAACAACCAGCGGGTTTTAGTGAGGGGGGAGGTGGTAAGGTGTGGCGACTCAATAAAACCCTGTATGGTACAATGCAGGGAGCGCATGACTGGTTTAAAACACTTGGCAAAACTTACAGGTCGCTTGGATATCACCAGTCCCGTGCCGAACCAACAGTCCGATCGAGGAAGAGAGAGGATGGGCGACACACTATCAGCGTGACATACACGGATGACACCATGGGGGTTTCAACATCTAAAAAAGAGGCAGAGATGGCAAAACGTGAGCTAGGGGAGGAGTATGAGGTGAAGGTCATGGAATCGGTGGACCACATGCTTGGTATCAAAGTAGAGGAAACCAGCGGCGGGATCAGACTATCCCAGCGGGCGTACGCAGAAAGGGTGTTGGAGAAATTTGGCATGTTGAGGTGTAAGGCCAAATCGGTCCCATTACCAATGGGGATCACGCTATCAAAGGACGACTGCCCATCAACTGAGGAAGAAATCGAGGAGATGAGAAACATACCGTATCGAGAGGCTCTAGGATCCCTGATGTGGCTCCAAGTGGGAACCCGACCCGACCTATCATATACTGTCAACCTCCTGTCTCGATATGCACAGAATCCAGGGAGGGCACACTGGGAGGCAATGAAGCATGCCCTCGCATACGTGAAGGGGACGCTGGACTACGCAATAACTTACCATCGAGGAGCCAGCCTACAACCGATTGGATACGTTGACTCTGATTTTGCCGGTGACAGGGATACGAGGCGATCTACCGAAGGACACGTATTTTTCGTAGGGGGAGGACCCGTGTCATGGATGACCAAACGACAAGAGTCAGTGGCCACGTCAACCACCGAAGCTGAGTACATGGCCGTTTCACGTGCGGTTCAACAGGCAATGTGGCTCTCGGATTTCTTTGATGAGATCGCACTGCCACAAAAGCGTCCGGTCAACATTAACATTGACAATAATGGTGCGATTGACCTTACGAAGACTTACCGAGGCCACAAACGGACAAAACACATCTCAGTCCGATATCACTTTGTGAAGGAGAAGGCAGACGAGGGGGAGTTTCGACCGACATATATCCCTGGTGACAACAATATTGCTGACTTGTTAACTAAAGCCCTGCCACGAGACGCAACGAGACGACATGCCAGGAGTATGGGATTGATAGAGGATCGAGAGGAAGCTCAGGAGGATGAGGAGAACTAAGGAGACCGGCTCTCTCGCCGTATGCTGCGCCTGGGGGAGTGTTGGTGAGACGCAGTGTCGGCGAGACACAGTGACTTCGGTCACTTCCGTTTTCGGACTAAACAAAAGCAGAGTCGCTCTGCACACACACCGGCACACACACTTATTTCATATTCTGTGTGCCGGTGTTCCGTTTTTTACAACTATACAGTTCTTGTCCTCAATGTATAAAAAAGAATTAGCTTACCAACACACCTCAGCGGTTCGCGAAACGAGCGTGACGCTGAGGTGAGTAGTTTACACTAGCTAGAAAAACTAGCCTCACTAAACCTACTACAGTACGTCTACCAATAGGTACGAAAATATATTTAGCGGTTCGCGAAACGAGCGTGACGCTGAGTACGTCTACCAATACAAACTTGGCCCCGAGAGTGGGCAGAGACATTGTGCAAATCAGCTCGAGGCGTAAGCCGTTCTTCTTGACATATCCTGGTCAGCGACTGAAGTATGTTAGTAGTAACATGAATGCCATCCAAATGTGCGCAGTAAGGCACACCAGAAAGCGTTCCCTGGTGGGGGCGATCTGGAAATACCGCGCTGACCACCGTGCTATCCGAGAATGCCGCGATCGACTTCAGCTTGCTCGTAGTCTGCCGGTTGTGGGTTACTCCGAGATTTTGCCGTTTTCCCTGATGGCTCAATCTTGCCCCTTTTTTTAAGCTGTGGTTTACAGCGTGCAACACGGGTGCAGGTCATCACAATGCACCACAACGGCCATCTCAAGTTCAACAACAGCAACTGCTAGCAGCCTCATGTCCACAAACTTCGGACCCGCGGATCCTGCATGCCCCGACTTCACATAAACCGGACGAGCAACCAGACTTCCAGCAAGAACCACGGACAAGCGACCAACGACTGATAGATGCACCCTCACCCAGCTTTGTTCATTTCCTCTAGCATATCTACATCCCCCCCGGTTCCAACGTTAACTTCTCTATATATCACGGCGACCAGAACAACGTCTTCTCGGATAGTAGCATCAACACGACAGGGAATGGCAATAATATTTCCATTCCCTGATATATCGAACATTGGGTAGTTTTCTTTTTCTCTTTCTTCACTCGCAGGGTCCGAGAAAAGGCTCGTGAATTGACACGGACAATCTCGATTATTATAGGGTGGATTTTCTGCTTCATGTCTGTGGCATGCGGCCACTCCACGTAAGGTGGCAGGCGCAGTGGTGTAGCCGTCTCAACGTAGCGCTTCTTTGATAAATAGATTGTATTGTTTAACGTATGCTATCCGAGAGATAGCGATTAACTCGATACGCGCCTGCCTATTCAGACCGCCTCCCAACTGAGACGCCGTCAGACACCGCTTTCCATACGCCGAGCCATACTTCAGCCGCAAGTGTGACGCACTGTGTAAGGATCTAACGATCCCCTTCCCTTCAGCGGGGACTCAGTAGTAGTGGGACCTCACTCGCCATCTGATTGGCGGAAAGTAGCCGGTGAAAGGGAGGCGGGTGGTGGAGGCAGCGAGAGTGCGTGGTCCGTCATGATATCAGGAGATTCGAGCGATCAAAAGTCTGTCCTGTGCTACATGTACAGGGTCCACACCTCAACAGGCTTTCTTGCCTTTGAGGAAATCCTGCTCCAATTGCGCAAGAAACGCGTCTGCGCCACCAGCTGGCTCCGAGTTCCCGTTGGTTTTCTTCGTCGATTTTGGGACGGGGGCGGCCTTAGATTCCAGTGCGGCGAACGGATTTGTTTCGATTCCGGGCGGTTTGGGTAGCCTTTGGGAAACAGATGTGGGTGCCTTCAATTCCTCGGTGCTGTCTATCCTAGGTTTCTTCCTCTTTTCCTCTACCATTCGCCTTCTTTCTTCCATCTCCCGCTTCCTTTTCTCCATTGCCCTGCTCCTGGTCGATGATTCTTGCATTCCTTCAATTTCACCAGGTCTCGCGTCAACAGCCTCCATCTCTTTCCTCGTCTTGCCAGTCTCCTCTCTAGCTGCCTTCAGCTCCTCCATTTGACGTCTTCGAGTCTCCTCGTCCGCGGAGAACTGATAAAATCCAGCACCCTTCGTTCGCACCTCGTGCGTCGCGTCATAATGCACATTAAGCGGATTATTCTCCTCTGCATATTCCCTTTCTATTTCAGCAATCCGTTCCTCCGACTGCTGGTACGTAGGGAAATGGTTGACCGGGTTCCGGATGACCAGGTCTTCATCAGAGTCGTGAGCATCGGCGTCATCGCGGGGCAGAAGCTCTCGAGGAACCTCTGACCGTCGAGCTGTCTTTAGTCGCCCAAACTCGTCCTCATATTCGATAATAGGGTCGTCGTCGTCTTCAGCAGGCTTCGGGACGGTTAATGACTCGTCCACGTCGTCGCTGTCCGATTCGTAAGCATCCATGGGCTTGCTCTCGAACTGGAGTATCAATTAGCGGGCAATAATTGACGCTGGGAACAGAGTACACACATCCACGAGGAGAGCATCGTATTGCTTATCATTCAACCCACCAGACTTTCCCTTCCGTAGCTTGTCGTATATCTTCGCCTTGCGGACCAGAACGGCACGAGCTGATTCAAGAGTGGGTTTACTGATTTCCTCTAGCTCGATATCCCTCGATGCGCGCGCGTCTACGCCTTTGTTTTGACGGGCCCATATTGTTGGCTTCTGTATGTCGACCTCAATGAGTGGAATGTTTTGAGTTCCGGGCCCGTGGACTGACCTTATCTGGCCGCTTAACACCACCGATTGTTTGTGTGCTCTTTCCCGCAGCTTTGTTTTTGGAGAACTCGGCCTCCTGTTTCGAAAGCTCCGCTTTTAGGTCAAAGAAGGAGCTTGCGCTGACACCCTTTGCTTTCGCTTTCATTGTGCGGGACATGGATAGTTGAGAGAAGACCAATTTTGTTTATTGATAACGTGACATTGTTGACTAAGTGCAGTAAAAAGGCAAATAGAGGCGCTTGACACACTTATATCCATTGGCACACAAAAGCTACTGAGGCACCCGGGAAACCTAGTAGTCAAAGATATACTCAGGTACTAAGGTATATAGAGATGACCCGGAATTATTCTAATCAATCCGGCAGCGCCAGCCCAACACTATCATCCGGCAACGATGCTGCATCCCTCTGTAGAATCATTGAAATTTGATGGAGCCATCTTTACGTGGATTTCGGCCTATAGCAGGTGCCTTTACCCCCTTTTCTGGTCAAAAGCTCGGTTGTGGACCTTCATGGTAACTTCTCTGGCCCGGATTTATAGCCGCCATCACTGACGCCCGCCATTTCCTTGATCTAAGTACGCTCAGTCATAAATCAGGCGAAATAACTCTCGGGTGCCATGATACGACAAGGCCCAAAGTTGTTAAACCTTACCTCCCGTATTGCTGAGATTAGGTAGGTAGAACGAGATCGGGCTTCGGCATCATCAATATTTGGGTGGAGATCGCCACACAAGTCTGGGTTTCAGCGCTTCGGCTTTCGGGGTTATACATGTGGTACAAGAGGGTGAGGAGGTACATCGAAAGGTGAATGTACGACCTGTGATGCTCTGGCCACTCCAACCGGCGACCGAGGAAGTGGATCCAAGGGCGAAGAGAGTCCGATGAGATAGTAAAGGAAAGGAAGGAATGTGTCTCCTTCAGATGGAGGAGCAGGAGCAGAGTCGAAGGGGAGGTTGCGAGAACTGAGTAAGAAAGCAGTGCCCCCACGCGCAAGAGGAAAAGGAGTGAAAAGATGACAGGTTCTGGGAGATGATGGTGCTAGAAGGCCGTATTCTTCGCGATTGAGTTCATGCTCGTTCCGAACTCACTACCGGTCGGGTGGTAAGTGGCCGCAGCGGGGCATAAAAATGATTTGCAGCAACATCCACTGACGGGCTCAATGATAAGACACGGGATATTCTGCGTCCTCAGCATCAACGCGTTTGCTCCCGTGAACTGAGCCAGATCTCAGTTCTTCTCAGCCTTCCGAGCTATCGATTATGGACGTGCTGGGTTGGACTTTGTGGTCCACCAGTTACATTCACAACCCTCAGTGAATGCGGATCCAGAGGGACAGAGTCTCCCGGCTGATGGACACACATCACTTGTCCAACTACACCCAACCTTTCGAGCTTTCCCCAATATATATACATATCTCCCCGTTCTAATGTCAGCATCTTTATCTGTGTCATGGTCACCAGAACAACACCCCCTCGGATAACAGAATCAACATCACGGTAAGCGGAAACAATGTTTTCTCCCTCTGAAGACTATACTTAAACTTCTTATGTTTTTTAAGTAGCAAGGAGACACTTGAATTCCTCGAACAGCCTGGTTGGCCTGTCCGTCGTCGCTTGCAGCGAACAGTTTGAAGAATCGAGAGAGAGAAGTACGAACAGCAAGAACAGGGGTCAGGCTAATAGAACGACTTGCTGCAGCGAGCATGACCACGACCGGCAAGGCTTCTTGGCACATTTTAGCTGGTAGAGTGTGACGACGAGATGAGCTAGTCAAGTCGCGTCACACTAGAAACTTAACACGAACGAAAGGTGACGGTTATCAACAATCGTATTTCGTATCAGTTCGAGTCCAAAATCGAAATGGGCCTCAACGGCCCTTTTAACTATCTACAGTGTTTACCGCTGTAGGCGAGAGGGGAAACAAGAGAAAATAAACATAAAGATAAGGGTTAGTCACATGGGTGACGGAAGGGTTGCCGATCCGCTGCATAGAGTGAGCTCTTCTGGCCAGGATCTACTAGTAAGGGCATGAGCAATGAAATAACGGCCGTCTAAAAGTGTGTGGGCAAGCGCAGTTGCTTGATAAAAAGAACTTGTAACTGTTGGAGGGATCAATTTGCCATTCGAGAGTGTCACAGTGATGAACGGGCTACAATCGACAGTCCCATACCTCTTAGCTGTGATCTCAAAAGGATGATGCCCTCCCTGTTATTCACTTGAAATCGCCGGTCTTCCTGTTGGATTTGAGACCTCCAGCATTTCCTTAAACGCGAACGGGATCTGCCAAGGTGGTTCTGACGGGCTGTATATATACTACTTGTACACGGTCCGAGATCGTAGCCCACACAATCCCGGATAGGTGTGGTTTTTTCTATGCACCATGGCAATAATCGGCCCCATTCACCAATTGCGACTTGTGGTGCTGACGGCCTTGTGGATAAATTCTACCTTGAGTCAAGTTAGCAACAGTTGGTCTCTAAATGGACCTACTCAAAGGGAATTAGGGTTGATATTCTCAATCCCCAGAGGGCTCAGGAGATCGTGGCATGAGGAACCTCTTTGGTTACTACCGTTACTGTTGCGGGAGCGCTAAACATACATGGGACCAATCGGCGCTTCTCACTGATGTGAATGAACCAGAATATCTATGGCAAAAAAAATGCTGTGATGGCTTAAGTATCTTATATCTCCCCGATAATGGTCAATCTGAATATCAGATTAAATGTTCGCACGACCCACGGGGAGAGAAGTCGAATATTCATACTGCTGATCGGCCTCTATATTGTCCCGCTGGCAGTTCAGCATGTACATATTTACACGGATATATTCGTCCTCGTCCTGACATACCATATGGTAGCCATGAATGGAGTGAATCAATCTCTCGTCCGATGCTCGGTCCTTTTCTGGCATGCCACTCGTCCAGGCTGTACATTAAATCTCATAGTCAACTTTACACGGGAGAGTCGAGTTGTTTCGGGAGCTGCGAGTGCCGTCTCAGACCCAGTCATATACACTCCCAAACGCGACGTACCACGATGTCGCCCTCACCTTCCATGCTACTAGAAACTTGAATGACAATCCCGTCCTTCGATTGATCGCTTGTATGTCGATGAGGAGAATTTGATCGTATTGTAAGCTCCTGTTCGTCCAAGTGATTCGAGTGCATTCGGAAATGACTCAGCGCGGTCCGCTGCTGGTTAGTGCTAAGACTATCCTGTCTGCGTTGGCGTCCGTTCAAAGACGCCATGAGGGCATTTGTATAACTGGAATTCCGCGAGTAGGTACGATGATTAGGCGGGAGTAAGAATCCCCAAAAGGACTTACAGTTTACCTAACAATAGTGTCCTAGATGTCCCAGACTTCCCCTTAAGCTCAATTAATTTCCAGAAGTAACGGTCACAAAACTTATGGCGCCTGATACATGGTGGTATCCTTGTACAGTACAGTAACAAAAGTTTTGCGAAAACAACAAAGTCAAATAATGCATTAATCATTAAAAATATTCACTACACTACCACAACTGCATCTAAAATTATGTTAATATTTTGTATGGCGGCCCTTGGCCTCATAGACTGCCTGAGCATGATCGGGCATGCTCTTGACCAGGTCATTAATATAATTTATATCAATCATCCTCCACTCCTCCTGAATTGCCTCCCAAAGTTTGTCAAGGTTTTGGGGGATTTCCGCTTGGTCATTTATTCTGACTTTGAGGTATCTCCATACATGTTCGATGGGATTGAGGTCTGGTGACTGAGCTGGGTGTGGAAGCTCATTGATGAGATAGGATTTGTGGAATTGTCAGGTGATCTTTGCCTGGTGGACTGGAGCTCCATCTTCCATCACCGCTACCTGCCCCCTCTCCTCTGATAAATTCCCATAAAAATCCCATAATGGTCCACTAAGGATGAGGCTAATATAATCTGCAGCTGTCCTTGCACCCTTGGGTATACAAACCAGTGGACCAAGTTTTCCATGTCCCATGCACCCCCATATCATAAGACTCTGTCTTCCAGACTTGAAAGTAGGGGTTAAACACCTTTCTGTGTACCTCTCACCAGGTCTCCTCCATACCCAAACCACCTTTGAACTCTTTCCAATCTCCACAGAAGCCTCATCTGTCCAAATCACATGTCTCCAGTCTTCCTCCATCCACCTCCAATATTCTCTTGCCCATACCATCCTGGCTTTGACATGGGAGGGCTTAAGAAATGGTTTCTTTGCAGAAATGTGTTGGCTAAGACCCAATTGATACCTAATGGCACGCTGGATAGTGTGGGGATGAGCAGGGGAGTTGAGAAAAGTGTTTATTGTGTGGGTGATCTTGCAGAGAGTTTGGCATCTATTTCTCTCCAGCACAATTTTGATGTGTCGCATTGCCCTGTCATCCAATAAGGAAGGTCTCCCAGACCTGGGAGCATCCTCATGATGACCCTGCTCTTTGTGCCTATGGATAACCCGATAGACAGTGGAAATGTGGACTCCAAAGAAATTGGCAATTTTGTGAGCAGGAATACCCTCCTGATGCCTTGCACATATCAGAGAGTGTAGTTCAGGGACAGTATTCTTTTGTCCAGCTATTTTTGGCATGTAGGGTGGAGTTGTTGATCAGTGGGAATATTTTTCGTTTATTGTTAAACGAGGTCATGTGACAGATTTTCGCAAAACTTTTGCTACCCTACTGTACAGCTCAAACAGCACGAGTTCGACAAGAGCCGTCACTGCCGTCACTGCACCAGTTTCGATAGAATGGATGATGAGCTTATTGACCATTACGGCCGTATGGTCCCAAGGCGAGCCACGACCCGCTCCTGCAAGCTGTAACGGTCGCAAATCAGAGCAGGTGGGAGGTTCTCGGACTACACCACTCACGATGGAGATCATGCTCACAGCAATCAAGACATCGCATACAAGACTGCCACTAAGCCACACCTGTCAGGAACATAGTTTCACATTAATGCCCTCTCAGGAGGGTAAATGATGGCCGAACGAACCTCCACTGGTCCCGCCAATTGCGATATACGTTCCCATGTCCTTGAAATCCAGAACTACGAAAAATCATGTGAGTCAGTAGAACCGCGGAAGACCGTAACGTACCGCAAACCCCCCGTACACCGCCGCGGTGCTCTGGAGAAGGGCGATCTGTGATAATCATATTCGAGTTTTTGTAGAGAGCATAGAATAGAGAGGTTGTGTGTACCATTACAATGAATATAGACATGACCTGCGCTAGTGTAGGATATCTGCATGACACGCGAAGGATCCATATCCGCCTGTGGCATCCAGCTCTTTGATCAACTCGGGACTTATGGTGGCTTAAATATCATAATACCCACCAAGCAAAATAGACCTGGACAATCAATGATACTATCAAGAAGAAAGCCGTCAGGGAGCGGTCCGAGTGGAAGATCGCAGCACTACGCTTACTTAGTCCATTCATCACAGGAAAAGTTGCCGCGGACCAGGGAAAAAAAGTGTCAAAGGCCGGCTTCCCCCAGTCAGCTACCAATACTCTCCATGCATAATGCGTTGAGAATGTGGTCTGCATTATTTCAAGTATAAAGAGCCCGGCAACTGTCCCAGAGTTATTGCACAGGTGGAGATGGAGCTACGAGCTGACCCACCGAGATACTTTAGTCGTCGAGAGTCATCGGGGTATGTGAATACATATACGTCTAAAGGGATTCCCATTCACATCCAAGGAATTGAACGTTTACAAAAACAAAACAAAAAACACTTACAAACCTGCGATATTAGCGTTCCCAACAGACACCAATTAAATATGATTCCTATGAACTACGCCAACATTACTCCAGGCGAGATCCGCAGTAGAGGATAAAGAACATACGACCGGACCAGTCCTGTATTAGTTACGTGTATCAGGGGCGACGCGCGCGCTTGCAAAAGGGATAACGACAACCGTGACGCACAGAACAGGACTTCCTTGTATAATGTTCGACATCGTTCCGGGGGGCAGAAGAGAGGCAACAGTAATAGGCGCGGGGAAGTGCTGGGAAGGGACTGAAGTGAAGAGAGAATCGTGCCAGCCATTAAACTCTTTTAACAGCGTCCAACCCATGTCGTACACATTAGAAATCAGTCCCACGGATGATTAATACTTCGCCGCACGCCAGAGTTTTGAGGCTCAATCTAATCCTAGATCACCGGTGGCACGCGATTGGTTGCTTGGGCACAAGTGAAATCAGCACGAGGTGTGGGGCTCCTTAGAGGGACCCCGCCGGTCGAGAAGTCGAATGCTTGTCAGTCTGGCATGAGTTTCACTAGAGCTCCAGAGCTGTTCTGTCAAACATTTCATCTCCAGCTTAGCCGAACACGCTGCTAAAATTTTAAGCTGATGCGTGGCTGGCCTAGGATGGGTATGGAAGACACAAAGATCTCGCAATCGACGTTGCCAGACGCGTCTCCCCGAAGACCGAAATCAGCTCGTACTTGCAGAGCTTGTTGCGCCGGAATAAGTGTTGGCTGACAAATTCTGGATGCAACTCAGGCCTCAACAAAAGTTTTAAAAAAAACAGACGCCACAGAACATCAAATCAGGGTTCAAGTCATGTGAGAAATCACTACAGAAGTATGATCGCAGCAAATCGGTCCACCAGAGAAACTATGATCCTCGCACATAACTTTCGACGTATTAGGGAAGGCCTTTATAAGCGGTGGTAAACAGCTCACGTTGCGTCTATCTGGGTCAGTTGGGGCAACGCCAGCATAACCTTGCGCCGATATCCTACCATGTCCAAGGTTTGGCACGGGTTGGCCTCAAGGTATAATGTCCTGAGAGGCTGAATGTGTCGCAATTGGGCATCTAGTGCAAGAAGATCCGGGATCTTATTTCCGTTCATCTAATTACACACCGCCAATTAGCAGTCCACGGGGGTGAATAATGATCGTGTCTTACCCAAAGTTCCTCCAGTGAGATAAGGTGAGCAGTGTTCTCAATTGCAGAAATAAAATTGTTTCCCACGTCCAATGTTGTCAGTTTTGTCTGTGTGGAAGTACGGTCAGCCTGGTAGTATTTGGTCCAGCTGAAAAACATGTACATTACGTTCTAGGCCCTCCAAACGTTCAATTCCATTGTGGCTGAGGTAAAGCTTGGTCAAGATTCTCCAGATCTTCCAAATTCTCCAGCCTCGTGATTCTGTTCGACTGTAAGGAGAGAATCCTCAGCTTCTTCAAGTTACTGAACCCCTCAAGCCTCGTGATCTTGTTCTTCCCTAGCCACAGCTCCTCGAGGTTTGCCAAACCATCCAGCCCTTCAATTTTCTATCGTCGTGTTGGTGTTTGCTTGAAGCCGACTATGAAAAATGCTGCGCACCCGGATTCTATTCCCACCCAACTCCAGGCTTCGGAGCGTAGCCGAGTAGTTTAGGCCGGTAATCTTTGAGATTTTATTCTGTACAAAATAAACAGTTTCCAGAGAGTTGAGGAGTCCCAGGCGGTCGGGAATCGAGCGCAGCAAGTTAAATGACAGGTCCAACACCCTATATTGCTGTTAGCTTACCACATATTCGCAGATTGTGGAATAATGGATCCACCTGAGCCTTTGCAGCTTATCCAGCGCCTCACCAAGGTGTTTAATCTTGTTATCGTACAGATCCAATTCCTCCAACAACGGAAGCTGATGGAAATCCTCTGGATCAAGATTCGAGATCAGATTTTGTCGGAGGAAGAGTTTCCTCAGATGGGCAGCGAAACGGGGAAGATGGAGATTGGCAAGAGAGCCAATCCGACTGTGCAAGAGTTCGAGCTCCTACAGTTCGTAATACACAAATGCAGGAAGCAAAGGGCAAACAACATCAGTCTTGAGAAAGACCGAGAGCATGAAGCACACACACAGAAGTTTCGTCAGGAAAGTCAACCAAGAAGTCTTCATCGTCCTCCTCTTCTCCCTCACCCTTCTTGTCCCCATCTCCGTCCTCATCGTCCGTGTGCTCCCCGTTCGCACCGGGTTGTTGCATTCCGGGGAGCACTACGCGGGCGCGTTGACCTGACTCGCTCTGCTCTCTATGTCGAAGCGTTTCTAGTTGCCCCGATAAGGCACGGAAAGATATAAACTCACCCGTTATAGTTCTCGACGGTGGGCTGTGGGCCCCCATCCATAGTTAATACAGCAGTCCTCACTGCGTTCTCCACCTCGTTGACCTCTTCTAAGGACATGCCTCTTCAAAGAAAACAAAATCGTGGTTCAAGGGCTGGGACAGCAAAGAATGTGGCTGTGCGGGATACCGTAATCACATGATAAGATAAGATAAATGGGCCATGTGACGTCACTCACCCCCTTTGCCCTTGCCTTGAAGCGCACCTTCCGATGTCCCCGATATCACCACACCGGCATCCAACATTCAGAGACCACGGGCATACCACGAGGATGGTATGTTAAGCGAGGCTTATGTTCAGCCTATTTACGTACAATATAATGTACGGGGCTTTTGTACCACCGCACCACAAAGTAACAAGTGTTTCGTACCATACTTACTATACTGTAACAGTACCCTACTTCTGTCGTAGTCTACAGTATCGAGAAAATAGCGGCAAGGCTTGGGAAAAGAAATCGATACAACATGAAAGGGGGTCAAGAACGGAGGCGATTCATCTGAATCACACGATCAAGAACCCAATGTATAATAAAACGAGTAGAGAGTATTTAATAATCGGAACTAGTAATAGGAGTATTCGGCATGAGCCGTATCATTATTAAGCTGGCATAAAGGAAGGAAATGGAGAGGATATGTGAATGCATCGCGTGGCCGCCTAAAGGCTGTTTGAAGGAAGAAACGCCGAATAAATTGACCAAGAAGAGCGAAAAAGGAAACTCTGGCTTTAGAATAGGTGTTCGACACGGACACCCCCCACCAAAGCCCATGAAAGGGACAAGTCTGAAACATTCAGGGTAGAAGAACAAGCAACACACGTAGCGGACAGGGAAGAGAATCCCCCAAACCGAGCCCGAGTAACAAATTGAGGAAGGAAGGAGAAGAACCAAGTCAGACCAGAACCCGGTGCACAGGGAAAGCGCAAATACAATGGTACTACAACTCCGTCACGACGAAGGTAAAACCATACGGCGCGGGAGTAGAGAAGGGTCCAATCACAGATAATTGCAGGGGGCACGAGGATGATAGGGAGGCGAGGTAATGTAGTCCGAGAAAACCACCATAAGACGGCGTAATCGTGTCGTCATTCTTGCACGTGTATGTACGAAGCGAGAGGGTCCGTTTTCAGTCATGTTGAGTGCCAGTGTTCGAACTCATCCGAGAATATACCAATGGGTTCACTGCCCGCTCAGGATCGACCTTCTCCCACCCCTGCCATTTCTTCCGTGGCTTCCACCTGCAACACCAGGACCGATGGGACTCTCGGCACTCAATGGTGTCAATGGCTCCCTCCCAGCCACCCCTCCGCCTGGACCGCCGCCACCACCAACGCTCCCTTGCATCGCGTTTCCGTTCCCATTATTATGGCTTGACCCCTCTCCGCCATATTCTGGCTTCGCTCCCATCCCAAGTGGGCGATGATCATGATCATTGGTTTGATTCGACCCGGCCACCCTATCCATGTAAGCCAATGGTGGCAGCTGCATTGCGTTTCCCGCACCAGCGCCACCCACGGCAGCATCGCCTTCCTTGGTAGGGTGCAGCGCCGATAAAGGTGTCAGTGGTCCAGCCGCCGGTCCGGTTACAATATTGCCCGCCTGAGATAGGGGCGATGGCCTTGCTGTATACGCACTGTGAACATAATGTCCACCCGGGGAGAGGGTAGAATGCGGTGAATGTGGATAAGAAGGTTGCGTTGTATGCGGAGAATGAGAGTGGACTGTCAAGGGCGGAATCGATCTCTCGTGTGAAGCGGGGTTATAATGAACAAACCCGACATCATGACTCGCGGTCTCTGGTTGTGGGTATGCTGAGGTGTGCGTGGGGGCGATGGGAGAAGGAATAGGAAGTGGCAACGCCAGCGATCCAGAAGTCGAAGTGACAGAAGTCGAAGCAGGGGGTGACGGCGAAGGGGTCAACACACTCCCATCTCTATTGGCACCCGAACTGGCGCCTCCACCACCAGTGGCGAGGATCGCATAATGTGCGTGTCCATGACTACCGCCCTCGCTTCCACTTATGCTTCCCCCTGGCGACGTTCCGGGTGCACCATACTCTGACCCCGACCCAAAACTCCTCCGCATTATCGTGCTCGCATAACCGGAAGAACCACCTGCAGCAGCGATGGTCGCAATTGGGGGAGTCATAGTGCCTCCTGCAATCTCTCTATCCCTCTGCCGCATCTCTTTTTTCGCTTCTACGCCGCCACCACCCCTATTCCCCCCGACAACGTGGTGCCTGTCGTCGGCTTTGTCTGTCTTTTTCTTACGGCTGTGTGTCTGTGCTGGTGGGCCGCCATCTTTTTTGGCTCGTGATCGAGCGTACCGCAGGCCACATCTAAATCGAATCACGAATTAGGAGCTTGTAAAAACGGAGGACGAGGGAGAGAAACGTACGCATTGCACAGTTCTTTCTTCCCAGAAGGTCCCTTTCTCCATTCTGGACTGGTGGTCGCACCACAGCTCGAGCACTGTTGGATCCCCATCGGTCGATTTCCGGAGCCCCGTCCGCTGCTAGAACCAGTGGCTTGGGCGTTGTGTTGATCGCCACCCCTGCCCGTACCAGGACTGACCCGTCTTTTCGGGGGGGGAACAATGTCCCGGACGGCAGTGCTCGTGTTTAGTAAGGCAGATGCAGCAGGGAGTGCACCTTTGTTCGTGCCACTAGCTGCTGCGTTTGTTCTCGGGGCACCGGGATAAGATCCGTAAGTCGGAGAGACAGTTCTATAAACTTCATAACTGCCAGGTGAAGGCTGCCAGGACGGGCCGGGAGCCGAAGAATATGAGGCCGAACGGAGGTTACTATTGTCCATGGCCACCGACGTAGATGGAGGTTGTACAGGTGAAACTGGATGCGTCGGACTGGGGGTGCTCCACTGCTGAGTCGAAGACGGTGGAGGTGGGAGGTAATTTTGCTGCTGGGCTGGGGACCATCGTGGTGGGTAGGCGTGAGAGGGAGGAGGAGGCAGTGGTTGATGAGAGAGATATCCGTGGTTGTACGGAGGGACAAGAGGTGGATAGGGGGGGGAGGAATCGTAGTACGAGGGGTTCGGTGGGGGTGGATACCCCGATCCATTATTGGTGTTATATGACAGGTGGTGTTGCATGTTGGTGGGGGCGGCAGGTGTGCTGCGTATCGATGACTCTACCTTGTGGCAGGCAAAAATGACAGAACCTAGCATAGTGGAAAAAAAAAAAGAGTGAGTATTATGGGAGAGGAGGGGAAGGAAGGGGGGGCTACCATGTGGTATGAAGATGCTTTCTACCTCACCGAACGAAGGCGACATGAGTTGAGTAGCCCTGTATCTGCGTGTACAGCTCGTTTTGGCATCGTTACCTTTCTGTGTACCCGAGCCCATTTCCGCGTTCTCCACGAGTTTGGCAAATTCCCTGCCCGTGGGGCCATTACCCTGATCCGGAGGCCATGAAAGCAGGAGCTGGCGGCCGGGCTGGTTGGCAAGAATTTGAAATATCCTGGTATGGGAACTAGATGGTGACTGTGGCACGCAGATGAGGAGGCGGCGAAAAAGAAGCTGGATCTGGTCTGCAGGCATGAGAGGAGTGCCACACCAATTAGTCCAGTGAGACTTATGAAGTTCATCATTGTCGCTCCGTGGATCAAGGTCGACGGTGGCATGAACAAAGCAGAGAACGAGACCTTCCGCAGCCCAGTTGATAACGATGTCAACGGCCATATAGTTTGCGTCTACGGCGATTTTCTCCGCATCTGACCACGGAGGCAGGGGTCCCTGGTGGCCAAGCTGGCGGCGAACCTTTGAAAGACGGGAGAAGCGGACGCTAAATAAAATGAATGAGACTGAGAAACGCGAACGATAAGAGAGAAGCGGACCGGGTGACAGAACCATGAAGGGTACGGCTTTCGAGAACGCTCCTGAGGTCTGTCTTGGCAGATGCCTGCTCGTCTGGATGGACGAAGGAGAGGAGAGACTTTCCGACGAGGAGGTCAGCCTGCGCATCGAGGTGATAAGTGAGGACAGGGTCAAGGTAGATGAACTGAAGGTCAGCCGAAAGAAGGGCCCAGTCTGTGCAGGGTAAGTAATGATCGATCGAAAGGGAGAAGATACGCACAACAGCGAGTGTGACCGAGCTTTGGGAGGAATGAGTGGTAGTTGTCCATCGTCAACGACGGAGCCTACCAGTCGGTCAACTCTGAGACAACCTGGCCCAGCCCATCTCCACTCAGGGGCACAAGATCTCCCAGATCCCCTGTTTGTACACGCTTGCCCTCTTGCAACTATGACCATCCGCCCAGAGAAAAATATCTGGGTTGCTGCTGGCGACGGCGACCTCGACCGCGTCATCGAGCTTGTCGAGCAAGCATCATCTCAGTCCAAATGTCCCAGATGAGAACACATACACCCCTATGTAACCCGTTCCTCCTCACCACAACCCGACACCGACTCACTCATCATTCCACTCTCTAGTCACGCTGCAGCGTCCTATGGCCACCTCCACGTCCTCGAATACCTCATCTCCCATGGTATGACTCATTGCTACCTATGCTTACTCAAGCACTCACTGCCTCAGGTGGCGACGTCAACATCACCGATGAAGACGGCGATACCCCCCTCTACACCGTTGAGAACACCGCAACTGCCCAGTTTCTCGTCCGACACGGTGCTTTTATCGATCGCCGCAACAATGAGGGTATCTCTGTACGTCTCTTACCACTTCGATTGCGAGCCAGCATTACCACATCTTCCCTGTAGCCTATCGAGCACCTGAGGGAAGACTTTCCTTGTATAGCTACATACCTTGAATCATTGCTCCAGCCTTCTGTCCTGGTGGACTCTGCACCTGCAGCACCTACTTCTCCATCACAGCATTCCCAGAATGCTGCATCTGAAAACCTAACGGATATCCTCATGCGACGAATACAGAATATCACGCAGCGTGCAGATGGTAGCATTGAGGAAGATGAACTCAGGCAGGCGGTCACGACTACAGTCCTCGAAGGGGTCGCTCGGGGTTACGAACTCCAGCAAGATAGGGAGGCTGAAGATACGAGCGAAAAGCGAGCGAGGATAGAATAAGATCTACGGCATAATATTTCTTGATCATGATCGGTCGGGGATGTTGTGGCTTCGATGATCTACACACAGTATTTCAATTACTTGTCCTGTTGATCACTTGATCACTTCTGTCCTTGCGATCATAGATTAGTCCAATTTGGTAACCGACAATGGGAGCACAGAGTAATTCTGGGCAGGGGGATCGCCAAAACATCGCTACTTTTATATCCGGTCTATATTGCATTTTCCTCTTATGTTCATTATCCATAATGAGTTTACGTTTATTGACGTGTCATTTGGATCTGATCAATCAGGGAAACATGAATCTGATTCTGATACCGCTAGGCGCGCTGTCCCTCCGAATTTTCCCTTGCATAAAACCTCAAAAGCCGTCGAGGCCAGAGTCTGTCTTCCATCTCTGAGTTCGATTCTTCAGGTTTCATCGATAATATCCAATTCCATAACATCAAGTTCCGACGGGACATGGCGCAATGGGACCACACAGTCGCCCTCGCCACTTATCTCACTTTGCAAGATATCGCTCATGCGAAAGCTGTCTTGCCCTTTCAACCCGAATCAGCTGCGATATCCCCTTCACACTCGTCACACAAGCCCAATGGAGCCAACAGGGCGCAACCATCCCATTCACAAAAGGAGACTGGCGACACACCGATATTGAAGTTGGTTAGGGAGGCGAGGAATAAGGGCTACGAGACGGTTTGTTTGCCCTTAACTACAGAGAAGTGGAGGGAAAGGTGGGAGGGCATGTGCTTACTGCCGGCTTCCCCTGTCGGCGGAAGCTCAGAGACCCTCACTGTGGACGGACAGGGGGGGGAGGATACGGATGAGGATATGAGGAATGAGCAGGGCAAGACAGCAGGGAGAACAGAGGAAGCCGCTGAGATGGAGGTAAAGAAAAGGGAGAGAGCAGAGGCTGCTGAGAGATGGCGTGCACAGCCTGGGTTTCTACTTGACGAGGTTACGATTACAAGATTGGATGAAGCGGAAGGCATCACTGCCATGATCTCGGACTGGTTGGAACTTGATGCCGAGGACGACTGGGTTCGTCATGATGCAGAAATTGTTAATCGATTTCTCTCGACCCTGTATTTCAATAAGCTAATGTCTTGGTTATGTTCCTGTTCTTAGGCACTCCAGCAGGAGCTCGCATATGCTTCGTATCTCAACATCCACACCGTGATCCTCCCTACACCACGGAGCAGATCCCACGTCGCGTCTTATGCCCGCATAGTCAACAACTGCCTCAAGAATACCCCATTCATGTACTTATCCGTCCGCCTGCCCATATACAATCCCACGGTGTTGCAGACACAGGCCCAGACGCCTATTTTGCCATTTCTACCAGCGACACCAGCTTCAACGAGCGTGGGTCTCGGCTTGGGTACATCCCTAGGATCAGACAGGAGCATCAGCGTAACACCGCCCCTTCCAGCGTTGGTTGTATCCCCTGATGCACCGTCTACGAGCAGTGGAATGTCTTCGGAAAGTGAGTTGAATGCCTCGTGGGAGATGTGGGATGTTATTAGATCGGTGTGTGATTACAACACACGGTTGACGCTCAGTGAGTGTTGCTTTCTCCCTCGGGATCTCAAGCTGATTGCTGTATTGTAGCTCTTGACTTGGCGCCGCCTCTACCCACTAGGCTAGGTACATTGAATAAATGGGCGGCGGAGTCAGTTAGGTATATTTTCCTCCCCGCGTCCACATTCATCGCGAACACAAAGGGGTACCCAGTGCTTCCCAAACCAACACAAGCATTCATTAGGGATAGCATGATTGTGAGTTTCCAATTTCCCTCGGATGTTCATCAGCTTAAAAAGATACGTCCACGGACAGCACCGACCGACGGTCGTACTCGCGGACGCCAGTGCAGGCAAGCATTTGCGTGGGAATGAAGCGGCGTACTCGCAGTACGTCAAATTTTTGGAGAAGACAAGTCCGGCGGTGCGGGCTGCACAACAAGCTGGGACGGTGGAGAATTTTGCGCAGGGGTATCAGGATTATCTCCAAGCCCCCTTACAGGTGTGTACATTGGGACCTGCTCTATATTGTTGCCACTGACAGCGAGGTGAATTTTGGATTGATAGCCTTTGATGGACAATTTGCAGAGCGTGACGTATCAGACATTCGAACAGGACCCGGTGAAGTATGAGCGATATGAAGAAGTACGTGAAAATGCAGACATTTGTTCTTTTTGGCTTGTGATCAATGAGTGTGCCATCAAAGGCAATATATAGGGCTTTGACTGACTGGCCAGAAGGCGAACGAATGTGGGTACACCCGTATATACACCGGACCCAAGCTCATCGGACTTACAGTGTTTGCTGTGTGGCGGGCGCAGGACGAGGTCCACTCGTCGCGCGGTGCCTAAACGCTATCACGCGATCCCGGAGAGAGGCATTGGTATATGCGGTCGAGAAGAACCCGAACGCGTCCGTTACGTGAGGAAGCCTCTGCTTCTCTTCCATCTCCGGGCTTTATATGTCTAGGCTAAGTCTGTGGTACTGATTATGTCCATAACAGATTACAGCAGCGAAAGGAGCGAGAATGGGGAGATAAGGTGCAGTTGTTGTTTGGTGATATGAGATCGCTAGACATCCCAGAACCCGTGGATATTCTTGTTAGCGAGCTCCTTGGCTCTTTTGGGGATAATGAACTTAGCCCTGAGTGTTTGGATGGCGCTCAACGGTTCTTGAAGCGTGAGTTTGTTTAACTTTTCCTAACTTGGGCTCATGAACGCTCAATCCAGCGACTGGGATCTCGATACCTTCATCTTACACTGCTCATTTGGCTCCTCTTTCGTCCTCGAAATTGTATAACGAGGCAAGGGGAACAACAAAAAATGATAGTTCGCTGGAAACACCCTACGTGGTTATGTTCCAGGCTGTGAATATCTTGAGTGGGGAAAAAGTTGAACCAGATGGGAGGTGTGGGTCGTGTGTTCAGGAGTGCTGGGAATTTGTGCATCCTAGGAGAGATGTTGTTCTCGATGCGAGAGGTGGGTTCGCGTTTATGACCTGAGATAGCTTCGGTGCATTGATGTGAAGCACACAGGCGTTCCCTTGACGAACAGTCATAACGTGCGCGCGGCGAGGCCGAGGTTCTGGATACCCCATGCGGGTGTATTGCAGTGAGTTTAGACAGCTGTGCGTCTCATCGCATGGTTTGACTGATGGGAGCAGTGGTCTGGCAGGTTACTTTGAGGCAGTGAGTTTTATATCCGGTTATGATTTTCTTGTTCTAACAATAGTAGGTTCTTTATGGTAATGTCGAGCTGAGCATACATCCACACCGGAAGGATCAGGTATCCAAAGACATGTTGAGCTGGTTCCCGTTGTTCTTCCCATTCAAGGCATGTTTATTCGCGGACTGCTAGGGACTAGGTGTCTAAACCGAAGTATAGGAACCCCTCTACCTGCCGAGTAACTCTGAACTGCAGGTGTCCATCTGGCGTTTGACAAATGAACGTCAGGTATGGTATGAGTGGCATGCAGAGTCGTTTCTGACCATCCCTATCAGTCCTGGTGGTCGGGATGATATGTTATCACTGCAGTCTGCCGGGACCGGCGGAAGCTTTTTTTCACCGTTGAGTGTCCCAAGTCCCCTCGCGGATGATGAAAGCTTTTTCTCAACGAGTAAGACAACCGTGCGCTCGCAGCAGCCACGGAGGAACTCTATGGGAGGTCTGGGCTATGAGGTGGTGAAAATTGGCCATACGAGCCTACATAACCCAGGCGGACGTAGCAGCTGGATCGGATTGTAATTCGGAGGAGGTTGACACATGATGTTTTGTGAAACAGCAGTTGTATAGCCACGCCGAGTAGTGATAACTACACGAGGTGGGGGTGAAATTATGTACTGTACATCTGTGTAGGTTTGTGAGCACCCCTGTTGACATTATACTCCTAAGATTCCGGGAAGCGAAGAAGCTGATTGGACTGGCGAAGGTGGAAGAGAACTCTGGAGTGAAGGTCTCCACTTTGTAATAGCTGAAAGTGATCGAATGCCGGCACAGCGGACATTGAAGCGGTGACAGGACGATGTGGTCTAAAGTACTAAAGGCCCCTCTCCTTTACACGCCGGTTTCTTTTTAACAACCACCTTCTCTCGTTCCTCTGTCTCTCCTTGACCGCCACAGTCCTACGCCCCTTTAGTTCATTCCTTAGCCACTCGTAATGAGGTATACCATCGCCGCCGCCCTCGTCCTCGCCTGTGCGCAATCTGCCTTTGGCTTGACGGTTGATACGCCGTACGTTTCTTTGAAGAGGTTTCTTGGGTTGTGGAGATTGTTGACTGAGTGCGTTGCAGATCGAGCGTTGTGCAGTGTCGTAGGTCCACGCCGCATTGTTTGGCGTGCGCTTAGGTTGAATCTTGTGTGATGTAGAACCTGTTCTGTTGTCGTGGAGGGAGGGTACTGGTCCCTTTTTCCTTTCTATACTTCCTGGTATGATTTAGTTTACGGGGTGTATTTTGAAGTCTGACTGGGGTTTGCAATAGGTGGGCAGCCATCTGGGCAGGCTGTAAGTTTTCAGGTTCAATATGCCTTTTTTGGTATATCACCTAACTTTTTTGGTCACAGTTGAAGACGTTCGATAAGACGGATTCTCAGACTTTGACGTGGAATGTCGACATCCCCGCTGGAACTCGGATGTGAGTTCTTGGATTGCTGTGCTTTTGAACGGGAATATTGACGGGGGTGTGTTAGCACCATTGCGCTCAAGGATAACACTGGCGCTACGGCATTCACCGACGCGGTAACGATTCAGCCTAGTTCTGACTCGAGGTTCGTGGTATATGCCCCCTTGTCTCATGTGCTGAACCTGACTGGGAACTACTTTCCAGTTGTTTGAACGGCTCTACTCCCCCAGCTCCTAATTCTGCGGCGGCCACCGCTGCACCTGGCGGTACTAGTGCTAGTGGCACTACGCCTGCTACCACTGCCGCTGTTTCTGGGAGTGCTGCCGCCTCGGGATCGTGAGTAGTGGCTTTCTGATTTGTTTGTAACGGAACCTGATAGCTGATTCTGTAAAGATCCCAGTGCAGCTGTTGCGTCTGCTCGTCCTACTGGCACAACCCGGGCTGCTGCTGTTTCTGCCACGCCTACCAACGGCGCCGTTGCTAGGAGCTCTGTTACTTACGGCCTGGCTGGTGTTTTGGTGGCCGTTGGAGCAGGCACTCTTTTAAACTCTGGACTCTACTCTAGTTTACCCCTTAGATTACTATTGCAGCTAGTAACATACCTACTACCTACAGCGTTTTTTTTGGATGATACTGAACACGGGCACGTGATGTGTCGCGAGACATGTGAAGGGGTTAAAGAAGTAATGAGTTCCTTTTTTATCATCCCTCGTGGAAAGCTTCCTCTTGCTTCTCTCTCTCAGCAGACAGCCATCTCCTCTGGCTGGTTCCGTTTCTATCTATCTATCTACATACTCTCTGTTTCTTAATTATTCACCCACCTCTTTCAATGGCCGCCGTCCAGGATGATCCAGTGTCCACCCTCCCCCAGCCAATACCCACCCCAGATGGCCTTCTTGTCGCCGCCCCCGCCCCCTCCGGCTCCGAGCGTGTTGACGCGTTCAACCTACCCATGAAGGAGAATTACGCTCAGCACTCGGCGGATACTCATCTGGCCGCTGGTGCTGATGCTATGTCGCTGGCAGAGCTGAGGAAGTCAGCTCCCGAAGAGCTCGTCGTTTGTCTGTTTTAATACCAGTGTTGATATATGTTGACCATTTATATATAGTCTACCATTGCGGACGCTTTATCTAATGCGAAGGAGACTGTAGAAACTACTCAGAATGGGACTAGGAGCGACCCACAGGTCGAGGGGAAGGACGGGATGATGGCGCACGTAAAGGATGCTACTGTTGATAGCGGTACCACAGTGGTGTCAGCAGCCTCTGATGCGACAACTATCATAGGCGCGAACGTGAGTTGTGTTGACAAAGGATAAATCCTGCGCTGCGGGAGATCTGACGTTATGTGTACAGGATACTGGAGATACCCCGGGGGAGGAGGATACGAGTTACACCAATGCCGAGGATAGCCGGGCTGGCACTGCTGAGGAGGCCGTTGTTGCCACTGTGGGCGTTTATTGCGTGACTGCCATTCTCCTATCTTACTCTTGCGTCATCTAGGCCGAGTCTCATGATACCCTTACCGATGTCAACCCTAGCGCTGAAGAAGCACCTGACTCTGCTGCAGCGATATCAACTATTGTGAGTCTCGACACTGACGCACTGTTCATCATCATCGACTCCTAATTGTTCAAGGAGATGATGGACGATGAGCCTGCACATTCAGGGCCAGTCGTTAAGGATGACCCTGCCGTTTCCACGGCTGTAGAGGTTTGTGATTTAATGAATTTAGAGTTGTGTTCTCATGTAACTTTAAATCGTTCAGGCCGAGGCACCGAGCACGGAACAAGAGGTGACGCAGACAGCCTCCGGTGAATTAAACGAGGCTGTTCAGGTAAGCAGAACACGTTTTCGTGATATTGGCCTTCACTTTGATGGGTTTCGATGTGAAGCCGGATTTGGGCAACACATCAGATCCTACTCAGGCTGCAGTCGAAGAGAAGGTAAAGGAGGCTAGTAGGTAAGGGTGCCGAGGAGGACAGCGCGGAGAAACCGGCCGAGGCTGAAGCAAGTCCAGTTGTCAGGGAGCAGGCTGCGGAGTCCCATACGAAGGAGGATGGTGTGGCGATTAAGATGGAAGAAGCCGAAGTGAGCATCCAAGTGGAAGAAGCGGACAAGGGAGTGGACTATGGCTTCCGGTTAGTATATCATTCATATAGCTGGCGATTTCCACTGACCAGGACCCAGGTGTTGGGGCCTCAGTCATCAATTCCCCTTCTGTTGATGAAGCGCCGATTCAAGTTGAAGTTGTCGCCCCCACTCCTGGATTTGTTGATGATCGCAGGGTTGGAGGAGGGATCCGATGCTGAGGCTACCTCCGATGTTGCAATACCCACCAGGTGAAGATGGCGCTGTAGGCGCCGAGGAACCTGCCTCCTCCACGCCTGTCATTGCAAATAAGGAAGAGTTGATGCCTGAGGGCGCTGCGACCCCCAAGGCTGAGGGCACTGATGAACCGGATGTGGTCGCACGGGACAAGCTTAGGGACGCGGAAACGCCTGTTGCTGATGTCGGTGCGGAGGGGCCGGAGAAGACAGTTCTGGTCGAAACTCCCGCACCGGTTACTGAAGAGAAAGCAGGTGCTGAAGAGTCTGTCGAAGTGCGCTTCGTGGCTGAGCTATCCGTAGCTAAAGAGCCCTCCCCCGAACCAGCACTCAGTGTTGAGCAGCACGAAGGACATTCTATGGGCGAGCCTTCTGTCATCGAAACCGCGGGGGTTGAGGAAGATCCTGTTGTCGAGACCTCTGTCTCTGAGCCCATTGTGCAAGATGTGGAAGCGTCACTGGTCGAGGATGTTTCTGCTCTTGCTGAGGAGCAGCGGATTAACGACAGGGCTCCTACCCCACAAGAGGAGCTCTCCGCCGGGGATAAAAATCCTGTTGGCGAGGGACCAGAGGCCGAAGAAGTTGTCGCTGTGAAAGAACCGGAAGCCGAGGAAAGGCTTACGGTCGAAGAGACATCGATTGTTGATGCACAGCCTGCCGTTGAGCCTGCATCCAAGACAGAGGATATTGAGTGCATGGCCGCTGAGGGGGTAATGGAGGGTAGGGTGGCGGAGGAAAAGCCTGCTGTTGATGAGACAGTCACTACTGAGGCTTCGACTAATCCTGAGGCAGAAGAGGACGTTGCGACGGAGGGGTTTGTCGCACCGGTCGCTGAAGACGTGCCTATAGAGATTGAACCTACTGGTGAATCTCTTGGTGAATCTCTTGTCGAAAAGGTTGCTGTAAAGGAAGAGGAGGGCCAAGAGATTGATGAAGAAAATGTTGCCAAAGAACAGGCAGAAGAATGCACCACGGCGTCAGAGATTGCCGTCAAAGGGCAACCTGCCACCGAGGAGCCTGCCACCGAGACCATTGCGGAAGTGGTGGTTGTACAAGAGGCCGTCGATGAGCCAACTACGGGGGAGAAGCCGTTGACCGAGGAGAAGGATGTGGGAGAGGGGCCCACCATCGAGGTCACTCAAGTTGCAAGCCAGCCCATCGAAGGTATTCCTACTATGCAGCCTGCAGCCGAGGTTCCCTTCGAGGATGAATCCGTGCCTGTTGAGAAGGAGCCTGCTAACGGTGTGGATCCTGTAGTTGAGGAAATGGTGCCTGCTAAATCGGCTAGTGAAGTTCCTACCGTGAAGGACACAGTGACCGAGACGGGCGCCGAGGATAAAGCCAACGATGATGTGATATCCGAGCCGCAAACTTGGGTCGCAGAAATCCCTGTCGAAACTCCTGTCGCTGAGGGAGTGATCCAGCAGGATTCCGCCGTGGAGAGGGATCCCGTGGTACAGGATAACTCCGTTATCGGGGATGAAGCAATCGTCGAGGACAAACCCACCACTGGGGAAAAAGCCTCTATCAAAGAAACCCAATCCGCCTTAGCAGTCAAGGGATTGGTTGCCGGACAATCCACCGTTGAAGGTGAACCTACTGAGATTCCAGTTGACGAAGTTCCTACGGCGGAGGCACAATCCATTGGGGAGCAATATATTGCTGCTATCGAGGAACCCGCTACCGGACGCACCCAGGAGACACCGGCACCTAGCGGGGAAGCTGCCGACAATGTTGTGGGAGAAGGGGCTCCCGCCGTTGAGACGCCGCCTACCAAGGCTGTATCCGCCGAGGAGAGACCGGATGCTAGGGAGAAGGACGAGCCAGTATTTGAGAATGTAATTGAGGAAGCGGTCGGTGAAGTGGCGGCCACCGACCTGGCTGATGCTTTCGACGAAGGACGCGTGGTACAAGAGTCTTTTGTAATCAATGAGCCTTTGGAAGCCGATACCACATCCGAGCGGGTCATCGTGCCCGAACCTCTTGCAAAGGAGGAAGATATTGCAGAGGCACCAGCCGTAGAAGTCACAGCTACTCACCAATCGCTCACCGAAGAGACCACCTGCCCGGAGAAGCTTACACTCGACGTACCAGCTGCAATAGATGACCCTTCTCGTCCCGAGCGGCCCAAGTCTCCCTGGACTCCATCTTTCCAAGTTACAACTATTGGTCAAGGTGCATCCCTGCCTGCTGAGGAAGACATACCCACAGAGTTGCTTGATACAGAGGATACTATGAAAGGTATCGCCACAACACAACCAGCTATTGTGATCGAAGGCAAGGTCAGGTCAGCCCAGCAACCAGCGGAAGAAGTAAGCAATCATTTACTTCTGATATCGTCTTTACCCTCATCATGTTACCAGGCTGGCACAATTGAAGCTACTTCCTTATCTTGGACTCCTTCGTATTCTGTGCACTTGCAAGGCAGCCCAAGCCCCACGCACAAGTCTCTCGAACCTGAACAATCTACTGAAGACAAAAATACTGGGAGAGAAGTTGTACTAGCTGCAGATGACAAGGAGCAGGGGGAGACATTTGCGTCTGCTGAGGACGGGGAGCAGGAAATCGGACTCTCAGCAACTGAAACTAATCTTGAGAGTTTAATACCGGAACCCGAAGAGGTTGTGGACGCTCCAGAATTTCAGTTGAATGAATATCCAACTACGGAGCCTTCCGGGCCTCCCCGTGAACTTGAAGCTGAGACTGCGGTCGCTCCCGTCACAGCCACGCTACCAGAGCTGCCGACTGCAGGCCGTGAACAGACACAGGGTGAGGCCTCTACTCCACCGGGACCTGCACCTCCTGCCGACGCAGCTTCGCCAAAACAGGTAAGTACATTATTCTCTGCATTAGGGAGCGTTGCTCATTCTTCGTTCAGTCTTTCATCGAGGAGAATGTCTCATTGACATCCCCATCGGAACAGATCCGTCCTATTTCTCCATCTTGGGTTCCATCGTATTCCGTCAGCAGACAAGGCAGTCCCTTACCTGAGCAAGTGTTACCACCGCCCGCCGCTGCTGTTGCCTCTGAACCTTCCTTGGCCTCCGCTCCTGGGCCCCTCCAAAAAGAAGTCGAACAGGAACCTGCCGAGAATCATACTATCCCAATTACTCCCTCTCTCATCATTAATGATGTTCAACTGGAAAGCGAAGAATCCCAATCCGCAGAAAAGGACCCGGAAACTCCTTGGACACCTAGTTATTCAGTCATACAACAGGGACCTGCTACTGTGAAAGGAGACAATATTGAGATCACCGAGTTCATAGCCCAGCCTGCTGATTCCAAGGAATTAGAAGCAGAGAATCAGGTAAGTCAATACCTTCCCAACATTGATAGTCACTTACACCGGACGTAGCAGACCGGACCAATTCCAGCCCAGGACTCAGGATCTTCTGCATTCTCGCCGGCAGGCCTGATTGGTGTTGGGGTGGTTGGTGGTCCCATTGCTGCCCTTGCAGCTTCCCCAATCATCGGAAGATCGAACGATACCAACCACGATGTAGATGCGAAACCTGAAGATTGTCCGCCCACCAACAGGGATACTGTTCCCGAGTCCAAACCGCAAAGCAAGACCTTCCCGACAGTCGAGATCCCGACAGAGGAGCACACGAAGTGAGTTCGGTCTATTCTACTTGAATAAAACTCATCGTCCCCTTTGTACCGCCAGGCCCAATGTTGGCGTCCTTCCCCCCCTTGATGAAAATAGCACTTTGGATACAACCTCTAACAATTTATCCTCACCTGTCTCACCTCGCAAACGTCTCGAGTCGACAACTTCCTCTCGCCTCTTCCCTGGTGGATGGTTCTCTAACACATCCAAGATACCCGATGAACGAACATCTCTCGAGGTGGCCCAAGGTGTGTTTACCGGCGCCAACAAACAAGGGACCACGGGCGAAGAGACTCCTGTCTCTCCTGCGCTGGATCCGATTACGCCTATTCGCGAACAGTCAAGCTCGGATAAAAGGAAATGGTGCATCATTATGTGATATGGACGATTAGTGCCTCTTCACTCTTGACTTTATTCCCCTAATCCCATCTATACCTTTTCTTCTGTCCATCTCTACGACCTTTATGACTACGGTGAATGTCCAAACCACCCATGGCTCACCATATTTCTCCCTTCTAATTGGTATCTTGTCGATATGTATGCCCATCGTCTGACCCTTGGATTGATCTTGCTATCCTACCACTCTGGACATAATTTCCCCCCATTGTTGCTCCCAACTTCTTCCAAATGATCTTGAGAATATGCTTCCACTTCATATCACCCCCCCTCCCCCCTTTAGCTACACTTCCAATACACCGTCATAGTCTCATTACTCCCGCCAACTTCTTGCAGGTTGTTGGAGGATCAATAGCCGAAAGATATCAATGATTTCCCGGTGTAACGTGCTGCAGTACATAAGTATTATATGTTAACAACTAATAAACAACCGACCTTAGCTCAGTTGGAAGAGCGTCAGACTGTAATGGAAAACCTTCATCTGAATGTCGCCTGTTCGAGCCAGGCAGGTCGGAAAACATTTTTGGCCTTTTTGCCTTTCTTGGCCAATAACATTCTCGGGCGCTCAGCGTACCTGCTAAGGGCCGAGGACCAAAATGAAACGGGTAACAGACAAGAAATTTGATTCGACGATAACCTTCATTATATTTTCGTTACTCCTGTCATAGGTTTCATAAATAACGAGGCAGAAGAGGCGGAGGTACGAGGGATGTATACACAACGACAAAACAACAGGATCGAGCGCTTTACAAGGCAAGGAAGATGAAGGATGACGGAATCTAGAAAACAGCTAGCCCCAAAGGTACTTCGGTCACTTGTACACCGACAGCAAGTTGATAAAAATAATAGAAAGAAGATATATAATAGAACATGAAGGAAGAGGCAGCAAAGACGCTGCCACAGGATAACAAGCAAAGAGGATAGTGATGTCTCGCCGGAGAGAGAAAAAAGAATTGTACACAGAAAAGAGAAGTGAGTAGTCTCGAATCACTACAACCAGTGCGACCAAGTGGATATATCCATACCATAATAAAGTATGGAGACAATAGGATGAGTCGAAATGTTACTCCCACCTCATAAAAGACTGGGAAGCAGCGATCTGGTAACTTGTCGTTAGAATCAGCCAGATTACAAGAATATGTCCTTACATCGCGCCCATGCCCACTGCAAATGCAGCAACACCCCAAGCAAAGGAGCGCGTCCGAGGCTCCATCTGGAATCGGACCCGACTGTTCGTGGCAATCGCCCGCTCGCCTACTTCTGGCTCCTTGAACTTGAAATTATACTCTGGTTCCCCCTCTTCCCTCACTCTCTTCTTTGATGCCAAATTACCCTCAGCTGAGTCCATACCTTCATCATCATCTTCATTATCCGATTCCTCCTGTGCCTTCTCTTTCTCTTCCTTTTCCTTCGCCTCTCGCTGAGCTTTGAGGTCCTCGATCAACTTCTTCTGTTCACGGATGTCTTGATCATGCAGCTCCATCGTTGTCAGCTTCTCGACCTTATCCCCGTCCTCGTCCACTACGGTCCTATCAGATGGCATCACATTCTCCACTCGCTTCTTGAGCGACCGCGGAGGTGTCTTGACAGACGGGAGAGCTTGTACAATCCTCGGCGCCGGACTCTTGGTGCGAGCAGACCGCCGTGGTAAAGGTGCTTTTGGAGGTGGTGAGACAGACCGAGTAGTCTGAGGTGCTGGTGAGCTCTCCTTCCGACGCTTTGGGGGATTATGTTGTGCAGTAGTTGGTGAGGGTGTAGGCAATGACCCTGTAGTTACGCGAACGGCAGCCATCGACGTAGATGACGACGCAGATTTGGTGGCTATTAAGTGCATGGAACCGGCATTGGAGACAACCGAGTTGTTTGAAGCATGATGAGAGATACTAATGTTGGGAGTAGCAGCCGGGGGTGTGCTCACATCCGCTGCAGCGGCAGCGGCAGCAGCCTTGGCTGATCTCCTGTAGGTTGCATTTGGATCTGGCTGAGCATCTACAACGATCTTGATCAAGGGACCCAACGCATATTGGTCCCCAAGCTCAAGCGCAAGAACAGGGTTTACCCAAGTCCCAGCAAGACGCGTGATATGCCCCTCCTTGGTCGAACCGTTGTTGCCAGATAGATCATAATTCTCTTTAATCCACTGCAGCTCAGCCCTCTCCTCCAACTCGCTCGCAAGAGGGAAAGCAGCACGAAACATGGTTGTCAGGCTGATTGCTCCAGTATCGAAGCGACGCAAGATGAATGCATGGCCGCTTTCCTGGGATGGGTGAGACTCAGCGAATGGCAATGTGACCGAGGGACGAGGAGCATACTGTTGGTGTTTCAACCTTTAATCGTCCGACCTGTGGGGCAATCAATGAATAAGGCCACGAGAGTAAACCCGTATACGCACGAGGATTTCCTTTCCCTGGCAATTGAGCATCTGATACTTGACCTGCGGTGGGGGGGTCGAGTCGACTGTAAAATTACGTGAGCTAAGGGTGAAATGAACCAGGGGCTAAGACACAGACGAATACGCTTTATCTTTGGGTTTGCATATTTAACGGGAAGCTGTGGCCTTGTCATTGTGGTGGGCAGCTCACAGAGCGTGATGAACGATGAAGACGGAGGGTCACCAACCGCGAGGACAGTTGTTGGGTGTTGTTGTCCTGCCACAAACATTCCCCAGATTTTCCCACACTCTACATTAAACAAATCAACAAATATTTCTACATCTATCGGTCGCTCGCATTCAGTTCGTTCTTTTGGATACCAAGGAACTGTGGTTTTGCTACGAGGGCCTCCTGCAACCCCCTAACATCTGCCCACCATGCGTTCTTGCCTCTTCGGTTCTGCATATCTGCATGTTGGTACATCTCCTGTACTGGCACCCAAGCTACCGAACTTGACTGGATGGTAATGACAGCAGCAGTCTCAGGACTCGCGGTGCGTGTCTTCGTGTTTTGCTGGAGCAGCACCTGGTGGTGTTGTTCCAAGAATGCCATACACTTCAACGACAGGCGAACAGCACGGACACGGTCCATCGGGGAAGGCACACCTCCTTGTAGGGTATGGCCCAGAGATGCTGAACGCGCGTCAAAAAGATTTCCACCTTCTTCTTGGAACATCTTCGTGAGGACCGCAGTGCTGTAGACGTTTGATGATGCCTCGCTCCTGAAGCCCTCTCAAATGACACGCTGAGAATGCACTGCAAACGAAGCACCTACTTGATAACGATTCTTCCCTCACTTTTACCTTTCACATCAAAGGCATAGCGAGTCTTCAAGAGTCGTACGTCCCGCCTGAGCATATCTAGAGTGATACCTTCCTCTGGTGTGTATACGAGTGTCGCACCGGTCTGCTCTCTTGTGTCAAGGGAAGGTAATGAATGATAATGTATCGCGGGCACCTACCGCCAAGGCCCCCATGGCCGCAATGTAACCACATTTTCCTCCTTGTGTTTCGATCACAAAGACACGGTTGCGACTAGCACTAGCACTCTGCTTGATGGCATCGCAAGCGCCTACCAACGAGTTCAAACAGGTATCACTCCCGAGGCTGTACTCGGTCATTGGAACATTGTTAGAAATTGTCGCAGGGAGGTGGACCATGGGAATGTGAAATGCAGGGTAATGTTTCCTGCCCTCCTCTAATAGCAAAAGGGAGTGGAAACCCTCAAAACCACCAATGATGACGACGGCATTAAACCCGTATTGCTGAAACTTGGACGCCACAGCACCAAGGTCAATCGAGGGTAATGCCCGATTAGTTCCGAGCTCGGATCCTCCTCGAGCACTCCAAGCATCTACACCTAACCAGGACAACTCATCGACGTGGTCATCTAATAGGCCACGGAAACCATTGTGAACAGCAAGAGGAACATGTCCCTGACGAAGGCAGTAACGGGTAAGTGCACGAGTCGCGGCATTCATTCCCCCGGCTGGAGCACCCATGCTTCAAAACCTGGTGAGCGCACGCTCGTCGCGGCTACCAGGAACTTACTGAATAATTCCGATACACATCCTCTGGAATCAAATAAATAAACGATCGAGTTGAAATCTTTAGTGCACTCACCAAACTTGAAGGCAGCTGCGCAGCTTCGTCAAATAACGAGGCAACCGACGTAAAAGCCTCAAAGTACTCTACAAACTCCGGGCCGCGCGCAGCGAGTGCCTTCTCAAAGTCTTTTGCCTTGACAGCTCGCGCGACGTCTCTTGTCTACTTTTTTGTGAGCATGGCGCGTTCATGAGAGTTGCTAAACGGACCTTTTCAACAGCCTCCATCAAGGGCACACGAGTGATCTTATTTTCTTGAATACCAATCATATACGAGGGTGTGCCAGGTTTGGCTTCCATGATAGCTTCCACTGCCTCAACCCCTTGACGGGTAGGCTGGAAGGATGGTTAAATTAGAGCAATCGCATGGGCAGTCCCAGACCTACCAAGATACGATCGATGGCGCAGGGAGCGCCCCCTCGCTGGGTGTGCCCAAGGGTCGTAACTCGAGTGTCTAGGCCTAAGCGTTCCGTCAAAACGTCCTTGATATAGTCTGCACGGATTGGGTTCAAATCGCAATCCTGTGCGCCTTCAGCAACAATTACAATAGTCTTGCGTTTGCCCACAGCTCTGTGCTAGAAGATCATCAGCATTAAAAGGGTAAACAGTAGTCTGATATCCACTTTTTGGATTTCTGCGCACAGTGTGTCCTCCCATGGATTAGTCTTAGGAGGCCGCTCAGGAATGAAGATGAAATCGGCGCCGCCACTACAAAAGGTATTAGCCTGTATGTTAAAAATCACGGAGAATACTGACGCTACTCCAGCCAAGACCGCAAGCCACCCACAATCTCGACCCATGACTTCAACGACGAATGCACGAGAGTGGCTGTATGCAGGTCGAGTTGATGTTATCGATAGCTTCACAAATGCGCTGCAGTGCTGTTGGAGCACCGATAGTGAGATCTGTTAGAGACATATCGTTGTCGATTGAGCCGACAAGGCCGCAAATGCGAAGGTGCGAGTGCTTTTGGAGTTGTTCATCGGTGATGGCGCCTATATACAATTAAATTAGGCCGGATAAGACGTTTGTTAGTTCACGCACCTTGGTTGTGCAGCTCTTGAGTGAGAGCCGGCCACTCCGACCTGAAGATGTCTGCCCCAGTCAATGATCCATCACCACCACAGACCACGAGGGCATCGATTCCTTCCTTGATTAGGTTATGAGCGGCAGCTAAACGACCTTCACGAGTCCTGAAGGCGACAGAACGCGCAGTGCCGATTAGGGTGCCTCCCTGTCCACCCTCCATGAAGATTATCCGATTTGTTCCGTTGGTTCACTCACCTCAGGAAGCCACCCTCTGACATCGTCCCAGCCGACGCGGACGATATATCTACCTTTGAGCGTTCGCCCTCCAACGTACTCACTTGTCCCATCTTTGAGCAAATCTCCATCACCAAACCTCAGATTCCGGATGAGGCCTGGGTCGGGACGGCGACCAAGTAGGGGCTGGCCTTTCCTGATTTCGTGCTCGGCGGCATCCACCTTGGCGAGGACTTCCGCCTCAGCGATCATATTGGCGGTAGCAGCCTGTTCTTGTGCGACCTTGGTATTACCCCGAACTAGACCCTCATATCCCTCACGAACAACCCACATTTCACATCCCCTATAGAGCACATGAGGACTTTACGCATCGAGCGAGATGGCAGAACTGCTTACTTGAGGATGCCAGCCCTGACAACGGAACGCACGACGGCATTCATGCCTGCACTGTCGCCTCCGGAGGTAAGGATAGCAATCTTCATATTGACACTGGAGTTGAGGGGGAGTGAAAGTCTGAGCCAGCTACACCCGGTAATGGATGATAGTAAGGATAATGTGGAGAGGGTAAGGTGAGAGAAGTGATGATATAGCAGGTGCTTCCACTCTGGTACAGGTAGCCTCTCCGACTCTGCCCCCGTCAACCTCTCCCCCGCGCACGTGCGCTTCGAGTCCCTGGAATCTCCCAACTCGGTGTCAGTGGGTGTAAAACATTTATGGGTAAATGAGAGTCGGACAAGTGGAGATTACATATTGATAGGTAATGTCGCAGGCTGCGATGCTCAAACGTTCAGATGAAGACTTCACAGCGCGTGCCAATTCTCACAATTCTCACAGTCTCGAGATGAAGCCTATGACTCCCATCTCCCACACCATTAGCCAACCGCATAGCCAGTTACAAGTCCTCGAGCCATGTCAGCTCAGGCTGACGAATCGCCTATTCTCTATGCTCAGCCAATGCAGACACTCAAGAGCCGATTATAATGAAGTCAAACCCCGCAGCACGCGTCCAAGGTCACTGCTTTGCACTAAAGGCTAGATGCCTCGACATTCATCAACCGAGGTCCGACAAACTAACGGCCACTGTTTCAGTCCAATCTGTTAAGCTTTGATATCTTGTGAGCCAAGTAATCTAACCAATCATGTTCTCAGGCCCCAGGCAGTTGTAAACCACCGTAAGAGTGAGAAAGCCCAACACCAGGACGAGGCTTTTTTCACATGCCCCGAACTTCTCCAAAGCCTCGAGGTGCGGTATATTGAAAGTCTTGGCACGCTGACTTCTACTCCCACACTGAGAACCGCCGTCCCTCATTCGAAGGGGCCCGGGTAATCCGAGCCCTTACTCTACTCGGGCGCGGATGCGGAGTCCCGGGCTGTTCGCGTTTCGGGCTGGCGGAGATTTAGCAGAGACTGGGAGGCGTCGATAATACATCCTTTATGATGTTTCGACTCGCGAGTCTCATCACCATTGAGAGACCCGCTCTGGATGTGGCCTATTATTGTATACATAGATAAGAGAAAAAGGGGTGCCATTTACGATATGCAATCACCAAGAAATTAAATGAATGACGGTGGCGATTCCCGCATCGTACACCAGTTTCCCTTGAGAAGTGTGTATTGGGTTGTGGGGTGTGGCGGTGGCAAAGGTTCTGCTTTTGATGAAGACATGCTGTATGTTTTGAAGTACCAGAGCAGCAAGGAGTACGGCGACACGAGTATAGAGTACGATACCGCGACAATGGAATAATGGTCTCCTGGCCAGAAAACAGAGGGGAGTCGAACTTCGTCCCAAACGATCGGCACTGGAGCTGAATGGTAATTGGAGTGGGTGGAGTGCACTCAAGAAACAGGATCTGTACGGCAGCGAAAGGCCTGTGGCGGACCAGCCCGTGTCATCCCTATGAGCGTTGAATATTTGAATGCTACCATGTGAGTTGTCATGATCCAAATTTATATGAGGTGCTTCAGATTTCTAGCTCCACAGGCGTTTCTAGGAGGAAAAAAAGAGAAAAAAAGAAAAGCAGGCTTGGCGAAGACATGGACGGTAGACCACTGACAGATGCGCATCTTACTTCGCGTGATCATCCAATAAACATTGTTGCCCAGATAGATAGACATTGGCAGACGGACACGCGAGCAAAGCTGGACATGTGTGCCCCATTTTTCCGGCGGTCGGGTATGATGATATTTCCGGAATTAGTACTTTCAGATCACCCCAGATCACACGAAAACCGCTTACGGTAGTCATAGTGAGGGGTAACCGGTAACTCTGAAGCTCCATAGGTTCGCCTGGTGGCCCCTCCATCATTGGTGGAGAGTCCAAGGGGTGACCGAGGGCCAATAGCCGGACGGAAGAACATCAACTAAAACATCATTCCAGTCATTTCGGCATCCAAATCGGTGGGCAGGAGGCATTCAGAAATGATGAGAGAGAAAGGGACGAAGTAGTGACGAATGGTGGTCAGGTAACGCGATCGTAGGCGGCACTGGATTGCCAGGCAGTGGGTGCCAGCACCGGCGTCGTGTAGGTACATGCATACATTTTGGAATGTAAACCCCCGGCATCGGAGCGGTGTCGGGGTGATCGAAGATAGAAACATGGAAGTCGAAGCTGTATTCTGTGGGAGAGAGATAAGCTCCATGGCAGGTCCGTTCTCATCTGAGGTAGCCTGATATGGGGGGTAGAGTGGGGCTATTAAATTGTTCAGAGCAGCCATCGTGTTTGCACCCGGCCGGAGAAGCAAACAGTGGGGGAAATTTATTAAACAGGCGTCGATAGGTCCATAGGTCGATGCCCCTCTGTGCCTCACCTGGATGGTGTGTATTCTCCTCGCTGCCACTGGCAACCCGGAATATCTTTATTCACTCACTTCCTCAGTCTGGACCCTTTTCTGCCACCACATAATACGTACTTGTCCCGAACCACTCCCTCCACATCATGGGCCCTCTTTCACCAAACTGCAGTCGGGCCTCCAGTACAGTCGCCACACGGAGGAACGAGCCACCGCTGCTATCGGAGGACCTATGGCCTACCACACCACTCGACAACAGCGGCAGCTGCGGTCCTGCTCCGCAAACCTGTTGTCCTGGACCCATCACTGGCCTACCCACCGAACTCCTTGCTCAGATATTCGAGCACTGTCTCTCCAAGGAGACCTTCCCAGCGCCCGCAGCCTCGCAGGCTCCCGTCGTACTCGCACATACCTGTTCCTACTGGCGGGCCGTCGCCTTGTCAACACCCTCGCTCTGGACCCGGCTCCATATCACCTACAAGGACCCCTCACTTGATATACCGTCCGTGTCCGATTGGCTCCAGCGGTCGGGCAATCTACCCCTCTCCGTTTCTGTCTTCATCGATTTCAACGAGCAGCCTGCGCAAGGAATCCTCGATGTCATCTGCGCACACTCCTCTCGCTGGCGACATGTTCGTTTCGAGTTCCGTGGTCTCTACTGTCCACCCATGTATTCCCTGGCCCTCGCAGAGAACAACATACCCTTATTGCATGCCTTTGAGTTTGACGCCCGCGATATCAGCTCTGCCAACATCACCCCCATCATCACCCTCCTGAACTCTGCACCCATCCTCCGTGAGGTGACATGGGTAGACGATCTAGCCGACACCCGCCGTCTCCTAGAACTTCCGCTCTCACGTCTCACCCTCCTATCCATCACCATGAGCCAGGGTACCCTCGATTATCTTGAACTCCTCGACCAATGTTATAACCTTGAGCATATACGCATCACCCGGCCTCGCCAAGGAGATACCCGGCCGTCACGCGAACCGCTCGTGCTTTCCAAACTCACCTCCCTGAATATCGCATACGATCTAACCGCGCTCCTCGACTCCTTGGTTTTACCTGCGTTAAAACACGTCCGAATCCATTCCGAAGGGACAGATGGGACGGAACACCGGACGGGGAACAAGCGCAGGTGTAGGGGCAGTTGGGGGACAGGGTAGTGGGTCATGGTCGCCGGTGAGCTTTTTATCACTCATCGAGCGTTCGTCGTGTACCATCGAATCGCTTTGGGTGGACGCACCCGTGACCGAGTCTTGTCTTGCAGAGTGCTTGGAAAAGACAACGATGTCCTTGACCAAGTTGACTGTTGCCAGTGTTTACATCACCGACAACCTTCTTTCGCGTTTAACATGTCCCTCCTCGTCTCATGCTTCCCCACCTCCCTCCCACGAGTCTTCTCCATCTGTCTTCCCCGCTTCTCCTGCCGGGCACTCTTCCGCCTTATGTCCACTGCTGCAAGAGATAAGCCTTGATACCCGATTATCTTCTACCTCCGGCGTTCTCCTGGACATGGTGGAATCCCGCCTTATCTTGATGACCGACGTGGACACCTTCTTTCTTCGTGTTTGGGATGGTCACAAAGACTTGGGATCCCTCAGGTCATTGCGTGATCAGCACTATCTGCCTTCAGGTCATCGTCGGCTTAGGCTGGATGTGATGAACCCACCCAGGGACGCTCTTTCCAGCGGTTCGGGGCTCGCGTCTAGACCTCGTGCGAGAAGATATCTTAGTGCGAGGCGGCGGACTTGTCAAAGTCGCTGAGTTTTTTTTGTCGCATTCGGCTTGCAAGGATCCAGGGAGCGATATGGGAAACAAGGGACAAGGGAGATGGGAAAGATGCTCAAGGAGTATCCCAGTATAGAATGCGTACATATACCTCCCCGATTCTAATCTTTTGGATCAATCGTCACCTTCCCCATCCGCGACTCTCCCATCTCGTTTCGTCTCCACTCCACCGCTTCAATCATCAGATTTCCCAATACACTTGGGTTTTGAGAACTCAGCCATGTTTCAAACAACGCAACATTTTATCCCACCATTGCTTCGCACATGTGTCTCCCGATACTCAACCATTCGTCTCATCCAATCTTTCGGACCGATCACTGCACTTTCCACATATTTTGCTGACCAGGGCCCCAACTACATCAGGATATATACCGTATATACCTAGTGTTAATTTCTTAGACAACTTCGCTTGTTACTGTGCTACTGGGGCGCAGCTTTGTTGATTTCGTTAGGATTAGGAGATCCGAATCTGGGTACAAACAAACTATGAACATCCTTCTAAGTCCGCAATAAGAAAAAAGGATAATAGATAATGCGCAACCTATCACTACACGCTCACACCTCTACGCGGATTTTCTGGGCTTGCAAACCATCGCCCCTTGAGGAGCATATAGACCAGTGATATAGAAATTACCCGTGAGCGAGTCCTTGAGACCAGTGCAGCCAGTTGAGAAACCCGTGCCATTACTCTGGAAGACCGTCTCGACGGCATATTCCTTAGGCAATGCTGAAAGTGGAACTTTTTCGTTGGCAGAGAAGGGAGCTTGAGTGTCGTATGTCATGGCCACGTTGGACTTTTCGCCATCTTCGGTAGCACTAGGCTGGCGTGTTATGGAGACGACCCAGCTTTGGCCCACCGCCCCAGCCTTCTTGGCGGCAACATCCACTACAGAGGGGAAGTGAGGGTGTCCCGCTACTACTAGCTCAGCGGTCTCATCTTTGTGTGATTCTGGCGCGTAGTACCGGATATTGTCAGGGCAAAAAGGCACGGGTACGGCGGTCTTGTAGGTGAGTGCGTTTGTGGCGGGGTCACGGGTGTAGAACAAGACCTTGTTGAGAGTCGTGGATGCGATAGCGACTTCACCACCACCAGGCGAGAGCGCGACACCGTTGGAGAAGGGGATAAAGGGTGCTACAATACTGTGTCTCGCGATAGTGGGTTGGGAGGGCGGGGAGGAGGGTGGATTGAGCGTGACGTGCGCGACGAAGCTGAGTGGGAGACCCAAGAGCGTTTCGGTGATGGGGACAATGTGACCAACGATGGGGAGGCGTCGCGTGAAAAGGTGATCGTTAGAGACGTAAAATGAGTCGGGGGAGGTGAGAGCCAGGGCGTTGGGGGAAATGAACATGGGATGAGAAATGGTACGGATGTGGGTTGCGACGGTTGGTTCAGTGGGATCCAGCAGAAATTGTTCGATAACGGTGCGAGTACGTGCATGGTTCACAGCGTAGAGATAGGAGCTGTTTCTGTTGTATGAGGGCCAGATTTCGAGACCGAGCGGGTGGAAGTCGTGACCCTGGGGGTAGTTTTTTAGTTCAAGGCGTTGAAGTTTGAGGTTTGCCGAGCCCGATAATGGGGCTTTGGTGCTTTCCTCGAAGGATTTCTTGCTTGCGGTGCCTCTGAACTTGTCAAGTAGACTCGCTGCCTTTTCCTTGGCACTTGCTCCGGCAGCACCGCCAGAGTGAGGTGTTATGTACTCGGTGTAGAGCCAAAGGGTGGCACGAGGATCGGGATCCCGCAGTGGACCCATGACGGTATTCCAGTTATGGCGATTTGGGTCGCATCCAAGAACAAGGCGGCGGCCTGTGAGTTTGCCAGAAGCGTCATGGAAGTCCCAGAATGCGGCGTCTTCGCAGGAGGCAATTTCTGGCGTAGCTTGAGAGCCTATGTCCTTGCAGTCTGTGTCAAAGTTACCACCTGCGATGTATCCCTTTGGCAGAGGCGACTTGTTGAGGATCGAATTCCGATAGACGTCTATGCTTCGGTAATATACCAGACCCTGTGAGAGGTTGGGGTGTCATCAGTGATGCCGCGGGCGGGGTAGTTTCATACTGACTATAGCGAGTGCGAGTAATCCAAATGCCCGCGTCGTTGCGGTCATGTTTGTCTCGCGGTTTGTTGAGATCGGAGTGGCTGGGGTAACCTACCGCACGTTGAAAGGGGCGCTAGGTAGGTGCATGAGTCCACGCCGCAAAACAGGCGCAGGTCGATGGAAACACGTACTAAGACTGCCCGCTGGATTGGTGACAAATGAGATCTTGTCGACGTTGCGACTCGAGGAAAAGTGGGGACCCGCAACTCTTAACACATGGGAAAATCGGACAATACTCCCACGAAACTCTCTTCGGCGAAATTTAGGGGTGCAACGGGTGTTTTGGGCGCTGAGTGCTAACGATCTATGACATGACACTTACAACCAATGCTCTGCACTACCACGACATTCTTTCAACCATCACATTACCATCCCCACCTCCTCCACGCTAATGCCTGTCGTCGCGTTCACAGCTGGTTCGTTCGGTGATATCTTGCAGGTCGCAGGTCTGGCTATCAAGCTTGCCAAGGGACTCTACAATCAGGTGGACCAACATCAGATCATCGAAGATCTCAATGGACTCGCGCACGTCCTGTTAACAGCAGAACAAGTCGCTTCAAAGCAGCAGCAGAACTAGCAGCAGACCAAGCCCTACTCTCACCATCTCTGGATTCACTTCGGGTCGAGGTTCGGAAATGCCGTGGGATGCTTAAGACGTTCATAGCAGACCTTGAAAAGCAACAGAAGCCCTTCAATATGAAGGACGTACGAGGGACATGGGGCAAAGTGCAGTGGATTTGGAACGAGAGTAACCTTCTGGCAGAAGTCCAGAGGAAGGTAGAGAATCATACCAGGAACATTCAGATGTTCCTGTCCAGCATGAATATGTACGTCAAAATCGTCACTCTGCATGATTGGGGATCTAGTGCAACCTCGGTTTTCTAGGCTTGGAATAACCATCGTAAGCAAGTCCCTCTTAGGGTTGGTCTTGCCCCCGCCACAACCCTGTTCCGCCCTCTCAACTTTGGTGAATGGATCAGTACCTACCTCAAACCCTCCACCTTCTATAACCACGTCGCAAGATCCTTCGGCGGACTTGGGGGATTCGCCATTAGATTCAGGCCAAACCTCAAGTCTGTCCGGCCCATACAGTTCCTTAGCGCCCTCGAACGCATCACCTCCGACACCAGGCTTAGTTCAATCTGAACCTGTCGAACAGATGTACTATGCCATACCAAGAACCCTTCTCGGTCGAGACTGTATCCAAGATATGGAGGAATTGCGGGATCGCCTATTTGCAGGTCAGGCTCGAGTTGAATCTATCGAGCCTTGGTCCATGACCGATTTTCTTCCAGGACATATGAACGATGAGGACTTGAAACGGCTGGAATCCCCTGTCGACACCATCTTTGAGCTCTTGTACAGCTCTTCAACTTTTAAGCCAAAGGACCTAGAGCGGTTCTGCTTACGCCTCCTTTATTACCTTGGGTTGGGTGCAACCAAACTTGCAACCAAAGTTGACGTGTTTTGGATACGTTATGGAAAATACGCCATCCTCCTCCAAGAACAGCTTGGGGGTCCCAGCCCCGGCGAGGACATCCAAACTCTTTTGCGGCAAACGATACTGGATTTGTTCTCAGTGAGAGAAATGTATGACGTGGAGCATTGGGGCTTGGGTACGGGTGGCGGAAATGCATTTTTGGTTCAGCTAGCAGCCTCTGTGTTGCTATTGGTTTCATGCGGCAGTTCGACTTGCGCGATCCTGCATTCAAATTTTCAGTCCCATTTCGATGATGAAACAGGTTGTTGGCACCTTGGTTGTCGTAATATAGGGGATTGAACCTCTCATCACCCTTCAAGAGAGTTCTGCAAATGAGATGGGATTACTTGAGCCAAAGGCTTAAGGACGCGAAGACGAGGCTGGATCCGTCTTGCTCAAAGGGTCGATTCGAAGAGATATCAGGATAGTTTAGATATTCTTATATTAGTGAGTTCTTCCGAGGATCTCTAGCGGATCAGTTGCCTGTGTCAATAAGACTGTCTGGGGGAATGTACTGTCCTGGGGTGCAGTGCACCAATATTAGAAATGAGAAGAACCGCCCATAAAACATAAAACTCGTGTCAACACGTCCTTCACACATCCCCTCCTTCGCTCCACAATCATGTCCGCTGCAACGGCGCGGCTCCTTTTCGTCGTCGTCCTCGTCATCAACGTTCTGTTGTGGTCGAGCAGCCGCTATGGCCATCCAGCGGTCTACAAGTCACTCCATACTGGGGAAGGCAGTCTCGTGAGACGAATATCATACGACCTAGCACACGCAGGTGAACCACATATGTTCGACAATGACGAGGTATGCCATCTATGTATCACAGTGGTGCAACTATGACCTTCCAGCGACATAGTGTCGTCCCATATCACTACCCACGGCGCTGCAATGCCCACACGTAGAGGAGAATTGCCCCTCCGCATCAACATTCCTTTCAATAGACTACCTACGTTACTATTTCTGTGCAAAATCAGCTCTTCGACCACTCGTATTTGCAGCTCTGGTGATATGGTTAACCTTCCTCTTCTCGACACTCGGAATCAGCGCCTCGGATTTCTTCACCCCAAACCTTGCCTCCATAGCTCAGCTTCTTGGGCTTGACGAGAACGTCGCGGGCGTAACATTCCTGGCCTTTGGTAATGGCTCACCGGATTTGTTTTCAACATTCTCTGCTATGCGTGCTGGATCTGGAAGTCTTGCTATTGGAGAGCTACTTGGAGCAGCATCTTTCATCGTGTCGTGCGTCGTGGGCTCCATGTGCATCATCAAACCTTTCAGAGTACATCGGGCGCCCTTTCTACGAGACGTTGGGTTCTCCACTATCGCAGTGGCGTTGGTTCTGGTAATTCTATATGACGGCGAGATACTGATGCTGGAGGCGGGGTTGCTGGTAGGATTGTACGTACTGTATGCGACCATCGTCGTTGTAGGAAGCTGGTGGGAGAACAGGCAGGAGAGAATGAGGGAACGTGAAAATCTCGTCCGCAACGAGTACAGAGACGATACACAAGCGTTTCCGCCGTACAGAGATGATCGTGAGCTGATTTTCTATTAGCTGAAGTTGTGGACTGATCCCTTGAAGCTTCATCTTCAGCGCCCCCAGAGAACGACCTGTTAACTGTTGCCGCTCCAACCCCTTCGAGAGCCCGAGCCATTTCCACGCCTGCACCTCCACGGCTACAAACCTCTCTCCCGCCCCGGCCCCATTCACGGACACCATCTCCTGGCCCGAGGTTATCACAGCTCCCTTCGTTTTCCCTTGTTGGCGCACTCGAATTTCGTGATGTCGTTACAGCCTTGCAACGTGAAGCTACGGGGTCGTCACTCAATATGTTTGAAAGTCCTGTTACTCCATATGCTGGCGGTCACTATCACACCCGCCCACGTTCAATCTCACGCTCGCATTCCCTGCATGGGTTGAGTCCGCGCTCTAGTTGGCGTGCAGATGAGGAGAGCAGGGATTTGAATCGGAGTCTCCACCTCGATCATCGATCTCGACCTTCGATTCATGTAGCGCCTAGAGTGCCTGAAGAACCGGATGAGCCACAGGAACCTTCAGGCGAAGACCACTTTACTTCGCATGGTATGGAGGACACAAGCCGTGGACCAGTCCCTTCAATATACCGCACTCCCGCTTCACCATCACTCACCGGGAGCGAGGAACAATTGTATGTACCACAGACGAAACGGCAACGCGCATGGCGGACCATCGGGCAGGTTGCGCACACACTCTTACCTACCCTCCATCGCTTCCGTGACCAGAGCTTGTCCGGCAAGATCGCGTCGATCTTTGCTGCCCCCGCTGTCATGCTCTTGACACTGACACTGCCTGTGGTCGTGACCCAGTATGAAAGCTCAAGACATCCAGTAGAGAAACTACAATCAGCAAGTGAAGGGCGATTGGTTGATTTTGAGGAGGAAGGCGTGGAGAGGGTCCTGGTTGCAGAGGAAGAAGTGGAGGAGAATGTGCATGAGTTAGCATTTAATAAATGGCTGATGGCTGTGCAGTGTCTCTTCGGTCCATTGTTTTGTGCTGGAGTGTTGTTCGGTGAGTTGTTTTCCCCTTTGCCATGACCACTTGAATATGGGATCTGATAGGGATTGTGTAGAAGGAACCAAGTATGAAGCTTGGATACTGATCGCTACTGCAATTTCCGGGTTTGCAATTGGCACGCTAGTGCTGATCTTTGCGAACAACGGTACTAATCTGACAGCAAGGATGGCGAGGTGCTCAATGGGATTCTTTGTGGCCATCGTTTGGATTATGGCTATTGCGGATGAGGTTGTCAACGTCCTCCAAGTGCGTTTGTCATTCTGATTGCAAACAGATCGGTTCCCAATATCTCTCTACCTTTTGCCAGACATTTGGCCATATCTTTGGGCTCTCGGAAGCCATCATCGGTTTGACAATTTTTGCCGTGGGCAACTCGCTGGCAGATCTGGTAGCGAACATGAGTGTCGCTGTAAGTCTCCTACTCTACCTCCCCTCTACTTCTCTCCCCTTAGCCTTCTCTCCCCTCGCCATAGGTCTTTGCTCCGATTATGGGCTTTTCTGCATGCTTCGGTGGGCCAATGCTCAACATCCTACTCGGCATCGGACTTTCAGGTTCATATATTGTCCATACGACCCAAAAGCCCTATTACATCAACCTCTCACCGACGCTTCTCGTCAGCGCTATTGGTCTCTTGATACTCCTCGCTGCAACATTGATTGTTGTACCAATGAACGATTATTACCTGACAAGGCGCTGGGGAGTACTTTTGATCGCATCATATCTTGCGGTCATGACTATCAACGTCGTCGTGGAAGTGAAGCATTTAGGGGAGTAGATGGTGCGCTGAAAATGTCTTTGCTTTGTTCTGCTTTTATTTCTTGTTTTCTCTCGCTTCCGGTTGATGCATGCATTGGACTGCACCTTTCGATCCTCCTGCTATTTACTGAATCTTGACATGATGTTCTGGAATACCTGTGGCAAATAGTACAAATACAATTACACTACACCACCTAGCCCTTATATGTATAATATGTTGAACTACAAACTCCATTACCCCAGGCATTCCAGCTATTCAGAGTCAGCATAGATTGTAAAGTTCGATTCAACCAGCAAGTGAAAACAACGAGTATAGTGTAATTCCTCAGGCCATCGGCCACTCCTCGAATGCGCCCTGGCTGAACCTGAAGAAGCTGATATTCCCGCTGTCGACCACAGCGATGACGACCATTTTTTTGCCTTGTTTGAGTGCTGCGAATGGATTGGGCCGACGTGGGGGTTCTTGAGGTGGTGGAAGTGGCGGCGGGGTGAAGAGTGAGGGAAATATATATTGGAGGGAGGTACTCTTTGGCGTTACGGTGGGTTGTTGGAGTATTGGCGCAGACACGGGGATAGTGGAAGACTTGCCTCCGTATGCTTGACGTTTTGGACGTGGGAGAGGTGGTGGGAGTTCGGGGAGGAGATCGAAGAGGGCAGCGAGTTCGTAGAAGGTTGGCATTGGTGTTGTGCGGGCGCTGGATATGTTGTTTTGAACATACGAAGGAGAAGCGGTTAGATGGAGTAAAGTTCGTACATACTTGATGACCACAACTTGGAAATCGGGATGGGGAGGGGAAGTCTTTTTGAAAGGTGTGGACGGTTTGTAAACGTTGTAGAAGATCTTATAGGGCGCTGCGGGTGACTGAACGACACGTGGTTGCCCATATGGGAGGAAGTCGCGCCTGGATGGGAGGAATCGGAGAGAGCGGTACACGGATGCTGGTGATCGACGGTGATTAGAATGAAAGTTTGGGGTGAGAGGAAAACAAACCATAGTCGCGGTGTTTCCATCTACTTATCCGGAGAGGTTTCCACCAGCTGAAGCCAGTAAAAAAGAAGCGGAAGATTTTACGGGCGATGGAAAAAAAGGCAGCAAATATTCGATGAAATATTGAATGAGTGGGTGTCAGTCTAGAGAGCTCGAAGGGAGGGGCGGACGGATATAAATTATTAGGTGGGTCCGTACGGGTTACTGCGTACCCAAGCCGTCTAAGATACGCGTACACCTTCCCGGAAAGTCAGTCAAAATACGAGAAGCGCGATTGCCCAAACCCACCTGAAACTTTTCTGGAGTCAGACCCTCTTTACCTATCATCTCGGCGTATGCTTGCTGAACACTCATTGGGATACCAGTGACCCCCTCAAACCCTTGTAAACTGGAGGTGTCGAGATCACACTCTTTCCAGCAGAAAAGTGCTCCTCGTTCGATGAGGTAAATCGCCTCCTCTGGGAGCAACTCCAGTCTTTTGTGAACCTTTGTTATCCCATGCCCATCAAAGGTTTGTCGGGGTGCAGAGTGTCCCATGGTTGAAAAATGGATTCCGCGAGCGACGTTGACGTGAGCTCGTCCAATAGATGGATGCCAGATTCCATAACTTATCCCCTTGCTAAGTTTCACCGAGAGAATTAGCTTACACCAATGGGGAAGTGTAGCGAAAGCTTGCCTGGATATTGTGCGTGTGGTTCGTAGAGTCTCGAACATGGCTGACCTTGCTCTGTCGAGGATATGCATTTGTAGGCCAGTTCCCCCATTTTCTCGGGGTTCGAATTCCTTTTCTCCACGTTTCGGAATTACTGGACGGGCTGGGCCCGGACTGTGAGACTAGATGAGGGCAATGAAGATTAAAAGCACTGAGACAGTCACATTAATTTTGTCCAATCGAGGCCACCATCCTCATCCCCCGAAGACTCTTCGTCTCCATCTTGTACAAGATCCGTATGTTTCTTTGCAAGGGAGTCTGGCAGTTCAAGTGAGTCGTCCATGGCAAAATCAATAAATATCTGAACCGACTCGAGACGCTGACAAACAAACAAGACTAAATACAAGAAACCCAGTGAATGTTGTCTTTCGCGTCCTCGGCCTAAGTACGCAGCTATGCCTAGGTTGGCAGTGGATGGTGGTGATTTCACACCTACGGGATGATGGTTATAGGGAACACATTCGGGAATAGCAAAGGAGCAGTCTCGTTCGTTGTTCGAATATAACTTAGTCACATGTTTTGAACAATCGCATGAGCTGAACATAGTTTCATGAGCGTTTGCCATTTGTGACTTGATCTCGCTACAGTAACAACTTTCTTTGCAACTTGGTCACAATGGTCTACCTACGACTGAATGAGACTGAAACAAATCCCAACCCTCTTATCAACTTCATTACTGCACTCCCAATGCCGGATACCCGAGACCAGGAAGAAGCGAGGCAGTTGCTACGCGCACTGGCTGCACAGGTGAAACCAGTTATGAAGGACCATGGGTTCGAGGTGAACACCCTTGAAGAAGTACGCAGTGAATGTAGCAGCTACTGAAGCAAGACTCATGGGTGTCTCCGCAGTATGAGTATAATGCGGTATTTGCGGGAAGGAATTGGAACAACGGGGAGACCATCGGTTTGCCTCACGCCCTTCCCCTTTTCTACAAATTCCTAATCATATACGCGTAGAACTTGTTTTACGCCGCGCGGATGGGTCATACTGTCCGACTTCATGGCTAATGAGCACGCTCTGTCATGAGGTTCGCTTGCCACTCAGCAATATTCTCCGTCGATACTATTGACTCGCCGTGCTTATGAATCTCGCACACAGCTTGCTCATATCAAGGTTTTCCAAATATATCAACGTCCAACACAACTGGATTAATGAAACTTGGTAGCATATGAACCACGGCCCTGCATTCCAAGCACTCTGGGCGCGACTGCGGCGAGAGGTCCGCCAGCTACAGGATAGAGGATACTACGGAGATGGTTCGTCTTCTTCGACCGAACAGAACTCAAGTCTATCTCATTTTTATAGGCTATTGGTCATCAGGCACCCGGCTCGCAGACTCGGCTCGAGTGCCTGGAGATGGGATTGAAACAGGAGACTTCCCTGAATACATGGTGTGGACATGGTTTCGCCCCGCTGCGCCTGCTAACCTCAAGTTTTAGTGTGGTGGGGCTCAAAGCCGGGCAAGACCGAGCTCCCTCCGTCGACGCAGACAAACTACCCAAAGACGGCGAGAATTTGCCCCTTCACTTCACACAGGCAGACAAACCGCCAAACGGCGGAAAGCTGGTGGTCGGGTGACCTCGAAATTTGCGTTCGCCGGAGAAGGGCGATCACTGGCTGACAACGTTGGGAGCTCGAAGGGGAAAAGAGCGCGAAGGTATTTTTTTGGTACTTTTTCCTCCTCCTGAGTCAATACTGATTTTTGGCCAGCAATCGCGCGAGAGAAGAACGTGCGCTTGCTGCTGAACGACGTGCACAGGTATGTCCTGTTCAAAGCAAAGGTCGGCATCAAAAAATCGCTACATAGCATCAAAGGACACTCAGTACGATGACAGAAACCCCACTGTATGACAAACAAGTGCTAGATGAGAGCTCTGGATCCGATGGTGAAGTGGAGTTTGTCAAGGAAACCGATACCGAACGACGACAAGCACTGCTCAATTCCGAAAATATTACTGGCAAAGACGACACACAAGGCTTTGGAAAAGGCCTATTTTGGAGAGACTTTGAAAGCGAATTCAGATTCAGCTCAACCTCAAAGAGGAAGGAGAGTCTACCGATAGAAGAGCCGCGCGCAGGGCCCTCCAAACCCTGGCACTCTAGCAGCACGGATATCATCGAATTGACTGGACTGCCCTGACGAGGGTGACGACGATCAATGCGATATTCCGATGGCGTCTGGTTCTACTTTCACTACGCTTACCGAACAGAAATGGAAGCAGAATGCGGGTATTCATCCACCACCCAACCAAAAGCGTAATATAACATGTGTCTGCAGCGAGAGCTTTTAGGCTGAACATGTTATGTTTCAGGCAATCGCTCAAACAAGACGGGCAAGATGACTTTCGGGAAACTGGTACAAAGTGAAATTGAGTTTCGCAAGAAAGAGGCTCTAGGACTGAGCCCTTCCAGTGAAGCTCGAACTCTTGGAGGTCCCTCAAAGGTCAACGCAACGTGGAGGCTTCATCAGAAAGATGCGGACCCTGTCGTACAGCGCCCACCTAGAACCACCCCCGCACCGACCTCTTCTTCCGGTAGCCACTGGAATTGCCCCGTGTGCACCCTGTGAGCATTATCTATCGTGTCCTTTCCCGTCCACGAACTTAAGCAAGGACAGTGAAAATCAGTCAGATCACTTGGCCTGCTCGGCTTGTGCTACCCCTCGAGGGGAACGCATATATCGAATCGAATAAGTTGTAGAGACGTCGAAATATACATTGGGTAACCCTAGTGGCCACTTGTCTACTGTGACGCTAAGTTAGATCTTTCCATATTTGCCTTACTTCCAGCATCTATACAATACATTGTACAATCAGTTTGCGAGATTCTATGACAACTGATGCAACGTACAGAATTTCATATTGCTGGACGACATGCTCCTGACCACCCAAGGCAATATTGGCACCTCCCCTATGTAAAATCAGTGAAAATAATGAATAAATGGCGAAAGTACGCACAAGTGCTCGCCAGCCTTTCCAGGTACCCTGATACCGTTTATGCTAGCAAGAGCGTGATACAATTTGGCGCCGTTCTCTTCATATCCGCCTTCAATCGGCCGCCGACCAGGAGGAACCTGACCATAAGACGCGTAAACCCATTCCATTTGTTCAGAGACAAATGGAAGAAGATCGTATCGACCATGATGTCCGTATTCTGCGCCGCCGTAGGCAACAGAGGCCGGTGGTTGAAGATGAGGTCCGATCTTGCATGGGTGTACAGACGTCTCAAAGAGCGCGGACCCAATGAAAACGGGTGTGACGCCATCGGACTCATACGCAACTGGGGGACCGGTCTGATCGGGGCCAGGGAAACTAGAATCAGTGCGGAGGGGCACACGGTAGCCTGAGGGAGGAGGTGCATTGGCTGCTGGTGTCGATGGCATGCCGGGGAATTGGGGCTGCTTGATATCTACACCTGACTGTGGGAAGTCTGGAGATGTGGCGTAAGGGGGTGGAGAGGCGTGGACGGCTTGGCCCGCGGGAATGGGGGCGGAAGTTTGGAAGTGGGCGGGAGCTGGCGCCACCGTCGATGACGTTGTAGATGATAAGTACTGCTCAGCGGCACCCCCGCCCACCGGTCCATAGCCTGGTCCACTGAATGTTGATGACCCTGGGTGCCCATGCGCGGACTCGTGCGCTTTAACCTGGTCTTTCTTGTCCTTCTTCTCTTTCTTGTCTTTTTTACCTTTTTTCTCCTTCTTCTCCTTTTTATCTTTCTCCTTATGCTTGTCCTTTCCCCCCTCCTTGAATTTCTTGCCGAGGCCACGAACTCCGCCAGAGCGGCCCTCACTACCAGAGTCGGATTCTGAATCAGACGACATGTGCGATGAGGAGACGATGGCGTAGGGGTTGAGAGATGGTGGTAGTTATGTGATTATTTATATATGTCCTTCCAACCTTGCACCGCCTCCACCTTCACTGCAAGAGATCACCAGCTACCTTTTTAGAACCCAGCACATGATCCTGCTACTCGCTTGTCCTTTGCAAAACTAATTAATCACCTTCGCGGCGCAGCCGGCATAGTCACTGTCCTCAAATCCCCATTCTTCAGCGTTGAGAGATGGGGGCCCCTGTGAAAGGATGTCGGCGAACCGCCCACTCAGAGGCTGCGCATGTACACCAGTTCGGGGAGGCAATGTTGCATTGCCGCCATCACTGTCCTGAAGGGAGAGCACCTGCAGGGAATTGAATAGCTGGGAATCGCTTTACGGTCTTCGTGAGCAAAAGCTCCAACTTTTTTGAGAGACAAGGACGTACTGAAGTTCTTGTTTCCGTTGGTGGCTCCAGGCCTTACACACTTCTTTGAACTGAGTGAGAATACCAGTAAGGTCGTTGTAAAACTGTATGCGCCGATTAATGACCAAATACTGTGAGAACCTGAGTAGAGGCTACCTTAAAGCCCTCTTGCAGATTGCGGGTTATCTCTCGATATTTGAAAATATGCGAGATCAAGGGATTGAAGAGCATGTTCACGGTCCTTGATCGAAGGGTCTTCTCTCCTCGACCGTAAGAACTGTTCATTGATAACCTGATCCCAGCAACGATGTATTAATTGGTCTGATTGACAAGCACCGAAGAAAGCATGCACCTTGATGTCAGCAAGCAACGTTTCCTGCTTCTGTCTGATTTCTCCCATTTCCCGCAGGAACCTATCGTATTTGGTCTGCTCTTCATCAAGAATATCCTCAAACATCTCTGGCTTCAGTTCTGCAAGACGCTCGAAGCCTGATGCGACCTTCAAGATCCGAGGTTGGACATCATCAGCTTCTTCCAAAGCACGGGCCTGATGAACAATTTGAGATCTATCCTGGTGAAGGATATCGAGCTCTTCCAATTTGACCCGGAGGGAGCGCGCGTGATTCTTCGTGTTGATGGCCTGAGCGGTGTGGGAGGAAGATGTGATGGTGCAGGAGGGTACAGATGCCTCTAAATCGGCCTGAACGATATCAGATGAAATCTCAGTAGGGGAGGCAAAAATTAGATGACCTCGTCCCACATCAACTGGGCAATGCTATCTTCCCACTCATCCCATTTTTGACGAATAGTTTCAGTTACTAGCTGCTGCCTGAGCCAGAATGCTGCGGTATCGCCGTTCCTTTCCAATTAACTCCACATTGGCCTCATGCGACGGAAGGCGGTTTAGCGGAATTTCCTTCCGCGCAGCCTCGTCCTCTGATGCTTCGCTGTCGAGGATATCCATCGCCTGTTTCGTGTGTGACGCGCCAAGCCACGGTTGGATAGATTAACGCCGATGGTAAATTTATCTCACCTCGTCAAGTACGGCTTGATTATGCTGACCCAAGCGTTGCACGTCCTCAATAGACGCTGCAATCCTTGCCGGTCCGTCCTCAAGGCGTACCTCTTCCGCCTTGCGCAGTAGACTTGGGGGAAGACCAATGGGACGTTCCAGTGCCTCGAGTGCGGCGGGTAGGTTCATGTTCCTGAGTTCCCTGATCCAAGAGAATTACTCCGAACCTTGGAAAACCAAGAAAGGGATGCAAACTTACTCTTCGGCATGATACTGGAGTTCCTGAGCGACATCGACGATCTGTTCTTTGACAAGTGTTTGTTTGCGATCATTGTAGATGTCTCGGAGTAAGATGAGATTTTGGACGAGATAATAGGGTATAAAACAACACACTAATTGCCTCTCGTGCCCCCCATCCAATTAGACCCTCGAACAAAGGCTGCATACTCCCCAGGACAGTTTTTGGTTCCAGTAGGCCAGGCGGGACTATTGAAGAGGCGAGGTGAGTCTGCTGTATCGGTGGAAGACCAGCTGGTGTAGGTATATCATGATGATATATGAGATCATTGTCACGCTCTGCGTGGGCGAGGCTTTTCTGCACTTTGTCTAAAAGGGACTTGACCACGCTTGTCAAGGATGAACATCATTCAATGAATTGTATGTGAATACCTGTATATCCTCAAGGACGGATGTCGCTATTTTTCCACGGCGGGCAATATCATAGGCTTTCTTAGTTTCATCCCGGGCCCTGGTCAACCGAGCAATTCCCAACCCGTATCTGGAGGAAGACGGCTTTAGAACAAGCAAGAGGGAAGCGAAATTCCTTTCGGACCTACTGTTTTCAACTTCTTCGATGCTCATTCTATATTCTGCGACTGCATTGAAATGATGGGCTTTCGCATCGATATGCGGCAACCAGCCCTGTGGGCCAGAGAGAAAATTAGGGTATATGGGGAACCTTGTGCGACAAAAACAGATGAAATGACCCACGGAAGGTAGGAGGTGTTTGACAGGTGGGTTTGCATCACAAAGTGTTTGCGTTGATATCATGTACAATGACGAGACCTGCCAAATGAACACACTGTTGGAAAAAAATAAGAAAACGGGTAATTTTTTCATTGGTTTACTCTAGCAGCTATCTTGGCAATCAGGGAATTCTTATATTGGTCTAAAAAAATGCGGCGTTAGATCGTTCGTTCAATCGTGAAGATTTGCTCACTAATTTTAGCCAACTGCCACGAGCATTCCTGAGCCTGCGCAAGCATCAGGCTTTCCATGCTTTTAACAAACGCGGGTGAGAGGTCCAATGGTTTTTCTTCGTCATCAAGCGCGTAAGCGAGTTTGGGTAGTACGGCTATCAGGTATGACAGCGTCCCTGCCGCATGCTTCATGATCGTGAGATGACCCAATGAAATGAAGCTTGGGTTGCTGACCTTGTAGTAGCTGGCAGCACGAGTGATGCCTTCTACACTAGATCGATCCTCTAGAACACCTAATTGTGAGTATAACGAACCGAGATTGAACAACACCGCGGCGCGTTCAAAGACGAGACTTCTCAAGGAAACTGGGACATTCCGAGGGTGGAAGACGGGAGTGTAAGAAATTTCGAGTTGTATCTGTGACAGAGCTTCAAAAACAAGCTATGGCTGTCTCAAGGGCACGCTTACGTCCGAGGGTAATTTCGCCGAAATAGACGTTAACTGAGCGTGATAACTGTGCAGAGGAAAAGAAAACGACTAATTGGTTTGGAGTAATTGCACTGGGAACGCTGATACCCACAGCAACATCGCATGGATGCGATCGACGTGAACGACATCGCCGACAGCGTTTTCCCTCAGTTCTTGCCATGTTTGAATGTCATCCTTGAATTCGTCTGGATGGCCACCGCCATGAAAGGATATAAAGTCTCGGACCGCATTCTTGAGGGGGATCTTGTATGTTTTCTTGAATGGAAATTCAAGGAGATTTGGCATGATAACGCCGTGACCTGAAACAACGCCAGCCAGGGTTTGTCGGTAAGCGGTAAGATCTGTTTGGGACTGAGGTAATTCGATTCACATATTGATCACATTCCCGAATTCCCACGCGCCCCCCAGCCTCAATGTTTCAACATGAACTACCTTTTCGTGATGACTCTATCTCCTTGAAGCAGTGGCAACCACACAGACATATCAACGCTCCTTCCTCGGCGGTGTGTCTTGCCACCTCGGCCGATAATCGTTCTCTGTTACCACTTGGCGAGCAGTGGTGGAAGGCATTGCTAGTATACTCGATTTCCATATGTTTCATATCAGCTCCAACCCACATAGCAGCATCTGACAACGGGCACGGCTCAATCTATCGGCTCAGGAAGTTGAGCCATTCCACTATGGTCAGGCTCCCTGCGCACACCCCTCCACATAGGAGCACTTCGTGCAAAAATAGACCCGGTACAAGGGGAACTACAGCTTTTGCTAGCGGTTACCAAGATTGGCTCAGGTCCATTGCGCAGTTAATATCCACCCGTTTGATCTCACAAGTCTTGGTCCCGGTGGCATATCCTCTCCATTGCCCGCGAACGTAAAACACCACGGTTACAACATTAATTGAACAGCTTGGTTGACCACCATTGACAGCCCCGAACTTTTTCGGTGCTGTGGAGGAACGAAGCGCCGATCATGATATCCTATCGATGATATATTTGTTCTATCTGCAGCAACGCACGTCTCATAAGGAAGACGCTCAAAAATCGAGGCAAGCAGGCTTTCGAGACCATAGCGGAGCTCCGTTTAGCGTTGTCAAGATAACCAGGTTACTCCGACCTAACATCAATCGAAAGTTGTTCAGAAAATTTTTTCAAGTTGTTATCGGCCTTGGGGTTTGGTATATAAAACCTTGTGTGTTCAAAACACTCCTCCAGCACGTTTTTCCAGCTACCATGAATTCCAACAACCGCCCTCTTGACACTAAAAACCCTCTCGACTCTGCTCGTGCTGAGATCAGTGCTGCCAATCAAATGGTACGCTCTCCTTGGGGACAGAGGACTCTTCAGCAGAACGCCCGTGGGCATTATGCTGGATATAATGGAGCGAACCCAGGCTCCGTCTATACTGCGACTCCCGGCGCAGGCTCCTCGAACCCGGTTAGTCAGTCTCTTGCGCCGAAAAACTCTCCTGCTTATATGTCTTGCAGGCCACCGGCTTCACCTATGTAAGTCCTCTCAAGGAGCCTGCTTTTAATACCTGATCCTGAGCACTTGGTGGTCCCAGGGTCAACGGGTCCTTGTGCACGTTGCCGGGGGAGGATGGGTACCAGGGACCATCGTGGGTGCGTTACACTTCATTGAAAGGGTCAGTGTTTCGCTGGGATGGGCTCTTCAATTATCATACTCAGTTTGATTAGTCCGGCGGTTGGGGGTACACTGTCGGATACTCTGATACTAGAGGACGCAACATCGAGGCGGAATTTCTTCAGGGCCAAATTAGGGCAGAGAGCAGGGACGGACATTATTCTTGAGACGCTGACCTAGCACTTGTACCAATCGTTTTTTTCATTGTTACACTCTGTAATCTGGCCCTCCGTTTCCTCGGGTAGGTATAGATTAGATTACCCGCACGAGCACCGTAGCCCTTGTGACTACTAGACCTATCTGAGATTTTGTGACTATCCGGGCCAGAACTTTGACCCAGAATTTGTCTCTTGCCTCAACGTATCGTGTGACTCCTGTGCTTCGGGGAGCATTCTGAAGACCAGCAGAGCTTCTCTCGCATTTCAATTGGACTTGGATGCTTCTGAGAACACCGAGCAGAAACGGATGAGGAGCCGATAGATTAATTTGTGATGGAGTGGACATTGCAATGGCTCGCGGAACTGGGTGTGTAAACTTGGGGTCGGGAGGGAAAATTAATCAAAAAAAGGTTCAGGTTCCCGATTGCATCTCAAAGTATTTACAACGAAGTGGCTAGCGCAAACGTCGTAACACTACTACAAAGTCTTGCTGTCCGCCCTGTTGCTTTGCTGCGGTCGGATGCTGCTGGCAGCTTGCTGTTGGTCCTTGGAGGACTGGAGTGTAGTGCAAGGTCACGCGATCCGGTAAACAAGGACCACCGTGGACCCACAATTAGATTTTCCAGTCATCATCGAACTACAGTACGATGACAGCTAATTAACCTTGCCAATTAGGTGGGAAGCAACGCTATGTTGTATCTGATATGCGGTGCTATAGCTTAGGTATCTCGGGATCTACGCACACCGCCTCTGGAGTTACATATCGTAATGCCTTGTGCAGCCGCAGGTGTTGATAGTCTACCGAAGATCATAAGAGCAGACTCTCGACGAATGTGTCATTTGTCTCGGGTTCATGATGAGGCCTATCTATCACTTTCATTTAGCGACTATCATCTCTCTCCATCTTTCATCTGCCAGCCTGCTTGTCGACATCTGTTTTAGATTTCCGAGGCCTAGCCAACCCGTTCACAGTCGTTTCGGATCAATCGATGTCCCAATACTCGAGTCCAATGCATAGGCAGATAACAAGAACTAGTGCCGACCTTCGGATGCATGGCGACGGCCTATTCTGAGCGATTCGGGTCATTGTTACTTATCCTCTGTTTCCGCTTTAGTCGGGCTGGTGGTGCCATCTCAAATTTGTGACAGTCCCCAGACAGGCCGTTGGAAAAAAGTCCGTATTACCTGTTGTCATGTATGGCGCAGCTGATGATTGTTGACGGTGCTATTGAAATGGAAAGCGTGGGGCTCATAAGGTGACAAACACATTTGTCATTTGTCAAAGACAAAGCTCTAGCCTCTAGGGCAGACGGCGTGGTTATGTGATCCTCAGCTAGGGTCAGTTCTCATTTCTGTTGACAGTATACTGCTTACGCTTCGTTTGAGGCATCGCCATGTTGAAGCAGTGTGCACGGGTTCCTGTGTGGATATTGGCCGTCGTGGGGATAAGCTGATGGGTAGAAGGAGCAGCCTAGCAACACAATAACGTGGATTGCCCCTCTGTGGCTGTGTTACATCTCCCATTTCGGTGTTCACTATCATCTGAGACTCAACCACGACTCTCTTCATTGATACCCTCCACATCGTCCTCTTTGCATCTTTACCGCCTGCTCGCTGTTGCCGGTCTCCAAGCGCTGGTCCTGCTTAGGCCCTTTCTTGACAGCACCTTTCCACTGCCATCTGCTTCGTTCTCCTTTACCGCCTCAACAAACATCATGTCTTACGAGCCTATGTCCCCCATGTCGGCTCGCCGCGTTACGAACAGGAACACAAACCGCTACAGCGTTACCGCCCTGTTCAGTATGGCCGCAGAGCAAGATGTCGAGGTGGAAGATGACCTAGCCAAAGGTGTGTGCCATCAACAGCCTGTCGCTCTGCTTGGCTCACCACCCCTACAGCGCAAAAGCGGCTACGGGATCTCAAATCCAAGATTTCAGCCCAATCTAAGAAGAATTTTGTACTGGAGCGGGATGTGCGGTATTTGGATTCTCGAATTGCCTTGCTGATCCAAAACAGAATGGCACTAGACGAGGTATGTTACCGGTCCTTCTCTGTGCTTCAGCTGTCTGACAGTGGCAAAAAGCAACGAGAAGTTGAACGAACACTGGAAGACGTGGATCCCACCGAAGGCCACTACCCAGATGATCGGAAATTGCAGCAATACTCCAACCTCTTCTTCCTCCTCCAATCCGAGCCCCGGCACATCGCTGCGCTATGCCGCCTTGTCTCTCTCTCTGAAATCGACACGCTTCTGCAGACAGTCATGTTCACTTTGTATGGTAACCAATACGAGAGCCGGGAGGAGCACCTTCTCCTCACTATGTTCCAATCCGTCTTATCGGCTCAGTTCGAAACAGCAACCGAATTTGGATCCCTACTTCGCGCAAACACTCCTGTTTCGCGAATGATGACCACTTATACCCGCCGTGGTCCTGGCCAGAGCTACCTCAAGAGTGTTCTGGCAGAGAGGATCAACAGCCTTATTGAACACAAGGATCTGAATCTTGAAATTAACCCGGTAAAGGTATGTCGACCGCATAGAACCTTGTATCCCTTGTTTCTCAGACGACACACAGGTCTACGAGCAAATGATAAACCAAATCGAAGAGGAGACAGGATCATTGCCACCTAATCTGCCCAGAGGAGTCCCGCCGGAGGTTGCAGCCGAAAACGTTGATGTTCAGACTATCATCGCCCCCCGCTTGACGATGCTTATGGAAATCGCCAATAGCTTCTTGGTAACTATTATCGAGAGCATGGAGAGCGTGCCATATGGCATTCGGTGGATCTGTAAACAAATTAGAAGTTTGACTCGGGTGAGTCATAATCATCTTATATTGCTGCTGTTTTAGCTCACATTCCGCCAGCGCAAATATCCAGAGGCTACAGAGTTTGCCATATGCTCACTTATTGGTGGTTTCTTCTTCCTCCGTTTCATCAACCCGGCCGTCGTTACACCTCAAGCCTACATGCTAGTGGATGGAGTGCCGGCCAAGCACCCTCGAAGGACACTGACTCTGGTGAGTGATGCCACCACCACTTTTCTGGGATCGGACTTATTTAGCTTGATCCAGATCGCCAAAATGCTCCAGAACCTCGCTAACAAGCCCTCTTACTCAAAAGAGGCATATATGATGACCCTCAATCCATTTGTTGAGAATAACAAAGCGCGGATTAACCAGTTCCTCAACAACCTTTGTGAAGTCGGCGACTTCTATGATACACTCGAAGTAAGCTGAATTGCTTTCATCTTCAGTAACCGCTGAAATCTCTTTCAGATGGATCAGTACATGGCCCTTTCGAAAAAGGATTTGATGATCAATATCACGTTGAACGAATTGTACAACACTCATTCACTAATTTTGCAACACATTGAAACCCTCGTAGGGATTCTTTTCTTGGGGCCTGTTTGAGCTATCTGACAGATTCCTGCAGTCCCCCAACGAAAAGCAACATCTCCGTATTCTTACTGATGAACTCGGACCCGCACCTCCCCAGGTTCCTCGAAAGGAGAATCGAACAATCGAGCTACCACTATATAGTCGCTGGGAGACACCCATACAAGACATCCAAAGCGCTCTTATGGACTCGGTGTCCTCGAGTGATATGCTATACATGGAAACCAAGTCTATTTTTGTTCAGTTAATTCGGTCCTTGCCAAACGCCGGGCTGAAGCCTCCGTATGACCTCGCTGCCATCGCAGAGCGGGCGGCGACAACCAAAGATGCGGTCCTTGTGCGCAAGGGCATCAAGGTCAAGGAGATGCTACGAGAACTCGAGGAGTTGAAAGTAGTCGACAAGGCCGACGGATACAAACTTATGCAGGAAGAAGTTACTCAAGAGCTCGTTCATCTCGGTAACCTGCGCGAGAAGGTCCTCGCAGAGACTAAATCCCTGGACTCAGTTTACAAGACGATATGTGATCACAATAACTATATGCGCTCGCAGCTAGAACAGTACAAGGCTTATCTTCAAAATGTCCGTCTTACCGCTACCAAGGACAAAGGCAGCACGACTGGAGTCGGCGTCGTCACTGTCGGTGGAAAGGAGAAGAAGCCTGCTAAGGCTGTTGTCCTTGGCCCTTATAGATTTACGCACGCTCAGCTGGAGAAGGAAGGTATTATTGTAGAGAGCAACGTTCCGGACAACAGGTGTGTTCTTTGGCAGGTTCCGCCTCTGGTTTTTGACTGTTCCTGCTCCTGTCAGGCGTCCGAATATTTATTTCAATATCACTTCGCCGACGCCTGGAACTTTCATCATCGCACTACATTACAAAGGCCGTGAGAAGGCTATTCTTGAGATGGATCTTAAGATTGATGACTTGTTGGAGAAGGTTCGTGCAACGCTTGATGAAAAATCTAGTCGTTTCTGATGTTCTTGTACAGCAAAAGGACAACAAGCATTTATTGGATCTGGAATATGTACAGCTGAATGTTCCGAAAGTTTTGGGATTGCTGAAGAAGGTATTTGCTAAGCGATGAAGCGCTTTCGTACGCTCTCGTTTTCTTTATCTTGTTCGCCCCTTCAGTTTCATTTCATTTTCTTTTATCGGTTCGTGTTTATGCCCTTCTGTACCGGTACTGTTACTGCCCCCAATACCTCTTCCTGTATGGCGCTACCTATCAACCCCAGCTAACGCTCGAATTTCTCCCCTCTGTTGGGCGTAATATATTACACTTGTTGCCCCTTTGACCATGGATGTATCAGTTTACTGCTTCACTATGTAGGATATAGCCTGGCTCAAAAATTTTTGCTATGGTTACTCCACGGAAACGGGCTGCGGATAATTTCCTTTTACGGAATAATACACTGCCCGACATTCGTCAGATTCTGGTCGGCAAGCGCTGGTCTGCTGGTTTCTATTCTATTCCTCTTACCACTCTCATTTACTCTCGTCTTCTGAAGGAACTAAGGACTCGAGCCCAAGAAGGGTCTAAGGGCCACGCACGGATGCACTTATACGGGCAGAACTGCAACACCCATTTGACGAACGGCAATGTACGCTTTGAGGGCCCTCGCACCGAATCTATGGGTCTTTCGGATCCTTAATGGTTTTATTTTCTTTTTATTGGTGTCGGTGGCGGGGAGAGTGGGTGGTGAAGCTACTGGGGTTGGTACAGGAACAACATTACATCCGAGATTCCTACCACGCGAGGAGCTCGTGAGTTTGCCTATTGTCGCGAGGGACATTGTTGTCGGGAACGCGACCTCGACTGGAGGAACGGCGAGTCCGGGTGCGGGCTGGAATCTGGTATCGCAGGCCAGGGATCGTCAGTGCGTATTCTCCATCTCACCCTCTCGTTCGGATGTCCAGAATCCAAGGCTGATGAAAACGAACTTGAAGGTCATATTATACTGTGATCAAGGTCGGAGACATCAACTTCCGCGTCGTCCTTGACACTGGTTCATCCGACCTCTGGTTGATTTCGTCGGAGTGCAAGACTGTGCAGTGTGATGGTGTGCCAAAGTACCCCCTGAGCTACCAGAGCCCGAGCTTTCAGAGTGTGAACGGGAATATGACGGTGTTTCATGCCAGTTATGCTGATGGGACTGGTAAGCAGTTTCAAATATTCGTGTACTTGGAGTTTTGACTCTTGGTGTTGAATAGTGGCGTCGGGGTTTGTTGCGAAAGAGAAGGTGGAGTTGAGCCAGCTGGTGGCGGCTAATTTGTCGTTTGGTTCGTTCTTACCTTAATCAGAGGTTGCCACCAGTGATACTGAACGGTGTATAGGCCTCGTTTCCAATTCCAATGTCACCCTGAACGACCAAGAAAGCGGCATCCTGGGACTTGGATTCCCCAGACTTTCATCAATCTCAAATGCTGTCAATAACTGTGTGTTCACCTTGCCTATCCACGTTCTTACTCTCTGACGCAAAGCATCAGCCACCCCCTTCTTCGCTAGTCTCGCCCAACATGGACTCTTGAACTATCCACTGTTTGGATTCAATATTGCGCGCAACTCGACCGGATCCTTCTCACTGGGTGCCATTGATGCCTCCATTGTCACTGATCCCCACAACATAAGCTGGAACAATGTTGCTCAGTTTGCACCTTTTAATATCGAGAGTAATGCCTCTAGTTACTTGCATTGGGTGATTTCGCTGTCCTCGTTTGGTATCAATGGTACACAACTTGTGCCCTTTCCTACACAGGTGAATGCAACTGGGAACGTCTCACTGGCTTTGTTCGATATGTGGGTGTGGTAACTGAGATAATTCATTTCGGCGACAAGCTAATGTTGATTTCTAGTGGGACTGTTGGCATTTATGGACCGTATCAGGATGTGAGTTTTTGGCTCGAAACGCCGATATAACACACCAATGAGTCCCCGGAACAGGTGGCTCGCCTCTATGGCTTGATTGATGGCGCTCGACTCGTAGATTCGGATAGTGAGTTATTTTTGGTAACAAATGCGAGACCATAAGCTTATTTCGATCAACAGAAGGACAATGGGCAATACCTTGCGATACGAATGTTACTATTTCCCTGACGTTTGAGTAAGAGTTTCCTTGTCAGGTGGTTTCTCAGCTGAAGACGTTTTGAAGCAGGCACGAATACACCCTGCATCCCTCGGACTATATTATCGGCCCCACCTCTGGCAATCCTAATCTGTGCTTGTCGTGGCCTCGAGCTCTCCCTCCTGACTCTGACGGAATAGATTGGCAAATCGGTGAGTTGCCGGAATCACACTGGATTTTAGCTGTTACAAAACAAGTCCGTAGGGTCCATTTTCCTGCAGACTGTATACACTATCTTTAGGTACGTCACCCCATTATCTCATCCATAGTGAATGTTCACTCTTCCCTAGTTATGGGATCAACACCAAAGAGCCGCCCAAGATTGGCTTATACCCCCTTTCCACACATAGCAGCAACATTACAGCAACTTCGACAACGCTGCAACTGTCTTTGGACATCCCATTTGGCCCTGAACCAACTACCATATCCACCACCCTCCCCAATTTCCTCGTCCCCACCCCCACATTCACCACACCTGCATATATATTTAATACATCTGTCCCGGCATCCATTGGAGGTGTTGTAACCTCTGAACTAGCTACAAGCACCTACCATGCTATCCTCGCACAAGCACAAGCAACAAATGGGTTCAATGCATCAGCAATACCGATGATTTCGCCCCCTCCTGCACTTGTCACGCTCACACTGACGGACCAAGGTGGAACCGTGATGACGACAGTGTCAACGTATTCATTGGCGGCTGTTACACTTGGCGTGCCTCCTGGATACAATACAGGAGTACATATGCGTGATATTGGCTCTGCACTTGGGTTTGTGCTAGCTGTGCATGGTTTGATCGCTATTTTTTGGCTTCTTGGTGTTTGAGTAGAACACTGTATCTTGTTTATTGAACTTTGAACTGGACCTCTTTTCTACAGGCAGCAGCCCTCCTTTGGATACATCACTTTTATATTGCGATCCCACGGAAATTTTCCTTTTCCCCTAGCTATAGTATCGGTTCTTCCAGTATGGCCTACATCTTTGCACGGTTGGCCACACTAGCAGCGTTTAACTCAACTATGACCACCTCAGATGCTGCCCAACAAGCTGCCCCCACACCTGACCAATGATAACCATGCTACCCCAACGTGTAGTTTCTGGAGTCTGGATTTGCCATGGGCACCCAGAATGTTGTTTCAAGCAGAAACAAATGGGTAAAGTTCATGCACTCCTTGTGACTGGTGGTGGACAGGAACTGAACTGCCAGTGTGCTCATGAACAACCGTTATACTTGTGATGAAAAGTGTATTCTGCGTTTGGGCTTGGGCTTGGGATGTATTAGCAGTTGGATCTTTTCAACTCGGCTCCAGAAGTCTATTTCGTGAAATTGCACGGTACAAAGGGTTCTAGGAGGATTTGGGATCACTGGGTTGAGCCTCCTCGGCATCTACAATTGGCTCCTCCTGATCATCTTGTGTTCTCGCCCAGTGAGGTTTGGTTTTTTGGCGCTCTGTTTCGAGCTCCGTCATTTTATCCTTGAGGTGTGTGATCGCGCCGTCAACGATGACCATCTTGCCCTGAGAACGGCTCATAGGGCCCGTAACTACGATTTCACTATTGTCCCGCGCCTTTGACATGGCCTGTCAAGCCACCGTAAGACTCAGCCTAAGGACAAAATCGATGCAGCTAAAGGTAGCACACCTCGTACATCCGCTGGATCATCATCAGTTCCGAGCCAAGCTTGAGCCACTCGATAATCGGTGTCCTCTCTTCGATGTTGAACTCCCTTATCCTCGGATCCTCGACCAGTCCACCCAATTCACCAACACTAGCCGCAGCCAAGGTCGTAGGGGTGCTAGGTAAATTCAAGGCACTCTCCAGGTAAACTCGGAGGGCCAGACCAATTTCTTGATGCGGTGTGAGTGAGAAGCCCGCGATGTCAACAAACTTCTTGGGGTAGCCGAGGTTGATTACGACGGGATTAGTATCATTGGACTGTGTGATCAAAGAGCGTGCAATCCTGATGGTTTCTCGTTCAACGGAATGGTGGTCGGTAAGAGGCTCGCACCAGACGTTGCCCTGCATTTTTTTTAGAGCGAGAGGGGGTGAATAGTGGATTTGGGGCATGAGACTGGAGCTGGAGAAAATCAGAAAAAGGTGACCTACGTCCGTGCCATATGCTTCGATAAAGAATGTATGGTACCGTTTTCCTGCGTCCGTATCATAGTCGTATTGGGCTAGGTAGAGGGGTATGAGGATAGGATAAGCGGCGAACTGGTGGGAGAGGTGAGGGAAGTGGTTAAGAGAGAGGTGACAAACAAACCAGTGAGGGCTTGACTGAAAATGGAGTGAAACGCAGGTCCTGGCTGACTATTGCCTCGGAATATGAGAGTTGGTGGGCGATGTCGATGAGGGAGAATGGCGAGATATTGTAGGGAATACAGGCAATGTCAAGGTCGTGCTGTCTCATTAGGTCTTCCGAGAACAGGGTGGATTTTCTAGCATGAATTACGGCGGGCGCGATAGGCGCTGATGAAAGCACGTTATAGTCCGAGCCTGGACAATGGATAAGTCCTGCAGCTTGAGAAAGGTACGAAGAGTCGCACCAGGGATATAGCTACTCATTCCCAAACAAACTCAGCAAGTGCGGGGTGACATACACTTAATCGTGAATACATACGCGTTGTGTACTTGAGCGTAGGCCTCGCGCTGTTTGGTATATTATGACTGGGAGAATCATACAATGTGTCAAACGCGTACCTCTGCCCCCCTCAGGTTTACCTTGCCTTTGACCTCGACGTCGAGAATCCAACCGGGAAAATAGACGGGAGTGAGGCGTGCTGGCTTGAGGGGTTCAAATCCAAGAAATGGAAATAATCGGGCTCCAAATGATGAGAACAGAGCATCGCCGCGAACAAGGGAGGCAAAGGGTGCAAGATATCTCGTAGCGTCAGACGGTGACAAGAGGAAAGGAAAGGCTGGGAACCAAGTCTTTATTAGCTCCTGGAAATGCCGGCCTGGTTGCTCGCACCTCTCAAATTGCGGAACGGATAGGGAGATGTTAGTTGTGAGGAGTAGTATCTGCGACATGCTGCGGGAGGTGATCGCCAGCGAGGTAAGCGTTTACATAGCATCTCCAGGGATTCTCGGGAATGGTCCTCAACCGCTGTTGTCCATCTACGACATCATCCAACACGTGATTTGATTTTCGCGTTTTGTGATCGGACACGTATAGCCAATAGAGCTTATTAACTCTCCCTCTTTCACCATGTTTCGACACGCCATTCTCGTCATTCTTGCTCTGGCAGCTCTGGTGGCGGCCGTGGATTACTACAAGGTCCTGGAAGGTGCGCATTTGGTATCCTAACTTCGCTTCCATTTAATCATTCGTTTCCGGCTATGGCCAGTTCACAAATCCGCTTCGGAAAAAGATATTCGCCATGCATATAAAAGGTTGAGTAAGAAATTTCATCCGGACAAGAACAAGGATCCTAGTGCGGAAGCCAAATTTGTGGAAATTGCACATGGTAAGTCCGAGCTCATGCATAGCAGCCCACCGTCTGACGTGCGCCAGCGTATGAGGCTCTATCTGATCCTACTGTATGCAATACTAGGTTATACACAGAGCCTACATGCTTATCAGTATTTAGAAACGCCAAATTTATGACCGTTATGGAGAGGTGAAAGACATGGTGGTGCACTCGAATAGCGGCAGACTGACGTTGCTTGTAGGAAGGGCTAAAAGCACATGAAGGTGGCCAACACACCACAAATCCCTTCGATATCTTTAGCAATTTCTTTGGCGGAGGCCGTGCGTCCACTTCCCTCCATCCCCTTTACAAAATGGCCATTCTTATCACCCGCCTCATAGACCGCACAGAGCAAACGCGTAAAGGACCGTCCTCACTCACAGAATTTGAAGTACCTTTAAGCGACATGTACGTTTGTATTTGGTCTCGCTCTCATTCTGTAACCTTCTTAACATGAACGATGGCTTTTAGGTACGGTGGTGCAAGCATCGATGTGAGTTTTGCAAGAAGCCGCACTAAAGGCTCCGACTTACTAGGGCTACCCAGTTCCAACTGCGGAAACGTATTCTTTGTGACCATTGCAGGGGTTCTGGGGCCGCCTCAGATGGTGATATCCACACATGTCCATCATGCAATGGCGCTGGCGTCAGAATCGTGAAGCAACAGGTGAACGAGTCCGTCCGTTGGCCTTGGAGTACCCGTCACTCACCTATTATTCCAAAGATTTTCCCCGGAATGTTCGCCCAGAGTCAAGTGTCATGTACTGATTGCGGGGGACGTGGAAAAATCATCAAGAAAGTGTGCCCCCACTGCGGTGGCAACAAAGTCGTGGAACATAGCCAGGAACTCAACCTAGAAATTACACCTGGAATGCCAGAGGGCCATGAAGTCGCATTTGAGGGCGAAGCTGATGAGAGCCCGGATTGGGAGGCCGGTGACGTCGTGATCCGTGTGAGGAGCAAAAAGGACATGGGCGGTTGGCGTAGAAAAGAAACTAGTTTATACTGGCGAGAAACGATTGGCATTGATGAGGTAAGATTGGCGAGTAGGTATTCTAAAGCCGGCACTGGTTCTGACCATTGCATTCAGGCACTCCTGGGCTTTGAGAGGAACTTGACACATCTAGATGGCCACATTGTCCCCCTGGCCAGGAAGGGCGTCACTCAGCCAGGTAAAATTTCCGTGCGACCCGAGAGCTATATTGGATCGTGCTGATAGGGTACAAACCCGTTGCACAGGCTTCGTACAGGTCATTAAAGGAGAGGGCATGCCCGAGTATGGGAGGTCGGCACATGGGGATTTGTTTATAGAATATAATGTCGTGTTACCCTTGGAGATTTCGTCGCAAACCCGCCGCAGTGAGTGCCATTCTCCTGGTTCTTTACTCGTTGCTTCTTCCCCCCATGCTTCCCTACTCTTGTATCCTACGTTATGATGGTTGAACTCTAACACTGACGTTTTGTCCCCTGAATCACCAGGACTGATGGAGGCCTTTCATGGGACCGATGCCAATCGCGACGAGCTGTAGTCGGCATGCTGTATTTTATCTAATTCCTGGTTATTATATCCCCTTTCTCTTCTAAGTTTCTGACGTTGTGATTGAGTGAACGCTGACCCATCTGGATACCCGCAGAGCCTGACCTCTGGATGCAGCGTCACCTAGTACGTTGATTGGCACCACGATCGACATCGTGTGCTGGCCATTATTAAACTTGTTACGGAGCTCAACCCCGATCCCAGAACAGTGGGATTAGCGGGCTCTCCTTGATTCTCGAGAACTATCCCAGGGAATTAGGTGAACCCATTCAATCCCTTACTTCCCCATCTTTTTACGTCTTTTACGCCATCAAGTCCCGTTGCCAGGCAATACTCGAGCACCAGACCCAACCTTTATGGGTTCTTGTCCAAACATTTATTACCTGCAGCCCCACCGAACTGAGAGGGAACAAGGTTGGAGCCCGGGGTGTGTCGCGCTAGCTGCCTTCCAACACCTCATACCTCGGACCTGACGATGCTCAAGACCTTTAAGCTCCCACGTCGAACAGATTTCCATCACCTGCCCGTCGCCATGGCCGCAAAAAATGCCTAGACCATGCGTCAATATTCAGAATATCTGTCATAATTGGTCAATAGACAAAGGTGATGTGTATTCCGCTCATCAAAATCGCCGCAGTATATAAAACCGATCACCACAATTAGTAATTTGTGATGCGATACAAGGTTTGCCAAGACTCTTGTCCCTCCCTCTTCAGCCACCCCATCAAAGCAGCACAGTAAACGGTTGGGAATTTCTGCCAATATTCTCGGAATCCTCGCTCAGTAGACCATGAGGAAGACCATGTGAGCCCCCGCAAGGGGTTATTCGTCATCATGCAACCATTCTATATAAAATCTGGCGAGCGGGCAGAAGTTGGTTCCCCATCTCTCTCTTTCGTTTTCACTTCCACCCCCTTTCCCTTTTGCTCATTCGTTCGGCCAGGTTGCCTATTCACCATCCTTTGACAGCCTTTTAGTTCATCGACCACTCGCAATTTTCAGCCTAGGCCTTACTTTTGTGCATCAGCTCAAGTCAGTGTGCTATTTTCGTTTCATAAACATTGGCACCGCCCGCCCAACGCTATCGTTATCTACTCCACACTCCACAACCATACACTGATGTCACATCTCTTATAGATTCGAACCCGTCTTTTGACTTTTTGATCATGTTCGCTAAGATCGCTCTCGTTGCTATTTCTGCCCTTGCCGCTGTAACTGGGGTCACCTCCACTCCTTTGGCTGCTAGGCCTAACGACTTGGGTCAGCCCATTTATTTTTCATATATTTGCACTCGACCAATATTTAACCGGAATTACAGCTGCTCGTAGTTTCTCGTCCTTCAATAGCTGGGGCGGCCTCTCCTCCTTGGCCAATTTCGATACCTTCTATGGTGTCGAAAACTTTGATGGCACTCGCTGCGAGCGTGCCATCATCATCCCTCAGACCCAGCTCGTCTGCCACACTCAGGCTGTCGAGATCGTCCAGCAGCGTCTCCTCGTCCTTCAAGAAACAGCCAAGAGGTTCGCCCTCTACCCTCTCCCTTATTCATACCTCTAATAAACGCTAACCAACCCTTTCAGGATCATCGTCGAACAGATCTGCGACGTCGAGGCTCAAACCATCGTCTTTGAGCAATGGCACGCCAGTTTGCACGGCTTCAGCCAGGACATCCGCCGCCTCTCCGGCCGTGAGGTTGGATTTGACCAGAACATCGCTTCTCACTTCAACCAGGTCTTCGGCAACGATGGTTCGCTCACGACCCACAACCTTGGATTCTCCGGCCTCGACTTTGGCCGCAACACTGTCATCGTTAACGGTCACAACTGGGATAACAGCCGCTCGTTCATCTCCGTCAACGCTGCTTACCGCGCTGCTCGGGATGCTTTCCACTCAATTCATTAAATAGATATTTTAATTTAATGAAAAATTGGGTGGATGAGGTTGCAATTTTTATTATATACCCTTCGTGTTCGTAGACGACTTTCATGTGGCTGATAACAATCCTCCTGCGCAAGGCGCAGCACTTTTCTCAACGTACCGTACAAGTCAACGGACCTTGGTCGTTTTTTAATTCAAGTATCTTAGCCCTGGATGAATGCATGCATGCTCCTGGCGTCAGAGGTCGAGTACACGCAGCCATCAACGGTCTAAGTTAATTGAAGAGTGGGCTATTTTAAGGGAACGGGCGGCTACAGTTAAAGCCAAAAAGGGTCAGTGGCCGGTCCACCAGAAGAACTTTTTATCAACATGTGAGCCTTGATGACGAACTCCAGTTCGAAAATTTCTATCGAACCTTTCGCGGCCGACGCCAATCATCAACGAAAGACCTAGCCTCCTTTCAGCGACATGTCCAAACCTCCTTTGCACACCGGATGTTCCGAGACCTCACTCACATGGATATCTACTTTAATTCCGCAGCAGACTGGGAAAGCAGCAGGGGTATACAGAATCCACGCAGTGGTGAGAGAGAGATTTACTAGCCGCCCGTCTGACCTAGGCACAAGGGTACATGGTTGCAGTTCTCTGCAACATGCGAAGGGGCAGGACGTGATGGCCTGGACTGAATTAGCACACCTTGAGGGCAGAACATTCTTCTATATCTGGAACATGTGGACAATGTTCTGAGAGTGATTGATGTGTTTTTCTGCCATACTTTGCCATGGCTGGGTGTACATGTGTGTATTAAATTCTTGGAAATTGATAGCTAAATTTGCTTGTCTGGATCAAACATGGCTGACATTGTAAAACTTATCAGAGACCCAAATCATATCAAGTAGGATGTCAAAGATGGAGAGTAATCAGCAAAGATCTTGTTGGGATGATTGGATATGAAATATCAATGTCATTTAGGCATGTAATAATTATTGGAAATGCAAACTTGTCGCGAGTTTCACGGAATGCTGGGGGGTCCAAGTGTTGACTACTTGGACCCACTTTCCAGTGTTTCGGCTCCCGATCTTTTTTCTTCCTTTTTCTCTCTCGATCCCTATGTAAACAGTAGCTAGAATACCTATTGGTAGACGTACTCAGCGTCACGCTCGTTTCACGAACCGCTAAATATATTTTCGTACCTATTGGTAGACGTACTGTAGTAGGTTTAGTGAGGCTAGTTTTTCTAGCTAGTGTAAACTACTCACCTCAGCGTCACGCTCGTTTCGCGAACCGCTGAGGTGTGTTGGTAAGCTAATTCTTTTTTATACATTGAGGACAAGAACTGTATAGTTGTAAAAAACGGAACACCGGCACACAGAATATGAAATAAGTGTGTGTGCCGGTGTGTGTGCAGAGCGACTCTGCTTTTGTTTAGTCCGAAAACGGAAGTGACCGAAGTCACTGTGTCTCGCCGACACTGCGTCTCACCAACACTCCCCCAGGCGCAGCATACGGCGAGAGAGCCGGTCTCCTTAGTTCTCCTCATCCTCCTGAGCTTCCTCTCGATCCTCTATCAATCCCATACTCCTGGCATGTCGTCTCGTTGCGTCTCGTGGCAGGGCTTTAGTTAACAAGTCAGCAATATTGTTGTCACCAGGGATATATGTCGGTCGAAACTCCCCCTCGTCTGCCTTCTCCTTCACAAAGTGATATCGGACTGAGATGTGTTTTGTCCGTTTGTGGCCTCGGTAAGTCTTCGTAAGGTCAATCGCGCCATTATTGTCAATGTTAATGTTGACCGGACGCTTTTGTGGCAGTGCGATCTCATCAAAGAAATCCGAGAGCCACATTGCCTGTTGAACCGCACGTGAAACGGCCATGTACTCAGCTTCGGTGGTTGACGTGGCCACTGACTCTTGTCGTTTGGTCATCCATGACACGGGTCCTCCCCCTACGAAAAATACGTGTCCTTCGGTAGATCGCCTCGTATCCCTGTCACCGGCAAAATCAGAGTCAACGTATCCAATCGGTTGTAGGCTGGCTCCTCGATGGTAAGTTATTGCGTAGTCCAGCGTCCCCTTCACGTATGCGAGGGCATGCTTCATTGCCTCCCAGTGTGCCCTCCCTGGATTCTGTGCATATCGAGACAGGAGGTTGACAGTATATGATAGGTCGGGTCGGGTTCCCACTTGGAGCCACATCAGGGATCCTAGAGCCTCTCGATACGGTATGTTTCTCATCTCCTCAATTTCTTCCTCAGTTGATGGGCAGTCGTCCTTTGATAGCGTGATCCCCATTGGTAATGGGACCGATTTGGCCTTACACCTCAACATGCCAAATTTCTCCAACACCCTTTCTGCGTACGCCCGCTGGGATAGTCTGATCCCGCCGCTGGTTTCCTCTACTTTGATACCAAGCATGTGGTCCACCGATTCCATGACCTTCACCTCATACTCCTCCCCTAGCTCACATTTTGCCATCTCTGCCTCTTCTTTAGATGTTGAAACCCCCATGGTGTCATCCGTGTATGTCACGCTGATAGTGTGTCGCCCATCCTCTCTCTTCCTCGATCGGACTGTTGGTTCGGCACGGGACTGGTGATATCCAAGCGACCTGTAAGTTTTGCCAAGTGTTTTAAACCAGTCATGCGCTCCCTGCATTGTACCATACAGGGTTTTATTGAGTCGCCACACCTTACCACCTCCCCCCTCACTAAAACCCGCTGGTTGTTCCATGTAAATGTCAAACCCAATGTCGCTATTCAGGTACGCCGCCACGAAATCCAGCTGCCATAACACCAGGTTGCGAGAGGCTGACAATGCAATAACAAGGCAGAAGGACTCCAGCCGGGCCGTGGCTGCATAGGTGTCATCAAAATCAACCCCCTGAACTTGTGTGAAGCCCTTTGCGACGATCCGTGCCTTCCTCCTCGTCAAGCGTCCATCACCATCGAATTTCGGGGCAAAAACCCATTTGGATGCAACCACATTCCGTCCCACTGGCCTGTCGACTAAAGTGTACACCCCACGTGCCTTCATCACTCCTATCTCATCCATCATAGGGCCCATCCACACTTCCGGCTCCTCCATCGCCTCACGGAAATTCTGAGGCACCCTGACCCCCCCCATAAAGGCTGCAAAAGCACCTGGTATCTCGCCCTCGCGAGCCAAGTACTCCTGAGACTCGATCATATGCCTTGATGGCCGTGTTCCACGAAGTGAGCGGCGTGGAGCTGGAGGGGCTACCTGGGCCACTCCCCCAGCCTCGGCACTCACCAACTCATCCCCTGTCACCAACTGCGTTACCTCCTCTTCAGAGGACATGCTGCCATCAGGGGTAGTATCCACGGCATGTGCACCATCATTAGTCCTGGGTGTTCGTTCATCCAGTGCCTCTGTCGGCAAGGGGTCCTCATCCTCCCCCCACTCCATACGTCGGGGGCCTCTTGTGAAATTTGTCAAGCCCTCATCAAAGGTGACGTTCCGCCCACTATATACAGAGCCAGATGCACGGTCAAGTAACTTGTAGCTCCCCCGTCCGAAGTATCCAATCAACACCAGTCGGGTTGCTCTAGGGGCCAGTTTCGAGTTATTCAGCTCAATGGGTATGTTTGCGTAGGCTGTAGCACCAAACGGTCGGAGGTGAGTGACATCCTGCCGCTTCCCAAACCAGAGCTCAGCAGGAACAATATCAGGGTGTCTCCTGGAAGGAATGAGATTTCGGACGTAGACTGTAGTACAGATAGCTTCAGGCCAGTATTTTGCAGGTAGTCCAGACTCGACGAGCATGGATCTTGCTGAGTCCAGAATAGTACACATGCTCCTTTCTGCTGCACCGTTCTGCTGATGTGCATATGCCGTAGTGAATTCCATCCTTATCCCAGCGCTCCGGGTATAGTCCTCCCACAGTTTGTTGTTCCACTCACGTCCCCGATCACATCGTACCACCTTCAGCTTATGCCCGGTCTGTCTCTCTGCCTCTGCATGGAAAGACCTGAAGACGTTCAAAGTACTCTCTGCTGACTTTTCGGCCAGGAACTCGACTGTACGAAACGAGGATGTGCCATCCATCAAAAGCATGAAATAACGGGAACCTCCAGCAGATCTGGTTGGGGACAGTCCCCACAAGTCTACATGTATGCGCTCCAGCAACCCCGATTCGTGTGTGACCTCTTCGTCATAAGGTTTCGCATGCGATTTACCGAAAATACAGTCTTCACAGGTACCATCCATCTCAAGCTGGCCAAGTATAACCAAACCGTCGACGAGTTTCTTCTGTGCCATGTTCCGTAGGGAGCTAACTCCAACATGGCCCATCCGTCTGTGCCACACATCAAAACTGACTGGCTTGTTCCTCGACCTAGCTACCAGTGCCTGTGGGGGCTCAACCACATCCACAATGTATAGTCCACCCCTCAGCTCTCCCCGTACTGCAAGTCTCCCATCCCCGAAGTAGAGCTCTACACTCTCAGGTCCAAAAGTAGCAAATAGTCCACGTGTGCAGATTTGTGGGATTGAGATCAGGTTGGAGCGTAAAGTGGGTGTGTGTAACACGTTGCGTAATGTGAGGTCAATCATCCTTCCCTCAGCTGTAACAATCATCCTAACCGTTCCACTCCCCACGACAGGAAAACTTGCGTCCTTATCAGCGGCACCTCCAAAGTATGGGTGTTCGAACTCGTTGTACTCAATGAAGTCCTCCCTCTGGACAAAACAATGGTCTGTTGCTCCTGAATCAATCACGGTAGGGACTGTCTCAAAGTCCTTTTGATCGCGCATCACCTCAGTCATGAGAATGACCACATCCTTGGGTGTGTGAACCGGTACTTCATTGTTTGGTTCGTTGGTTGTAGTGTGAAACGATCGTGGTTGTTGGGTTGGTTGACTGGGGGGTAATTGATTAACACGGGGTTGTTGGTTTGTGGTCTGGCCCTGGATCCTACGACGTCCAAAATTTGCAGGAAATTGCCCAGGTTTCCCACCACCTGGCCAATAGCAGTCATCAATTGTATGCCCAATCCGGCGGCAGTTGGGGTTGGTACAGACAAGGTTTTGTCGGTTACGTGGGGTGTTGGTTTGGAGTGCTGTGGGTGAGTTGGTGCTGTGGTGTGGTTTATCACGACTAATCCTGGCCCAGTGCGTGTTTAACCTGGCAATCGCTTCGACAGACGATGTAGTGGTGTACAGTGTAGCTACCACTGGGTCCCAGGATCGTGGTAATGAACCAAGTATGATGGATCGGAAAGCGGTATCAGTGATGTTACCACCCATTGCATTCACATTTTGCCAGAATGTTCGTAAAAGAGCGATATGGTTTGGGAAATTATCCCCGTCCCGGTAACGTAAGTTTCGTAGCTCTTCTTCCGCATGTAGTAACGATAGCTCAGATGTTTTGTCGTACAGATCAACAAGGGATTTCCAGGCTTCAGCTGCGCTCCCTGTGATGTTGGCACCCATACCGATAGGATTGCGGATATTGTAGAGCAGAAGGCCTTTGGTCCATGCATTTCGAGTCTTCCACTCACTAGCCATTGGGGTAGTTGAGTCCCAGGGGGTGTCTGCTGTTACGGGTGTTGTTGGTTGGATTATGGGGGCTATGGCTGGATTTGGAGTACCCGTAGTAGTAGGTGGGGTTACTATAACTGTGGGGGTCGTAGTGGTAGTTGGGTTGATGATCGACCCAGTGAGGTATCCCATCACGCCCTGAACCTCGGCTGCGATTATGATCATGTTTTTCCAGGAAATCCAGTTTGATCCATCGAATTTGTCCCCCTCAGAGAAAGTTGGTGGTCTGGACTTTGTCATCTTTTATGTCTGTGAGGCGTATATGTGTTCCCCAAGTGTGAGTGTGTTTTATGTAGTCGGATGTGTTTTGTTCAGTAATGTGATGTGTTCGTGGTAAGGATAGTGTGGTTCAATATAAAGTTAGTTGTGTCTTTCAGGGCCCATAACCTATTGGTAGACGTACTCAGCGTCACGCTCGTTTCGCGAACCACTAAATATATTTTCGTACCTATTGGTAGACGTACTGTAGTAGGTTTAGTGAGGCTAGTTTTTCTAGCTAGTGTAAACTACTCACCTCAGCGTCACGCTCGTTTCGCGAACCGCTGAGGTGTGTTGGTAAGCTAATTCTTTTTTATACATTGAGGACAAGAACTGTATAGTTGTAAAAAACGGAACACCGGCACACAGAATATGAAATAAGTGTGTGTGCCGGTGTGTGTGCAGAGCGACTCTGCTTTTGTTTAGTCCGAAAACGGAAGTGACCGAAGTCACTGTGTCTCGCCGACACTGCGTCTCACCAACAATACCAGGACAATTACTCGCTCTTTTATTGTTCCGTATTTACCTTAAATAACGTAGCTCAAATCACTGGCAGCCTCAGTTCTCGCGCATACGAGTTTCTGAGGCTAACGAACACTTGTATTCTAACAATAATATCACAAATATCACTATGAAATTCACTGCATTTTACAAATATACAATTTATGTCAAGGTGCTCATGGTTCCCTTTATCACTTCCTACTAGCCTCAGATGCTATCAGTGCTTGCTCATGGGCCCCTTCAGTCTGGTAATCCATGTTAAGCTCTATTCTGTGGTCCACTATTGCTGTAATGTATCTTCCAAGTCAAAATCAATCTCAATCTGCAGCCAGCCAATTTTAATATCCAAGTCCTGGAGGTCTTTGTGCTTCTTGAGAACCAAGTTTATGTGCTTCAGTGACATCTGAACTTTGTTGGACTTGGCTATATTTTCACCATATTCATGAGGTGTCACAAATATAGACAACCAGGATTGTGGAAAAGCTATGGTTGTACCCTTTGACAACCTTTGGAACAGGCTCACAACTTGTTTGACACCCAATTCTGCCAAACCATGCTTCTCAGAGATTGTCATCTGCAGCATGGTAACCTGCTTCAAGTTTTCACTGATGATGAATGTGTCCAAGGAAGGGAAGTATTTGGCAGGGATATATATGTGGTTGTCCTTCGGAATAAGTGCTGTGTCATTGGTGAACAACACATCTCAAACCAATGAGAGACCTGGGCCAAGTGAAAATATGTTTGAATCTTCATTGGTGGTGCAGCACTGTAAAGGGCCCTTAGACAATTGCAGGGCATTAATCACAAAGGGCTTGTAGATGGCAGCAAAAACTTGTGGAAATGGCCTGAACTTTGAGGCAAGTTGCTGTAGTTCAGTGTTGAACTGGGCAAGGAATGCTTCGAGTAGAACTCGGGGAAGAAATGGTGTAGGAACATGATATTTGAAGTTGGGTTTCATTTGGGGATTTGGAAATGCAGGCTCAGCGAAGAAGAATTCGTGGAATATGGAAGGTTGGGTGTCTTGACTGATCAATTGCGCCTGCAAGGGCATCTATATGCGCTACGAGGTTCTTGGGTGTGAGAATCTCCCTGAAATCTTTCTCTGGATCCCCAGAACACGTTTTCTGGAGGTAGACAGGATGTAAGCAATACCTCGCAGAGAGTCCCAGGAAATCGAAGAGTTCCGAGGGGGGGTAAGTCAATTTGTTGCGCCAGGGAGCGAATCCTCTATCTTCGTTGAGTTGTCTGGTTCAGCATGCAGTATTAGATCGATCAACAGTTTGAGCTGACCGCACTTACTGGAGCTGTTCAATCTCGTCCTTGGACCACAAGCCCATGGCCCAAGCTTGGGCTTTCCTTTGCTTAACCCATTCCCTCCAACGACTAGGGGTGCCAAAGTTCAGTTCAGTTCAGTTCGGCACCCCCTCAGCCTGAACCTGAACCTGAACCTACTCAGATTTACTGAACCTGAACCTGAACCTGAACTGAACCTCCTGAACTCAGTTCAGAAGGTTCAGTTCAGGGTTCAAACAGGTTCAAACTTGAACTTTTTTGTACTATGTTATAAAAAGTGTTTATATTGGCAATAAACTAATCAAAGTTCCATTCCTTGTGCTCCCATTCCTTTGCTTCTGCTCCTCCATCTAGAAGTCCAGTTTTGTAACCATCTTTTCCATACACATATATTAGCCCCTCCAAAAAAAGAAAAAAACAGGTACAAATAACCAAAGAAGGGTAGGAAGGGTGAATAAGAGTAAAATGTTAGAATATGAGTGATCCTTAGCCTCAGAAACTCATCTATGCAAGAACTGATGTATTCTATACCTGTTAGAAGACAAGTAATTGTTCTACAGACAACATAAGTAATAGTCATGAGAGGAAAGTGATAAAGACTACTTACAGCCTCAGAAACTTGTATGTGTGATTCTGTGAGAATTGAGACTGCAGGGGATTCTTGCTATGGTATTTAAAGTAAAGCCAGAACAATAGAATGAGTAGATAACTATCCTGGCATGCTGGCTACCTTTTACATAGAGGATGAGAGAAATAAAATGCTCAGGAGCCAAACCACAGGGAGGTGGGTGATCATAGGGACAAGCAGTCAATGCTTGGACCCCCTGTGCACCATGACACTCACAATTGGTTTTTATTTCCAACATAAAAAAGATAAGCCCAAGCATGTTGAAGCAAGGCAGTGGGCCCAGAAGCCCTGCAAGGAGGGAAAGTGATGAGACAACAAAGATCCTCAATTTGCGAGACAACCGCCAGGCGCAACCGGACGTGAGTGGGCTTGTTGGAAAGGCACAGGAGAGACCTTCCAGATGTAAGTTACTGTATCCCAAGGCGTTGAGAAATGGCCCCAGAACAGAGACATCTTTGTGGGGATGGTGATCAGCCAGGAAAACATGTTTTACTTCACTGAAAGAGTGTTTCCCAGGATGTGCAATATGGCGTTGGAAAGCCCTTAAAGATGCGCATCGAACGGTGGTAGTAATAAGAGGAATGGTGCAGTGTGAGATTACAAAATGAGGAATGAATCTAGGCAATGTTGATAGCGATGACGAGGGAAGGGGTGGGTCAATTGGGGCATGAAGTGGCGCGTTCAGGAGGTGTCAGCAGGGGCTATCGAACAGCAAAAACCGCTTGCTGATCCCTGCAGTCGTCCCCGAGATATACATCAATCTTCCCATTTCTACTGGGAAAAGTGTTGTAAATTGTTGTATTTACTGCGAGGCTCTAACTTATCGGTTCGAACACGTTCGAACACGTTCGGACGCGTTCAGGCCCATCATTTTTGAGCCTGAACCGTGAACCGAACCAACAGGCCAGGGGCTGAACCTGAACCTGAACTGGACTGAACTTTTAGGTTCAGTTCAGGAGGTTCAGGTTCGAACCGAAGTTCTGAACCGAACTTCGGCACCCCTACCAACGACGTGGCTGAAGAGACGTCGCTTGGAGAACGTATCCAGGGGAGTGAATGAAGGGACCAGGAGGGGTGGGTAGGTCGTCGTTGGAATCGACCAAAACAAGTGTTTCGCGTGTGATATTGATCTTAGGGGGTTCAGCAAGTGGCAGGACACGACAGCCATCCTGGGTGCAATGGATATACTCCATTGGGGACTTGCAGAAAATGACAGGCATCCGTTGTGACAATGCCTTAAGGAAAGCATAGAACAAGAATCACGATTTTTCCTAACAAGGTCCCAAGTCAAGTATTGCTGTTGGCGCGGATAGAGCATGACTCACCAATACCAGGTCGGCCAAGTAGGACCAGACCTCCTGTGCTCCTTTCGCTCGTAATCTCATTCTCCGTCATTACCAGGTCCCGCTGCAGGGCCCAGAGGCGTTCGTAGGCGGATTCACACCACTCACAGAAAATGGATGATGTCATGGGGCGGCCACTCCCGACTTTGTCCCATCCAAGCTATATAAGGGAACATGGATTGTCGCAAGCCCCCCCCTCCCTATCAATGGACGTACAGTCCTATGCGTCCGAGGTGCGAGCTCGTCTTCAACGTGGTGACATTCATTCCTAACCCCACACCCCTCAACGTGTCCTGCATTCGTGTTGGGAAAATCGCACTCCCCCCATGCTGCCATATGGCGTGGCCGTCGAGGCCGTTGGTTCCCAGACCGAATCGCACTAGTTATTAAAAATAATGGACAAGTGCCCCGTAAGTTGGGATACCGGGGTAGTTGGGTCGCGGCTAATCGATAGCACGCCCGGGTGCAAGCAGTTGGGGGACAATAATGGGCACAAACGTACAAAAATCGGTCCAATGATACAATTTATTACTATACATCAGTACTGTATATGGGGTGATATGCATATAACGATGCTTCTTGTGCTTCGTGTGTGCTCATGCCTACAATGCATTGATAAATATACCGTCAAGACAACGACCAGGTCAAGGGCACTGACCAAATAGCTATAAGACTTGCGATCCTCGGTGCGTTCCAGGTACTCCCTCTGAATCAATGATCAGTCAAGTTCAAGTTTGAGCAGTACCGAATACAGACTTCGATCAAATTTTCAATACGGCGCTTGACCAACGCTGGTTCTGGATTGAATCTGCTTGCCAATTGTCTCGTAGCCTCATTGACAAGGTTGATATGTGTCATGTGTTTTCTGTCTTTCATGATGCGAACTATGCAAGCCTAGGGAAGACGGATTGTCAGGATGCGGAGAGTTAGGGTAAATTGCATACGCTCACATCAATCTGATGCTTCCGCTCTTCATCAATACGCTCGCGAGTTTCTCTCCTCTCCTGGGTTGTCTCAATTTTTGATGAGACAGTCGCGATTTTGATTTTTTGCATCGGGGAGCTAAAATCGTGGTTGAATGAAAACGAGTCGTCTTCGCTGATGTCTCTGCCAGGTGGATGTTTTTTCAAGATCTTAAATTTGGCGCAGGCAAGAGATTGGAGGTGACGTTTAAGCTCGGTATCTGCGATGGCAGTTGCTTCTTTAATTTCCTGAAGTCATGTGAATCTTTCACACAAGAAGGAAATCGATACCTGACATACCGAATACATGAGGAATTCCCCTTCGGACATATCCTCAAAGAGAAGAAGAATAATGAGCGCGAAAGTGGAGACATTGAGATCGTGAACTTCAGTTTTGAACCTTGCGCGGACATCTACATTCCCAAGGCCATATTGCCAGGTTAGTCGACGTCCGGAGTGTCGCGAGAGGTAGAACTGTTCAAATGACTGGGAGCTTCTTGCAAGAACTGGTGGAACGTTGCATGATGACGGAGAGTGCGACATTGGCCAGTATGTAGAGGTCATAACAGTGACACTGATTGGAGTATCGGGGGCCTGCTCGGGATGTAGGACTCTGGTAAAGAGCAAAAAACATCAACTTACTGTCGTCTTCGCAAGATGAGCTTGGTAAGATTCCATAGCATCATCCGATAGTTTTATGTCATTGAACATCCCCTCCAGCTTTTGTGTGAACTGATATCCACATTCCACCTTCAGCCTGCTAAGCATCTCTCGCTCGGCATCATCTGATACAGAACGACTATGAAGCAACCGCTTGGCCAGATGGCCCTTGTAATATCGCTCGAAAATATCCTTCTCTGTGACATATCGGAATACTGTGATGGTCTTGTCCAGGACATCAGCAATTTCAGTGTCGCTTTTCTATCACGAGCGTGAGCTTTAATCTCTTTTCCCCGATCTTCATGCCTGCTCACCCCCTTCAATCCTCGCTTCAGATTGTCATCAATGAACACTGAAAGGAACTCAGAGCACTTATCATTCAAGTTAATGAATGACTCAAATGCCTAAGAAACCATTAGTTTTGACAGGCACGGCATAAAGCAAATACTTGCATTGTTCATTGCAACTTCTACATCATGGTCACTCTGAAACGCGTTTCGCCATACGTTATCAACTTTATCCTTCAACTGCAAGATGCTCTGCACCCATTGGGTCGCAGGTGCGACCGAGTTCACTGGGGCCTTCGCCTTTCCTTTGCCCTTCGGATCCAATTCTCCGGGTTCCACCCCCTCGCCTGCGTCAAGTTCGAGAGAGGAATCGTTAATGAGCCTTCCTCTCCTCGAAATCGAATCCTTCAATGCTCGCTTCAGAATGGGTATGCCAGTCGGAACCAGCTTGTACAGTCGGTACAGCCGCGATAGAACGTCAATCTTGTCAGTATCGATCATAGCATCGAGTCCGGAGTTCGGCATCGAAACGATATCGGAAAGGTGAGGCGTCAGAAGGTGATCTTTGAGGATTTGGCGGATAGCAGGAGCGGTCTGACTGGTCAGATAATGGTGTGTTCGGGAGTCTTCAGATTCAAAGCGACCTTCGGCCTGACAGGTATCAACGACTTCACTCCCAGAAAATCCTGGCAAACCCACTCACTCTTTGCAAAAATTCTGGCGCGTCACAGGATTGTACCAACTTCTTTCCCTCTTCCTCATAGAAAATGGTGCTCTGTTCCAAAAACGCCGGCTCAAGATCGCGCTTATATACCGTGGTACCCGAACCATCGACGTGCAGTCGCAAGAACACGTCGGCACAGCCTTGGATGGCGGACCGATTGACCATATATCCTTCCCGCTCATAACGAATCTGGTCAAGAATGGCGGTGACCAAGATACCTTGAATCGGTGGCCGAATAATGCGCTTAATAAAGAGGTCGAGCCCAAGTTCCCATGTTTCTAGTAGTCCCGCTTCCTTGGTGTACATTCGGTCCTACAAAGAAGGATCCTTTCTCATAAATATGGCCAGAGTGGTAATCGCAACGGCAGCTCACCATATACTTCAGTATCTGTCCCACTTTGGTCATACTACTCGTATGATCATCCCAAACCTTCCGCAAAGCCTTCAACAGCACCTCTCCTTCCTGGCTTTGCCGTTCGGGGTTGATAGGAAACGCAGGAATAACATCTTGCTCCACGAGCTCGTCAAGATGCTCAATCACAAGTTCCCTCAGTCCGCTGTACAGCATATGCCCCTGCTTATTCAACACCATGTTGTACCCAAACCGGTGGTTCTCCTCGAATGACAGATTCGAAGCATTGTTATGCTGAATTTCCCGGATATTGCGGGACAGCTCTGCCCATGTCTTCTCTGCGGAGAATTCTGGACCGATCTTTGGGGCGGAGCTATAAATCCGGGTGAAAATTTGGAATGGTTAAAAGCCTCACCTTTCTTGGGACTTTCTACGTTTGCCATTCAGACACATAGTCGAATCGCCAGGAACTTGAAAGGAACTCACAATATGCTTTTTTCCGGGGCGACGAGTAGCAGCTGGTAAAGAGCTGAGTTGAAATCCACACATATCCAGTCCGAGAAAACATACTGGTAGCCATGGTCGAAGGGTGTAGCCGATGTCGTCAATATCAAGCACTGTAATTGGACATCAGCGACATTTGTTGACCTCTAGTCAAATAATGACTAAGCAAGGTAAGCTGACTGCGTAGATAGGGGCTGCTTCATTTTCACAAAATCATGTTAAGGACATAAAAGCAAGTTATCATATGTGTGGAGTAAAAATAATTATCTAGGGAAAATGCGGTAGAAGTAGAGAAAGGATTAATAAACCGAGACTTGGCGAGGGGAAGTGTTATGATGAACTACGTGAAGATCGAATCAAGTCCGTAAAGTATTTCCTAAAAGGTTTATGATCCGTGCTTTGCATTTTCGTTACAAACTCCAGAGCTGTTTCTTGTGGCCAATTCTGAGAGGGAAGAAAAACAGAGATGAAAAAGGTGTATGCTTCCTGCCCGCGTACCGCGATAATCGCCTGCAGCAGATGGCAAATCTCTTGTAGAGCCTAGAGTTGCGCGCAACATGGAGTTTCTATAGAAGAGTGAATTAGGAGATTGCTCACCACTATGACTTGCCCATCCTTCAGGTTGAAATTAGGCGAAGATGGCACACTGAATGCAAGGGGAACGATACGCTCATAAATGAACCGGTCAAAACCCAGTAACCCTTCTTGCTCAGTGGCGTTCTCTGCAATTGGGCGACCCCAAGAGTTGACACATTTGTTGAAGAAGACGAAGGCTGCTTTCTGGCTCGCTGTATCTGACGTGTCTTCTGCTAATCGTAACATACTCTCCAGCAGGGGTTCAAAGCCCGCCGAATTTCCTTAACCAAAGTATGAGCCCCTCAAAAACAGTATCTAACCGGCGGACGTACGTTCAGAAGTGAAAATTCCTTGTAGCCTTGCAGTCATAATGTTATTCAGCAACGCAAGATAAGCCTTCTTCGTCTCTACATGCGCCCTCTCGTCGTCAGTCCCTGAGATAGGCTGCGACAACAGTGACGTGATATGTACGTTCAAGGGTCCAATAAGCTGGTCGAGAACATCGAAAAGGTCTTTCTGTCGATAGGATTAGTACGCGATAACACGCAGAAATCAGGTCACTCTCACATGTAGTTTGAACATCAACAATCCAATGAAGTTCATGAAATCCACCAGCTCCGATGGCTCGAAATGGGTGAGCAAATTCCCCATAAGCGGGGGAATATAGCTCGTCACTGTTGGTCCTGCGGTTGCTAAGATCCTCGCAAATGCAAACCGAGTCTAGCCAGGTAGTCAGTCACTCTCTTCACGACTCAACAGAGCAAAATTTCACGAACAGCATCCCTCACGACCTTGAACACATTCATCGCCTCAAGACACACCAAAATCGCCCGAGCAACCTCTGCAAACACATCCAATGGTGGCATGACATAATTCTCCGGGATTACGCTCGGATAATCGGGGAATCCCTTTGCAATATTCCCCAGCGCCATGATGGTGTGATGCACATTGACAATCGGAACCAGATCTTCCGCTCCACCCTTCTCTCGATACAGCTGCAAACTAGCTGACAGATTGCTCATAAGTGGTTTGACAAGAGAAAACAATAGGTTCGCTTGTCGTTCAGGAGTCTTGAACGTCAATGAACAGAGAATTCCAGCGGTTTCGAAAAGGTAGAGTTGGGAATCGAATATTGAGCTTCGCACCGCCTCCTCCAGGATATCAACCTCGCCGTCTTCTGGCTCAGGGATATCTATGATGATGGGGAGGAGATCAGACATGTTGTCAATGATGCTGGCGCTAAGATCGGCTGAGACTTCTTGGCGATTTTCTTTGATGAATTTGTAGAATAGATAGTATAGGCGCGATCGGAAACTGGTGTCGTCGTTGTGGAGGCCTCTACAAATGATCCGTCAGTTTGGCCAAGCACCAGGGCTGAAGAGGAACGTACCGGGCATCTATCATGGCTTCCAGCGTAGGTACTATACACTCCTTTCTAACCTTGAAGAAGTCCGTATATCTGGCGACTGTTTCAAAGTATTGCAGGGCGACCGTTTTATTGGGGAAAGATGCGATGCCAGATTGCACCAAAGCGAGCAGCATCTCCCCATGTGATGTGAGGGGATATTCGGAGTAATCTATCGCGGATTTGGTTTTGGCGCTTTTGTCGACTGGGGGAGCGTGGCAGAAGGCTGCTCGACCCTTCCCTCCAGCTATCAATCCACGATTGGTTAATCGTTGCGGGTAGTCGGGAAAAAAAAGACTTACTCTTGTTGATCTCTCCAAAGATGAAGACAAGGTAAACTCCCAACTCGGCATCATTCCACTTCATGGGAACGCCATTCCTATACGCCGAGATTGTGTTCACGGCTAATGTTTGCACGGCACCAGTAACAAGTTCCTGGCCAATTGCCAAAATCGAGTCCAAGAATGTTCGCAGATCCTGATAAAACTTTCGTGAGCTCGTGTGAGCTGTCAAATCTTCTGGAACGTACCCTGCGCAATTTGTCAAACTCAATCGAATCATCATCGTCCGAGTCATCCGGATCCGAATCAGTCTCCCACTTCATCTTCGTCAAGATAACTTCAAGCAGCGAAGTCAAGAACGAACGCCTGGCTTCACTTAGAGGCTCAGTTGACGATCTTCGGTCACGTTTATACTAGAATGGATTCAGCCAAGAGCCCAGTCCGACTGTTTGGCAAAACTTACGCTCGTCAGGATAACTTGTAGTAAAGGGAAAATCGTTGAAGCCGTATCGTCGTACTCGTCCGCCATGAATCGTAGCAGGACAGGTAGAATTTGTTGGAGGTAAGATGAAGCTTCGGTGCGCACATCTTCCGTTCCTGGTTCCTTTGTTGAATGAGCACCAGCCATGTCACGAACAACGGTTGATATCCTACCTCGATGAGTTTTGTTAGCTCTAGCCCAAGAACGTTCAATAGTTTGCCCAAGGCTTCCCGATACGACTCCTCCCCTTCATCTGTGTCGTCTCCCCTCTCTAATTGTTGTTGATGCGTCTTAGCCTCTAGCGCATCAAGAACTTGTCCGAGCGAAAGTACTTTGAACAATTGTAGCTTATCGCTCGGTTCCTTTAGCCCCTTGGACACAATACGCAGGATTGCGACAGACGTAGCTAGCCGGATTGGTAACGAAGGGTCCGCCAGCATACCAAAAAGCAAGTTGACAGTAGTTGGTGTCACAGTTAGGTTGATATCGATCCAACCTATCTAGATGTTCAGCCCGTAGATCCACGACATGGTCGGAGGAGAAGAGAACATACCAACGTAAGAGCCAAATGTCCGGATTCCCCAATCTACAATCTCAATTGCTGCATCCAAATCCTTCTTGGCATCCGCACCCTCCACCTTGCGCAATTCCACCATCCTCTCCGCCGCCTCTGCAACAATCAGTAACACGGCCTCGTTAATTTTGGCTGCGTCCCGCTCTCTCACTGCGTCCCTCACTTTCCCATCCCGTTGGTGTCTCGTGACATTCCACGCTCTGGCAGCCTTGATCATCTGGTCGGCTACCTCGCCGGAAATCTCGAGTACGATGTGGAAAAATAATAGAGAGACATGACGGTTGAAGCTTCCTGTGGATGGGCTCGTGCCATTGGTCGTGGGGACGCCTGACCGAATGAGGGTGAAAATGTCGGCAAAGAACGTTGACCATTGATCGGTGTATGTGCACAGGAAGAAGAGTGTGAGCGTATGGGAGAACTTATTTCTCAGGACTAGGGTTATCAATCGGGAGGTCGTGAGCAGGACCGGGGGACGGGAGGTGTTGGGGTACGCACAAGTTGTATCACTCTCTGCGGAGCCGGTGACATACTCTGTTTGAATATACGATAGTAGGGACTGTTGGATTGTTTTGAACGAGCCGCCATCCAGCGGTTCAAATCTGTGCGATGAGAGAGTGAGTAAACACATCAGTAGTGGGGAAATGCGGTAAAGTGCCCGTTGATGCCTTGAGTTCTAGGCTGTGGAGACGTCACAAGTCTCGCAAGTCTCGCAAAATCCTTTGCCGAGAACAGGTCCAGTACATGAATTCAACAGCCACTTACCTATTGTCCAAGAACTCGTCCAGCACACGCAATGCGAAGAACCTTGCATGGGGGGGATATTTCATACGCCCATCCGATTCGCGATCCACAAATAGGGGAAGAGCCAAACGCCAAGTGTCGCTTGCATTATGCTGGATGGTGGAAATAAACTGCAGAGCCTGTTGATGGAGGGATGTTTGGGAAGGATCCGACGCAATGGCGATTGCCTGAGCAATTTGCTCGATTTCTGTGCCCATGAGACACCGGAGAATGAAGTAGCACGAGAGTCAGATTTCTACGCGATCAAAGAGATATTCACGTGGCTGTGCTATTATCGAAGCGGCTTGTGTGAGTCACATAAGCACATAAAGTCCACACCACAGCCAGGCTGATAGACAAAGAAAGGGCTGTTAACTTGCCACGACTTGGCTGCGTGGCTTGACGACGGAAGTGTATGGACTCTGGTCTTGAAGTGAACCAAAAATAGTGTGTACTAGCGGGCCGCTGCGTGCCATGGGTGATGTTACTACAAAAGGATGGCTCGTCCCTTTGTGTCCCCCTGTCTCAACTCTTCTCCAACCCCCAATGTCAGAGTTCGACAGTCTCTCAGACTCTGACTGGCTCGACATCGCTAGCCGTCCCGACGACGACAACGACTCCATCAGCTCACACGACGAACTCAGCTCCAGGCCTCTCTCCCGCAGATCATCCGTCAGCTTTGGAAGCTCCTATGAGAGCGAGGTCGAGGCTTGGGAGGGCTTCGTCGACGAGACTAGCGACGAGTCTGCCGTCGAGCCTGGCATGTGTCTCCAAAAGCCCTTGGCTGCGCATGCCACTAAATCTCTCCCCACAGGCACCATCCCTGATATCAGCCACGACTCTTCCGACGACCAGCGAGTCAAAGACGCCCTTGATCAGAGCATGGTCGGAACTTTAAGCGCATCGCGTGCAAGCACTGCGAGTCATAACTCTATTCGCGACCTCCGTCTCTCCTTTCCCGACCCCCTCACCAGTTCTCGCGATCAGGTAACCGGGTCTCCCACAAAGCCCCCGCGCTTACTGAGCGCCACGAGCCCTAACGATGAAGACTCGACCCTATCTCTCAGCGAATCGGTGCTTTCTTCGCCTAAACAGGGGCTCGAATGTCCTGTAACCACGACCCAAGTCCAGCATCACGAGGTTTCACAGCAAGATGACGCAAATACTAATATAGGCCTGGATATCGTCCTCTATGGCTCCTCCTCCCCCATCAAGTGGTCCTTTGTCCAGGACTTCATTCAGAAGGCTGCCAATTTCTCCGGCAATGTCGTCCTCAGTTCCCTTGATCCGAATGCGGGCCCCGTCCAGACGCTTGACCTTCGATGTGGAAAGGACAATTCCATTTTGACCTCCATAACGGTTCACGATTATACGAACGAGAATGCAAGTCTTACCGATGCTGTACGTTGATATTAGTCTACTCGCTCTCTGTCGATCCTTCACTGCATTTATAGTCTGACTTTCAGGACGATGTCACTCGTGCCTCTTTGGCGATTGTTTACCTCCCCTCTACCACCTTGCCTGTTTTGTCACTTCATACCGCTTACCTACCCGTCCTTGTTTCTATTCCATCTGATTCTGCAGAACAAGACACAGATACAGTTCTGCGCCATGCCGCGGAGGATGACTGGGAGCTGCTCGCGGCGCCAACGAACAGAACCATCAAGCTGAACACCGATAAGAGCGCTGTTCTCAGCCCTGATGCTCTCTCTCGTATCGAATCCTGGAGAGTATTTGAGGTTATTCATACCCTCCTCGACAGCCCTATCCAAGCCATCAAGTCGGGATCTGATAACGGTCGCGCCGTCCCCGCGGTCACATTGTATGTATACCCATGTGCTGCTACCTTGGAGCATTACTCACGTGAATATTCAGCTTTGCACTTGTTTCTATCATTATGGGGTTCGCGTTCAATACTGCGTTCCGAACCCCAGTGCTTCTCTCCACTGGGCCAGGCAAGAACGCTTCCAACAGTGTATGGGGAATGTTCGCACCCAACCAGATCAACCGAACCCTGGCAGCCCCAGTTACCGGCGCTACCACCGCTGTCGTTCCTTCTTCACTAAAGGACTTTTCCCTCACCGTCTTCAGCTCCGGGGTGACCTCCCTTTCGATTACTCCTCAAGTTAATTCCCTCTCTGTCGCCTCTCGAATCACTACTTCTCTGTCAGTCGGCACTCGTGAAGCCTCTTTATCTCTGATTCACACACCATCTACTTCGCTCGCCGTACCAGGCCCCTCACGTCAGCCCATAGTGAGTTTGGGAGGACCCCAGGCTTCGTCATCCAAAGATGTGATGCTGCGGGCGGTCACACCTACCTCACTCTCCGAAGTCCATCCAGAGCCTTCGGTTCTCACGGCTACTCGCACTCAGAAGAAGAGGCACCGGCCCGATTTTGTTTCGCCTAACCCTGTCAGCTCGCGATTCGTTGATGGCCTCTCCGAGGTATTAGACGCGACTAGCAAAGCTTTTAACAGCGTTGTCAGTATGGAGAACAGCGCCAAGGACCTTCTCGATGCCATGGACGAGCTGATGAGCGCCATTCATGCCCAGACACAGGTCGTCGTTAGCCAAAGCAAGGGCAAGGCTCGTGCGTTTGGGGAGGAAGTTGTCTCTCGCAACGACAGGGCCCGTGGACGCGCGAAGGAGCTGAAGAAGAAAGGCGAAGAATTGCTCAATTCAGCGAGCTCACAGTTTTTCGAGAGGACAAAGATTGCAAAGATGCGAGCAAGGGGGTTGAAGGAGACTTGGATGCAGTCGGAGACGTGGAAGTCGTATGAGAAGGTACATGCGGAATGGGTCTCCAAGCTGAGGAACATGGAACAATGCACGAAGGATAAACCTGGGTGGGCGAAGATAAATACTAGGGACTCCTGGGGACCTCGTAGGCCTGTAGGTGTGAAACGGGTTGGTCGTCCACTCAGAGCTATGTGATCGGCTTCCTAGGACTCTGTCTGTTTTTCCCCTCGACGACATGCCACCGCTCACGCAATGCTACCCTTATCAAATCATACGTCGTCTTTTATTTTGTGTATTAGAAAGTTGATCGTGTAACAATAATGTCATGTTCTCAATGTCTGATTCAATTAGTTGAGGTATCAGCTAATGACGAGATATGAAAACAAAGTGATGAATGGGGGGAATGTCGAATGTGAAGTGGACCATTGTACTGCGATAAGCGAACCCTTTGTAATTTATAATCTTCGCAGATGAGAGTTGAACAATTAGGACGACGAGTTCATCCTCACGAGTCTACCCTTTTATCCCAGCACTGCCTTGGAGCGGTTGGCTGCCTCCACAACATTCTTCATAATTCCTGCAGTCCGCCACACTTCCCATGAGTATATAGGTGACGAGCCTGTCCCAGTGTCAGCTAGCTCGAGATCCAAAGAGAGATTGAATTGATTAACTTACTCTGTGTGCTTTAGAGCCCACCCCCACGAATACGTATTACATCCCGTGGTTCAATGTCTCCGTAAATGACTCCGGTACCTGGACGTCTTGTGCCAACTGGTATACTTGGTCTCTGCAAGAAAATCGTCACAGGGAGCAATTTCGAGCGTTATCACTTCTGCTCACCGTCCTGCGCTGCTTAGCTCATCCCACGTATTCAGGGTACCATCATGTAAGTCGAGGATAAGAATATACATTCGATCGCCCCCGCCGAATGCATTGTAGCAGCATCGAACGATGCGATTACATAGGCCTTCTCCAAGGCGGCGTATGTGTTGAGCTCGTCGCGGAACCGTTGTCGCTTGTCTGCATCTGTATGGGATAGGGCCTCGACAATCTCGGAAACAAACAGGTTGACCCCGACATGAAACGACACTTCCAGAAACGACACTTCCGGACGCCACCGGTTACCGAATTCCTATGAAGTAGGTCCACCACAGGCGAGGTTGTTTCCTATTCTTGGGACACCGTAGAACGATGATATGTTGCTTGGAAATGAATAGAGGCGGGCCCAGAATTGGAAGGATTTGGGTGAGTTTGGGGAAAAATGACCCAAAAGTAATGGGCAAGGTAGGTAACGTAACGTTGGGGAACGGACAGACCATTAAACCGGCGTCGGTGTACCTATGGCCAATGCGACAATGGCTGCGGGTGGTCAGAGAATCATTCACCATTCCTTCGTCCGTTTCCGCATAATTTAAGCCATTATCGATGTCACTCTCATCTTGTTCTTCTTGTCCAGCACCTTCATCGATATCATCGAGTGCTGCGCCAGGCAATTTTTCTGGAATCGACCAGCTCCTACCTGACAACAGACAAGACGGCACCAAGGAGTGCTCGGAAGGTCACTGGTGAGTCTTCAAGAAGGGAGCGGATGTCATCTCTCACAAGCCGGCACACAACCTAGCAATCAGTGACAGGTAAGAAAGCGCCATTCCATCCGGCTTAGGCCTAGATGCAACACAGCCGGCAGATATCTCTTCAAGGTCAACACTGGGTGACCGAAATAAGGCAGCTCGATACCCAGCACTTGGCAATAGCTTCAACTGTGACAATCTTTCAAAACACTGGACCCAATCCAAAGAAGTGTAAGCATTGATTGTTGCGTTCATTTGAAGCGAGCTCGCGGAGATGGTGACAGCGCCGAGAGATCTCATCGTATTCGATGTCCCTGGGAGCTAATGTTGGCGATGAGGGAGAGCATGTGGGAAATCAGCATGACCAAGGGTCATGTGTGAATGTTTCATGACGTTTCCGGAGGCGAAAAGGAAGGTGGATGAGGTATAGTTCGGTTGAGCTGGAGGGAAATTAACATTGAGGAACGAGGAGTTGCCCGTACTTCCTAGATAGCTAGGGACCGTATAGATAGCGAGTTAATGTTTTGGTTGACATGTTAAAAATAAAAACCTAACGCGTTCATGATGGTTTTTGAACGTCGTCTTGAGTGCCAGGAAGACAGGACAAGACAACGATGGCTAAGGCTGGAGACGGCGGAGTTCGATTTTTTGGCTTACAAATCGTATGACCCCACCAAATGGTGATGAGGGCCAGCCTTTGAACATGAACCTAGATGGCGTCGGCATACTACGAGTTTTACCGGGGCTCATCGTGCGTATCCCATCCCGGTGACCATTCACACCGGTGCTGACACCCCATCTGGCTTGCTACAGGATTGGCATGGCCCTAACAGATTCGCTGGACGAGCTCATTACCAGTGGGGCAATCACACCTCAGTTGGCCATGAAGGTGTTGCAGCAGGTGTGCCTAGTACCATTATGCCATTATTGCACTGCGTTGCTTACCATGTGCAAGTTTGACAAGTCGTTGGCGGATACGATGGTTAGGCAGGTCAAGACAAAGACGACACTCAAAGTACGGATCTTACTCTTCTCCAAGCCTCGCTAGTTTCGCTGATGGTGGAGGCTCGCAGGGACACTTGCACACCTATCGCCTGTGTGATGATGTGTGGACGTTTATCGTCAAAAACCCCTCATTCAAGATGGAGTCGAATGAGTTGGTGAGCGCGCAGAGGATCAAGATTATTGCATGTAAAAATGGGGATGCCATTGAAGCGGCCAACAAGAAGTAGAGCTTCAAGGCACGACACAAGGCCATTGTTGTATATTATCGCTGCTTAGGACATATCCGCTATGTCTTGACAACTAGAGTTTTAACGCTAATCGGTCCATACGCTATCTCTGGCCGCATGTATCGCGTCAAAAGACCCGGTGGTAGCTGTGTTCAGCTTAGATGCAAGTGAGAATGACAAGGCGATATGGCGTTTCCTGGTCACTGTGAAGAGACCCTTGCGATGACAACTGACTACCTACAGACTGTTGCCTTTCCCAGTATTTGATTCCTACTTTTGTGTTTTCATATCGCATGAGCCATAAACGTTAGTACTTGGTACCACTTAAGCGTTGTCACGAACAAAATATCCCTAAAACACACACTAATATATCATGACTACTCATGTCATTCTCCCCCACGCTTCCGCGAAGAGGGGGTGTCCCCTGCTTGCTTCCTGACAACTATGCCTGACACCACATGCGGTGATCCCCTGCATCCTGATTTTCCACCCTTTTGACTCGGAGCTGCAAAGATTGTGAGCGAATAATGAGAATAGAACTAATACCATTAACCGATGGACGTGATAGCTAAAACTTGAATTAGAGGCAAAGACAGGTCTGTACGACGCTCTACCTTACTGTAGACTACCCTCTCTCCCTAGACGTATGTGCACCTAACAATTATCATGATGAGTGCCCGAATACCATTACCATGGCCTCGAGAAACGTTCGGACATGTGTTGTGGATTATCGATTCCAACAGAACAATGAGTTTAAATTGAAATGCTAGATTAGCACCTTATTGCTACACGCTTTTATATTCCACTCCTGCCGTGGAACACCAGGGCCTCAAATCCATCATAAGATGGTGAGTAGCGGTAAAGGGTGACAACGAAGATGACTACTCAAAGTTTCGGACCCCTATTTGGCTCGGATACTTTGACCACTCTAAACACGTCGATATGAATACGTGCACGATACGCTGAAAGGAGTATGACGTACAATTTCCCAGTGTTGCCTCCTGAGAATAGCAGAGGTAAGGCCTTTGGCGCCTGCTCAATGCCTCCTTCCACAACATGGAACCGTCTTTTGATCTTGCCACTCGCAAGGTCCCCTACCCATTTCCGCGAGAGCAGCGGGATATTCACTCGCATAGTCAAAGCTGGGAATGACTATCGATAAACTCGACTCGGCGGAGCAAAGAAGAGAGTCCATACACAACAAATCCCTGGATCTTGGCGCGTTGGGAGATAAGGTTCAAGTATGCTTGGAGGCCTTTGGGCTTGGCGGAGTCTAGGAATTTTCTGAGTGATCAAAGACTCTCAGACTGGTATATTGACCATACTGTACGCAGAAATGGCCCCTGTGCTTTCACTTAGCCACTGCAGCTTTCAAGAATGCTGTGAACTTACCGCAAAGAACAATTCGCGCATTCTTATTCAAGCGCGTCAACATGAAGTCCAAGATATCACCTCCAACGTTGTCAAAATACACGTCCAAATATCCCACAGCTTTCTTGAAATCGTCCAAAAATGTCGGGCTTTTGTAGTTGAAAGCTTTCTCGACACCGATTTCTTTCTCCAGCCACTCACACTTGTCGGGGGACCCCGCAATGGCATAGACTTTGGCTCCAGCAGCTTTGCCTAACTGGCATGCAATGGATCCAACGGAACCAGCGGCTCCCGAGATCACAAGCTTCTCTCCAGGTTTCAACTCGCCAATCTTCCTGAGTCCAAAGTAGGCCGTTAGACCAGAGATGCCAAGTGTGTTGAGGTAATCGAGAGGTTGAACACCGGGGTAAAGGCTGGATCCTGTTAAGTTTAATGGATGGAGACGAGCTGCGGTGCAACATACTCAAGCCCCTCGACGCTCTTATCCGGGACTACGGCGTACTCAGTCATCCCTGTGAGTGAGTGGTTTCATGAGCCCCGAATCCGAATCTTGGATCTCAGATCCAAATGAAGGACCATACCCCACACTCCAGATACATAATCTCCCACCTTGAATTTGCTTCCTTTCCCCGTGGCAATGACTACACCTAAACCCAAAGCTCGCATTGTCTATGGTGTGCCCGTTTGCTGAGAATATCATTGAGATGATATACAACTCACCTCGCCAATTTGTACAGGGGGCAAGTAGCTGCGCGTATCTCTAACATAACCCCTCATTGCAGGGTCCAACGAAAGCCAGGTGCATTGTACGAGGACCTGCTGCTCGGCCGGCTCCCCTAGGGAACCGAATGGGAGGACCTCTGTGCGGAAGGTATCCGGTTCGAAGTCCGCCTTGGGGTCGCGAGTTGAGGACGATACGTTTGTAGGTCTGGGATGCCATTCCTTGTTGCAATGGCTCAGTAGGAGTCTAGGCTTATGTATGATTGTTGATCCAAGCAATTGTTGGAGACAAAGAACAAATGTGTGGGGAAGTGCATCGGAGAGAAACACGACCGACCCCCCCTGACAACGGCTTCCGGTGTCTCGACTGCCGGTTACTTCCCAAAGTGTGCTACGCTAAGTCTGCTGTTCCACCACTGATCAATGGTCAACTTAGCGTGCATAAGGTGCACTGACTCCGAACTACTGACTGCAGCAGCCCTACCCATTCCACGCACAACCACTGCAATGTTCTCAATGAGCCAAAAACATCGGATCCGCTCGCCAGATTGCTTCCAGCTTGCGTCCCCCCTTCAGCATTCATATGATTACCACTACCTTCATAAAATGCACCAGTTATCATAAGGGCTTCCGAACCCACCTACCCAATCCCAAGGTAGTAAGACTCATCGGTGTTGAGTGCTGCCGCACGGCCGCCCTGTTGCATCGATTCTCCCAGATGATTAGCCCTTCCTGGAAGCAAACAAGAAGACCTGTTCAATTATTTAGGGACAGTTAATAGTCGGTGGAGATCCGGTACGTTTTGCCTGCGAGAGAATGCCCATCAAGGCACTTCCAATTAGAGATGAGCCACCTCGCACTCCCCCCTCAAAGAGGTAGGGTGCGGGAGTTCATCCAGGTCCACATCGAGAAGTTGAACGTTCGCTCCCACAGCCCCTTACCCGTAACGTTCCTCCGATCCGGGCGGTGAGACGATGATATGACAAGTAGAGGCGAATAGCGCAACCAAGTGCTTGTTGGATATCTGGGTTTCCATTCACGGAGTCTTACGGTCAAATAGACACAAGTACTACAATTCCCACCTCAGGAGATGCAGCGTGTCGTTGTGGAGGCCACTGAAAGATCGTGGTGATGCCCCTTCGCATGCTCAGATAGTAATGAATACCACAAAGAAAACGGCAGACCTAGATGCATCGTACCCGCTGCTAATCGCAAGGATTAGCCGTCTTTTCGTGTTTTCCTCTCGACAAGGATGCCCCACTTTCCCCTTGTCCTGGGCTCTGTCACGAATCTGGTGCAGACAGATCTGATAGATAGTGGTCAAGAATTGACCGATGAACACAGGGCATTTTTGAAGGGGCGTGGTTGGCAATCAACGGACTGGTTCTTAGAAGTCGAAGGATCCGAAAAGACATAGACGAAAGTTGAGGAAGAATCCGAGAACGGGTTCAGCGGGGTGCAGGCTGAAGCTTCAGTACATCCCCTCCTCTAGGATACTGTACGCACACTTTCCCAGCCGTGTGGGGAATTTTAGCGCTCCAGGACCTGGCAAAGCGGTGGGTCAACCTCCATTACAATCTCCCTCGTTTTTCGTTGGGTGGGAGAATCAAATTAGCTGGCTGCAGTGGGAACCTGGCAGTAAGTAAGCACGGCTACCACACGGATACCCGGAAATACAGCTTTAGCAGTTTCATTTTTTTTCCGTTTCATTTTATCGTCCCAGGAGTCACTACCTTGACCCTGACAATGGAATCTGAACCTGACGGAAAATGCCGAACCCACTTATTTCTACTTACGAACCGGGTTACACCACCGAGCTACACCCACAAGGGCAGACGACTAGTCCCTACAGTTTTCTAGTTTCTCATCATGTTCCAAGGATTCTAGATCCGCTCCCTTGATCTCGCCACCTGTCTTGGTCGGATCCCTTACAGCGTCCTCTGAAAAAAGATTCAACGCAAGACGCATTTGCTCCAAAGCATCCGCCGTCACGAGTCTCCTCGAGTCACCTAGCAAAATGTCATAGACTATGGCTGCGAAGAGCATTGCTGGGATATTTGTCAATGCCGGGATAGCAGCGAAGCGCCCGCCTGAAGCTAAAAACCCTTGCGCAGTTAGCTTGAAGGCAGGGAACGGACCTCACACCAATGCGCACCAGGTAACCCCCATACTGTTATTACCCAGAGCCGACTACCAATATCTCTTGCCGAATTCAAAGCTACGCCTGCCGCTCCAAATCCCCATATCGTTACGCCGCTGCCCCGTCAGTGTCAGTCCTCTACCCGTTAAACGCCGAAGAAATACGCACTAGGCAAAGGCAGATATAAACGGGGATGCAACAGGGGTAATTATCCTATTTGTAGGGTCAATGGATGCCCAATAGACAATACCAGTAAACACGCTCTGCCGATCGGGCGTAAGTTTCTTCAACCCATCAGACTTGACCTAGAGGCTCACCGAAACCCATTCGTTTAGAAATGCACCACGTAATGATTGTCCTTGGGGTAAATAGAAAGCGAAGATCCCAGCGGGGCCTCCACCGGTAAACAACTCTTGCTCGAGCGTTCCTCTTTGCCGCAACACTTCCTCCATTTGCACAAGGAGAAACTGATACTGGTAAAAGACAAGCATGGAGGCTATGTATGCCCCAAGGATCTGGGCGATAATATATCTGTCAACCAATGCGTCAACGGGTTACTGCGACATATCAGGGCACAACTGGTCACCACTTGCCCCAAAGCCTTTAGTTTAGGGAAACCTCTGAGGATACAATGTGTTATCGTGAAAGATGGGTTGAAATGTCCAGCAGAAGTCCCTCCACAAACTGCGACTGGCAAAAACAATACCAAAAGCCACCGCAAGCCCTACCTGGATCCCCGCTGGAGGAGAGTCGAACCATATCAGTTTGTCATCTCCATGCACCGAACATCACGCACACGCCAGGACTGGCTGCCCTGTCATAATGGCAGTTCGTTTTGTTCACCGCAGAACCCAGACCTTGCAATACTCAGGGTTAGCTATGATCAGCCACGACGCATGAGGTGAGGATGACTCACCTAGGTATACATATATAAAACAACCAAACTGACAACTGCTCAGCCGTCGCAGTGATTGAAAGTTCATGGATCGAACCAAGGGAATTCACCATCTCAGGCAAAGAACTCCATTAACCAAAACAATTGCCGTCTATTGCGCCATCCCTCCAGAGCATCAAGAAGCCTGGGCCGCCTTTGAACGTCTCGTAGGCACACGGTGGTATTTGCGCTGACCATGGTTCCAGCTAAGAATTTTTTGTGCACAGTACAAGATCCGTGGGCGCTTCTTCCTCGCCAGGCGGCGAGCTTCGACGTAATCATAGCTCGAGTGCTTGAATCTCCACCCTGAGCGACTAGGCGGTCACCTTACGCAATAACTGGTCAGCTGGTACAGTACAACGAGCTCCTACCTGCGGATCATGATGGCCGGCCTCGATTTTCTCAGTGCACTTGGCAATCATCCTAGATTTTGAATTTGGATATTATATCAAAACTTCGTGCTCACTGTGGAACTGACGGTGGCATAATAAGATAAAAGAAATGTTTCGAGGCGTGCACGCACCGTCGATATTTCACTGAGGATATCGCACGGTTGTGATACTGCTATAACAAGTCGCCGGTCTCTGAGTGCCAGTCAAATGTCATACCACTGTTCGACTGGTTCGACTCTGGTTTAGGGGCCCATCAGAATTGCGGTTGTGCGGGCCGCCGACGAAACTGTCAATATAGAAGATGATTAATGATTTGTGTGGGCAGGCCGGGCGTGTGGCTTGCGCAGTCCTTTCTGTTTTGCACGTTAATCCCTCAATGGCTCCATGTTTTTTGACTCGACCTCGGGCCTCCCAGATCCACAACTGCTTCACGAAATTCTGTGATGGCGGCCGTTAATTAGATCCGTCATATGGAATGTTTGATGGACATGTAGTGGTTTTTCTCCAAAGGGAATAGGAAACGCACGGGTGTACAAGCACCACGTGGGTACCATAAACGTGCTGCGGTTCCATTGATACCAACCCTTGTTCCGTTGCACCGGGTAACGGCAAGAGCCGATCCAGGTAGACGTGGTGGGCATTTTTACCATAAGGCTCCAAAGAGCGAAAACAAAAGCATTTGACGAGAGTGGGATTCGAACCCACGCCCCGGAGGACCAGATTTCGTTGGGCACCTGTATGCCCTGGTCCTTAGTCTGGCGCCTTAGACCACTCGGCCATCTCGCCTTGATGATTGAGTAGGCAGCAAAGATACTGGTGACTTTGTTTTTGCTATTTGGACCATAGTATGTTGAGTTGCAATCGTGTATAAAAAGACAGATGTGATATCTGATTAACGGGGAGCAATCTCATAGGCGGTGATACTCGGCTTAGAGTCCTGACCCATCTCAGCGTCAGCGCTCTTTTCTTTTTCGACAACAGCCTCCTCCTGTGCGTGTCGCCTGTTTCCGTTCGTCAGGCGATAGAACTCCATCGCTTGAGGGGTAACTAATTTGTCCGAGTCGGTGAGGAACACCTCGTAGAGCATAACAGCAAAGATCGTCGCCGGGATGTTGGTAAGGGCAGCAATGGCGGCGTACCGTCCTCCACCGGCTGTTGTCTTGATTTCAGCACAGGAAGGAGTGAGTGATTGGCAAGTCAAGGGCGTACCTTCCATGCCCCAGATTGTCAGTGCCCATAGACGCCCGCCAACATCACGAGCGGCATTCAACGCGATCCCGGGAGTTGCAAAGCTCCAGATGGCCGTAGCGCTTCGGTTCTATTTCAGTGGACCGTCAAAAAACTTCATTCTGGATGTCACTCACTATGCCAAAGAAATAGCGGGCGCAGCCATCGTTGGTTGAATCACCGCATTGGTAGGATCAAGGGCCGCCCAGATAACAAGGCCGACGAAAACACACTTGTTGGTGATTTAGTCACCTGTCTCCGCATGAAGCGGGGAATAGAACTCACGCATACGAACTCGTTGAGAAAAACGGATCCAAGGCTCATGCCGGGGAGAAGGTAGAGGCCGAAGGCTCCTGGAGGGCCGTGTGGGGTAAAAAGAAGTGCCGACTCGCCACCTGCGATCATGCCGTTTACCGCCTGTTGAATCAACTGGTCTCCACTGATAGTAAACGAGCATGGACGCGACATATCCGCCAAATATCTGAGCAACGATATACCTGTGATTGCGAATTCGCGAAATGTCCGCGTGGGGTGTGTGGATGCCACTTACCTGAACGCCTTCCGCACTGGGAATCCTCGGAAGAGGACGAAACAGATCGTTACTGCAGGGCTGAAATGTCCTCCGGAGGTGCCTGCTGCAATCCCGAGAGCGAACAGGATACCGAAGGCATAGGCAAACCCAATTTGGAGAATGGCTAGATTGTTCACAAGATTGAGTACTGGCTTCGGTCCTTGAAAGGCCAGATTTTCCACATACATGAGAGTCCCTCCTGGCCAATGACGCCTCCGATTATGAATGCGAGGGTCGAGCCCTCACCTGAGAAATTCTAAGCTTTCAGGAATATTTCTTGAAGCCAGGAGGGACGTACCACAAAACACATAGAGGAAGACACCGAGCTAAAGTGTCACGTTAGGCAGGCGTGTTGGTCGGAGGGGATATAGCTAACCGCTTCTGCGAAACACTCCATCAGCCAATGCACCTCCCTGCGGTTACGTTGCCTCTCCCATAATGCAAAGGGGCCAGGTCGTTTCTGGACGTCGCCAAGATATACAGCAGGGGTTTGTCCCATATTCCAGTCGCAGGTGGTCAAGAAGAAGGTGGTGCGGAGTTGTGGATATTGCTCCGCACTGGTTTATATTGGTTTCAAAGGTGATTATCGGGGGACCGAGATAGTCCCATGATGCCCTTGGGTATGGGAGCTCCCGATTGACAACAAACCTTCTGGAGATTCTAGAGACACAGGGCGCCCAGGAACACTCCCAACCGCGGAAAAAGGAGCGTGCTACTTTTATCTTCCGATGCGGGTGCTATTGCCGACTTGTTTCAGCACTTATGATCTGACTTACATGTGTTCGGCCTGGGGTGGGTGCATTCAAGAAGCCGTTAAATTATGACCAGGATTGTTCATTCTTCAACTTGCTGGATTCATGGTAGCAAAAGGGGACCCTATAAGATTCGGATCGCGAGGAGCGACTGTCCCGGAAGATGAGTGGTGTCTGAGGAAGATGGATCAAATTTTTAACTTGAGAGCGCGACACCTTGCTCGCTGCGTTCCCACCTTGACCTCGTCGAGGAAGGTACCACGACGCTACTGTCTAACGGGCTGCTCCACGGTATCCGCCTGAGAGACCAGATTATGTCCACATGGTACCTCTCGTTCGAGTAAGCGCTGGTAGACAACGGCTAAGGAGCTGGGACCGTGTGTGTACACTGCATGCAGATAGACGGCTAGGAAGCAGTGTGGTATGGCAGCTCCTTCTCACGCTGCGTGATCATCGAGATCTCGTAGCAGGGGAGGCATGTGCTTTGGAACGACATGAGGCTGAGGTGACAACTTGGCTCGAGATAAATAAGGTATTGAGCCGCTATGTTCCGTAGTGTCCTCATAAAGGGCGAATTCACTGAGAGCTTTCTGGTGGATGGACCGATGGTCAACCTTGGCTAATGGCGAGTGCCGGGCCACGACAGAGGTGACAATAAATCCCTTCAAGGTTGACGTCTGTGCTAGGCAGCGGTACCGACTTGGATTTGCTTTTCGATAGAATCGTAAGGGAGCATACAGATCTTTTGGGCACGAGGTACCCCGGAATTGTTAGGCCGCCATAGTGGGAATGTCATTTAAATGGATTGTCCGGTGAGCGGGACTTCTCAGAAAATCCGTTGTTAAATACTACTGTATCGAGAGAGATTGATAGAGAAAAAATCGGAGGGAGGAACCGCTATTCACTTTTTGATCCTGAAATGGGACTGGGTGGTGTGCTGGCGTTGACGCTGAGCGCTTGAACCGGAACGCATGCTGAAGCATCTCAAGATGATCAGTTCGGGGCCCATCATAGGCCGCGTGTCACCATCAGCAGCCTGAGAATTGATGCTTGGTTTGAGGAGGGCGGAGCTTTGATATAGTAAGCAGTGAACAGAAGCCGCAGCAAACGCGACATAGAATGAGAGATGATCGATGATCAGTGGTTAGTGGGTACAATCGAGGAAATGGAAGATCGGGCATTAAAAAACGCTGAAGCAGAAATAAATGGGGCCCTCCGCAATCCGTATAATGCGTCGCAGGACAATAGATTCTAGGTAAGTATCATCAGATCAGTCATTTACGGAGGGACTCAGATGTGAAATCAGGAGATAGCTTTCTTTTCAGCGACTTAGCCGTGGACACGTCGCAGGACAGGCATTGCTAGGGCTTCATGTAGAAGCCGCTTACCCGGGAGATAATTCATTTTGAGCGGCAGCGGTTGTTGGGGGGGATTACTGCGACCTTGCACCAGACAAAGCCTTGTAAAGGTTGACATATACTGGCACTCGCGACAAAGCAAGAAAAATCCAGCGAGCAGTACGAGATAACTTCTAGATTGATGAAGTGCAGGACAAGTCACGTCAGGCGCGCGTATAAAAGGATCCTGCTCCGTCGCCGCATGCTCTCGCCTCGCCTGGGCTCCATTAGAATGTAATACAGGCCAGCATCTTCCCACTACTCGTCCTCATAACCCTGTACAGGCCTCCGCGGCCGATTAGGAACTATGAAAACCGCGTCAAGGTGGAGGAAACAGAGAGTGCTACATTTACACGCACGAGGATATGTAGTGGGGACCATCTCCGCAGGTCTGTAACCAAAGTACTCGCGAATAGGAGGGATTGTGGCCACCATCACTGGGCCAATAGTACCTATGACCACAGAGTAGAAAATAACGGGGCTCTCGTGAGCATGACGTTGCTAGATATTACATGAGTCATTGGAGCGTCGACGTTAGTTTTTAAGAACTGAGTCTACGCACGAGATACCGGTAGGACTGGCGGAACGGTGACAATAACGAAGCCATGTAGATCACAAGGAGGACGTGGGTGAAGGCGGGACACGGTAGTGGTGCTGATGTAAGCATCGGCACAACTGGGCGCGACTCCCCTCGTTGCGGGTTATCTCTCTACCCCAGCAACACTCACTTCACCGCCATGGAACAGAGCATAAGTTTGGAGGAGACTAATCAGATTCGTATCTCTCTCGGCCTCAAGCCCTTGGGCGTGGGCAAGGCTTCCACGAGCGACAAGGCCGAAAAGAACTTCAAGAAACAGCGCAGAAAAGAAGCCAAAGAGCGTGAAACCAAGTGCGTAGCCTGATTTTCTTTCAGATAGCTATCCTAATCCATGCGTTTTTGCTCTCTCTCTCCAGGGGTATCGAGGAAAGAATAGCCAAGTGAGTAGCTGACCTTGTTCATTTCACGGTCACTTCCATGCCCTTCTGTGGGCTTCACAGGCCCCGAATGTGGCGAAAGCAGGATGCTTATAACTCCTCGCTAGGGTACGAAATCGTCGGGAACTCCATGCTTCGCTCAAGGGCACGACGCTCGGTGATGCAGATGGCGATGTTGACGACACTCTGCACTGGGTCAAACGAAGTAAGAAAAAGGAGAAGGAACTTGCCAAGAAGCGCCAGGAAGAACTGGAACAGATGGACAAAGTATTCCAGGCAGAGTATACCGAGCGTGAGTCCTGATACCCTCCCTGTCCTGATTTGACTTTGTCAATATTCTCCACAGGTGATCTCGAGGGGCTAAAGGTCAGCCATGACTTCGACGCATTGGACGAAGGCGAAGCTCGTATACTCACCCTCAAAGATAGCCGTATCCTCGACAACGAAGGTAACAGTTCCGGTCTTTTTTTTACATGCTTTATTGAACTGATTCACACAATGCAGAGGATGAGCTGCAGAACGTTGAAATGGCGGAAGAGGAACGGCATCAGAAGAACCGAGAGCTCAAAATCAAGCGACGCGATTATACCGGCTTTGACGATGATGAGTTCCAGGAAGGTAGTCAAGGTCTGAAGCGGTCCGTTCTCGCGAAGTACGATGAGGAATTGGAGGGCCCTAAAGATATTGTCAGTTTACTCTCTTTGTCAGTGCCTTTATCCGCCAGACTCACATATTTTTTAGGGCTTTCGGTTAGGCAGCGCAGTGGTCTCAAAAAAGACTAAGCAGGAGGAGGAAAAACACGTTGCTGCCGCCGCCGTCAACAAATCATTACTCTCTATTGATTATGCCAGTCTGTGTATTTCTCATCTCCTGGAATATGTGCTAATTGGTTGCCATAGAAAACCTTGACATATCCGATTATAAAATGGAAGGGGAGATCGGTTTTAAGAAACCCAAGGTGTGCCACTCTAGTTTGGAACCTTTGCATTTCAGCTGATCCCAAAGTCAGACAAAGAAGAAACGATCATCTCGGCGGGCACCCAATGATCTCCTGGAACCAGCTGACGAGGGTCAGATGGACATCGATGAGAAGCCTATAATACCGGCGCAACGAGGACGCGAGCTGAACGCTAATTTTGTTGATGATGACGAATTGCAAGCTGCGCTGGCTCGCTCGCGTCGGGCGAAGCTCAGCAAAATGAAAAAGCTTTCTCCCGAAGAGCTCGCCAAGAAGAGTGAGTGTTGAGCAGTACTTTTCTAGTGTGGTAGGGTCTAATATCACCGTCAGTTGCGGAGCAGAGGGCGCAAGAAGAGGAGGCAAAAGCTACTGTCAAGACCAACGGGGTCAAGGTTGAAGAGCTAGACCACGACGGTGCAGGTGCTCTAACATTCGACGATACCTCAGAGTTTGTCCGCTCCGTGGGTCTCAATCCTGTAGTTAAACTCAAACCGGAAACACGAGAACAGCCGCTACCGCCCGCCCGTGCTAAATCCGAAGGGAGGTCCGTATCTCGAGATCTGTCTATGGCCCCAGGCGACGCGGCACTTGATGAGCTGGAAACCGGTGAAGTGAGGGTGAAAGACGAGGAGAGCGAAGATTATGATATGGCCATGCTCGATGAGATTGAGAATGCAATAAAGACGACAGAAGCTGAAGAAGCGGCGCACGCAGCAGGAGAGGAGGTTGCTGGTACCTCTACCGAGCAAACATTTAGCGCAGGCATGGCCTCCACGCTCACCCTCCTCAGGCAACAGGGCATCCTTGCCCAGCCCTCTGCTAATCAACGGGACCGCGAGACAGTTCAGTTACAGCGGGATCTTTGGCTTGCAAATATGCGTCGCCGCGTGACCCAGCGAGAGCTGGAACGTCTCCAATCCCGTGGGGGCAATAAAGATCAAGCACAGCGGGAGTACGAAAACCGACAACGCGACCAACAAGAAGCACGCGAGAACCTCGAAATGTTCAAGGAATACAAGCCGGATGTTAATATCGTCTATCACGATGAATTCGGCCGGCAGCTGACACCAAAGGAGGCTTGGAAGGCGCTATCACACAAGTTTCACGGAAAGGGTTCAGGGAAGATGAAGACGGAGAAGCGGCTAAAGAAGATCGCAGAGGAAAAGAAAAAAGAGGCCATGGTTAGTGGCGATACGCCGCTGAGCATGAACAGAGCCTTCCAGCAGCGCCAAGAGAAGATTGGCCAGGCTCATTTCGTTCTTTCTGTAGGAAACAGAGGGTAAGCACCAGCCAAGAAGCATCTCCTCTACATGCTGACATCAGTGCTAGTGCCGTACCTCAAGCTGCCGAGTTCTTGGACGCCCAGCCTCTTGCCAAGGGCAAGACGGAGAAGACGAAGAAGAAGAAAGAGGACAAGAATGCCCAGGTGAAAGCAGAAACAGGCTTCATGACCGTTCCTGTCCCACAGTTACAGCCACTGTCGAATGGAAGCAGTCCTGGTCCCTCTAGCTTCACTCATAGCGCATCGGGATCACCGGCACCAAAACCTGGGTTCTCACGGATATCATCTGCTATTGAAACACCTTCACAAGGGGGTACGCCCGCTCCTGGCGAGAGGGGGAGATTGACCATCGGTTTCGGTACGAAGCGAAAGGCGACGGACGAACCGCAGAATTCCCCGGACCCCAAGCGGCGGTAGTCGAGGTGGTGGTTTAGTGTGTGATGCTCATCAAGGGGTCGTCGTAAACTAGACATGCGACAATATGATATTACTATTCTTACAACGTGCTGACTACTGCTTATTTGAAGATCTTTCACTACCGCGCAGCGATCCTTGTCCAATCCTTTCCCGACTTCAAATGCTTTTATTAGTGATGCTTGTCCGTCGTCCATCCTGTGGTGCCAAGTTTAGCCGGTAATCGTGATATAGTACTGGATCCATACCATTCGAACGGATGTCCTTTTTTCTCGAGCAGAATCTTCATCCGTCGTCCAGGAAAATCTGGCGATCTTGGGAAAACCGAATGTCGGTTCTAGATTGCCATTGAGCCAAGCTTGTGTGTTCGGATCTTACCAAGAATATCAGAACCAAGCCGGGCATCTAAAGTGGCAAAGCGGCTCACCTGAAGGATATCCGGATCCAAAGTCTGTACTCCAGCCAGGATTGTCATTGGCGGGATTCTCTTCAAAGCACCATCCTTCAATACAGGCATCCCTAGTAACCTTTGCTGCCACACTAGCTGCTCCGACAATCTTGAATTTAGCGTCTGCCTTCGTGGTAACTGTGAACTCAATCCCTGGGAACAGACTCGAAAGGTACGCTTCATATGTTGTTGTCGTTCCGAGTGCATCAACATACACCTGGAGAGGGCGGTCAATGGTTCATCAGGACCCGATCTATGTCCAAGTACACACCTCTGCTAATTCTATGCCCCGTTCGAGCACTTCTTTTATCAGGAGGATTGTGGCTTCTTGGGACTGCTGATTGAGATTGGTTGGCGGTCGTTTCATCATGCCGCTGGATATGGCCTGGGGACTGAAGCATGATAAGATCGAAGGAAATACAAGATAGAAATACCATTAATGGCACACCTGATGACACGGACCGACCAACCCAGGTTTGAGGGGTCAGAACTAAGAGTTTCAAGCAGTGATGACCTGGTTTCAGCATTTAGTGCTTTAGAATCTAATCAGGACGGCTTAATATTCGTGTCTTTTCCGGGCACAATGAGAACACACCGGCAAAGCCGAGCTCCTCTAGGTTCTCTTTGTATGCGACTGGGCAGTACGCGACACCGTAAACGAGCGGCCCAAGTACTGGACCACGTCCCGCTTCATCTACGCCAAGGATATAGGGTCCTTCTGCTGTTGGTGTCGGGGAATGATGGGTATAGGATTCTGTGAGTGGCACTTCAGACCCTGGGGCCGAAGGCACTTTGGTGTTTGTGCTCATTCCCAGTGAGCTGAACGGAGGAAACGTGATACGCGATTGATTAGTGGAATCACGTGCCACCCTTGACATGGGTTTCTACTCTTCTCCTACCAATACCACTACCACCATCACCACCACCACCACCCACTTTATTCCTCGTCTTTGCTTGTTTCATTATACCCAGAAACACATCTAACTGATAGCCCCACCTCGGGGATCTGTCACCACCGTTGCAAAATTGGTCAGCCTAATCAAGACCGAATCCATATTCTCTTGTTCTCAATATATCGTGACTCGCAACCTCCAACAATTCAATAGGGAAAACACATTTTCCAAAGCTTAGTATTCACATGGACCGTCAATCAGTCATCAACATCAATATCACTCAATTCTGTTCTGAGATACAGTCCGGCTTCTTCACTGAAAGTGACTCATCTCTGAAAAACCATCCTCTCTACCCCCGATGTGGGAGCTCTCCGGCGCTTATTATTCGAGTCGTAGAATCCGAACTTTAAACTATCCTTGGTACGAAACAAGAGTTCAGGATATGCGTTAACCTAACAATCTCATAAACTCTGATTGACTGCTCCGTCACGGCTTCTTTTGCAGCGAGACACGCACCGAAATTTGAACAATACACACCCTAATCGGGGCATTTAGGAGCCTTGCGTGGTGGAAGCACCAGCACCATGAGACACATTGTTCCCTGCACCGCCTGTATTGCCACCCTCCCGTCGATTGCCAGGCTCTTGTTGGAACGGTACCGGCGGAAGGCGAAGCCGCTCGTTGAGTGGCGAAAGCTCCAGGGGTAGTGGGATAATAAATCTGTTGGCGACAGGGGGAGGCTGCGCTGCCATTGGAGGTTTCTGGAGGATAGCATTAGTCAAACATCTAGGCTGGATGGGCGACAAGCTTACAGGTGTCGACATATGCGTAGTCACAGGGGATGATACGAAGTGAGTGCGAGGTCTTAAGTACCTTTTACTGCTTACCTACTCGTCCTTTTAAGATCCTCGAGGGTGAAGAACATCATAAAAGGAAAACACAAGGTCCTGACGCACTTGAATCGCTCGGTTCGATAGCGTTAACCCCGACACACCAGGCGCTGGTGCTTGTGTCGATACCTGTTCAACGGCGAACCACCGCTTCGGTGGATCGGTTCAACACGAGGATGGCTCTAGAAAACCCAACTGCGCATTTCTTCCGGGACCCACTCCGAGGTAGGCGCCAAACCTACTTGAGGTGTACCCCACACTTGACATCTCATCCATCATGTAAATGCAACCGACCCGGGGGAAACCAACCCAGCAATTTGAACCAAACCACGAAGACCTTTTCCGACAGACAGCGTTGTGCCTGGTCTCGAAGGGAACCTCCCAGAATAACTCCTGACGGACCGCCGTTCCCTCAGGTGTTGCGAGCTCATGATGGCATGGAAGTCAATATGGGATTGCGAAGAGCTAGAATCGCAGCCAGTCAAAGGTGCCTATCCCCGCGATGACCACAAGAAAAACAGGGGAATGGTACTGATAATAATCGCCGGCAAGAGTACCGTACTCGCCACCCCCCACCGGGAGGGGGGCTGAAGAATGCCATAACTCGCGGAGTCCGGGATCGTCGCTGCTAAGGACAGACCCCAGGACCCTGGAAAAAAAGGTACGGGGAACCCTGCTGACTCTCCGAAAAACGCGCTGGAAACTGATCCATGGGGCTGGTTTTACGCGAATCCGGGTTCGCAGGGTTTGATTGAGGCGTTTCATACGAAGGTTAATATTCAACACATGCGCCTGTATGAGTGGCCTTGATAGAGACGGAATCATTACTACTTAACTCTGAGACACTATTGGCTCGACACGGGCGCTCGTAAGAACAGCAACACCTCGGAGATAACGGAGTAGGTCGAGCCCACCATCCCGATAGGCGTACACGTTCCCCACAAACCCGCCTATCAGCGGGGGTACGTCGCTTTACCAGCTGTAGTGTCTTCGGCCCCAACGGAAAATGCTCCGAGTCACAAGTCTGCAGCCGAGTGTCACCAGAACTAGAGACGTTTTTTTTCCGATGCGCCGGAATATGTCTGACATCCCGGAAGAAATTCTTTATTCCTCCGAGTGGTTTCGCAAAGATCATGGTTCCGCATATTCATGTCTTGTCTCTGGACTAGAATTAAGGATCAAGTGTTTCTTGTAACAATTTTATCGCTCGCGTCTACTTCTACAGCTCCATTTCCAGATGGCTGTCCACCCCTGCTGCTGCGGCCGTCCCCCCCTCCTCCAGATGTCCCACCGGGGGAACTTGTGGGTTGTGGCTGAGTAGCTGCTGTGTGTGAGCTACCATGCGAGGGAGCGAACCCGCTGGGGGTAGCCAATAGTAGAAGGCTTGGTTGATGTTGTTGCGGCGCCATCACCAGGTGGGGAGGAATATCCAACGGCTCGAGGGGTTCCGGCGTCCCGGACGGTGGAAGGGGAATTATGAAGCGGTTGTTGAGTGGGGGCGGCTGCATTTGTTGATTTTCCACTCGAGTTGTTATACGGAGCGGTCGACTGTGGCTGGGGGGGGGGAAGTGAATCAATGTTTTCCGGAATGAGGAGAATGAAAATTGTGAAGTACCTTTTGAGTGTGTAAAGACTGGGCTAGAAAACACGGATGGCTAATGTATGTGAACTCATCAATCAATTCCCGCATACCTTATATATTTCTTACTCTCTCTCGTCTCAGGCTAGGTTGGACTTCAACCCGCCATCGCAAAGTATGTGGCCTTACCGAACTCTAGATCACTGATGGGATCAAACTATATTTATTCATCTCCTTTGGGCTCACTCGGGAGGAATGGCCGCAAGCGAGGCAGACCTATCCTGAACCTTCCCCAATAAAGCTAACAACGACCACTCCCGCGCAAGCACGATCCGGCGCTATTAATTTTAATAAAGGTAATTCGCTCGCGCTCGAGAATAACAATGGTGTGCAACCCCCCTCCAGAGCGTGGCCCGACAGTTTTATCTCTCTGGAGTCAAGATTCAGAAAGACGATAAGACGGCAATTTTTCGGTCCAGGCACAAGAATGGTGTAGGGGCCATTACTCTCCGCAGTCGTGGAGCTCAGGAACAGAGAACAAGCTTCTCAACTAGTGTTAATGCAGCAGCCGGATGCATGTCACGTCCACGAACCCCCCAAGGTCGCCCAAGAGCTAGAAAATAGACCAGTCTACTCTCACGTTATGACATGTAAATTTTTCGGCGTGAGCGCTGTAGTCCTCTGGGCCTTATTTATAGAAGAGATTCCTCACGCGAAGGGCTTCTTTGGTAGGCCAAGTCGACGCCACGCGGGGGGAGGTGTCCACATCTCAGCTACAACCGTAGACACTATCACTGCTGTAGAACATCAGAGCATCAAGACTCGGTTGTGTCCTGGGCGTGTCCTGAACGACACCGGGCGCGAAGTTATTCAGGGAGCACGGTCCATAGGAGAAATAACTCTGGTCCGAACAAAGTTCTCTGTTGACGCACCTTGTCATGTTCGGTGATTTTACCCACCCGGACAAGTGGATGGATCAAGAATTATAGATATGAGCTCATGCACATGTTCCGCGCGCTGTAGCGGCGGCATAGATTTTTAGACTTTCCTTCAGGGGGGACCCGCCAAGTCACCACACGATGTATGGGTATAAAAATACGCCTTTACGCTTTTCACCGAAGAAAAGTATCGAATGGTCGGTCATCATCCGTACTCAGAGGAAGTTATCTGATACCGGAATCTGGTGGAAAATATCTCTTCGGAATACCAGCTTGGGAGCCGTTAGCCTGTCATCTTCATGAGTTGACAGAATGCTGATATTCAAGTCCCCACTCTCCGGTGGACCGTTCCTTTGTACAATTATATCGAAGGAGATCGTAAGCGGCATATCAGAACGTCCTGGTCTCTTCTTCCAACGAAATAGGCCCAAACTGTCCAATATCATGCAAATAATCCCACACAACGAGTCCCTCCTCCCTGACATATCGCCTTAACAGCAACTTTTCGGCTTCAGACATCCTAGATCTTGACTCGATCGTCTTGAACACCCTGAACAACAGCCCCAGTTCTCTCAACGCACACATCTCCTCCCAATCCTCATCAGTGACGGTATTCATCTCTGAATATTGATGCCAAGTCTCATACATCATGAGCTTCGCAACACCAGGCGTTGGAGGATCGACTCCGGAATCTCCAACGGGAGCGGATGAACCGGTCAGATTCTTCTCTCGTCCCTGGGGCAGGACTCGTGAACGCAACATGGCAGGCAACTTCCCAGGTGTCATGGTACCTGAGTCGTAAAAGGAGAGATAGACCAGACTTGGAAAGAGGACGTCCCACTCCCTTCCCGTTGCACCGTCCTTACCCGGCCTAACCGCACTGTGACCCCTCCCCTCGGGTACCCGAGTCAACCTCTCCAGAACTCTATCCGAAATTAGCCCATGATTCGCTTGCGAATCAGAGATCAACAGGGCCTTCAAACATCCCTTGGTCTTCCTTCCCCTCTCCCCAGACATCACATGCGAGTCTGAGTGATCCGCCTCGACACTCTCCAAAACCTCGAGCAGATCCGTGTCCCAATGGTACGATGCAGAGTACAAATACAATGTCTCCAGAGGACACCCCGAACGCCTGAAAAATGCAATCATGGCGTCCTTGTCGGCATTCGTAGGGGAAAGATGCACCAAGTGTCGTAGAGCGGGCAGAGTAATCGCATTGAATACCTTTGACATGTCAGACAGCCCAATCACCAAGGTCTCGAAGTCTTTCAAAACCACAGGAGCGCACATGCTGTTCCAAGAAGCAGTGTTCCTCACCTCATCATCAGGTGGGGATGATGGTAGGTTCGACATGATGGCAAAAGTAGTATCATGGCCAGGACAGATATCTGGAAAGGACGCGTAGGCCAGATTTGGCGCCGAGCGGAAGAGATTGATCAGTGCCAAGTCTGAGATGCGTGGCCTCCAAGTGATGTGCGTCAGATTCTCCCAACTTTGGGTAAAATCAACCTGGTGCCAGAGGACTGCAACTGGGTCCAGCATATTCAGATTGAGCCGCCTGAGTGTGCGGGCGGAGGTTGTGATGACGCTCATCAAGACCGAGCTCCACGCCTCATCCCACGGGTCATATGGTGAGATACGGATTTTGGACGCGTAGATGTCCAAGGCCTCGAGTAGGGGAGCTTGGAAAGATTCCAGGGTGAAAAACTCGGATGGTACATTCGGAATATGTTGGGAGTTATATTCTGGGAAGAAGAGTGCAAGGGTTTTACACCGAGAGGCATTGTCATGGAACAACTTCCTCATGCCTGGGTGTAAAAATACCCCAGAATGGACGGAGAGTGAGATTGGAAAATTGAGAGAGCGTGTGATGAATGCATTCATGAGCTCAGCGGCGTGGTTGGCCCATTCATCTATTTGGGTCCTACGAAACTGGTACTCGAATTCAGCAGCAGCATGCATGTATGCTTCCTCGCGCAGTAGGAAATTGTCGGTTAGCGTTATGGAGGTCCAGAGGGAGGGAGTGGTTGTACAGAGGTCCTGCCACCTTGAGCAGACCTGACTGAGGAGGAGCGGTGCCTGTAGGCTAGTGATCACGGTGGCATTTACCGATTGTGGTAAACACCAGCGGAACACCTCAATGAGAAGTTCTGGTGGTAGTTTGCGCCATGGTGAAGAAAGAGACCGCAAAGCTTCAAGGATACACCTCAACTCGGCAACCGAATAGTCCTGGTTGTCCTCTGCCTCGCATTGGCGCTGGTGTGCAACGATATAAGAAATCCGGCCAGCTTGACTCCCGGCGTCACCAACCGCTTCTCTCGCTGCAGGCTGCAACTCGGCCAACCTCCCCACAACAGACGCCATGGTGTCCCGAACCCTCTCATTGTCCCCACATCTCATTTCGGACATATTCCCATACCCGCTCTCATACCACTCGCCCGATCTTACCAGATCCCATATTTCCCCAGCTTCCAATAGACGCGAATAGCTCCCATCCTGTCTATATGCTGCCCCGCCGACATCAGCCTCGGCGCCTGTGGAGGCGCCAATTGCAAAGATCCCCGATAATCCTTCTGGATTCCTGCGCAGTGTTCCCACACAGCGTAGCATTGACTCCAAATTAGGATCTGGAATTAGAACCGGGGGGGAAACTGCTCAATGTGGATTGGGAGGTGAGTTGTGTAGGCGGGGGTATGAGTAAATGCCAAAGGCAAGGGGTTGGCTTCGAGAAGTCGAAGGGCTACTCGGCCTAGCGTGATGCTGTGATTCTGGTCGTTACAGCAGCTATTATTGCGCGGCATACTTTTGATCGGTTGCTTCCCCTTCTCTCCTATCCTCAGTGGGAAGGTTTCTGATAAGCTCGGGAGACTCGACGGATGGGTGGTGGTGCGAAATCAGCGAATCGGTCATGAACGGGCCCATATATCATCGGGGCCTTTGTGACTGTTTGACCGTTGACCGTCGGTAATTGTCGTGACATGGATTGACAGCGGGCATGGGACGCGAGCAATTGAGAATGGGCAATTTCCTAAACTGCTGTGATAAGTCCATAGGGATGCCCCACCTCGAACAACGGCATTTCTGCAAACAGATACGACTTTTTTGGATCCGACTAGCCAGTTTAGGGGTCCTTTGAATGTGCTCAGCCGTACGAAAAGGGCCTCATTCCTAGAGGCCAGAAGTGCCAAAGTTGGGATGTAGTGAGTAAAATGCCGGGGTTGCCCGGGGTCGGTGTTCGAAATAGTCAGGATGGGACAATGGAGGGGAGATAACAGGAGATAAATCCCTAGAATAACGTAATTGCTTCAGACACAAGCTGTGCACAGCCAGGCACGTCTCGTCCCGAGACCTTCTCGGCCAATCACATCTTGTTATTATTCACTACAGAAGTGACTACCTACAAGAGCGCGTGTAGACTATGGGCAGCATTGCGCTAAGTATTATGTACATAGAGGAGGCATTATTGTGTTGTGCTATAAAAATTTTTAGTGACGAGGGAAAAAATGTGAGAGAATGTATGTTACATGCATATATCTGCTTAATACGTGTGTGGGTAACCTATGATTGCCAAATATAATCCAATGAAAACTGAGGCGGAAGCGAAGTGGAAACCAAGAACAGATGACCGCATTAACCGAGAACTGAATGGTGGGGTGATAGAGAAACGGACAAAGAGCGGGAAAGCTAGTAAAAGAGGGAAGGTGCAACAAAGCAGAGCATAGAGCGGACGAAATCGTTCACCACGGTCTGTAAATGCACACAAAACGGCCCCACCCTATGCCTACCATGCCCACGCCAGCCCGGTATGGGGAGAACCTACCACCAACAAAACTCCGAGCGAGCATGAGCATGCAACGCATAAAACGCGAGGTGAAAACTGGCCACAACACCATCTCGGACGAGTATTAATGAGGGAACCACCAAAAGTCCATGGAGAACATCAGCATGCAATGCAACAAACCCGGTAGGGCTGGTATTGCTGATAGGGAGATGATGAAGTGGGGATGGGATGATCCGTAGCACGTGCGGTGAATGCCCGGGTGGCATGCGATATGATGCGACAAGAAGCGATGAGCAACGAAGAGATGGGATGAGCGACATGACTGGTGCCAGCGAGCCGTTGAGCACTTGTGTGGGAACAGCCAGCCAACCATCGGATCCTGGCATTCCAATACCCAACCCTTATCCCTGCGTCACACAGCCGAAACACCCAAGCAACCAATGAAAGATGAGTAAATGGAGCTTCTAGAATCAGTATAGCACAGCAAGGCCTAGGGTGGCCGATAAGGTACCAGCGACACAGGATAAATAGGGCGTCCGACCGGGGAGTCGGAGAAAAGCTTGATTGAGCGATCATGAGCCAGTGAGCATGTGTTGTCGGTGGGTCATGGGATCTATCATTATGTGGAAGGGTGGAGACAAGACGTAGACAATGGTGAGAGAGGGGTTTTCAATGCGACAAATTTGTTTAGACATGCGGGCTTTCGGTGTTCACGGGTACTGACGTTGACAAAGGGGGTAAGCCGAGATGACTCGCGGCGGTATCGAACACCGCAGCTGCTACGGCGTCTGCGGTGGGCTTGGATGTTTCCACAGGCTCTTGCTCGGGAATTAGCTTGGCTCGGGATCGTGTGCGCATGCTCGGGTCCCTCTGCCGCGGTTGATGGTGTATGTGTGCGCACACGCGCAGCTGTCCGTCGGTGATGTGTGGCGGCTGAGCGTGGGTTTGCACCCGTCCATTCCGGGATCACGCCCTGTTCCTGTATTGTACCCATCGGGGTGGCGGCAGCCGAGCAAGGCTTCTGTGCGTCTCCGTCTGCAGTTTCCGATTTGCAGGTCTGCAACGGAATTTTGAATAGTTTTACGTCGTTTAGAGTTCCGACTGCCGGTAGTCGCTTCGGCATAAACTTCTTCGGTTGCCGTCTCCTGATATGGAGGCGGGGAGTGAAAATTTGAAGTAGGAGTTGAGTTTGGGATGGCCAATGATGGGTCGGCGGTTGTGGCGCTGCTGGTGGGAGTGGCAAAGGCAGTCGAGGTAGAGAGAGCGGAGGAGAGTGGTGAGCTGCAAGAAGCGGACCAGGCTGATTCGCCATCGTTATCGATTTGCTCAAAGCTACGTTTCGTTAGTGATCTGTGATGTAAGGGATGATGATGATGATGATGGGTGAATGAAATGAAGAGACTGAGGCAGGGAAAGGACGACGTACAGCAGCTGAGACCTGTGGTTCTTGAGAAGCTGGAGTTCGTTGGAGAGCTCCTCGAGTCTGACGTTGGCACGCCAGGCCTCGATACGGTAGTTGACGGCATCAGCGGATAGCTCTTCGTTTTTGGTGCGGAAGGTGAGGAGCTCTTTCTGGAGCCTGAGATGCTCATTGGCGAGGGCCTGGTTGTTTGATGCGAGGTCACGACTCTGGCGCAGCAGGTCGTTGTAGCGGACAGACATGTGCTGGAGCTTGAGCCATACATCTTGGTAAGCTGGAGTGGCAGGGGTAGTAGTGGCAGCTCGCTGGAGGAGATGCTGTTGGGCGAGAGAGGCGATGTGTGACTGGGAGAAGCCATGTGAGAGAGGGTTGTGGCTAGAGAAAGGGAGGTTGTCCATGGCTGGGAGAGGGACGGAGAGGAAGGAAAGAGCCACGTCGTGAAGGAGGAAAGAGAGAAGAGAGTGTCCGTAATAAATATAATAAAGTAATTATTATTTCGTGATTGCCCAATTTGGACTCTCTCCGCCATAACACATCATGCACCCACTGGGCCTTCTCCTCTTCTTCAGCGTCCCTGCTGTCGCAGAGCACTGCAGACTGGTGCACAACGGGGACCTTCACCATGCTCAGGTACCCCTTGCCACTGCGTTCTCGACTACCTCAGCTGTGGCAACAACCTCGACAGCACCTACCAGTGCACCAACAGCATTTTTTGCCCCCTTTGACTATTCCAGAAACAAGGTCCGCGGTGTCAACCTGTGTGTTCAAGCCCTTCTCTTCTCTTCTTTTTTCCAATTCTCACGCACTTGTTCAGCGGTGGATGGCTTGTCCTCGAAGTACGTGCACCCAGCCCACGTTCCCTGCCACCCCCCCCTTCCAACTGACAACGGATCCCCTAGCCATGGATCACTCCCAGCATCTTCGAACGCACCGGAAACGAGAACATTGTTGATGAGTACACCCTGGGCCAATTCATGGACCGTGATTCCGCCGAGGCGTTACTCAAGGCTCACTGGGAAACTGTACGTCTCCATCAACTCAAACCAAGAATAAATTAACATCACAATATCAGTGGATAACCGAAGACGACTTCATTGCTATCAGAGCCGCAGGCCTGAACCATGTTCGGTAAGCTCCCCCTTCTCTCCTATCCCTGCACAATTTAGTAGCCTCGCTTCAACAACCCCAACCCTTTCCAGGATACCCCTCGGTTACTGGTCCGTCCCTCTCCCCTCCTCTGCCACATCCACCTCCACATCCCCCTACATCACCGGCGCATGGCCCTACCTCCTCCGCGCTCTCAACTGGGCTAAAAAACACTCCATCCACGTCATCCTCGACATCCACGGTGCTCCCGGCTCCCAGAATGGCTACGACAACTCGGGCCAACGCACTAACAACCCCCAATGGGCCCTCAACCCCGCCAACGTCACCCGTACACTTGACACCATCCGTTGGATCTCCAAGAACATCGGTGGCATGGTCAGCATCATCGAGCTCCTCAACGAAGCCGCCGGCTTCCGTGGCCCAGACTGGCAAAACACCATTCGCCAGTTCTGGCTCGATGGCTATGATATCGTCCGTCAAGAGATTGATGATGACGTTGGCATCATGATTGGTGATGCGTTCATGGGCATCCAGAGCTGGACCAACTTTCTCACCGCTCCAAGAGGCCATAACGTTCTTCTAGACTTTCATGAATACCAAATATTTAGCGATCTAGAACTCAATCGCACCCTCACAAACCACCTCGCCTTTGCATGCACATACAAATCCTCCCTTTCCTCATTTGTCTCTTCCAACATTTGGACCGTCGTAGGCGAATGGTCTACCGCACTCACCGACTGTGCAAAGTGGCTCAATGGTCGTGGGGTGGGTTCGCGCTGGGACGCGACCTGGTTACCTAATCCGAACCCCAACCAATTTTTTCATGGCAGTTGCAATGGATGGACAGGATCCTGGAAGGGTGAGGACGGCGGAAAGGGTTTTAGCGATGAATACAAAGACATGTTAAGACAGTATTGGGAGGTCCAAGTTGAAGTCGGGGAGGCCGTCCAAGGATGGGTGTTTTGGACCTGGAAGGTAACGTTTTACTCTATCCCCATCTATACCTTCATTCGTACTCATCCGAAAACCCCCAGGCAGAAAACGCAGATGAATGGAGTTACCAGAAGGGCCTCGAAGGAGGCTGGATACCCAAGGATCCAACCGACCGGAAGTATCCTAGTATATGTGGCTGATGCCCCCTCTTGCATACCCTGGTTGCTGTAGAGATATGGAACAATACTCTTCTCGCTTTCTCTGTTCCTACCACTATTGTTTGCTTTTCTGCTGGCAGTGCCACTAGATCATCAGTCTGTATCACGTATGCATTCGTGTATTATGTATCCTCGCAACATACTTCCCTGGAGAATTTGAACATTGAGTGGTCGTAGGCAGCCGTGTTGTTATGTGAATATCAGAATGTTAATAAGAAAGAAAAACACATCTGTAGAGTGAATCGGGAAAACAAACTTGAAGTTGGAAGAGGGTATAGCACCGGAGGGGTCGGGATACGAGCCAAAAGCAGGTGATTAAAAAACGAAGTATCGCGATAATTGACCCGATGCCCGAGGAGAAGTCGAAATGTGCGATACATATCAGCGACATGTATAACGGCTCATACTTTGGTGGATATGGAGATGGGTGATGCCGAGAGCCAATTTAACCAGAACGGAGACCAGATTGAAAAATCAGGCTTCCATGACCCTCTTCTGCAAATTACCCCCAGCCTTCTTCACGTCTTTAACCAAAGCCTCGCTAACGTTCTTAAACCATCTAGCAACCTGATTCTTCAAGCGATTACAGTAGCCATCGCTAGAATTGACGTCCGACAAGAGTTGAAATGAACAGCCAGGCACTGGAGGGAGCGGTTTGTTCATAGACGCGTCGAAACCCGCTAGCGAAGCGAGATCAGAATACAGCCCAGACCCAAGGCCAGGAGAAGCAGAGCCGGCACCAAGGCCAGAACTAGCATTAGAACCCGGTGACCCAAGCTCAAGTGTCGTCACTGCCGTCTCATCATTCGCGCCAGTCCCAAACGAAAGCGGCGTCACCGTCTCAAACACCGAATTGTCCCCCCCAGCTTCGGGAGACAGAAGCATGCTATTTATCTCGTTATCCGCCACAACCACGGTTGCTTCGCGGTCTTCTCGGGGAGGGGTGACGAGTAAGGAAACCTCTGGAATGCTAGGAGCCTGATGCACGGTCACCCTCTGTTTATTGTCCAGTCCGACTATAGGTCCCACGATTTCCGGGTCCAGATCCAAAATGGGGTTGAGGCCTATGATAGGGACTTGTCCTAGACCGACGCTATCGCCCCGCTCGACAATGGCCGAAGCATTTTGTGGACCAACCGCATCATCGAACTGCCCTTCCTCGACTGCCAACATACTCCACCGGAACCTCGAATCTTTCCTCGTGGTTCCAGTGAGTACGCAAACCGCAGAACGCGGAACATCTGCCCGTCTACCTGTATCATCGCCAAAATTTTGTTGTGCACTAGAGCGGATAACCGGATCGTTAGTCACAACAAGTGATGACTGCTGCGCCCCGTCTAGCGATATCGGTTCATTAGGCAGGTTATCCGTTTTCTGCTCCTCGACAAGGGTCGTTCCGGAAGGGTTGTGGATAGTCAAAGCGTAGCTGGCCCTGAAAGGTGAAGGGGAGCCTGAGATGGGTTCGGAGTTCCTGAGAGTAGCATCCTCGGAGTCGGCTTCTGACTCTTGCAAGAGTTGGAAGAGAGACCGGCTGCAGTTGAGAGGTGGGCTTAGCTCCTCGGGTTGGGTGATGACGCCCTCAGGGGCCATACACGGTTTGCATGCAGGTAAAGTGGACCCGTAGAAAAAGTAGCTTGACATGGGAGCCTCACCAGGAGGGTAACTGAGACCAATGTCGATATAGTCCCTCCGAGTAAGCGCATTAGGGAGGTTATCATGATCAACCGGGTCGGGCACGTAAGGAGCTGAGAGGAAGATATGAGTAGCAATAGCACATAACTTCATAAAATCATTCACGTTTCAACTTTCCCTGGTCAATGTCTTGAATTTTACTACCGGGACGATTATTGCTAACTGAGTGTGGGTGAGAGTGGGCCAAGTAGAGAAACTTACATGCCGTTGAAGAATGGGTGGCTGAAGACGTCAATATCGCCAATGCGTTGATCAGGATCTCTTTGGAGGAGCTAGAAGGAGGTTGCGTGAATGCGCAACAGGAAAGCTTTAGGTAGGCTTACAGCGCGAACAAACGACTTTGCATGAGCGTCGGTCGCTACTCCGAACCGGGGAGATTCGATCCCAGCATGTTCAGCCAACCATTGACGTTCTGCACACGGCCAGGGAAACTGTCACCGGTAAGTGACGGCGCCACAAAACAGAAATATACTCACTTTTCCCTCAAGCAGGCTATAGAGTGTGACGCCGGAAGACCACCAGTCAATTTTATAAGAATAATATTCATTGTTCAAAACCTCGGGAGCCATGTAAACCGTTGTTCCTGCAAACCCCCTCGCAACAGGCTCGGCGTCAGCCATAAAGCTGTCCTCATCCTCGTCGACAACCTGGTCCGTGAAATCCGCACCAAGGCCAAAATCGCTCAAGCATAAATGGCCGTCCTCCTTGATGAGGATATTGCTCAGTTTAACGTCTCGGTGCAGAATATGGTTCTTGTGCAAGAAGACGAGAGCGGAAGACTACGAGAAAGTTTTGAGGTACGGACCAGTTGTCGACAATGAAAAATATACCAATTCAGCTGCATAAAAGCGGGTGGCCGAGGTATCGAAACACCCCTGGTTCCGAAGTAAGTCGTCAAGATCTCTGCCTGGATGATATTGCTGAAATCGGTTCAACCTGAGATGATATTCTCTCGTCAGAATATCAAACGACATACCGTAACGAGATAAAAGTTTCTCCTGTCGTGGAAACTACCTTCAAGTTGGAGGATGAATTTGTGACCTCGGAGGCGCTTCAAAAGCTTTTGCTCCCGCACAATCGTATCATAATGGACATAACGGTTCTTGATCATAACCTTGATCGCAAAGGCCCTCCTCCCGTCCCACTCAAGGGATCCTTGTGCCAAATAGACCCTACCCTGAGCCCCGGCACCCAACAATGTCTTCAACCTGAAGTTGCGAATGCGAACTTCTTTCGGAGCCTCTTGTACCTCACCAGGACCGGTCGTGCCATGGCCGCTACCCTCCAGCTTTGGGAAGCTCTCAATGACATGTTTCTTGAATTGACTTTTGAGCGATTGTTGCCCCGTTCTGAGTTCCCTAAGAGGAGTCGAGGGTAACTCGGAGAGATGCGGCGCTGGCTTCCGACGGACCTTGAAGCGCGATGGAGGAGCATTTTCTTTCTCCGGGGTAATTCGTTGCTTTGGCTTGGAAGTATCTCTCCTACGTCCAAGGCCATCGGCTTTGACTTGCTGGAGTGGCTGACGAACGGACACACGCCGGGGGCTAGTGTCTTGGGCTTGAGCAGCTGTGTCCATAAAGATAGCGAATGGTCTCCTGAGATTGAGATAGGGATCCATGCCCTGAAGGTGGACATGCTCGAAGCGGGAATACTGGACCAATATAAGAAACTCCTCAGTGACGATGATCAACTTTCCTACTTTGTCATCCTTTCTCTGAATCTCTGAGTCCTGATACTTCCCAGAAGCTCCCAAGTCTCCCCGAGGTAGAAGTCCCCCAACATCACGATCACGATCACGCTTCTCTACGGGTTTGATGACGCGATTCTCGATGGAGACAACCTGGGTAAATTTAGTAAAAGATGATGGAGGCGAAGAGGATCACCGACCCTGGGCGTGCCGTGTTCGCGCTTGCAGTCAAAGGCAGCAAAAGGCTCATTCTCAATGATCCCCCCCTCTTCTTGTACTGCGGGCTGTGTGTTCTTCCCAATCTTGACCTCGTCCTTCGCTTCCAAAGCTGGGCGCTCCTTGGGACAGGGGATGGAACTGAGTGCATTCCAAAACTCCTATAACGGGTTTTTAGTGTCTTGGGTAAGATAAACGCAAGAAAATGCCAATTCACCATCTGAGCAACGGCACTCTCGATCTCCTCGATCTCCCTGACAGAAAGCTGGGCTCCTCGCTGCATTGAAGGAAACGATACCTTGACAGAATCTACTCCAATACGAAAAACAGATTCCATAAAAGAAGTGTCCTGTTTTCCTGTTTGTTGAAGGAGAAAAAGCGTCGCAGTCTGTATGTGAGCGTGAACGAAGTTGTCGGGTGACCAAACGAAGGGTATGTTTGGGTATGGGAAGGAAGGCCTTATTGCGAGGTAATGTGGCCCAACGCGTCATGGAGAATGGAACTGGGTTCTCTGCGACTTCTGCGGCACCCCTGGGAGGGGGGCTGACAAACTGCGTTTGAGCCTGCCGGATCGAGAACCAACGACAAAAAAGCCTGTCTCTTGCTTGACGCGAGCGTGGGTCCTGGGATATCATGTACAAACCATAGCTATTGGATCCACCCATTCAGCGAGTACAAACTGGCCTCTGGACAATGAGAATCATGACACCAGGTGCCTTTTGGGGCGTAGATAGCGGTTTGAGGATCAGGTCACCTTTCTGCATTGATCAGCTGGTAATACTGTTTATTTGTATTTACCGAGGCTTTGGTGTCGAGGTACTGTTTCAAGTTGATCTCTGAACGCCCTGCAGCGAATCCCATGACCGTTGGATATTCGCTCCAAGCTGGGCCATTCTATCACTAGCCGGGTCGCCCACTTCAGCCGCCGCGGCATAGACGCATTCAATTTTTTTTATATCTTATGTGGCTGACAGCTGATGGGGTGGTCAAGAAAGGAAGGTGGTGACCTTTATACGGCAACTTGTAATTGAGCAGGGACTGCACCGCAGAGACGGCACCCGGACGAAGCCCTGCAGCAACTTGTTTCTGCCAGAAATCAATTGACGCAGTCGTGGCGCGGACCCCGATGTCAAGACGATCATTACAGTTTGGCCTGCGTCCCAAGGCCCGAAAACGCTCTTACAGTCTCTTGTACTCCCATTCCATCACTCCAACCTTCGCTCCCAGTTCTCTCCACTTATTCATCCACTTCTCCTTCCTCTCCTGGCACATCTGCGTAAGCGCAGGCCAATACTTCTCATGCACATATTCGAAAGCCCTGTCTCCGCCCCACCACTCCTTCATCAGCCACTCCGTCTTTGCATACCCGTCCTCTACAACACTCGGGTTGAACTTGATCTTCTCCCTCGTAACAGGGTCAACAAACGGCAAAATGAGCTTAAAAAATGCATTGACGAGGAACGGTACGTTAATAATGAGTGAAATGCCCATCCGTTCCGGATAGTGGTCTTGTAGGATGTTGAGGACCGTGCGTGCAACCGTCAGGGAGGGATTTTTGGCTTTGGAGGCAAAATTGAGAAATATTGCTAGGTTTCTAAAGACAATGTAGGTTGGTTCATGCAGTAGAGAGAGATAAAAAGAACGTACTCGACTCCTGGAGGCATCAAGTCCACGCATCTTTCCATCAACCAGACGAAGAACTGGATTTGCCCAGGTCCTTCTTCGGTATTTTGGCGGCTGGGTATCATGTAAAACCCAGGACGACCTTTGGCATCATAGCCGAATACGATGCCTTTCCCTGTCTCTGCCTGTATATTTTTGTTGAAAAGGGGGCGTCAAAGAGTAACATGGAGCGCACCTCTGGGGAAACGAGATCAGCGGTGACGACATCATATATCCCAATATTCTCTCCGCCATTTGAGCGTGCTCTCAAGTCTCCCAATCGCAGTTTGTGTCTTCCATTTCGATGCTCGTAAATACCTTACCAAACCCCAAACGAGATGTCATGATGGCGAATCGGGCGACCATACACAAGTACCCACCGGAGGATACATTCACAAGACAACCAAAACTTCTCTTCCTCAATCAAATCCGGGCCCCACCTTTCCCCCTCCCCCTTTTCCTTCTCCTCCATGCCGACAGATTCAGCCTCAAACCCAGGCAGCTTGTATCCAGAGTTTGCGAAATGGGCAAGGACAGCTTCATACATCTCCCTTTCCTCCCCCGTCATCCCCGTCTGCGGGTTCTCCGTATAAAGGGTATCAGGCGGAGGAAGGGGTGTGTAGAGTTTTCCCTCGCATCCATTTTCTGAGTCTGGTACTGTGGCCATTGTCTTTCAATTAGGCTTTTTACAGACGAGAGTTGGAAGAGAATAAGTACCAAGGGTAGCGTCTGTTCTTGAACACGAATTTTTATGCTATGAGCGCCGTGGGGGCACTGCCGAAATTGATGTGATGAATGAACTCTTTGATGGTTGGGGATAAATGCCATCCCTTTTTGACGCAAGTCTTGGGAACGAGGCAGCAAGTCGCTGGGTTACGTTTTACCTGCAGAGTCAGGGTCGGTACAAAGCCCAAAGACAAATATGGAGATACGTAGGCAGCCGCTTCTAGGTCGCGGAATGCCTCAAGGATATTATGATAATAGATAACAAGCAGATAGTCTAGTCCCCTCCGCCACCTCCACCAGAATCACCCCCACCCCCACCACCAGAGTCCCCACCCCCACTGTAGTCTGGACCACCCCCGCCGCCGCCACGATCATTTCCCGATGGACCAGCCTCATCAACGACGACCCAGGGCGAGTACGTGCGGGTCGGAGTCGCTGACATTGCCTGAGTAGCATCATCAGTATTAACATGAATTCCATTTTGTTCTCCCTTATCCTTGGTCCCCTTGCAAGACTCCTGGTCATTCGCCACGCCACCATCGGTATCAATCCCGATTGCGCCATCCTCCATGCCACCCTCAACCTCAGAATTTGCCTCATGCTCTGTGCCTCCATCGCCCGCCTCCTCTTCGCCCTTCTTCACCTTTTTGTAATCCCACTCTCGAATCCCGATCACGCCTCCAAGCTCCCTCCACTTCTCTTTCCAGGATCTCACTCTCCCTTCTGCAAGTTTAACAAGCTTCCGGCCAGTACCTCGCATGTTCATACTCAAAGTGGCGAGCCCCACCCCACCACTCGGACATAAGGTTGTCGGCAGTAAAAATACCGTCCTCGAGGACCCGCGGATTGAATTTTATCTTTTGGCGAGTGATAGGGTCAACAAAGGGAAGGATGAGTTTGAAGAATGCGTTGACAAGGAATGGGACGTTGATGATGAGTGAAAGACCGAGACGTTCGGGGTAGTGGTCTTGCAAGATGTTGAGGACGGCACGGGAAGTGGATATGGAAGGGTTTTTTGCGCGGTCAGCAAAGTTAATGAGGATGTCCAGGTTCCTGTTATACATTGAAATTATTATGTATGAACAAGGGAGAATGTGCGATGGGTAACCTACTCAACGCCGGGAGGCATAAGGTCAATACAGCGTTCGAGCATCCAGACCGCATACTGAATTTGACGCGTCGCTTCGTCTGTATTTTGTCTGCTTGGGATCATGTAAAACGCCGGGCGACCTTTGGTGTCGTGGCCGAATAAAATTTCTTTCCCTGTAACTGCCTATGCAAATGCAGTCAGATATACACCCGGCTTTTGACGAATCGGATGCGTACCTCTGGTTCAACATGATCTGCAGTGACGAGATCATCAAGTCCGAACTCCCTTCGCCACTTGAGTGTAGCCTCGAGCCTGAGGATGGCCGCGGGCGTCTTCCACTTGGTTGCTCGCAGAAAGCTGCACGCATTTGGGTAAGGCAAACAGGACACACCAGCGGATGGACGGCGCTCACCGAAGAATACACTCATACGAAAGCCAGAACTTCTCATCCTCCGATAGCTGCCCTTTTTCCACCCCAGGGAGCTTATAGTCAGAAGCGACAAAGTGGCTGTAGACCTGATCATACATTCCGCGCTCCCTTTCCGTGAGTGGTGGCTGCGTATTCTTGTTGTAAAGCCTGTCTGGCGGAGGGAGCGGGGTGCATATCTTGTCCTCCATAGGGGGAAATGCAAGGAGGATATGAGTGCTTTGGGCGCCAGTGGACGCGTTCCTGACGCGTTGGTCTTCTATTTTTGGTTCTGTCCCCTTCATGGATTGCTCGGGCCTCCGCCTCGAAACCCAAGTTTCAAGCCTTACTATCGTCCTCTCCGGAACTCGTCACCATATCCCGGATCTGCGGCTAAGACAGTCAATCGATAAGATGAAGACGTCATTGACTCGTGCACAACACGCGTGTTCTCGTCTCGCGTATTACACGAGACTACCAGAGCCAATAATCCGAACTTCATTCCATCACTATGAACAAACTTCTGGACGCGCTTGGTCCCACCGATGTAGTCCTCGCGTGCGTTCCGTCTATCGTGCAATACATTCAACTCTCACCCATTCTTGTGCAAATAGGATAATGGGTCCCATAGCCGTGGACAGAACTGCTGTAAGTCTTAGGTCCATACGCAGGCACGACTCAACAGCCGACTCGCTCAAGTTCATGGACGTCCTGGCCCAGCAGTCCGGCATTCAAACAAGGCATGAACCAACATCCCATGCGAACGATGTTCGGGTAATGACCCTGGAGGGGTGCGATGGCAATAAAACGATCACATTGATCAGTACCCCCGGATACGGGGATGCGGGTCTGTCTGACCTGAAGGCCTTGGAGACGGTCAGCCGATGGTCGGAAAAACTGTATTCACCTTCCCCCTCCCAGCTTGAAGCTAATTAACGTTAAGCACAGATATCGGAGAAACGTCAAACTAACCGGAATACTGTACATGCATCGCATATCCGATATCAAGATGGACGAGTCACATCACAAGAACCTTCGCATGTTCTATGCAGTGTGCGGCGGCAGGGCAATGAACAGGGTTGTCCTGGTTACAACGAGATGGGGTGGTGTGACACAGCAAGAGGGCCAGTGGCGCAAGGAAGAACTGAAAAGGAGGTTTTGGAAGAACATGTTAGAGAACGGCGCCCAAACTGCGAGGTTCCTAGGTAGCTTTGAGAGTGCGAAGGGAATTGTTGACGAACTGATCGTGAGGCAAACGGGGCGAGAAACTCTTTTGCTCCAGGAAGAACTTGTCGACCTAAACATCCCCTTGAATGAAACGTATGCAGGCCAGACGCTCCACACCATACTCAAACAACTTGCGAACGAACAGGAGGAGACAACGAAAAGGCTGACGGCACAGATAAATACCCAGGCGAGTCCCCATATTACGAAGGCACTTCAAAAAGAGCGAGAATCGGTAGGGAAGGCACTGCGGGGGACACTTGATGATATCCGACGGCTCACGGCCCCACCCAGGCGAAAGCTCACCGACAGAATATGGGGGAGGACAGGGAGGCAGGTGAGTTTCATAGCCCATGACCGATTGCAGAGAACTGATATTCAACGCACAGGAGGGAATCGTAAGCCACCCCTCATCTTCGAGTGTTTGCATATCTTACTGGACTGACCTCCAACTGAAGCAACAGCCCAAACAATACACAGAAGAAGAACAGAGCCGTCTCTATCCCCTAATGCAGGCCCTCGTGCGGGATCGCAGGCAGAAGGCACTGATCACTGCACTCACCGGTGATGACGCACAGCACATGGTTGACTATTTCAATTTGGCAAGTTCAGCTCTTCGCAGATGTGCAGACTACTGATTTCTTGTGTGTGAATCAAGGTTCTGCACGAGGCTACTGCTCTTGTCAATGATCAAGCGAGGTGCATACTGTCTTTGCTTTGCAAGCTCGCGAAATCTGCCGGGGTCTACCCGCGACGCTGCTTACTCAAGGGTATTGCGTGTGACCCCGATCCTGTTACAGGAGGAGGCTTCGCTGACGTTTACAAGGGGGAGTATGAGCAACAGACAATATGTCTCAAGGTCATCCGCATATACCAGAAGAAAGACAACACTAAACTCCTAAGGGCAAGTAATCACCATCTAGGAATCGTTCCTGTTTGTCTTGATCAGTGTGTGGAACGTTTAGAAATGGGTGAAGGAAATTGTATTATGGGGCCATCTTTCGCATCCGAACATACTCCCATTTTATGGAGTTTACCTACTTGACCGTTCAGTCCAAAGACTCTGCATTGTTTCTCCATGGATGGAGAAGGGTAATCTCCACGCTTACTTGGGCGACCACCCAGAAACTCCTCCCATGCCTCTGGTGAGTAGACCGTCCTTCGTCGTTAAAGACGTCCCTGGTACTTATAGGTTCTTCAGTTGCTTGATGTCATTGATGGTTTGGTGTATCTCCACCAATGGGGCGTCGTTCATGGTGACCTCAAAGGGGTCTGTCCAATACCTCTGCTATCGAATGGCTGCACCCTGAGGCCTGGGTTTCAATAGGTCAATGTCCTGGTCTCAGATGATGGACGAGCGTTGATTGCCGATTTTGGTTTGTCATACGTCGCTACGAATACTGGATTCACTTCCTCGGGGGCAAGCAATGGGACGACACATTGGATGGCACCTGAGCTAGTCGCGGAGAATCAGGACCTTATCCGCCCAACAAAAGAAAGTGACATCTGGTCATTCGGTTGCCTATGCTATGAGGTAGGCCCTGTGGATAAATCCCCGTTGCTTTCCATCCCTCAACACCGAAAGCAAGGTCTTGGCTAGAAAGACTCCGTTTCATCAGTACGGTAACAAACAGGTCGTTCTCATCCTCATGAAGGGAGAAGAGATCCCCGTTCGCCCTTTGGAGGGACACACGATTGACGACGAGATGTGGGACGTAATGATGAAATGCTGGAATTACACACCAAGAGATCGACCGACTTGTGAGGCCGTCCAGCAATTCATTGCAGGTTTTCAGGGTGGAGACCACCGCCACAAGGTTTCGAGTCAACAATGGGATACTTTTGCATTTCGAAAAGCGGTGAGGGAGAAATCAGGAGCTAGGGTAGATTTTAAGCGAGTGGAAGAGATTCTGTTGCAGGTGGGTCAGAGTTGTGTTCGTTCGTTAGCTACTGGGCCAGTCAAAGTTGACGTTCATCTAGGTTCAAATGGAAGCGAGCACTGCTGCGAATTAGCATCTCACCGGAGACGTTTGTGTGCTGTCTTTTCTTTTGAAACTAGTATAAGGGTCGAACGTGAGCAGCGGTTCGACGGAAGTTGTTTCCTTGTTTCAATTTTTCGTGTACCGTATATTCTACCAATCTCTGTTTAGTTCATATTTCACCCTGCATCATCAAGTCCCCCATTTGATTGTAGTACATTACAGTTGACTAAATTCTATGAAATTGGTCAATAGGACATATCTAGTTGACGGCGAAAATCGTTTGAAGATCAAAAGAATATACACTCTGTAATCGGCCGCAATCATAGTCTATTAGTTGTTGCTTTCTCCAACGAAATATGTTTGTATAGTTAAACAACACATTACATGCCGTACAGGGCTTAGAGCTACGATAATATGCGACAATGAGCCGTTGGGGGTCCTCGAAAAGCGCTTATAGTCAAACGGGGGATTCTGTGCCATGGGCACTATCGGGCGGAGCACAAGTTATTTCTGTTTTCGGTTCAGTTCCTGATATGGCCATCCTCCGTATCGCATTTCGTGCACTTTCTTCTTCTCACAAGAGAGATCCTTTCAGGCTAGCATTTGCACGCAGGCTAAGTCAACCAGCAAGCATGTCGTACCCGCCTATTGAACCCTATGAAACCGGCACCTTCAAGGTCTCCGACATGCACACCCTCTAGTATGTTCCGCCTCCCGCTTCCAGATCATGAGGTCACTAATCATCATAAAGCTACGAAATATCTGGAAACAAGGATGGCAGTCCAGGTACGCTCTATACTTTGGGTCCCTAAATTTTCTATGGCTCATAGGACATCTGATCCTCCAGTCGTCTTCCTTCATGGTCTGGAAGCCCATGATATAACCCCCCTCTCTATCATCTAATCCAAAGCTAGGGGGTCCCGGTGGGGGAAGCTACCCCAGCGATCGCACATTCTTCAATCCGAACAAGTACAAGGTCTCCACTCCTTCTCCATCGCGGATCGCCTGAATGTGATAATTGAACCAATCCATCTTCAGATCGTTCTCTTCGACCAACGGGGCGCAGGGAAATCCACTCCGTAACCACGCCTCAATCACTGTGTCTATTCAGGTGCTGATTTCTTTCGTAGGAGCGCCTGTTTGGAAGAAAATACGACCTGGGACCTCGTCAAGGATATAGAGAGGCTCCGCGAGAAACTGAGCATTGAGAAGTGGCACGTCTTTGGTGGTTCGTGGGTACGTGACCCTCTGCCTTTCCTTGAGACTGTGTCATGACTTGAACAGGGTTCCTCGCTTTCGTTGGCGTATGCCCAGGTGATGGCCATCACATGTTGGGATAACGAATTTTGATGACTTATCCATTCCACAGTCACATCCTGACCGGGTCAAGTCTCTGGTGCTACGGTGAGTTCCGGAACTGATGTGGTAAAGACCTCCGTTAACATAAGTCATTGTAGAGGAGTCTTTACGCTAAGGAAGAGGTAAATTACCAGTGATCCACAAATACTCAGTCAACCCCTTAATGAAACTCACTTAGCGAGCTCCGCTTCTTTTACCAAGACGGTGCCTCGCACCTTTTCCCCGAAGCATGGTGCGCCTTCAACCCCACTTTACGCTCCGTGTGTGTCCACCTCAACTGTGCATGTCCTGAACCAGGGAGGAATATCTCGCACCTATCCCGCAATCCGAGCGTGACGACCTCATCAAAGCCTACCACTCCCGCCTCAATTCTGATGACGAGACGACGAGATCGACGGCGGCAAAGGCGTGGGCCAAATGGGAGTATGTCTCTTTGGCTCTCTTGTTAGAAGTTTCCAGATTTGGTTGATATGGTGTAGAATGTGGACGTCCAAGCTTTACATTGATCCGATTCATGTCGCACATGCGGACGATGGACAATTTGCAAAGTGGGTTTCCGTTTCTTATAACTGTTGGGCTGATCGCATTTTGGAATCCTCTCCTACATGATCTCGAGAAAAATAAGGTCACTCAATGCATAGTATCCTTAGTGCTTTTGCCCGCATCGAGAACCACTACTTTATCAACGAGGTATGGTCCTCCTTCGCCTACGCAAGTTCATAGATTAATGCGTGGTACCCATTCGCCCACAGGGATTCATGAGAGATGGACAGCTACTCGAGAAACAATCGATTGACATGATGTAAGGGTGCCGAACCGAGAGATTGCTCACGTTGATTACTTGACAGCCGTCATATCCCTACTATCGTCGTCCAAGGGCGGTACGACGTCGTTTGCCCTGTATGTTCCAGTCTCTATTCAACAGCAGCCATCTAGGCGTTCTGATGATGTACTTGTTTCTGTGCTGTCATCAAGGCTACGACGGCATATGCGTTAAAGAAGGTCCGCGGACCTTTATCATACATCTCGCCTAACGGGCTGCTAACCTTTTCTCCTCGTTCCTCAGGTTTTCCCCGAACTCACGCTCCACATCGTGCCTGATGCTGGTCACTCTTCTCGGGAGCCTGGGATCGCGAAACTCCTTGTCGAGGTATGTGTCCTCATTCCCATTTCATTGCAAAATTCAATCCAACATTCGGTAGGCGACAGACAAGTTTGCAAATCTTTAGCTGTGAGTGGTAGGCATATTGTGGCAGAGACCGCCCCACTTCTGGAGCCTTTATGGTTATTAAGAGAAAGGGAGATGTACGATATACGAGTTCAAGATACATACAGAATACTACACACTTGAAATACAGCGACAAGGAGGCAAGCAGGCTCGGAAGCAATACCGTGTGTCTGGCCGGATACGGTATTTAGTCTAAATAAATTGCTGTGGCCAGTCCGGCAAACTCTGCAACGCGGCATTTGTCGCTTCCCGAACTCTCCTTTTACTTGCCGCGTCTCCAGAAAGGCGGTACCCCTGAAAGACTTCCTGCATCTGGAACGTCGAAGCAGCCACGGACCCTGTCAAATCCATTGAGTTATGGTTTCACAACCTCTAAGAAACGAAACACACCAAAATTTGTCTCAGCTTCCTTCACAAGCTATATTACAATGAATAAAATACCAAAAATCATCGAGAGAAGCAAAAACGACTCACCCCCAGCACCCGTGCCACCTCCTGCTGATACTGCTGCACCTGGAGATAACCCGCGTACCCAAGTGGACCCGCGGCCTGCACCTGCATCTGCAGTGTCGCAAGCTGGGTATTCAACGTCCCCACCCGCGCCTCCAACTCTTTTTGCCGCGCCTCCCATGTTGTCTTGAGCTTCTCAAACAAGTTCAGAAACCCTTTCCATGTCGCAGAATCCCAAGATTCGATCAGTGTCTTGTGTGTCCTAATGTACTCTCGCGGATGTTGATCTCCTGTAGCGGAGAGTGACGTCGATGCTGCAGCAGTTGGAAGCGGAGTGTTGATATGTGATGATGATGAAGAGTACGATCCGGAACCTGTGGCAGTGTTGGAGGTGGTACCACTACTCGCCGTTGGTGATGTTGGTTGCCTCATATCACCCCAGCCTTGCGAGATGGCAGAATAGGGATCGAACTGAGCAATGTAATTGGGGTTCTGCTGCATCTGCTGCTGCACAGGATTGTACCCCATCTGCTGCTGCTGGTGTTGTGTGCCATTCAGGTATCCATAACTGGAACCGTTGACGAGTCCCTGTCCAAATGAGCTTTGCGGCTGGAATCCTGTCGGCTGGGGCTGCTGGGTCTGTGGGCTGTAGAGACTACCACCCTGCCACTGTTGCGACTGTTGCTGTGGCGGTTGCTGGGGGTATTGGGTGGAGCCCCAAGGGTCGGAATTGGGTGTCTGAGAGATGTCTGGGTAACGTTGAGCAGTAGAAGCGGAATGGTCGATGAAAGGGTTGTTGGTCAAAGGCGGGCTGGTGGTTCCGTACGCATAGCCGTTGTACATTAGTTCAGGAGAGATAAGCTGCTGCTGCTGCTGCTGTTAAGTTGCTGCGCCTGTTTATCCTCGCAGTCGGTGCACGTGACTCAGTAGCAGAAGATAGATTAGTATACATAGTGTACGACAGCAGGCAATGAGCGACATGCCTCCAGAAAGCAGTAGACTAAATCATGATGGGTCGTGACGTGCAGTAGGAAAAAGGAGTGAGCCAGGTGTAATAAACCAGAAAAATATTGAAAGCATAAACAAGAACCAAGGTAATAAGTCATCGTTTTAAAAAAGGAGTGTCAGACAATACTTCATTTATAGTCCGCTATGCTCAACCGGCTCGGGAATAGGCACATCGCCCAACCGTGTTCCATGCACCCGGAAGCGATAGAGACACGTAAAGGCTTCCTGTCCCCAATTGCTCAATACCCTCAACACCACAATCCCAAAGTCCATGTGTTTATCTCTGATCTCCTGCGACACAGGGAATGTCTGCACATTCTTGGGCGAGTGAATGTCATACGTGAAGTTCGCAAGTCGGATGAATGGGGGATTTGGGGGTAGTTCTGACGGGTATGGCACCTCTTCCACCTCCTCACTATGCTCACTTGCCTCTCTGACTTTCCTCTTCTCTTCTTCCAACTCCAAATACTTCTCTACATTCTCCGTCCCCTCAATCATACCCCAGACTTCCATATATCGTGGTGCACTGCCCATGTCAAAAGCGTTCTCCTTCGCAATGTGGTCAATGGTAACTTCGTCAATGAATGTCGGTGCAACAAGACTGACGCCTAGTTGGCCCTGGTGACCAGCGAATGGCCAGCAGTACCCGGGATGCGTCTCGTGGTGCAATACGGTAACAGGCGGCCTTCCAATCGCATACCCATTCCCGGTGACGAACCCGAGCAGCTGGCTGCCCAACGTCTTTGGCTGCATTTCATACGTTGCCGATGTAAGCGTAGGAATGACTCGAGCACCACTGGAATGCATCGCATAATCTGCTTTCCCAATTCCATCCCTGCTGTACAGCGATACGGCCGAATCCACCATCTCCATAAGCATGGCTTTGACATCTTGACCACTTGATGATTTCAGCGTCACTGTCTTCGAGCTTGCACCCGAACCAAGCTTCTTGCCCAAATCCACTACACTTCCTTCAACGCTGTTAACATGTTCCTCTAGAGCCCTTAGCTTGGTTCTGGTCTCCTCGTCACGAACAGGCTCCATTCGCTGCGGCGGCTGGTTCTCTCGAGCCAACAATCGAGCTCGTAATATCTCAATCTCCTTCTCCACGTTATTCACGAACTTCCCACTCTTCAGCTCAGTTTCTGCGACACGTTTGCTTTCCAATGATAAACGGTTCTCGAGCGAGTTAATTTGGCCAAGAAACTCCGAGCGTGATTCACTCTCTGTTCGAGCGCGCCTTCGCTCCGAGTCTGAGAACGCGATCTCAATCCGCCGAAGCCGTTCAACGAGCTCCGCAATGTCACCAACTGGTACTTCAGGTGCCGTATATATAGGAGATGATGAGGGCCAGGGGAAGGATATTGACGGGTAGAAGGGATGAAACATTGGTTTCCTGAAGGCCATAGTACACCCCAAACATCAGGATGCCAAGAGCGAGGAATTTTACGAGAGTAGTCCCTGTCTTTAGCTTGGCCGTTCGCAACCATAGCACTGGCCGATTGAGCACTACATCATACACCGTGCCAAAAATCCGCCCGCAGATGAAGAACAGGCTTGTGATGAGGTAGATCATGCACTTGATGATCGTCATTATACCTTTGACGACGGCATGAACTAGGAGGCCAAGGAGACCACCAACAGAGAATCGTGTGGATTCTCTTGGTCTTGAAGACGATCGAGGGGGACGACGGGATTCGGGCTTTCGTTCGGTTCTCAGTGGTGACCGTAGCTCTTCTTCGGCAACTTCTGGTATCGAATCAAGTCCTTGTTCCGCACTTTCTAGGGAGGAGTCCTGCATACTTCTGTCGTGTGGTTGCGCAGAGCTACGAGGAATAGAGAAGCGTGAGGGGGGTGGAGGGAGGGAACGTGGCAGAGATGAGCGCTGCTGCGCCGATTCCTGCCCACATTTGTCAGCTCATTCATGGAATAAAAACATGATCACAACTCACGATCTCGACACTCGGCTCATCACTTTCACTTTCTTCATCGTCAGGTCCTGCGGCACCAGACTTGTTGCTTTTTCTGCGTTTCTTCTTCTTGTCTGCAGCGAGCACTGGGAGTGTCGTTAATGGCCCTCCTACAGGTTCATTCTTCTTCTTCTTCCGTCTTCTTCTGGGCCTACCATCGTCGGAATCACTTTCTGATGAACTCTCCCCATCAGATTTAGGGGGTCTGTATGCTCGATTGTCCATGGAAATCCGACCTCGTTTATGCGTTGGAAGAGAGGCGCGCTTAGCCTGCTGAGCTGCCTGGTATTCCTGCTCCTCCGCCGCATAATCATAACTCGTATCTCTAATGTGACTGTTGTTTCCATTTGTTGACAGTGACCGATCTTCTGGTTCATGGGATAATTGCCGCACATAGTATGTCGCTGGTCCCAGCGCCCTCTTAGCCATGTCAACGACGTGTCCAAAGGGACTCTTTCCTCGCCCATTCGCAACCGCTGATGTATCCTCCTCTGCCTCCGAGTCGGGTATCTGCCGGACAGAGGGATTTTTGGAGAGAGGTTTCCGAGACAATGGGGGACGGGAGAGACGGTTGGGGGGCGGGGCAAGACGCCGAGAAGCAGTGTGTTGAGTCTCCTTCTCGTACTCCACGGACGTGCTGCGGGGAACGATGGGATCAGGTCGATTCACTCCGGACGCCCAAGCGCTGTTGGGGTTGATAGCGGGTAGCATGTTATTCTTTGCTGCGATGTGAAGGGCACTGGCGAGGTTGACAGAGGTATCCTTAACGGACCACTTGTCCGGCTTAGGGGGGGAGGTGATAATCTTGGGGCCTCCTGGACGAGAGGCGAGGGCTTCGCGTTGTTTAATCTTTGCGAACTTTGCTAGAGCGGACTGGCTCTCGTCGTCGGAATCTTCCTGATCTTGAGGTCTTCGCGGGGACGAAGCCGGAGAGCGAGTTTCGAGGGTAGGTGCGCTGTGGTTGAATATAATGAGATATAACAGGGAGAGCAAGATCGCACAAGTCCACGGACCCGTATGAATAAGAGGTAGGGACAATACGGTGCGGACTGGGAGGCCGTGCGCCGTTTGAGGGTGGTTTTCCGAGAAAAGTGTTGTGATCGAGACGTCTGCCTTGACCTAATGGTGTGCCCGAAAATGACATGTAACTGTTCGAGGCCACAGATTATCGACACGCGGAGACTTGCAGATTGCTGATATTAAAATGGGGGCGTGGCAGGGTGTGTGGTGGTGATGGTGAAGAACGAGGATTGTTGGGACCAGGTGCACGAGGCACGCGTCGATATTTGTATGTATTTACATCTCAAGGCTTGCACGTGCAATTGTTCTTTTGAGGAACAATACGCGCGTCAACAACGCGTCCAAGCAACCTTGTTTTGGTACAAACTATGAATACATCCATTGTCCCTACTCTCCGAGTCCCATAGCATCTGCAATCTTGTAGAAGATCTCAATGTTGTTGTCTGCGCATTGTTCTTAGCCTGTTAACCTCCACTGAAAACTGCAAGACTCACAAACACCTCGGAACGCCTCCGAGCCGGGACCACTTGCAAAGACAGAGACATCTGCACATATGGTTCAGCACGCGGATACCAGGAAGCAAAGAACACCCCACGTACCGGTGAGCGAGTGTACACCCTGAGATTCATCTGGACCCAATGTACCCGCTTCAAGAACCTCAGCTTCACGCTCGAATGCCGGCAAACGATATGGTACATACAAACAGTGAACCCATCTGGATTGTCGTCGGGGTTGACTACATTCGCGCCTCCCGACCCCTTAATTGCGGGCAGACGAGGCCCCTTGGTATTGATTTTATAATTCTCACGGCTTTCATCTCCTCATTAGGGTGGTCCCAGTGGGATATGAAACGGGCACTTACTGATCCGGGTTGGCTCCAAAACCAGCCTATTGCAAAGGTCAATTCCAAGTCCGTGTCAGCTTCATAGCAAGTCCACTCACAGCTAACTTGTAGCGTGGACCCCACTGTACGGGGAAGTTGGGACCTTGAGGTCCAAACACTCTCGTCTCGTTGCCTGGTCGAGATCCGGGGGCGACTTGAAACTCGCTTAGACCAGAAGTCTGATACGTGCCCACTGGATAGATTTAGATGTGTGTCGGCCCAACAGCTCAGTGAACCCACCTCCTCGTCTCTTCTGGATATCTGTGGTCTGTTGTGTCACATACTTGGTGTCAGCACCGCCAAAGACGTCCTATGGGACCAAAAGCATCAGTCATGCCAACGGAATCAACGAAAACCCCAACTTACAAAGCCGTGCCCATGGTCAGCCGTAATCACAATCAATGTATCATCCAGTTCCCCGATTTTCCTCAAATCTAACGAGTAATATTTCAACCCCCATAATTTGAGTGCTGCCATTTACGTTGAACTTACGGTCCATCGTTGCACGAACCGTGTCATCCAATTCCAACAGCTCACCGAGCGCCCGGTCGTAGTCCAAGACATGCATCATCTGAATTGTCATATATCGAATTCGTGACCAGCACCAACCGGTAAACCCTACACACCTTGTCAATGCTCGCCGCTTCCGACATCATAAACCATCCAGCGCCTCTCTCTGCGCGGGCCTGGAGAACGTCAATCGCCTTGAGGGTCATCTCCTTCAAACCCGGCTGGTCTGTCGCGTCTGACCCGTCGCCATTCGGGCTATTCTTTTGGCCTCTGAGGTTTTCTGGAAAGATCTGACATACCGATCAGTTGACCGGTTTCGTGGGCTCCATTACCTAACCTACATTACGGTCGACCCACTTCGCCATGTTACTAACTGTCCATGAGAGTGAGCAATAATCTCTGGCCCTTAAGGATGGCTGAACTGACTTGAGAAAATACCCAAGGTTCTTTCGCGGCTATTCGCAGACTGCAATTGTTTATTATTGAAAACGACGTTGTACCCCTTTTGTCGGTATTGCTGGTACATATCTACTCCCTGCCAGGATGACATATTGGGAAGGAACAATTCTGCACCTCCACTATTATCACGGGTCACTTCTGCACACTGAAAGAGTACTCGTATTGAAACACTTACCCGAGAATGACATCAGGCTGTTGGCAACTCGTGGGCCAGGTGAAGGTTTTATTGATCGCCTCTGCACTGTTCAGGTACTCGAAAACGATTGCGCCCAATTCATCACCTAGCCACGCACGAGCCTCGTTAATGGGTAGTTGAAACGGACTAGAGGAGCGTCCACGTACGATTGCGAGTATGCCCACACAAAGCGGCTGCATATTCCGGTGCGTTAGCTTCGGTTTTCAAGCCAAGATATAGGACACTATCATACCTGGAGTAGCATCCCCAATAACTGCTGTCGACACAATACCAAGTGCACCTCCCTTCCTGCGTCTCCTAAATAACTCTGCGATAGTTTCCATCTTCGGATCGTCAAACGAATTCGCAGACTAAAAGAAAGTCCATCATGAGCTTCCGACATTCGAGAGTGTCAAGTATATCACTGACACTATCAACCCAAACATTCAAAGCAGACACAGTGCTCTTCTTTCCGGTGTATAAAGCGGTAGCGGAATTGGCCGAATCTGTGATGAAGGAATCTATGGAGTGCGTCATTTGTCTAGTCGAAATCGCAAAGATGTCAACGATTCGGAAATATGCAGACCAGGGTAACTAGAACCTACATCCCCAGAGCCTCCATCTGATCCAGTTGCATCAGGCTCTGGTACCGCCCATTAATAGACTTGTGACCAATCAGGCGTGCTGCTGTGATCATTGACTGTGTCATTCCTGGTATGCAGAACATTACAATCAGCTGCAGCGTTTTGAACTGAAAAGCACTATACCATCGCCGATAAAGAAGAGTGCGTTCTTGGCCTTGCGCCTCCTCGAAGCGTTTCGGACAACCCATTTCGCAACAGTCTTGCTTCTTCCGTTGTATGTCAGGGTAGCGGAATATTGCCCGGGCTATTAAGGCACATGGGACGTCAGGTTGCTGTAATCTCCGGAATGCAGGAACCAGTACCTCCCGTATGCTAACCTATACAACACGTTGATTTATCAATAGTTGTTCACCTCCCAAAGTATAGTCTCATCTTACCCCGCGGAATACCTTTGACGCAACGTTCACAACAGTTGGGTGATTCGCAGTCTTGTGCGAACAAGTCTTCAAAGTATCTAACAGTGTATACATGGATTAAGCTACCGATGTTCGAGAGAAAAAGAAAAAGGACTCACGAAAAGGACCACTTCTCCAGTGCTGGCTCTTTTACGCGGAAGAACCTTGAAGCATCCTGACAAGAGCCATGAGATCCACTTTGCACGCAGAGCGTGAACCTCTCATCCGCAACGCCTCCATTGAAGGCTTCGCTCCCATTTACGGGGGCATGAACCTCCACCCTGACGTCGAAGAATTGCCCAGGGTAGAAATCGGTCTGGTCGGGTGGGAGAATGCACCCTAAAGTGGCACACGTTCCGAGACGCTGAAAATGTTGCGCGGACACAGATTGGAGGGCGGTTAGAGAGCCGAGTAGGAATGTGGTGAGGACGCGACTCTGATTGGACCGCATCCTAACGGATTTAGGTGCGAGGTTGAGGGGAGGGGAAGTCGCAGAAGGCTTAGAAGGTTCCAGCAGCAGAGCCAATCTAGTCCTTTTCGTTCATATTATATATGGACTGCTGGGGAGCCACGAGCAAAATACATCTGACAGTCGATGTGAGCCTGATCGCGAGGTGTACCACGGGAGGGATCTAGCTCTCAGTTTCTAGATCTTTGCCACTGGGCACGTTTGTGCGTCAAGTGACGCTAGTGGCGGGAGGGACAAGAATGGCACGGATAGCCACGCTTCTGTGGAACACAATGAACTTCGTGGTGTTAAAACGTGCGCGCCCGTGGCATCACGAGGAGCGGCGCAAGGCTACAGACAAGCAGGGCAACGCCCGTCTCTGTGGGAACTCGAAGCCATCTTGCGTCTCTGCTAGTGTTCTCGGTTTGACAACAGACAGACGAGGGAATCTCTGTCACACGGACAATGATCAAACGCCAAGCGCTGATCGTACCCATTTCGATGCATATGGTCCCTTTAGATGGTCGTGTGAGTAGAGCTCACTGGAGAAACGTGCTGGACAAGTGTTCGGGGCGGCCTAGAGTTGTTCCTAGCTACGTCGTGCATAATTCTGGTAAAGGAACTGCGGTTGTTGATGGAATCTATGTTTGACTGGAATGAGCACTTGTGGTGATCAATGCCGTTATCTGCACTTACGGACTCATCAGGAGGGGACCTAAGCCCAGAATCACAGATCGATATGCATATCAATCCTTCAACAGAGGGCCCAGTTCAACTTTTCAGGAGCTACCTCCCCGGACCAGCCCAGCCACAACGCATCCGCCATTATCATAGTCCACCGAGTCCCGAGGTTCTCACCGAAAAAAAGACTGCAGGGATCTCACACCGAGGCCTCAGCTCAGCTATCACAATTTGCGGCATTTATGCTGCTTGCATAGTAGTAGTGTGACAACACGCAAGTTCACGCAATATGTAAAGCGGGAAGGGTGCTAAGAGAGCTAGGTGCTTGACGAAGCAGCACTGATCACCACGAACGTCCTAGCGGAACCACTTCACAGATGTGGCTGAAACCCTCGGTCCTCGGCTTACCTCAACTGTAATGGGCAAAGTTCTCGTGCATTTGCTTTGGCGTATGTGCATCGGTCCGATTCAGTCAGCGAAGCCGTCCTCAACAGGGTATTATACTGGTTCCCCTGGCTCGCTTAACTTATCCCGGGATGTAACAAAGTCGAGTACCTACAGCACCGGAAACTCGAATTTTATCTAGCCATTTGGATAGAGTGGAGATCATACATCACAAGTTGAAATCCTAATTTACTGCCCATGGCACGTTTGTCGGCCAACAGGTGGTATCGTTTATCCCACCTCCATGCGGATCGGTAACATACATAAATGCAATGTCCGTTTGCGGCTGTGCATCAGATCGCCAGGGGTGCCGGTGATCTGCCGATTTAGAACTTTCGACGGTGGCCTCGGGGAGTGGCGTCCAGGTTCCACATGCGGTTGGTAATTTAGGGGCTTGCTCCAAGTGAGTTTAGAAGAAGGGGAAGGCAGGGCGCATCCTGGCACATCTGGGTTGCATACACAATCTTCTGCAGTTGTTGTAGAGACAACGTGGACCCACATATCGATATGAGTGTATATATTCACGCCCTATAGGGACCTTACCCCGTTTGGACGAGCGCAGCATGTCATGACTATGTCATGTCAACGAGTGCACCTTACCACATGCCGGGCGTCGCCATGATCGTCTAAACCATGTGCCGTAGGCTTTCCTCAACAGGTGTGTACGAGTTTTCGTGTTGGCGGGAATCGAAATCGGTAAGTTAATCACAAGGGCTTCGCTCGAGCACGTAAAGAATTCTATACTATATAAAAAGATAACCTTGTACAACGTGATGGTTTGGAACTACCTCCTATTAGCGCGGTCATCGTACCAACAAGGAAGGTCTTCTCTGGTTCCTCTCCAGTTCGAACCACCGTTTATGATGCCTTCTGCAACTCCTCGAGGTCGGCCTTTAACTTCTTTAACTTATCCACCGCCGCCTTAATCTCTGTTTCAAGCTCTGGTGTCTTCGGACTCCGTGCCTTCAGCTGCCGAACAAGTTGGCCTTGCTCAGAGACTCTGGCATCAAGTGCGAGCGCTTCTTGAGATTTAGGGCCATCGGACTTGGGAGTTGCCTTGGCCGCGCCCTTCTTTGCCTTCTTTGACCCAGGAGCAGTATTGAGTGGATCGCCGCTTGTCTCCCGTTGAGCGTCATCACCGGCGAACCGGCTTCTCCATACATCGATCATCTTCTCCTCGATCTTCTTGAATAAGTGTTCAGGAGTTCCAATCGAGTGTCCAGGGAGAATATCATTGGCCAGAACCTCCGGTACTGCACGTGCCGGAGCATTGAGCTGGGTGAGGATCGATTCAGATGTCGCTGGCATGAAAGGGTATACGAGGACAGATAGGAGATAGATGAGGTTGATGGCTCGAGCGATGACTTGCGCGCATCGCGTAGGATTATCGGTCATCAATTGCTTGTTGAGTCCGGAGGATTGGAGGTAGCTGTTGCCACGGATGGAGATAAGCATGACGATTTGCAGTCCAGAGCGGAGCTTTACAGCCTCCATGGCATCAATATAATCCTTGAGGAGACCATTTACATCCGTGATGAAGTCGGAATCCAGGGGATCGTTAGGGGTATAGGGTCCCGGAGCATCCCCGCCATCAGGAACGGTGCTCTGATATTGCAAGGAGACGAATTTAAGGGCGCGATTCACAAAGTTTCCAAAGCTAGAGAAATGTCAGTATTTGGGTGGATAATAAAAGTATACCTACTTTACTTATTTAGCAGGACATTGTTATTGGCGGCAACCTTAAGGGAGAAAGTCAGCTGTAACAGTTCTGTCGCGCTAGCGAAAGACGTACGCAGTCCGCCCATGAAAACATGGCATCGGCAGTCTCGGGCCGCGTAGAAAGGAGGTAGTATCGCCACACAGACGCAGGAATTCCAGTCTCCCTTGCCGCAGGTCCAAAGACGCCACGATTCTTACTCTTTGAGAACTTTCCGCCTTCGTAGTTCAGGTATTCTGCAAGAAGGAAGGTCAATAGGAAACAGGAATCGCTGGGATGTGGTCAGCCCACCTGTGGTCGAGAGATGATGAAGCATCGTCCAGTCACGACCGTCGCCAAGTTGAACAGATGTGAAATATACTGTGTGGAAATAGACGTTGTCCTTGCCCATGAATTGGTATAATTTGACGTTCTTCTGGTTAAACCACCACTGTTTCCATTCAGGGGTGAGGTTGGCTGTTATACTCGGGTATCCAATCGGGGCGTCGAACTAACGCAGATTAGAGCTTCAGCTTAACATGATGGGATAACTCGTACCCAGACGTCTGAGAGGGTCCATGAGTGTGGGATGCAATACGTAAGAAGAGTGAAACTTACAAAGCACTTTGCCTTTCATTCCATGTACATCCTCTCCTTCAATAGGGACGGGAACTCCCCAAGACAAATCACGGGTCAAGGGAGTAGGCAATAGACCACTCTTTAGCCGGGCATCAATGATGTCCCCGTCCGCGTTAATGACGGCATTTGGCGACCATTTCCCAGCCTTCCACGACTGCTTAATCCACTGTTCCGTACGTGGTTGGATCGCGTCTAGTTTGAGGTACATGTGAACTGATAGTCCGTGTTGTGACGGTATGAGCCCCGTTGACCAAGCAGCGGGGTTTGAATCAACTCAATTGCGTCGAGTGTTCTGCTGCAACCAGTCACATTGATCTCCGCGAGCGTCCTGAATGTAGGTCAAGACGAGTTTTTTTGTAAGTACCCAGTGAGCTTACCTCGTATTTGCAATGTGGGCATATTCCCTCCACGTACCGGTCGGCAAGGAATCTGAGATAATAACGGTTACGCAAAATCGCGGTACAGGCATAACGTTCTTGTAGACTCACTTGGGACACCCTTCGCAGTAGGTTTGCTCTTTTTCTTGTTTCTCTAGTAGGCCGTTGCGTTCCAAGTTCAGGAAGATCTCTTGAGAAATTCTAGTTCATTGGTTGAATTGGGAACATTGCATAATAGTCGCAAGAAGTTCTTACTCAGTATGATGTGTGGTTGACGTGCGCCCAAAGTAGTCGAATCTGAAGGAAGTTAACAGTGCTCGTGAGGCCAGTCGCAGTCCGAAACATACCCAATGTCAAACCATTGATAAGTTTCTTTTTGGAGGATGTAATATTTATCGCATAGTTCCTTGGGTGTGATGCCCTCTTTAAGGGCCTGGGTTTCTGTAGCTGTGCCGTATTCGTCCGTTCCACAAACAGTATAACGTTCGGCGATTTCTTGTACCTGGGTCGGGTCATTTATGCGCATGTTAAGCAGATCGCAATAATCGACAGTACGACTGTAGCTGTAGGATATGTGAAGTAGAGATAACGATGGATGGCGATTCGTGACTCACCGGCTATATACGTCCGCACTGAGTGTACTCCCGATGAATGTTACCTGTGATTAATAGGTAGGTTGATGTTAGCGTCGATGATCACTAAACACCTACCGAGATGGGGAACATTGTTACAATATGGCAGTGCAGAAGTTATGAGGACATTGGTCTCGCCTTCCTTCGGTAGCCTGATGCAAATTTCAGGAGTCCCGATGTGATATAAAAGCAGATCAGATACCTACTCGATCGACTGGCCTGGCGGTGCTATTGTGCGTAAAATACCCTCTCCTGTTCTGATTTTCCGCGCCATTTCAGATAGGCTGAGTTGGATGAAAAGAGGTGCAACGACAAATTGTCAATCGATCGTTCTTATATATGTAGCAAGCAGAATGATCTACCCGACTGATTGAGTCACTGGTCCAAATAGAACAACAACAATATGAACAGCCACACCTGCCAAGCCTCGGTGAAACGGCGGCTCGGATGCAATGTAAGCAGCGTTGATGTTTCCTTCCTACTCAGTTTCCCAGGAGTCATGAACTGGCTACGGTAAGTATTCCGCCCAGACTATTTTTTGAGCTCAGGAGTATCACTCAGATTCTTATTTCAAGGCAGTCCGCAGACGCGCAACCAGAGTTCACTGCAAGAGCTGTGTCCATAGGACTTGGGATCGGGTGCTTGATATGCTTTACAAACTTAAGCTTGGGACTACAGTCTGGATGGATATCTATGTGCGTTTCTGTACCCATCGCTCGTCCCACGTTCTCGCTGAGCGTCCGGAAATCAGGATGTCCATCCAGTCGGCCCTCATCGGGTTCTTGGTCTCACGAATGATGAAAACGCCTCTGACACCTCAAGAAATTATTGTCGTACAGACCACCGCAGTTGCCACCGGTACAATGCCTTTGGCTGCTGGGTTTGTGGGAATACTTCCCGCCCTCGGATTGTTGTCGGAGGAGCGCGACGGAACCCCGCCCATACACCTATCATGGCTAGCAGCCGTTGGGTGGTCATGCTCGATCGCATATTTCGGGTGTGTCAGCTTCAGTATTAGGTATTACCCTGGTTAATCAACAGACAGGGTGTTCCTTTCTCCCCCTATCCGCAAACAAGTTGTACGTCACTAGCTGTTGGTGGCGTTTTGAGACTTACATTTGTACAGATCATCGAAGAACAACTACCTTTCCCTTCTGGAACGGCCACGGCGCAGCTAATCAACGTTCTTCATCGGCTTCCTCCTCCTGACACCTACCATCAGGCGGAGGCGCGGCTATAGACAGTTGGACACAGAGGCGGATGTACCGAAACAGGACACTGAGCCGCCTGAACCCAGGCAGAGCTCAGAAAATGCTCACGAAGGAGAGCATGACAATGATGGGAGTGCTATTGTTGAACATGATGGCTGGTATTACGTTGATCTGGAGTTTTGTTGTGTCTGCCGTCATTAGCGTAAGTCTTGCAGTAACATGTTGGGGGATTCTTTTCATGGCGTGCTATTGCAGCTTTCAGCATATTTCTTCCCAGTCTTGTTTGCTATCCCTTTATTCGGAAATTATCTTGCGAGGCAGTGGCTATGGTTTTTCACTCCGAGTTTGTCATATATCGGCCAAGGTGCTCTCAGTCCGCCCACGTTTCAGCTGAAGCAACTAAACCGCTTGGACCAGGTATTATCATGGGATTCTCCACCACTGTAAGCATGAACCTGGTAAGTTCTATCCAGCACAGATCTGTATGTATGAATTCATCAGGTATAGGGCATGATGGTCGGCTGGGCTATCCTTTCACCAATCTCCAAATACTCCGGCTGGGCTCCAGGGCCGGTTGGCGACATGTCCAATGGTGCTCGTGGATGGATCCTATGGACATCACTCGGTATCATGTGCGCTGATAGTTTGGTTTCCTTACTTCCCGTGACCTGGGAATATGCCGTCGATCTCGCCAATAAGTCTCGACTTATTCGTTCCAAAGAACATCACGAAACGAGGCGGGAGGAAAGTGAAACCGAGACCCAGGATAGGCTCGTCCCGGCTGACTGGGTTTTCGTGGGACTCCTACTCAGCATAATTATCGGAACTTTGTTGGTATGGGTTGTATTCGGCAACGAAGGCATAAAACCTTGGGCCACGGTGCTCGGGTTCATACTCGGGGGATTATTGAGCATTATTGGGTATAGACTGCTATTCCGTTGCCTGTTTTTCGGCTAATGTTCTTGCTAGAGTTCGTGCGCTCGGAGAAACAGACCTTAACCCGGTATCTGGTCTTGGCAAAGTCTCCCAGCTTTTCTTTGCATGGATCCAGCCTGGTAATGTCGTGGCCAACATTATTGCTGGGGGTGTAGCCGAAGCTGGTGCACAGCAGTACGCTACTCGATTTTTTTTGTTCGTGCCAACCTAACACCCATTCACCCATTCATTAGGGCCGGGGATCTCATGCAGGATTTGAAGACTGGATATTTGTGCCATGCTTCTCCTCGAGCTCAATTCTATGGACAGTTAATCGGATCTTCTGTGTCAATTCTCGTGACCGCCACCGCATTTACCCTCTATAACAGAGCGTACGAGATACCGGGACCATCCTTCCCCGCACCAACTGCTTACGTCTGGCTGAGTCTTGCAAGGCTTCTCCGTGCGCTGGCTAAGCCGCCGATGTACTTAACCAAAACTGACTGTCTCCCTCAGGTGACGGCCATTTACCGGAAAAGAGTGCAGTGTTCATGGCAGTCTTCGCTGCGGCATTTGCATTTCTATCAATGGTCAAGGTATATGCTACCCGAAAGGAACTCTGGTTTGCGAAGTGGATTCCTTCAGGGGTTGCCTTTGCAATTGGTTTTTTAAATACGCCCTCCTTTTCCATCGCCTAGGCTAATTGGTGGTATCATGGAGTATGTTTATCGTACTAGATACTCGAAGGATGGGCGCGATATTCGGTTGATTGTAGTCGCCAGTGGGTTTGTTCTCGGGGAGGGTGTCATCAGTATCATAGGACTCGCCTTGCGTATTCTTGGGGTTGGAGCTGCCAGTTGCTGGGGCTGTGGGCACGGGCTGTGCGGGGGATGTCCAACACCTGCGTAATATAGATTATTTTTTAATGAGAATAGCGGACTTGGCATCGCTTGAGTCAGACAGAGGGTGGTGTACACGTTTGGCCACGTAGGCACATGCGGGGTTGATGTATGAGCCTGAGGGGCAATGCCTCGAACATCACTCCGTCCCTCATGTCTCGAGTCGAGCTCTCGAAGATTCCTGCTCTGACGCTTTATAAGGACTCATGGACACAAGCACGACGAACGGCAGCAATCCCGCAGCTGGTTTGTCGGGGGGCCCCGTGCAAGCTTTACCAACCTGAGGTCGTTCGTTGCGCGAATCTGGGGGGCGTTGGAACAGACGTGGATTGGAAGGCAAGTTCATCCGAGGTTATCTTTCCTGAGCTCCTTCCGAACACTGTAACAGTGCGAAGCAGATCTACCAGAGTCACTCAGATTTGGGAAAGTGCAGGTTTCTTGCGAAGGATGGTCAAAGGCTGGAGACCCATACGTTCTCAAGGGTACGTTCCGTCACTCGAATTTCTTGGCGTGTTATGAGTTCTCATAACATGCTATAGGTTCTTGCTCGCTGGAATACCGGCTCGTACAAGTTCCTGGGGCGCTGAGGAATGACCAGGCCAACTCAATTTGGTCTTCCAAATGTGAGTCTTGGAAATCAACTGACAGCTCGATCCGGTCTCTCAATCTCTCCAATCTCTTAAAGCCTACAGCTTGGGGCGATATCATTATCACTACTTTTTGGCTTGTGTTCGCCCTCCTTATCGCATACAGCATGATTTCAACATGTTTGCGTCGAAACAATCCAAGTACCGTTCGCCGACAGGGCGGATCGGGACCCCGGCCAGGTGGAGGTGGGGGCGGAGGCGGAGGATGGTTCCCAGGAGATCATCGCGACGACCGGACCAACCCGCCCCCTCCGTATACCAAAGATCCTCCAGGCAACACCGCAAATGAAGGCTGGCGGCCTGGTTTCTGGACAGGTGCCTGCTGTTGGCGGACTTGCCAACCACTTCTGGAACAACCGTCGACAAGCCGAACCGAGACCTTACTGGAATCAACGGGACCAAATTCCTGTACAAAGTACGTCTATGTTCAGCGGTCTTCCTACTCGCCGTGTCCCGCCGCGCTTCAATGATGGTGACCGTGGAGAAGGATCATCAAATCTTGGGAGCATGAGACAAAGTACCGGCTTTGGGGGTTCAAATGTAAGATAATAGTTTTGCAATTTGTTATATAATATCCTATCTATTCTATGCCTCGGAACATTATGCTCGATATATGGGTTCTTTCCCTTACAAGGTCCGCAAAAGTCCGTGATGCTGATAGCCAAATCCGCATGAATGGTCGTAATTTATGACGGCCTGACGTGTCGTCCCAGCCTCCATAGGCAAGCGGAGGAATTTAAGACTTTGAAAGGAAAGTTATGATAGTCGTCACTTCGGCATGTGACAGCACCGCGCAGGAGAAAGTTCGGACGCCGAGGGTTCTTCCTCCTCCCCACGAAATCGCTCGTAACAACCAAACAAATGGGACACGAAGTCCTATGGCTACCACCGCACTACGAGATCGGGATTGTCACATCTAATTACCTGGATAAACCGAGGACAAAGGCTGTCGCACTTGCTTAGTGGACTCATGCTGTTTTTCGTCGTGGACGTCACCAATACATCCGCTATGATACCCCCGAGAATTTTGTGAGATGCATTATGCTTCTGGGACAACGGTCTGTTTGGGTCCCACTCCGAATATAGGTAAAAAGGAAACGAACGCTCATGTGATGTCAGATTGGGATTTACTCGGGAATTTAACGGACTAGAGCCAGAAAATTCGAAGCCTTTAAAAACCTGATGGATGACAACATAGACGACCAAAGACTTTCCACAAAATGAAAGCTGCTTTCGCATCCCTGGCTGCCTGCCATAACACTTTTTGCTATCACCCCTGTACAGGCTGCTGTGCCCGCCTGGGCACAGTGTGGTGTATGTTCTGATCAAACCTTCATGTTGTGCCCCGGTAGCTCATAATTGTCGTTCTTTTAGGGTATCGGGTACACCGGCGACACTGCCTGTGCCTTCAGGTTCTAGCTGCGCCTTCGTAAACGACTGTGAGTCGGTTTACGAATCTACGTTGCTGTAAACGATACCGATATTTGGAACAGGGTACTCTCAGTGCCAGCCAGGAGCGGCGCCCACCACCACAACCAGGCCGCCTGGAACCACCACCATCAACCCTGGCACCCCCGGTTCAACACTCTGCAATGGCGCGGCCAGGACCAAATTCACCTACTTTGGTGTCAACCAGGCCGGTGCCGAGTTTGGTACCAAAGTCCCAGTAAGAATATATCTCGACTGCAAGTGAGATAGATATATTAATTTCGCCGCTCGCAGGGAGTGCTCGGAACCGACTACACCTGGCCCAGCCCGTCCTCCGTCGACTTTTTCGTCGGCCAGGGATTCAACTCCTTCCGCTATCCCATTCATGCTTGAGCGTCTCACCCCTCCAGCCACAGGTATTACTGGCGCCTTTAGCGCTGCCTACCTCAATGGCCTGAAGACCGTAAGTACCTCGTTGAAGCTAAAGAGTGTAGAAGAAAGTCTGATCAAGGCTCCTCTGCGTAGATCGTCAACTACATAACCAATAAGGGGGCTTTTGCTATCATTGAGCCTCACAATTTCATGAGGTTCAACGGCAACATTATCACCAGCACTACAGAGTAAGCCCTGTAAATTAATAGCGTCGAGTTAACCATGCTGATTAGCTATATTCAGTTTTGCTACCTGTGAGTCTTGAACCAAATTAGAATGGTATCAGTCGTCGCACTGACCTACATCTCAGTCTGGAAGAACCTGGCCACTGAATTTGTAAGTCTTCGTTGACTCTAAACGCTACCAAAATCCGAGACTCAGATATGGGCAGAAATCCAACAGCCATGTCATTTTCGGTGGATATATTATGGTTTCTAAAAATAGTAACACGCCAAGCTCATGAACTCAACTAGATCTCATGAACGAACCCAATGGCATTGACGCTCAGGTCGTCTATCAATTGGTTGGTCCTTTTTCTCCGCAGGCTGGTATAGAGAGTCAAGCGCTTATCTCGGCCCCCTAAGAACCAAGCCGCAGTTAATTCTATTCGTGCTATTGGTGCCACTCAACTCATCCTTGTTGAAGGAACCTGTAAGTAGCCTCACTTCGTGAAGATGCTTCGCCAAAGACTCACGACACATTCCAAAAGCGTGGACTGGTGCATGGAGTAAGCATTTCCCCCTCCCACCCCCTACCCAAAATCGTTATCCCTTCTCCTAGCCTGGACCTCCTCCGGAAACGCCGCCGCCTTTGCCGCACTCACCGACCCTCTGAATAACGTCGCCATCCAAATGCATCAATACCTCGACTCAGATGGTTCTGGAACTTCGCCCACCTGCGTCTCCTCTACCATCGGTGCAGACCGTCTCCGCGACGCGACCCAATGGCTCAAGGACCACAACAAGAAGGGCTTCTTGGGTGAAATGGGCACAGGCTCGAATCAGGTTTGTATCGATGCTGTCAAAGGTGCGATGTGCACCCTCCAGACGGGTGGTGGTGTTTGGATTGGTGTTGCTTGGTGGGCTGCGGGTCCCTGGTGGGCGGATGTGAGTTTTTTGTTCGTGACTATTACTACTGCACTGTGCTAATTGTCGGGAATTAGTACTTCCAATCGATCGAGCCGCCCAATGGTGCCGCTATTTCCCAGATTCTTCCCCAGGCCCTTAAACCATTCCAGTAAATGAAAAACAGTCTCTTGACTCTATAGCTATTTGTATTTGTAGATACACAAACAATGAGGATATAACCTTCTTGAGCAAACAATAAATGAGATCCTGCCAATATTGATACAAGCACGTACAGTGCTGACGGTCGGGTAATTAGATAAATAAGCAAGCGAATTGATGGTGCGCCGTGCGCGTGTCTTCCAGTATCCGTTCAGGCGGAAGCCTCCGCGATCCTAACTTCTTGTGCCGGTCGCAGGGTGGTATCCCCCGTTTCCGCTTTCCGAACTGCCACCGTTTCCTCCTCGTCTCTAGGACTGACTCTCCTCTCCTTCGTGATTTTCCTCTGTATCCGACTTTTTTCTCCAGAACATAGCGCATCGCAGCACATCCTGTGGATACGTCAGCCATCGAACCAATACTTAATGAAGGGCCTCCAAGTGACGTTACCTCATGGACGCCATACACTAGGGCAGCAATAATGGGCACTGGAAACCGTGCATCACACAGTCAGTCATGAACCCGTCATGGCCGTTTGAAATGCGAGTTATGGCTTACGGAGAGGCAGGACTAAACACCACCCTGGATCGTGACCAACCATAGAAATCTGGCCGAGGCTAGTTCACATTTCCATCATACCGATCAGGAAACCACATCAATCTAGATCGAGCGGGAAGACCCACATGATGCCAACAAGGGCGAGTCCGGTGAAAACCAGAGTACGGATGAACGCTGAGAGAACCATCTGGGATAGCTTGATGTTTGACCATTCGTACGATCTAAGCCTGCGGAAAAGGAACAAGAGGGTCCATGCTACCAAGTGGGAAGACAGCTGAGCTCCTTCGATGAGCTCCTAAACTGGAAAGGAAGCTAACCTTTGACTGAAATCAGTATGAGAGCAGCTATGGTGACCAGGGTCAGGGTGATGACATTACTATGAACATGTACACTTCAGTACCGGGTGTGATGGATCAAAGTGGATGTTAGTTACGGTATTCGGCCGTTATAATGACAGAAAAGGTGGAAGTCCTTGTCGCCACTTGGGGGATGGAATTTATCTTTGTCTACAACGAACACCTTGGAGGCCGTGAGAGAACGCAATGAAAAAGGAAGATGAAAACGCACGATTGATACTTCGATGATAACTCCCAAGAAGATGACCCAGGGAAAGAAGGCTAACTGCGAATTTTAGGGTGAAATCTATGGGTATCGAAAGACAAAGCCATGACTCACAAGTATAGAGGCTCCAGTCTTGCTTTCCCGCGTCAAATATTTTCTGCTCATAAGGTGGGTTATTGCTAGGTTGATCTGAGCGGGAAATGAGCATGAATCACCACAAACTGCGAAACACAGACTTACATCCAGGAGGTAGCAGGTCATTGAAAAAGCAGTCCTGTTAGGACCCGTCAAAAATGAGAACCCGACGCAGCACGTAGTAAACAGTTGAATGGATGGGCACGTACAATGGTGGAGCCCCATAAAGAAGCGCACTCTGTACGAAGCACAGGCCGGAAGGTGGGTTTGGGTCTCGTTGGTGGCCGACCATCAGCAGGAGTGCGATAGCGACGACGAGCCACGATAGCATATGACTGTACCATGGGATCCTTCTGCGAACAGATTTGCAGAATAATGGTGGTAGCAACACTAGGATGATGAGAAAAATGGCGAAGCCGTCGAGTAAATTGAAGGCAATGAGGATATTCCTCTCGTTTGCATGGTTACCCATGATCCCGCGTTCGGCAGAAACCAAGAAGAACGAAAAATGGGACAATGGGAGGAAGGTAGACAAAAGTAACGGACCAGCCGGGGAGAAGATGAAGGAGAGTTGGATTGAGGGCCTATAGTAATGGGGCCATCTAGGACCCACAAGTGCCGTAGGCCATGGCCTTTTCTACAACCGTTGTGCTGATCTATGATCCATGTGATGTCCCGCATTGCCCTGTCTGCGACAACGAGAATCAGAAACCCTAAGGTGGGGGACGAGAAAGAACTGTTGATGCTGGTAGCTTGGCGAGGGTCGTAGATATCTCTTGGGGCACTGCTGAAGCTGTATGGCTCTGAATCAGAGTTCCTAGGACGAACTGGCGCAGAGTGCCGGGCCAGGAGAAATTAGTGGTGTACTCGGGTGTCTTTTCTTGTTCTGATATGTCGACTTGAGGCTGACTGGGGTGGTTTGCGAGGATGAGGTTCAGACACTCGACATTGCATGTTGGGAAGAGAAGCACAATCCTGTTGATTGCGTCGTGAGTCGGCCAGATTGGTATGTATGATTGGACCCAGATATCAGTTAGCTTCCCAACAGTCTGCTAACGGCTTATGACCCGTGCAAGCCGAGCAAACGGGTGGTATTTGGGTTATATACTGTACCAAGTACCATTCCTAGGCAGGTGAGTGTGCAGCAGCCACGCCGGATGTGTGTGGCGAACGTGCAAGGCCAGATCTAATCAGCGTTTCATATCATGTCTATTTTAGCGTGTGGACCTCCCATGGTAGACTATAGGCTGTGAAACCATCGCTGGCCGTCATTCCGGGCCTCATTGATGATTCAGCCCCACCACGCTTCCCCCTCGAGGCCACCAATAGTAAGCGTCTTCTACGGAAACACACCCGCAGTGCGTGTGTTGGAATCATACCCTCATCAGCCTAGCACGGCTTTCTGTGGTTTCAAAGGGCATACTTAGGCCGGGGTACAAAGGCGCCCTTCCATCCGTATATAATAAATACCACATCACAATCATCATCATCATCATCTACCCTCGCACACACGCGCACCACAGACTCACAACTCATTATTGGTGGCTGGTCCTCAACTATCATCCGCCTTCCCCCTACTAGAAGTCCGACAATCCCCTAGAATCAACCAACCTAGAATCCACGTCCTCCAGTGCTTCTGATACATTGACTGTTATGGAAAACCGGGATAACGCTGCGGGTAGCTCACGCTTGTCGGATGAGAGCGTGCCGCTATTGGCCAGAGACGATAGCGGGCGCACGAAGAAAAAACCGTTCCACAGAGCGAGGCCGTTGTGGTAAGGTCGTTGCCAGCTTGGCGGGGTAGTTCGGTAGCTCACAACTGCCATTCAGGCTAGTACCATTTGCGCTTGTGGCGGCCTTAGTCGTGAGTCCCACCGTGTCCGTTCGTATCATGATTGGTAACCTTGCGCGCAGCGCGGCATGACCCTTGCACCCCGTGTCGAAGTATTTACGCAACTTTCCTGTCACCGAGTTTATGGCCACCATCATGGAGTGCAACAAAGAGGAAATCTGCCGCCGGCATTTTCCCGAAGCGGCATACAGACCAATCTTTCCTCGTACCATCCCTTAAATGTTGTCCTCGGAACGCCCGTATACGCCCCCGAGGCACCACCCGTTGTACGCTTCAATGCCCACGTACGAGGAATTTTCGATGATGACGACGGAGATGACGGTGTGGATCCTAACGACGATACGACCGATCCAAGAAATTTGCCGTCCTCGCTGTGTGTACAGGATCCTGATGTGCAAGCTGGTGCCGCCCAGCTGCAGATGGTGATGACTACTACCATGGGTTTGCTCTCCGCCCTCTCGACGGGTTGGTGGGGTCATTTTGGAGAACGGCATGGAAGGACCAGGGTTCTTGCTATTTCTACCTTTGGATTATTCCTGACGTGAGTCGCGTTTTCGCCACTTTCTGTTCAAAGATTGAGATTCGCGACTACTACAGGGATCTTGTTTTTATTCTCGTCTCTACACCCTCCTCCGTCTTTTCTCGCCATGGACACAAACTACTCTTGGTGGCACCTGTTATTGAAGGTGCACTTGGCGGCTGGTCGACGCTCCAAGCAACTGCTTCTGCTTATGTCAGTGATTGTACTTCCAGTGGTTCTCGAGCGCGTATCTTTTCAAGATTTACCGGGGTGACATACCTTGGTATTTTCTTTGGACCGAGCATCAGTGGCTATTTCATCCAACGCTCAGCCCCCGCTGTCGGTGGCACGAAAACCGTCACATCCGTCTTTTGGATCGCTATCACTTGCTCTTTCATTAATTTCCTCCTGGCGGTGTTCGTTTTCCCGGAATCGTTGACGAAAGAAAAGCGAGAAAAGGCTATCGCGGAGTATCGTTCTGGAAAGAGCCACGGCAAAACGCCTATCCGTGGTGAACAGGGACCTCGTATCGATACGGAGGATGTGGCAAAGCAAGGCTTCTTTGCTAAGCTCTTCGGCCCACTTGCGGTCTTTTTGCCTTTGCGCGTACGCGATCCAGTCCGATTGAACAAGTACGCGCGGGATTGGAGCCTCACGTTGCTCGCAGTGGCGTATTTCTCTTTCATGCTCGGCGCCGTAAGGGATCATCTCATGGGTCTATCCATCGTGGGCTGACGATAGGGAATGTAGGGGTTGTATCAACTCAAATATTTATACGCAGAGCACACATACGGATGGGGTGCAGAGCAACTCAGCTGGTATATCTCTTTCCTTGGAGGAGTGAGGGCACTTTCTTTGTTATTGGTGTTACCCTGTAAGTCTTGAACGAAATGTCTTCATCATTGCAGCAAACTGACCACTGGCAATCTAGATCTGATAGGGGTGTTCAAACCTAAATTGCATCAGATGGCTTCTTCGGCCAAAGGAAAGGGGAAGGCATCTGTGGATGTGGAGGGTGGACCAAGGCCGAAACCGACGCGCTTGGAATTAGGCCGTGAGATTGCGTTTGACCTGACGCTGACGCGGTGTTCGTTCCTCGTGGACATGATTTCGAACCTCCTTATCATCGCATCACCTGCACCCGCATTTCACCATTCGTCTATAGCTGGAGTGATGGCCCGGAAGGGACGGGAATATACAAAGGGACAGAGCCAGGCACTGTTCGTACTGGCTTCCGCCCTGGCAAGCTTAGGAACAGGAGCAGCTCCTGCGATCCACAGCTTGGCCTTATGTATATTGCAAGCACGAGAAATGGATCATTTGGGGGTAGTGAGCCTGGGAGGGAATCAGAACAATGGTGGCGATGCAGCATCGGCGGAGACGGCTGAAGGCGGAAACGTCGGCGGGGTGTTTGGCGCTTTCGCATTCCTGCAGTCGATCGGGTCAATGATCTTCGGGGTGAGTTGGGAAAGTTGATGGTCTGTGCCGGTAACATGCTAAAGATCTGTGCATAGCCTATGCTGTTTGGGTTGATTTATAGCAGCACGGTGGCGGCAGTGCCCAAGGCGATCTTTATGGTTGCTGCAACCATAATGTGTCTCTCGCTCACGCTTGTCATGGTGGTTCGTAATCCTGTGCACGAGGTGGTAGGGGCTGAGACGGGTAATGCTACACCGAACAAGACGAGGAAGAAGAAGCGAGGCGGGGTCGAGCGGGGCCGGTCACGAGTGAGCAAGGATCTGAGAGGAGGTGCAGCTGGATATGATATTTAGAAATATAATATAATATAATAAAATATTCGGACCGATAGAAGGACCACAACAATGCCAAACAAAGGCAGGCGTTTCGGTTGTTATCACTTTCTCTCGTTAAGAGTTGGACACCACAGCAAACTCAGCTTCGCCCCCATCCTCATCGCTGTCATGGACAGCATCCTCGAAAATGCCGTCGCTGGGCCCTCCAACACCCGCCACTCCCCCCATCCAATATTCCCCCCGTCATCATCCACTTCCGCGCCACATCCCCCTCCCCCATCGCTCTACCTCCCACCCCCAGGTCAGCTCTAACGCTGCACCACAACGTCCTCCCTCCCATACTAACATCGCCATTTGGCTGTTTCACAGGCTTGTCTCCGCCCAGACAACACCTCACTAGCACGCAGGATCTGCTTTCGCGCTTTCAACTCCTCCCCGCGTATGACAAGTACGTCCGCCCGTTCGCCACCCAGTATGGCGATGATGGCCAGATACGTCCCGCCTCTGCTGTACAAGCCGCGTTGGGCAAAGGGAAGGGAAAGGAGGTCGACACGAGTCTGGCTGCAGGTCAAGGGCAGACTCCTGGTGGTCCAGGCACCGGCGTGGTGGAAGGTGTGGATCCGGAGGATGAGGATAATAATCCCGGAAAAGGCGAGAAGAAGAAGAAGAATAGCTTACAAGGCTCTCATCAAGGGAATTCCAGGTGTGTATGCTTCGTTTTTTTTTTTCCCTTTCACCTTGCCGTTGCTACATGTTCGACCACACAAAAATAGGAAAGCACTCGATGAAGAAGGATGACTATTTGACTGCCATGATGATGGTACCGCCGAAGCAGCGAACACGGATTATCCCTTTCGATGTGAGGACACAGCAGGAGGCCTTTGCCGTCAGCCTGGAAGGGCTGAAGAACGTCCGTCCCCTTTTTTTCCCGTTTATTTTATGTCACGACACTCACCCATCACATCCTGGCTCATAGTGGAATGTCACCACGCTGATCCTGGAAACCGCACAAGCACGGGAGGACCGGAAGAAGCGGGTGCGTTTGTTTCTTTGTATGTTTAGCTGTTCCTCGTTTACTCACGACGCTGGACCCTTTCATCTTCCTCTCACGATTGCCACCTATAGAAAGAGCTCAAACGTCTTGCAAAAGCTCAACAAGCACAAGCGCAAGCCGCCGCCCTGCAAGCTGGTAGCACGCCAGTTGTTGTGCAACCTCAGCCTGTAAAAGCAGGTACATATAGGGGTACCACCAGCATACCCCAAACCAACACATCAACACCAAAACCGGCTGGAACCCCGAGACCCATATCGATCGTTCCACGGCCTGGTTCCACGGTTCCCAGATCTGGTTCTAATATACCAAGACCTAGCTCCACGGCATTGAAGCAAGATGGATTACCAGGAAAGCCGAATGTGCCCCCGGTGCAAGTGCCGACAGGGATGGCTTTGACCCCCTCAAGGACCACGACACCCACAAGTACGACAACGACGACGGACCCAAGAGGGAAAAAGAGGGACAGAGAGGATGGTGTTATTCCTCCCGTAAATGTGTATGGGAACGGACCTAGTGGCCATGGAGCTGATCCGTATGTGAACGGGAATGGAGCTGTTAATGGAGCTGGGAACAGCGTACAGAAGCTTAATGCCAAGGCGGGTGTCGCTGGTGTGCGTCCTAGGCCTGTTAAAAAGCAGCGCATGGCGAGTATTGCTCTCGTCGCTTTACTTCTCTGCTCGCGAAATTAAACGTTGTTATGCAGGATATGCAAGGGCAGGCGCGAGACGTCAGCACCCCTGTTCAGCAACCAACGCCACAGGGCGTATAACCCACTTGGCCTACTTGCGCTTTCTAGCTGTGCCACATTATATCCTCGATATTAATGACTTCACCAACCGATTTGAAACACTGCATCATGCATTTTTACCCCTCTATCCGACATCACGATCGATTGGACCGCTCTTGTAGGGCAGATGATCATGATCACCCATTAATTAGAGGTATCCACCGTCTGCACCATCCGCGTCCACGAGGTACTTTAGCGTCCTGCAACAGAGTGCCACGTCAAGAATCAAGGTGCTAGGACGGAGATTTGGCAAGCGTCGTCACGCCCTTGGTTGCGGAGGAGGCATTTGATGCCCCTGATGCTCCAATCCAGTCCTCCGTGCCGTCCAGCGCCCGGTAGAATCTCCCTGATTTGGCATCCCTTCTAGATTTCTTCATTCTACCACAAACCGATTCCGTGTCTACACACTCACCGGCCTCTGCCCCTCACTCTCTCACGATCGCAAGTTTATACTGGTCCCGCGAGTGCAGATGATGATGTGTTTATACAGCTGGATTGGCCGGTCCGTCGACCGCTTGACAAAAAAGGGATAAGCAAAGGCCTTCCTCGCTTCCTTTACCACTTTCCTTCTCCCCTCTCATGCATGGGTTGATTTTAAGGTTGCTACATAACTTGCGCCTGGGCCCCGTCGTGAATTACTTTCGTGGGACATTGTGCGAGTTTTTCCATACATCTTGTCCCCCGGTTTACTCTTCCCGATCCCTATTTCCAAGCTAGCAACCGACCCCATGTCGTTAGCTCCCCAGCTACATATTCCCGGATCCCATATTCTCATATTTTCACCGCTGTTGTACAGACACTCGCATTCAATGAACCCTTGTTCACGCTCTTGTCCCTGATGTTTGCCTACAACTGATCTTTTTTTGTTCGTCACGCTTCATCTTACCCCTCACCTCCTATTCTTTCACACCTTTTGCTCCTTCCACTTTACCTCCTCATGTTTGTCCCAAGCCCGCAATCCGATTACCATAGCATTGTTCACCCCTTTCTCCCAACCCGTTTTCAACCATGACCGTAATGGACTCCCCTCACTTCCTTTTTCTTCGTCTTCACCCTTCACACTTCCCATGACTTGCATTGGTCATCTTCAAACTGTTATATTTTGGTTTCCACCTTCTCTCCCTACCAATACCGCATATAGTACATACCAGGAGCATCAATTTTACTTGTTTTTTGTTCACTCCTCTCTGGATATCCCAAGTGTTATGTGTTACATGCCCCTCGAGTCGTCTTCCGGAAATGCGCTGGACCAAGGTAACTTAACTGGTCTCTTTTCTGCTATCGTCTTCCATGACTCCCAACTGATAGGCACATTACCAGGGACTTGTCCGACGCGAAAGTGAGGCACTACCGCCCGTTCACGATGGATCAGCCTTCGTTCCAAAACTGTGGACGAGGGCGAGATGGCGATTATCATTCGTACACGGGTGACCAGCTCTCGGCGCGTTGATTGAATGTATTGTTCATCCGTCAAGCAATTCGGATGCGGGCCCGACCCTGAATCAGCCGATGGTACCTGTCTCTTCCCCCTTGTCATTATTCTTTGGATTCCGAAAACCATTCGCCGGTGGACAACTGATTCTCATCTTATGAGCTGAATATACGGATAACGAATATAAGGGCTCTTGGGATCCTTGGTCTCTCTACTGCCAAGCTTCACCCCTGTACCGCTCATGCCTTACATAATGAAGATTCTTCACAAATCATATATGCGAATTTACGCAGTTATTTGAAGAAATGCTCCGTTGATACCCCCCGGATACCTCTAGTAAGTAAAGCACATTTTGTGTGGAGACAGATATTCGAGGATTCATTATCTCTCAGCTCACATCACCAGCGGTTTGGTGTGTATCTGCACTAATTAAACATTGTTCATGGTGATCTTAAGGCAGTGGGTCCAATACTTCTAATCTTAAAAGTCTGAGTCTGAGTCTCGAGTTCTTGGCAGAAAAATGTGCTAGTTTCAGATGAGGGACGGGCATTGACTGGTGATTTTGGTTCGTCACACATTGCAACAGGCAGCAAATTGCCCTCCATGAAGACCCCCGATGGGACTACACGCTGGGAAGCACCCGAGCTGCTCGATGGTGAAGCCAAGTCTTTGGGCTGCCTCTGCCACGAAGTACGTATCAACCATCCCTGGTACTTTATTCTATAAACAAGGCAAGATCCTGACGGGGAAATCCCCTTCTACCAATACGGCAATCACCAAGTTGCTATTATTCTCTCAATGGGCAAAGAGATTCCTGTTCGTCTGTCACAACCTAACGGCCATGTCACCGACGATAAAATGTAGCTTATCATGACGAAATGCTGGAATTACGCACCCCAGAACGACCCGCAACTCCACCACAAGTCTCCAAGTTCAAGGAGATCATCGTCCTGAAGTTTTGTCACCAGTATTGGGCACTGCCGTCTTTGGGAAGATCGTCAAGACGAAGTCAGCATTTGAAATCGATTGCGAGCGCCTGGAGAAGATCCTACTCTAAGTAAGTCGTGAAATCAGCTGGCTCGGGCCATTAAACCGACCAGGGCTTACTTCGTTGTGTTTCTCGGATCTAGAAAGACGTACAGTACATGACATCGCTGCTTGACTTATTTATATTAACATTCGTGCGTTCCACTCTTTTTATCAAGGATAATGTGCGTCCATATACACTACTACCACAGAAGGGTCGTGATATTTAATCGTGTGGGGCCGCGAGATGGAAGATCGGTATCCGGCGGTGGCAAAGGCCTGAGAATGGATTGTTTAGTGACCCTAAGCAGCTCTAAGTATGTGACTATGATTCGTCGTCTCGAACCGTGCGCTGCGAATCGACTATCATCCCCTGTACCGCCGCCGTTATATACTTGCTCGGGCATTGTCCCGGCCAGCCGGCCGGTCTCGTTAAGACGACGAGTAAGCGTCCTCATATCGTTGATTTCCTAATGCCGCTGCCGGTCCAGGTCCAAGTGAAAGGACCCACGCTCACTCACTAACTCCGCCCATCTGCGTTGCAACCCAATAGCACTTTAACGTGGGCTGGCAGCGGTATGCGCAAACTGCAACATTTGAATTGATCCTGTATGACTTCAAGATGATACAATCAGCCCCAGTAGTAACCTCTGGGAATGGAACTGATATCAGGAATAGCTTATAGGTACCTAAGTGATTAGTGGCAAGTGACAAATGTGGAGGGCTTGGTTGGTGGGGTGCCTTGCGAACGTTCAGCATGTGGGTATCTTTCTCTTGGCGTAAACATGGCTCAATATTCTCCTTTAAACCATCATAGAGTTTCTATACAACCATGTGCTTGACTAACAGGCCACTGAGGGGAATTGTCCACCATGGCTAACGACCAAGTAGGATTATTTATTGATCACCGTGTCCTTATAGTATCAACGTTAGTCCATCTATTCTTTCGAATTTCTGCTAATCGTGTGATGAGTATTTACGCAGCCTGTTATTCTTTAAGTGCGCCCTGTGGACAATTGAGGACGCTGCGGATATCAAGCCCCGGGTGTCACGCCATGTACCTGGAACGTTGGCTATGTAGGCAGTGTACTGTACTTGTGTGGCTTCCTTCGAGAAATATTGGAGCGGACAGGTGAAACGGATGACAGTCGCGCGCCGGTGCACCCTGGTAGTTCTTCGCTCCTGTCTCCTTCTGAGGTTTTGGGTTTTTGTTGATCCCAGCTTTTGCAATAGAATTCTGTGTGCGAGGTGCCTTAATATGATGGCCCTTATTGCGGCAAGGTCACGGCATCTCAGTAAGTACTATTGCGGTTCTATGGCCTTGCGTTCACCATCCCAGAGATCGTGGGTAGATCACATCCACCTACAATCGCTGGGGCGAGTCTCATATGGCCCCTTGCTCGTGGTCACTCGGCGAAACAAAAGCAGGGAACGTTACAGATGTGTTCGGGCTAGGTCGGTTCACATTCCCTGGTATTATCATGTGAGCCAGAGGGATGCCTTCTTCATTTCTCGCAACTGTTGCCCCCCCCCCCGATGTGTGTCTGTCAACGCGCTGGAGTGTTTATCCCCTGGGTCTTGTGCGGAAGTAGCTTCACTGCTTCGCCGCAATCGACGTTTGCATACTGGAATTCGTATCGCCGCCGCCCGCCCGCGCGCTCTAGCCTTCTTTTGGCAGCTCTCGGGAGCCCTGGTGAGACATGCTCGAAGAACGAGTACATCACACACAGCGGTAAAGATATCATTGATGAGGTCCGTAGAGGGTCTGAGACAGGACAGGGTGTACCCGACGAACAGGGGTGGCTGGGTCTGGCTGGGGGCGATCTTGGCGGGAAGTATGCGATTCTTTGTCTTAAGCTCAGAGAGAACATGTTGAGTGCCAGGCCTAGATTTAGGATTGACCGGGGACCGTCTGAATCCAAGAATCGTTTCTGCCTTTTCTTTAGTGAACTTGGGTACATCTTCGTTCCAACCGTATAACCACTGCGTATATATGGAGAGTTCATTCACCGTTCGCTGCAGTTGCAATGACAATGAATCGCCTATCCATTGATATTTATGGATTGCTCGAGCTCCTATACCAGCAAGTTCCATGTTTTGATCCAGGACATGACAAGATCACACCGGCCGGTACCCATCCTAAAACGGTTGGAAATCATAGTAAGTGTAGGTTCTTCTCGTTAAACCAAATGCCGCCTGCCGCTGAGATCAGATACCAGAGGGAGTTCAATTTGGTCGGAATGCTGTCCATGCGCGGCATATGATTCTTAGATCTCCCAAACCGTGGTCAGCTGGTCGGACTGGTAGCGAAGTTGTCCTGGTTACGGCTATGTATGCTGGATAGAGTGGCGTTTGAGGTTGGGAGCACACAAATGGTCCAACCACGGGACGGCGGAAAAGCTGAAGGCACGGATCTTGCCCTGTCGGGACTCTTTCAGGGACAAAATCAGGCATTCTAACTTACTGGGCGGAAGACCTGTGCTCCTGCTCCGGAGAAAAGGCGAGATTTGTAATATGTTTAATAGTGGCACCAACTAACAAGCGGACCTGCTGTGTAGAAAAGTAACAACACCAAAGCACAGGTCGAACACAAAACCGGGTTGGGGATACTAATGGAAGACCAGTATCCGAAGTCTGGCACTGCGTTGACAAATTGAAGCATTCCATAGACCCCGTGCCAGCACCCATGGGCCCCACTACTTGACAAAAATCGCAAATAAACCCCCGATTAGCATCTTTATCTCGGCCGCCCGCAGCCGAGTCGGAGCACAAGAGATAACACGGAACAGTGCGCCGCTCGAGGACATTGCCCGTGTTTTGGCCTAACACCCGCGGGGTTCACGTATATGGTTATATGGTTTGTGGAATATCAAATTCCTCCATGCATCGTTCGATAAGGTACAGAGGTTTTTGTTCTGCGGCTGAGCACCTGGTGGCCCATGCCACAATTCTAGTGCTCCTTCCTACCCGGCTTCACATTTAATTGTGAACGTGGTGAATTTATTCACCTTACGACTTTCATTCCTTCCCCCCCCCCCTCAACTGTAACGAGCATGTCTGATTTCGGACTCACATACGATGATTATGAATGGGATCTCCGACGCAAGCGAGTCATGGGCTACAGTGACTGTATGATTTTGCCAGGGGCCGCCGATGAACACAAAATAATGATCTGCATTCTTGCTAGGCGCTGCGCTCTCGGTCGTCCTCTATGATTCCTTCCTCATGCTGCCACGGGAGGTGAGTGCCTTGCACCTGCTGACATTTCTCTATCCTGGTCGCTCACAGAGGCGCAGGTTCAGCACATCTACCGGTATGCACATTAGAGACTAATTGGTTAACGCACACTAAACGCAGTAGAGGGCCGTGGTCGATCATGAGAACTGTCTATATTTCGTTTCGTTTATCTGCTATTGCATGTCTCCTGTGCGTCCCCTGCCGTCCCCTCCCAGTTTTTAAACTAGCTCAGCAGAAATCAGGATGTACATTTGCAGTACGTGTCATTGACTCACAGCGCTCCATCACTTACAAAGGTATCATGGTATTCTAGCCCACGAAACAAATTTTATTCCTTCCGCAGTAGGTCCACCTGGTTAGTATCCCTTCGCATGAGCTCAATCGTCCGCAAGGGGTAGGCTACTTTCCAGATCCGAGATATTCGTCTAATCAATGCCATGACCCTAGTTGTGGTGTTTTGATATTGGTTCCACCGCTGTGGGTGTATAGATACCCATATCTTAAGGCCTTCAACCAATGTTGCGTTTTAGGCTCCGGGATGTTGTACTCCCCGCAACAATGAAGACGTTGCTAGTTTTGCGATTGTGCGCACTATGGGACTATAACCGCATAGGTGAATAACTCCAGTATCAGGATACTTAGGAGTCCCTGATCCCGGATCTGAAAAATTCCAGTTATGGTCATTCTTGGTTTTGTAACGGCTGGTACATCCTGTTTGTTCGAGATCTGCAGACATATTTTGGCTGATGACTGTTTGCATCGCAGTCGAACTCCTCGTGCGCTGCAACACTCTATACTTGTACCATGCCACTAACGATGAATCAGGCGGGCGCATTGTTTGTGTTTTTAGTAGGGTTCATCGAAGAACCGATCCGGGTCGACGCAGTCCCGTTGCACGGCTGCCATTTTTTGTTTGAGACGGAGACTCAGTACCAGTTGATTCATAATTCAGACTTGGCAATCTGGTGAGCACCTCCTGTTCAGAAAGCGCAGACATTGACGTCAAGAAGGGTTTCCCGATGTGTTTGTGGTGGTATGATTATTTTGGTCGAGTCCCGCTCGCTTAATCTCATTTGTTGTAGGTATCGAGGTCGTGCTAACACTTATCAAGCTCTATCAATTCATCCAAGTGGCTGGGATTGGGAAGAGCACACTCCGGGAAAGACTGTCACTTTTAACGGGATCCGCTCCAGTGATCTTTGTGTTCTACCGCGATGGAACACTTTTTTTCATTCCGTGAGTAAATTAGCAACATGAACCACACATGGTTGCTGAGGACGGTCGTACCAACCGTACAGCATCTTTGGTAAAGGGTACTTTTGTTTTCTACAATGACACTTCCACTGAACGGGGTTAACATATGCAGTCGTCAACCTACTGGGACTTTTGGCAGCGTATCCAAAATACCGAAGCATTGCCATTGCGACAAGCTGGTCAGAGTGCGTCGTTCGTTCCCTTTTCCATGAAAAGAACAATTTATCCCGTTTCTTAGCTGGCTCCTGGTTGTATACTATTTTTGCGTAGGTTCTCCCTCCTGGGGTAGTGTGTCATTTATTTATTTTTACTAAATTCATCAGGGGACGCGCCTTGTCATCAATGTCCGAGAGGCAAATTGCAGGCTCACGAAGACTCTAACATCGACGGTGGTCCCCACCATACAGTTCCGTGCTACCCCTCAGGAGTCCACGACCGTAGGGGGGACGGGTTGAAAATCTCATTCACCCCTTTGTTAATCAGTGTTCAAAATTAAATAGGTTTTTAACGTGTATTCGCTCTTTTCTCGGATGATTCATGAAAGATGTTGAAACGACGCACCCACCCCGTGAACATAAGAGACAGGAAGAGATTGCAAGCCGCCGACACGCACTGAATCTTGAGATTTCTTCTCATTCTCGCAATCCGTGACATTGTACTTCGGGATAGGATAACATGCTTCCACTCCACGGGTGGGTTACAGCAGACCGGGGGATCGGTAGCACAGTACATAGAGGTATAAAATAGAAGGCATATAGCAACAGGTTGGGTATCTCGTGAGTTGTACATACAATCCGCGACTCGGCACTTATACAAGGTTAAAGCCATAAAATATATCAAAAGAAAATTCAAAAAAGACTACTCCTCAACCAACCTACTTGCGCCCGCTTAGCCCTAGATTCAGATTCGTCGCACTCCGAGTGGCATCATGACTTCGCCTTCCAATGCCCAGCCCAAGGCCAAACCGACTACCCTCTTGCTCCTTCTCGTACTGCTGCTGGGTCTGGCTGTTCCTGATGTTGCACAGGCCTACCCAGCGCCGTGCTACTCATATTCTTCCTTTCATCCATCCGAACACCCTTGCCTCCCATAATCCCTGCGCCTAGTTGCCTCACGCCCATATTCGAGGCAGCAGAAACGTTCGAGGCAGTAGAGTTGTTGGAATTGTTTGCACTGCGCTTCGAAGCGTCAAGGGAGAATGCATTACCCACCGGCATACTAAGTCTACGCATCCAGCCTCCCTTCTTTTCTTGCTGGTGCTGTTGTTCAGGCGAACCGATTGGTGTAGCTGGCGACCCTGTGGATCGGTTTAGGTACGCGGAGCTCCCTGAACCGGAACCGGAGGTGGAAGCGGTCGAGAAATCCTGATTTGTGTTACCCGGCGAGCTGTACGAATGGTGGGGCTGATGTCGCAAGTTTGGGCTTGAAGACGAGGGTAAAAGGTGGACCTGGGTGAGTGGGTGGTAGAAGGTGATCTTGCCGCTGCTGTGGTTGTGGTTCCTGTCGTAGAAGTCGCAGTGAGATCCTTCTCTCTCCTCGGTCGGAGTTGGAACTGGCTCCCCTGTGCATTTGTGAGATCACCTCCATGCTCAGAGCCAGTGGCACTTGGAGGGGAAGAGCCCACTCCTTCACGGATATTCAAGAGTCTTGTTCGGTCTCGTTCTAGCTCTCGCTCTCTCATCGTAATCTCCTGTTCTCGCTCCCTCAACTCCCTTTCTTTCGCTCGGATGCCTATCTCGGCCAGCTCCTCTAGTTTACGCCATCGTGAGCTGTCCTCTGTTACACCCCCTGCTCCCTGACGCCGGTTCTCCTTGTGCTAGGGGCGCAAGTGAGGGAGTAGGTGTAATCGAAGACAATGACGTACGTCGTGGCTCGATCGTCTCTGGGGCTGGTGGCAAGGATATATGTCGTGCCACTGGGGGGTGGCGACTTCGAACCAATTCCCAATAAAGCCTTTGGTGACTCTTGTCCTCTGTAATCGCCTTCCCTCCCATTGCCATTCCCTGTTGCGCCTGCTAATGGCGTAGTGACTGGTGCGGTGACTGGTGGAGATTGGTATCTCGTCGCCATCTCGCTCACACTGGTATGCAGCCTTGGGAGGTCTAAACGGGGAGGTGGGGATCTCGAACCGGACTGGGTGCAATAGGATCAGCGATAAAGGATAGAGATTAGATAGGAGGGAAAGAAACGCACTGTGTTCGCATATCTATTCTTCATCGCACCTATTATGCTCCCGGTCCCAGTTCCCCCTGTATCGGTCTTCTCTAATAGTCCTCTTCTCTGGCTAGGCACCGACACCGAAGGGAACTCTACGCGACTTTCTTCTTCCAGGCCGAAACCAGTCCCATCGACACCAAGGCTCCTTGATTTGCCAGGCGTGTTGTCCTCTCTCAGCACACCAAACTCTTGGGCATGGTATTCCTCCGCGTCACTGCTCCGATTGTGCTGCTGCGGAGGAGGGTGTGGAGATATGAGGGGAGCTAACCTAACGTCGTTCGGTGGACCGGGTGGAGGTATGCGATCAATAGCAGAGTTCGAACCTTGGCCTTGAATGAGTCTATGATCAGGGCTCCGTGGTATCGACATCGATCGCCCAGTGCTGTTCTCGGTTTCCTGATACTTATCGGCCTCCATTGACAGTGGACTTTCGCTCAACCTCCCTCTGGGTCCATGTGTATGCTCGTCTCTACTTTCTTGCACAGTAGCCGGGGTCTGAACTGAGGGTCGTCGGGGTGGTGGCAGAGGGAAATGCGTAGGAGGAGCAGGGAATGCTGATAGTGAACGTACTGAGCCTGTATTTGGATCCACCAGTAATCTTTCGTAGTCATTGTGATTAGGGGATCCGTCTCGGGAGCGCGCATTCGGTGAAGGTGGTGCATGAAGGTGAGTATTGCGATCTGCCAAAGATGAAGGCAAGGGCGCTGAGGGAGGAAGGGGCGTTATGCCATAGTGGAGATCGGGAGCATGTCGTTGGAGGATGGGTGATTGACGTGGGGACCGACCAGGAGGCTGCGAAGTAGGTGTTGAAGTAGTAGAGGCTGCCGTAGGTTCCCCGCCTCTAAGGGGATCCGCTCTTGCTGATTGGTGTTGAGATTGAGATTGAAATTGTGGTTCTGGTGTCATTGGCTCGCCATCCGAACGTCGGTAGGTAGGTGGCGGGGCATTCTCATAAACCTGTAGTTGTTGCGGCGGCCTCTGGATATCCTTCTCATCACCTCCAGCATCATTATCATCATCGTCATTGTCGAGCTCGACCCGTTCTTGAATGGTGTTGAGTTTGAGCTTATCCTCCGCCCCCTTTTCATTCAGATTGACTAGATCTCCAGGAATTTCCCTGATCCAGCCTCCCTCACATAAAGACCTCCACTCTCCTAATGGCCCGACCGTAGGTGCAAATTTCCTCACACTCTCGCACGTGCGCAACCATTCCGCGTCGGCAATGCGAGAGAGAGAAGCGGCGACACCGTAAGTCGTTACTATATGTCTTTGAGTTGTGTGGAGTGAGTGGTTGCTAACATATTTCACGTCAGTGTGCAACCTTGCTGGAACTTGGAAGGACGGACTGTTTCTTCTGGGTGATCTCTGGCCCTAGGGTGCTTATCAGCTGGATATACCGCGAATGTTCTTCCTGTGCGTCTGTTGCCTTTTTCTTTGATTTCTTTTCGAAATTCAAGCCTGTCAGATTGGATGAATTAGATGGAACGGAGGCAGGTCAACAGGTGTACTAACCGGCTTGCTTGATCTTGGCATTGGCGTTCGCTATGCGATCATCATGAGCTTTTTCCTCTTTCTGCTCACGCGTTCGAACACGCGAGTTCTGCTGGTCAGCAGGGAAAGAAGGCGGCTCTGCTGAAAGAGGAAACGCACAGCCAGTCTCTTGAACCACTTCTTCACTTCTGTGCTGACCCCGTCATACTCCTTATCTGCAATCTTGACAAACTTGGCGTCGACTTCGGCAAGAACTTCGAAGATACCGGCGCTCGCATTGAGAGCGTTGCCTTATTTTCCGTCAACGGTGATAACATACGGTGGTCAGTTCGGAACCCCGATGCCGCATCATAAGTAGAAAAAACCGACCTGCAATTTCGTTTGTAACCTTCAAGCCAGCAGTGTCGCGCAATGACTTGGCAAGCTTCTTCTGGAGAGCGACTATTGCGGTCGTTGCCTCACAATAGTCGTTGAGGATGTTGAGGAGTGTTTCCAGCGACTTGCACGACTTGTGGATATCTGTACGCTCAGCCAGGGCGACGGTTTGTTGCTGACTCTGAGCATAGCTGATGGCGGAGAGGATATTGTTCATGTAGAAGGAAGAAGACACATCGGCGATGGCACTCTTGTCCGTCCGAGAGAAGCAAGCGGTTGATCAGAGTGGATCGCTTCGGGTATGCAGTTCCCACGGTATCCAAACACATTGTGAATACTTTGTCGCAAGCTTTGCGCTTGGCAACGGTTCATGAGGGGCTGTGGCTAACCTGAGAGTGCGTTGAGAACGGGGTCAATGCATTGCTCCGTGCGCGGTAGCTTGTTAGGACCGCTTTGTTCGGGTAGATGCGTGGGAACTGTTGCTATTGGTTATCAGATAAGCGGAACAGGGCACAAGTCACCTAAACCCAAGCCACTCTGCCGAAGTAATGCACCACCCGACTGCAGCTCCACCGCGACGATGAGGAGGACACCCTCCTCCTAGAAAACAACGCCCAACAGCCATCCCAACGCTCTATTCACTCCTTTCCACGATGGGCTGCCCACCCCTTCTGGTATGCACGCCTCCCACTCACATATTCTTCGCCCAGCCCCACTCACTGCCATCCACTGTCAGGCTAATACCTGTCATCCTTGTTTTCTCTATGTCTGTAAGTATTCTTACTGTACTCTCCGCTACAGCACGTTCACGACTTCCCGCAGCGGGGAATCACTATGTCACCCAGAATCCAAGTTTACAAAGCAATTGCATGCAGAGCACTCAATAGCGACCCAGCTGGCCTGGCTGGCCTGGCTAACTCAGCAGGTTGCGAGAGCGCAGAGGTTCAGGCACGGGCTGCGAAAATTCAAGCGGGTTGGTCGCTTCCATTGTCCTTCACAATCACCCAATGACTCCCTGTCCCCATTAGCCGTCGTGACAGTCATGAGTGTCCTCAGCGCCATCTCCACAGGTTTTTGGAGTCGTCTCGGGGATACTCACGGTCGCAAACCCATTCTTGTCATCTTCGTATCAGGGGCTCTTGCCATGTTCGTTCGCCCTTCATATTCCGCTCCGCTCCTTATTCATTGGTTATTCACAGGGAGGCTGTGTTTTTGCTTGTCATGCGTCCCAATTCTTTCTTTGGTCGTCACGCAGAGCGCCTAATCATCGCTGGTCCGATCATTGAGGGATTCGTTGGTGGACTCTCAACCTTCAATGGTGTCTTTCATGCGTCCGTTTCCCATGATGCTTCAGGATGGCCAATCTCCTTACTCTTCTTTGTAGCTATGTTTCGGATTGTACTAGACATGGATCAAGGTTAGTACCGAGCCCGAGTCTTGTTTCCGTCTCCCGTACCGATCATCCATCAGGTCAAAGATATTCTCTACTATACAAGGCATGGTCTTCGTCGGCCTTGCCATGGGACCTTGGGTACGTCATACCCAAGCGTGGCATCACGGATACTCACTCTTGCCTAGTTTGGAGGTTTATTCCTTCCCAAGACTGGCTACAGCGATTCTTTCTTCTTTTCTAGCATCACGCTTCTCGTGTTGACGATCCTCTACCTCGTTCTCTTGTGTCCAGAGTCAAGATTTCCTTCTCCCGACGTTAGGGATTCCTATACCGGAAGCTTTTTGGAATTTAAGACCGTACCCATCCAAACCGCACGTCGTTTATTCACCAGATTCATTTCTGCTCTTTTATCGCCGATCGCGATGCTTGCACCAAGAAGGATTCGGGGAACAAACAAAAGAAGCTGGAACATGACTTTTGTGGGTTTGAGCTTCTTCATTTATTGCCTTTCGAACGTGAGCAAAACCAACGTCCCGTCTCTGATCCCGCACTCAATAAACACTAGGGAATATACTCTGCCAAATACCTGTACGCTCAACATGTATACTCGTGGACAACAGCTCAGGTGAGTATACGTACCTACTTGAATTAGATTGAGACTTCATTATCATTGGAAAATAAGCTCGGTTATTACATGTCGACACTCTGGATCTCAAGAGCTATCAATCTATTAATGTTTCTCCCCAGTAAGTGTTCAGCTTACTCCCACGGCACATGCCTCATTGTTCCGTCCATCAGTTGTTATATCCTACCTCAAGCCCAAGCCCACTTCTCCTGGGACACAGCCCTCTCCAAGCGATGTTGCTGCTGAACTAGTGTTCGACAAGCGCCTCGTCCAAATATCGCTCTTCGTCGATGGTTTTGCAGACGCTCTAGTAGCTGTTAGTTCTAACAAATCTCAACCGCTGTTTATTGTACTTTCTTGTCTGTCATCCTTCACAAGTGGCGGCAACCCAGCATTGCATTCCCTTGGGGCAATATCCCTCCACGCATTGGGATATAACGAGGAAGCCGGTGCATTGTTCGGTGCCTTTGGAGTCTTGAACGCAATTGCTCATGCCATCTCTGTTAGTCCTAGCTCTTCTTTCATCTGATCCCATCCGTCATCCTGATGTTTCATGCGATAGCCAACAATCTATGCCACGACATACGGCGCGACAGTCGCGTCTTTCCCTCAGGCTATTTTCATCCTGGCAGCTTGTTTACTGTTCACCATCGTTGTACTGTTAATCAACGTACAACCTTCTGCGACAACACCATATTCTGTCCCGGGACCCGTCATTGATCCCGCGACAATTGACACAGAGGCCATTGTTGGAGAGTACAGTGACGTCGACTCTGGAGGTCGTCGGGTCCGATCTTCGGAAATAGATCGCCAAGGGAGGGGCAGTGGGGGTGGGTACAGGTACGACGGAGTGGGATCATCACCACCAAGGACAGCCCCCAGCCCAGGGCCACGATGATCATCAAAAAGGTACACAACCTCGAGGATCTCATAATTAGACCCGTGTGATTTGATGGTTGTGGGATCGATTTTTGACATCGCGCCTGATTGATCCACCAATAGGTCCCCTCTTTGGTGGAGCTTCACTTGCTCACTTCTGCATTCTATCCCATGAATTTTTGTGTTCACATACTACTACGACCTGTCCTATGTTATCATGATTGCTGTATATAATAATTATAGACACACTTGACCGATCACGACTCAAGTACAATTGAATTGATGGCCAGAGAAGACATCACAGGTAGAAAATGCAAGGTCCTATGAATAATACACATTTTACGTTGTTATGCCCAAGTACGCTGTTGTTACAAGTCCTTTACAATATAGCGGTTGCACCAAAGTCCAATAGGCCAAAGGACACACGACGAAAGGGAGGGAAACAATAAAGTCCATGAATGTCTTGGAAGGTGGGTCGTGTGTTCGCTACATTTTGTGCAAATGTATACTGTAGTCCCAAGAAGAAACGTGATGTGGGCGTCCGCGAGGTTTCAGTCCATTACAGGTACAACAACGAAAAAAAAAAAAGAAAGAAAAGGAACTCAAACGATCTGGGCGAGAGTTTATTACCCGATGGTGGGGGGAAGGGGGTTGCAGATAAAAAACTTCAGAGGACCGAGCGCCGGCTTTAACCTTAGACAGCTGGGTCTACTGCGGCGCTCTGCTTTTGTTGTGGTTGTTGTTGTGGTTGTTGCAGTTGCAGTTGCGTTTCTGTGACCCCATCGCCGCAAGAGCTGTAGATGATGTTAGTCGTGACGACTGGTCCGTTGCTGAGAGTCCAAGAACTGCGTGAGTGCTGGGAAGGTCGCCAGAATAACCAGGCTTGGAGGAGGTCCTGATTGGGGGCAGAGGAGAGTGTTTAATTTATTTTTTTGGGGAATCGGCGCCAACGTCAAACAGTCAGTAAAGGAGGGAACGAAGTCTTAAGTGCATAGTGACCAACAACAGATGATTCACCTTTTGTGTTCCGAATGCGAAAGCGATGAAAATCGGCACTGCCGAGGAATGCATGTGAGTTATGGGCATCCATCAGAAGAGCCAAGTATGGGAGGGATGCCTCACATGTTGGATATGCGAGAGTTACTGGATCAAGACCTGGAACAAATGCCAAGCTAGAAAGTCTGGGTGATAGAAATCGAATTAGATACGCATACTTCTCACTCCGGGAAGATTGATTCGAGAACATACATGAAGGCTAGGATAGCAGCCAGAGTGCACAGTGATAGCCTCAGGTAAACTGCGAGGACGATTCCGCGGTCTTGTTTGTTGAGGCGCTTGAATACAGTCCCAATTCCTTCGAATCAAGGTGCCCGTCCAGACTAGATGAGTGTACGTTCAGTTGGAAACTTGGATGATTCAGGCAGCGGTTGTATTACCTTCGAGAGGGATGAGAATCGCCATACAAACAAAGACGATAGAAGCGGAAATTAGATTCCTATGTGTCAAAACGCCACAACAGTGAGAAGATTGTTGACTAGGACTTGATATATCACTAACGGGATATTATCTCCAAGGTGACAATAGAAGCCGGTCACCGTCCGCTGCACCGAGCGAAGGCGCCCTCCAGGATAGATGAGCTGAGGTGTGGGTGAGTCAAGCTTTGGTGTTCAATCTGGAACTTCCTGCGATGACTCACCAAAAGAACTTCGACGATTACCCCCAGGAAGGTCAGCCATGGACCGGCGACGAGCTTGTCAAAATCTGAGCGACTGAGAATAAGAATTGTTTCGAGACCCACCCAGAAATTCCTGGCCGAACTAGGTTGTATCGGCTTTCCACGTTTCAAGCCGAATATTAGAAGAAAAAACTGTGTATTATCTTGTTCATGTGCGCAGGAGTGAATGATTGATAACGCTCGGCTCACTTCAATATAATAACAAAGCATTCCGACGGCTGCCCTTTTGTTTTCCGATGGAAGTCTCAAAACCAAGCCGGAACAATACGAGGAAATCTTTACTCACAACGCAGGAACGGCGTATATGAGCAGCGTTTGCATTAAACAGACAGATAACGGCGGCTCGGGGCCTTCCTGCCGTCCAACCAGCAGTCCATAACTCAGGGAATAAACCAGCCATGCCGTCATCAGACTATACCATGCAACGCTCCGTTGAATGGCCCTGGAGAAGATTGCCGGGAGCAAAGTGCAGCTGAACAGCAACACACCCAACAACACGAGCGCATCAAAGACGACCACGAGAGTATGGTTCGGAGGTGAGGCTGTAGTGGGCATGATATTGCCTGCGCTGGAGAGCCAAAGAGAAGGAATGGAATGGAAAGGAGGGTGAGGGCCAGCTCCAACCGGAAGGAGTGTTACGAGGACAACACTAAATACGCGCACCCACAAAGTACTGATACAGGATCCGTGCCGCCCTGGATTATCCAAGATTGGATCTATTCTACTTTGATGGTCGCTCTCATGTGCCGCGGCTGATCAAGCTATAATGACACTCGCCCACAAGATTAGGCCTCCAATTTCAAACTCAAACTTCAAGGCCCCTTAAGCCCTCGGGCTACATTGATTCCGGTACTCCACCAGGCGATTGAATCTTCCCCCCACACAGCTAGAATCCCTCAGGCAATCCAGCCAAGAAAGAGATGGTCATTGATATTGGTGTATGTCATCTATGCAGGCCAGAAGGTACCCTATCTATTTCGAACGAAATGGACGTGCGAACTATCAAAGTCTTCAGCTTGCTGTTCTGTGATATCATGCATACGGTAGCAACGACGATCAAGTGATATATATACACGGTTGCATGGTTCATCTGCACGAAAGAGTGCCCGGAGCTACTATGCCATAGCGGTTCTGTATGTACATGATAGTGGGGACCAGCTCGACTCTGTCCCAGTGCACGAACGAGGGGAAAAAGAGGCGAGAGTAGCCAGCGAGCAGAGCAATTGCACAACGGTGCAAGCATTAAGGACTAGAGCACAGCGAGTTGGGCACCTTCACACTGGCGGTGCTCTCCAATGCTCTCCACCCAGGTGTTCTCCTGACACCCGCTGGGGCCTCTGACCACTCAGGGACGATTATATTGGGTCAAGTGCAGTCTGAGGTTCGTGAACCGATATGGACTATAGTCACGGACGATGCTGCAATCGATATCGCAGAGGAAGCAGATGTTCCCCACTCAGTAGAGCCAGCCACAGAGTTGTTTTTTTTTGATTTTTTGATTCTTGCTGCTGTATAATTACGGTTCGTTGGGCCCTCTGGAGTTGCCAGTGTCACGAGTGTAAATGCCAGTCGTGGCAGCTGTATCGTTGTTAAAGACGATTGAGCCATATGGTTTCGGAGGACGCCAGAATAACCAAGCTCGAAGGAGGTCCTGAACGACAAGATAACTAGTGTCAGTAGCGGACTTGGCGACATTTTTCCAATGAAAAACCTTCTGTGTCCCAAAGGCAAAAGCCACAAAGATGGTCACTAGTTAATGGAAAGATATAATAAGCGACGATGTCACAAGAATCATCTGGTGCAGGAATACTTGCAGGTTGGGTACGCGAGACTTGTCGCATCGGGAGCTGGAAAGACAAACGCCAAGGTAGATACCCTGAGATGAACAATCAAGTTTTGGCCATACTCTTGTGAGCCATGAAAAACGCACACAAAACCGATCAAAGCGACCAGAGTACATAACATTATCCTGAGATACACCGTGAGGAAGATACGACGGTCTGTTCGACTCAGTCGCCTGAACACGTCCCAGTTCCTGTACATCAGGAAACCTGTCCAGACTGCCAGACAGACATATCAGTGCATTATTTTCAATCGTCAACAAGACACTGCCCACTTTCTAGAGGTATGAGAATTCCCATGCAGAAAACGACCACAGATCCCGTGACCATGGTCCTTGAGGAGTATAAACCTAAGAGAAGCGGGTTGCTGTAATGATCACTTACGGTGCGCTATCACCAAGATGACAGTAAAAGTTATTTTCTGCCCGTTCCACGAGGGACAGACGACCACCAGGAAAGATAAGCTAGGCAAAGGCAAGTTATGAATGATGTGGGGACAAATATGACAGAACATACTATCAACACTTCGACAATTATTGCTAGAAAAACTAGCCATGGCGTGGCGACAAGCTTGAGGTGCTCCTATCAGTAACCAATTATAGGGACGAAGTGAACCTATATTCACCCAGAATGTCCTGACTGAACTAGCCTGTCTCGGGTTGCCAGACTTGAGGCCGGATATTATGAGGTAGAACTGGGGCATTGGCTACGTCAGTCCATCCATATAATGAATCAGTTCAAGCTCACTGACTTCGATATAGTAGCATAGCAAGCCAGCAGGCAACTCTTGAGTAGCAACGATAAGTGTTTCTAGCATAAAGATAAGAAGTATATTCACAGTGTAGGGGAAGCGTATATGAGCAATGTCTGAGTTAAGGCAGAGACCAATTGGTGGTTTGGGACCTTCTTGCCACCCGACCAGCAGTCCATAGCTTAGAGAATAAACAAACCATGCCATCATAAGACTGTACCATCCGATACTCCGTTGAACGCCCTTCGAGAAGATTGCTGGTAACAAAGTGCAGGTTAATAAAACCATGTCCAGCAAGACGGTAACGTCAAAGAACACCACAAGGGCATGGTGAGATGAAGTAGCAGTCTGCATGATAATCTTTTATATGTAGCCCGTTTCTGGCAGAAGGGAAGGGGGCGGGGGAAAAAGCCAAAGGCTGGAAAGTGGTTCAGAGCTGTGAGGAAAATCTGCGACGGAATTCAGGCTTTTGTAGGGAACATGCAGTTCCAGCCTCCCACCCTAGGGTGATGTGTCAAAGTAGCACAAGCTCATCAAGTGCTGTGCTCGGCTGATCTCATCGATGATGTTAAGGCATTTCGCTCCCCAGACCTCGCGCACACATCGACATCTCTCATGGGTGATATCAAGTTAATGCATGTTTGATCTGTGTAAAGAACGCTTGGAGCTACTATACCATCGCGGTATCCGAGCTCATTCCTCTGTCCCCGCACGCAAGCGATTAAAAAAAAAAAGAGGACCAAGAATAGCTAGCAATTACACGATGATGCAACTATCAAGGCCTAAAGTACAACAGATTGGACAGTGATCGAACTAAGCTTCATACTGGCGGCGTTCCTCAACGCCCGCCGCCCAGGAGTGGTTCTCCTGATACCTGCTAGGGCCCTCGGCCAGCCAAGGACGATATCGGGTCCAAGACCTGGCTCTGCCGTCTAGAAGGAGCATGACTCACTCCTCCAAGGGTTCCTCGAGTGTGGCGGAGTCTTGATGTGGACCAGAATCACGGACGATGCTTCTAGACCTGATCCTGGCCTTTTCCGCCGTGCAAGTCGATGTCGCAAATGAAGTAGGTTCCCCCCACTCTGTAGAACTAGCCGTGGAGACGCTCTTTTTGGGCTCTTGTTGCTGCAGTTGCGTTTCGTCGGACCCTCCAGAGTCGCCGACATCGCAGCTGTAAATGTTGGTTGTGGCAACCGTGCCATTGTTGAAGACGATTGAGCCATATGGTTTTGGAGGACGCCAGAATAACCAGGCTCGAAGGAGGTCCTGAATGATAAGGTTACTAGTGTCAGTAACAGGCCCAGCGCATTTATCTGGGAATGAAGAGACCTTCTGTGTTCCAAAAGCGAAGGCCACAAAGATGGCCACTAGTGCGAAGGGCATAATAAGCAATGGTGCCACAAGAAGCGTCCAGTACAGAAATACTTGCAGGCTGGGTACACGAGACTGGTCGCGTCTGGGGCTGGAAAGACAACTGCCAGGGTAGATACCCTGAGGTGAACAATCAGATTTCTGTCGCTCTTTTCTCACTAGGAGGGACGCACACGAAGCCTATCAAAGCAGCCAGGGTACATAACATCAACCTGAGATACACTGTGAGGAAGATCCGGCGGTCTGTTCGACTCAGGCGCCTGAATACGTCCCAGTTTCTGTACATCAGAGAACCTGTCCAGACTGTTAAACAGACAGATCAGTGCACGGTTACTTTTGATCTCCAAGAAAAGACACTGCTCACTTTCCAGGGGTATGAGAATTCCCATACCGCAAACGGTCACAGATCCTGTTACTTTGTTCCTTTGGGGGTGTAAACCCACGGGGGGCTCTCGTTGCCGTAGCGATCACTTACGGTACACTATCTCCAAGATGGCAGTAAAAGTTATTTTCTGCCCGTTCCACAAGGGGCAGACGACCACCAGGAAAGATAAGCTAGGCGAAAGCAAGTTATGAATGATATAGCGATAGATATGATAGAGCATACTATCAGCACTTCAACGATTATCGCCAGGAAAACTAGCCATGGCGTGGCGACGAGCTTGAGGTGCTCCTGTCAGTAGCTAATTAAGGGAACGAAGGGCACCTATACTCACCCAGAATGTCCTGACAGAACAAGGATGCCTTGGGTTCCCAGACTTGAGGCCCGATATTATAAGGTAGAACTGGGCGGTAACTTCATCAGTGCGTCCGGTGGCGGGTAAGCTCAAAAGCTCACTGACTTCGATGTAGTAGCATAGCGTGCCAGTAGCAGCTCTTGAGTAGCGTTAATAGGTGTTTCTAATATCGTGAAGGTGAGGTATACTCACAAAGGAGGGGTAGCGTATATGAGCAATGTCTGAGTTAGGCAGAGACCAAGTGGTGGTTTGGGACCTTCTTGCCACCCGACCAGCAGTCCATAGCTTAAAGAGTAAACAAGCCATGCTGTCATTAGACTGTACCATCCGATACTCCGTTGAACGCCCTTGGAGAAGATTGCTGGTAACAGAGTGCAGGTAAACAGGATCACACCCAGCAAGACGATAACATCAAAGAGGACCACAAGGGCATGGTGAGAGGAAGTAACAGTTGACATGATGGCCTTTCGTATGTCGGTCAGTTCCTGCTGGACCATAAAGACTGAAGGTGGTAGTCCAGGGCTGCGGGGAAGGTAATATTCCCACCCTGAGGAGTTTCCCAGTATAACGCATCAGAATAGCATAATTCCATCTTCTCACAGCAATGTCAATAGCGCTCGGCTGATCGCCGCCGTGGGATCATTGTTGCTAACACCGAACCCATTCAATTTACCGGTTCGTGGGGCTGCATCTCCAGAATCGGCCCTTCCACAAGCGCGGAGTTACCTTGGCATTGGACATGACATCTGTGATAGGTTCCTTCAGCTGAGGGGATTTTCCTGTAGAGCAGCACGTCGGAAAACGGTGAGAGATATGTGACGCATGGTCTTTCCAGAAAATTTGACACGGCGATCAATTCGTGAAACCTGTTTCGCGTGGAGTAAATATTCATGTTATCCAATAAATTGCCCTGTGTCCGTAACACTCTTCGTATACAGTGATATGATGTATGTATACAATCTATATAGGCTTTACATTAACGCTATCCAGCTCTAATATTTGTACTGACATTAATAGCACCGTGAGCCACTGTCCTGTATTTTTGATAACAAAACACCGCTTCCGTATCATGAGATGTGGAACGATCGTTGGGTATGATCAGTGAGTTCAGAATTGAACGTCGAGGAGGGTTCTTTTGGTGCCCCTCGCCCAAACGAGCGCACAAATATCGAGCTTGTGATTCTTGGCCGTCGACAGAGCCAAGTATTTACCAAATCCTAGGGGTGCCGTCAGCAAGTTCTGAGCGAAGCATTGAAACAGCTGCCACCCAACCTGTTGTGAGGCGAAGATGAGGGATACGGCCATCGATACTACGGTGAGGGTAGAGTTAAGCAATCGCTCAAGTATAATGTAGCTATGATTTAGCTTACAACAAGGGAAGCTGAGGTCCTGCACCAAGTTGTCTGGCTCAGGGGATGCCAGCGTGACTGCGCTAAGACTTTGGTAACCAGTCAATATAAAATAGCCTGATGGATGTAGGGGACGGTGTACCCAAATGCTGCCGCAGCGACGGCCGTGCACGCTGCTATTCGTAGATAGACTGTTAGATATTGTTGAAAGTCCTCTCCTGCCCGAATGCTTCTGCTTTGGTAAAGTTGGACACCGGTCCAAACTGGGATCGGAGTCATTATATGTCGAAATGGGGGTGAGAATAGTCTCCTACCTTCCAAAGGAATCAGCAGGACCATCGACAGGACCACAATGATCGCATTCAGGAGACTCCTGCATAGGAGGATGAGTGTCAGCACTTGGTAACTGAATATTGCCACTCACGTAACATTGTGGTCATGAAGGTGACAGTACAGATTAGATTCAATTTTCTCCACGGCTGGAGATGCATCGCTCTGTATCGTTAGCTAAGCGAAGGAAAGGTTTGAGGTTATGCAGATAAGTGGCGACAAAATGTACACACAATGACAACCTCGATATCAATGGCGAGGTGAACTATCCAAGGTAAAGCAAGGATCTAGGGGGGGAGGTCGGTTGGTCAACAAGGATATAAGTTGAGATTTCACTGACTAAGTATGCCATTCTTGGCCGCAGAGTTCGTCGGCGAGAAGGGTCCCAACAACTTCCCAAGTAAAACTACAGGCATAAGTCAGACCCCGCACGCTTATCTCTCTCATGGTTATCATGCGTGCGTACATCAAGGTAAAAACATAGTGTCCCCACTGCGACGCTAGGCCCAAGGATCAGTACACCATAGAAATATATAGCATCTGCATACTCACAGGGGTGGTGCTGCGTATATCAGAATACTCTGGACAAAGCAATGTGCAAAACTGGGGTTCGTTCCCGTTTGTCTTCCAACTAAAACCCCATAAGATAGGGAGTAAATTAACCAGCACGCCATCAGTCCGAACCACCCTTTCCCCCTATACAATCGCCTGGAGCAAACCACAGTTAGCATGGTAATGGCGAGGACGAGAGCAGACGCAAATGATAGAACATCATATGCGATGAGGTAGGCCGGGGGATGTTCCATGTGTACAGTACAAGGAGTGAGACCGTTTGACCAGCTGGCGATGGGGGGCGATCAAGTTGGGGAGCAATACAAGGGGGGGGGGGGGGGGGGGGGGGAAGAGAGTCTATAAGCAATCGCTGAGAAACTCCAGGACAGACATGATATTTTAGCTGCATTGTTGATGATCAGGAGAAGACATCAACGGTCACGATCCACTTGGGCTGGGCATCGCTTTCGGCGTTTCTTTAAGCGCTAGAACTGAGCCCGAGCTTTGGTGTGGAACATCTTGCGTATGTGTCTAGGTGTCGCCAGCCAGTAATTCCAAGGGCGCGCAGCGCAGTCTCGAGCGTATCGAGGATAGGGGGCGGGTGGTTGATGAGAGTGTTGATGTGATTGAATGCCTCTATCTTGGCTGGCAGGTGTTGCCTTTCGCTAACGCGTGAGAGCTAGCCCCGGCGAAACCTGCCGGGGTCAGCATGTGGTTTCCTGAGCTGTGCACCTGAAGGCGGGCAAAGGCCGTTCCGGTGCGCCATGGCCAGTGCACGTCTGGTGTTTTGAATGCCCGGAGGCATGGTTGAAGGGGCGAATGGTTCGGGCCTTCAGTCACACATTCATGTCATCCTGGGAGACAGCGCAATTTTCCATAAACCAAAGTCATGAAGGGTACGGAACTGCTTCTCTCTTTGTTCCGGTACCAGGTTTTGACAGTCGAAAGGATTCTAGTCTGATTCTAATTCAAGATGCTGTTGAAGGCCCCAGCCACGAGCAATTGCTTCAGAAGTAAGCATAACACCCGCGGTGACGACGAACGGTGCGCCAAGGCTCACGAGCAGTCAGTTGACCAGCACGCGGGGGAGCCTTGTGGAAGAAAGTAACCCGATTCGTGAATGGGCTCCATGATCTGGGAGATGAGGTGGGTATATTTATTTTCGTCTGTTTGTTGCTAATTTTTAGATTGATAACTGTTATCATCAGCAGCTCACGGCACCCGAAATCCGATGCAAGAACAAGTGCGTATTCATTGCGCTGAAAACAGAATATGCTTGAACTCAGGATTAGTTTACTTTCAGGAGGCGCCGACGAGCTATTGATCCTTCCCTTGGCTATTACATATACGAGTGTGAAAAAAAGCGTACAGGAGAGCCACAAGATGAGCACCTTGTTTCGTCGGTTGCACCTGTTGACGACACGCTCTTTCAACCATCGGAGGTTGGAGCCACCAGGTCCCCCACTTTAATGCGTTCCCGAATCGCTCACCTTATGATGATAAACATCTCCAGCCAGGGGCCGCCTGACATCATGGCCGAAGGATTTCTGCGCATACATATACCCAATAGGAAAAGACCTTCGAGGAAGAGCCGCCCAGGAAATACTCCACCGAGTTGCAAAGCTCAATCTACTGACGGCGAAGGGCCACGACTGGGAGATCCTCTCGAACTACGCTTCGACAAAGTCAGGGGACCTGTATCGTCTTGTCAGAGATCAGTCTCAGATGTGTCTGAAGCGCCCTTTGATGATAAAGCAGTGGGAGTACATCGAGGCAATGTGGCTCCCGGGAAAAGTGAATACGAAGCTGCGACCCCATTCCGTACCGATCCGGTCGCCGTAGTTGCTCGGCGCATTCGTGCCCCAGCTTCCAGACGGCCACTGTCTTTTCAGCCAGTTCCTCACCCGCCCCAAATTAGGCGTCAACAAACAAACGCATTGGAAGATTCTAAACGTGGCAATCCGTTCCAGTCTCCGGCTTTCTGCCACTCACGGAGACCTAAAAAACAAAAGCTGCCCAGGAAAAAGAGGGATGATAGGCCGTTGGTTTGTCCGCCTTTGGAATTTGTGGAATTTTCCCGGGCAGAGAATGCGTATCAGGTCTTGTTTCCCTCTCCTGTTGCGCGGTGAGTGTTTCCGCTTAATGGACTCTAGGGCGACTCACTTTTATAGCCAATTAACACCTAAATCCCGGCCAAAAGAGTCTCCAAAGATGGTAGAGGAGACAACGCACAGGTTCGGCGGCGTCCGTACTGCTTCTACAGCAACGACGCATGATCTTTGTTTGCAAGATAGGGCTCACTCTCTGTGTCTTGGGAGATCAGACGGAAATGGTACCCTCACAAAGGGTCGAACTGAGGAGACGGAAAACTCGTTTGTCATTCTTCCCGCAATGCTGGAATCCATGGACTGATCCAAGATTGGGCACACAAATGCAATCTCAGAGATGAATGCGTTCGGCCGGATGCGAGCAAAATGCTACAACCCCTTCCTTCACTATTCAGTGCTTTTATGTCCAACCTCGCAAATCAGAGCGGCCCAAATTTGCTATCCACAGGGGACATGCGACGTCGCCCCCCAGGACGACGCACCGGTCAAGTGCATTACGGGGCGGATGACAACCCGAGAAGGGTCTCTGAAGGGTCGGCGGCCGTACTAAATTTAGCTCCAACTCTCGCTCGGGACAGTCCTGGAACCTCTGCCCTCGGATCTCAGCTTGAATTCGAATCTCGTGGCGTTCCGCAGGATTGTCCCGGCAGTGACCGAATAGCCGTGATAATCCCGTCGGATGTTCTGGAACTGCTTTCTTCGGGTGCTCGAGGCGATCCGGACTATACCAATTATGATGATACTTCGTTGGATGGTTCTCGTCTCGATTATTTCTCTGGTCTCGTGTAAAAACGTGGATTTCCGGTTACAGAAAAAAAAAGATTCTGACTCCTACATGAATATTCTTTTATCGTGCACACAGAATGTCTCGTGAGAATAGAGTATATGGGTTGCACAGCACAGATGACGGCATTTTGAAAGCTCTATAATGTTACAATTAATCTATTATATACGTACAAAGGCTAACTTGAACAGCTAAGAATCGCCGGATCTGGAGCGTGGTTCGACTCGGTAGCAGCGCATGTTAGGGTAGCGTAAAACGAGTCGGCGACCGTTCATGAGTGCTTGAACCTCTTCAAACTGTATAATATGTGTTAAAACTGCTGAGTGGATAATAGATTGGATACATGCCCTGGTCCCCTCAGGCAATGGAAGTGTCCTATGATTGCAGCGTTCGTACCGTTCCCGGTACACCACGCCATCCTCCCTGTGCTCCATCATCTCCACGGTCTCCCAGGTCAAGATTAAGCGATTGCGCTGAAAGCTGATGTGGACATCCTGTTTTTCAATCTCGGGGGGCATCTCGAGTGTCGCCACGACGGATCTGCCGTCACTCGATTCGCGAAAGGTGGATCTAAGCAAAATCAGATATCAACCAATCAAAACTTCGATACGGGAAGAAGTGGGGGAGGGCGGCGGGGTGAGTGGTACAAGATTAATAGATGCTAAAAACTCACATCGACTTTTGCTTTTTGATTGACTTTGGTGGCGAGAGGTGAGATTCCATAACGGGGATGCGGATGCTCGGTTCTTCTTGGGTCTCATTTGACAACAACATTTCTGGAGTGACCTCTTCGAGGGACTGGACCTTGGGTTTCTCCTTTGCCATCTTGCGCTCCTTGTCCTGTCGAATAGCATTCCACACGTCGTCCAGCGACATGGTGTTGACAGGGGCTCTGGTCGGTTCACCAATAGAAGATCCTGCAGTATTGGGAAGGGTATAGAGCCCGTTGCTGGCGTGTGGGTGGTGGTTGGTGGGCATGGATCCCATATGAAATCTGCGGGAGTCAGTTTGTGTGGGTGGAGCGTCGACGGGAGATGGGTAGTCAATCCCAGTAACAGCGGGAGTGACAGGTGAGAGGAGTGTTGATTTATCTTGTGGCTGACGAGAGGCAACCCCTCCTGAACTGGTCACCGTGTACAGATCTTTACGGTTGTAGCCATAAGCTGGTGGCATCTGCGTCCTGATCAATTACGTGGGTCGAGGAGGATGGGTCCGAGGTGAGGTTTGTATGGGAGTTACTGATGCCGTGGGACCTGTTAATAGAGGATCACGAGGGAACAAGTCCTCAAGTGCCCCGTTGAGGAGGGCACGAGGTGGTGTGGTGTGCACGGAATGTTTTGTGAGAGGAAGAAGGGAGGTAAAGGTTCGGGCGTGTGGATCGTTCAACATCGTGATAATCGGTAGAACTGGGTTTTTGTAATGAAAGAACCGTATGAAGCAGGCAGGGCTGCTGGAGCTCGGATCAGCTGTCCATGGCCTCGCTACTAACATGAGGCCAAACGTAGCGTAACGTCACGTGTCCTTCTCTTCCTGTTTGCCACATGTTATGACTTCTTCTGATGTGACGTCGTGTACTGGGTACGATGGCAGTGGTTCTCCGCTACGGGGTGTTTTGGTTGTGTAGCAAGCAACCAATGACCCGCCCTTCCTTGTGCTCTCTCGTTTGGCCCTCAGTCGCGTTACGCCCCCTACACCACCCTTATCCACCATGCACATCCGCCTTCCGTCTCTTCAGCTAGACGCTCCTTATTAAACCAGCCTCTTCTACGCCTCAGGCAAGGGCGCGATCGGGTCAGCGGAGTACGTGTAATCTTGTCAAAGACGCGTCTGCCCATCTTATCTGCTCATCCTAGCCTCATCCCCAGCGGATATGCTAATAAATACTGCGTGGCAAAGGCATTTTTTCTATTGGGGGCACCAATACATATAGAACCAGTCTGTCGCTCCCTCGTTGCTTCCATCTTTCACCCACGATCGATATACGGCTCGGTGTGTACATTTGTCCGCCTATGCCTGAGTTGCCAGATCCTGACTTTATTGGTTGCGCTGAAAGAGGGTGAGACTTGATCAAGCGGTTACAACTACTCTGCGGGAACTGGCGGGACATTTGACTCGTGTGCCTCGCTCATGTAAACAACATGTTGGGTTGTTCGACGAGAAGGGTGCATTTCCCCCTGACCGTGTCTCATATGGCAGACAGGCTGCTCAGGGTTGAGCCCGTCTTCGGCCAGGGCATTGGGCCCATAATTATGCCTACAAATGTTCCGGGTACCAGATTCCTGGTGCTGCGTTGCACATACATCCGCGCTTGCACCTGGATAATGTTAGGAATCTCGGGAGGAAGGGGTTTCATGGCTGAGCATTCGTTTCTTGGAGGGACTTGGTGAGTACTGTTTGACTTTGGTGTTCAGAAGGGATGGGCATTTTGCCACTAGTCACCAGCATGTTAGACTTCCAATTACCGTCGTTTCGGTACTGCGGACAACTATCCTGACTTCTGATTCCTCTTCTCATTTTTTTCTGGACTCTCGATGCTAACAAGGTTCTGTTTTGTAGGTATTATGCAATAGCTTCAATAGGCTATGATACAGCTTAATTTAATTTGATGACAATGTACTATGTTGGTGCCTTGAATTTTTTGTTCATATAACCCGTCGTGCTCCGACCCATACCAAGGCGTCTTTTAATTCCAACAGCAGTAGTAGGCTCGGGCGGAACTTTCTCGAGGGCCGCTGGTTGGGTTGGTTTAGGGTGCGGTAACCTGCTGCATCGGGATCTGGGTTGTACAACGAGGTCGTGGCGGTGGTGGCACTATGCCAGAGGGTGGTTGTACCAAAGTCCCGGGTGGATGTGTGTGCAGCGAGAGCATTGTCATCGAAGGCCTGTTGTATACAACATCGGCACGTTTCGTGATGGCCGTTGAGACGTTTGGATTGGACTGATACGCAGCAGAACCGCTGAGGCTCTCGTTCAGAACCTTCCCTGAAGAGACGAACATCGGTAATCGAGCTGGAGGGCATTCATCATTCGGCCCGGTCTGGTGTATTTCAGGTGTTGACAGCGGCTGCGGTGGCCAGTTTGACCGATCGGTATTACATAGGGGATACTTTTTTTCACTATCAGTGTCGTGCAAGTCAGCGTCGTCAAGACTCGAACTCGACTCGCACGTACTACTCAGCAATATGACGCCAAACCTGCTCTTTGTCTGGTTCTAAACGACCCAGCATCTGCGAAATTGTTCGGCAATCTGAGAGACTGAAGGCCGGTATGGATCCCCTGAACAGTGTCTATCTCGAAAGTCAAAAACGGAGACTGGGCCTCAGATGCAGCATTACCTGGCTCACGTTTTTCACAGCTGAGAGGAATGGAGATATGCTTTTAGTTTTCTTCTCGCCAGCAACCTTTCTCTTCTCGGCGTAAGACAAGTATAACAAACACTGGGCACGGGTACAAGCCACATAAAGCAATCGCCTAGTGAGTAGGTCAGCACTAGTTGAGGGACTCATATCTGGAAAACATGGACCTCTCTTCTTCAATATCCTCGGTCCTGTAGAAAGGGAAAGTCTCGTCTTCAACTGAGAACGCGTTAGGTGTGAAGCAGCAAAGGTGATGCACCACATACCAGCAGGGACAAAAACAATGGGCCATTCCAGGCCCTTAGCAGCATGACAGGTAGTAATTGTTACTTTCTGGGGATGAGATGGATCGGGATGGTTGGCTATCACTGAACCCTAAACCCGAACCTCTTTGTCAGACTCGTTTTGTTTGTCCCCTTCTGACGACAACATGGATGCTTGGAGGAACAAGCGCAAGGGTGTCGGACTTGATATTGTCAAGATGATAGTAGATGTTTAAATGTGAATGACACACCTCTCTCGCGATTCACCTTCGTCCCCCTGAATATTACCGACTGCATCGACAGTAGCCTCACCAGCAAAAGTGATCAACTCCTGAATATTCTCCCAACGCGTTTCCCAATCTGACTGCGTCTTCTTCAAGTGAGTTTCATAATCGACTCGAACAAGCAGTTGTTGAATGAGGTCGGCGGGCGATACTCCCTGAAGGAGGTTATACCATGACCAATGGGTGAGTTACAGGTTATACATACCTCAGAAGCTAGTGCCTTCAATTTATGTATGATTTCAATGAAACCATCCAGCTTGCGTCTGATCGGGGGTTTAATGTCGGGAATGCGGTTATCACAAATTTTCTCGATAACGGCTAACATAGAGAGTCTTTTGCTTTTAGCCTTGTTCATGATTTCTCCTAGAGCCTATGAGGTGTTATGAGGCAGAGAAGTCCGGTGACCGCCACGCCGCACCTTGTCGCCGATCCCTCGGCTTGGAACGTTAACAGTACGAGTGAACGCAGGATTATAGTCGGGATTATCAATCAGCTGGAGATACGCAAGCAAATCCTTGATCTGCTCAAACAGTACCGGTCGGCATCCATACTACGGGTGACATTACACACTAACCTCCAGTCGCTCGAAGAACTTGTGGCCTCCAAGAATGCGGCTAGGTATGCCTTCTTTTTGAAGCGCACTCTCGATAGTGCGGGAGAGTGCAGTGAACCTCACTGAAAGTGGATTGGGATGAGCCCTACGAAGAGGTGATTGGACACCCACAAAGGATAGCAAAATCACTGTAGCTGACTATACCACCCATATACGCAATCACGCGCTTGATTTCAAGGGCGATTCGTGCAGCCTCATCTTGCTCAGATGCCACTGAGAGCAGAGTTGGTAGGATCGCCCCCTGGATGGGAAGTAAACAAGGATTTTTGAACCCGACTCTTGTCTGGTGTTATCAGTAGCCTGATTTAGGGGCGGGGACAGATGGCGGTCACCTTGGGTGACGATGGCTATGCTTGCATCCAAGATCGCGCCTGTCGAGCGGTAGTTCTCCTCTAAGAATATTCGTTGGGTTTGAGGGTAGTCTGTGGAGATTTGAGGCTGGAGTTGCTTTAAACCAACGAACGATATATACTACCTTTCTGCATCCTGGCAAGATTGCCGACCTCAGCAGACCGCCAACCATAGACTAAAAGTTATTTAATACATGTCGCAGAATCGGGTAGAGGAGAATAATTACTGGATTGATCGGGATCTCCGACAACAGTGATGCATTTGCAGACTGCCAACGCATGCATAAGCTCGTACTGGGTCACATTTGTATCTTGGCTGAAGACGTGTCAGATGGTTTGACGAGATACGCGGAAACGCACAGTTCATCAACTAAGATGTGTTTACACCAGTCAACCGCCACTGGATGGTTCCGGAACAGCTTTACTCCAAATAAAAGGAGGTCGTCGAAGTCTAGCGAGTTTGCCTCTCTCAGCGTCTTCTCGTAGTCACCGTAAACTTCCACCACAACGGCATTGATCTGTTCCGTCGGTGAAGTGATCGCCGTTTGGCGAGCCCTATGTTCCTCGCGCATGGCGGTGGCGACTTGGCCCCGCGCCTTTGCTCTGGATATCATAGAGACAACCGTTGCCTCTTTGAGCGTTATATCTTGAGCCGTGAGCTGATCTTTGTAGGGCTTTAAGAGAGCTGTTATCAGTTTCTTGCTATTCATGTCCAGGTAAATGCGCCTTGTATATGAGATATTGGGATTCCTAACCTTTCCTCTGCATCCACACACCGTAAAATTACTCTCAAGACCAACGACGCGAGCGTATTTACGCAGAAACAACGCACAGAGGGCATGAAATGTCCCCATTTTTATTTGACTTGTGTATTTTTCCCCCATTATTCTTGTCAGACGTTCTCGCATTTCGTTGGCAGCTTTGTTTGTAAAGGTGACGGCGCAGATAGAGGACGGCGGGACTCCATGATGAAGAATAAAATAGGCAATTCGAGATGTCAGAACCTGCAAGTCTTATGAGCCACACACAAGTATATGCAAGATACGCTATTTTGCCTTCGTTTTTCCGCTTCCTGGCCCGGCCAGTATCTGCAACGGCACTGATGGAGCGTGTTCGACGGCTGCTCGCTGGTCAATAAAAGCGCGAAAAAGCGGGATGCTCCAACACACCTTTGAGCTGAGCGAGATTGAGCGAGGAAAGAAGAGAGGATACGGTAAGCTTCGCGTCAACATCCCCCTGAGTTGTCGCCATACTACTGGCGAGGATTACGGACACAGACGCTGATAACAGCGACGCGACGTGCACGTGACCGTTCCGTTTCCAATTTGGAATTGGCTTATGTACTCCGATCAATTAATTGTCAAGCCCCGAGCACGACCCGAACGAGCCCCGATACTGTAAAACGCTGAATGTTGAATATAGAGGGATTACAAGCTCATACCTTGTGCAAACCAAGCGCTCTTCTGCGCAAGATGGAGTGTAGAGTCACTAATGTTTCGGTTAGGCAATTGTTTATCCAATACCGGTTATAAATCATTCATGAACAACTCACTCCATTGATCATGGCGAGTAAGCCGTGCGGCGCGACTAGTTCATTTTAAATTGTCATCCGTCCACCTTGTCCTTGATCCCCTCCCTGCTACCTTCCTTTCGCTTTCTGGCCTATCCCCCGCTAGAGACACCCCAGATGCCCATAAATACACCTACAAGGACCAATGTATATCCACTATCCAACTTCGATTCTGTGACGGCCGGCTCCACAGAAGCCCTCAACACAACAAGGGCACAAGAACTACCCCCGCACTCCGATCCACAGCTTTCCACCGACGCAACCCCTACGAATATAAATCAAGCCGAGCTTCCTTCGTTTTGGGCTTCGAAATCAGTGACACAGAAGCCAAGTCGGCAGGGGATATTTAAAGGCTGGCGGCTGATCGTTTTCAACTCTTGTAAGTCCCAGGTCCTCGTTCACCTGATAACTTGGGCTTACGATTGATAGGGCTCAACATACTTCTAATCTTCCTCCCTGTCTCGGTTCGTACAATCGTGAATTTTTTCTCTCTTTTTTTTCGAACACAATTACAGTGGGCGCTTAGTCTGTCAAAACACAAAGCGCACGGCGCGACTTTCGCGTGTAGGTGTTCATACCCTCATCAATCTTGTGCTGCGAACCCTCACACCGATTTTTGAGTATGCATTTTGTCCCTGGTTCCCCTGGTTAAGGTGAGATCACACGAAGTTCCCATATATGCTTGCTCAGGTCATCCGAGCTTCACGAGCTTTCTACACGTGAGTTGGCGATACGGATAGGCGGCACCAAAACTGGCCTTTTGAATGCGAGCATGGTACGTGGTTTATTTCCACCTGAGCACGGAGAACTTATTCGTGCCTGTAGAGCAACCTGTAGGTTGTTTTCCTTTCTTAAGACAATGTGCTCTAAAATGCACGTAGGGTTGAGGTTGTTCTTGCGGTAGGTACAAGGTCTGAATGATGAGCGGTGGTGTCACTTACACCATTCAGATCAGTGCCTTGCGTAAATGTGAACTACGCGTTGTCCAATCTGCTCGTGCGTGTCAGGATAAACCGCAGCTTCTCTATATCATCATTCGCAGCAGTCGTCGGCTCGATCTTGAGCAAGTTGTGTAAGTCGCCTTCACTGCCATCCCAACCGGAAGCTCACAACCCAATAGTGCTTGTCCTCGGCCTCTGTTTTTTCGCTGGTGGTATGCGCTTCTCTGAGCAAGGCTTTGACGCAAGTGGGTGACAGCCCAGTTAACCCCAATACTTCATAATTGACGCCAAGCAGCCGCCACCCAGATACATTCTTCGTTGATGAGCATCAGCGCTGGTGCCATCTTATTCCCCGCGGCCTATCATTTCACTCTGGAAGGAGGGAATAGCGCTACTTCGGAACAACAAGGTAAAAACATTTTGCGCATGAGCCATGGGGTAAGTCTCCATCATGCTCTCGTTTTCGATACTCGCCTATAACAGAGTTCTACAGGTATCAATCGTACTATTGTTCAGTGCGCTTCACCTAACGAGATACCACTGATCATAATAGCTAACCCTCTGCTGTTCATAGTTTATGTCGCCTACCTTGTTTTCCAGCTGTGGTCTCATACACATCTATACCACGACGAGCACAACAAGAAGAGTCGCCCATTACCTGTACAAGTACATGCCAAGGTTCCCAGGGAGACTGTAGATTTTATAAAAAATGCCGGGAAACGCATTACCAACTCGATCTCGACGATCGATCTCCCGAAGCCCATCAACCGAAGCACTACCAGTTTGGGCCTCTCGCCACCAAGAAGACCATATGCGCGATCACCACTATCTGCCTGCAAGTCATCAACGAGCATAGATTCCCAGTCTAGAACCTCAGAAGATGAGGTTACTGTTCACACCAGTACCTCAACTTTCCGACCCGCAAACCAGTCGAGCGACATACCCCTAAATCATGAAGGCACTTTTATGAGCAGTCACTCGAGCAACACTGTCGTTTCCGAAGGAATAAACTTGCCTGAGGAGGCTTCTCAGGAAAGTTTGGTCTCTGGTGATGAACCACGGACCAAATCAACCCCAAGTACACAGGAAACTCAATTGAGTTGGACTCTTACCCTTTGTCTTTTGGTGGTGGTAACAATCGTGAGCTTATTCTATGTTAAAGAGATCCCGCTTTAATCTAACGCTCCACAGATTGTTGCTGTCACTGCCGAATGGCTGGTTGGATCCATGGACGGGATTTCCTCTACCATCAGCAAGGAATGGGTGGGATTGATCTTGCTCCCAAGCGTTAGTGCGGTAGCAGGTAAGCTGGCTCAAACTCAAACGTACGATACCTAATCTTTGAGCAGAGTGTATAACAGCAATCAATGTATCCGTTCGGGATCAACTGACACTGAGCATCAGTGTCGCGGTGGGCTCAAGCATTGTTAGTATCCTCAGTAGCCGATATTCTGCCTCGCCGGCAAATACTGACGTTTATCCAGCAAACTGCGCTTTTTGTTTTCCCGTGGGTTATTCTTACCTCATGATCTATCCCTCTGATGCTAAAGCCATCTAGTTTTATGGTTACACTAGCATGGGCGACACACAAGCCACTATCACTCCTTCTAGACCCATTCCAATCTCTTGTGAGAATTTCCTCTTCCCTTGAAGCGCCGGAAGCTGACCCGCGCCACAAGGTCCTTTATCTCTCAGGTATCATATAAAACTCTTTGTCATGACACAAAAACTGACTGCACGCCTCGCCTCAGTTCAAATCATGAGCCATGTTGTAGCAGATGGAAAGTCGAACTGGCTTGAAGGAGTCATTCTCATCTGTAGGTCATACCCACAACATACCTCGAGCTTTCCTTTGACCAAAGAAATACGAGGCCTCTATATTATCATTGCCGTTTCATTTTGGTTTTACCCAGGTGGGTCGCGGGTGACCGTTTCAGGCATCAGAATCTCAACTATAAAACGCAGGTTCAACTTTGCCAGACTCATTGGCTACGTGTTCGGCTTGAATGGATAGAGGAAACGCTTGTATCGCATATAGATTTTTGGGCCGGACTGCTCGTAGGTATATACCTTCAACCAACAGTCTAACCAACAATTTTTGATATATATGCCCAAATGTGGATCCTACGGTCGGATGATTGAAACCTGTCACGTATTGATTTAACAGCCTGTCTTGTCCATCCGGATATTAAAAACCTATTTTAGCACAAGCTCTACGGTTAAATTCCAGATTAGGAAACCTCTTGATGCGGGGTAAGGTCAACAGCTTCTGGGCGCACTGAGACGGATAAATCAACATCATCAAAGAGAGCTGGTGTTTTCGGACACTGCCAGTGTTTGATGGATGCTTGGAGCGTTCCCGAGCCATTGTACTTGTATAGCAACCGACACGATATTACTCCGCAGACTACTAGCAATTTGCCTGCGACACAGATTCATTTTGATTGGCTACGGCCGAGCCACAAAAAAACCAAACAAGAATGCAGTGAAAATTTGCACTACTTCCTACTGGCCTACCACCGTGCTGAAACGGGTCGAATAAATCACTTGATGAGCGCGCGCCGTGGCGACTCCCTGGGACACATTCACGGATCAGTCGTGTGGCTCAACCTCCGGTTCACAGCCATCACAGCACTTGTGCTTGATATGGCAAGGAAAAGGGAAGATTGCTACTTCGGAAACCTGAAATACAATTACGCACAGGTGTTGACTCATCTAGGCCGGCGGACCTTATGACCGATGGACATACTCCCTGACTCGAACGTAGATAATGAACTGTTAAACTCGCGTCCCCCGGAATAATGTGCTTGTTAACCCTTCAACAACTATACATCATCTGGTGGACTACTTGACGTGATTTTCCGCGCGATCTCTGCATCTGGACGGGCGTGTGGAGCGTCTCCCTGTCAAACATGGGTTATTGTCATTGGTAATGATCACCGATGGGGGTTCCGGTTGAAACCACGGTCTTCATGCCGGCTACTCTCATTACCCAGTCCGCACGCTTGCACTCAACATAGTCGTGGTGAACGGTTCACGAGGAAGGAATGGAGTATAATGGTATCAAAAAAAGATAGATATAAACCATGGGTCTATCGGTCGGAATGATTGAATGTACAGTCAATATACAATCTACGGACGAATAAATAAAAACAGCGACAATAACAGAACAAATGAGCCTTAAGAAACATGAGCTGGGGATATATATACGGGGACAGCGGGCTTAAAAAGCTGTGAGGGAAATAGCAGTGATAAATACAATCCCGGTACCAAACGGATGGTTAGGGGGAACAACAGGCAGGGCACTTTCCGCTCTTATGAACGGCTGGAAATATCAACTGAGTCCCCTGGAAAAGAATTAGTAAGAACTAAAAACCCACTGTATTGCTCCGGAAACAATCGACTGTCGGAAGTGAAGGGCATCAGTTGTTGATAGTATCCGGAAGAATCATTCACAGGTGATACGTACTTTTGCCAACAGGTCTCGCGACACCTAGGGAGCCGACAGGTTTCTGGGTGGTTTGGGCTAAACCGGCAGGTAGTGGCGTAGCAGACGATCTGATGGTTTCCTCAAGTGTCAGGATATGGGCTTGTTAGAGGATACAGGACACTGACAAGCTCATCAGGCTGGAAGGTCAGAGAGGGTCAGCATAGGATAACGACAGGGCAAGCGTTCCACGCACGAGGGCCACCGCATGATTGCATTCCTGGTAGATGTTGCAAACTCTGGCAGAGAGGATGGTAACCAGACAAGCGAGTAGATGAAATTAGTTCGTACTGTCTGTAGCGGCACATGTCTTTGGATACACGAGGAATTTGTGGCGGTTGAGCGTTGAAAGGGAGTGAGTATGAAGGATTGTGAGATGCGTGGTGGGCTTTTTATCGGTCTATCCCTCATTTCGCGTTCGCAGTTGTACGTTTGAGGGACACCGAATCGCGATGATGTGATTAAGTCACTGATGCAGAGGTATCGACTCGGCTGCATACATTGTGCATGGACTCAGGGTGACAGGTGCCAATTACCGACCGAGCTCATTATTCGTGATAAGCGGAACCGGATGCCCAACTGCAGAACATTGACACATCTGAACAACATCGGGGCGCCTATCGAAGTTGAGTCCGGCGCCCCGAAATGCATTGTGAATAAACCAGCCGGAGATCGTTGTGGAGAGGATTGAGGTGGCAAATGGCAGGGCCGGGTGTCCGGCCAAAATAGACAATGATGACGTTTTCCTGTTTCTCAGGGCCCATCATGCACTCCTTCCCGCTCATCCATGACTCAACAACGCCCGCGCCCAAACTTCTCCGTAGCTCGCCCTCCCACAGACCGGACTCCCTCAGGGCCCAGCTTTCCGGGATATATTGCCGATGTACCACCAATCTCACCCAGCGAGTCTCTCGCCAACCCATGGGACAACTTCCAATATGGATTACGACCTCGGGTTCGGTCCATGTACGAATCTAGGTATCATTCTCCTGAAACCTTGAATGACGCTACAAGGAACAATTTGAGCGCGCCCATAGCTTTTCCCGAACCCCAGTTCTTCCATCCATCGCCCTCCAGTTTACAGGCACCCCAACAGGCTCTTCATCATCGACATAGCAGGAGTGATTTCAGGCCGCGAACTCAGGTCGCGGTTTCCCCTTATCACGGAGACGCTGAATTTTCCGCTGTCGCCGCTTCATCGTCTAATCCTGCAGTAGCGGATGGATACGAACCTTTTCCCGAGGTCCGTCGTCTCAGATCTCGCGATCCTGCCTCTTCGATCTTGCCCTTCTTGATACTGACAACTTGCCTTAGTTCCAAGACAAAGGTACGGGAGTAGGGCTTTCAGACACAAAGTTAGCTATCTCTTTCCCCTGATCGCAGTGGACCTAATATCCTGTGGCCTATATTTTTCTTTTCAGTTTCGATCAGGATGATGCCTTGAGACGTTTCCAAAGCGGTGAGCTGAAGGAAGGAGACCAAGAGTGGCATCGACTTGTTTCCAAAGAAGCGCGAGAAGTCTTAGGAAAGAAGGAAGTCAACAGACAATCCGTGCTATTCGAGATCATCAAAGGAGAACGTGACTACGTTGCCGACCTGGAGATTGTCCAGCGGGTGAGCTGACGCGACCGCAACGGACCGTATATGACAGGAACTAATTATGTACAGCTCTTTATTGATGGTCTCCGCAATGCACGACCCCCCATCATGCACGAATCGACTCTCTCTGACTTCATCAAGGAAGTGTTCGGGAACCTCGAGGAGATTCTGGGTTTTCACCGGCGTTTGCTGAAGGCTTTGTTCGCCCGTCAACGTGAGCAACACCCATTGTTACAAAGCGTCGCCGATATTATCCTAGACAGTACGTACCTTACCCTTGTAAGTGAATGATTGTTTGACAAGTAGATGCAAAGCGACTATCAAGACGGAGTTTCGATCCGCTTATGAAATTTATATCAAACACTATCCCCTTGCCGAATCCCATCACAGAAAGGAGCTCAAGCGGAATCCCGCATACCAGGACCTCATACAATCAGCCTCTAGCGATCCTTCAGTCCGTAAACGTGATCTTATCACCTTCCTCTCTCGTCCCGTGACCCGGTTACCTCGACTAAATCTTTTGCTGGATCAGACCCTCAAAGTGACTGAGAAGGAGTATGAACATCCGGACCTGGAGACGTTACCGTTAATTCTAGGCATTCTCAGCGAATGCATCAAGAGCGCTCAACCCGGTATTGAGGCGGCTGAAGGCAAAGTCAGGGTCCAGGAGTTGTGCGAGACTCTGGTCTATCAAGAGGGCGAAATTATCGTAAGCTGCCAGAAATGATCGTCCTTGAGTTGAGATCTAGCGCCCCTTCTCACTCTCAGGACATGGACCTCCGCGATGAGAGTCGCACATTAATCTACTCGAGTCCGGTTGCCAGAAGAGTAAAGTTGGATAGCGGGTTCTATGGGTGGAGTGATCTTGTTGTGTCACTTCTGGATAACTGTCGTCAGTACTCCCTGTCACCTTATACTTCTCTCAGCGCTGAGAAACACACGTCACGTACTAGTTTTGCTGACGAAGGAGGAGAAGCGACAAAATGCTTCAGTTGTTAGGCGATACCTCATCTCCCGCGTGAGTTACTCCTGCTGCAAGCATTTTGTTACAAAAGGTTGATGACTACTCGGAAAGCCAATACACCTATCCTTCCTGCGACTCGGTAGCTTCATGGATCCCCCTGAAACACGAAAGGAGAGGGCAGAAGACAGGAGTCTACTCGATTCCATCCGTTCCCAAACGGTGTCGGTCTTCCCATTCACTATTTATCACGCTTCAAGCCCTTCAACTAGACGCTATACCTTGTGCGTTTCAACGGAAGCGCAGCGCCAGAAGTGGAAATCTGTCCTCATTGATGCCATTGCCGTGCATCGTGTGAGAGAAGATTCAAGCAAGGTCCGCCCAAATGTCTCAAGAAGCATCTACTTATGCTTACCTTGGCTTAGTGGTTTGAACCACAAAAGCTATCTGATCAATATTTCCGAGTCCCGAGTCAGAGTACCAACCCATCTTTGACGCCGGTACCCATAAGTAGGATTACATCCGCTGTGCCTTTCTGTGAGTCTTTCCCATCAGGGTACATTTCTTTGATCTTAAGCGCTGCAAAGCCGTTGCTGGCCGCAATTTTTTGGCCATTGGGTGCTTTGAAGGTATTTTTGTTTCCGTCGCTGGTGATGCAAGTTTGTAGACTCCCGTTTCATCTACTTTTGTTCTAATTCCGGCTGAAATTTTCACATTCTATAGATCTAAAGAAAGCCCTGCCTTATTCAAACCCCAGATACATCGCCGCGCTGCAGACGCTGGAGAACAGAATATTTAATAGATTCATCATTCACACGGAGTCAGCCCTGGTCTCATACTCACTGGAGCTGTTGGCGCAAGTGGCACTTGACCAGGCAGTACCACGGGCCTTGGATGCATCAAAGGAAAATATAGGGGGTAACGATTCGAATATCGTCTTTTGCAAATGCATCCAGATCAGGAGAAGGGCCATTTGTGGGCATCCAATACCTCATTTTCCCGATTTCATTGACATGGGAGGAACTAGTGATTTATGCAAGTAAACGGCGCCTTAGCTCTACGCTCACGCTGCAAGTCATGGAAGCCGTTTCCCAAACTGAGAAGGAGCAAAATCCACGCAAGAACGTTGGTACTACTGTTCTCTCATTTAGACCCTTTGGGGAGGTATGGAACGAGATCCCTTCCTGTTGTTACAATCTCAACCCCCTCGCAAGGCTGGCTTTATCCCGAGGGACGCGTACGACGTCACAACTTTAACAAAGAATATTGGGATATGTACCAAAGACGGGATTGTGATTGCCGACCCGACTGAGTAAGCCTATATTTTTTTTCAAAGTAATCCCCGACCCGACATGATCTTTCTATGGCGCTTAAAAGTCTCATTCGGCCTGGAATGACGTTAATCCCCGACCTTCATGATGCTACGAAGTGTTCGCCGATGTCAAACCTCAAGACGCGCGTTGACGGCGCCAAGCCACTCGGCCTTGTCCGCATCGATGCGAACGAGCTCCTGATTGTATACGACGGTAGGTACTAGCCCATGAATCAATTCAAAGCTACATGCGTTTGACTCGACAACTCTCTTCAGTGATCGGGTGCTATATCACAAAACAGGGTGTTCCAAGTCACTCCTGCGGGTACATCAGATGGGAAAGCCCAGTCAGTGGGTTTGCCCATCGTGGAAACCACATTTTACTGGTGTCTCCTCAGTTCATCGAGATTAGGGACATCACTACGGGAAGGATTGTACAGGTCATTGAGGGTGCAGACATGCGTTTGATGTACAGTGGCTCTTCGTCAAGTGACGAAGATCGTATCTTGGTTGCTATGAGAGGGGACAAGAGCGACAGAGTCGGAACTTTTTCAGACCGACTCATGCAGCTCGTGGAAACTACCGAGTATGTCCCACAGGGACTAGCTTCTGCTTCTACCACCTCGGACCTATGGGAGGAATGGGATATGTAATTAGTCTGGACCATTTCCCTGGTGCAATTTTCCCAGTGCAAGGAGATAGCTCCCCAATTTAGCATTCGGGACAATACGAGTCAATGTAAGGCAGTGTCGGTCAATGTTGATATAGAACTTTTGGTTTGGAGGCTTTCGAGGTGAATATAATATGCCGGAGCGCTCATCTATCCTACTAAGGCACGGTGCGGATATAAATCAGGTATATATCAAAAGCATGATGGTGGAACATTGAGGCAAGATCTACGACTAAGTTGATCGGGTACGAACAACTGATCAACAGCGCCGATGTACATAGCAAAGAGTTGGCGACGAGTCTACTTCCTGAGGAAGACTGTCATTCCCTGAAGATTGTTCCTATCTGGAGGTGGTAGGTTAGAGGAAGTTGATAGCCGAAATTTAAACAGGGGCATTGCTCACTGATCGTCAAACCGGCGGCACGCGCAGGTGCGGAGATATCAAGCCTCTGGACTTGTGTGACTTTACCCGGGCCATCCAATGACAGCACATCAACTGCCGTCGCATTCGCTGAGAGAACGTACAAGAAGCTAGTCATCGCATATGAGCCTCTGCACAGGTGAAATGGGTTGGCAATGCTTACTCCTTTTTGCCCACTGATGCAACGTCAAGATCAATTGTTGCGGACTGTTGAGGTTGGGCGTGTTGCTGTGAAACAAGACGAGATGGGCCTCTCAAAACAGATAGGTTCTGGATGAGCCTACTTACCTTGACGATCTTTGGGGCCAAGTTGTTGTCGCCTATGTTGACCTCGGTTATGGTGGATTTGGTGATGTCACTAAGGTAGAAGTTGCCGGTCTTCGCGCTGAATGCAGACCAACAGGTCGCTCCTTGACCTTGAATCTCAGTTGGCAGAGGACCGGTCGCCCGCGGTGGCGTTCTGTCCCTGTTCTCCCCCGACCGCGGCCAAGTCGAAAACATCGAAACCAAGTCCGGCATCAGTTGCCAGAATGGCGTTCTCTCCTGGGATCACAGTCATGGAGAAAGGCAGCAAGCCACCCTGGGCCTGGCGCAACTTGCTGGAAATTCTGAGAGAGCGACCCGCCCTTCTGGACGTCCCAGACCGCGAAGAAACCAGGGTCTGGAGGTACACCCTTGACCGAAGCGACGAGCCGCTGGCCGTCCTCAGTGAAGACTAATTGACTGGCACTGCCAGCGGGACCCGTAGCGGGCGATGTTTGATTCAAGCCCAACGAACGGTTTGAGTTTCGAATTGGTACCAATCCTTTCCGTTGGTCGATTGTGAAGCAACTAAGGAATCACCGCAATTAGTCCGTTGGCTCATGTCCCAAACGAGCGCAATTTCCGTACTTGACACCATTCACTGCGCCGCCGTTCAAGACACAGGCAGTCTTCCCATCTTTCCCCAATGTCACAGACACAGGAAATTCGCCGCCAGTGGGGGCAGGCTTCCCCATCAGCCTGAGATTCGTGGGATCTGCCGGGTCAATCCGAAACGCGGATAGCGTGTTGGATCCAGGCTAACGAGGAATTTTCACTAAGAAATGAATTGGACAAATGAAAATATTCAACAACTGACATTTACGGCCACGAGGACGTTTGCCGCATTGGAAACTTTGACGGCCCCTTGACTGAACAATGGGTCAGGACCGATGGGGTCGGATTGACCGTGAGCACCGAGGCCTCCTGTGCCAATAGCTCTTCTCGGACTCTACAGAGTATAGATAAATTAAGATCGGACAGCAATTGAATTAACATTTAACCCCACTCACCAGTTTGCCGTCAGCCCCGATGTCCGAAGCCACGACAAAATTTCCTTTCGGCTCGTTTGTGATGACTAGGTTTTGTTTTGCGAGCTAAGCAATATGTACCAGCCAAAGCAAGGAGGGGTAACCTCACAATATGTTGCACCGACGGATTTACCCCTGGCAGGGCCCATGGTCTTGCTGCGTCCTGAGGATACCGGACCCGCAGAGGTTTGTGCCAACAAGACGGACAAGATAACGGACGCCAGGCCGAGCTGCATTGTAGATAAAGGGTGGTGGCTAAAAGGTGGAGAGTCGAACGAAGGATTATATGTCGCAAGCGACGATATTGGAAGAACTGGATGCTGAACTATGAGATAGGATATGAGTGGCCTTTTGTACCTTTCTGCTTTCTGCTTGTTGGCATGGCGAGTTTCGTCAGAGAGGACATTCCTTCGACTGGAGGATGCTACAATGCTACGAATGATTATTAGCGAGCTTTGTCCTTGTTCTTTTTTTTTAGCCCTGGTCGCGTGGCCGACGATTGATGCGTCGGTAAGCCATCAATAGTGTTTAGTCACCCCCCTGCAGATCGAACGCTTCATCATCGCAATTGGCTGTGCGGTTGCGCGGGAAACTGATCCCTCCACACAAAATTCGCTGTGAACTGGTAGTTTTACTAAGACGAGTCGCACACTCGTGACTCTGCCCTTGTATTCCGTATTTAGTAGTCGGTAACAAAGCATGGTTCCTCGGTTTCCGGACCTGGGCGGCCTCGTTACCTGGAATGAAGGAACATGTAAGGTTGCAGCTGCCGCAAACGGCCATTGAGCGACTCCCAGATGCCAGCGCCTTCCAGGAACAGTTCGCAGTCGCTGAATACTTGTCCCCACAAGGGGGTGTGGTACGCAGTGTAAGTAGTCCTTCGGTGGTGGCGAAGAAACCGCCCATCGACCCTTAGGTGTCAATAGGATATGCGCCTCAAAAATATTTAATCGATCGATCGTTGTTAGACAAGTATGAAGCGAGTGTGAACTGTGAGTCAGCCGAGTATCTGGCATCACCACCAGGCTAGTGCGCCCCTGCGACTCATGCTGCCGACGTGCCGCTGATGAAGATAACTATTATACAAGTTGTTTGTTGTACAAACAGTCTTCCTGGCACATGAGTGCCAAAGCGCAGCGAGGTTGGCTGGGGAGGACGCCCTTCTTGTACCTACCAGAAGGGTCAGCGCTTCTAGTGATTATCAGGCCATTGTCGAGGTTTCTCAAGGCAGTTGCCAATCATTTGCAATATCTGCATGTCAGGCGGGGTTGTATTGTCGAATCTGGGAGTGTCAGCGGGGACAGCTCATTCGCCGTAAGCAGGATGCCCGAGGTAAGTGGCCTGAACATTACTGGTTACAGATTTCAATGCGTTGCCGGCACAGCAGTCCTCCTGGCCCGTAGGAGTATATTTATGAATAGGGCGTGGCCGGTCAAGAGTCCCACACCGTGGGAAGACCGCAGATCGACTTCCATTGCTGCACCAACTCAAAAATCGACCCGGTAGTTGATGGTGTTTTCTTGAGTTGGAATCATCGACTCATTCGTGTACTTGTCTTTCTTGACTGCTATCATTCCGTCGCCGGGTGTCGTCCTGATTGGTGTTGGTCTCAATCTTCACTTAGCATTGTCCATATCATCACCGAGTATACGTAACTTTAAGCTCAAGCGCTCAAGCATGGGTTATGCATGTCCATTTGATCATTAATTTTGGACAACACGGTCCCCGTGGTAGACGCATTGTAATGGTGCAACCAATCGATATACCTCGTGAGATTGTTTCTATATAACCGGCGTTACTTGCATCCTCCATCGCTCTTGTGTCCTCAGTCCCCCCTTCTATTTGACCAACAATGTCAGCAGAGATCATTAATGCGATCAAAGGGGTCAGAGGGGATGATATCATTATCGTGTACGGATCAGCCAAACTGGTTCCCCTGTTGATCATAGACTTACGTTCTGCGTTTGTAGGTTCATGGGTCCCACAGGTTCTGGGAAGAGTACTGTGAGTTAAATCATCATGTCGGGTGGCCAAATTCACAAATGCACTCTTAGTTCATCGACCTCCTCGCAGGTCAAGAGAGCCGTCGCGCCGGCAGCACGTTGAAGTCCGTAACCAGCCAGGTTCAGGCCACTCGTGTCACGCACCCTCCCTATGGCAACCGACTCGTCCTCGTTGACACTCCCGGGTTCGGCGATTCATCCATGTCTGACATGCAGGTATTGCAAATGATTGGCAACTGGCTTAAGAGGACGTGAGGCACCCCAACAATGGCTCGATAACCACTGGAATCGCTAACCCTCTGGCAGGTACGAGAAGGAAATGAAGCTTACTGGGCTCATCTATCTTCACCGCATTACCGACAATCGCATGGCTGGTTCTCCCTACAACAACCTTCGTATGTTCGAAAAATTATGTGGTGACTCTGCGATGCACAAAGTCACGCTCGTATCCACAATGTGGCCAAGGGTCAAACCCGAACTGGGTATAACGAGGGAGGAGGAACTCAAAGCCAAGTTCTGGGATTCTATGATGGCCAAGGGATCAGAGGTCAAGCGCTTGGAACAGAAAACTCCGGAGGCGGCATGGAAGGTTATCAACGAACTAATTCATATGTCGAAAGAAAAGGAAGCGGTCTGGTTGCAAAAAGAACTAGTGGACCTCAAGTTGAAGCTCAACGAGACACAGGCTGGCAAGACACTTTACGATAAGCTGCAGAAGCGCTTGTCTGATGAGAAGGAAAACCTCAAGTCGCTACTGGAACAAACCGAAAAGACGAACGATCCAAAACTCCACAAGGAGTTGGAGAAGGAGTATAAGAGAATTGAACAACAGTTCCAAAAAACCTTCAGCGAGTTGAAGGGCCTGAAGATCCCGCTCGGCAGGCGAATCCAGTTGTTCTTCTTTGGAGGGAAAACTCGGGCGGTGGGTTTACCTCTCTATCCACGCGGAGACTACTCTTGACGTCGCCCACAGAAATCCATCAAGGATACTGAAGGGCATCGGTGACGAAGTCCCCTCGTTTCTTGCTTCGGTGGACGTCGGAAAGCGTCTTCAAAGACCTCATATCCTGTAGTTTGGCTTACAATGTGCACACCGCTGGTTTTCGTTCCGGTTAATTACTTGAGTCGGCTAGGCGTTCTTTCAGATGTCACGTATTACGGTTGATTTATGAACTGGGGTCCAGTAGAAAACTCTCAACAATTGTTCGCATATGTTTTTTTCGTAATGTCCCGGACAACGCCTCTGCCACTTTCAGTGTGAGCGCCGATCCACAAGGTACGGGTATGTCCGCCCGGCTCGCAGGGTTTCCGCGAATGCTCTTGCTGATCCAGGTCATATGACAAGTATAGCAGAGATTTACTGCAAGTGACTCTGGGTGGTCTAGGTTCGGGCTCTCTGATTTGAATCCGACGTGTGGAGGGGGTGCGTTGCGTTCGAGCTTATGGATGAGCAGATCGAGGTCTTACTCTCCCACTGTTGGGCCTTCGTCTGAACTAGTCTGGAGTCCATTTGAGTATGCTCCACGGTAGATGGCAACAGAAAATAGGTATACTTGGACAAAATTAAGGGCTCGAGTAGTCGGATTGAGACCGTGATCAGGAGCTACGGCACGGACATCCCTCTCAAACTCGAACACACATTCGACACAAAGGGGTGGAGGACGTGAATTGACGATTTGCATCGGACTGAGCGTCATCGAAGAAGGCCCGTCCCGTCTTTTTTTCTACTTTCTATCTCAGGCACTCGCATTTGACAGATTTTTTCCTGAAATGTCTCTCGTGTGGAACGCCATCTCCCTCGTCATCATTGCATACATTCATGGTTCCTTACCAACTCAAACTACAAGAACTAATGCTATCCAAACACTCGTCCGAGTGTTCAGGATGATCGGGTCCAGCGACCTGGAAGGAAAAGTTACCCATTGGAAACTCGTTGGACGATAAGGATTGATCATATGTCCTTGTAGCGTCCCAAACCGGGAGGCCGGGTGGCCCTGGGACGAGAACATCTATAATAAGCAGGTACCGAAAGCCTTATTCCTGGATATTCCCCACCTAGAGTGATGAGCATATTGGAGGCTATAATGAGCGAGGAGGGGAAGGGCGACAATGCCGGCGGCGATGAATGCTACAGAATGGCGAGGCTGGGACATGGCCAAAGGGAAGCGAGTATGCAGATTTGCTCAGAGAGGAGCGGCTGAGCTCGAAATGTTGCGATTTAGCCTGATGACCTCTCTGCAACCTTTTGGTGTTGTTACCTTTTCGTCATTCAAGTAGCAATGAACATTCAAAAGCTAGGTTTTCTTAAGTGCGGAACACCAAGGACAGAACGCTGAGATGATCTGTGCTTTTCCTCCAGACAACCAGCGTCAGTAGGTATATACTGTACATATATCCAGAAGATCCTAGTATCGGACACTAGTTCGAGACCTCCTTGGTCCTTGTGTCTGCTGTTCGACCAATTGCTTGAAACATCGTGAAACTTCCACCTGGCTCTAATGTTCGGGAGTTCGTCAGGTCTGAGCGGCGCTCGGTGGGCGCCCTGCAGTGTGCGTCAACTGCTTCGGTTTGATGGCAGACTGGCTCGGGATGTTCGCTCGGACCATTCCTCGCAAGTGGTTTCAATTGGGGCTAGGGTTGGGTGGACTCAGCACCACGATGATCCCCTCGAAAAAGGGCACGTGTTGTAAGTGAGGTATATAGCTGCAGCTGAATGGTTTCCCCACCCTGAAGCAACAGAAGATACACCCGCTTTCGTGATAGCATGCCCATCAGTCGTGGACATGAAACATTCAAAATGGTGTACTACATGCGGCGAGGCAACTGTCCAAGAGTCGCAGGTTCTGCCCGGCTAATCGGCGAATCGGCGAGGTCCGGGCACCCTAAGGTAGATTCGCCCGCCTGGTATATGTAGAGGGGACGAAAGGGTGCTACGGCTAAACTTCTCCCTCAGGTTTTCAGCATAGGTCCTCTGCATTGATTCGCCTGGTCACTTGTCCTGCTCCTGACCTCCACCGACTCCGCAGCTTTAGACTCTCAGGAACTTCCCACATGTCACAAGGATTTACAAAAGGACTAAGGGGTCTTGTTTCACGGTTTGTAGGTGGAAGCCGTTTGGTTTGCTTGTCGATGAGTGAACCTTTATTTCAAAGTCACCCCGCGGTCATAGTAGAGCCGACCCGCCGAAGAACGAATGCGCCATCAATGAGATCGGAAATCCTATACCCATAGATCAACATCGTGATGTCCAAAACTTCAAGGTCGAAATCCTGACAAAAGAGAAGTTGGCGAAAAACGATATCATCATCGTGTGAGTTTGTCCAGTGTATTTCTAAGGATCTAGTCCTCAAGACCGCCCTACTTTTAGCCTGATGGGGCCCACAGGATCTGGTAAAAGCACTGTATGTCACCTTTTTTCCTAGCGAAGGGTTCAAGATTCATTGTTGTTACAGTTCATAGAAGCTGCGACTGGTTTCGGGGAGTGGGCAGGCCATGGCCTTGAATCACATACAGACGAGGTGCGGGCTGTCAGGGTTAGTTTCGAGAACTCAATCCATGTGGTTCTGGTCGATACCCCTGGCTTCGACGACACATACAAATCTGATGTAGAAATTCTCGAGCTCACATCCGCGTGGCTCAAAGAAATGTACGTCTTCAGCAATTAATTTGTTTTAGTACGTTAAATCAAATGATGGCAGGTACGAGAACGCCTTGCTCCTTGCTGGTATCCTCTATTTTCACCGTATTTCTGACAATCGTATGGGAGCTGCACCTCTGAAGAACTTGAAGGTGTTTGAGAAACTCTGTGGGAAAAACGCGTTCCGGAAGGTGATTTTTGTGACGACGATGTGGCAAGAGGTTGAGCCAGACGTTGGGAACGCGTCGGAGAAGGAGCTCGGAGACAAGTATTGGGCGGTGATGATAAAAGGAGGGTCAAGAACTATCCGTTTTGAAGAGCCCACGCGTAAGTCTGCCTGGGACACCTTGGACAACATCATCAACTTGGAGTTCGATACGCGGGCGCTTCAGATACAAAAAGAGCTCGTTGATCTAAGGAAGGATCTCCCAAAAACGCTAGCCGGACAGGAGCTTTACCATTCGATCGAGGAATGGGTCGGCCAACAAACACAGGTCATGAAGCAGATGAAGGAGTTGTCCAAGTCGGAGGACGGGGAGGTTATGCAAAAGCTAGTGGCCATGTCGGCAGAGTTGCAGGAGAAACGTAGTGGGGCTATTATTCAGATGCGTCAGCTAGATTCGTCCTTGGTCGGGCGGGTGCGAAGGCTGTTTGCTACGTTTTAGACTGTATTACATATTATTTGGACTGGTGTGCCCATCACTTGAGTTGACATGGTCTCTACTGGCTCTCCAGGGCCCTCAGTCCCCCTCGAAAAAGGGCACACGTTGTAAGTGAGGTATATAGCTACCGCTTGTATGACCAGCCGCTCTGATGCAGCGCACTGCAGCTGAATGGTTTCCCACCCCGAAGCAACAGAGGATACACGCCCTTTGATGATGACATGCCTATCAGTCGTGGGCTTGAAACATTCAGAATGGTGTACTACATCCGGCGGAGCAGCTGTCCAAGAGTCGCAGGCTCTGCCCGGTTAATCGGCGAATCAGCGAGGTCCAGGCGCCCCGCGAGGGCACCAGGTGTTTAGTGGCATGAGGTAGACTCACCGCTTGGTATGTGTAGAGGGGATGAAAGGGTGCTACGGCTTAACTTCTCCCTTAGGTTTTCAGCATAGCCTTCCGCATTGATTCACCTGGTCATTTGTCCTGCTTCTGATCTCCACCGACTCCACAGCCTTAGATTCTCAGGGACTTCTCACATGTCGCAAAGGCTTCCGAAGGGAATAAAGGGTCTTGCTTCACGGTTTGTAGGTGAAAGCCGTTTGATTTACTTGTCAAGGACTGGACCTTTATTTCAAAGCCGTCCCTCGGTCGCAGTAAAGCCGACCCGCCGGAGAACGAATGCCCCATCAATGAGACCTTGAGAAATGCTATACACATGGATCAATATCGTGATTTCCAAAACCCCAAGGTCGAAATCGTGACCAGGGAGAAGTTGACGAAAGACGATATCATCATTGTGTAAGTTCGTCCAGTGTATTTCCAAGGATCTAGTCCTCAAGACCGCCGTACTTTCAGCCTGATGGGGCCCACAGGATCTGGAAAAAGCACTGTATGTCACCTCCTTCCTAGCGAAGGGTCTAAGATTTATTGTTGTCACAGTTCATAGACGCAGCGGCTGGTTTCGGAGAGCGGGCAGGCCATGGCCTTGAATCTCATACAAGCGAGATTCGGGCTGTCAGGGTTAGTTTCGAGGACTCAATCCATGTGGTTCTGGTCGATACCCCTGGCTTCGACGACACGTACAGATCCGATGTGGAAATTCTCGAGCTCACATCCGGCTGGCTCAAAAAAACGTGTGTCCAACAATTAATTTGTTTTAGTACATTAAATCAAACGACGACTAGGTACGAGAACGACTTGCACCTTTCTAGTATCCTCTATTTTCACTGTATTTCTGACACCCGTGTGGGAGCCACACCTCTGAAGGACTTGAAGATATTTGAGAAACTCTGTGGGAAAAATGCGTTCCGGAAGGTGGTTTTTGTGACGACGATGTGGCAAGAAGTTGAGCCAGAAACTGGGGATGCACGGGAGAAGGAGCTCAAAGACTCCTTTTGGGCGGCGATGATAAAGGAAGGGTCAAGAACTATCCGTTTCGAAGAACCCACGCGAAAGTCTGCCTGGGACACCTTGGACAATATCATCATTACCTTGCAGTTCGATACGCAAGGCGCTTCAGATACAAAAAGAGCTCGTTGATCTAAAGAAAGATCTCCCAAGGACGCTAGCTGGACAGCAGCTTTACCGTACGATCGAGCAATGGGTCGACCAACAAACGCGGATTCTGAAGCAGATGAAGGAGTTGTCCAAGTCGGAGGACGGGGAGGTTATGCAAAAGCTAGTGGCCATGTCGGCAGAGTTGCAGGAGAAACGTAGTGGGGCTATTATTCAGATGCGTCAGCTAGATTCGTCCTTGGTCGGGCGGGTGCGAAGGCTGTTTGCTACGTTTTAGACTGTATTACATATTATTTGGACTGGTGTGCCCATCACTTGAGTTGACATGGTCTCTATTGGCTCTCCAGCCACGCCTCGTTGCCGCTGCTCACAATGGCCGCACAACTATTGAAGCACGCTCTGAGCGGCCCTTCGACGATATCCACTTCTCCAATCCCCCCCGGAAAGGATTTGAAGCTCTTTCAACCTAAGAAGAACACCGTATTGGTATCTCATGGCCGTCCTCCTTGGTGACATGTTCTCGGTATCTGTTGAATCTCATCGAGCTGACAAGTGCCGGGGGATTTTTAGGTATGAAGAGGGTGGCGATCGTATCAACGACGCGTGTGTGATCGGCGTAGCAGGTGTGCATCAATGTTGCACGATGTTTGAGGCTTGAAGTCTGCTAACACGGACCACAGGTGGTTCTGCGAGTGGAAAAGTTAGTCTTGTGTGGTGCTCCGACAAATGCTGACGTAGATGCTCGTCATCGCGTTAGACCCATGTTGCCAGAGAGATTGTCCGCGCCCTTGGGTCTATTCCTACCGTAATCATCCTTTCACAGGTCAGGTTTGACGTTCATCCTACTTTGTTCTTGTATGCTCAAGCCTCCTTAAATAGGACAGCTTCTACAAATATCATACTCCGGAAGAACTGGTTCTGGCCCACGCCAACATGCTGGACTTTGACCACCCCGACGCCATCGACATGCCAATGTTCGCGTCTGTGCGTATCGGACCGATCCGGATAACACACTGTTGTCACTCACATCAACAAAGTGTCTAGCAGGACCTCAAGGGCTGCAAACAGTCCAACATTCCAGTTTATTCTTTTGCAGAACACCAACGGTTGGCGGAAACAAAGTACCTCTATGGCGCCACTGTTATCATTGGTGCGTGTGTGGGGGAAGCTATGAGTTTTGGATGTGCTCTCTGCTGAACGGGCATAAACCCCTGTTGATGCAGCGGAGGGCATCATGGCACTACACGATCCGGCTCTTCGTGCATTATACGACTTGAAGGTGTGTAGTTTCCGTTCATCCCTTTCTTATCCTCACGTCCAACGTCATAGATTTTCGTCCAATGCGATTCAGACTTGATGCTCGCTCGTCGAATCAAACGGGACGTGAAGGAACGCGGACGCAGTGTTGAGGGTGTCCTCGACCAGTAAGAGTTAAGCTACACTGCTCATATTTGCGCGTCTCAACTTATCGACAGGTATCTTCGATTCGTGAAACCATCATATGACAATTTCGTGCGGCCTACTGCTTCTCATGCCGATATTGTGAGCGATTCCAGTGCAATGATGAGTCGCATATATATTGATGGTGAATCGACAGATTGTCCCAGGTTCAAACAATGCGGTTGCCATCGAGCTAATTTGTACACATGTACGACGCCAGCTGCAAGGGCGCTCCAACCAGTTCCGCGAGAAGATGGCCATCCCTCACCAATACATTAAATCGAAGTCTGGTTCATGCACACTTGCTATCAAAGATCTCAATCTTACTGTTCTCCCAACAACGTCTCAACTTCAAGTACTGCTTCAGTTCGTTGTGCAAGATATGCAATGCTGATGTAACGGCAATAGGGTATCTTCACCATTCTGCGAGACAGGAATTGCAGCCGACAAGACTTTGTCTTCTTTGTTGATCGTTTGTCCACGCTGCTGGTCGAGCACGCCCTTCAACATTTGCCATATATTCCAAACACCGTAGTGACACCCGTGGAGATGGTTTCACACGGGAAACAGCTTGATGCCAAGGTGAGCTTCCTGCAAGTAATCACCCTACGGGTATCCTGACGTTTTTCTAGCGTATATGTGGCGTTTGTATACAGAGATCGTGCGTACGATAGTCTGCGATTCGGAGCTTGGATGAGCTGATGTCAGCTGGACGCAGCGGTGGGGCCCTGGAGAGGGGATTTCGTAGAGTCGTTCGGGATGTACCTATTGGATCACTTCTGATCCAGTCAGATGCTACCACAGGAGAGCCCATGTGTCTTCAAGTAATGCTTCCCATGTATGTTCGTTACAGACACCTGGCAGAAGATACATGGGTATTCCTGCTTGATGCCCAAGTACGTCGCTTTTGGCCTGACGTACTATGCGACTGACAGATTCAGATTGGCACCGGGGCAGCAGGCCTTCATGTCGATCCGCATTCCTCCTTGACCATGGGGTTCAGCAGGACCAGTATCGTGTTTGTAGGCCTTTCTCGTTGCCCGCGGAGGTGGTATATCCGTCCTTCGCCGCGCGTTTCCAGACGTCAAAATTGTTTGTGCAGCAGTGGACGATGAAATGCAGGAAGGTTGGCTAGAGGGGCTACAGGACGAAGTGACGAATCCCGAAGGTGTAGGAAGAAAGGTCTGGGTTATGCAGCCTGGTATGGGTCAAATAGGTGAGATCTCAGGACATGGATACAAAGGAACCCTACACTTAATCCATTCTCAGGCGATCGCTACTATCTATAAAGCCTAAGAAAGCTATTTAGGCCGAAGCCCGAGCGGCTTCTTACTCACGTTCCAATGAACCTTACAATCTTGTATGCATTTAAACATGATAACGAAGTATCCCACACCCTATGACTTTTTTCCCCCACTGCAAGCGGACAACTACCGGTCGGAAGATCTTAGCGGGCCGGGGGGGAGGTTGTGTTGGTCCCTTGTGATTCATCCCATAGCACGTTCTCTGATATTTAAGAGGCAAGAGAGATGCACTGGATGATCAGACTCGAATATTCCTCCATGTTCCTGAAGATTGTCGCGTATCTAACTTTATCGCTGGCTGTGAAGGCCGCATCTTCAGCCGTTGTACCGACGTCCTTTGTTTTGGTCGGCGATAGCACAACGGCGAATGGGTAATGCTAGGGTACTATCTCTTCGATCCAAAGCTGAAGCAATCACAACAGAACTACCCCCAATAGTGGAGGGTGGGGGAACGGATTCTGCGGTTCTGCGATAACTGGCAACATCGCGTCTCTTGTGGCGGGTACCCCTTGCATCAACACTGCAAGAAATGGAGCTACAACGGGTACCTTCGTCGCTAATGGGTAAGAATAATACAGTCACCTAAGCCCTGAAGGTGTCTACTGGATCTGGATTGTCTGGACATTGAAATGCAGGTTTTGGAACATCTCGCTCAACGCCATAAGAGGCGAAACTGCGAAAGGCCGCCGCACATTGGTGACGATCCAATTCGGGCACAATGACATGAAAATAGCCCCCCCTGAGTCGATGGGTGCCAACCTGACAGAGATGGTCAGGCAAGTCAGGAGCTTGGGTGCAGAACCGGTGCTCGTGACGAGTTTGACGCGAAGAAGCTTCAATGCGGACGGGACGGTTGCGGACGCGCTGGGCCCGTGGGCGGACCGTACGTTGACCCCTCCAACCCCACCCGTTGTCGTTGGCCGGCGAGTGACTGATTATTGATATGACTTTGTTTTCTAGGAAACGATCCTGATTGCGCAACAGCAGAGGACGCATCTCTTGGACTTACACGCTGCTTCCATCAAATATGTGGGTGCAACATTGACAGGTATTCGGAGGGTGGCCTAACCTGACCATGTTGGTTGCTACAGGTAGAAGCCATCGGACCCGATGCAAGCACACAGACTGAACAGGCTTCCGGATGACAACACTCGTGAGTATTGAACAAATGCACACTAATTTACCAACGTACCATCGACAGACTTGAACGTGAATGGCACTACTGTCTTTGGCCGGTGAGAGAGTTTTACAAATTCGAGATAAGGCCTCGATTCTCATGCTGCGACCTGAAGAATGGTGGCAGATCTTATCAATGCCAGTTTTCCAGGGCAACTTCCAGTGATACCTAACCCGAAGCTTTCCTCCCAAATTGCAAATGGCATCCCTTCGTTTTGATTTTTGCAGCGGGATTGTAGCATGAATGAGGGTACCGATATCCACGCTTATCTCTTGTGTAGGATGATCTAGCCGTCCCGCGAACACCAGATATAGGCAAACTAAAAACAATTAAGTAGTTGATAATATTTATACGATGAGTGGAGATAGGGAAATAGGGTTCAGATGCAATGAGGGGGTTCTATAGAGTCTGCTGTTCTTCCTTTGCTTCCTTTCCAAAAGCCATATGCCAAAGTTCGGGACCATCGCGGATCAGCGCCTATGAACCAGTGTACTGTTAGCCCTGAGGAGAATAGATGATCATTCCCTTCGCTTACAATCACGACCTCGACTGCGATTAATGCGATGATGACTAGTTCCATTCGATGTGTCGAAGACTAAAGTGCAAGGATAAGTAACAGTACTATCAACAAAATGGCTTCATGCATACCTCAGTCAGCAGCTGGCGAAGGACAGATTGAGCCTAGAATCGAATGGAGTCATATTCTGGCAAAATAGACATGTGGTATACTTACCTCTGCCGCATAGGTGATCTTGTCATTGACAGAAGCCGTCCGTGCTTTGACTTCCAAAGCGTCGCTCAAGGATTTAAAATAACCTGAATTGCGTTGTCCATAAATGGGACGCCAGTCAAAAAAAACAGACTCACGCTCTAGCTCTGGCTCAGCCCAATAAAAGTCCGGCACATCGCTAAAATTCTCTCTGTTGAGATTCAACCCCTGTCTAAATTTCATGAGTTGACCCAGCTTCTTGATGAGCTGCGTCCGACCCATGCCCGGTTTCCCTGTTTGCTCCAGGGCGTGTGGCAGCAGTGCCATTGACGTCAAATAATCGTCAAGCGAAACTTCCAAGGCGGATAAAGCAGTTGAGCGTGACAGAGCCTGTGAGTATGCATATCGAGCAAGGAGCGTTTCTTCCGGGAAAACCATGGGTGGTAGCTTGGTGGGCATCAAGGAAGGTTCATTGAGGGGAGATGTTTGACCGAGGATAATCAGATCTCCTTGTAGACGGGTCCGCCTAAATGTTCAGGGTAAGCAACGGAGAGTAGTCGTAGACACGTCGAGAAATCGCACTCTATGGGGTCCACAACAAACTCGAGTTCCTCATCCTCCATGTCGCGTAGGGGAGCAACCAGTAGACCAGGTGCTTTGTCAATCACCTCCCTCTTGAACTCCAGTGCATCTTCCTCTCTGAGACCCCAGCAAACATAACTTCCGTTTGCAAATACGAATATCTCGCCCTGTCTCCCTCCCCTCCCTGTCCACTTGGGTACCCACCAGGATTCGTGCAGAGACTGTGAGCGGGAAGGGAGGTCGGAATGTGCCCTTAGACGAGAAAGGAGATAGCGCTCAGCCGTCGCAAGGGTAAACACGGTCTGGATATCACTCCGAGTGGGTGTTGGGTTTGCACGGATGGGCAATGAAGCGGATGCCGATCGCCGGAGAGGAGTGGTCGTTTTCGGCTTTGGTTTGGAATCCTGAAATGGGCACTCCTTGGCGATGACTCGGCGATTCTGCGTATCCCCTACGATGCCATGAAAGCGCAGCTGGTGTCAGGGACTGGCGTACAGAAGCGACTCGATGACTCCGAGAGATGAAAGCCAGGAGCATGAAGAGAAATAACACGTGACTTGCCATGTTTCGTCGCTTTAATTCGCAGACTATGTTTCGTACTATCAGATATCTCAAGGAAAGACACTACTGTGTGTGGACAGAAAGAGCAGCTGCTATCGAGAAGCTTGCTGCTCAGAAGGAAGGATTCGCTACGGGAACGGGGCCCATTCATTATTTCCTTCGGCTGCCTAAGCTCAAGTTTCAAAGGTTTCCGGCTCATTCAATCTATAGGCTACGCCTACGAGGTTCCGGGCGAGCAAGATGCTTCTTTGCTCCGCCTCCCGAAATGCATTAACCACAAACTCCTCTTTACGGATTCATAACACATAGAACATGTGCTTTCGTCCTGGGATACTCGATGCTTTCCATTCGAATCCCAGACTGGAGTTTCAACGTTCAACCCCCAGGCCTCGAGGCTTAGATTGTGATCAATTGAATGTTCGCTACATGAAGGGTGACAGGTGTCATTGTTTATCCAGCCGATCAGGGAAAGGTCCGAACTAGCAATGTCCTACCACGAGGCCTTTTTGACGCCCAATCACCTTGAGGTTCACTGCCCTTCTCCACATTCTCACTGAAAAGCTCGGCGTGTTGCTTTTCATCATACTACACGATACACATCGAACAAGTACTGCGATGAGTCCTCGGAATTCTTTAGCTAGAGGGTATGGATCTCATCGGGCTATTCACCCCGTCATGGCTTTCTCAGCAATTTTTCGCAACAGGGATTCCAAAGACACCCAGAAAGACTCACAGAAGTCAGAAAAGGACAACAGAAGATTCATGCCACGACTCTCTTGGCTGGTGAGGCGAATCCCCCTGATTCACCAACCCGAAACTAACACATCGTTCCTCAATTATAGTTCAACAAGAATGGGTCACAGAACGGCCATAGTGGCGCCAGCAAGCCCCTGAGGCGTATTGTAACGGAGGACGAATTTACCCGTAATCTCCAAGTCGAAGTCGTGACGAAAGACATGTTGACGCGAGATGACATTATCATTGCGTAAGTTCACTCAGTATTCAGCAGACTCTGGTCCTTATTCTCGTATCTTCAGCCTTATGGGACCAACAGGATCCGGTAAAAGCACTGTATGAACCATCTCACAAGAATGGCGTGACGCTCATCCCTTTCATAGTTTATAGAAACAGCCGCCGGTGTCGAAGGATGGTCGGGTCATGGTCTCCACTCACATACAAGCGAGATCCAGGCCGTTAGAATTGCCGTCGGAGCTTCCACCCGCGTCGTTCTCGTCGACACTCCTGGTTTCGATGACACAGAGAAGCCTGACCTGGACATTCTTCAACTCATATCACAGTGGCTCAAAGAAACGTACGTGCTCCAGTACACACCTCGCTCTACTGAAATGGACGACAAGACAGATATGAGAGGGACATATTCCTCTCTGGAATCCTCTTTTTGCACCGAATTTCTGACAATCGTATGGCTGGCACGCCTTTACGGAACCTTGAGATGTTCAAGAAACTCTGTGGACAAGAAGTGTATGGAAGGGTGGTCCTCACGACGACGATGTGGGGGCTCGTCGAGCGGGAGATAGGAATTGAGCGAGAGAAAGAATTGGAAGAGAGGTATTGGGTGGACCTGATGGGCGGGGGGTCACGAACTCTACGTTTCGAGGAGCCCACGCGAAAGATGGCTTGGAGCATCCTCAATCACATCATCGGACTGGATTTCGGTGCACAGGCGGTTCAGATTCAAAATGAACTCGTCGATCTCAAGAAGGCTCTTCCGAACACCAAGGCTGGGCGAGAGCTCCACGGTATCATCGAACAATTGGTCGAACAGCAGAAGGAGGTGCTGAAGCGACTGAGGGAGGAGGTGTCAAAAACGTCCGATCCGATGGTCATGCAGGTCCTCCTGAATGAGTTGGTGGAATTACGCGCGAAACGGGACACAGCCATTAGCTGATATGCGCAAACTAAATCCGTCCTTCCTCAACTTGCGTCGGTATGCCTTGTGGAAAACATAGTCATGTATTTCAGTTCAGCGTCTGGACCATCAATCCGATGTATTGTTGTTTCCCTGTGGATTGCTTCCTCACCGACCTTTCACGAAAGCTAGTAACTGCATGACGCGGCACAAATGCACAGTTTCGTCGAGGATAAAATAAGCCAGCTACCCCACTTCTACACCCCATCTTGCGCTGTTGCGTACATCTGCTATATATTCATTTCTATCTATATTTATACTTACGAGCGCATGTAGAATGACTATAGATTCTAGAGCCTGGGCTGCTCTGGCTACGATCTTATTCCTAATGATGGCTAGTCAGGCATGTGTCTATACGAATATGTGCCTCAGCAAGAAAAAATTCAGCGGGAGCGCCCCCGGCTTGTGCAGAGCCAGACCTGTAGTATTAGTGACCGGGCTGGGTGCTGAAGCGCTGCGCTCCGCTGTAGGCTGTTGGCCACTTTTCCCCCCCAAACGACCTTTAGCCTACGACGAGAGTAGTATCAGCAGGCATCACAATGCTAGGAAGCATCCCATCGCTGCCAGCTGGTTTCGCTTGACTGGCGGGCGTTCGTTGCTCATATTAACGGGGGATTGTTGGGCTTGCGGTTTCCCTTGTCTGGGTTATCTGTATTTCGTATGGTGGTGCCTGGAGGTTGGGGGATAGGGTTACTTCGTTTGTGATGTACGAATACCGAATTACAAGAAGTGAACTACGCAACAACGGATCCGTCGAGATCGCAAGTATATATGACGAGGGAGAGGAATTGTAGAACAAATAAATGCAGGTCGTCGTCCAGAACGGTCAGGGCCAAGTGGGTTTACGCTGCCTGTCGGCGTAACACTGAATGAAGAGTCATAAGGGCTATGACCTCTCAACAAGGGTATTTGAGAGAAACCTTACCGTGACCATTCTCGTTACCAGTTCTTCAATCTGAACCAACTTGGAATAAACATCTTCATTTCGTGCGACTATCGATAACCCAACGCGTACCTGTCCGTGAGAAAATGAGCTCCGTCACCACGTGACTATCCAACACCACTTACTCCCAACCGATGCAAAGCCAACTTCATTGCTTTGTTGCAGTCAATAATTGCACGCTGGTCGTCAGGTCGGAGTACGTATCGCTGCAGCTTGCCACCCGCTTCGATTTTTTTGGCGATCTCAAATATCTTCAACAGCTCTCTGACGCTCTTATGAGACACTGCGTCAGCGATCAGTCATGAAGCTCGCACCGGTAAAAATCATCGACTGCATCGGTGACAGATTTGGGATATCCTTGTGTTGCTCGTACTTGATCACAGATAGTCCTGATCAGCTGGCCGGTATTGCTCATCAAAATAACGAGCGAGTGGTCTGTGTCCTTGATCTCCTACAGCAACTTAATCAGATCAGGCGCGCACTATACCTCATGAGAGGACCTACGTTCAGCGATTCGGCTATGTGCAACGCAACTCCAATCACACTTTGCAGGCCTGGGACTGGGATCCCGGTGGCGGCAGTGCGTGCAAGCTTCAATACTTGGATGGTGCCTGTAAGTCCTTTGGCCTGTATGTGCTTTGGGTCCGACTCAATAGCAGCCTCGAGGAAAGAATCAATATCAGGGATGTCGCAAGGGGTGGGTGGAGACGAGGAGCAAATAGAGGAGCAATCTGTTTCACCGGATTCCCCAATGCTGGATGTAGACAGGCTGCTGTGCCTCCGAGAACCCCGCCCTCGCTGGAAACGCGACCTGATTTTCTTTTGCGATTTGTCATAGACGTCGCGTACGGCCACGCGCAACGATGAGCTGGAGGAGCTCGAAGTGACAGAAGACGACGAAGAGGAACGAATGGACGTTAGAGTGGACCTTCTGCGGAGGAAGCGGTTCCTCTGTTGCTCGACTTCCCTCAAGTCCGCCATTGTCCTTTGCAGCTGCTTCTCGAATGTTTCACTTCGAGATCTGTTGTTTCCTCCGGATGATGTAACCTTTTTCAGAAGGTATTCAACCCTACGAACCAATTCCCTCCATGCCTTTTGAAGCCACAAGAACAAAGATTGGCCGGCTGCTGTCTCCTCCAGACGCTTCCCTTGATCGACCATCTCCCTCTGGATTTCCAAAGGCAAGCGTACCAAAGGGAGCGAACTAACTATATTCCAAGCGGAGGCGCAGTTGTATTCAAAGCGCAACATCTGGGACCCGCTGTCGAGAAACGGCTTCCAGAATGTGTTACTGAGTTCTTCTTCATGCCTGATTCCTTCCTCAATACTATCGGGTTTTTCCAGCCTGTCCCAGTTTGTTGTGACAAAAACAACATTTGCGAGCGCGTTATCACCACAGAGCTTGTTGAACGTGTCTAAATTTCGAAGGACAGTGTTTGTGACACGATTGTCCGTGATGCGGTGGAGATACAAGACACCGGATAATTTGACGCCCGCTCGATACCTGTCCCGAGGCAGGTTATCAAGATTTTTATGTAACGAGAAAAAAAACACTGACGTCTTTTCTAGCCAGTCGGCGATGCTTTCCAAAATCTCTGTATCCCTTTTATTGGTATCATCGAACCCTGGAGTATCCACGAAAACCACATCCCGTTGGCCATTGGGATCACGACAGCGAACCGCCTGGACTTTCGCAGTGCAGGAGTCCAAGCTGTGACCAATCTGGACATGCTCTGTACCGGTAGCGACTTTGATGAACTACAGCCATGGGATTATGTGAGGCCGAGTGATGCCACCCGAGCATGATAGGTTACCGACCGTGCTCTTTCCTGCCCCAGTTGGTCCCATGACACTGAAAATTAGTTAGGTCGCTGAATGACACGAACAACGAAGAGTAAAAGTCCCCCCGTATGGTGTATATACTCACGCAACAATTGTGTCATTTTCAGTCAGAGGTTGAAAATTCGGAGTAATGCATCGAGGTGTGCTGGGTGCGGTCTGAAAGGCTCCATACGTTGTCCATGACCCCTCAGTGCCTTCACTATCGGACTTCACTAGAGGGTCCAGCTAGGATGAAGGTGAGCTTTGGATAAATTTTAAGAGAATGGACGCACAGGCATCATGGGCACGAATGGGAGTAAAGTTGGTGCGGGGAAGGTGCGGGGTGGTATACAGCTCTTTGCCTTGAGGCCGTGAAAAACACGTTGAGGCCCGGGATGACCCATAGCGTTAATACATGACGCCTGTCTAAATCTAGGTTTTATCGGTTAACCATAGCCACCGAGGTCTATCTAGATTCTGTAGTTCCGACCCTCCACTCCATTCCCACTCTGATGAACGCCCAAGATATGTTAGGCTTATTGGGCGCTAAGGCATAACAGTGTGACGGCGCTGGCCTAAACGTGGCTGAAGCATGCCCCCTTCTTCTGCTTGTGGCATGCGTTAGACGCCACGAGGAGTGCTAGACAGAAACTCTCAGCTGTTTCTCCGACCCCCAGTTGTTAACATGAGTATATCTCCGGACAGCCTCCGCCCCAGTGATGTAATCATCGCGTATGTATAGCTCGTCATTCGCTGCAACTTCTCATAAATTGCAATAGGATAATGGGGCCTACAGGGGCAGGTAAAAGCAACGTAAGACCTCGAATTGTGACGAGCTTGATGCAACGATTCACTCATCCAAGTTCATCGATGTTTTGTCCCGACAACCTGGGACCCGTACGGGGCATCGACTATCATCTTATACCAGTGATCTCCAGACTATAGTGCTGGATGGATACGACGGCGACCAAAGGCTCATACTAGTCGATACGCCAGGATTTGATGACACCACCAGACCAGACATAGCGATACTGGATATGATCGGCGAATGGTTGGGAAAAACGTATGTAACTTGTTGCTCTTGTCGTTTGGAACGGCTCAGCGGGTTCAGATATCGAGAAGAGATCAAGTTGACTGGAATATTGTACATGCACCGTATATCCGACAACAGGATGGGTGGATCACCGCTCAAGAACATACGTATGTTTGGTGAACTGTGCGGTAGCGAGGCAATGAGCCGAGTTATTCTGGTCACGACAATGTGGGGTGGAGTCCCAGACGAGGTTGGCGATACGCGTGAGCGGGAGCTGAAAGAGAAATTCTGGAACAAAATGATAGAGAGGGGCTCTCAGACTGCACGTTTCTTGAATACGGTAGAAAGTGCGAGGAGGATTGTCGATGAACTCATCGTGAAGAGGACGAAGCGAGAGACCCTTTTGCTCCAGGAGGAACTTGTCGACCTGAAAAGACACCTCAACGAAACTCATGCGGGTCGAATGCTCTACAGCACACTTCAAAAGCTTCTAGACGAGCAGAAGGACGCTGTGGGGAAGCTGATAGCGCAGCTGGAGGGGCAGGTAGATGGGCAGAATTCTCAGCTTGCTAAAGAGCTGAGAAAGGAACGGGACCGAATAGAGCGATTGTTCGAGCAGACCCTTGAGGACGTTCGGCAGCTTAAAGTCCCTCTTAGCAGAAGGATTATGCTCTTCTTTTCGGGGAGGAAAGGGAAGATAGTAAGCCTTTTCTGTTTAGTGATTTTGAGACGTATGCGAATGATCTTCATAGAAAACGATCTCCTGATGTTATACGAATTACTTTCCGCTGTCCTTACTGTAATCTCATCGAAACGTTTTGAGGTGCTGGCGCCCATTGGGTTTCGGAGAGGACAGATAACCGTCTGGGATTCAACATCATATTCTATGCCACTTTCACCAGGAAGTAAATCCTAGAGATCTGCAAACTTGTCTGTCGCCTACCAATGCTGGATTGAATTCTGCAATGGAATGGGAATGGGGACACATACCCCGACAGGGAGTTTCGAGATCCCAGGCTCCTGAGAAGGGTGACCAACATCAGGTACGATGTGGAGCGTGAGTTCGGGGAGAACCTGAGGAACGAGAAGAAGGGTTAGCGACCCGTTCGGTGAGATGTATGATAAAGGCCCACGCACCTTCTTTAATGCATACGCCGTCGTAGCCCTGATGACAGCACAGAAACGAGTATATCAGAACGCCTAGATGGCTGCTGTTGAATAGAGCCTGGAATGTAAAGGGCAAACGACGTCGTACCGGCCTTGGACGACGATAGTGGGGATGTGACGGCCGTCAAGTAATCAACAAATTTAAACAATGTGAGCAATTTCTCGGTTCAGCACCATTACATCTTGTCAATCGATTGTTTCTTGAGTAGCTGTCCATCTCTCATGGATCCCTGTGGGCGAGTGTGTGCCATGTATTAATCTATGAACTGGTGCAAAATTCGTTGTCCCAACGTGTGATGGCCATCACCTGGGCATACGCCAACAAAAGCGAAGAACCCTGCCCAAGTCATGAAATAGTCTCAAGGAAAAACAGAGAGTCACGTACCCATGACCCGCCAAAGACATGCCATTTCACAATGCCCAGTTTCTCGCGGAGCCTCTCTAAATCCTTGACGAGGTCCCAGGTTGTATTTTATTCCAAACAGGCGCTCCTACGTAAGAAATCAGCACCTCGATGGATATAATAATTGAGGCGTGGTTACGGAGTGGATTTCCCTGCACCTCGTTGGTCGAAGAGAACGATCTGAGGATGGATTGGATTCCATCACCACATTCAGGCGATCTGCGATCGAGAAGGAGTGGAAGCCTTGTACTTGTACGGGTTGAAGAATGTGCGATCGCTGGGGTAGCCTTTCCCACCGGGATCCCCTAGCTTTGGGTTAGATGTCGGAGAGGGGGCTATATCATGGGCTTCCAGGTCACGAAGGAAAACGACTGGAGGATCAGATGTCGTATGAGCCATAGAAATTTCAGCGGCCTGAAGTATAGAACGTACCTGGACTGCCATCCCTGTTGCCAGATATTTCGTAGCTTTATGATGATTAGTGACCTTATGATTTGGAAGCGGGGCGGAACATACTAGAGGGTGTGGATGTCGGAGACCTTGAAGGTGCCGATTTCATAAGGTTCAATAGGCGGGTACGACATACTTGCTGGTTGACTTAGCCTGTGTGCAAATGTTAGCCTGAAAGGACTTCTCTTGTGAGAAGAAGAGAGCGCACGAAATGCGATAGGGAGGATGGCCATATCAGGTACTGAGCCGAGAATAGAAACAACTCGTGCCCCGCCCGATAGTGCCCATGGCACAGAATCTCCCATTTGATTGTAAGCGCTTTTTGAGGACCTTCAACGGCTCATCGTCGCATATTATTGTAGCTGCAAGCCCTGCACGATATATAATGTGTTGTTTAACTATATTTTGTCCAACACCATACAGCACATCACAAGTGACGAATCATGACAAACATATTTCGTTGGGGAAAACAACAACTAATAAACTATGTTTGCAGCCGATTACAGAGTGTATATATTCTTTTGATCTTACAGAAAACGACTCCGTCGTCAACTAGATATGTCCTACTGACCAATTTCATAGAATTTAGTCGACTGTAATGTACAGTACTACAATCAAATGGGAAACTTGGCGATGCAGGGTGAAATACGAACTACACAGAGATTGGTAGTATACATGATACACGAAAAATTGAAACAAGGGAACAACTTCCGTCGAACCTGCTACTCACTTTCGACCCTTATACTAGTTTCCAAAAAAAAATACAGAGCACACAATGTCTTCGGTGAGATGTTCAATTCGCAGCGGTGCTCGCTTCCATTTGAACCTAGATGAACGTGAACTCCGACTGACCCAGTAGCTGACGAATGAACACAACTCTGACCCACCCGCAGCAGAATCTCTTCCACGCGCTTAAAATCTACCCTAGCTCCCGACTTCTCCCTCACCCTTTTCCGAAATGCAAAAGTGTCCCATTGCTGACTCGAAACCTTGTGGCGACGGTCTCCACCATGGAAACCTGCAATCAACCGCTGGACGGCCTCACAAGTCGGCCGCTCCATTGGTGTGTAATTCCAGCATTTCATCATTACGTCCCACATCTCGTTGTCAATCACGTGTCCCTCTAAGGGGCGGACGGGGACCTCTTCTCCCTTCATGAGGATGAGAACGGCCTGATTGTTACCGTACTGATGAAACGGAGTCCTTTCTAGCCAGGATCTTGTTTTCGGTGTTGAGGGATGGCAAGCAACGGGGATTTATCCATAGGGCTTACCTCATAACATAGACAACCGAATGACCAGATGTCACTTTCTTTGTTGGGCGGATAAGGTCTTGATTCTCCGCGACTAACTCAGGTGCCATCCAGTGTGTCGTCCCATTGCCCTGCCCCCGAGGAAGTGAATCCAGTATTCGTCGCGACGTATGAAAAACCAAAATCGGCAATCAACGCTCGTCCATCATCTGAGACCAGGACATTGACCTATTGAAACCCAGGCCTCAGGGTGTAGCCATTCGATAGCAGAGGTATTAGACAGACCCCTTTGAGGTCACCATGAACGACGCCCCATTGGTGGAGATACACCAAGCCATCAATAACATCAAGTAACTGAAGAACCTATAAATATTAGGGACGTCTTTAATGACGAAGGACGGTCTATTCACCAGAGGCATGGGAGGAGCTTCTGGGTGGTCGCCCAAGCAAGCGTGGAGATTACCCTTCTCCATCCATGGAGAAACAATGCAGAGCCTTTAGACTGGACGATCAAGTAGGTAAACTCCATAAAACGGGAGTATATTCGGATGAGAAAGATGGCCCCATAATACAATTTCCTTCACCCATGTCTAAACGTTCCACACACTGATCAAGACAAACAGGAACGATTCTTAGATGGTGATTACTTGCCCTTAGGAGTTTAGTGTTGTCCCTCCTCCGGTATATGCGCATGACCTTGAGACATATTGTCTGTCGTTCATACTTCCCCTTGTAAACGTCAGCGAAGGCCCCCCCTGTAACAGGATCGGGGTCACACGCAATACCCTTGAGTAAGCAGCGTTGCGGGTAGACCCCGGCAGATTCCGCGAGCTCGCAAAGCAAAGAGAGTATACACCTCGCTTGATCATCGGTAAGGGCAGTGACATCGTGAAGAGCCTTGATTCACACACAAGAAATCAATAATCCGCACATCTGCGAAAAGCTGAACTTGCCAAATCGAAATAGTCAACCATGTGCTGCGCATCATCACCGGTGAGTGCAGTGATCAGTGTCCTCTGCCTACGATCCCGCACGAGGGCTTGCATTAGGGGACAGAGACGGCTCTGCTGTTCTTCTGTGTGTTGTTTGGGCTGTTGCTTCAGTTGGAGGTCAGTCCAGTAAGATATGCAAACACTCGAAGATGAGGGGTGGCTTACGATTCCCTCCTGTACGTTGAATATCAGTTCTCTGCAATCGGTCGTGGGCTATGAAACTCACCTGCACGATTCCAATTCCCACCGCCATGTTGATGAATTATATCCCCCTGAGCGATGACTACAATCAATAATGAATTACAGTATGCTCACAATACTCTCTCCTCGGAGAGGACCGGTAGCCGTCTGGGACTCAATATCATATTCTATGCCACTTTCACCAGGGGGTAAATCAGCACCTAAATGAAGTCAGTGGCCTAATAAATATCGATAGACATTCCATCAATACCCGGTCGCGCATCGGTCCCGACCTGCTCCTGAGCATTATACTCGGCTTCACTCTCACCGGGAAGTAGATCAGCCTCTGTCGGTGATTGAAATAAGTGAGCCAAAAAATATCAGTAGAAACTCTGGCAATACCTGTTTGAGGGTCTGCCTCAATCGGTTCCTCAACAATACTGCGGCCCTCGGTTCGAGCATCTGGAGGGTGGAATCTAGTTGCCCGCTCTGTTGCAAATGGAAACAGATTTTTTCTGTCAGGGCTGCAAAGAACAATTACTATATTGGTGCGGGATGGCATACAGGATAACACTCACTCTTGAAGCAGCTTGATCAACTTCTTGTAACCGTCACACCCTCGAAAGTGTCGCCACCCAAGCTGTAACATCCAGCCATGAAGCCCATCAAGCACCACGGCGAGAAAGGCATCTAGGCCTACAACGTCCAGTTTGAACCTTTGATAACGGTCAATATCCACTGGGATGTCTTCGACAAGCTGGACGGCACTGTCGCATAATTTCCTTGCAACACACATCTGATCCTCATCGGGTCGAGATGGCTGCTTTAGCATCCAAAATGAACGACGACGGAGGATTCCGGCTAGAAACCTGACCACAAGTGGTCTAAGGAGAGAATCTGTGGTTCCTGGTCCAGCTATATTCAAATCCAGATCTGAGTCACTAGAATTTTTGCAATGACGATAGGATTAATCCCGGAGGAACCTGGAGAGCGTACCGGCATAAACCGAGGAGCTTCTCGATGATGGAAAGGCCCTCACTATGAGAAGCAAGGGCAAGGACGTCGGGAGCATGGGATTCTATGATATCGTTAACACAGTTACACGATATGGTGACTAGAGTGAAAGGCTTCAGGAACTCCCATTCATGTTTAAGGGGACCCGTCGTCATGCATTCGAAGGGCAGTAATTTGACATTTCATTTCGGAAATCCGTCTTTTTCGCCGAATGGAGGAACATTTGCCTAAGGCCGGGATAACGGGTTGTGAGCACCACAATGCTCTGAAACGTCTGCAGTAGCGTTTCATTTGTTTGCTGTCTGGACATCGCACAATGATGATCAACTTACCCAAGGTGATAAGAGTGTTGTAAGCGAATCTTACTGATTCACAAAACCTATCAATTTGCGACACTCCTTCTCTAGTCTGCAAATATCTTGGCTAGGTTTCTCCGTTGTTCCCTTGAGGAGGAAAGTATACAAGTCCGTCAAGAGTGACTCGTAGTCCCCGTCAAAGATCTTCTCGATGTTTTGTGCGATTCGCATCAGGACCTTTCCCTACGCTGGTGCAAAAACCAGGTTGGCGGCAGGCTCGATGAATGATGCTACCCTATCGATTCCACGCGCAATCAAACTCCCAGGGCCATTGGGATACAGAGCCAGGGAGGATTGGCGAACGGAAAAGAGAAGAGGAGGCGTGACCTCAGAATTGGTGAGGAGTAAGCGTTGCGGTGGGCTGGTTGTTGTCCCCTGCATCTTCAAGCGTTTGCTCTTCTGATTCAGCCTGTGGGACGATGTTTGCTGCTTGGCACTTCGATTGTCATAGGATATATAAAACTAATATGAATACATGAGGCGCACACGCGCCATTCCATATCGAACCCCGCCCCGAGCGCCCATCGACACCGATACTTTCACTAGCCAAGGGGGAGCGGAACCTGACTACCTTCTGGTTAGGATAGGAACACTAATTGGCTGCATGGGCATGGACGAGTACGTTCCCGTTGCAAGATATGTTGCTGCTCGGCAGAGTCGGCACAACCGAGACTTCCGTTCCGGAAATCGTTCGGTTTTTGTGCGCCGCCCCACACCGTGGCAAATTGCCCATTAGAATCCGTCCCCTGCTGCTGAGCCGTGATTACCCTCTCCATTCTTCTTCACCATCTACATCGCGTATACGCCGTGTTCTGCCAACAACACCAGATGTGGAGGTGAGGTCTGCGATCTTGGGATACTTATTGAAGGTGTCGTGCGGGCTGACTAGAAGGAGCACCACGTTTTTAAGTCGTGGAGAACGCGTGCCCAGCTTCCAGAATACTTAACGGCATATGTTTGACAGCGGATCATATCGAATGAGATGGCGCTCGTTGGTGTTCAGAAAATAGCAGCGACAAGCCCTGCGGCGCGTCAAAAATCAATAAACCACTACCTAAGATCAGGGTAATTAAACCTTATTCTCTATGCAGAGGACATGGCTGATCCTCGTAGCAATAGCTGTTGTCCTCTTGATTCCTATATTCTGCCTCATAACCCCGCACACTGATAACATGGCGCTAATGATAGGATGCGAGTGCAACAATGCAAGCCGTTATCTCCTTCTGTGTGCGTGTATAAATGCTTTGCTTCAGGAGGAATTTGTCGACTTGAAAAGACGCCTCAACTCAAGCAGGCCGAATGCTCTACAGAGCACTCCAAAAGCTTGTGGGCGAGCAGAAGGACGCAATGGGAAAGCTGATAGCTCAGCTGGAGGGGCAGGCAGATGGGCCGAATTCTCAGCTTGCCAAAGAGCTGAGAAATGAACGGGACCGAATAGAGCGATTGTTCGAGCAGACCCTCGAGGACGTTCGGCAGCTTAAAGTTCCTCTTAGTAGAAGGATTGTACTCTTCTTTTCAGGGAAGAAAGGGAAGATAGTAAGCCCTTTCTGTTTAGTGATTTAGAGATATATGTGAATGATTTTCATAGAAAGCGATTTCCTGATGCTATACGAATTCTTTTCCACTGCCCTTACTATAATCATACGTTTGCAACAGATACTCGGGACGTGTGCGTCGAATATATCTGCATAACATTTATTCCCCAAACAATCCGCTGTAACTAATTCCTGGATGAGCCCGGGTCTGCCATGAGGGCGGATACAATGGACCATGCGCTCTCTGAGGAATCCTCAAAGCGCATGATTGGGAGACGTGGCGACGCGATGCTTCCCTGAGGAAGGCTATCCCAATATTCCCGTAACGCCTTCTCCCTACCCAAAGCGACCTCCATCGACTTAATTTCCCTCCACATAGTTGTCGCCAACACTATTCGAGTAGGGAATTCTTGTTTCGAATCTTGGTACAAGTTTTTCAGCTGGATCAAACGCCCTAGTGGACGGTCGGCGAGTTTGGGATCTGTGATCCGATAAAGGTACAGAATGGCGGAGATTCTGAGCTTTCGAGAGACACTCGGATACGGTCAGTAGGACCAACGATGATCCATGTAACTTCGACCCACAGATCCTTCAGCCATTGTTTCAGCTCCTTTTCAACTATTTTCTCCTTTTGTACCGAGTCGAATGCTGGAACATCCACGAATACGACTTGAGCTGTCCCGCAATGGCCAGCGTTGGGACACACGACATGTTGAATCTCGATTGGGGCGGGGCACAAGCCGTGTCCAACACGCATGATTTTACTTCCCGCCGCTGTGTTGATGAACTAGTAATCTCCCTGAGCGACGACTACAATCAATAATGGATAATGGTATGCTCACAGTACTCTTTCCGACACCCGTTTGCCCAATAACGCTAGAATAACCCGTTTGATATGTAGAACGCAGAAGCAGGGGATGAACGTACGCGATGATACCATGTTCTGGGCTGACATCGTCGAAACGTTTTGAGGTGTTGGAGCCCATTGGGTTTCGGAGAGGACAGGTAACCCTGTCTGGGACTCGAGATATGGTATTGTACCACTGAAATTCTGCATGCAGCGTGGGCAGCCGGGAATGGATTGGGGCGTTGGGCGTGTACTAATCGATACAATGATCCATCATAGATTAAACCGAATCGTCCCATCAAACCGACCTCATGTACTTGGCGAGGCACTGAGGACCCTACATAGTCCATCGATTTCACTCTTTGCCCGCCAATCCCAGGTCGCACAGGCATAAGTTTCCCAGATCGATCTTTGAAATACCTATTCATACGGAAGGTGGCTTTCTGCTGCCTCGTTGACAGGAGCCTTCATACCCAGACTCCCCATCATCCTCAAGATCACACCGTGCCTCAAGCCACAATCTGACCCCCCCAGTCGTTGCCCTCGCGGAGCAAGTATCTCACTCGCGACTTGGCAACACCGACATACCCAGCAAACTCAATCGAATGTGGGTAGCAGCGGGATGAAGAAGTCAGAGGTCTGACCGGTCCATCATTTCAGATCTGAGGCCTTCCAGAACGCACGCCATGCCCAGAAAGATGAGCACAGATAATAACCCTCCTGCAGCTGCTTCGACCGCAACTGGATACTCCGGCCACAGAATACCGTGCGGCTTATTCTTGTTAACGTTTCATTCTGCTGACCACAGGGAAGGGCAACCCCATTCGGGGGGTCTGAAAGCGGGAGCAGTCCAGCTAGCAGACCCGTGCAGACCCCAGCGGCAAGATCGAGTTCACTTGAGATCTCAAGGGCCCGTACTCCCAGATCCAACGACAGTATTTCTCGGCGCACCGAACGTAGCGGAAAGGGTGCCAGCAAGGAAAGATTCATGACAAACCCCACTACAACAGGATACCCAGTCACTCAAACATCGTGAGGAACTCGTCTTTGCTCATTCTCTAAGCTGCTGACCGAGAGAAAGGGGGCCAATTCATCCAGGGGAAGCTGGGGGAGGGACATCGCATGACGCAGGCCTAACCAACGAAAACCTCCCCGGATCGGTTCCTGCAGAAAAGCCGAGCCCACCTGAGGCCCCGAAAACTCAGCCACGCGGACACACTGGCCACACTTCCCAGGATATCGTACCCAAAGAAATGGATGCAAGCTATGACTGCCGTGTCGGGTTGACTACTACGAATAGGCAATTGGGCACTCACCCATCGTGCGCAACGTATCCTTGCCAATGCACGCACCACTGACCGAGAACAAAGGTCGACTTCGCCTGACACCCTCGAAGGCGCGGGGCTACCACCGGAATCCAATTCCCCACCGACTGACGACCTTTTTGAGACGATTGAGAAAGGTAATCCCTATGATCATCTGCGAGTTACGATGGTTTTGAAAAAACCTCAGACGATCAAGACACGGCTGATCGCGACCCCATTGTAAAACCGTACGTTGGATATCCTGCCATTTGGTCAAGCTCACGTCGAATCATTCAGCGATTCCAAGTGGCCGACGTTCAGCTTCAAGAAGGTACGCCGACTGTGATATGCACAAACCTTGACTAAGCCAGCCTTTGCTAAGCTCTACAAGCGAGGACTGAAAGCAGCTGAACCCCAGACAATGCAGGAGCCTTCCGTTTTGAAAAGGAAGTGGAACAATCTTAGCCGGAGAGAAGCCAAAGACGTTAAGACGGAGGAGATCAAGGAGAGTGATATAGTCATCGCGTGCGTTCGATTCCCATCCTCATTGAAGGTCCAAGACTTATCATCTTTGCACAGGCTGATGGGTCCAACTGGGGCAGGAAAGAGCTCGGTGCGCATTCTCCCAACGGATGTCGTCCGTGATCCTCATCTTTGGCTTCCAGTTCATCAGCACTGCCATCGGGTTCGACAGGGGAGTTGGCCATGGCTTGGAATCCTGTACTAGCGAGATCGGGATGGTGAGGGTTCGGGTTCCTGACGAAGATATCGATATTGTTCTGGTCGACACCCCGGGATTTGATGATACACATCGATCTGATGTCGAAATACTCAGACTCATTTCAGATTGGTTGAAAAAGACGTGAGTGCCTGTGACGTTAGGTGGCCGTCATACAACTGGTAACCTCGCTCGCCCCTAGATGCGAAAACAAAGTTCTCCTCAGCGGGATCCTTTATCTCCATCGGATTTCTGACAATCGAATGGCCGGAACGCCATTAAAGAACTTGCATATGTTCGAAAAATTGTGCGGCCCCGAAGCATGCAACCATGTCATCATGGTTACGACGATGTGGGACGAACTGAGTAACCAGGAGATTGGAGATGATCGAGAATACGAGTTGGCCACTACCTTCTGGAAGCAGATGATCCAGAAAGGGTCCAGGACGGTTCGCTACGAAAGGAGTCCGGAATCAGCGTGGAGTATCCTTGGCCAGTTTTTGGATGGCTCAGGACAGCAACAGGAAATGCAGCTTCAAAGAGAGATGGTGGCCCTGGGGAAGACGCTCCCCAGCACCTACGCCGGGCAAGAACTGTACAAAAAATCGACGAAGTCGTTAAGAAGCAGAACGAGTTGGTGCGCATACTCCGAAAGCAGATGAAGAGGTCGGGGGTTGAGCCTGAGATCGTGGCTGCGTTAAAGGAACAGTGTTCACGGCTGGAGAATGAGCGCCAGGGTACTCTCGATGAATTGCGAGAATTGAAAGTACCCATAGGAAAGAGGTTATGGAATACGCTCAACGAACAGACCCGGTATTTGATGGTGTTTTCTTGAGTTGGAATCGTCGTCTCATTCGTATACTTGTCTTTCTTGACTGCTATCATTCCGTCGCCAGGCTTCGTCCTGATTGATGTTGATCTCAATCTTCAGTTAGCGTTGTCCATGTCATCACCGAGGGTACGTAACTTCAAGCCCAAGCGCTCAAGCATGGGTTATGCATGTCCATTTGATCATCAATCAGTTCCAGTGATTATCGGACGGGTGGGATAAAAATGGCCCTTACAGCTGTGTGTTGCCAGTCGATCATCTATATCAGCGACAAGGCCAACTGCTTGCTGCCATGTCACCACTATTTTGGACGACACGGTCCTCGTGGTAGACGCATTGTAATGGTACAACCAATCGATATGCCTCGTGAGCTTGTTTCTATATAACCGATGCTACTTGCATCCTCCATCGCTCTTGTGTCCTCAGTCCCCCCTTCTATTTGACCAACAATGTCGGCAGAGATCATTAATGCGATCAAAGGGGTCAGAAGGGATGATATTATTATCGCGTACGGATCGGCCAAGCTGGTTCCCCTGTTGATCATAGGTTTACGTTCTGTATTTTGTAGGTTCATGGGTCCCACAGGTTCTGGGAAGAGTTGTGTGAGTTAAATGATCATGTCGGATGGCCAAATTCACAAATGCACTCTTAGTTCATCGACCTCCTCGCAGGTCAGGAGGGCCGCCGCGCCGGCAGTACATTGAAGTCCGTAACAAGTCAGGTTCAGGCCACCCGTATCAGGCACCCTGCCTATGGCGACCGAGTCGTCCTCGTTGACACTCCCGGGTTCGACGATACAACCATGTCTGACATGCAGATATTGCAAATGATTGGCAACTGGCTTGAGAGGACGTGAGGAATTTCAACAATGGCTCGATAATCACTGGAAGCGCTGACCCCTCTGACAGGTACGAGAAGGGGGTGAAGCTTACTGGGCTCATCTATCTTCACCGCATTACCGACAACCGCATGGCTGGTTCTCCCTACAAGAACCTTCGTATGTTTGGAGAATTATGTGGTGATGTTGCGACGCACCAAGTCGTACTCGTATCCACAATGTGGCAGATGATCAAATGCGAACATGGCGAAATGAGGGAGGCAGAACTCATGAACAAGTTCTGGGATTCTTTGATAGCCAAGGGATCAGTGGTCAGACGCCTGGAACAGAAAACCCCGGACGCGGCATGGGAGGTTGTCACAGAACTGATTCACAGGTCGGGAGAAAGGGAAGCGGTCTTGTTGCAAGAAGAACTAGTGGACCTCGAGTTGAAGCTCAACGAGACACAGGCTGGCAAGACACTTTACGACGCGCTGCAGAAACTTCTCTCGGATCAGAAGGATAACCTCAAGCTGTTACTCGAACAAGTCGAAAAGACGAACGATCCAAAACTCCACAAGGAGTTGAAGAAGGAGTATGCGAAGGTTGAACAACAGTTCCAGAAAACCTTCAGCGAGTTGAAGAACCTGAAGATCCCGCTCGGCAAGCGAATCAAGTTCTTCTTCTCCTTTGGAAAGAAAACTCGGGCGGTGGGTTCACCTCTCTATCCACGCGGAGACTACTCCTGACGTCGCCCACAGAAATCCATCAAGGTTACTGAGGGGCATCGGTGACGAAGTCCCCTCGTTTCTTGCTTCGGTGGACGTCGGAAAGCGTTTTTGAGACCTCATATCCTGTAGTTTGGCTTACAATGTGCACACCGCTGGTTTTCGATCCGGTTCATTACTTGAGTCGGCTAGGCGTTCTTTCAGATGTCACGTATGACGGTTAATTTATGAACTGGGGTCCAGTAGAAAGTTCTCAACAATTGTTCGCATATGTTTTTTCGTGATGTCCCGGACAACGCCTCTGCTATCTTCAGTGTGAGCGCCGACCCATACAGGTACGGGTATTTCGGCCTGGTTTGCGGGGTTTCCGCGAATGTTCTTGCTGATCCAGGTCGTATGACAAGCATAGCAGAGATTTACTGCAAATGACCCTGGGTGGTCTAGGTTCGGGCTCTCTGATTTGACTCCGACGCGTGGAGGGAGCGCGTTGTGCTCGAGCTCATGGTATGAGCGGATCGAGGTCTTACTCTTCCACTGTTGTGCTCCCGCTTGAACTGGTCTGAAGTCTATTTGAGTATGCTCCACGGTAGATGGCAACAGGGAATAGGCACCGTTCACATAAAAGACAACTATCAGTTGTGTCCCCCCTTGCGGTCAGTTTGTCACATGTTCGTGCGATCGTCGAGACTGTCGAGGGATAATCCCTCTCCAGCCCTGTAATAAAATCTGTAGAACTTCGTTAGCTTGTCATGTGGGGGCAAGGAGGGCGGACTTACCCCAAGTTATGGCTGCAATATCTTGCCGTCCCCCTGAATGATGGATCTTTCCAGCGACCTCCAATCGACACCAGCATGCCCAAAAGGCGCATTCCTTCACGCCCATATCACGAAGAGGACGGATGATTCTTATCGTCCGAGGCTCCTGTCCGCGATTGCTGGCAGTCCACTCTTCTTGGGATTCTTGTTTGACAGAGTAACCTCCACCTTGGGATATCGATGATATCAGTGACACCGAGAGCGAAGTTAGGGATGTCCCGAGGAGGAGATGCGACGAATCCACTGAGGCAGCTGTATAGAGCAACAGGACTCGGACAAGTGTTTGGATAGCATTAGTTCTTGCAGTTTGAGTTGGTAAGGAAGCCATAAATGTATGCAGTGATGACGAGGGAGATGGTGTTCCAGACGAGAGACTTTTCAGGAAAAGATCTGTCAAATGTGAATGGCTGAGCCTTAGGATAGAAAGAAGAAAAAAGGACGGGACGTGCCTTCTTCGATGACGCTCAGCCCGGTAGAAATCGTCAATTCACGTCCTCCAACACTTTCCCACCATTTCCTATCGAATGCGTGTTCGAGTTTGAGAGGGATGTGTTCGAACCCCGTGCCGTAGCTCTTGATCACGGTCTCAATCTGGCTACTGGAGTCTTCAGTTTTTGTCTAAGTGAATAATTCAATTACAAGACGATCAAAGCAGCCGGAGCCCAACACACCTCGACCAAGGCTCCCGAAATATCGACATGACCAACCAAAACATTGGGCCAAGGGCAGCCACGATTTGGGTTTTGATCTCCGTCTTGATGTTCACGAGGAGCTAGATATGTTTTGTAGATTATGTCGAGAAGCACTGTTGAGCATAAGCCACCAGAAAACCCGATGAATAAATTTCCAGAGGCCTTGAGACCCTTCCGTCGATGTAGATCTGGGGTAGGGTTTATATGCGGTTCCAGTGTCCTCCGAAAGCGAATAGATATCAATGGGAAAAAACAGTCTCTGATTGCTTTGTGAATAGCGCCAAAAACCACGATAGACTGGGCATACTTGCAATAAACTGCATGTCGAATAACGATATTTCCAGCGTTTAGTTTGCATTTGACGCATGTCTTTGAACGGTCATACTTGGAACGGCCTATAGGAGGGTGGGCTTCATTACCATAACCTAAGAATCTGAGCGCGTACGGGTCATGAGAGGATCTGCCTCGGTGGCGGGATTACCGCAGGACGACATGGTGAAAACCAAAGGGCGTGGAGGTTTACCTGATTAGGCAAGAGCATCCTTTATCGGACGGTTGATCGGTTCATCCCGTCATGGCTTCAACCAAACAGCGAGTTCCGCCCAAAACACGGCGCGGGGCAATCCTTCCCAAGTTTCTTCTTCTCGCTGCTTCTGTTGCAACACTCTGTGCATATGTGTTTCCGACATCTTTCATCGGTTATACCTTGTGTTCTACTGACGGTCGAATTTACACTGTCGACGAGACTCAGCCAGAGGTTCACTGCATTTCGATCCGAGGAGACCGTCTGGTCCGCGTCGGCACTCAAGGTGTGTTTACATGAACCAATCGAGCCTCTCAGTCATTTACAGCACATCCCAGATGGTGTTGCTCCGTTCAGCGTCCATATCCCTCTCTTGAACTGGAATCTTCACCTGAGGCGTCCCGCCGTTTTCTACGTGGATTCGAATGATATTGTTGTACCTGGCTTGGCCGGTATGTATTCCGGAATCATGACCACTAATACATAGACTAATAATACAAAAGATGCACATGCGCATATCCTCGAGAATGGTTGGATGCAACAGCTTCCGCTGCGTGGCACAACCTCCGTTCAAGGTAATTCAGCGGGGCGTAAGTGGGGCAATTCACCTAATTCTATGTGGTATAGATATTGTTCAACGTATCAAGGAATATATTCAAAGCCATCCAGAAGTTCTGAATGACCCAGACCGTTGGATAGAAGGCATGGGCTGGGACCAAACAAAGTGGGAAGGGAAAAGGTTCCCAACGGCGGTGTGTCTCTTTCGTGTCGTGAGTGGATTAGTATCTAATACATACTTGTAGGACGACCTTGCCAAGGACCCTCTTCTCCAGGGGCGTCCTATATCCCTTAACCGGGTTGATGGGCATGCGCGCTGGGTTTCGCCTCGCGTGCTAGATCTAATGGGAACTCTGCCACCTGATCATGAGGTGATAGGCGGACAGATAGTAAGAGATGAAGATGGCAATCCAACTGGTCGGCATTTTTGCTTTCTAACTAGTCATGACCCTCATAGCTCCATAGGAGTATTTGTCGACAACGCAATGGATCTTATTCCGACACCTCCCTGGTCCCAAAATCAGATGGAGGAGTATTTCGCCACCACAATGAACATGGCATTGCAATATGGCCTCACGAGCATCCACGATGCAGATACGAGACCCGATATGATCGAATTTTTCAAGAGGTCCGTGTACGCGATATAGGTCATCTACTTTGTGTTGATCTGCCACAAAGGAAAGCGGAGCAAGGTGCCATTCCCGTACGTCTAATGTTCAGCATTGATTTGAAGTGTTCTCATGAGCTGGGGTAGATGCACCTGTACCTCATGGGAGGTGTTCCATTACCAAACAACGAGTCCTGCGACAGACCCATTTGCGGCTGCAGAATATATCCGTAATGAGTGGAAGCACGATATCCCCCGTTTCGTCAATTACGGAAAGCACGGTCGCTTGACTCTACGGAGTGTGAAGCTTTTCGCAGATGGTGAGCGTGTGTGCTATCACCTTCGACGATGGTTCTCAATTTTGGGAAATAACAGGTGCCTTGGGTTCATGGGGCGCGGCATTGCTTGCCCCTTATTCCGATAACCCTGCAACTCAGGGTATTTTACTACAACCCCCTGAGGTCCTATGGGCCGCCGTGCGAAGATATTGGGCAGATAATATGCAAGTCGTAAGCCTCATCTCTATACCCACCTAAAGAAACAGAGCTAAGGGGGTGCTAGAATATCCATTGTATCGGTGATCGAGCAAACCGAATTGCTCTTGATATTTTTGAGGAGCTCATCGCCGAAAAGAAGCTCAACATCTCGGAATGGAGGCCACGCATTGAACATGCACAAATCATCGATTGGCATGATATCCAGCGTGTTGGTGATCTGGGAGGTTCGCATGTATTATTACCTTGTTGGAACCGCAGAAGATACTCACTTTAGGAATGCAGTTACTGCAAGTGTGCAACCTACACACGCGTCTGTGCACTCCTCCCCTTCTACTTCCCCCGGCTAACGCTCCTATAGAACCTCTGACATGTGGTACGCTGAGAAAAGACTGGTGGGCAGTTCGAGGAGAAAGCACTCCCATACTGACCTTGGGGTTTAGGGTCCGGAACGTATGAAGGGCGCTTATGCCTATGCAAGTCTGCTGCGGTTGGTGGTACCTTCAATGCTCTCCCAGAATCCAGCTGACGTGCCTACCAGCCTTTCGGGTTATAACGCGCTTCCTCTCGGATCGGATTTCCCCGTAGAAGGCGTTAATCCATTATTAGGGTTCTATGCCGCTGTCAAACGACTTGCGGTGGATGGAACTTCTCCACACGGATCTGCAGGGTGGTACGTGGTCCACGATGCCAACATCTGAGATGGTGGCGCAGACCGTAAAGTGTTGAGGAACTCTAGGTTCCCAAACGAACGGCTTACACGCAGACAGGCGCTTAAAGGCATGACCCTGGATGCGGCGTACGCCTCGTTCCAAGAGCATAACATCGGGTCACTTGAAGCAGGCAAGAAGGCGGACTTTGTGGTGTTTGATCGTGACTTTGTGGGATGTCCGAATGAGGAGAATTGCGATGGATCGGAAATTTTGGAGGCCAAAGTCAAGGCTGTCGTGATTGATGGTCAAGTTGCTTGGGGTGCACTGCACGGACTAGAGGTCGAGACTGGCGATGAAAGACATAACAAAGAGGCTTGGGGGCATACTTGGTCAGGAACAAGGGCTCTGGTAATGATATGGACTATATCCTTTAGCCAGCTCCGAACCCCCCTCGTCAACAGACTAATTCCTAGTCGCCTTGTGCTGTGTTCAATATGGTCCAGATATGAATAACTTAGGAACTTGATTGGGAATCTGCGAGTGACCAACGACTTCTGGATACTATCAGGCGCGTTCGTCCTCTTTGTTATGATATCGGTATTTGTCTTCATAAGCCCTTCAATCAAACACGAGAATGGTAGTTGGCATTGCGGACACCCTATCCAAGCGCGGGTTGAGGACGTCCCGATCACGGTCCCTACAACTGACGGAAGGCCCAGATAGAATCTAGTGGTTATCGTGCCACGTCCTCCTTTAGACGCGCGTCGCTCTTACATTGCCGATAGTGGAGGCAAACCATATGTCAGCCCCCGTGTCACTTCCGGTCTGGGCGACACTATTCCTCACGATGTTTAAGATCGACGTACACTCCCTAAGATGATGGCAGCTGGCCAAACAATGCTTTATAGGCGACCCAACCTTCCCCTCCTTCCTCCCATCTCCTGAGAGTCTTCACTTTGCCGGAAAATGGAGGCCAGCCCGCCAATGCGACTAAAGAGATCAGACAAGGCGACATTATCATTGCGTACGGATGGGTTGTGTTGTTTCCTTCGTCGGGTATTTTGCTGACGGAGTCCACGATTGTTTAGATTCATGTTCGTATTTCACCTATTATCTGGTGCCCGCTTATTCGGAACTGAAGTTTCGTTTCGTTTCTAGTCGACACCTATTTTCATTTGACGAGGCGTCATAGTGGTTGGATTAGCCCTGCCGCCATACAAGTGGGACGAACCTGCCCCCCGAAATAACCGAATCACTGGCCACCAGCCATTATTGTAAGCCCATCATTCGACCTGCTACATTCTAGTACCCTACTCGTCTGATCACAGACAACCATCGTGATGACAGACGTTGTGACGATTCCCCTGGTTGCATTCCACCCAATCCCGGTATTGCTGGTATTGGCATCCGCGCCTCCGTCTATATCTAGAACATTATGGTCCATTATAACAGCTGCCTGGGCAATGGAAGATATCTGTAAGGATGGTCACACAGCCCCCGTAACTGTTACACCAAAAGCGACATGACAGAATACGTTAGGTGTTCTGTTACCGGACTGTGTATATGTACAATAGAGGGACTCTAGTAAGCCCAGGCTTACACTAGCAAGCTTTCGACGGGCGAATGGCAAGGTTATAACGGGACAGACCACTACGATTGCCTTCACGACCGGTGCCTGATTCCTGGCGGCATTCTTACAGGCCGTCAATTATGAGATAGGTACATATCATGCCCTTGTATTTCTCATCCTTGGTTGGGTCAACATTGCATGCTATTGAATCAGAATTTATCTTTAATATCTCGGACGCAGCCTCCAAGGCCTGGACGTGGTATGCTACTACGCACAGTCAAGCTACTGCATTTTCTATGTGGTGTATCATCCATAGTGCTTTTTGCCGCATTTGCGGTGTGGTTTGGGCCACAGTGAATACATTCGGTTTACGCTGTCAGTGCTCGCGTCGGCTACCTAACCTTTCAATATTCGGGTTCCTCGACAGTCCCGACGATCGCACGAACATGTAGTAAACTAGCCGCCAGGAGCACACGACTGGTAGCTGTCTATTTTGTGAGCGGTACCTATTCCCTACCATGGAGTATACTCAAATAGACTTCAGACCAGTTCAGACGGGAGCGCAACAGTGGAAGAGCAAGACCTCGATCCGCTCATACGTATGAGTCCGAACGCAACGCGCTCCACACATCGGATTCAAATCAGAGAGCGCGAACCTAAATCACCCAGGGCCACTCGGTAGTAAATTTTTGCCATGCTTGTCATACGACCTGGATCAGCAAGAGCATTCGCAGAAACCCTGCAAGCCGGTGGAAATACCCTTACCTGTATGGGTCGGCGCTCACACTGAAGATGGCAGAGGCATTGTCCGGGACATCATGGAAAAAATATGCGAAAAACTGTTGAGGGTCTTCTACTGGACCCCAGTTCATAAATCAATCGTCATACGTGACATTTGAAAGAACGCCTAGCCGACTCAAGTAATGAACCGGAACGAAAACCAGCGGTGTGCGCATTGTAAGCCAAACTACAGGATATGAGGTCTTCAAAAGCGACTTTCCGACTCCCACAGAAACAAGAGGCGAGGCGGACTTCGTCACCGAGGCCCTCCCGTAACCTTGACCGATTTCTGTGGGCGACATCAGGAGTAGTCTCTGTGCGGATAAGAGAGTGAACCCACCGCCCGAGTTTTCTTTCCAAAGAAGAAGAACTTGATTCGCTTGCCGAGCGGGATCTTCAGATTCTTCAACTCGCTGAAGGTTTTTTGGAACTGTTGTTCAACCTTCGCATACTCCTTCTTCAACTCCTTGTGGAGTTTTGGATCGTTCGTTTCGGCTTGTTCGAGTAGCAGCTTGAGGTTATCCTTCTGATCCGAGAGAAGTTTTTGCAGTGTGTCGTAAAGTGTCTTGCCAGCCTGTGTCTCGTTGAGCTTCAATTCGAGGTCCACTAGTTCTTCTTGCAACAAGACCGCTTCCCTTTCTTTCGACCTGTGAATCAGTTCTTTGACAACCTTCCATGCTGCCTCTGGGGTTTTCTGTTCCAAGCGTCTGACCACTGATCCCTTGGCTATCAAAGAACCCCAAAACTTGTTCATGAGTTCTGCCTCCCTCATTTCGCCTTTCTCGCGTCTGACCATTTGCCACATTGTGGATACGAGCATGACTTGGCACGCCACAACATCACCACATAATTCTTCGAACGTACGAAGGTTTTTGTAAGGAGAACCAGCCATGCGGTTGTCGGTAATGCGATGAATATAGATGAGCCCAGTAAGCTTCACCCCCTCCTCGTACCTGCCAGAGGGATCAGCGTTTCCAGCAGTGATTACCGAGCCATTGTTGTTGAAATTCCTCACGTCTTCCCAAGCCAATCACCAATGAGTTGCAATACCTGCATGTCAGACATGGTTGTATCGTCGAACCCGGGAGTGTCAACAACGACGATTCGGTCGCCATAGGCAGGGTGCCTGATGCGGGTGGCCTGAACCTGACTGGTTACGGATTTCAACGTGCTGCCGGCACGGCGGCCCTCCTGACCTGCGAGGAGGTCGATGAACTAAGAATGCATTTGTGAATTTGGCCACCCGATATGATCATTTAACTCACACAACTCTTCCCAGAACCTGTGGGACCCATGAATCTACAAAACGCAGAACGTAAGCCTATGATCAACAGGGGAACCAGTTTAGCTGATTCGTACGCGATAATGATATCATCCCTTCTGACCCCTTTTATCGCATTAATGATCTCTGCCGACATTGTTGGTCAAATGGAAGAGAGGATCGGGACACAACAGCGATGGAGGATGCGTATTGCGTCGGTTATATAGAAACAAGCTCACGAGGCATATCGATTGGTTGTACCATTACAATGCGTCTACCACGAGGACCGTGTCGTCCAAAATAGTGGTGACATGGCAGCAAGCAGTTGGCCTTGTCGTCAATATAGACGATCGACCGGAAACACACAGCTGTAAGGGCCATTTTTATTCCACCCGTCCGATAACCGCTGGAACTGACTGATGATCAAATGGGACATGCATAACTCATACTTGAGCGCTTGGGCTTAAAGTTACGCATCCTCGGCGATGACACGGACAATGCTAATTGATTATTGAAGATTGAGACCATCATAAATCAGGACGACACCCGGCGACAGAATGATAGCAGTCTAGAAGGGATTTGTCGTACAAGTGCACGAATCAGACGATTACGACTCAGGAAAAGTTAAAACACCACCAATACCGGGTCTGTTCGTTGAACGTATTCAATAACCTCTTTCCTATGGGTACTTTCAATTCTCGCAGTTCATCGAGAGTACCCTCTGGCGCTCACGCTCCGGCTGGGAGGGGAAGTAGTACCCTTAACCAATAAACCTACTACATGACGTCGTAGGAGCAGATATAAGAAGGAATCGCGTCAGCAAGAATGGCAAATGGGTGGGGGAATTGACTATTTCTACACGACAGAACCCTCTCCTTGCTTCAGAGTCGGGGAAGATTCTCTATGTTCATTCTTCGTCACTAGACTCCCAGTTGTGCTCGCACTTCTTTGCTTCATCTTCCTCCCTAACCTGCCATAGCGTTGAGTATTGCAAGTGTCGAGGGCGCCAGGAGCAAAACAGCAACAGTCTGGCCAAACGTCCATTGCGACTCTCCCTGCTGTACAAAGGAGGCTGCCTTATGGACCATGGATTCTGTGGAAACGATGACACCCAAGCTAAAGCCAGAGATGATCATCATCTTGAGCCAAAAACGCACGAGTCTGGATCCGGTTGGACGTGGGGGTATGCCTCCGTGCAGGGAGGGAGGTGCAGCGGCACGATGGGCTGGCAACATTCCATTTTTACAAATGTGCCAGGTACCGACGATAAGGGCGCCAAAGAAGAGAAAGGCACCGACGCTGTATATCCCCAGGAACACTTTACGAGCTGTTGGGTCCGTTAGCGCAATAGTGTGGCCAAGTATACGGATAGGGAATAGGTAGCCGAGGCGAACACTGGCTGCGTGAACCGAATGTATTCACTGTGGCCCAAAACCACACCCCAAATGCGGCAAAAAGCACGATGGATAATGCACCACAGAGAAAACACAGTAGCTTGACTGTACGTGGTAGCACACCACGTGCAGGCCTTAGAGGCTGCGCCCGAGGTATCGAGGATAAATTCTGATTCAATAGCATACTCGCAACGTTGACCCAACCAAGGTTGAGAACTACGAGGGCATGGTATGTGCTCATCCCATAGTTGGCGGCCTGTAAGAATGCCGCCAGGAATAAGGCACCGGTAGTGAGAATAATCGTAGTGGTTTGTCCCGTTATAACCTGCCATTCACCCGTCGAAAGCCTGCCATCTTCCATTGCCCAGGCAGTTGTCGCAATGGCCATAATGTTCTGGGCGTAAACGGAGACACGGATGCCAATACCAGCAATATCGGGATTGGGTGGAATGCAACCGGGGGGAATCGTCGCAACGTCTGTCATTACAATGGTTGTCTGTGATCAGATGAGTAGGGTATTAGATAGCAGGTCGAAAGGACAAGGCGCTTACAATAATGGCTGGTGGCCAGCGATTTGGTGATTTCGGGGGGCAGGCTCGTCCCACTTATATGGTGGCAGGGCTAATCCAACCATTTACGGCGCCTCGTCAAATGAAAACAGGTGTCGACCAGAAGCGAAACGAAGCTTCAGCTCCGAATAAGCGCGCACCAGATAACAGGCGAGATACAAAGGGCAACTCCACAGCCCTGAATCGGCTGGGAATTCGGGATTCCGTCTTTAGCATAGCCGTTATGGCATTGCTCGTGTCCGCAAACGTAGGTAGGTATGAAGTACTACAGGTATGTTGGTTCTAGCAGCTGGTAGCAGATATGTAAACTATATAGCAACTGAAAACCAGTTCCAAAGTTGATGCAAGTGAGCAAGTTGAAGAGGACTTGAATTTCTTCCACAGGCAAGAGTAATTCCATATCATGGGTGTTGGATAGACTCAATTCTCACATCGTGTATTGTCACAGCCATCGGGAGCGTCTGTACTACACGTGGTTGCCTCGTTTGGGGCGTTGTGCTAACATCATCATCGGAGGCAATGGGCTGATCACAACAGTAACTTAATATCTTATGTTGAGTATCCTCATCCCCTTCTATCTTCCCTGGCTAATGCTTATATAGCACCTCTGACATGCCGTATGCTGAAGCCTGTGTGAATCTGCTGTGGTTGGCGATGCCTTCAGTGTTTCTTGAGAATCCAGCCGACATGCCTACAAATCACAACGTGTTTCCTCTCGCGTTAATCCATGATTAGGGTTTCATGCTACAGTTAAACGACTTGCGGTGGATGGGATTTCTTAGGATGTCGATGCCTGGGGTAGTGCCGCAGATCTCAAAGTGTTGACGAACCATAAATTCCCAAACGAATGGCTTATACGTAGACATCGGAAAGTCCGGAGGCCGGAGCCAAGGCCGTCGCGATCGACAGCGAAGTTTGGGGTGACACCGTCCGGACTAGCGGTCGAGGCAGCGGTTAAAGACATAACAAACATACTTGGCCGAAACTGTAGGGCTCTGGTGATGTATGGATTCTAGGCCAGCGTCGAGTTTTGATGTGTGTTATTTCTCCGTCCACCGATATCGGTACTTGCCTTGATAAGCGCTTAATGGTGGTTGGCTTACTAGCGCGAAGAGTGATGCCAAATGTGAGCGGTCCGGTGTGCCGACAAAGGTTCAAATTCATCAGTGTGATATACTACCACCACTTTGCCAACATGTCCCAGGCAAGATCCCAGACCAACAAAACCGTCAAGGTCTTTTTTTATGGCACACTAATGCATCCGAAGATCCTCAAACGAGTAATCGGAAACGATGGCTCGCATCTCGAATTCTGTCCTGCAGTGCTGATGGTGAGTCTCGGACTTGCTGATGTTGGCGTGATAGGTAGATAAATTATCACAACTCTAGGACCACACAAGACACAAGGTCAAGGCGAGTTCCTGCAAACAGTACTAGAGGAAACGGTCGTTAATTTTGGGCATATAGGGGGTAGATTATCCTGGGATAGTGCCGTATACGCGCAGTCGTGGTGTGCTGTTCCAAGGGAGAGATGATCTTACACAAGAAGAAAAATGTGTGAGGGGAACTTTGGTAGCTGGGTTGACGGAGCCAGATATGCGTCTCCTGGATTTCTTTGAAGGAACGGTGGGTTGATCGCACCCAGACTAACTGATGTTTCGCCTGACAGTCGCCCACGACAGGAGTATGTGAGAGTCCCAGTGGACATTTATGCTCTTGGACCTTTCATGAGCGTATCCTATGCATTCTGCGGATTTCAAACAATTGGTTCCGGCGCATCCACCGCCATTACCTGAAAAGTCGAATCTGCTGCCTGTTATCAAAGGGGAGACATATGTATTTGTGGATTTGGCGGCGATGGAACCGTCGCCCTGGGACTTTGCAGACTTTGTGAAGCGGAACGCGTGGAAGTGGTACGGGAAGGGGGCAGACGATAATAATGATATGGCAGAGGTGGACCGACGGCGGGAGCGAGGGGAGCATGAAATCGGAGGTGCCGGTGATGTGTGACGTAGATTCTATTGAAACAAGCATGCTGTCCATCAACTCATGCACGTGGGAATGTTCCTGGACCATTAAAATGAGCCGTTCTACTCGCTTCCCTTTCTTGATGTCCCGGCCTCGCCACCCCTCAGCGCTCGCGTTCATCGCCGCGGGCGTTGTCGCCCTTCTCTTCCTCGCTCATTATGGCTTCCAAGATGCTCGTCACTCTAGGTGGGGATTGTCCAGGAACAAGGCCCTCAGTACGTGCTTATTATAGATATTCTCGTCCACTCTTCTCATTTGCACCAGGGCCACCCAGGCCCCCCGATTTGGGACGCTATAAGGACACCCGAATCCTTTCGTCCAACGAGTTTCCAATCGGTACGTTTTCATCCAGGGTCGCTGAACTCGGTCATCCTGAGCGCACTTATGCAACACCAATAGACAGCCCGGATAGGCGTGTTATCATTATAGGAGATATCCATGGCATGAAGAAATCCTTCGAGTGCGTATGTATTTATAGCTGCCATTAGTCATTCCTAACGTTCTTTTCATATATAAAGCAAACTTTTAGAGAAAGTTGCATACAACGATCGCCATGACGTTCTTGTACACACAGGAGATATCCTTGCCAAAGGCCACCATGTTGGCTCCATGCAAACCATCAAGTTTATGACCACCCATAATATTACAGGGGTACGAGGCAATCATGATCAGGAAATAATTGAATGGAGGAGTTGGATCCACTGGATACATGGTCTTTTGGGAGGGAAGGAATGGTTGTCCGACCTCCAATCCAAGTGGCTTGTGGCAAAGACAAAGGGTCACAAACTCAAGAAATGGGTTCATCATCAGCGCCAGAAGAGCACCGGCCAAGACGCGGTATGGTGGAGCCAAATTCCCGAGACGTGGACACCTTTTGGTGATCACTACCGTATTGCTCATGAGTTGACGGAGGAGGAATACTCGTATCTGATTTCATTACCCCTCAAGTTGCACATTCCATCAGCTCACGCTTTCATTGTTCATGCCGGTCTGCTTCCTTCAGACGTGCGTTATGATTACGACGACAACAAGCGGCAGCCACTTGCTCGAGTTCCCAGCACTCCCACCAACCCACCGCCACGTAATAGCAGTCTTAACGGTGAAGGCATTCAGGCTTTGCGGTACTTGCAGGAAACCGCGCTTTTGCGTCAAATACCGCAGAACACAGACCCCTGGGCAAACCTCAACGTTCGGAGTATTCTGAAGAACAAAGAGCTATCTAGGTGGGCATCCCTCGCCAAACTATTTCTAGATGACCTGACATATCTTCATGGTTCCAGAGATGCTAAAGTAGGGAAGCTATGGATGACGGACTGGAATCGTCAAATGTCCATGTGCAGTGGCTTCGATGAACAGCTGGACCCCTCCCAGACTGGCTCGAGCCAGCGATATAGAAATGACAAAAGCCTACCGTGCTACCCATTGAGTGTAATATACGGACATACCGCATCGCGTGGGACTGGATCTCAATCGGTGGACTTTTGGTTTGGATTCTGGCTGTGTACGTTCTACCGCGTATTTGTTTTCTTTCAGCTGCTGATTGTCCGGGTAGGTGTATGGTAGGGAGTTGAGTGCTATGATCTTGGGGTCGGATTTGTCATTAGACAAGAGGTGGGAAGAGGAAGCTGACGATGAAAATTTGGACGACGTGGGCGACGATGAGAAAGATAGTCCCGATGACGTCGACGAGTTGAAAAAGGCCAGTGATCATCTGCGTAAGAATGGAGCGCAGATCGTCAGGTTTGGCGAACACGGCAAGGCGTTAATAGTTTATGTCAAGTGTTCGTGGTGACGTTTCGTTTGCCTCCACGCTCCTAGTTCCACCTCACGCGTCGCATTCCCTCTGCTGTTTTCCACTCCAATCTGTACTTATCACCTCATCCAACTCTATTTATGTAGCATCATTCCGTCTATAGTCCTATGTAATTCTCTTAACCTTACATCACCCTCCATCCTTGTATCCATGGTTTGGCTCTCCGATATCCATAGTGTGATCGAGATAAATAATATTTTCGATAGTAACAGGGGGTGCCTTTACACAATTACAAGTTTCCGGGTTCGTATTGCAACTTTGGCCTATACGAAAGCAGTGGTACAACGAGAGACAACCGTTTAACAGATAAACATGATGCTGGTATCCTGTGCAATAACAGTAAGTTCCAGCTGCGTCGAGAGTCAAGGGAGTAAGAAATCCGTACCATCGGATGGGAGCTCGAGAGCTGGGGTAGTCAAGGATAGATTAGTCAGCAGTAGGTAGAAAGGCGATGGACAAGAGGCAAACCTGTGGTTTTTGACTATACTTGCTCTTGAGGATGTCGCGGATATTGTTGAGCAATTCCTGGTAGCTTTGCTGGGAATCGGCACCTATGGCAAGTGGAGTTAGTGATTGGAAAATGGTATACCAACAAGTGGGGTATACTTACTCAAAGCCGATATGAAGGCAAAGCTCATAGCACCCGTGGCCTGCCCAGCTTCGCTCGTATCAGCACTAGTCTGGGAGTCTTTAGCATCCGCTCCAAGAGATCTAGCAGGTTCAGGTCAGGAGTTTTAGATTAGCCTGAAAAGGCGACAAAGAATACGCACAACATCGGCTGGACTTGTCCTCGTCGCTTTGGCGTGTTTGTCAGCCTTGGCAGAGTTGCCGGCTGCAACTTTGACAAGTCCCATAGCGGATTTGAAGGCACCGCCCATGTCACCCTTGGCGTAGGACGTAACGGCGGAAAGAAGGCCTTGACCGGCTTCCGCTGCTAGATTAGGTTCTTTGACCTTGCCTTCGGTGGAGTACTTGGATAGTGTTGGAGTTAGCGGAGGGTTAAGGGTCGAGAGTCGATGTACTTACAATGTAGGGGAGGTCAAGCGCGGAACCGGAATGACAAGAGTCGAAGATAGCGGTCAAACGGCAGCCAGCAGGGAGAGGTTTTACCATGATATTATGCATCGTCTAAAGTAACGTGAATTACCAGGCTATGCATACCAGAAGCCAGACGTACATCATCGACGATGTGACCATTCTTTTCGTAGTCCACCTAAAGCCTGAAGTAAGTTCGGGCCTTAATAGCCTTTGGGTCACAACGCACAGGATAAATAACTATGCAACTCTGGATTAGTGATGACTGCCAACTCAGATTTATTAGCCCGCTAACCTTCATCAAAACCATCGCCCTCGTCTCCATCCAGATCTTTTGTCTGGCCACCATGACCAGAATCTGCGGCAATGAAAAACGCGAACAGGTCCGAGGGGGAGATGGTGACTCACAATGGAAGAACAAGGAGTCGTTAGGTGAAGCCCCCCTGACTAGCCAACGCATAGCTTCGATCTATTATAGGCTCTGGTGAGTAGTGCATGCTTGCAGAGCTAAAAGTCTCACAATATTTTGCGTTGTGGGTCGCATGCGCGGGTTCTGGCTATCATCGGTGAGCATGACAATGTCCTCGGGCTTGTAACCAAAGTGCTCTGCATGTTTCTATAGCCTTACTAGAGAATACGCTGAGTAAGGTAACGCACTGCACAAGAAGCGCTGAATGTTGCGCGCATCGTTGATACAACCTTTGAGTTCACCCCTCTGGCCAGGGTAGTTGATACCAATCTAGCAAAGGGTCAGCAAAACAGCCGGCAGGTAGGACAATTGTACTGACACAGAGGGCCTTCTTTTTCCCAGTGCATTGCGAGTATTTGAAGTAAGGCTGGGCGTCTCGATGGTCAGGGCCCTGGATATGGGGACCATAATTCTGGACCGCGGCAGGGGGCCTTGGAGGAGGTCCATCTAAAGGACATCCCCTAAGCATCACGTAGTTGACTAGGAAGTCTCGACAGTACATACGCGGGTGGTATTGATTAGCATGAGGTGCCCCGTATCCACCGCTCTGTTGCTGTTGGTGCTGCTGGCCGGGGTACCCCCCATTGTTATTGTGTTGCTGATGCCATTGTTGACCAGGATAACCGCCTGCTTTGTTTCCGGCAGGTGGTTGTGATGACGAGCCTGGGAAACTGAAGGAAAGGTGAGTGCGCTCGATATCAATAGATGCAAGAAGAAATACCCAGGTGGAGGACCGGGAGGCGAATTGTATCCAGATGGAGGGCCGTATCCAGACGGAGGCGGACCAGGAGGAGGGTTGTATCCAGATGGAGGCCCAGAAGGCGGATTGTATCCAGGCGGACCAGGAGGAGGGCGGTATCCAGATGGGGGCCCAGGAGGTGGATTGTATCCAGATGGAGGCGGACCAGGAGGCGGGTTGTACCCAGGCGAGGGGAAGCCTGCGGGAGTAGAAGGGAAACTCGTAGGGGGAGACGGGAAGCCAAACCTGCAAGTAACCCTAATCATGTTGGGAAGATTAAATGAAGAGTTGCTTGTGCCTACCCTTGCGGCGCCGGAGGCGGTCCTGAGGGCGGAGCATGGCTGTAGATACAGAGTTGAGAATGATGCTATTCAGTGGATTCATGCTCTACCTACCCGCCAGGAGGACCATAGGAAGGAGTGTATCCCGGGTTGTAGCCAGCGTGCTGAGGAGGCCCCTGCGGAGGGGGATAACCACTGGATAATATCGTTAGTCTTGTGCAGTAGCCCAATTGATGGATTGACTCACCCATTACCGCCAGGAGCTTGGGGGAACCTAGAACGACAAGTGATCAGCATAATCGAGCTTTCCGTGGTAAATGGTCGGCATACGAGGGTGCACCGCCGTCTCTGTAGCCCTGCGGCTCTTGCATGGACTGTTTTGCCTGCTTGTAGACGTCCTTCATATCTTTAAGGAAACTCATTGTGTGTACGCGATGGAAGGAAAAAGTGGATGGGTGATCTAACACTGCGAGTCGGACATATAAGGAGGGCGCTCAGACTCAATGCACCGCCATCCGCCGCTCAGGGTGCACCGCCACACGACTGGGTTCTCAGGGGCATCTTTTAGTTGGTTGTATAGCGACCCGACAACCGCCCAGGCTTTCGTCAACAAGCACAGGTCGTTCGCAGAATCACGACTTATTACACAACGACCCAGCAACGTTGCACCCTGAGCAAACTTGTTGGCGTTGATCAGCGCTGGGAAAGGCTCCAGTAGCGACTGATAACAACAGACGGATTCCCATGTGTACGAGGCGGGGTCGTCGCAACTTGGCCTCAACCGAAGGTTGCGAATGAGGAACCTGGGAAAATAACGCCAACTCATGCTCCCACTCTTCTGCAAAATCTGATTGTGATCACCCCCCTAATAGCGATCACTGGTCTCGACTACCATATCCACATCCGAAGTTACTCAGAAAACATGCTTCGCTCGCAGATAATACCATCAAAGTCACCCAGATCCTTCTGGGTCACCCCTTGGAGCTGGTATCAGGTCCCACTGTGCACCACATGACGCTCCTTGTCCCCGCAGTTCGCGCATGAACTAAGAATATGCGCGTATATAAATTCGAGGTCTATGGTGGTTCCAAGTCGAACTACTGCCCCCGAGCTCTCTTCCCAAACCGCAATGGCTGGAGGTAGCCCAGGAACAGAAAAGTCTCTCGCAGCAACAAGGCGCCGAGCCCTCGCCGGAAAGTCAGGATGGGTATGCATCCTTCTCTTGCTCAGTACGGGCAACTCACACGATCACCAGGCTGGTCTGATACACAACCGAAGAATATTTGCCATTGCAGTATTTGCGTCCTTAGGTGGATTGTAAGCTCACTCATTGTCGCCCCATAGTGTATACATCACTGACAAGCTAACAGGCTGTATGGTATGTGCTTCTGACTGTGGTTTCCTCTTATCTTCATCACCACCGCGAACCCCTCCGTTAGGCTACAACCAGGTTGGCAGTAAATAGCACCCCGAATAACCCATTTAAACTAACTCGATTCAGGGAGTTTTCTCTGGAGTTTTGGTGTGAGTTTGAGGCCGCTTTTGGGGTGGGGCTATTGTTGAAGACGCATCTAGTATGCATTCTTTCGATACCCGGATGCAATCGGCAGTTGGTGATCCTGGCCGTCAAGGCTGGTTGGTGTCTATTCTCGAGCTGGGAGCGTGGTTTGGTGTTCTCATGACAGGTATTTTGTGAATGAGCTCTCTGGCACAGAGCCCAGTACCAATCGTCGCCCACAGGTTATTTTGCTGATAAAATTTCCCGAAAATATACAATTGTCTTGGGTAAGTCACCCCCAAGTCATCCGAGCCCCAAACAGAGCATTCATAGCTTGTTATATCTTTTATAGCCGTAGTAGTTTTCTGCGTTGGCGTGATTGTCCAAACAGCTGCCAAGGATCCCTCGTCGATCTTTGGAGGTTGGTGGCGAACAATCCATTGTTTGCGGTGTTGATTTTGACATCTTGGGTGCAAATCAGGAAGGTTCGTCACAGGACTTGGGGTCGGCTCCCTCAGCATGGTCGTCCCTCTTTATAATGCCGAGATTGCTCCTCCGGAGGTACGCGGCAGCCTGGTCGCACTTCAACAACTTGCTATTACTTTTGGCATCATGATCTCCTTTTGGATCGATTATGGCGAGTTGTTGGCTCCGTGAAAGTACCCGTCAATACTGAAACCTTGCCTCAAGGCACAAACTATATTGGAGGGACTGGTGCGGGGCAAAAGGAGGCCGCGTGGAGATTGCCACTCGCTCTGCAGCTCGTGCCTGCCACCGTCCTTGGAGTTGGGATCCTCTTTATGCCATTCTCACCCCGGTGAAATTTCCCGGTTGTCTACGTCAGAGTGTCGGGGCGACTGATAACGATATATTTATAGGTGGCTGGTCAATCAAGGCCGCGACGATGAAGCCCTTGCTGTCCTAAGCCGTGCAAGAGGCTTACCACCGGACGAGGATCTCGTCCGCATCGAGTTCTTGTAAGTTGGCACATTCTTTCTGTGGATGAAATTTGCAATTATATGTTAAGGGAAATTCGAGCCCAACACTTGTTTGAAAGGGAGGTATCTGTGGAGAAGTTCCCCCAATACCAGGATGGGTCCTGGTCCTCGGATTTTAAGCTTGGATTATTCGGATATCTGAGTTTGGTTCGCCAGAGGAGTCTGTTCTTTCGCTCAACCCAGTCGGGCACCAATGCTCATGTTTTGTTAGCCCTATTGTATCGCCTGGCGGTCGGATCTTTGTAAGTTTCCCGTGTGTCACGGGGAACCATTATTGATAAATAACCAGAACAATGTTCTTCCAACAATGGAGTAAGCCTTCTTGATACTGCTAAGAACTCCTATCTCATCATTCGCTGCTGCATAGCCGGCGTAAATGCAATTTTATACTACGCACCTATTATTTTCCAGAGCCTTGGACTTACTGGGAATGCAATATCTCTCCTGGCCACCGGTGTCGTCGGCATCGTGTATGTCATGTCCCATTTGATCGCTGACTCCTTTGATCCTGACTTCAAGATAAGTATGTTTTTGGCTACCATCCCCGCTGTCCTCTTCGTCGATCAATTGGGCCGCAAACCTGTTTTGGTGTCTGGAGCGTTCCTAATGGGGATGTGAGCCTCCGAAACCTCATCAACCTTTGTAATTTAGCTGACGAAGACCGGTAGGTGTCACATCATTATCGCAATTCTTAGTGGTTTATTCGAGGACAGTTGGTCAAGGTTAGTAGAGCTCCTCTCACTTCCAATCAGTTACTTATACACAATGCTCCTACAGCCACGTCGGTACGTCCGTCTCGCAATCACTCGATGTAGTCGTTATTTTAAAGTGCCGTAGCGGCTGGTTGGGTGGCATGCGCTCTTGTCTGGGTATTCGCGATCGGTGGGTTACTCCCCCTGAGACAACTTCCCGCTGACTGGCGTATCGCCTAGGTTTTGGCTATAGCTGGGGTATACTATTTCAATAATTGTCTGAACAAGCTAATGAATCCCGTTATGCCTATAGGACCGTGTGCATGGATTCTCGTCGCCGAAGTATGTCGGGGGTTTGGGGTTAGCTTGCTTGTGATGTTGACACTTTTGGTCTAGATTTGGCCTCTGAGCGTTCGCAGCAAGGGCTTATCTATAGCCGCATCTTCAAATTGGGTATGTGACGTGATCATTAGGATTCAACTCATATTGACGCATTTGTAGATGAATAATTTCATTGGTATGTGCATGTGAACCCAAAAACGTCTAAATGACTTCACTCACTTTCCATCTGTAGTTGGTCAAGTACGCTTTGTACCAACTTGTCTCCCCCAACGTCGGGACTGAATGTGTTGATAGGTGACCCCCACCATGCTGAAACACCTCAGATTTGGAACATTCATTTTCTTTGGTGTTCGTTATTTTGGTGCTCGCCAGGCTGCCTGCTTTCTAAACGTTCCTTTAGGTTTTCTCCATCCTGGGCGGTCTGTTTGTCATGTTCCTGGTACGTACCGACCTTCAATGTTCTCCCATTGATTTAACGACGGGCACTATGACAGGTACCGGAAACCAAAGGTGCGAGATGCGAGGCTTCGCCCTGAACGATACTCATACAAATACTATAGGGTTGACTCTAGAGGAAATGGATGATGTCTTTGGTGATTCTAGTGGTCTAGGTCATGCAGATATCGAACGTCAAAAGTCCATACAGCGCCGTCTCGGATTGTTGGACGAGGATGGGGCCAAGAACGAGAAGGAGAGGTCCAGTGGATCTGTCTCCCAGGAAGGACCCGCCTCTTAGGAACAAATGCTGACTGTGTACAATATTCTGGACCAAGTCTCTTTGTAGTATGTACGAAATGTATGAATGGTGATCCACTAACGGTCGCGACTGCTGATCGGGTCTCTGCGGAAGCGTTACTCTGTGACACCGAGTCCGATCGTGACACCAGCCTCCTCTCTTCGCGCCATGTTCAAAACTGCCCTGCGTGCAGCTCGCCCCGCGGTCCTCGCAGCTCGTTCCGCAAACAGACAACAGACCTCTCGTGCCTTCTCTACTACCCTACGCGTTTCTTCTGGCGGACCCCCGCCGCCTCAACTTTATGGTCCCGGTGCCAAACCCGGCGCCGTCCCGACCGACCTTGATCAGGCTACTGGTTTGGAACGTCTGCAGCTACTCGGAGAGGTCGAAGGATTGAATATCTTTGACGAGGGTCCTCTCGACTCCAGCCGAATCGGCACTAAGGCCAATCCTATCCTTGTTCCCTCATACGTGCGTGTGCTCGTGTCTTGTCGGGTTCTCCGCGTTTGTGCTGACAAGTCTCTCCTGGACGCACATAGGACGTAGAGCGCATCATTGGGTGTACTGGTGTGCCCGCAGACTCGCACGATGTTGTTTGGTTCACGTTGAGGAAAGAACGGCAAGGACGTTGCAAGGAGTGCGGTTCCGGTGAGCTTCTCGTTTTGGTTTAGAGAACCCGTATCTTTAAGGTTCTAATGTGCTTTATATGTAGTCTATGCTCTCGACTTCCACGGCGAAGAGCACCACGCTGAGCACCACCACTAGATTGTGATAGATTGGGGAGGTGTTGGTAATTATCGCACACTTTCGCCCTCTGTAGTGGCTAGAACGCCACGCGTAGATTCCACTCTTTCGGGTAGCCAACAAAGTCATTTAAGTCTCAATCTTTCCGATGCTGGCAGGTGGTTTTTCCTCTGCAGCCCCAGATATCTCCGCGCATTCCAAAAAAGAAAAAAAGACATTCCCAATCCGGTATCTACCGACTACCAGGCACGTTCGCCCGGACGCATTACCCTCCTCGCATTGTAAAGGTTTGATCTCTTCGTCTCCGGGTGCACTGTTGTTCTGGCCAACAAAAGCACGCCTGGCACGCGGGGGCAATACTGTATGCCTACTAAAGGCTCCACAGGCCCAGTAGGGTTGTAGATCCATGTTTGCGAAACCTGTTTGCCTACGTTTGCCCCTCTCCGATTAATTCTGGACACCTTTGCAAACAAGAGACGACATAGGCGACCAAATGCAGCTTGCGGAGTAATGGAAATGGTGCGCCAGGCAGAGTATCCACCGTGCAGGAAGACCTTGGGGTCGGGACATCTTCGGGGAGGCCCTGAGAGAGAAAGAACAGAAACGGACATCGCTATATGGTTTGCACCCTACCTCCTTGAGGAACAATGACTTTCGCTTCGCCTGATGTTGATAGAAATCTCTATCTCCTCCATATTCCATCGTTGTTAGGAGGACTGGGGAGCGATACCCTGGTACCCCCTCTCATGATGACCTCCTTATCTCCTAAAACTGGGTCATTATAGTCGCCGTTCGTTTTCCAGGCACCAGCTGGATGTGCCCATTATCGACCTAGCAACGTGGAGCGTCTTAAGAGAGGCCAAGCGTTCCTGAGAGACGTCTTGCCCTGCATTGTGATAATTTGGCCAATCTTGGCAACGACCTTGAATGACCTGGGAGCGTCAGGATCACTTGTATAATGCGGGGGAGTTCCATCATTCTGTCTTTGTGATATCCTCCGGTTATTCACAGCCTACTCGCGCTACGCTCTGCCAGTTCTGCCACGGCAAGAAACGCTCCGTAGCAACGCTAATAGAAAACATTCGCATCCTCCTTTTTCGGGTGGCCCTGATTCATTATTCATGACGAGACTCCGACATCGACAAACGGGGTCCATTTACCCACGTGTTAGACCATGAGAGGTAATGAATTTTTCGGGGTGCTTCCACCAGAAGCTTGGATCCTGGTGTTGGAATCCAGATTTTCGATGGTTGCTCTACTATTTCTCCTCACTCGGTGCCTATTACTCCTCCGTCATTGTAGGCAAGCAACAATGATCAGTGCAGTAATAGTCCGGACCTCAAGATCATTTAGCCGGGTATAAAGCGCAGAGTGTTGCGCTCAACGTTTCTTATCTGAGTCCTTCTCACCTTTTGCACCACACACCTGTTCATTTTCCTCGCGTCGTTGACGGCCATTCTTTTCTTTTCTGCTTTCTTCCAGACCTGGGGTTCTCGTTCATTCATTTATTCACAGGCGCAGCCAGCAATCGTTTTTTGTTTCATTAATTCCAACTCTGCGCAAGATGTTGACGAAGACAAGCACTGGTTACATCCTTCTGTCACTCCTCATGACCACGGAGCAAGTCCTTGGGCGCGAGAGATGGCTTGAGAGGGATGGCCAGCCTGTATTTCTATATCCCCGGCGATTCGGGCAGGAAAGACCCGCCGTTCTCCAAAAATTACAAAATGCATGCCCCGGTCAAGTTTGTGGAACGTTGGCTGGGCAGGCCGTTACTCCCCTGCTCGCTGCTCAACCTGAATGCTCTCAGCAAGACATGGCAGACGCGATTATTGGTGAGGATCAGTCGCCTCTAATACCACTCTGTCATTTCATGATTGTCCGATAGACGCTAGCAGACAATTCGACTCCGCTACACAAGCGAATATGGTTGCCATCGCTATTGAATATCGTCAAGCGGAGAAGAACACCCCGCCTGTCCGCTTCATTTTAAATATTTTTACCATCACGGGACTTATTTGACTTCAGGACTTTACCACCAACCCACCTACACTCCGCAATTCTGTCTTCTGCCAAAAAGCGCCGAAAAATCCCGAGCTGAGTGGACTTATCCAAGCTCAGGATCCCGCCAACGACCCCGATATATTCTTCGACCCTGCCCCGGGAAAGAGTGTCAAGAAAGGCGAACAACCAAATACGTTCCCCTTCAATGATGGAGCCTCGAAGTAGGTGCTCTCATCCCAGGCTGAAGTACTCTCCTGAGACGAAAAATGCAGCAACGACAATGAGGACAACAGCGACAACGCTCCTCCTTCAGCCACCCAAGTGGCTACTGCTATCGGGGCAGAGATCTCGGAACCGGCTAATGCCTGTCCGGTGTGTATTATATTATTTTGCTTCCTCCGTAAACGTCCCGTTTAGTTATCGTTGTGCGCCTAGACTACCACCACTATCACACTGACAGCCACCAACTCGGCTGTAGCTTCTGTAACTAACGCTTTAACGGTGACCGTTGGTCGACCTTCAGAAACCGCGACACCCTCCCCTGGCAGTGTCGACTTTGGCACTTGCACAACCCCCGAAATCGAGTTTGGAGTCGGCTTTGACAACAGGCGAGAGACAAGTTTCAGGCCTGTTGACAGGGGTAAGGCCTCGTTTAATTAGGCTTACGGGTGCGCCTCCGCTCATGACGTTTGTGCATAGCTTCCTATCCGCACGATTCGGCCCAGAATGTCAACATCATCACCCGTAAGTTCCTATAGTACTCTACCTGTTCCTAACACTCACGCTTCTTCATTATAGAGTTTGTGTGTGATTCGCTGACAAACTTGTGTAAGGCGAACCAGGTAGCGAAGGATCTTTGCGCAACTGCGAAAACTGCCGCGTCTTCTGCTAAGCTTGGTACCGGCTCTCAGGCTGACGCATTCAATGTCATTTTTGGGATTCAAACGGTAGGAAGTTACCAGAAAACATGTTCTCATCGCCACTGAAATACCTTGGCGCGGAATCTAGAGGTTCGTCGATATTGCTTCTGTGGATAATCAGGGCAACGTCGTTCCCGGAACCGGCGCCGCGAGTAACGACGGTAACAATGGTGGTGGTTCGACCACAGGGACGAGCGGTACCACATCGAGTGCTACCTCTTCCGCTGTGGCCTCGACCGCATCGGCTGGTGGCATTGGAGACTTCGGGTCCTGTTCAACCCCGCAAATTGAATTTGCTACTGGCTTCGATGGGAGGAGGGAGACAAGTTTCCGTCCTGCAGACCTGGGTATGCTCGACTTTTGATTATTCGATCTACTCCCTCATCAAATTTCAGCCTCTTTTAACCATGGTTCCGCCCAGAATATTGGCATTATCACACGTCAGTTCCTTATTTTGCTGACCGCTAGCAATAAGTCTCAGTCTGCTTTATAGAATTCATTTGTGATGAGTTGACCAACTCATGCAAGGCTGACCAGACGGCTAAAGATGCCTGTGCTCGGGCTGCTGCTGCCGCCACCTCCGCTCCTACAGGAACTGGGGCCCAAGCCGATGCTTTCAATGCCGTGTTTGACATCCCCACCGTATGTGCTCCATAGGGCTGTGACCACAAGCGGGGGTATCTAACATGAACTCAGAACTTTGTGGACGTTCAACCAATAGAAAGTCAGGGAAACCCCGTTGGAAATGTAGATAACGACCGAACCCCACAAACAACGGCTTCTCCCCAGGTTCGTTCAACGTCTGTTGTGCGTCCCTCATGATTTTGTCTGCCCGTATCACAGGCTGACCGACTCTTCTCCAGGCCGCTGCTGCTACAACCTCTCCCATTAGCTTTGCAAACAATGGCAACTCAAACTCGGCCAACTTGCAATCCTTCACTGGTGCGCTCGGGGGTGTGGCTGCCCCTGCTGTCACGGACCTTGGGAACGGACGCTTCCTCGTTGAAGGAAATTCTGAATTCAACAACAGACAAAGTGCTCTCGTCAGGTCGTGGTAAGTGATCGTACCTCGGTGCTCCGACCACGACAATGACCCAACTGTCCCCGATCCCTTATTTAGCGACGTTCAAAACAATGAGTGTGCAGACGCCGCCAACGCGTCTCGCAACCAGAACGGATTTAACGTTCAAGCTTGTAATCAACAACAAGCGCAGTGCAAGGCCGCCGCTGGAGCTCAATGAAGTGACAGATGCTAGAGTTGGATTTTACATGATACCCGAGTAATGTGCCTTGTAGACCGTTTTTTTTCTTGTATATAGCACTTCGGATAAGGCCAGGGAATTGATTTTTGCTGGTTGCTGTACCCCATCTCGAGTTCAAGAGGACTGACTGTCACCAGAAAGTCCTCTGTCTCCTCTCGTGTTCGTGCGCTCGGCTTCGGGCATGGCTGCACGTGGGTAAGGGTTGCCTGAAAACATGATAATCCAGGGCCGGCCGGAGCGAGTTGGCTGGGTAGGAACCTGTCTCTGGCCCCTATGTATATTCGACTCTGAAGCTCTTGCTTGCCCAGCGAGGCGGATTTGACAAGCCTGGTTCCTCCGTACTGAATACTCCCGGGATGGCTCTCCTGAGTGCGAACGATAGCGACAGACTTTTCTCCTATGCTGCCACCAGCGGACCACACGAACAGCCAGAGGATTCAATGTCAGCACGAGTAGGGACAAGCGGTCCAGGCGCACCAATTGAAAGAGTGAGCTCCTATTTCCAATGTCTTTCGTTTGATTGACACAGGATTGACTCCTAGGTGAGCCCGCTTGGGAAGCAGGTCACTTTATTCACTGCCTGTGATGTTGAATGTGGGGAGAATAATCGGGCATGTCCCCTTCCAACAAGTCCCAGGATATTCCAGTTTGACATAAGCTAGCTCTGGCATCTTCGCTGTGCCGGGAACTACCCTTAATTCTGTTGGGTCAGTTGGGGTAGCGATGCTCTATTGGCTGATTGCCCCCCTTTTCGCATTTTGTGCGCTGTGACTTTGACAGACAGTGCTATCAGCTAACGGTGTGCAGTCGGCCTCGCTCTTTATAGCGAGCTGGCAGCCATGTTCCCACATAGATCCGGCGCTGAAGTCGTTTATCTGGAACAGGCCTACCCCAGACCGAGGTACTTTATTTCGACTGTATTTGCAATAACAGCTATCATCACGTCGTGCGTGTTGACGATAACGACTCTGACATTTGCATAACAAATCTTAACCAGCCTCTTTAGGTTAGGCGTTGCAAACGCAGTCGTTTCCGCCCAGTATTTTCTGACAGCAGTTGGATCTGCCGATCACATCAGCGAGCCAGACCCAAGCGGCCGTTTACGTTCTACTCGTCACATCCGCCCGTGCGTTGCTGATTCAGGCACTGATCATGATTTCACTCGCTTATCACGACTCCTAGTTGTGGCAGTATCTACTAAATGGTCTCTCCGCATTGTCAATCTTATAGCTTCGCTGAAGGTGCTTTCCTTGACATTGTGAGGAACATGTTCCATACATGTGCGGTCATATCGTGAATCTCGCACTAGTATTATCCTGACAGGCCTTGCTGTGTTATTTGGGTTCACCGATATCAGAGACCCATATAAGAGCTTCAAGCATCCATTCGAAGGCACTTCTCTTAACCCCAACGCACTTGCACTTGCCCTGGTAAGCCAGGGAGTCCACTTGGCCGGACACTCATACCGAAGCATATTCCGACTCCAGGTCAAAGTTAACCAGTGTTTCGGGGGCTGGCACAATGCTTTCACTGTTCTTGGAGAATTCAGGGGAAATGAACCCGTGCGAACTGCACGAAAAGCAGGCGCTATTTCCCTCGTGCTCACATCCTCACTTTTTTTCCTTATCAACGTTTCGTACATCGCTGCCATACCGAAGGAGGAGATCAAGAGCTCAGAGCAGTTGGTTGCCGCCTTGTTCTTCCATCGTGCATACGGTGATCACTGGGGCGTCAAGATGCTTTCCTTCCTTGTTGCATTGAGTTGTTTTGGTAATATCGTGAGCTGCTCACCCTGGCTCGAATGTGTGCATGCTAACCTTCTCTAGGTTGCTACTGTATGTCTTGCTTTTCACAGGTCGACGAACTAACAGAGCCGATGTCCATTTCGCAGACAATTGGTCAAGTCGGTGGTCTGATCAATGCGTAAACCTCACTATGACTTATACCAGGCTTCCATTAGGCCCGGGTCATACGCGAAGTTGCTCGACAAGGACTGTTACCCTACCCCAGACTTCTGTCGTCGACGAGACCTTTCGGAACGCCCTTATTCCCCGTCCTGATTAAAGAAGCCATGGGCATCACTGTATTAGTCCTGATTCCTGGAAAAGACATATATAACTTCGTTCTTGACCTGGTGTCTTATCCATCTTATGTGGGTCATCGGTTCTTTTCCCTGCTGGAAGTCCCTTGATCGTGGTGTAGATTTTTCAATGTGCTTTGATTGTCGGTGTCTGGCTCTTACGCAGGAGGAGAAGGTTAGCGGGTGTCTCGCGTTCGCCACTACAGGCGAAGAACTCGGCTATTATGCTTTATCTGTTACTCTGCTCTTTCTTGCTAATAATGCCCTGGCACGCTCGTTTGAATACTCTTCTTTCCTCGCTTTCCTGACTCGGTGTTTCCAGGGTGCCGCCAGAATCCGGTCATGGCGATGTATCGTTTTGGTACGCGACGTACGTGGCAAACGAGTTGTTGCATCTTGTTGAATGAGCTTAACGGTAAACCAGATATTGCGTCATGGCAATCCTCATTTTACTTGTGAGCCTGCCCAGACGTCCAGTGTCATGGAATCCTGACGTGCTTTAGGTTGCTGCTGCGTATTATTGGGTATGGGTCGTCCTTTTGCCGAATATCGGCGGCTATGAGCTTGTGGAAGTACTCGAGGAATCTCCAGATGGTGCTAAGAATAAGCGGTTTGTGAGGAGATACAAAACCCACGAGACACAGTCACTATTAGGTGCTTCAGACTGACGATTACTAGTATAAGTAATACCCATTGCGATGTTAAGTGCTGCAACCATCTGGGCACCTATGGCTTCCAGCACACGCGGACCTCAACTCCGACAATGTCGGACCATGGTATACAGCGGTTTGGGGATCGGCCACTCCATATTATGAACCCCGATCACCTCATCACTGTTAGTCGGCTATGAGAACGTGTTGAGATCATCACCGCAGGAGGGTCCAAACTTTATGTTTTATACGACCGATGGATGGTGCCATTCTGATTCAGACGCCTTACTCAGCTTCCCGACATTCACCCACTATATCAGACCCCGAGTCCCTGTGGGCCAGATGCATTCCACTCCCACCCGAGCAACGAAACCAACACAATGGGTATTGTTTTAGCACCCTCTAAAGTCCTTGTCACAGGTGCCAACGGCTACATCGCAAAGTGGGTGATCGATACACTCCTGCGCCACGGGTATGCTGTCAGAGGTATGATACGTTCACGAGAGAAGGTGAAGGAATTTGGGAGGTTCCAGGAGGAAATCGAACGAGGGAAACTCGAGTTTGTGGTGGTAGAGGACATCACCAAGGTAAGAGCATAACTAGTCCCATTTGACCTGCAAGAGACGGTGAGGTTAAAGCTTTTGATAGGAGGGCGCATTTGATGCAGCTGTAAAGGATGTTGATGGAATCATACATATGGCTTCACCCGTCGTACTCGAGGCAGATGATCCACAAGGTATGAGCCGCGATAGCTCCGTTTAATAACCCGCGGCTCAACTGGAACCGGCAGAACTTATTAGGCCCGCGATATCTGGTTCCCTGGGCATTCTTAAGAGCGCATTAAATTATGGGTACGTACATCCTAGTCTAATATCTATTGAATTCCGTTCACTTCAAGCTGCAGGAATCTAGTAAAACGAATCATTTTCACTTCATCTACTGCTGCCGTCGTTCCGCCTCCCACAAAGCCTACTGTGTTTGATGAGTCCAGCTGGAATGATTTCTCTGTTGTAGAGGTCGAGAAGTTGGGTAGGAATGCGCAACCAATGCACAAGTACCGTGCTTCAAAGACGCTTGCGGAGAAAGGTAGGCATCCCGGCTCCTCATTGGGGGAAAATTGCCCTTATTCTTTGCCAGCGGTATGGGAATTTTTTGAAAAGCACAAGACCGACACCCACTGGGATATCAGCGTTCTGAATCCACCTTTTGTACGTACATGCCCAAAATTTTTGCAAGAGCCAGCTCACGTACCGATCAATTCTCAGGTGTTCGGCGTAAAGAGTTTTACTATCCTTTTCGAATTCATTTGCTCATTCCTTGCCCATATACAGCCAGCGCTGAATGGATTCCCCACCCCTTCTCATCAAAATGCCACAACCAAGATGTGGTGGGACTATGTTATTGCTAACCCTCCTACTCCCGAGTCCGCCAGCATTTTTAATTGCTGGGTGGATGTCAGAGACGTTGCCCTGGCCCATGTTCTCGCATTGCAAAAGTCCGATGCTGGGGGAGAAAGAATGATTGTTTCTACTGGTATGTCGCTATCACATTTCAAATTTGATGCCTTCCGGGCTTATTGGATTTTTTTTCTAGGACCATTTGTTTGGCAGGATTGGCGTAGGTCATAGTACTCGTAATGTCTAGACCAGTAGCACTGAACAGTGTTTTGGACAGATGACATTGCATCTATTCATCGCTCTCCCCTCAAATCTAACCAATTCCTTCATCATCGAGAGTTTAATGGATTTCTTCCTCGAGGGTTCCCGGATATAGCAAGGAACCCGCTCATCGATCTCGATAATTCCAAGGCACTCCGTATCCTTGGTCCCGAGCTCACATTCAGGAGTAAAGAGGAGACAACAAAGGATATACTTGACGATTACGCTACCAGGGGATGGTAATATGGCCAGATAACGAATTTAACACCTGTATGATGTTGTTTGGGCAATGTGTCAACCTCGGAGGTTATCTCGTTTATCATATAGTTTGGCGGACACCAGCATCTCACGCCGTATGTTTTTCAGTCCAGAAGGCCACCCCTGCACATGGGCTGCACATGAGTAGTGCGGCTTCTGCACCAACTTGGGCCGCAAGCACAGAGTAATTTGGCCTGATAGACCGCGGTTTTAGTGGATCCCCACGCCACACTCGTAATTTTGAGTGGAGTGGGTCTCGTTCCCTTACCAACAGCGGCTCTAATCATGGAGCCCTTTGGTGCCGCAGCGCCGGAGGAATGAATGGCACACGTTCCTCACTGGGACGCCAATTACAATGACTTCCAACTCGGGTACAACAAGAATCCATTTTCGGAAAGGGTGTGGAGAGGGTATACTTGAAGGACTACTTACAAGCAGCCAAAGTCCAATCCAAAGTCAGGTTGGAGCATGCAACACATCAGGCCGTCCAGAAAGGGCAGAAAAAAGTCAAGAGTTTCGGAAATATTAAGATCAAAAGAATGACGTAAGGCTCTAGTCCAAAGTAGAGAATAAACAATAGGTTTTTATTCACGCCCTGAACGCAAAAAGGTATACCTTTTTTAGACCAAGGCGGCAGCGAGGGCAGCACCGAAGAAGCCAGCGAGGCCGATTTGAGCCAAGTTAGTGGAAGCAGCGGCGGTGGAGGAAGTTGAGGCAGAAGAGCCTGCAGCGGAAGAGCGAGAGCTAAATATACAAGTCGGGTCGTAAGCCTGATGCGCCACGTCAGTGATGACAGCGAGCTACGTACGCAGTAGTAGAGGCTGGTCTGGAGGTGCCTGCGGACGGAGCTGAAGTTGGAGCAGTAGCAGCAGGGCTTGTAGGGCTTGTCGGAGGAGTTGTACCCGCTGGAGGAGTACTCGCTGGAGGAGTACCGCCGGTTGTGGGAGCGGGAGCGGGTCCGCCAGCGCCAGCGGAGGTGCTGACAGGCTGGCCGAGGCAACTGGTACTGCCTGTTGGAACGTGAGAAATTGGCGCGTGAGGTAGTACGAGGTCACGTACTACCCGGGTTAACAGTGAAGGGAGCCGATTGAGATGTCAGGCCGGTGCTATCGCGAAGGGTGAGGCCAATCTGGGTATCTAGGGAACATGAGCAGGAGATAGAGGACTCAAAAAATGGCTAAAATTACTGGGTTGCACGTTGACAAGCCAGCTTAAGGATGTGCCATTTTGTTGACCAAAGTCAACGAGAGCTTGTCCATTGGGGTCAGCACCGGGGAGGACACTTTGCATTTTTGAGTATGGGATGCCGTTCTGATTCACCTAGGGCGGACTTACCTCTGTTAAACCCGGAACTGAGGAGCCTCCAATCAACATCTAGGACTACAAGCGCCAAGTAGAGAAAACACGAACCAAAAAGTAGGGGGCTGGGTAGAGTAGATGAGAAGTCTATACCAAAGGAAAATAGGACAGAGGCTTACGAGTTCCTCCGGACCACGTCAGCAAGATAGGTTGGCAAGCGACCACATTAGCACTACGGACATGGGTAAGACGTGAAAACGCGAGGAAAGAGGATGCAATACGGACGGGGTGTTGATCAAGGGACTCTGTGCGAAGACGGAAGCTGCAAGAACAAGGGAAAGAAGGGGAGCCTTCATGGTCGTTGGGGCGCAGGTTGGGGCGGTTGGGAACGGGGGAAATGAGAAGCGCGGTATATATGACACATTATTTATGTGCACAAACAACAAACAACTACACACGGATCGTCGTCACAAGGCCATAATGGTCACTCGCCCAGACATATCCACCTCCATCCGCTCTCTTCACTTTTACACCAACTCCTATCCGCTGGGGCTCATCTACCTTGTATCTCCCGCCGTGGAAGATACAGCACCTTGTCCAGCCGTCCACTCGGGAATTTGCTGTCGCCTGCAGGACTCTGGAACCCCCATGTGTGGCCCTCCTGATCCTTGTCGCCTTGCCGCCATGCGTCCTTCAGTCCGGCGTCACTCACAATCTTTCTGTCTGTTCGCGATATCGCGTTCATGTCTCCCGCAATTACACCTCCATCCACCAGATCCTGCTTCAGGAAACGGGACAACATTTCCAGCTGCTTTGGGCGTGCGCACTCGCCCTCGGGAAGGGATTCTAAATGTGTGTTGACGATGCATACGACTCGACTCGGTTGCCCATCTCCGGTCGCCGACATCCGCAGGTACACTGCCACACCTGTTCGTTGCTGTCTCGAAAGCCCAAAATGGACAATCTGCGCTTGCACCACTTCCAGATCTCGTGACACTAGCGTCACATTCCCGTATGTCGCATCCTCTGGCCACTTTTCTGGATGTATAGGCAGTACTGCAAACTTCTCCTTCACCCACTTGTCCCTCAGGAGATGTCTGAACGCCTCCAGATTTACCTCCTGTAGGAGTACTACACTTCCAACTGTTCCGCTTTCATCATCCTTCTCCTTGCCACCCTTGCTGCCCAGTACCTCCGTCTCTAAATGTCGCAAAATCGCGCTCATACGCTCGCACGACATCTCCTTCCGCAGGTCCACGTTCCACGTAACAATCCGCACGGCTGATGGTGGCATCCCGCCTTTCTTCCCACCCGAGCTACGACTGCTGACGCTGGTGCTACTCCCATCCTCTGAACAAGAGATATGCTTCCATGCCCCGCGATTTGGTCGGAACCGATATGGTTTGAGGATGTAGAGCGTGCTTGGGATAACAGGTTCTGGGTCAATTTCGTCTGGAATAAATGGGACTAGCACTTCGTCGGACGAGAATGGTGCCATGTGTCCTATCAAACAAGCGAGGCGTACATTATAGCATAGTCACAGTCGGTGGGCAATGGTTCACCAACCTTTTAGTAAAAATCAAAGTTGAAAGCAATGTCAAGACTGCAAGGGGTGGGCGATCGCTCCGCTCCAATGAGGGGTACTTATCGAATGAACCTGAAGCTTTATATATCCACATCCTCATCGATTGCACCACTCATACCAGCACGCACCTGCCCAAGAACCAAGACCCTAAAATGCAATGTGGCGCTTAACCTCCCCTTAAAAGCTGCGTTATCTCTGTCCCCTCGGGTCACCCGATCGTCAACGCTTACCCTTCAAGTTCTGGACTTCCGTGTTCCGTGGATTTCGTCCCAACGGCGCTTAACTGTCCTCACCCGAGTGAACGTTTACTTCCCCTTGATTTGTATAATGATCACGGCCAGACGAGGAAGGTGCGTCCCAGCCGTTTGGCGTTCTGAAGTGCAGCGGTTGTTTGTGCTTGCAATTATAGGGGAGGACGAGGGGGTGAGGAGGTGTGGAGGAACTAAAGCTAGCTTTCACAAGCTCTTTTAATGAACCAGAGACGCTTGTGGCGCGGTCTCTGCTCTGCTTCTATCAAACATTTGACTTAGTGGAAACCGTGATTGCAAGCGATGTGAACATGCCTGCCAGAACACTGAAGTTTACGATTCTTGTCGGTCGATACTGAGTGAGCAATATTAACTCACCCACAGATAAGAACCCAGTCAACGAGTTCTCAAGCGAGAGAGGGGGGGGGAGTCAGAAGAATTGAGGAATCACGAATCGAGTCAGGGAATCGAGGATCCGAGCTCCGCACCTCATCCATGATAAATCCCAACCGAACCACTGGATCGTAACGCTTGGATCGCTAGGCCGTTTCCCTTGATCTGCCTCGAGGCAATGGTTCTTACAGGCTTGAGAACACCCTGTCTGATCACGGGTTCATACGATCTCGCCACGTACCAACACGAGGCAGTTTCTGGCATCTGGTGCATCTATACATCAAAGACACGTATCAGTCAACTCGATTTCCCCCCCCCCCCCCCTGGTCAGGATCTTGCTGGTGGCCCAGGCGCGCCCCGATGCGAATTCTCAAGTCGACTGTGCGGAGATGAGTGCGGCAATACATCGTGACCAACGAACCGGTACATGCGGATGTTGCGAAGCTCATGGGTCTGGCCGGGTCTCGGATGTTGTGTATGCATGCAGGGGGTTTATGTCGTCATGTCAGCCGCAGACTGGTTGATCGACCTACATTTTCATCCGGATTCCGATCCCGCTACTTGAACGAACCTGTACCCTTTTCCCCGAATACACAAAAGATTTTGATTAAATCGGAAAACAAAAATAATGATATCTAATAGTCCGAGAAGCGAACCCCGTAAAGACATAAAGCTTAGAGCTCAGATTCGGCTCTAGCAACCTTGGGCTCCTGTTCCTGTTCAGGCTCTCCAGCGAACGCACGGAGAACGTTAACCTTGATCTGGATCTCGTCAAGCTTGGAAGGTGCGAGTGACCTCTTCTCAAGGATCGACTTGAGCCTGTTGTTGTGCCGCGACAAGAGCGAGATCAAGTCAGTAACCGCCCGGAATTTTTACACTGCACCAAGAATAGAACAACCTTACTCACCGTCTCTTCTCTTTCTCGATATAGGCCTCACTAGTGTTCACCACCTTCTCCATGACCTTTAGATAATGCTTCGCTTCGTTTCTAGCGCCCACGGCTAATCCCTTGGCTTCCTCGAAAAGTGCATGCCGAGCGCTTTTTGTAGCGACGAAGAATTTTTGGGCAAGGGTATCGAACGAAGGAAGACGGCCGGCCTTGGAATACAAGTCAGTCACCCAGCTCCCGGTAAACAAAAAATAGGGCCGCTTTAGCCCGCGGGAAATAGTTCCAATGACCAGGACGCGAGATAACAAGGAAGGAGATGGCCAAGTAACATACCTCATCGTTCAAACCACCACCAACTTTCCTCTGGGTACCGCATTTCTCATTGAGATATGTGACAAAGTCCTCCTCACTCCTACCACCTTCGTAGTCGACAGCCTCCTTGTTGTCGGTTGAAAAGAATTTGATTGTCGGGAAGCCGCTAATCCCGTATTTTCTGGCGAGGTCCTTGTTCTTCGCATCATCAGCGTCAATGTTGGCTACGATGCACTATTTCCGTTATCAGCTCCCTTTTTCCCGCAATTGGAAACGAAGAGTCAAATGATTCACCTTGCTCTCTGGCTTGAAGGCCTTGGCGACTAGTTCGTTGGTGTATTCAATAATCCCAAGTTAGGAGATATCCAAGTTTCAGGGTCACCTTTCTCATAAATGGGCTTGAGGTTCTTGCAGTGGCCACACCAAGGAGCCTAGTGCACCACATATCAACACATGGCGGTCCGAGCACCACGAAGATGACTGAGAAGGCGCTTACAGTGAAAGACACGAGGACGTTCTTTGTCGGGTCCTGAGATTCGGTTAAGAGATGGACGTAAGTCACCTGGTTGGATCAAGGTGAAAGTTCGGCAAAGCTGACACACCATGACGACGTCGTTGAAGTTATAAACATCTAGAATGGTCGTTTCCGGAGGTGGAGGTGGCTTGATACTGGATTTGACACCGGATTTCTGTGAGACGCTGAAAAGAGGGTGTGTTGGTTATTCAGCCCAATGATAGACGAGAAGTCGCGTACAACGCCGCGAGGCTGTCCAGATCCCTTCCACCCTCATATTTTTCATCCTTCCCGGAGGCATCAAACCATTTCAAAGCTACACGCACGTGAGCACCTATTCATATACACCAAGAGTGGGGGCAAGAACGCACTAGGGAAGCCCTGAACCTCGTACTTTTTACCCAGAGGCTTTCCAGCACCGTCAGCATCCACTTTTGCGATGACTACTTTGTCTTTTGCGTGTGCAAATGCATCAGCGAGCTGTTCGTAGATTGGTGCAAGGTTCTAAATATTCCGGTGAGTTGGCAGAAATTACGAGGACGGAGGGAAGATGTGAATGCTAACCTTGCAGTGCCCACTTAAAAAGACGAGCCCAAATAAGAACAAGAAGAAGACACGAACATAACCGGACATACCACCAGGGGGCAAAGCTATTGACGACCAGTCAGCAAGAACCCAGGAAGCGAAAAAGAGCCACATACAATTCCACCAAAGCAGGCTTGCCTTGTCCAATGAGCTTGTCAAAGTTGTCGGGGACGAGGTCAACGACATTTGAGGCGGAGACGACCGCTACGAGGAACAGGGAGACAAAGGATAGTCTCATGGTGAAAGGATGGATGGGAGGGTTGCTGTGAGGAAATGACGTGGAGGTGCACCTTCCCGATATAGTAGTCCACTTTTTAATCAATTTCTTGGTCATCTCCTCCCCGGTGTTACTCAGCAATTCTTATAAAAACAGCCGTTCGTCATTAAATAATTTCCTTCAAAAACCTTCCAAAACAACCCCGAAACATGGCCGCAAACAGCCATCACGACGCTGATATCTACATTGAAGAAGGGGAGGATGGAGAAGCCCAATTCATATCTCAAGACGATATTCTTGCCGAAATCCCCATAGATCCAAACGATAGAGACGAGCCCATGGACGATGACGATGACGACGAAAGAGACCACCTGGGAGACCTACCTCATGTCGGTGGCGGCTCTTCTGCAGACACAGAACAGGTTGAAGACAACTCCGTCCAACATTTCCGTGGACACACTGCTTCGGTATTCGCTATTGCATGTCACCCTACCCAACCCTTCGCAGCATCAGGAGGCGAGGACGATCTCGGATACATATGGGACATCACCGACGGGGAGGTCATTGCCAAACTGACTGGGCACGCAGATAGCGTCACGTCCATAGCTTGGAATCACGATGGCGAGATGATTGCTACAGGCGGAATGGACGGAAAGGTACGTATATGGCGGAGGGCAGGAAGGGATAAGGACAAAGGCACCTATCGCATCTGGGAATTTCTAGATGAACTACAAGGACCCGACGAAGTCATGGTAAACAACTACTTGGGTGGACTCGCACCTAAATCTGACCTCGATATGTCACTTAGTTCCTCAGATGGCATCCAAAGGGGAACATCCTCCTCGCAGGATCCAACGACTCGACCTTATGGCTTTGGACATGTACGCCATAAACTCCCTCTGTTTGATTTTAATCTTGCCTCATCTTGATCCCTAGTACCATCTGGCAACACAATGCAAGTGTTTGCGGGGCATGCGGGACCGGTCAGCTGCGGCGACTTTACCCCCGATGGTACGCTCTTCAATTTAGAATATCTAATACACGGATCAGCTCAGCCCCTCCAGGGAAGCGCATCATCTCAGCTGATGCAGAAAATAATCTCATATACTGGGACCCCCGCTCCCCAACACCGCTGTTCAAACTATCTTCCTCCGACGCCCGCTTCAACCTCGACGGAATAACCTCTCTCGGCGTCAACCCCTCTTCTACTCTCGCTATCGTAGGCGGCGCATCAGGCAGTGTCCGTGTCGTCTCCCTCTCAAAGGGCGAGGTTGTCTCAACGCTTGGTGGTCATACCGATGGCGAGAGCATCGAAGCAGTCGTATTCCTCACTGGTCTCGGCTCCGGTGACTGAAGGTCCAGGTGTCGCAGTCACAGGTGCCACAGATGGCAAAGCGTGCATTTGGGATTTGAGCAGGATGAGATTGCGGTCGACACTGGAGCACGAAGATGCAATCACTACGTTGCTCGCACCCCTCGCATTCACATTTGCTAGTATCCGCTTCGGCCGATAGGACGTTGAAGACTTGGGATGCGAGGACCGGCCGGCTCCTGCACACGCACAAGGGCCACCATGGACCTGTTCTTGGGGCTTCACTCGGTTTGAATGGGTCTGTGATCGTTAGTGCGGGCTGATGATGGGCTATGTGCAGTATATACCACGGAGTCGACTGATGATGATCATGTTGTTACTTAGAACCATATAGAATTTCTGCTTGCATTAAATCACGGAAACCAAGTGACGACGATTGCATTGTTACTAGGAAATACGGAGTCGAAGTCACCTGTCGGAGAGCGGACATTTATTGGCATAAGCAGTCGCTATACTGCCTACGGAAAGCTTTTATTCAGTACAGAATTCGGGGATTTTCAATTTTTCATAGCCGCATCACCGGTACTTGGCCAAGTCGAGCAGCGCGACTGGGGTCCCTTGAACCTGAACAACTAAGTTTTAGTCGACATCACCGTCTGAAAACGACTTGACTCATTTGAAGAACCTCTTCCACCCGCCGGTAATTTATTCTGGATTATTCCAGGGTCAGTCGCTCGGATTGTTTCTCAAGCTAGGAACGCTCATCCGGCATGTAGTCCCCAACATTGTTCAAATCCCACATCCTAGGGCCTTTCACATCGTAGCCGCCTTCCTGATCATTTCAAGACGCGGCTTCAAGGAATCTTCTATTGCATCTCTCTCTCTCTCTCTCTCGGTGGCGGAAGGTCCGACTTCAGCCAGTACCTCTGACTCTCTCCAGTTCTCTCTTCAATCAATGGCAACTCCTCCGGCTCTCGCTAAACCAGCCTGTAAGTCCTCACACAACATGATCTAATCTAATCCTATAAACCACCCCCCTGCCCAGCCGACCTCCCTCTCCACTTCGCCCTCCTCCTCTTCCCCTCCTTCCAAGCACTCGATGTCTTCGGCCCACTTGATGCCCTAAACACAATCAAACGGCAATACCCCTCTCTACCCTTACGCCTCTCCATCCTTTCCTCCACCCTCTCCCCTGTATCCACTTTCCCCTCTCCCTCTAGTGGAGACTTCATCCCCTTCGAACAATGCATCACACCAACCCATACGTACACCTCCCCACCCACGGACCAACCCATCGACATCCTCTTCATCCCAGGAGGCCTTGGCACCCGCCTCGATCCCGCCTCCGAACCGGGGTGGAAACCACTCGTCTCGTACCTCGACACATTCTTCGCCACTCCTTCCTCCGTTAAGAACCTCAAAGGCATTTTCACAGTATGCACAGGCTCCTTCCTTCTCGGTCGTTCCAAAGTCCTCGGTGGAAAAAGAGGTACACTAGACGGTGTACATGCGACGACTAATAAACGAGGATTTTTACGAGCAAAGGAAGAGATGAGAGATGTCGTTTGGGAGCCTAAAGCTCGATGGGTCAGGACTGACTTGCCGTTGCCTTTGGGTACCGATGAGGGTGGGGAGGCACACAGTGTGAAATTATGGACTACGTCAGGTGTGAGTGCGGGTACGGACGGGATTTTCGCGTTGATTGAGGAAGAGTATGGGGCGGATGTTGCAGAGTTTATTGCTGGTATTCTGGAGTATGCAAGAACTGACTGACCCGAACGATGATCCGTTTGCTGTTCAGCTCTAATCGCCATACACACCTACCCCAACCGATTCTGGAAACACCATACTTAAATACAGCAGAACGAACTCCCCTCTTCCTTCGTGATATGTACATGACACTGTCTATGTACATGAATGTTTGAAAATGCGACGGGGTTATAGTTAAATTACCCTCAGAAGTCCAACCCAACAAAAGAGTCGTCCAAAATGCAGTCAAGAGTGACGATGACGACATAGAGGGGAGAACGTCATAACCCTGCAAATCATGAAAAAGAAATAGAGAAAGCACAACGCAACAAGCACAAAAGGGGGATCACAAACAGATAGTCCGTATACTTACATGTACAATAGAAAAGACAACGAGACGAGGAGAGGGAGAATGATGCGAATGAACGACGAAGGAAAGTACGACAAAGCAAACCCGACCCCGCCGCACAAAAATGGAAAGTATATATATATATAATTTGCAAGCACAAACACAAAAGTCGGCGAAAAAGCTGGGGGAGCTGCGAAAACGAACGCGAGGTATTTTATATACAACAAGCACGTAGATTGGTGTATGTTTTGTCATGACAAGTCTACGAAGGTCCATCGCACAGATTTTGGCGCCGACAAAACGGAAACACCCCACTTCGCGTCTCGTTTTCGTCATTTGACTTCTTGATATCAAAAGCAGACCCGTACCGGTGGTTTTAGTCTTGCTTCTAGCTTGGGCGTATGGTGAGACCGGTGCAGCCTCATGCTGAATATTAATGACCAGATCAGAACAATGAACTCTATGTCAATCGGACAGCATCCTCGTTCGGATTTCATTCTCCTTGCGAGCTGGATTTTGTTGCCCCCGCTGAAGCATTAAGGCCCTTATTTCGGATCTAAGTCTACCAAGGTGGATATTGTGGAGAGCGACCAACGTTGTTGGTTCGCAGACCGAATTGAGTACCATGGCGGACCAGACCTGTTTGTGGGGAGACCAGTTTCCACCTTCGTTGGCATCAGGATAGAGCACATGCATAATCAACATTCTTCTGGAACTTGGCCTTAACTTCTTGAACTTCTCTCGCCGATTCTATTGCATGCCCTTTCATCGCGGGGACTTTCAGTGATAATCAAGCTTCAGCTGTCTTTGCGGGTGTTTATTGTTGGTGGTAGTTGGACTAGTTCCACGTTGAAAACTTTGAAATGGAGGAGTATCTAATGCACGGCCGCGACACCGGGTCGGGGATGGAACAGGCGCAGGGCGGAACGGCGGGTCGAAATCCGCCGAAAATCCCCCAATGATGATGGTAAATGATACAATGCTACAGCGAACCATGGGCTGAGAGCCACGGATAGGATGCACACCAAGCAATGAACGGGTGAGATTTAGTTAAAGGGGGAGCTGAACGAAATAGTCTGGGCGTCCACTGCTCCGCGATAGTCGCGTGCTTAGCAGAAGCCTGGGGTTGGTTCCTTTAACAGAGGCCGCGGGCCTGGAACCAAGATCCAGTTCGTAGTCATTCTTCCGGGTGTGACCAGTGGGCATAAGGTGCTGAGGGTGGTCGCATTGCTGTTGCGGGCATGGTTCTCCACGTATTTCTCTGGCATCAGAAGAGAACCAAGACGAGTGGACGTTCGTTGCGTCAAAAGACGCCAAAAGTTTATATATAGGAAAACTAATACCTGAGGAGAAGGGCAAGGCATATAACTGGTGTCATTAGGCTAGGCTGTAGGGTTGGGTGCTGCGCTTTGAATCTGCGTGGTTCAATGAGCCTCACTTGATTCGAGATATAAGTAGAAGTAACTCACCCGAAGGAGAATCGCTTCCACACGGTCGTAATCTACCTTGGCTCTCGACTTCTCCGTTGTCGCCTTCCGAAACTTGGTGGCGGTATCCCACATCTGTGTCGAAATTTCGGGGCGGGCGTCCCGAATCTGTAGACCTGCGATGGACTTCCGGACGACCTGGCAGGTAAGCCGCCTTTGGGGTATATAATCCCAGCACCTTGTCATTGTACCCCATAAGGTGTCATCAATCGCGCCACAGCCATCTGCTGGTGAAGGGCGAATGGGAATCTCTCTTCCCTCTGTGAGAATGCTAATCACCGCATCGTTCCCGTGCTGATAGAATGGAACATTGCCGGTCAGGACCTTGCTTCGCATCAGGCGACGTCAAGTAACAACAGTGTTCGGAGGGAGAACATACTTCATAGCATAAACAAGCGAATGACCAGATATCGCTCTCCCGCGTTGGGAGCATGCGGTTGGAATCGGGCGCGAGCATTTCAGGGGCCGTCCAACGTGTTGTTCCACTAGATAGCTTGGTCGAAGTCAGTCTGCTGCCAGTCGTGACATGCGACAATCCAAAGTCGGCAATGAGCGCACGCCCATTATCCGAGACAAGGATGTTTTCCTATCAAAAGTCAGGGTGCGCCCAGCAGCAAAAAATAAATTCCAGATACACACCGCCTTGAGATCACCGTGAACAATGTTGGCGTTGTGAAGATATTCCAGACCCTCTGTGACATCAAGGAGCTGAGGACCAATAAATCCTGGGATACCTTTCGCAATATGGCTCACTCACCAAAGGAATGCGGGGGATTGTGGGGAGGGCTCTCAAGTAAACGAGGAGATTTCCGTTCTCTATCCAGGGCGAGACGAAGCAGATTCTCTGTGCTGGTTCATCGAGAAGATAAACTCCAAAAAGCGGGAGTATGTTCCGATGCGACAGACGAGGCCATAAAACGATTTCCTTCGCGTGTGCCTAAGTTGTGGCGGGTCGATCACGTGTGGTAAAGCAGGAACGATCGTGGGAATACGCACCCTGAGCAGCTGAGCGTTGTCCTGTTTTTGGAATATGCGGACCACCTTAAGACACAACGGGTGCTTTTTATCCCTGGCCTTGTAAACGTCGGCAATGCTTCCTCCTGCGAACGGGCTAGAGGTCGCGGGTAACGCTCTTGGGCAAGTAGCACTTTGGATAGACCTCGGCCGACTTGACGAGCTTGCAGAATGAAGAAAGCAAATATCGGCCTTCACTTCCAAATATGTTGAATTCATAGAGAATCTTGGTTTGTGTAGGAGTGAGCGATTTTGGAAACCCCAATTAACTCAACTGACCAAATTGAAATATTCGGCTAGGTGTTGTGCATCGTCACCTCTGAGACCGCTGATCATCTCTCGCTGTTTAGGATGCTTCACGACATCCAGGATCAGTGCCTGAGCTCGACTTTGTGGTGTTGAAGTGCTGCGTCTCTCGGTGCTCTGTCTGAATCTTCCGCTGGCCTACGTTTACCGTTAGGAAAGCCCAACAACATAAGAATGAACGCACTGCTCGAGTTTTTTTTCCAAAGAAGAACAACCTGATCCGCCTTCCAAGCGGTATCTTCAACTTTTTCACCTCGTTGAATGTTTTCCGGAATTGTTCCTCGATTTTCGCGTACTCCTTCTTTAGCTCCTTCTCGATGGATGGATCATCTGACTTTTTGATTTGTTCAAGCAACGCCCCGAGGGAGTCCTTCTGGTCCGAGAGGAGCCTTTGCAGCGAGCTGTACAGCATTCTGCCAGCTTGCGTCTCGCTGAGCTTCACCCCGAGTTCCACCAGTTCCTCCTGCAATAAGACTGCCTCTCTCTCACCCTTCTCCTCGATTAACCGGCTGACAATCCGCCATGCCTCGCTCGAATTGCTCTTTGCCAGGCGATCAACCCTCGATCCCTTGTCTATCAAAGGCTTCCAGAACCTTTCCTTGAGTTGTACCTCCCTCGCTGCGCCGACATCATGTTTCACATTCTCCCACATTGTTGATACAAGAATGACCTGATTCATGGCAACATCACCACATATTTCTCCAAACATGCGAAGGTTCTTGTATGGGGAGCCGGCCATACGGTTATCGGTAATGCGATGAAGATAGACGAGCCCGCTCAGTTTCACATTCTTTTCGTACCTGCCGAGGGAAATAGATCAGCGCTTTTCGTGATTTACGACGTTTCGGGAGGTTTCTCACGTCTTTTCGAGCCAACGACTGATCATTTGCAACACCTGCATGTCGGACATGGTCGTATCGTCGAAGCCAGGAGTGTCAACGAGAACGATCCGATCCCCATAATCAGGGTGTCTGACACGAGTGGCCCGGACCTGGCCGGTAACAGACTTCAGCGTGCTCCCTGCTCGGTGACCCCGCTGACCCGTGAGGAGGTCAATGAACTAAGAGCACATTTGTGAATATGATGGCGAACAATCATAAAATCCCCTCACATAACTCTTTCCGGCACCAGTGGGACCCATGAACCTGAGTATTCAAATCGTAAGTACATTTCCAGCAAGGCGACCGACCAATCAAAGATCCACACCCAATGATGATATCATCGTTTCTGATCCCTTTGATTGCATTGGTGATTTCCCTCGACATCGTTAGGTGAACTTGGAGATAGTGGCAGAGGGGGGGAAGTTGGTCGGTTATAATGAGTCTGACGAATGTCAATTATTCGAATGACGGTTCATCATGAGGTTCACCGATTCATTGTTCTATTGCATCGTGCCCACCGCGAGGGTACTTCTACTCAAGCTAGTGATAGCACGGAAGCCAGTAGCTGGCCTGTCATCGATATCGATTACAAAAGCATGAATCCCCACCAACACGCGATATGAGGTGAGCTATTTCGGTGCGACAATTGTCACCGAAACCCATGCGGCCAGTTCGTTCCAGGCCTCACCGTAGAACACGTTCACTCCATGCTTTAGTTGTATACCCATGTCCAGGCCTCATTGGTTCCTGCTCATAATCGCATACTTTTTTTGCACGCAAGGACACAGAAAGGGACCAAAAGTTTTATTTTGGATCTGTACGCCTCAAATTGGGCTTCACTTGGTCTGTGATCTACAGGCCATGACTCACTCCAAACAGGATCTCTTCCACGCGTTTGTAATCTACTTTGACTCCTGACTTCTTATCCTCGTCTTCCGAATTTTAGCGGCAGTGTCCCACACTCCAGTCGAAGTTTCAGGGCAAGCATCCAGGACCCATAGATCGACGATGGACTTCCGAATCATTTGGGGAGTAGATCGTTTATTGTGGTTGATAGTCCCAGGATTTTAGGAGTATAGCCCACATCTTGTCGTTGATTTGGTTGCAGCCATCTCCTGGTGAGGGTAGGCTGGGAGCCTCATGTTGCGGGGGTGCCTGCATCACTGCTGCATTCGAGTTGTATTGATAGAATGGAGGCCGCCTTGTTGCAGATACATCATTAAATAACTTGTGCGCCGACCAGCGTGGTGTTTCCAGTTGATATCGAAGCGGCTAGCCCATTCCCCGTCTCGATGTGTGACAGCTCGAACTCAGCGACCAATGCTAGGCCCTCATCGGAGACTAGAACGTTTTCCTACCACAGTTCAGGGTATGCTCGACAGTAAATATTCTGAACGCATCGTTTTGAGGTCACCGTGAATAACATCCGCCTTGTGGAGAAATCCCAGACCTGGGAATAGATGAATTTCAAGTATCTTTGATGACAACAGACGGCGGTTACTCACTACTGGTATGGGGATCTGAGGTTTGATCCGGGTTCGTCAGGGGGTTCGTCAAGGTTCGTTCCGGGTTCTTCACACAACCACTAGAGGTGATGAGTGGTGGCCGTTACACCTGCAGCCACTCGTCCACCTCTACGCATCTATCCATATGCCTCTTGCCTGCAAAGCTTCTTGAACATCTGGAGATTCCTTAAAGGTGTAGCCACTTACGCGATTATCTGAAATGCGGTGGAAAAAGAGGATCTCCCTTCTCATTTCTGTCTTGTCATCAGTTTCGATACAAGAAGACATGTGGTTGAGTTCCTTCGAGCCACTGTGAGTATGAGCCGAAGAACGCCCAGGTCAGGCTTGTCTCCTTCGTTGAAGCCTGGCAGTCTCGCCCAGAGCTATGTTTATGGAGACTCCAACGGTTATTCTGAGGGCCTGGATCTCGCCCGTATATGAGTACCACGCACAACCCGATCATCCTTCGACACCGGGCAGCTGTTTCTATAAACTATGGGAGGGATGAGCGTCACGCCATCCTTGCGAGGTGGTCCATACGGTGCTTTTACCGGACCCTGTTAGCCCCATAAGGCGGAAGATACGAGAATAAGGACCAGAGTCCGCTGAATGCTGAGTGAACTTAGGCAATGATAATGTCATCTTGCGTCAACATGTCTTTCGTTGCGACTTCGACTTGAAGATTGTGAGTAAATTCATCCTTCGTAACAATACGCCTCAGGGGCTTGCCGACACCACTATGGCCATTCTGTGATCTATTCTTGTCGAACTATAGTTGAGAAACGAAGTGTCAGTTTCGGAAAGGTGAATCAAGAGGCTTCACCCTACCAGCCAAGAGAGACGTGGCATAAATATTCTGGAGACATCCCGAACGTCAATCCGCAACATGTTGTCCATTTCTGTCTTCTGTGAGTCTCTCTGAGTGGCATTTGGAATCCCTGTCGCGAAAAAAGACTGAGAAGATCATAACGAGTTCAAAATTTGGGTTGAAGATGGCAGGTCTCTGTCGTCCAAACTGCACCGATAGGTGTTGGGGGTGTATTATGGGAGTTTTGTGACCGTGCAGATACACTGTGCCACTGGCTAAAAATGGGTCTGGTGGCAGAGATTTTCGTTCTTTGCTCCCTATGTTTGACATATCATTCCTTGTGTACATAGAAAATAAATTACATGGCTGGCATTTAACTAATTATGTGGCACTATTCTGCACTCCACTCTGGATCTGAATAATGGAAGTAAACATCACGTCGGTTGTACGAGTGCATTAAACTCACCCGAAGCAGAATTTCTTCCACCCGCCGGTAGTCTACTTCGGCTCCCGACTTCCTCATCATCGCTCTCCTGAAATTCACGGCAATATCCCACATTTGTGTCGAAATTTCAGGTCGAATATCTTGAACATTTACACTTGCGATTAATTCCCGGATCATTTTACAACTTGGTCGGCTTTGAGGCTTATAATCCCAACATTTCATCATTATATCCCACACCTTGTCGTCAATGTCGCTGCCGCAATCTCCGGTCGAGGGCCTGGTTGGAACCTCACCCCCCCTTGAGAGAACGGCAACCATTGCTCGATCATCATGTTCATAAAAAGGGACCTTTCCAGTTAAAACCTTGTCTTGATCAGGCGACGCAAAACGTAAAGGGAAATTTCAGAGCACATACTTCGTAGCATAAGCAGGCGAATGACCAAATATCACTCTCCCATGTCGGAGGTGAACCCGAAAACATCTCAGGCGCCGTCCAACGTGGTGTCCCAGTAGGTAATTTTGTAGAATCCAGCCCACTACCCGTCTCGACGTGCGACAACCCAAAGTCAGCGATCAATGCCCGTCCCTCGTCCGAGACCAGAATATTCTCCTGCCGAAATTTAGGGCATGTTTGATGGCAAGGATCTTGGACATACCGCTTTAAGGTCACCGTGGATAATACAAGCGTTGTGTAGAAACTCCAGACCGTTGATAATATCGAGGAGCTGAGGGTGAATCAATCCCCATGCATTTTTTATGATGAAGAGGGACCTGCTCACCAGAGGGATGCGAGGAGTTTCAGGGTGCTTCTTCAAATAAGCGCGAAGATTTCCGTTCTCCATCCATGGGGAGACAAGGCAAGCCCTCTGTGTCGGCTTACCAAGCATGTAAACCCCGTAGAATGGAAGGATATTCGGATGAGAAAGATGGGGCCATAAAGCAATTTCTTTCGCATGAGCCTGGAGGTTGGCGAGTTGGGATTCTCAACAGAGAGAGGGTAGGGTTATAGCTGCAATGCTTACCTCCAGAAGCTGGGCGTTTTCCTGACATCCAAATATGCGAGGCACTTTCAGACACACCGTTTGCTTCTCGTGTCGGCCCCTGTAAACGTCAGCGAAACTTCCGCCTGCGATGGGGTCAGGACCGCGGGTAACGCCCTTAGGTAGATAACATTTCGGATAGACTCCGGCAGACTTGGCGAGCTTGCAAAGCGAAGACAGTATGTATCTCCCTTCTTCGCACGCGAGGATGTTGGATTCATGTAGGATCTGGGTTCGGAAATTAACAAAATTTGATGCTAGGAGGTCGGGGGAGTGTATTTACCAGGTTAAGATAGTCCACTATATGCTGCGCATCGTCACCAACCAGGGCACAAAGAGAGACTCTCTGCTCGGGATCCCTGATGATGTTGGGAAGAAGCGACTGGAGCCGAATATGAGGATTGGAGCTGCGCCTCTCTGGCCGTCGTTCAGGTCGTGGCCGTGACTTGCCGAGGAAGAATAACATAATTCGCCTTCCAAGTGGTGTTTTCAGCCTCTCCACCTCGTGCAACGCCCACCGGAATTGTTCTTCAATTTTCATGTACTCCTCCTCCAGCACGCTTGGGAGAACCGGGTCTTTTGATCCGTCAAGTTGCCCAAGCAGCGACTGAAGGGTGTCCTTCTGGTCAAAGAGGAACTTCTGCAGCGGGTTGTGCACTGTCTGGCAGGCTTGCGTCTCGTGGTCGGGCTGCATCTCGAGTTCTGCTTCCACTGCAACAATCCTGCATTCCTTTAAACCCCCCTCCTTAATCAATTAGCTGGCAACCCGCCATGCCTCGTCCGAAGTGCACCATTCCCGGCGATCAGCCCTCGATCCCTTGTCCATGTAGGACTCTCAGAGCCTCTCCCGGACCTCCGCCTCCTTCGCTGCCCCGATTTCGGGTTTCACATTCCACACTGTTGGCACGAAGACGACCTGATTCATCTTAACCTCGCGGTGCGACTCTTCAAATACAAATATACGAAGCTTTCCCGTATAGGGGGCCAGCCAAATGGTTGCTGGCAATCCGCTAAAGAAAGATAAAGCGTCATGCTCGTATATTACCTGTTGGGGGAGAAACAAGCTGGTGACTTCCATGGTTCCTGAACGGATGTACCAAGGTTAATGACCGGCTGTTTGGCATCATTTGGGCGTCCGACATAGTTGTATATTGTCGAATCCAGGAGCTTCGACGAGAACGACTTGATCGCCATTGAACGCTGCTTGACACCAGCAGCCTAAACCCTGTTGATTGCGGACCTCAACGTGCTGTTAGCGCAGTAATTGTGGTAGTTGCGAGGAGATCGATGAACATTTAAGCTGGGGGTGCACTGTTAAATATGAACCCAATGATCTCATACAACTCTCTCGTACCGGTACCCTGAATATCCAAGTACGTCAGTGCAGGGCCAGCGGAATAATGAGTCTAGTCGATCCGCACACAATAGTGGTATCATCTTTTCTTATTCCTTCGACCACATCGGCGATCTGTTTTAACAGTTAATAGAAGGGCAAGAAGGACTCTGGGGAAATCTGAAGAAATGGGCTGTCACTGTCTAATAACTGGTGTTCGTCGCGAGGCCGCATACAGGCTCACTCTCCATTACATCATGCCCACCACGGGGACGGCACCACCCAAACTAGTGTAACATAAGGTCGGAACTCGGTTTTGTTGCCGATACAGGTGACCAAAGGAACAGCATATGCGAAGCGAGAGGTGGGGTGTCCCGATGGAGAACTGATATCTTCATAGCCGGAGATGAATCCTTCCCTTTCTCTAGGACCGAATAAGTTGATGCCCTTGTTTTACCTGCACTACACCGGGAAGAGAATGGTTACTAGTGAGAAGAAGACTGAAACCATATCTCCATTGCCCCCAGCTGTGAAGAATGTGAACCAGACAATGCTGTGTCTGAGACTTAGTCTCCGGTTTGACCGTCTGGGCGGACGTTCATGGAAACCTAGTATGTGCGAAACTATCCACGTCGACATCGCCCTCGGCAACAACAGGCTCCGCTGTGAGCTGCTCCTCCACGTACTGGTCGCTTGGAGCAGAGTCGAAGGGTATGGTGTCAAGTTTAACATCTGAAGCTAAGTCGAGGCACGTCAGCACGTCATGAGATAGAGGGAAAGCTGGAAATTTCCCAGTCAATGCAGCTGGCAACAGACTCTCCGCCAGGGCGGTGACAATTTGCGCTATGGTAACTGCCAGTGTCTTCTTTGAGGCGCTGCAATGGAATCCGGAGACGTGCGTTGCTGGCTCGAGGTGGTCCGTTAGACACAGATACGGGCCTCCGAGGTCCCACTTTTCGGAATGGTTGTGCAGGAGTAGGGCTCGCGATAATTATCATCCTCGGCGATTTGCCGCAAAAACTCGAGCTCGCATTATTTCTTCAGCAGAAAGGACCTTCGAAGCTCAATACTTGTCCATGTCTGGCACCTAACTAGCGGTTGGCCTGATAACGTCTCTGCTTGAGGTTTTGTCCTGGCCTTAAAAAGGGTGGGGTTGAAGGGATGGGAGGCGAATGCGCAAAGGTAGAACTGGCCGGGTATAGCGAGGGGTTGGATTCAAGACTTTGCGACGCAACACATCATCGGGTGCTGCGATGTACTTTTCTACAAGTACCCGCCAAAGCCTACGAAGCTGTATTGTTATTTAAACGTTTAAATGTCAAACCATCCAGCCCTAACCATTTCCTCTCCAAGTCCATCCCAAGTTTTCCGCCTTGCCTTCCGTCCAGAGAGCTCCGTCGCAAATCTCAAACATTCGTCTAGTCTCCATCTCGCCCTCAAGTCATCATTCCCAGAATTCCCTCGACTATCCTCTCGTCCACCAGCACTGGGAGTGTACGGTGCACCAGGACATATCCTCCTGCTTAGTGCATATATCATTCCGGCGATAAAGGCCTCATGGGCACCGACTTCATCGACAACCCCACTCGTCGTCCCATTAACGCCCCGCTCCGTATCTTGCGATGTCCGTTCATCATAATCATCCCCTTCCGTAATCGCCATCGACTCGTCTCTCGAGTTCGAGTGCGCATGTCCTGATGAGGAGGGAGAGTGTTGGAGATCACCGTTGTCCCCCTCCAGGTACCTTCCGACCTGTGCTGAAAGCGTATATGCGCTGCTTGACGGCGTCCTGCTCCGTCCATCGGCCCAGAAATCACTTCCACTCCGCACACTCTGCATCTCCATGGTCCTATCCCCTGGGTGCGCCCCGTCTGTACCCACGGGAAGGGGTGACACTGGGGGAGGCTGCTCTTCTACCCAGCATGAGCTCTGGAAATATTCCCGGGTTGGGAGCGACAGCACGGCTGCACCATCTTTACCCCAATAGGCGACGAGTAGGGCGTGCGGGGGAACAAGTGCCGTTAAGGATAATAGGAATGTACGGGGCGTACTCGCATAATGCGGAGAGTGGGCCTGTGCATAGTGCTTGTTCAGGAAAAGCACATCCGCATGGGGAACCAGCTTCAGGGCAAAGGTCAATGCACCACATTGGGTCGCAAATAGAATGAGGGGACATTACCGCTTCGACTCCTTGCCTCGCCTTTCTTCCTATATCTACACTGAACACACAATGACTTCTCCACTTCCTCTCCCTCGCCAAGCCGTCCAAGCCGACCATGTTGTTCAACGTCGTCTTGACGGATCTACCCTCGAAATGCAGCCAGTCAAACGGCGCGGGGCTGTTTGGGTTGGATAACGCTGGGCGTCCACTGCTTTGCGATGGCCGCGGACTAGAACCACCAGAGTTCGCTCCGCCCGTACCTCCAGACGTTCCTGGACGGGGGCTGAGACTTCCGCGGGGGTTTGTCACCAGTCGTCCGTTGAGGCCACTTGGTGTGGGAAGGGCGGGGTGTGGTTGAATAAGGTGCGGGTGCTGGTGGTAATATTGTTGCTGGAGCTGGGCATAGTTCTCCGGGTAGTTTTCTGGTGCCAGGAGGGGACCGAGAAGGGAGACAAAGTCTTCATGCGTGATGTCAGGGAGGGGATTGTGGTTGATTACTGTGCGCGTGTTATCCTCCGCTAACGGGAGATTAGGTTAGTCATTTATAATCTTCAGAGGCACATGAACGCACCAGAATGTATTACCCAGGCACTTGGTACGCCAGCGGCAGGCCAAAGCTTGCAATATTGTGTGATCACTCCTTCATTTTCCAGATCAAGCAGAATTCTCCTTCCTTCATCATTTCCGCTAAGAGGAGCAACAAGGACGGCTTCCACCGCAGGGAACTGGGCAAGCAGCGAGAGTATCTTTCTTGCTCGTGAGCGTACCATGTCAGCGGAAAGGCATCATACCCACCGTGTTAGCGCTTCCACCCCTGGTCTTTTCAACTGCGTGGGCTCTGATCGCACTGGAAGGTAGAGGATGATTTGGTACAGAGAGAGTATGGGTCAGGAAGAGTGTGCCTGAGGCCACTACACGGAGGGGTCTGGTGAGTTCGGGGGTGTAAGCAGCGCCTGGAGAGGTTGTTGCCCCGGTTGGAGAAGGACTGGCATTCATGGAGGAGAACGTGTCGCGGCGGAGTTTTGCCATTGCTTCAGGTTTTGGCTAGTGGGTATATGGTTTATGGTTTTTTTTTGGAGACTCAAGCTCTAGCTTGAGAATAGGTGGGATGTCGTATTAGTTGTTAAGAGGAAGATCTGCTGTTGGTTTTGGTGGGTTCGTGGGTTCGTCTTCGTCGTGTCCAGCTCGTAAATCTTACGTGAATGTCTCCCTTGCGTGTAGATATCGGGGGCGTGGTAATATTGGAATGTTTATGATAGACTTTGTGGAGGTCCTCCTGGGTCCCGCGGGTGGTGACTCTGGACTCCTGCAGCGCCTGGTGCAGGGAATGAGGAGGTAAGGGGGGTGAACGGGCGCCTCTTTGGAAACATTCGAGGTTATTTTGGTCACACACACTCGGGGCTCTTTTTTTTTTAAATGCGTAATAAGATACTTTTAGTTGCAAAACTGCTGACGCTATTGCATCTCTACATCTCCTTCCTCACTTACATCATCCCACTCTCCTTCGCCGTCGCTGCTGGGATCATCCTCGTCATCAAGGGGAGAGGGTTTGATCCCCAAGGCGTCTAATTTTGTTATCAGCTCGAGAACGTGGTCTAATATCGGTTTATCTGGATGGTCCTGATTGGTGTGCAGCTTCAGATAAAGTATTCAGCTAGCATTCTCCCAGAAAAGAAAAGTAGGACTCACAACTTGACACGTCTCCAAACAGTCCCTCGAATCTCTTGCCAGCTCTTCCCAAGAAACATCCTCGAGCTTTCCATCTGCAGATTCCTTCGCATGCTCAGACATAAGGAAAAAACACCACCCCTCAAGATACCACCCCTCCACCTCCTGATCATCAGTGGCCATTATGCCCTGGAGCACCAAGAGCGCAGGGGTATACAAGAACAATTCCAAGAAGAGTTTCACGAGTGATAGTCGGGTTGGAATGGGTGGGAGTGCAGGATCATCAAGGTCGAGGTTCTTCCATCTCGCCCAGACTTTTTCCAGGATCCGCCCCGCCTCGTCGGGGCGTTGTTGGGACATGCGGACGGATGCTAAGGCTTGTAGAGCTTCTGGGTTGTCGGGGTCGGTTTGCAGAGCGAGGCCGAGGAGGTCTTCGCAGGTTCTATCAGCTTCGGGCTCAAAGCTGAAGGAGTATGAATTGGAGTATTGGACAGATAGGAGTTAAATACGTACCAGAGATCATAAGAAGGATCCATCCATATTTCTACTTGGCCCACGAGAGCGCGAACGATATTGCTCTTGATCTCTGTCTCATCTGAAACACTCGTAGGGGTGGGAGCGTTTTGTTTTCCTTTCAGTTGATTGGTGAGGATGTCCACTGCAGCCTGGTAATGCCGTAGTGCAAGTCTTGGGTCGTCATCGGACAACTGAGCCAGGTAAAGATGCGCAGAGGGTGGTGATGAGGACAGTTGAATAAGAGATTGGAATGCCTATTACAGACTCAGTGGGGAGGACGATGCAAAAAATATAATGGGACTGACCTCCTTTGCTGCGTCAATCTCCCCCGTTTCTAGCAACGAGACACCCAGCATCTCTTTGGCCTCGACATTATCGGGCTGTTTCTCCAATATCCGTCTCACAAAACGTAGAGCAAGTTCATAATTACACTGGACAATCAGTTCCTGTGCCTTTTCGAAGAGATCATGTGTCGAGGGTGTTTTTGGCTGTGTTACCGTCTTTGAGTGTTTTATCCTTGTGCGTCCCATTAGATCTGAGGGAAGAGAAAGGAGAGACGGTCACGTGCAGGGTAATTATCAAACAATAAAATTATTACTATTCGTTATCGTCCGCTCAACCACCATCTATGACTCTCACAGAGTATGCCTCAGCGTCAGATCCAGATAACGCGCTCTTTCTCGAGCGTCTCGACGCATTTGTACAGAAGTCCTTGACAGAAATTGAGGCTTTTGCAGAGAGGGAGTCGAGGTCTTTTGAAGAGGTGGCATGAATCACACTGCGCCAGGTCCGAGCTTACCTTTGCCAAGGGCCGCTTGTTCTGTATTCCATTTAGACAAGACGATATGTCGCAGAATGGCACGTGAAATGCTTGTTCGGACGTGCACCTGTCATAGTGGGTGCGAAGCAAGAAGACACCGGTGGAACAGAGGGAGAGGAGAGACTCATCCGGGGTGCGCTGGTATTTCATACAGATGTAATCGTGCTGACAAGTTCTAGTACGCAATGCTCTCATTGAGTCTTCGAAGACGTTAGAGTCTCTGGCAAGAGTTACGGGTGTACAATCCTTCTTGCTCGCTGTCGACCCGCACAATCCTCAGGACGCAGGATTTCTCGGTGGCTCACTCATCGGACGCGAATTCTATCGCGGTTTGCGCGGTGGAGGAGATTCCGGTGCTGCCACGTTCAGAGCATATGCACAGAAACAACAACTATGCACACAGGAAGACGTGGGTCCTCACGAGCCACCTGCTCAGGAGAGCTCACCGCTTCCCGTACGATCGGCGAGACAAGTAAAAGTCGATTTGTACGAAGCTATCCGCTCACGGCTGAGGTACGTGTATATACTATTCCTCCCGTGAATTGACCCTAACCGATCCTTAGGAAGGTTAGCGGCATCTGGAAAGCAGAGATGAAGTGGACAAACCCAGAACGGTTGAACCTTTATGGTGTTCAGATGGTCGGCTGGCCATCTGATATTCCAGCGGCCAATCCGTCGAGTTTGAAAGCAAGTCAGAATCAGAGACTGTTGGAGCTCGTAGAGCGCGGCGAGCTGATGTTTGAAAAGACTGGGGTTACCGGATTGGAAGCAAAAGTAGCACTTGATGTTTCGCAGAACACGTCGGATGCTGCTGCGGAGGACTTTTCGTGGGCATATGATGCTGATCGAGGTGGAAGCATCGCATTGCCTGGTTTTTCGAACGCGACGAGCGCAGCAGAATCACTGGTGACAGCTTCCCCTGCCCTGTCCCTGGATCCTATACTTCCAAGTTCTAGCGGCATTCCACTTATAGAAGGGGACAGCCCTGGGGGCGTGTCAACCTGGAAGAACGATGGCAATGAGCTTTTTGCTGCGGAACGAGGTGGAGGGTTTGATGAATATGATTTTCATTCAGATTCTTGGAACGATGCCATATCGATTGGGGAGCAGGAAGTACATAGCCCTGTAGAGCGGCGTGGTCGAAAGCGACGACGGAGCTCAGGCGAGGAAGAAATAGATAGAGAATGATGAAACTGTGTGTTTAGGTTAGAGTGCCGTCATGTTCCGAATTATATCACAGGGTCCTTCGGGTCAGTAGCCTCAGTCACAATCGCAGTCTCTGCTACCACCATGTTCTCCAGTATTTTCTCGTCAGTATCATCGGTTTACACTCTTGCTTATCTTGGCTGACCATCGGGGCTGTCTGGCATTGTGCTGCATAGGACCTCCGCGCCTGTTGATCCGAAAGCTCCTAATTTCCACCCGGTGGCTGCTGGGGTTCCAGCTAACAAGCTCTTCGGGGAGCTGCAGCCGACCGATACAGAGTGGTTGTGTGCTGGAGGGTTCGTCACGGAGACCCAGACGTTCTATATTATCACAGGAGATGGGCGGTCTGTTATGTGCCAGGTGATACACTCATCTGTCGGGTGAGCACAACATCCGTGAACTTCCGTCAAGCTGCTTATCTTCCTTTCGCGGCCGCGCCAACTATGGATTGCAGGCTGTGGTATCCGACTATTCAGTTTACATGCAAGATCTACGACTCGAAGACGGGACAACAAGTCTGGAAGTCGATCAACGTGAACAACTTTGTCACTCCGCCTCCAGGGCTTGACAAACGGTCAAGCAAAGCTGATGAGTTCGCCATCACCTTCAAACCCCACCCCAACACCCCAGACTATCCAGAATCATACACCATCCGCGCCAATCTCGGCGCCGATCTGCAAGTCTCATTGGAGCTCAAACGCCCATCATCCGTGCCAGGCTTCAAGGTGGGCGAAGGTCCCAAAGGCGGGTACTCGTATTTTGGTACGGATCTCCAGAAGCCCGATGGATACGTTATTCATCGATTCTGGCCTCGCCTGGTGGCGGAGGGCCATCTCATTCAAAACGGCAAGGCAGAGGCTATGGAAGGTCCTGGCATGTTCGTTCACGCAATTCAGGGGATGCGCCCGAACCTCGTGGCTGCTTCGTGGAACTTTGCGCACTTTCAAAGCGCAGAGATGAATGGTGTATCTGCAATCCAGATGGAGTTCAAGACGACAAACCAGTACGGGAAGCGCGGAACGGGCTCAGGCGGTGTTGTTGTTAATGTTGGCTCGCTTGTGATCAACAACAAGCTTGTGTCAGTCACCGCACAGACGATTGCGCCGGGCGAAGATCCCTCTGCGGGCGAAGCGGCGGTCATGTCCAAGGTATTGCAGTTGAAGCCTCAGCATGACCCTGATACAGGATACGGGAAACCCAGTGAAATTTTGTTCGAGTGGAAGGGAATTTCCTTGATTCCCGATGGTGCCGGGGAAGTCTGTGCGAGTCAACAGGTGGATCTCGGTAGTGTAGAGAAGCCCCGAGGGTTGATTGAAAAGGTAGACGTGCTAGCGGAGATCCCCTATGTAGTGAAGATGGCGGTTAGCTACGTTGCTGGGACGAAACCTTACATCTACCAGGTTCGGGGTTCTTTTCTCCATTTTGCGGCAAAATAATCTGATATTCCCGCAGTGGATGAATCCTGCCACGCTCAAACTTACTGCGCCGGAAGGGGTCGGAGAAGGACTCTCACAGGGCGTGGAAGTGCAGGGGATGTTGTACAACGAGGCTACGTATATCTCTGAATAGATAGTTGAAGGAAGCCGAGTCATCATCATCGGCTGCGGCTCACGTGCCAGCTTATCTTGTAATTTCAAGAGGTCCATCCTCACCCTGAACAACACACCATGTACCATGTCGCGCTCTCTCCTCAGCGCTCTCCTCTCCAGTCCCTCGCGCACTGCCCATCGCCTAGGGCTCTCACCAGTGCGACATCATCTTCCCGGTCTCGCTGGACGGAGGCCGAGGATCCGGCCACAATATGAGTTCATTTCCCGCTCTCAACTGCCGTCTTGTGCACCTTTCCACTCGACAAGGAGGAATCAAATACCTCCTGGTCCGCTGATTCCTCTTTTTGCATCCATTCTCAAGGTATGCTTAATAAGTTCTCGTGCATCACCAAAAGCTTACTAGCCGTAAATATCTTGGTAGACATCCACAGCTTTAGAGGTTGCACGGACAGCTGCCCGCATTGGGCTCACATTCATGCCTATCATACTAGTCAAAAACCACAAATCCCGGATGCGCGTCCTGAGTGGTAAAACAAGACATGGGCAGCCGATATCAAACGAAAACAAGGATGCGGTTCTTGCGCGGATAAAACATCGAACGGCCTTCTTAAAGATCATGCTCCTCGTCCCGTTTGTTTTGTTCTGGGGTACTATCATTGCTAGCCTGGAGCGCACACCCTTGACAGGGAGGTAAGTGTTGACTCATCTCTATTACCATTCTTTCGGTTTGACGGCTGCATCATTCCCGTTGGGCTAGGTGGCGCATGATCATTCTGTCACCAGAGGAAGAAAGTGAAATTGCTGCGCAACTTGCAGGACCTGGATGGTATCGTTCCATAGGCGATATTCTCGCCGAAGAGGGCGCACCGCGCTACATCCCACCTTCAGACTGGAGGTACGTCTGGGTCAACGACACGCTGCGCAAGCTCGAGGCAACCATACCCATCCTCGCGCACGAGCCGGAACTGTGTCCGGACTGGTATCGAGACGGTGTTGACGGGGATGAGAAACCCATGCCACCACCTGCAGAGTTCCCTCTACGTCCGAGACCACGCGCCTCGGAGTACCTCAAGTCATTCTGCGAGACCCTGACGGAACAGAAATATCCGCATCCAGTTTCGCACACTATCCTAGGGCCTCCTTACTCACTCCTCGTGGTGGATAACCCAGAAACACGGAATGCATTCTCCTATGGGTTCGGACCTGATGGAGGAGGCGGTATCGTTGTGTATTCAGGTTTCTTGGATGACATCTTTGCGAGGATGCCGCCAGCATCCGAGCAACTGGAAACACCTAGATCGCGATCATGGTGGTCGCGGCTGTTTGGGAACCTGTTTTCTCCAGTGTCCCTTGTGGTCTCTCACCCAACACCAACTCGGGAGCAGACATCGGAACTCGCCATCCTTCTTGCCCACGAGCTCTCCCATTTGATACTTTCTCATCACCTGGAGACCCTGTCTTCTGGAACAGTCATCGTGCCAGGGATCCTGTCCATCATTTCGGACGTCGTTCGCGTGGCTCTATTCCCCATCACGATGATCTTTGGTCCGTTCGTGAATGATGCTGTCGCCCAGTTGGGAAAGGTTGGATCCGTTGAATTGAGCAAATTGGGGCAGTATTGCACGAGCATGAAGCAAGAGATCGAAGCTGACGTTGTCTCCGCTAGGTATGGTTCTTTTTTCCATGCATCTGAATTGACCGCTCACCGTCCATAATCCAGACTTCTTGCTCATGCGGGATTTGACGCCCGAGATGCTGTTAGGTTCTGGGAGACGCGTGGCGCGATATCCGATTGCTCAAGTCCGAGGGGATCGAAACTCGAGACTATTAATGGGGCTGATCCACTTGCTCGCAATATCATGGGGTCGACGCACCCTGTGAACGAAGTCCGGGTAGAGAGCTTGAAGCAAGAGCTTTTGAGATGGGAAGAGGCAAAAACGAGAGCTCTGGCTCGAGCAGGGCAGGAAGAGCCGATAGGCGCTGACTAGAAACGGGCTTCTCGAACCCCCTCGTTCTGCTGTCTTGTGGACTGTTGTATATAGTTTAAGTCGCTCGTTGATTTATTATCTGTTTATCTGCTTTGCATTTTTTTGTATATTATCATGTAATTTGTGCTTTCCAGCTACATCACTCTACTCGTTCCCTTTTCAAATGGTTACACTGATGGTTTCGACTGGCAACCGATTCTCATCCTATTCGACCAGTAAGATCATCCGGGTGATCGATGACCTTACCATGCTCGCCTTTGACGCTGTCTTCATATTCCGCCTAAGCTACGTCCCTGGCAATCTCAAAAACAATTTACACGGTACTTGGTGGGACCAGAGCCAATTCCAATTTTTAAAATATCGATGAACCGAACCAAAAAAAAGACTACCATCGACACATCATAATATGTAGGCATCGGAGGATAGTTCGAAGCTGCGCCCACGAGAATATGGTGTAGTTACATCAGGCTCAGGCTCCTTCGCGTCCTCTCTTGTGCTCAGATTTATTGAAAAAATCTGGTAGGATCACTGGTGTGTGACGTAGGTTGAACATTGAATCCTCAGTCGGAGGAAACTTCCTATGTAATATCAATTCTCCGACCTTCGCTGCTGTCGACTTTTTTTTTTATCGAGTGCGCCTTTCATCGATGCTGGTCCAAAGACAAATGCTGAGTCTGGCTGTGGGAGATAGAAAGAACTCCAGATTCCAGAGGCTGGTGTAAACTGGATCGGGCAACATCAAGGACGAGCGTCTGCCCGCTTTGTGCTGAACGGGTAGACAGCATTTTACTTCTGGTTCCGCGCTGCTTTTACGCCTGCCGGAGAGCCACATTTGACGACAGACTCACGCACGAGTCCAATCTAAACTCACCCCTTGTCAAGATGGTCGACCAAAAGGCCCCCTTTCGTTAGTTCCTCCACCTACCTCCTATCACTCACTGAGGCCAATACTCTATCCCCTTCGATGCTTCATACGCTATAGTACGAACAAATCCACCATTGCAAAATCGACCCGGAATCCAACGACTCAAAGGAGGTCAGCTTGGTCCAAGGGTCCACTGCAATCATCTTGGACTCCCCCTCATTCCCAGTCTCCCGGCTCTACCACGCATATACCAACAACTCGCTCTGGACGGCCTAGTGTTCCTATAAAGGATGGTCTCATTGTACTCCGAAACGATGGGAGGAAAGGTCTGTGCACCCTCCTGTCACATAACGACTACCGCCCACCTCTGCTTTCTACTTCTTTCAGGCCCTATAATAGATGATGTCTCAGCGCCCATATCCTCTTCGCCTCTTGCACTACCACCGACCAAACCCGTAGCCTCGGAGCGAAGTTCTACTATGAATGGTAAATCCGCTCCTTCGACAAGGTCCTCCCCCGCCTCTCTCTATGTCAGCGAGCTCGACCGTACGGTCACTGAGTCAGTGCTTTATCACACTTTCGTCGCTGTAGGTCCGATCGCGAGGTGCTTTTTTGTGCAGGTCGTCTCAGCTTGGATTATTGCTGACATTTCAAAAGCGTCCAGGTTTGTCGTGATGTTGTTACTCGTCGCTCTCTCGGACCGCGCCTGGTATGTGTTGCTTCATCAGGCTCTACTGGGTGTGTCTGACAGCAATCTCTGCCTGATCCCGCCCAACGTGGGACTGGCCGGGTCAATATCATCATAAAAAATATAGACAAAGATATTGATAGCAAGGTAGGTATTACAACCCGGAGAACACATACATCCAATTTTCGATGTTTTCAGGCCGTCTACGACACGTTTACTGGGTTTGGTAACGTTTTGTCGTGCAAGATCACCACCGACGAGCATGGTCGCTCCAAAGGCTGTGGTCTCGTCTGTTATCAATACGCTAAGGCTGCCGAGGATGCCGTCAAGTGGGTCAATGGCGTGCTGCTCAATGACCAGGAGGTCTATGTTGGTTATATCTCTCGCGAGGTGAATTTCTGGCCCTCAATGCTAGTTGCCGGTGCTCATTGTAATTAGCAGCCCCAATCCAAGTTTGACGAGATGGAGGTCGAGTTCACAAACCCCCGAGTCGAGAACTTGGACCCATGTATTGTTCAGGAAGAATTTACCGAACTCTTCGCCCAATACGGTATCGTTGCTTCCGCCCTCATTGTCACTGACGAGGAAGGTAAGAGCAAGGGTATTGGCTACGTCAACTTCAAGAGGCACGAGGACGCACAAAGAGCGGCTGCTTATCTATACGACCTCCGCAAGCTCGATCTCCACCCTCGACAATTCATCACTAGCTTCCGCAGCTAATAAACTCACCAAGTCTGACATCGCCAAGCTATTCCAGAATCCCTCGGTCACTCCCTCATCACAGACCTCCTCTGTCTCTTCCCCTTCTTTATACACTCTTTGCCTCCCGCCACCACAATCCAGCTCTTCGGGCTCACAACCGAGCACGCACCCGTTCGCGCCGCATCGGCTTCCATTCAAGTGCACCTCAATCCTGTGAGAGAGGAAACGCGCCTGCGCACGAAACTTGGCGCGCGCTCCCTTCTCACATTGTCCATCACTCCCGACGTGTCGCGACTCCCGAGGCATTGTTGATCCCGGTGGCACAATGCCCCCCTCCCTCTTTAGCGTAGTTCTTTTCCTTTGTAGTGGTAGTTACACATTAATTTTCCTTCGCGACGTATTCTATCTTTCGTCGCTAATTGTCTAGGACTTGTAGTATAAAACAGGTGCGCGAGCACCTCTAGGAGAAAGTTTTTGGGGGGAGCCTCGCTCTCATTCTCTCGTTTTAAACGACCTCTCGTTCTTTACCCTCTGTCATTACCCTATTCCTAATTTCACTCCCTCTCGTGTTCTTGCTCTTACGACGGACTTGAGGCCTCGTAACCGTTTCGCCGGTTACACTTGTTTTTACTATTTTGTTGCGAACGCGACTTTTCGTTCTACAATCCAATGCGCAGATTTCCAATGGTCGACCCGAACAATATTAATATCTTCGCCAGGAACCCTCACCCTCAACATCCCGATCTCGCTAGTACAGGACTCCAAGCCATGGCCAATTCCCCTGTCGAACCCGATGGCAGTGCTAATGAATCGGAAGCCAAATATGAGGATCATGGACGATATCCGTTGGGAGAATGTGCACCGAACTCTCTCCTGCCCCAGTTGGGCCCATCAGCCTGTGCAAAGACCATGAGTCTTGGACCTTCATTGAGGATGCGTACGCAATGACTATATCACTCCCCTTGATCTCCTCAGCCTTGACGTCTTTGACTTCTCCCCGGCTAAGATTGTTCCATGTCCTTTTCAAAATGGAAGGCTTCTGCATTATCTGGGGCTCAGTTGTTTTCAATCCTCGTTTGTAGAGCCTAACAAGGGCTGGCTTAGTCGAGGTTTGTCCACACCATAGTCGCCGTACCTTCTTAAAGCTGAACGTCGGCCACTTAGAATCGCTGAATGATTCGACGTGAGCTTGACCAAATGGCAGGATATCCGGTGTACGGTTTTACAATGGGGTTGTGATCAGCCGTGTCCCGGTCGTCCGAGATTCTTATTTGGAGTCTTCGTAACTCATAGATGACCACGGGGATTACCTTTCTCAATCGTCTCAAAACCGTCGTCACTTGGCGGGGGATCGAATTCCGGTGGTAACCCCACGCCTTCGAGCGTGTCAGGCGGAGTCGACCTTTCTTCTCGGTCAGTGGTGCGCGTATTGACAATGATATATTGCGCACGATGAGTGAATGCCCGATTGTCCATTCGTAGTAGTCAACTCGAGACGGCCGCCATAGTTTGCGTCCATTTCTTTGGGTACAATATCCTGGGAAGGGTGGCTAGTGTGTCCGCATGGCTAAGCCGTTGGGGCCCCGGGTGGGCTCGCTTTTTCTGCAGGAACCTATCCGGGAGAGTTTTGTCCGTTATGCCTGTGTCATTGGATGTAATCCCCCCAACTCCCCCCGGGTGAATTGGCCCCTTTTCTCTCAGTCGGCAGCTCAGAATATTAACAAAACAAGTTCCCTGGATGTTTGAGTGACTGGGTATCCTACGCCTGCCCCTCCAGCCGCGCTATCAACTTTCCTACCGCGTCCTTCTGCTCGGCTAGAAGTTTTTGGAGTGCGCTGTAGAGCATTCGGCTCGCATGAGTTTCGTTGAGGCGTCTTTTCTAAAAGGGTCTCTGGCTTCGTCCTCTCCATGATCAATTCCACGATCAATTCATCAACAATCTTCCTTGCGCTTTCTTCCGTATTCAAGAATCGTGCAGTCCGAGAGCCCCTCTGTTCCAGAATTACTCTTGCAGCTCCCGCTCACGCGTCTCGTACGGGCCCCAGGTTGTCGGGACAAAACATCGATGAAATGGATCATTGGATGAGTAAGTCATTGCATCAAGCTCGTCACAACTCGAGCTCTTACGTTGCTTTTACCTGCCCCTGTAGGTCTCATTATCCTATTGCAATTAATGAGAAGTTGCAGCAAACGACGAGCTTTACATACGTGATGATTACATCACTGGGACGAAGGCTGTCGGGAGACATACTCATGTTAACAACTGGGGGTCGGAGAAACGGCTCAGAGTTTCTGTCCAGCACTCTTCGCGGCATCTAACGCATGCCACACGTTACCATTTAGCGCCCATTAGACCCAACACAACATATCTTGGGCGTTCATCAGAGTGGAAAGGAGCGGAGATCTGGAACATTCGAATCTAGATAGACCTCGGTGGCTATGGGCAAAGAGCTGTATACTACCCCGCACCTTCCCCGCACCAGCTTTACTCCCATTTATGCCCATAATACCTGTGCGTCCGTTCTCCCAAAATTTATCCGAAGCTCACCTTCATTCTAGCTAGTCCCTCTAGCGATGTCCGATAGTGAAGAGTCATGGACAACGTATGAGACCGCACCCAGCACGCCCCGGTGCGATACTCCGAATTTTCAACCTCTGACCGAAAACGATACAGTTGTTGCGTGAGTACACGCTGGACAGGGGCCTTTGACCCTTTGATGTTCGTGCCATTCAGCAGCCTGATTAATTTTCAGTGTCATGGGACCAACTGGGGCAGGAAAGAGCACGGTCGGTGACCTATCATGTTCGGGTGGTATCGCTCGGCCTTACATATTCCATGGCCGTAGTTCATCAAACTCGCTACCGGTGCGGAGGATGTCCAGATTGATCACGGCTTGGACCCCTGTGCTGCGAAAGTCCAGGCGGTTCGCTATCATGATCCCAATGGGCAACGGGATGTGGTTTTCGTGGATACCCCAGCGTTCGACCCTACCGATAAATGGGATACAGAAATTTTGGAAAGCATCGCCGACTGGCTGGAAAAGACGTCGGTGTATTTTTTTTTGTTTCATAAAAATCTTGATCGATGAGAACCTGCTTTAGGACAGGTACCGAGCGGGCGTCAAATTATCCGGTGTCCTGTATCTCCACCGCATCACGGATAATCGTGTCACGAACACCGTCCTTCGAAATTTAGACATGTTCAACAAGCTCTGTGGTGATGACGCACTCTCAAATGTTGTTTTTGTTACAACGAACTGGGACAGGCTGGAACAACCCGATGATATTGAGGAAGGGATCAGGCGTGAAGAAGAACTCAGTAACACCCTTTGGAAGCCGTTCCTCGACAGCGGGTCACAGGCGTTGCGCTTTGAGTACAACTGCGCATCCGCTTGGAATATAGTCAGTTCGCTCCCTTTGGTACGCATGCCTTTGGAAATCCAGCGGGAGATGGTCGATCAAGGGAAGCGTTGGGATGAAACAACAGTCGGCCAATCTTTGTCCTCCAGGCTTCAGAACGTACCGAAGGAATTGGTTCATCGTCTTGAGTACCTCCCGAAAAAGGTTACATCATCTGGAGGAGACGACAGATCTCGGGGTGAAACATTTAAGCAGCTGCAAGAGACAATCACGGCCTCGAGGGAAGACGAGCAACAGAGGGACCAGTTCCTCCCCAGTCGACGGTTCATTCGCGACTCTGCGTCGTCCTCTGTCGCTCCGAGCCCCTTCGGCTCAACGTCGCGCGTGGCTGTATACGACGTCTATGACGAATTGGAAAAGAAAGTCATACCACGTTTCCAGCGAGGGTGGGGTTTTCGGGAACACGGCACCCTGACTACATCCAGCATTGGGGAGTCCGGTGAAACAGATTATTGTTCCTCGTCTCCACCCGCCCCTTGCGACGTCCCTGATATCGATTGTTTCCTCGAGGGTATTATTGAGTCGGACCCCAAGCACATACAGGCCAAAGGACTTATAGGCACCATCCAAGTATTGAAGCTTACACGCACTGCCGTCGCCGGAGTCCCAGTCCCAGGCCTGCAAAGGGTGATTGGAGTTGCATTGGGCATAGCCGAATCGCTGAGCGTAGGTCCCCTCATGAGGCACAGCGCGCGCCTGATCTAATTAAGTTGCTATAGGAAATGAAGGACACAGACCATTCACTCGTTATTTTGATGAGCAATACAGGCCAGCTGATCAGAACTATCTGTGATCAAGTACGAGCAGCAGAAGGATATCTCAAATCTGTCACCGATACCGTCGATGATTTTCACCGGTGCGAGCTTCATGACTGGTCCCTGACGCGGTGTCTCATAAGAGCGTCAGAGAACTGTTGAAGATATTTGAAATCTTCGAAAAGATTAAAGCAGGTGGCAAGCTGCAGCGATATGTACTCCGACCTGACGACCAACGTGCAATTATTGGCTGCGACAAAGCGATGAAGTTGGCTTTGCATCGGTTGGGAGTGAGTCGCACAAAAATGAGGGTGCGTATTCCAAGTTGGTCCAGATTGAAGAACTGACCCTTGATCACCAGTTCAATCGACCACCAAATACCAAGGGGTCCGATAACTCATCCCGTTCAGACACTCACCGAATTAGAGTCATGGAACTGTTGGACAATACTCTTCAGCAGAGAGCCAAGAAAAAGGCGCTGAAGGAGCTTATAGGGCCTGACGCCCAACTCCTGGTCAACTATTTGGATTCGGTAAGCCCACTAGTTTTTATTGCTCCTTGATGCTCATCGTAACATGGTGATTAAGATTTCACTGGAACCCGCGGCTCGATCAGGCCCTCTACACAAAGAAAGAGTCAAGGCATTGTACAGATTGTCAAAATCTTCCCAGCTCTACCCTCAACAATACATTCTGTGTGGTGTTATTAAGGCTTCCGTGGCACAGGGTACTGGCGGCCTCTGTGACATATTCCCGGGAAAGTATCGGGATCAGGACATATGTCTCAAAGTCATCCGTGTTTACAGGAATAGAGATATTGGTGCAGCAATGAGGGTACGCCCAATTAAATCATCCTTCTTGACCAGTGCTGGTGGTTTAACACTGTCTCTAGGTGCTCGCAAAAGAAGCGATACTGTGGGGACAGCTGTGCCATCCGAACATAGTGCCATTCTACGGGTTATATTATGTTGAACTGGATTCGGTTCACCGAGCGTGTCTTGTGTCACCTTGGATGAAGAACGGAAATCTGGTGGTATACTTGCGAGAACATCCCGATGCCCTTCGAGAACCCTTGGTAGGTCATCCTGGCTTGCTTTAATATCTATCAACGAGTCTCTTGCAGGCGTATGATGTTACCTGTGGTCTAGATTATCTCCATCAAGAATCAATTATTCACGGTGACTTGAAGGGGGTGAGGATATCTACTTCCCATGGCCGTTTAACAATTAATCCGTCGTTCCTCTAGGTCAACATTCTTGTCTCGGATGCGGGAGTAGCTTGTATTACTGACTTTGGACTGTCGTCTGTGGCTGCAAACGATGCCATGATGCGAACACTAGCAACGACCACGGTCAACCGTGTTACATTCCGTTGGGTGTCTCCGGAAGTTTTTGAAGACTCGGAGAGGCGTTGCCGCGCGAGCGACGTTTGGGCCCTCGGATGTGTATTTTATGAAGTAAGGCTCGAGTTTAAATCGTCATTCGCTTACCGTAACAACAGGGGTTTCTCCTCAGATCTTCACAAGACGTCTTCCATTCTATGAGCACAAAAGTGATGCGACCGTCTTGGGAAAGATACTCAGAGGTATTTTGCCTACCCGGCCGACGGAAGGGAGAAGTGAGGTCCGTGATCTCATCAGTAATGAAGGATGGAGTATAATGTCACGATGTTGGGCATTTGAACCTGAGGAACGGCCAACATGTCAACAGTTATTGACTGACATGAAGGCTTTGCGATATGATATTCGTTTTGGAGAGAGGGAAATTAGAGATGCGAATCTTAGTGTGGAGTTCCGGCTCGCGATGAGAACGGGAGGGAATGCGGTTCCTGTCGATTTGCGGCGCGTGGAAGAAATTTTGATGAAGGTAAGCGCTTTGCGTTTGCAAGCGGAGAAACATAACTAAGGTCCTAATTCCTGTTTCTAGCTGTAGGTCAGGCTTCAGAGGTTCAACGTGAACCTGAGATTGCCCGCCATCACCGGCATATTACGAGGTTCGGATCACGCTGAGAGTACAAAGTTTCTGCTTGGCATAGAATGCTAACGATCTCTACATGCATGATCAATTCTGTTCATCTGTCGCGCTCAGCCGACGCACATGTAACTGTCTTGTATTTACTATAGTTTATCTACTTACTTCCGGGCCAGCGTGATGAACCTCCCTCATATTGAATGATATGAAACACTGTCCCCCATCCTTTTAACCGTTATCACTTGAAAATGGCCAGACGACATCTTAGAACCTAGGTCAAAATCAGATAGGATTCGGTCTTAAAGCCACAGTTCAACGTTCAACGTTAGACAATGCCATTACAGGTTCTGGGAGTTCTGGGCTCGAGGGGAGGAGAGACCTGAGATTGATATAAACTATAGCGTATCTTTCATCGCCGCAGTTTCAATATATCCTCCCGGTACCTCGCGTTCACAAATCCAACTCGGGGCAAACTCCCTAACATCAACTTTCCAACCCTCAGTACTGTCATGTAAGTTTGGGTGCCACCCGATAAGAAGAGAGTATCGAGCTGGCCAGTCTGGGAATTCCAAGACCTCCGTGTCTTGCCGGAACTGATGCACTCTTGCCTCCCACATCCTATCAGCCGAACCTGCGGCTTCAGTCCGGATTTACAGAAATATAGGCGTGGAGATTCGGAACCCACACTTCCCGACCCACCTCACCATACGAGAGGCGGAGCACCTGGAGCTGTGGAAACTTTGTGGCTGTATGGAGTATAGCAGCAGAGCTCAGAATATGCAAAGATATCTCAAGCTCCTTCAACGAGAGTGAAACGACGTTGGCCAACTCGTGGAACTGCGTCATGCTGAAGCTCCAACCGACAAGTGCCAGCCTCGTCAGGGTTTGATAGTGGTTTCCAATATATGACGCGATGCCGTCGAAATATCCGTGCAATGGGAAGCCCCATAGGCCCAGCTTCAAGCGTTGCAGGTTTGGAAGTACGACTTGGTAAGGGGGTTGGCTGAACCATACATCTTGGGGGGTATAGTTGAACCGAGAATCAGGTGCTTCGAGGAAGCTCCAGCTGAACTCGGTCAGAGTTTCGATATAACGATGGAGAAGAAGGGTATAACTATGGCTGTATCCGGCACCACAGTAGGGCTGCTGGATATGTAGCCGTCCAAGATGGGGTATATACCCGATGCCCTCGAAGAACACGGTCATATCGAGGTTCTGGTATGAATTGAATGCGAGTGCCTCGAGCGTATTGGAATGTCTTTGGACGAATGGAACGAGTGCTTTCTGTATGGCCGCTGAGTCGTTGGTGTTGACATAATACTTCTCCAACCAGAGAGTCAAGCTCTCAAGGTTGTCCAATTGAAGCGAGGGGGAAAGGATCTTGTCGCAGATTTCGATAGGGATCTTCAGCTCCAGTGCACGAAGATTGGAACTGTACGCCTCCCATCCAACTCTGATAAGCAGTTGCGCGGGGTCGTCAAAATACTCCGGTGGACCACCCCAGGTAACATCCCATTCGATTGTTAGCTCCGTCAGCCGTTGAAGTGCATTGACGAAATCTCTGAGCTTTTGGGCCATATGGACTTTCCCGCGGCGAGCTTCCTCTTCCCTCTGCTGCTTAGTGGGGCGACGGAGTGTAAGGTTTGCCATCCGAGCTAAAAGTCGGTTGGCAGGCACCCCCTTCCTGGTCCTCGTCGTCGGCATGTTCACCGAAACCGCAGAGCTTGCACCAGCGAGTAGGTCACCCACTGGTGTGGGCTTGAGTTTGAGTGACCGAACATGTTGAATGAGCTCTGGGTTCTCGCTGTCAAGAGGTATATGATAAAAGAATGTGTTCCTTCAGCGAACCCGTGAGACCAGATAGGGGGTTAATGGGAGGAACCCACTTACGAGAGAAGATAGCATCTGAAAGTATCAAGACCCCCTGGTCCATGAAAATTCCCGATGGACATCTCGCGATATCTCAGGCCCATGGCAATGCGGTAGAATGTGCGATTGACCGAGTACATGTTTCGCAGCTGGTCGTCACTGAGAAAAAGAGATATGTAGTGCCATATCTCACTGGGAAGCTCGACACGCCGAGAGCGGCGTCGAGATACCATGGGCAAGCTTGGTGGATGACCAATGTCCAGTGGACGTACTGAAGCTGGATGGTGAACGTTCGAGCACTGTACTGATGTAGTACTGCGGAAGCAGTGATCAAGAGTCACAGAATTTAGCGCCCACAGCTTTCCAGTCAGGATGGCGACCCTGTTTGATATTATCCATAGCTACCAAAGCTCCCAGGTCCGTGATAGACTATAGACTGGTGAGATACAAAACGGGTCCGTCCAATCGACACGACTTATATATTTGCAACAGCCTTCTGGTGGAGGGCGAATACTGAGGAAATCTCATACACGAAGGCTCTGCGTCCAATCAGGGACCATTAATAGGAGATATCTAAGGTTTGTGCCGCTTTGTCCCTCTCCCTCACCTAGATGATACATTCCTGCAACGCGGGATGATGTAGTCAAGTGACAGTTGACTGTGTTAAATACGTGTATTAGGGGTTGGGGGACATGAGTATATTCGGACGTCGCCTAGGAGTTCAGGGTGCCCCATCCCCAGACCTAGAGCCAGCGAAAAAGGATGACTGGAGATGAGTTTAATACTTGGAGGAAAGTGGCTCCAGTGTGTGGGGGATAAGAGTGGCGTCAGGGACGAGGACTGTCCATCGTCGCCGTATTTTTGGTCTTTCAGATTGTCACTCAGCTCGATATAACGACGAACTTCGGGTTTCAAATTGTGGGTCTAGGGGTGTCGCACAGCGCATCAATGCTGGAGGAGTACGAGGAATATAGCTTGACTGATTATATCAATGTATGTAGTCCAAATGTTCGTGATGAGGCGTCGACCGTTTTTGGGATGAAGATAATTACAGCGGACGCAGCGAATCCATCTGCTCGTATGTACACGCTCATCATTGGGAGAGACCAGGATTGACTGCTTGAAAACAGGCTGAGAGTGCGAGCTAAAAGCTGAGCACGACTAGTACGACTTGGATTATGATACCAAGGGATTGTCGGAGAAAGATGCCTTTGGTCGCCATTTGACGCCACGTCTTCGTTCAGGACGCCGTTAAAAGAAGTCTTCTCGGTACCTCCCATTAAGGAATGCAACGCAAGGCAAGCCTTTCAACAGGCAAGCAGCGACCTCGTCCACTGGCTGAAATTGCCAGACATACCACCCGAGCCTTTCCAAGTAAACAATCTGAAGTGGCCAATACATCAAATTAACCGCCTCCATATCCTGTCCGAAATGTCGTAGCTCCGAAGCCATTTCCTCATGGACATCTGCGGGAGAGTACTGCTTGTTCAGTAGTACTCGGTCGCCCCAGTTAATTTGATGGCGCCCGACCTCAGCATACCGGATCTTCAATACGACAAGGCACGGGAGTTTTTCGGATAGAGCAATGAAAAAGGGAGATGTAAGAACCCGAACAGAAAATTCTAGGTCCTGCAAGATTTGCGAAGCTATGACCTTCAGCAAAATTTCGAGCAGTGCTGTGTCGAAGATCCAACCACTAAGTGACAAGGTGGTGAGAGTTGAGATATGGTGACCGACATACGCGAACATGCTCTGTGTATACTTGAACTGAGGTAGCCCAAGCAATCCGAGCTTCAAGGTTCGGAGTTTGGGTAACCTCAGCTTGTAGGGTAATTGTGCATACCAGACCCTTCCGGTTGGTTGACACACCCAGGTGGAGTGATCGTGGAGAAAAGACCAGTGGAAATGCTTTAACTGGTCGGCGTGCTCCTTTAGGAACTGATGGAGGCCGTCGGAATGGGTGTCGTCGACAGGTTGATAGGGCTGTTCGATTTCGAGGCGGCTGAGGTGAAGCAAATGTCCAACGCCTTGATACAAGGAGGTAAGATCAAGATTTTGAATCGAGGAAAATGCCAACGCCGTGAGTGTGGACGAGTGGCTCCGGATGAAGGGTAAGAGGATTGTTCGAATAACAACGGTATCATCTGTGTTATGTGCGAATTTATCGACCCGTAGTGTCAAGCTCTCGAGTGCAGTTAGGCGGAGGTTGGGGACCAAGACCTTTGACCAGATCTCGATCGGGACCTGACAAAGTCAGATGGCGTAGGCAGGTTCCGAATGTATTCCATCCAGCATCCAGCAGCGACATCGCAGGGAGAAATGAATGCCGCCCCATCCCCTTTGCATCCCACTCAACTGTGAGCTTGGTTAGGTGGCCTAGCAAACGAATGAAGTGATGAAGTCTTTGTGTCGTGTCGTGCCGCATCCAGTATATATACTCCTGTTCTGAGGCATGGCGCCAGGGAAGATAGGCCTTGATCCGACGGATTACATGGGTTGGCACGCCGAAGCGTTTCCTTGCCTTGCCTTCAGTTGGAGGTGCATATGGAACCAAAAATATGAGGGGATTAGGTTTGATTCTCAGCGATTGGACGTGTTTCCAGATGCTTGAACCCAGGCTACAACGAAGGACACATTGAGCAGAGCCTTTCAACAGGCAACCAGTCTACTTACACTAGTGCACTCCCGATGGAGATCTCGTGATATCGGATACCCATAGCAATGCAGTAAAATGCGCGATTGATGAGGTAGAGTCCCTTCAATTCAGCATTAGATAGGAACTAGTGCGACACGACGCCAAACATCTGGCGGCAGATCCATGCGAATGTAGTGATGGTCTGGTTAGCAGCACGTATAAGGGACCCCGACGAGAATTTGGGCTGCGGAGTTCTGTCCACCGAAGTTGTAGCATGTAGGCGATGCAAGATACAAATAATAGACGAGTCACAACAAAAGCAAAATGCGACGGTAATGAGGCGTGGGACTTTTGTGGCAACTTACCCACGAGATGAGGCACATTAGCCATAATATTTCCTCCTCCCTATACTGATGTGAACGCGGAGCACCAAACCCGCTCGACGTAGTAATGCTAGCGCATGACCAAAGGTCCAGGTCCACGAGTGCCATCACCCACAAGCAAAAAGCTTCTTTTCCCCGAGCTTTTAGAGAAGCCGCAACATCTGAAGCGGGATTTCTCCGAGCGGCACTAATCAGCCCCGCTTTTCGGTGCCTCTGCTCTCTTTTTTGGTTCGTTGTATCCCAGCCATTTATCCGCTTGTGCCAGACGAAGGCGATGAGTTTGTCCGTTCATAAGCAACTCAACCCCTTCTCTTCACCATTTTCTCGCACAACCTGGGCCTCTGACGATGCGGGAATGGCTCCACAAGGGTAGAAAGATCGTGCCGGAGCCGGCAATAGAGGTGGTCTCCACCTCCTGCGCGCACTTTCCCCACCCTCGGGAGCTCTAGTATAGTCTGACCTCTGTGCCTGTTCAGCGGATATAGTGCTTAATTACCGGAAGCTCTCAAATGGCACATATATCATGGGGACCTGGAACTGCTTAGCTCGCCCTCGCTTCTTATACCCTGACAACCTTGGCTTGATTTACTCTTTTTTGAAATCACCTACGCAGGTCGGCTAGACTCTGCTGACTCAAACAGCAGGCAATGGCTCCGAGAACAGTACCAGAATGGACGATCGTGGATTTCATCCATCGCGGCCCTTGGTGGACAAACCGAGGTAGGTCTTCTATCTGAATGCAAACAAACATAGGATGAACTCGACTTCAGGAATACTGATCTTGAATGTTATGCTCGTTCTGCCATTGTTGACATCCGTAACAAATGGTTTGGATTCATCGCTGGTGAACGGTCTGTGCGGTCCCCGTGACCAGAGCTACTCGGTCTTATATGTATATATTTAGGCCTCCAGATATTGCCCGAATGGCAGAATTTTTTCGGACACCCGGAGGGCCGAGATTTAGGTACATTCGTCAAATACCAAATTTCTTGTCTTCTTATCATCTTGCAGGTTTCATCGGATTTGCACAAAACATCGGCTGTCTGTTTGTGAGTGCTAGCCTGCTCGCTCCATCATTTATCTGAAAAATCAGTAGGGGCTTCCCTTCGCACCATTTGTATCCGATAACCTAGGACGTCGCGCAGCGCTATTTATTGGCTCAGTCATTATGCTTGCTGGCGTTGGCCTCCAAACTGCAGCGCACTCCGTCGCAATGTTCATTGCTGCCCGGGCTGTCAGTGCGTATCTTTCTGTATCTTTCTTCTCAATCTGGTACCCATGGGCCTAATGTCGTAATCGTAATACGCAGTCGGAATCGGGTTAACGTTTTGCACAAACGCCTGCTCCTCTTCTGCTGCTTGAGCTGTCATACCCCACACAACGAGGAAAAATAACTTCAGGTCTACAACTCGAGTTGGTATATTGGCAGTGTCATATCCGCTTGGGTAGGTCACTCAGGACAATGCAAGGTGCTCAAGTCACAAATCTTTCGCAGGTCTGTTTTGGCGCTTACATTCATGCGCGGGGAAGTATTTGGTCATGGAGGGTTCCGGGCTTGGTACAAGCTTTTGTGCCGCTCCTTCAAATTCTGCTCATCTGGTTCGTCTCCGAGAGCCCTCGATACCTGATCTCCAAGGGCATGGTACGTCACTGGCTAGTAATCAGAGTCGTCGGATTATAACAGCATATCAACTCGGCTAGGAGGCTCAAGCAGGTACCATTTTGGCCAAGTACCACGCCAATGGGAACGATGCCCGGGATCCCCTTGTTGTTTTTGAAATCGCACAGATTCGGCGTGCGCTCCAGATGGAGGAGGAAACCACCAAGAGCACGTCCTATCTATCTCTGTTCCGCACGTTAGGCAATAGGAAGAGAATGCGGATCATTCTGGCGATTGCTGTTTTCTCACAATGGAGGTCAGCCTCTTCCCAGACTTTAGAGTTGATGATCATAATTGTCTGGACTTCTAGTGGAAACGGGCTGGTCTCATACTACATCAATCTTGTGCTGGAAGGTGTGGGTGTGACGAAGACAGAGACCAAAGCAGCAATCAATGGAGGATTGCAGGTTCGTATCTTTTACTGATTAAGATTGTGGACAACCAGTAATCTAATCTCTGTAGATCTTCAACTTTGTAGTGGCAGCATCTGGCGCTATGCTCGTTGACTGGGTGGGTCGACGCACTCTTTTCATTGTTTCTAATAGCGGGATGCTCGTCGGTCAGTGGTGTAACCTGAGCAGAAATTCATTTAATTAACGCGATCACCTTAATAGCATTCTCTGCATGGACAATTTCGAACGCTCTTTACAATACGATGAAGAACCGCCGCAGCTGCAAAAGGTGAGTCCTCGAATGCCTTTCTCCTGAACCTTCACCCCTACTAACTGCTCATATTGCAGCCACAATCCCACTTATTTTCCTTTTCTACTTCTTCTATGACATAGCATATACCCCAATGCTTGTCGCGTACACTCTCGAAATCCTTCCCTACAAAGTCCGTGCAAGGGGATTTGCCTGTCATGGTATGTTATTCGGCTTCAGATTGACGGCCCTTGAATTATGTGCTCATGCGCACATTCAGAATTTAGTGGTCATGCTGACATCCGCGTTCAATCAATTTATCAACCCATGGGCGATTGATGCTATTGGCTGGTGGTATTACCTCGCTTACTGCGTCTGGCTCGTTATTGAGCTTGTGTTCGTCGTCACCTATGTCCGTCGAAACCAAAGGTAGGGTTATTTCCTGCAGCACTGGCTACTACGGGTCTGATGTTTCCTGGTCGTATCATAGGACGGACACTCGAAGAAACAGCAGCTCTTTTCGATGGCGATGATCAGCAACGGGACCTGGTGATTATGGGGGGTGAAGCTGCCACTATGACTATGAGCCGAGGTGCTGTCGGCGTTCTCCAGGGCGACGGCTCCGATGGTTCACGGGGACGGGCAGCAACAAAAGAGTACCACGAGTATCACGAGCTACAGAATTCACCGACACCGCATCTCAGCCGGTGGGAACTCTCCTACCAGGTCACAACTTTGATTTTGAACTCGGATATCTATTCGAGAGATCGAAACTCCAAATCCAGAACCTCCCTTCGTGTAGCGAATAGCTATTTGTATCATCATAGTATGCATTCAGTGACTATGAAACAGGAATCGTAGGGTTCTTTGCCGAAGGTTAGTACAATGACTCACAACTGTTCAGAGACGAAGGAGGTTGGACTCTTACTTAAGAGCCCTCCTCCGCTCTGACCCAAACCTGAACATGATTGGCAAAGCAAGTAAATGTACCCCAGCCACCGGCGTCAATCTCCACTCGCCCGTGTTGAGTCATGAAACTTCGATAGGTTGAACCAGCATTTTCCTGGTATGGCCAGATGTGTCTCATCCTGAGATAGACACACAGTTGAGTGGAACTCACCTTTCCGACTTTCATACGAAGATTGTGGATGAAGGTGCGCGAGCTTGGAGCAGAACATTAGAATTTGGCAAGGTACGACAATAAACACAATAAAGCTTACTCGTCCTCCCTGTTGCTGAGAACGACGGCACATCCTGGATGTTCATCATTACCCTTACGGACGAATCCCAATACAATTCCTATCGTGGAAGTAATCCACCAGGACGCCATATGCGAATTTTTGCCGGGCCTCGATTAGGAGGGAAATGTTCCTAGCAACGCTTTCGTTATAGCATTCCTTGTTGGGATATAGATCACCGTAGAAGACACAGCTAGCGATCTGAGTGGGTATGGAGATGCATCATCAATGGAGTAAGAGAACCCACGGGTGGCCAACGCCTCGAAGTAATATGATAGCGTAAGCTTGGGCCTTGAAATTTGGTTGAACCTATTTGAAATAATAAGAAGAATATCTTGTCAAGAAGTCTGAGGTGCGATTACCCAGCTTTCCAAACTTTGACCCTCGACCTTGGAAACTCCGAGATGAGATTGGCCTCGATCAAAATGAGTCACCGGTATACGCACCGTGCTGGACAAAGTGTCAGTATCAACGGGACCGGAACCGATGGGGCACCTACTCATGATTATCGACGAACGTCATGGCATCCCGAGGTCTATGCTGGACGAGAGTACCCCTGAGAATGTTGCGGAGGTCGTAGCGAGCACGTTGCCTGCTCGCCTGACAGAGGTTCATATGCAGCGGGACGTCGAAGAAAGCCGTCTGAAAATGTATTCATTTCAGCTGCGCATATTTTCTGGTACACGTACCTCCCCCTTGAGCAGACGAACGTACGGGAGGAGCCTGTGGATGCTAAGCAAGGTGTAAATGATGAGTTGGTATCACAACTAGTCCAGGCCTCACTCCCCAGACCAGTACTCCGCTGTTTGGCGGTGGCTGCATCAGTAGTTGTGCATGAAGGTATCAGATGAAGCCGCATACAAACAGAGAAAAGTCGGTCTTTCTTGGACCTTGCTCGGGTTGTCCGCAACTGAGATTCTTTTGAGTTGAGAATCATGAACTTCCGAACGGCGCTCACGAAGTCAATAATGAATTTGCGATCTATATGTTTAATCGCATCGAGTCGAAAACCAGATGAACCTGTGGTCTTCGTGCCGGGTTAAAGAATCAGCGGGACAATTTCATGGGTAGCACACACATCCAAAATCCAGTCCCCCCACTCGAACAAATCCTCTCTGACGTCTGGGTGACGATGGTCGATCTGGTGAAATCCGTGAGTATCTACGAGGCAGGCGACGTAAGATACAGACATCATTGCCCATCAAGTAGTCATAATTCCCTAGTTCCGTATCTACGTTGCGGGACCATCCTTTATGGCCTGGACCAACGATTCGGTAGATTTCAGAAGATTTCGACATTTGATCGAAGTCTACCCCTAAAACGTTTCCTCATAGGAACTACGTCCCTGTCTGTACAGAAGATGGGAAACGGACCTGTAAAATGTGCTTGATTCCATCGGAAGTTGCTGTACTAATGACCGATCTCCCTCAGCCGCGACACTCAGTGGATAAATGAGAAGCTCTACCTTTCCGTTTCGACCAGTGTAGTTAAAGACGGTCCAAGCCTAATAAATTTGTAGCATCACAAGGTAAGGTGAAGGATAAAATGATTCCTACCTCGATCTCCCGTTTCTGGCCGGCGTCTTTGAGTCGATTGTTCGGTTGCGAAGGAATGGCATAGAATTTCTCAGTCGTATCGCCTCCATGCTTGTGCTATGCAAAAACCATTAGTTTCATGATTGAAACAAAGCTCTCTCGTGCCTCACATTGAGGACGGCATCGACGAGAACATCGAGGTTGTATTGCCTGGCGAATCTGCAAGCACTTAATAGTTCCTCCTTGGATCCCCATCGCGTTCTCACAGAACCCTTCTGATCGAATTCACCGAGGTCCCACTGAGCGTATATCAGTCACGCGCTACGAAGCACAGGAAATTGTTCACCAAATCGTAAGCATCGTATCCCCGTCCTCCCTATTCGGGTAGAAGTAGAAAGTCAGCAACCTGCAATGGACGACAACTACCGTTTGGCAGTAGGACAATGCTGCTCGAACATAAACATATCAGAGTAGGAGCATTGGAACTACTGTGGCTCCTCCCAGTATATTTCGCTTGGATACCTATCCTACATCACATGAAAACTTACCACCTCAGCGGCCTTGTTCATCGGCGGAAGCCAAACTTGCGTGAAACCCAGTTTAACTAGGTGGGGGACCTCAGCCTCAAAATGTTTCCACCAGCTTATGTTGCCTTGAAGAGCGTCCCAAGTAAAAAATTGAATCTGCAGTACCAGGAAACATGAGCGATCGCAAGTTATTCGAGTTGAGAAATAGGGATAGAAGAACCATTAATGGATTGTCTTTGTGACCATCCGGCCCAAGGCGCATGCGATCTAGGGAGGGAGGTCCTTGTGTGAGCGAGGTGAACCATCTGTTGAGAAGAGAAAACATGGGAGTCCAGGCTGAGCAAAGCTGCAGGACCTCTGAGGCACAACCTCGAGCATGAGGACATGGTAACGGCGACCGACAGTATACGGACCGTGACAGAAACGTAACATGCGCGTTGTTGCGACTACGTACTTGTTTTTTCCCCAAAGGCCAGAGAGACGTAGAGTCTCCCAGCCTTGACACTTTCTATCCATGTTACCCTACAGGAAACTGAGTTCTCCCTGCCAGCACTACAATACTCTGCAACATTGACGAGGAGACGCCGGATCGGGATCATCCCGTCACGAGGACAGGAACCCTTTCGGTTCAACCCGCACCCCTTTATAAATGAAGCAACTCAATTTTTTTTTCCTCACCATTGCGTCCACCATCGCACACCTCGCCTGATGCTGGCGTCTTGTTGGGCAGACAGGGCGAGGTCCGTGCATGCATCCTGCATTCAGGTTGGACAAGACCAAAATGCCTCCTTAATCGCTCCGATCACAGCTTTCCACGTCGAGAGGAGTTTCATGCTGACGGCAATATTTCCCTAGTCTACCACTGTACCTCCAAAATTGTCTCTCAGATAAGAAGACCTATCTTTACCAGCCACTTCTACGACTATTTAAGAGATAGGGTGCACGAACCCTCCCTAACAGGATGCCATTGAAATATAAGCTGGTGGGGGATAGCTTCCAGGCTAAGTAGCAAGGGATTATACTCGTTGGGATGGTCAAGTAACGACAAACTAAGCAGATGCTGAATGTATAATAAATCATCGTATCGAAGAATCGGTCCAGATCCAGGCGAAATCAGGCTCCTGGTGTGCAATATTCTATTATTACATCTCGGAGGGACGAAAAAAAAAAAAGTTCAAACTTCCTTGGGGAAGCCCATACCAGTACAGGAGGGATAGAGTCGAGTCCAAATGATATCGGTCATACAGAATCGAGTGAGAGCCTCTGCATGCCGACGAACAATTGAATGAGGGAGACCTCTGGTTGTTTGTACTTTTCCTGAAGAGACAACCTTTCGAGTGCTAAACGCAAGCCAAACACCTCCAGGTCTTCCTCCTTTCTCTGTTTCAACTTTTTGCGAAGGCGAGCCCCCGCCCTCGATTGAGCTTCGGTCAGGTAAGGGAGTAAGCCGGTGCGTTGATGAACGGGACCAAATGATCGATCAGTGGGTGTTGAGCAATGGGCTCCTGGAAGAAAAGGCTCTTGGTAAGGGAATGGAAGAACAACACTCTCGCCACTGATTAAGTTCGGCCAAGAGAGACAAAATGGTGGTCCGCCACTGGAAACGCTGGCCATGATCGATTCTCCCTGATCCAAAAGCCCCAGAGCCTCGACAGCAGCATTATTGTTCAAGCTATGGTCATTTCGGGGAGCGGCGGGCTCAGGAGAATTTTCCATCTGCACGCAAGCCCACGCCGCTTTACGCTGTTCAGGTGTCATTCCGGGGGTGGGTTTGAAGGATTTCCTTGGCTGCAGCCTTTCCCTAGTATTGTGTCCTTGGCCCCCGTGATCAGAAGGGTTCCGCCAGGCGTGAACAGCACCTGACGAGACTTGCGACGCGGCTGAGCTGCCCTCCCATTCGGCGTCAAGAGTGGCATGAGCGGGCTTGGTCTGTGACACAGCGGATGTTCCTGACCATTCACCCCCCAGATATGTGATCCCGAAACGTGTCCTGTGCGGTACGGTAACTCGAAAAAGGTCGGCCCTGACATCACAGTCCATGGGGCCGGAAGTATTAGCCAAAATAACCGCCAAGGGTCCGAAGTGATCTCTCAAGGGACGAGGAGGCGGACAGGGTTTGGCCAGGAAGGTGTCATCACGATATCTCTCCCATGCGGTTTTGGCGGCGACCATTGGGGTGCTTCCCATGTTACAGGTGGAGATTTCTCGAGAGGAACAGGCGTTGTAGTGGGCTGTCAGCAGGCCCTTGGATCCGGCGTGTCTTGTAGTGGGACAGCACAAGTTGCGTCATGTTTGTGATCCTGGCGGTGTTTTGATGATCAGGAGTGAGGCGACTCGATGGATCCTGTCCTCTCGTAATGACACCCTCTAATTCATTTTTTAAGTTGTTCCAATCTGGGATACATATGCCTACGAGAACTTGTCGATGAATGGGAAATGGGTACGTGCCGCAAATCCTCGTGGTACGACGAGAGGAAATAGTGCATAAGTCAAGCGTCGATTGTCGTCTATTTGAGAATTTCAGAGTTCATGGTCTAACTGTGCGGTTCGGATTCCAGGAGATTTTAGAAGCGGAGTAGTATCAAAACGCAGAAGCTGCATCTAATTAATATGGGATGTTCAAAAATATTAGATGAAGGTGGGAGGCGCTTCCAAGCGCTCGCAAGTCAGTCATCTACAAGTCCAATCTATATAACTTTAATGCGTAAGTGTCCATGTTTAATAGTCCGAATGTTATGTCCGTTAAAGTGGCGTGTCTTATCTATTCTAATAAATACGTGACCATGCTCGGTGGTCCGAGCATCATGTCGCATCATGTCTAGGTGGTCTGAGTGTCGTGTCGTGTCGCGTCGTGTGCAAACATCGTCTCCAAAGTCGTCCAAGTCCCATCATGGAACGCCAGATGCTGCGCCTTCTCCCGAAAAGGGGGATGCAAAAAGGAACACATTGCACAGGGCTTTATTACGCCGCAACGGGCCTGGAATAGAAGTATGCCGCCGTGAGGGCAAGGGTAGTAATCGCCATTGGCATCGACGCAAGCACCCCGAGAACGGTAGAGATAAAAGCAATGGTTTTGATCGTGCCGTGAAGGACGAGGGAACTGCGAAGCTGCGAGAGCAAAGGAGAACCGAACGTGAAAAGACCGGAAGCTTTGGGTCCGATGAGGATCGGTACAGAGGAATTCCTCGGTGAGCTGAACACGTCCTGGAATTCCACGGCAAGGCTGAGCTCGCGGGTCACCCGACGACGAATGACCTCAGCCCGGAACGCGTTGCCTGCGATTCCGGCCTCTCCAATACCTTCAGTTTCATAGAGGCGCAAGGCGGCTGGTAGAGGCCGAATGGACACAGCTGGCGGGGGCGACAGTCGCTTGAAAGAACTAACCCTGCAGTGGTAGAGAGCATCGCTGCCATCAGGCGGGCAATCGATCGTAACGGGGTCACTGGAGTCTTCCCTGAGGGGCTCACAGTGATGCCGTTTCAGGACGTCAGTTACGACGTCCCAGATAGATGATTGAGGTTTTGGAGAGCCAGCAGAGAGACATGCTGCTTGTAGGGAGAGATGATGCTCAAGCCAGTGGTAGGGATCAGGGAACTGCTGGGAGTTGCGAGTGATGTTTGGGGTTGTCCGAACGCACGTGCAAGGGCTGGAGAACTGCTGCCATTGCCAGATATCAGGGCCAAAGACATCACAATTATACGAGATGCAGTCGGGACAGAAGTTGCGCAGGAGATCGTGTTCGTATTCCGCTAGCGCACGCGTTGAGTTAAGAAAGAGCTGAGTGGTGACTGCTGTGTGGAGGTGTGTGCGGATGATGAGAAGGAGTTCGGGTGGGAGACGAGCGGGTATGGGGATAATTTCGTCGACGGTGGCGACCTCGTGGGATATGGTGGCGAGGGCAGCGTGGAGGAGAGTGGCGTTAGGGGACGTGAGGGCCATGGCGAATTAGATAGAGAAGTACCGCCTGCGGTGGGTGGTTATTAGGAGGATACGGGGGATACGATATCCTCTTGGTGTTATATACTATTGCCATTTCCTCTCCAAACCCTCGAACCCTTGATCCGCCTCGACGATAAATTTCTGTGTCAAACATAGCCCCCTATGAAATGCCAATTGTCTCCACAATAATGATGATATCCCGTCACGTGACTCTGCGTTTTGCCTTTATTGTAACCGATAAGCCCGAAATATGCTATTGTACGTACATGCCCTAGAATGTTTTGGGCCGGCTCGGAAATGGAACCTGCTATGTAGATCGCGTGAACAGCCACTTTACCGATCTCGGGCTCTCTCATCTCATACAGGCAAGCGGTTGAATAATAATAGACACCAGGGCTTCATTTGTACCTCTACTACAGGTTGAGAAGTGCTACTAGGGCCCCGATACCCTTTACCGCACCGCGGCACCACTTTATCCGGCATAAGGCACACCCCTGGTGCGTGCTCCCCATACAGTCCGACACGGAAACGCCGTTCAAGTGGCCACCATCCTCCCTTGCCCTCTACTGACTAGGTGTCACACTCCGCTCGGCCTAGCACACTACCGTCGGTATTGGCGGTAGCATTCTTTGCTTCCCCGCCATTGAACGGTCGCTGTTTGGCCTTTTTGTATGTGGTGTCGCTTGCACTGACGTTCTATTTCTTGTCTTGGCCTTGGCCGTCCGGTGGGAGTGTTGTTGGAAGGTCTCTTTGAACCTGCACACCTTGTTTGGGGAGTGCTCTGATTCCCTTTTCCGTGCTCATAATTCTTTTCAATTTGTGTAAATTAAGCCTGCCTGGGGTTTCGATTATTAATGTAGAGTGCTGTAGTGGTTGATAACAAAACATTTCTCCAGATATAATACAAGGGGTATGTTTTCTCTACACCGGCTGCTTTAGGTTTCCTATATTATAACATGGGAAAACCTAATCCGAGCCGTCTGACGCGGAACCGCAAGAGGTTTATATTGCAGTGTGCAGGTATTAGTACAACTACACAGAAAATGCTACTGGTGCTTGCCGATGCTGGTGGATGCGGGCATGGCGCCGTGAGCGGGTCGTCGTGAGTGGGCCGCAGTGGGTGCAGCGCATGAATTGCCAGGGATAGCCCGAGGTGTATCAATTGGTGCGGTGGGCATTTGATGGACAAGCCCCATGTGAGGTGCATTCTGATGTATTAGTGCGTGTGGTGGGTGGAGGTGGCGGAGGTAAGATAGGTGTCACCAGGAACAAGCACCTTATGTAATATGTATTATGTCAGCGCCAAGGCGGCGAAATCCCCAAGCTCGAAATTTTGAAAAGTGAAATTGCAGCATTTACCGTTGAGAGGCAGAGCTGGACTCTGCCTGAGCCTATTCTAGAACCATTTGCAAAGGGGTTTAGCAAGTCCTGGGGGTGAGACACGGTACCTGTTATCAGTGAGAATTTCACAATTTTTTGTTATTTATATCCCCTCCCTGCCTCGGTAATCACGTGACGCATTACATAAGCGGCAAAAAGTTGACCTGGGATTTTGACTTGCCCGCTTGTTTTGCCTGCAGCATCGTCAGAATTGCATCTTCTAGTCACTTTGTATGAAAAAAGTAATTTTGATATTACTCTATGTGCACACAAGGTTTTGAAAAAAACCAACCTAGGACCTCTTCTGACCATCCTACACTTCCTTTCTCAGGTCTTACTTTCCCACTCTGGTGACTTGTGTTGAAGAAATAAGAGACTGAACTTCGGCTGATTTCTGCTTACATAAAGGGTGCTTGTTCCTGGTGACACCTATCTTAGAGGAAACTGGCGATCGCGGGATCGTGGGCATTTTCCCGCCGCGGAGGGGTCATGGTGGCGGTGATGTTATTGTGGGTGTTATCGCGTGCCATGGTGGGTGTTAGCGGGTCACTGTGGGTGCCATTGTATTCCAAGCGGCGGCTGTGTCGTGTACATAGCAACCATTGCCAGTGACTATCATCCGCCATGGCTTAACAGACGTGGCCGTCGGCCGATCAGGTGCATTCCCACTGACGCGCCATAGTAATCTGCACGAGAATAAAGGTAGAATGTATTGGAAGCAATGGTCAAGCGGATAGCGAAAACCACAGGCTTAGTGCGACGGGTATGGGATCAATGCATGCGTATGAAATGGAACCGATGGACCTATGCAAGAGCGAAGTGAATGTTCTGTGTGTATGCAAAAGCAATGCAAGTTAGACGAGAAAAAAAAAAGTCGAAGCTGGGAAATGTCACTGAACCTCATCAGCCGACTGAGGTTTCTCCGCTTCTCCACGCAACCTTACCAGGTGCAATAGCGCGCCATGCTCCACAGTCGCCTCCCAGAGCTTGACCTTGACCCTCTCCAATTCTGCCTGCAACTCCTTTCGCCTACTCTCTGCCCTCTCCAGCAGCTCGCTCTTCTTCAGCTTCCGAGTAGGTTCTTGGGGTCGCAGATCGGTGGCTCGCAGGACATGGAAAACGCCTGGGACTGGAGCAGGAACCGGGGGTGGAGAATCGGAGGGGGCGGCTGACTGCGAAGTGGATGCTCCTAGAGTCTCGTGTGTTGGCGCTTCATCTGGAACATCAACATCATCGTCCGCATCCCCGTTTCTAGAAGCACTGGGAGCAGCGTGTGTCCGAGCTTCCAACGGCACCTCCTCCTGGACTACCTGCGGCTTCTTCACCAGATCCTGTCCGCGCATTTCTTTCTCACCAGCAGTATTAGTCTCACCGATCGAAGCCAAGAACGAATTCCACCACGTACCATGATCTTGACTGAACCCTCCAACAACCACTTCCGGTATGCTGATTTCCCAACCGGCAGAGGTCGGAGTTGCGGGATCAAAAGAGCTTATAGGCGATGGGACAAAGGATGGAGGCGAGTAGACCGTTGTATCATCGCTATTTGCTGCCGATTGTATACCTAGTGTTGCGGACCTTGGGGCCCCTGAAGAAGTGAGACCCGGAACATCGGATCTTGGGAGCGACAAAGCCAACAGCTCTGGATCGATGAAGCTGTCGTCAACCATCTGTACGCAAGGAGGGAAGGGAGTTTGTGGGGCAGCGGGGTCAGATCGCGCCATTGTCGAGGCGGAAGCTACCGATAATGTAGGCTGTTCCATGTTCACATCTGCCGTTGGGGTGAATGCGCTGCTTCGGGTATCTTGGGATATTGGTGGCGGGTCAAAAGTAAAGTCCATAGGGGTCAAGGCACTGCTTGTGGGTGACGAGCGATCCCCTATCTCGAATGCCATTAAAACGTCGCCAGGCTCAGAGTGTTGTATCTGACAGAGATCGGGAACAGGAAAGGTCTGGGCTGGCTGGGCATCTGGATTGGGCGTAGAGGCGAGTGACGATGAGTAGCTATCGACGGGAGAGGCGAAAGAAGACGGGTTGCCGCTGGAGGTTGAGACCAACTCAACAGGCGGATGAGTATCAAGGAGGGTCATACAGTCCATGCCAAACCCTTCCACCCCCAAAGGAAAAGTTTGTAGTATGTTCATCCAGCTATCAACAAGAGCTTGATCTGCATTTCCATCGGGTACCGGAGCCAAGTCAAATAAAGTAGTTGGATCGTCAGGCAGCTGAGAAGATTGGGGTGAGCTCGATGAAGGAAGGGGTGGAAGGGCAGCTAGATGTAAGGGTGTGCCATCGATCAATTGACCAGAAGCGGCAGCTAACAACGACGAGATGAGTTGATCGAACGAAGTCGTTGATCGAACGGCTTTCTCTGACTTGTTCTGTCTACTTTGCGTAATCGGTGTGGTGGCTGTAACCGCAGCACCTGTTAGCGTTAGGATGGCGGCTTCTTCGGATGATTCGGAGACCGACGGAGAGGACCCAAGCTGCGTGTCCGTCATGTTCTCGCTCCCAGCATCTCTCGCCAATCCCTGGTCCTGCTCATCTGCCCTTCGGTCCGGGTGCTGAGGTGCGGATGGTACCAATTCGTTCAACTGGACCTCGTCCCGGTAGTGCTTCGCTCCTTTCCCTTCCCTCTGCCGATTCTGTTCCTTCTCTTTGTCCTGGTCTACACGCTTCTCCTTCTCGCCACGTTTCTTTTTCATCTCATGATACTTCTTCGTAGCGGCCTTCCTCGCAGCGATCTTGACCAGAGTAAGTAGCTGGAAAATCAATTGTCTCCCCCGCTCCTTCTCCCAGTTCTGTTTATATGCTTCTGGTCCCTCACCCTCTTGGAACGGAAAGGGAACGTCCCAATCAGCTGCACCCGCGGGCACACGTTGCAGTTTACGCCTCTTTGTCGGTGGCTGTCTTTGATCCGGTTCAGTATACCACTGAGTTCCCTCCAGGAGTTGAGGCGGACCTAGGCGCCTTTCGTCCTAGAGCGCCAGCGGCCAATAACTTGAAGATATTTTGCAAAACTGGGAAAATATCTTTTTGTTTGATCAAAATTTCTACGATCTCTTGATATGTTGGGGTCGGTAACTTGGACGGATCAACGTTCCTGAGGCGACTAAGATGTTTTCGACCGATCATTGGTGGTTCCGTTAATGCATCGCCTCCATACTCCTTGAGTACGATAGGGTTGGACGGGGTAGCACCCCGAGGAGTGCCGCATAAAGTTGTGAGTTTAGCGGGCTTGACTCCGGCGATAAGACCTGCATGGCCGAGAAGCGCTCGTTGATTCCGAAGAAAGTGAGCAGGGGGAGGGTGATTAGGGTCTGGAAGAGGGATCTCGGGTCCTGAGGGACGAGGGCTTGATTGTTTTGAGTTAGGTTTAACGGCCTGCTTACGGGGTTGGGCAGGTTTTCGTCGAGGGTTTAGTGGTGGTCGAGTATGAGGCTGCGGAGAGGGATGCGCAGTCCCATTACGCCCAGCAGATCCCTGACGTGATGAGGGTTGACTCGAGAGCAGTGACTGCGGCAGGACGGGGGTACATGAGCCTCCTGGAAGGCTCAAGGACAGGGCTAATGGATTGATTGATTGTTCAGAATGTGTATGGGAACCAGGAAGTGCAATGGTCCCCACATTTTGTGCTGATGAGCCAGAGCCCAGAGCTTGAGACACAGAAAATGGGGTGCTGGGTAACGCCAGAGAGGGCGGAGGTGACCTACCTCTTGCCGGAGGCGATGGAGGGGGTGAGCCAAAGAGGGAGTCTTCATCCTGTGACTGATCTTCCTGTCCCTGCTCTACTGGCTCGGATAGCATGCCGAACTGCGCAAGGTGCGTTAAGTTGATAGTTAAATCTGAAGTTATTGAAGACGGGTGCACCTGGAATGCTATCCGTTATGTTGCAAGAGATCCAGTTTGAATCGAGTCAAGTCTGATGACTTTGTTCCGGTTCCGAAGAGCCCGATGGCGATGACGGGAGCTACTGAGATTTGGGTCAGCTTTAGTGTATATACCAAGTTCAAAAAACCTGCCTAATCGCGACGAGGTGCGGGCGCAAGACCTGGCCTTGGTTGAAGTTTGATAAGAGGCCGAAGTGGGGGCAACCGAAAAAAATGGTGACAAACAAGAACAAAGTTCAGATATCACGCAGTCATTTCGGAAATTCTGGTACAGTCGAGGACATTCAAAGCCCACCAATTCAGTATCTCTGTGACCGCACTGAGCTCAACTCGAGTAAAGGAACTCAAAAACACATCCAATGCTTTTTCCACGCCCTTTTTGGTTCTGGCCATTATCTTTTGAAAGTTTTTTCAAACATGACAGCCCTAGGTATTGCTATTCTAGTTCACTATAGCTTTGGGATGCATCGTTACACCCTGCGGGGCCGCCTGGTGACCCTTCTGCTTATGAACGGCCCAAGTGGCTGCCTTGCCTGTTGAGCCGGTCCAGTAAGCACTCATGGAGCACCAGGAATGATTAATAAACTGAGGGATGACATCTGTTGGAAAAGCATCCAAGGCAGCAACAGCTGTGTCCTTCGCCTCTTGAGAGGATGTTTTTGGGACCCGTCCTGTAGTGGGACTCTACCCATCCCCAATCCTGTGAAAATAAAAACAAGTCACTGAGAATCAAAAAGACGAGCACCGAGAGTGATTACCATTTCTATTGGATTAAGCTCATGATTAAACCTTGGGATGAAAATGCATGGAGGCCAGATACATTTCTCCTGCTTTTTCTTGCCCATTGGTGAAAGTTTCTTCAGGAATATTGGGATAAATTCATTTTTTATTCAGTCAACTGCTTGTTGGATTTTTCTCAAACTTGGGGATCATGCTTAGCTCCATGAATGGGAGCAATTGTACCTTTTTGTTTGTGATTTCTATCAATTCTTTCAGCATCCAGCCATTATTTTCGGCCACTTTTACTAAATGGAAATTTGTGGGTGAACTGCTTGTTGAATTACCGACATTCTCATGTCGATGGCGCTCCCCCCACCGTTCGGTGAGTGTTGTGATGTTACAATGAAATGAGTTGTTCTCTCAATTATGCTCAGGCGGAGACTGCCGAAAACGGGAGGGAGAGCCGAACGGAAACCTTTGATAGAGCAGGGTCCAAGGACTGAGTACTGACCACTTAAAGTAGTCCAAGGATTATGCATGGGTAACGACCGTTGGTCGAAGCCTACAATAAGAGCTATAGTAATTACGTACGACATTGGGATCCAGGTCGGGAAGATATTGAACAGCGCTTAATTGCATGGATGTCACGGTAAAGAAGTAGTTTCAGAATTGCACTCGGTTCCAGTACAGCATTCATGTTTTGCGAAGGTTCGGTATGTATCTACCTTTCAAGTGTCCTTGATGTTATGCAAGATGACGTAATTTAGCACCTCATTTATCAAGGACGCAGCGCGCTCAACACGCCTGCCTCCATCCCAGCATATTGCACTCATGTCTTCCCTCGTCATCGACTGCTACATCGACCTTCCTATCCTCGACGTCCTTGACGACGGCCAACCTATTTTCCACCGTGTCATTCTCCCCTCTCACACTACTGACGCTACCAAAGATGTTCAGTCTACCGCAACCCCAGTTGAGTCCGAGCTCAAGTCTGAATCCGAGTCGGAACCAGTTACCGGGACCGGCCCTGCACTTATCGTAACCAATGCTACTCAGATCCACTCGAGCGAGCACACCTCTGTCTATCGCGCAGCTCTGGATCTAGACGATGACGGCGAACTCGTTGACGTCGTCCTCAAGATTTCAAATGCCGGCCCCCGCAACGACGCGTTCTTGAATGAATATAAGAGGTACTGCGAGCTCGAGAAGTACCAGGGTACCATTGTCCCGCGGTGCTATGGGTTGTTTCAGGCAGTTGTGGCCACCGAGGAAGAGGGGGAGGAGCCCGAGGACGCCGACGTTGTCTCGTGCCTTGTGTTGGCTTATGGTGGCTCTCCCTCCGCTGCTGAGTTGAATAAGAATAGCAGGGAGTTCAAGTAAGCTTTTCACTGGGTTGTCTGAAGGGGGCGATTCCTGATGATGATCCAGCCTCTCTGTCATTAAGGCTCTAGAGACCCTGCACGATGCGGGGTATACCCATGGCAGCATTCAAGCCAGCAACATCCTCGATAAGCAAGGTGCTGCGGTCCTTATCGATCTTGAATTCACCAAGGGGGACCACAAGTGTGGCCGCACAGCCACTTTGAGCGCTAGCGGCACCGAGTACAAGTCTGGTGACTTTGGTTGTCCCGAAATCTACAACGCCGCTCGCAAGATGGACTTGTGGAAGAAATCTGGTTCGTCTTGTTCTCCGAACCGTTTTGTTGGCGCTGATCGTCTCCGTATCTTTCAGCCTAGTTGTCTCTTTCTCTGTCCTGTTTAATCCAGTCCCTTGGCTTTTGTTTCTTGGGTTCTTTTCTTGACCATGCATTCACTACTTCAACGCTACAAATAACTGCACTTCATAAATCCACACACACATACCACAGAACTGCAAACACATCACAATACCAGACTAGTTACTGACTTTACCGCTATGTAGCAATATCACGAACACATAATTGTACCATGCGAAAAACCGCCATGAGTGACGACAGCAGGGGAAAGGTGGGATTATTGGTGTTTTTCAATGGTATATCTTTGCGGTGGGCCAGGACGTGTCGTGTCTGGCATGTTCCGTTGAAATGTCAGGTTAGGAGAGGACGTATAATGTTAATGGAATGTGGTAAAATACAGATCCTAGAGCTGTTTTCAGCCACAGCAAGGTTCTGCAAGTCGGTGTACATACCAGTACAGGGTTCGACAGATAAGGGCAAACGAAAAGTCGAATCTTACATCGGAAAATCTTCAGTCATACCCCGAGTCGCCATCCTCCTCATATCCGGGGTCATATTCATCCCGGGTGGCGGCATCCCTCTCGGCGGCATACCAGGCATGCCAGGTATCCCGCCACCACCCGGTGCGCCCGGTATGCCCGGCACTCCCACATTCACATTCATCCCACCCATATGTCCGGGGGGTCCACGCATAGGTGACACACCGGTGGGGTCGTTATTGAAAAATTGGCCTTGGGATGGGGCGTTGAACGGTGCACCGGGGTAAGGCGGGCGCATGGTCATACCGGGTGTACCAGGGAACCCGCCTGGTGGAAAGTTCATCTGCGATCCTGGTGGGGGGCCACCGTGTGGATGACCTCCCCCACCCCCACCCTGGATCATTTGTGGATGCATGCCTGGTGGGATGTTGTGGAAGTCGCCGCGGGGATCGCCACCTCTATGGGGCGTTTGATGACGCACACCTGGATGACCGTATGCGCCTGGTGGGAGGTGCTGTCCTGGAGGTGGTAGCCCGACACCAGGGTGTCCTGGGTATTGTGGATGATGGTGGTGGGTGTGGAGGTTGTGGGGTTCTTCCTCGGACTCCACTTCTTTTTTGATGACTTCGAGGAGGGCTGTGGGGTCGTAATAGAGTTCCGAGTGTAGGTCTACATGAAATCTGTCATGATAGATCCGTCAGAGAAATACGAAAGGACATGAGAGCAGACACGCACTGTTGTGTCCCGAAGTCCCATTGCGGCCCTCGTTCTGCACGTGCGGTCATAAGCATCGAATTCCATTCCGATGCACTCTCCTGTCCATATAAAACACATAACCTAACCAGTTGAGAAATGAGTAGAGAGAAAAGGACGAACGACGGCTTGTGCGAGTTCTGGATTTGTTTGGTATGTGTCGATGAGGACGTTTTGCTGCTTTGCGAGGTGCTTGACCTCTGCATTGAGTTTGTTTCCTATGCGCTGTGCATTATGCCTTGGGACGTGTACTTTGATGACTTTGACCCGTCTCGTGCTGGGAGCCATGGGGTAAGAAAGATGACTGGTCACGTGTTGAGAATGGCAAAGTTGTGTGTTGATCGCGCGTTCAAATTGGTTCCTTAAATGAACACCATTCATCGGTCAGACGTACTTCCCTCTCTCTCGGCAGCTAATCAGGCCCAGATAGATGACCTCGTACGGCGTAATCACGCCCTCGAGTACACAAACAAAAAACTCTCTGAGCAACTATCGACCGAGGTCGCCCGTTCAAAGGAAGCCGTGCTTGAAATACAAAAACAATGGCGCAAGGATCAGGAACTCTGGCGAGAAGAGTGCGATGATCTTCTTGCGTGCTACCGCTATGTTCAGTTACGGACGATGTCGGAAGTGGAGACTGAGAGATTGAGCGTCCTGAACGAACAAAAGGCGTTAAGGGGAGAGAAATTGCTGAGGTTGCAGAGAGATTATCGAATCACGTTATTTCATGCGAAGGAAAGAGAGCTGGAGGAGAAAATTGCGGAGTTGGAGGAGGAGAACGCGCAGATGGTTCTGGAGAGGAAGGAGGTGGCTGTATTGTTGCGAGAGAGGCTGGCGGACCTGGTCACACAATTACGGCTGAAGGATGGTGAAATAGAGGAACTGACGGTTGAGAGAGACGAAACAGAAGTGAGCACATCACCGCTACCCGCGTTCGCAAGATAATTATTGTGTTCAGGAAGATGCACATAAACTAAGGGAGGAAAATGCACACCTTCAAGCTTCGCTGGAATCGACGTCTTCCAAGTTTGAGAGATTTAACTTACAGCTCGAAGGCGCACAAACAGCACGCTCGGAACTCGAAGGGTTAAACGATGAGCTTAAACGGAAGAATTACGACCTGCAACGCCAGCTCGACAAATGGCAGCGCCTAGAGAACAAGGGTGATGTCGAATTGGATGCCCTCCGAAAGCGCAAGATCGAGCTAGAAATCGAGGCGAAGGAGCTCCGTGACAGGCTGGACAAAGCGTCGGAGGAGAGCTCGAAAGCTCTGGAAAAAGAGAAGAGAAGAGTAGACAGAATGAAAGATACTGCGCAGGAGTGGCAGGTTCGTTTATGCGCTCCATGCACTGCTGGCACTCGTCTAACGTGCTCTTACGGGCAGGGAGTGGCTGAGAGACACCAACAAGAAGTCAAGCATCTCAGGAAGGAACTTGCGCAACTACAAAAAGAGCTTGAACAATTACAAGCTCGGCAAGAGCGAGCACCCATAGAGCCCTCCTTGAAAGCTGGAAAGTCGTTGGCGAGGGACAAGAAATCGGTTGTCCTTACGGAGTCTGAAGCCGAATTGGAAGGACCTCGCCCAGTCAAACCATCCCGCCGCAAAAAGGGTACAATCCTGGAAAGCGGGGACGACGGAGCCCAGGAGGTCCCCACCTCTCCTGTACCAGCTGTGAAGAGACGGCAGAAGCTGCCAGTTGTGGTAGAGGAGGTAGACAGTGAAGTTGGGGAAGTCGGGCCTCCATCACCACTACCTGAAATGAAAGGGAAGAAAGCAAAGGGAAAAGGGAAGGAGAAAGCGAGAGAGGAATCTATTCAGGTATCTGACGACGAGGTACCACAGAAATCTCAGCGAAAGCGCAAAACAGTTGGTGACGACTCTGCCTTGGAGAAGGCCAAACATATCAATGACGCTCGTTCGAAATCTTCCAAAAGGCTCATTCAAGATACCGGTGATCCTGAGGACCAGGAGGATACCGAGGCTCCGAAAAAGAAGAAAAAGAAGATGAATCTTTTCTCAAAGGCCCAACTTCAACTTGGGTCACTTGACTTCGGTGTCGGGGTGAGTGAGCTGCCACCTTCTATTCTCCGAACTGTGATTGATAAACCGGGGCCATAGCCGAATAATGGTTTTGGTATACCTACAACACTATCTCCGGTGAAAGAGTCTGATGGGCCGATACCAAGTCGAGCTATTTCGGGGAGCGTCGTGAGCGGGTTAGGAGGGCTGATACGGAATCGAATGAGCGGACGGACATGACATCGCCTTGTCATACTTGTGCTGCGCCCCAGCGCTGGACAACCGATCAGTATTCTTCACGCTATCTATTTTCTATATCTGTAGGATGATTTTGAATGGTCCTGTAGTTCTTATGCATAGGGTGTTCTTGTAGGACCTTGAAGTCTTAAGATTGTGTCCCATGTGATTACTGTCAACTGACGCGTTTGCAAGAATCGGGTTGTAACATCTACGTCTATTTTTGATATGTCGGCCATCGCACCTTTGTAAACCCCTTCATGATCGGTTTTGCTACCTGTCCACTGCACTTTCGTCGTCGTGAGGACTCTAATTAGGGTCTGTTGAGCAAGGTCATTGGACCAGCAGAAGCTCCATCAGGTAGTGTTTTTGATCATCGATCACTACCATGTTCTCATTACATCAGTTCATATAAGATGCCAGCGAGCCCTGCCCCACTTTGCCACAGCCCTTCCTGCTTGTCACTCTCCACACATAGCTTTCGAATTCGGCAGCATATCCCTCTAGACAGTCATCCGGCCCTTGGCACCCAGCCTAAACCATGACTCTGGGCTCAAATTGTACTTCACATACTTCCGAGCTACCGGAGGACATATGGATCTGTATTTGCCAGTATCTCACGGATGACCAGGTCCGTGGTATGTATTCCGTCAATCGACCACTATACCGCATTGCTATGAAGCTGCGGTATCGTGAGATTTCTATAGGGAAACTTCAGGGTGCAGGAAGCAAGGAGACGCTCAGATGCTTATTCACACTGTGAGTCGAGGAGCCTGGTTTCTACTTCTGGGTAAACTGAAATGCAGTTCCATTGAGATAGGCAGAATCCAGAGGTCTCAGGATACGTACGTTCGCTGAGGATCACGCCCACTCGGTTACCGCCTTCTGACTATTCTCCCGACGAGGAAGCCAGTCCGGTTGACATGACATTTGACGGAGTTGGTCAGCTCGCGGTAATTAAGCGAGTCGCCGCTCGATTTATGGAAATGGCGCGGCCTCCCAACGGTTCCCCTCATTCCAGTTCCTCCCCATCTCTCGCCCGAAGTGGAAGTAGGGCTCAACCAACGCGAAATCAAGTCGCACAGGAGCTTGAGTCGCTCGTTGGTGCCCTCGGGCAATTAACGGACCTAAGGATCCACTGGCGAGATACAAGTGGGACGACACCGGTTGGTGCAAACTGGTCTATCTCTATCCTGTCACTTGGATGGGTGGCCTTTGGCTCTAATTTGCGCAGTATGATGCTATCAGGCTCCATTACGACCTGGGAACGGGTGCTCTCCCACTCATTGCATTTAGCGAAACTCGAAATTCTGTCGATTAGAACCGAGATGGGTTTCAAGAATACCAATGATGATACTTATGCCATTCGATTGATCCTCGCACCATTCATCAGGCGGCATTCCAAGACACTGAAAGCATTGTCTTTCGCTTCCCATCTACCCGTCGATTTACCCGCCTTCTACGACGGTGCAGGTCGACTTCCCTGTCTTAAGAGTTTGGAAATTGAGCAGCCATACCTGCCTCCGGGACATAACCATGCGGAAGCGCTCAATCAGTTCCTCGTACGCCATCTTGATACCTTGACTTCGTTCAGGTGGACATTCACGCCCCCGTCCGATGGGCATTGCATGGCAGCCAGCCCGTCGGAGTGGTTTGAACAATCACCATACCACCTAACTCTTCCTGTACTCCGAGAATTACACCTCGGTTTCCCCGCCCTTCCTAAACTTGATCTTTTTGAAGGGACTCTCTTTTATTCTGCTCGTCATACACAAACCCTCACGAAGCTGTCTCTCGACGGCCTGACCCTTACCTTGCCCCAACTACACGAGCTGTTGCTCCTCGTGAGCTCTAAACTTGTGCAGGAACTGAGCATTTCGTTGGAAATCCTCACCTCTGCAGTATTCGTCAATTTGTCCAACAAGTTTCCTGGGCTTATCGTACTCAGCCTCGCATATAGCCTCGTGGGTCGACAGAAGTCGCCCTCAGAGCCAACCTTGGTTGATCCGACGGGAGGAGGGATATTGAGGATCCCAAATGTGTCGATGGTGAAGATGTGGCAGTTTCGCCAGGATATGGCGTCGCTGGCATTGCCTGGTTGGCCGATGAACACGCTCTATGTGCGGAGATCCGTGGATCGGAGCTGGAGAGAGTACCGTGCTGAGCAGGTGGGGAGATATATTGTGAAGAGTTTGCCTCGCGTTGGGTTTGTGAATGGTATGTATCGCGAAGCTTTTTTGCAAACTTGACCCTTGCGGGTGTGAGTGAGGACGAGCTTTTGCATATCTTGATTCATGAGTTGAATGGTAATATACACATTTCCTAGGGATGTTAGCTAAGGGTGCTGGTACAAATCATGGGTGACGGCAACTTGGGTGATAAACGGTCACGTGGCTGCTGTAACGCGTCTCGATCAAACACAAACAAGCGAGTTGAACTTGGCCGCCATGAAGAAACGGTCATCCATCTCATCCTCGTCAAAGCCATTCTCTGCCTCGACTCCAGATGAACGCGAGGAACAACGTCAGGAATTCCGAAATCAGCTAAAATCCGCTCTAGACGAGGAGGAAGATCCCCTGGCCGTTTATCATCAATTCGTGCAGTGGACGGTCGAGAACTACAGCGAAGATGACCCACGGTCTGGTTTGCTGGAGTTGTTAGAAGAAGTTACGCGGAAATTCAGGGAAGATCCTTTGTACAAGGCAGATCTTCGTTATCTAAAGCTCTGGACTTTGTACGCTAAACGTGTGGAACGTCATGGTGCCCTGTCCATCTATAAGTATCTTATGACCAATGAAATCGGAGTCTCGTATTCGCTACTGTACGAAGAATATGCTGATGCTTTGGAATTGGAGGGGAGGTCAGTCGCTTTTTATCATGTTAATGTCTGATATTCATCTTTTGCCGGGACCAGGAAGCAGGACGCTGATACAATCTATCGTCGGGGCATAAAACGACAAGTGAGGCCGCTGGAACGACTTAAATCCAAATATAAAGAATTTCAGTCCCGCGCTGGCTCTACTTCTGCACCCCCCTCGTCTTCTCGAGCTACCAGATCGCCGCTAGGGGGTCCTGCACAAGATATCCTGCGGGGGAACCCTCTCAGGAACCATTCCTCTGCCACTACATCCGGTTCATCTTCATCCTCTCCCACAACCTTATCCATCAACTCGACTGCTGCTTCCCGATATGCTCTAATGCTGGCACCTCCTGACCCTGGGAAGCGTTCAGAGAAACCGAGGTTCAATTTCTCGTTATTATTTTCGGACGGAGTCGAATACAGCATCCAAGAAGCACGAGCACGCTCTATGGGACTCTTGGGCAAGAAGTGGGGTCCGCCTCCTGCGTCGGAAATGGGGCTCTCAACGTCCTCAACGCAAGAGAATGGCAGTCTGAAATCAACGGGTCGGGTGAAGAATTGGATGCCAGGTGCTGAACCAACCGTAACCATCAATACAAAGGAGGCTCTTGCGGATGTGTTTGGGATGTATAATTCGCCAGACAAGACCAAGATTTTCCCCGGTAGCAAGCATGCTCCTGTGAAAAAAATTGAGCCCGTGACGCCGATCGTGCCATCGCGTTTGACTTACGCACAGAACGAGAATGTCCCCCAAAACGCGAAGGCACCCAATGCGGGTGAGTTCTGCCCCCTATTTATCGCAATCAGGCACTGAACGATCTCTCAGCTTTCCGACCATTCGTTGACGAGAACGCTCAGTCCAACCGAGTTACACCCGCCGCTAAGGTCTGATTTTTTGTCCCTCAAATGCAATGCTCGCTAACGGTCATTTAGTTCACTCCCTTCGTCGATCCCGATGCCCGCAAAACACCGCTGGTTACACCCCGTCCTGCTCTCGCCGTTAAGGATACTGTCACCCCTCTCGCACAGAACGAAAATGCCCCACGTCCCAAGCTTGGCTTAAAGTCCGCCGTGGAGAAGAAACCTCCCGAGGCTGTATTCTCGAAGGTGTTCGCTGCAGCCAACCCCACGGCCATCGCTCACCAAGATGTGTTCATCGAGGAACACAAAGCTCAAGAAGAACTGCCGCCACCGCATGAGCGTCCATTTGTACCTTTTGCGGACGACAGTGCAAAAACACCATTCAAGGTATTCAGCCGGCCTCCAGACAATGACAACGATGCCCAGCCTCAGAACGTGTTCACACCAAAGACGCCGAGCGTTACATTCACTCCTCTCGTCGATAAAACTCCTGCATTCACGCCGTTCCGAGGCCCTCAAAATGCGCCCGCCCCTCTGACAGACAAGACTCCAGCTTTGACCCCCAAGTCTCGGCCATACCAGCCTGTTGCTGCCGTGGGGCCAGAGGACGAAGAAGAGGGGTACCAGGGAGATGAACAACTTGCAGATGCGTACTCATCTAGTGAAAACGAGTATCAGGAAGAAGCGGCAGTTCGGTACGAGGGGCCCCCGGCGGTCGAGGAAGATGGCCAGGAAGACGAAGAGCAGAAATATTATCGGAGGCCTCCTCTTGGTGGTCGATTTGGTCAATTCAGTGTTATGACGCCAATTACTGAGCGGACGTGCGAGTTCACTATGAGCACCCATGGAGGCGTTACGACTAAGGATCATTACTATGAAACCGCGGAGGACGGGGGTTCGCCTCGTAGTAATGTCTTCATCCCACCACAGATTGGCGAGCAGGAAGCAATTCATGCTGCTGAGCGTCTCGCTGCTGAGCTACGGGAAGAGGATAAAGAGGGCGAGAGGGACATGAAGCAGGAAGATCGGGTGATGGCTGCCCTTGAGGAGAGAACCGCTTCTCTCAGTTTGGCTGAGAAGTTGTCTCTTAACCAGAGCTTCCGGCCTCCAAACCCGTGTAATCCCTTTGACCCGTCGGTACTGTCCTCGTCACTTTCTCGCATACAATCTGATGCTCAATTCTTCGACCTGCGAGATCGACCATCTAAACGACTCGAAGCTTTGGAGAAGTTCGCAAAAGGGTTGAGGAAGTCTAGTGGATCGGGTAGTGACATGAGTCTATCTTCATTTCTGCTTGATCTGAATGGGCGTCGTTTCATGGCCGTGGAGAAGCTGGGTGAGGGAGGATTCGGTTCAGTGTTCAAAGCTCGGGACCTTGGCAAACAGAGAGAGGCTGATGACGATGACGATGACGACTTGGATGATCTCGACGACGACGAAGAGAATGCATCTATGTTTGCAGTTAAGGTTGTTAAGCCAAGAAACATATGGGAATATCACGTCCTCCGAAGGATGCACTCCGTCCTTCCATCGTCTCTCCGTCGATCTCTCGTCCTCCCTCACGCCTTGTATGCATACTCTGACGAAAGCTTCCTCGTGCTTGATTTGTGCGCTCAAGGGATGCTACTCAATATCGTCAACAATGCCGTGTCAGCAGGAGTCTCCCAACAAGGCGCATGCCTTGACGAGCTCCTCGTCATGTTTTTCTCCATTGAACTCATTCGCCTAGTGGAGGGGATGCACCGTGCTGGATTCATCCACGGAGATCTTAAGATCGACAACTGCCTTCTCAGGCTCGAGGAAGTCCCAGGAGGTGCCTCGGCGTGGTCTAGCATCTACCAACCGTCAGGCGAAGGTGGATGGTCCTCCAAAGGTCTCAAAGTTATCGATTTCGGCAGAACGATCGATACACGCCTCTTCCCTGTCTGTCAGCAGTTCATCGCAGATTGGGCGACAGATGAGCGAGACTGCTTTGAGCTGCGTGAACAACGGCCTTGGACGTTTCAGATCGACTACTTTGGTCTTGCAAGCATCATTTACTGTATGCTTTTCGGCAAGTACATTCAAGAAAGCTCGGTCATCCTCGTGCCAGATTCCAGCGACCGATACAAGGTCGCCGCGCCGCTCAAACGGTATTGGCAGGGCGACATTTGGAATCGGCTGTTTGACCTGTTGCTCAACCCCTGCTTTGCCAAGCCTGACGGGACGCTTCCGATTTGTGATGAGCTGGCGTCTGTTAGGAAGGATATGGAGGTGTGGTTGCAAACGAATTGTAACCGGTCGAGCAACACTCTGAAAGGTTTGCTCAAAAAGGTTGAAAGGTCATGTTATACCAACTTGTAATGATACATTCCTCACATTTGTTATTCTACTCTACCAACCCTTATTTGCTTGTATGGGACTCCTTAAACTTGTTCCACCCCGATTCATTTCCACACATTACATGCACTCGGGACTATTATGCGTTACCGGACTCGGATGACAATTCTATGCGCGGGGTCAACTTCCTCGTGTTACACCAATCTGACAGCCTACCACAAACTCCCAACCTGTGTGCAATGCAACATCGCAGAACCCGTATGGAGCAATGGACAAGATGTGACCAAACAGGTGCATGAAGGCAAATGTTGAGGGTGTGTGGATGTGGTGGATTCTCTCCAAACAACACAGATCGTAACACAGGAAATAAACAAGGATAGCAAACAAAAAAGACACCAACACATCCAACCATCTCCTGCACCCATCAACGTGGAGTCCCCGCGACTCCACCTCAATGCCACGTTGCCCCTTCACCTACAGATAACACACAAACCGCTGGGGATAACATCTTAACTAGACCACCCAGCCATCCAGACCATCCTCCCGTCCAAACCATCCCTCACGCCCGCCCTTTCATGCGTGTCCTCCCATTTGCACAGGAGGCGGTGGACCGTTTTCGTACGGATGAGGGGGAGCAGGCGGTGGCATCATCATAGAATACGGAACAGCATGTTGTACTATATTATGAGTAGATCAGTCATCATCAATTAATGTATCCACCTGTTAGCCTGAAACGATGCACATACGTTGTGGACTTTGGTGGTGGTAGTATGGGTGGGCATGAGTAGGAATAGGGGTCGGTGGCATAGAAGGTCGGGGACCGGCGCCATTAGGTGGGGGCGGATAGGCTCCAGGGGGAGGGGGGCCAATGTAGGCTGGAAACCAAGTCAATGATACACATGACAGCATGGTTGAGAGCGTCGAACTCACGTGGCATTTGGCCCATAGCAGGGGAGTACATAGCTTCAGTCCCGGATCAGTCAAGGGTATCGCAGATAAAGACAGGGACGGGAACAATCACCATTTGGAGGCGGCATACCAGGGGGATAGGGCATAGGTTGCATGAATGGTGTCTGCATATACGCTCCTGGGGGACCAGGAGGAGCCATTCCGGGCATCATATGCTAGCTCTTGTTTCAGGGTTCGAATTTAACGGAAGACAAGGAGTAACCAACCTGGGTAGGGTATCCATATGGAGGATAAGCATAGACATAACCACGCGCGGCGGCTTGGGCGGCTGAGTCTTCTTCATAAGATGGAGGGGGCATAGGAGGGGGAACAGGAGGAACCATGTGCGCGGGATGTGGCGGAGGATGAGGAAGAGGTGGGAACATCATATTGTAGCGTTTGCCATGGTAAGGCCATTGTGGGGCTAATGACATACCTCAGCAAGTTTCAGCCAAACTGAATCAGGAAATAAACATACCAATTTGATTGGGCTCAGCCACCTTACTATGCTTGAAAGGATTAAAGTCATCCTTGATGTGCGTGACGCTACTCTTTTTAACGGATCGGACGCCGAAGAAAGGGTTGGGACCGGACTCCGACTTGGGCTTGGGAGATGAAACATTCTGCGACGCAGTGTTCTGACCAGGAGCAGCGGTGCTCGGTGAAGCGCCCTAAAGGAGGCAGAGTCAGGGAAAAATACACACAAAAGTCAGCTTAACACAGTTTACAGGAGCAAAGGCATTTGCCTTTGGATTTGGTCTGAATGATGAAGCATTGACATTCAACCTGTTGGCACTAGTGGTGCTCGGGGACATGGGAGTAGGACTCGCTGTCGCTGTTGCGGTAGTGGCGTTGCCATTTGCGCCATTTGATGTTGAGACGCCCGTGGTGGAAGATGGCTTGGTCATAGCACCCTTGAAAGGAGGAATTGATTGAATGAACATAGGAATCTTCTTGACCGCGGTATCCGACTTAGAGGCAGCTTGGTCCAGCGCTCGGTTTCTGGGTGGTCGCAAGGGGTGACAATGCTGGCTTAGGAGCACCAGCTGCTGCTGCAGGCTTGATACTACTTTTAAGGGTAGTCACCCCAACGCCGCGCGACGCAGTAGCTGCTGTCGAAGCTCCGATTGTGCGAGCCTGTGTTGATTCTGCATCCTTCTTGGCCTTCTCCTTGATCTGGCGCTGCTTCTCCTCGTCCTTGGCTAAAATTGGCACCAGATCGTCGGGAATAGGCTTGTTGAGCTGTGTTGATCGCCATGACATGACATGAGCTCAATCAAGAGATGCAAAGCTCGGGTCAAATACCTTGAAGCTCTGGCTGAACTTGACAAGTTCTGCCATGCGCTTATCCATTTCGCTCTTTACGAGCGCTTGACGCTTGCGTGTCAGGCGCTGCTTCTCGTTGGTAACAAAGTCACGGAACGCTGCAGGAGCATCCTGAAAGGAGCTCGTTAGCGCATTCATTGGGTGAGTAGGCATAGATGGTGACGTACCTTTGTAACATTGGTGGCTCCAGGCGCAGGCGATGGTGTCTTGTCGGGAGGTGAAGCGATCGTGGCACCATCTGGTCCATTTACAGAAACTTTCGGAACATCTTGCTTGTCCTTGGACGCAGGGTGGACGGGGGTAACGGTAGTGTTTGCATTATTGACACTGTTCGCATGAGTTGTTACATTGGATGGAGGAGACAGTGCGCCACCAGCACCAGCTCTACGTGCACCAGGAGGGACATAAGCATTTTGCCCCCTGACAACCGCGCCATATCTAGAAGGCGATGAGCAACTACTTGACTCCGAAAACATGAACACGCACTTGTCCTCTTCATCGGCACCGCTATCATCAACTCCTCGTTCCTCAGCAACATGGGGGTTATTCGTGGCGGTCTAAGTCAGGTAGCGCTAAGAGCTGGGTAGAGGCAGGCGGTGATAAAAATAGCAAACGCACTCCTAGGATCTCGTTGGCGATGCGTTGGGCATTGCGCTCACGCTCCTTGTAATCCGCAGCCGTGCGATCTAACTTTGTAGTGTAGTCCTCCTCAATGAAACCACCCGTGACCCCGAACAACTTTTCGTTGACAGCAAATTGATCCCAAGAAGTACTAGTCGTGGCACCGAACGTATCATCATCGCCAGCAGGCATGGATGGCACATCATTATCAGGAAGCCAGGCTTGGAGTTCGCGCTCGCGGCCAACGTTGGATTTTTTCTGGCTGATGTCGGTATCGATTCTGAAGGCTGCGATGGAAGGGACAGGAGCATTAGTCGATTTTTGTCAGGACAGGGTCACCGATATTCAGACTCACTATCACCATTGGCAGGTTTTGCATCAGCGGGCCCCGAGGTATAACTCTCGATGTTAGTGGAGGCGATGAATAGAGACTCCTTGAGTGGTGCACCAGGGGTCGTAAGATCCTTGACATCTTTCAAAGTGACGCCCGTCGTGTCACCTTCACCACTGGTCGAGACAACGACACCTTCGTAGCGAATACCGGTTTTGGCCAGAAGTGTAACAGTTGTCCCCTTTGAGGAATAACCATCTACGTGAGATGCCAGCTGTCTAAAGGGCAGAGATGACGCACAGTTAGACCAGCCAGGGACTGAAGAACACGGTCGCGAGGGTTATCGGAGCGTGTACCGTTCGGCTGAGCGAGAGGGGGAAAACCACCCTGGGTGGCAGCGGCGGCATTGGCCTGGGGACGAGGCGAGCTGCTGGATGGCGAGAAGGTTGGGGACGCCCTTGGGCCTGTCCAGGCCGGAGGACGGCTGTGGGCGGTGAGGAGTGTGAAGGTAGTGGGAGGGAAGAACTCACCGCGAGGGGTCTGGGCCGCCTTTCCTGGCGGGCTTAGTCTGTCGACTTGTCGTGGCCATTAAAGATTAACCAAAGAAAAAATGAAAGACTCGAAGATATGAAGAAGTTGTCCAGACACCAGGACGGGGGGCGAACAGGCCGCGAGTAGGGGAGCTGGTGAAGTCTCAAGGCAAGAAAAGAGCCTGACGAGAGAAAAGTATTGTATACAATAAGGAAGCTGATGAACAGCGAGGAAATGGGCTTGTCGCTGTGGACGACGACCAGGAAGGGGGGGTGCACAGAAAAGCAACAATTCAAATCCAGGTTCGAGAACGAAACACTGCTTCATGGACCCCTGTCACCCCGGCCATTTCTTCACGCTCCCACCTCACATTGCCTCTGCACAGACCCCACCAAGCTACATCACGCCTTTCATCCGCGTACAGCATGGCTTGTCTTTATTCCCAATGCCCTCCTAGCGCGAGGCAACAGGCGCTGCGATGTCCATGGACATCAGTGGAATTGGCTCGGAGCTTGAACTCACTGTTGGGGTCCCGACTCATGGCCAAGTCTGCGAAGATCGTCAACCGTTCAAGACCACACCATCGCTTTCCTCCTCGCTACGCCACACATTCTGTCGCAATGGTGACTCTATACTACACGTACGCGGCATATCTTCTACCTCCCCCCACCCACATCTAACCGTCAGAAATCACACATCACACATCATGCATCATGCATCATGTTTCAAGCTTCAGCTTTATGTTTTAAGCTTTGCGCTTCACACTTCGAGAACGGATATTCACCCGTATTTGTACCTGTTGATATCGGAAGGCCGAACAATGTTGACGAGAAATTTCTCCAGGTCAGCGATGGATACCGCGACCATCATGATTTACATCTGTTGCTGTGCATGCTGCTCTCAACTTCGAGCAGCATCTCGATTCCCCGACTTATTTGGCGTCCACTCGTTGCATGCATCTTCCTTTGGTCATCACGCGATCTTTGGCATTTCAGCTGTGCGTACCATGAAGCACTCTCTCAAACCTTAGTTCAACCCACGTGACACTGAAGAAAGACCGCGAGGCGTGGCTAGTTGTCCCTACCCCTACCACTCAAAGGACACATCACTTAGGCACCATATCCCCATCGAGAACTGACTCCTGTAGCCTTCGAATGTACTTTTCTAGGCCCACCAAAAAATAGACCAGAACTCGGTTCAAAGAAAACGCACTGGTCAAATCCAACCCTCTTTCCTACTCCCACGAACCTTGCCGAGAAAGACATGAACTCTTCTGCAACCAGAAAATGGCATTGCTGAAGAAGCACGTCACCGCAGGGCAGGTCACAGGAAGACACAATCCACACCCAGGAAAGTGGACCCAAACACAGCTTGGGCTACCTGCTTTTGCATTCGCAGAACTACAGTAATCATTACAAACAAACAAACAAAGAGCCAAAGTCCACAATGCTCGGGCAAAACACTAATATTCATCCATCGTCTCATAGCTTATCATAAGCACTTGGGCCACCCAAAATTAATCATCGAACATCAAACCATCCCACTTTCCAGTCCCATGCTGGAAATTGTGAGGTTGGAACCCATTCCCCAAATGCCGCCTCAAAACCATGAGCTGTTGCTTATCAAGCGACATTGAAGTGAAGCTGTTAAACGCGTAATACCGCAGTACAAGACCTCGATTACGGAATGGCCCAAGCTTTTGCTTCACTGCATTGTTGAAATCTATGTCAACAATTTTGAGAAATCTGTATTGAGGCTGCGGCGACACAAGTGTGGATTCCTCCGCCGGCACGGAACCGCCGCGTGCAGGAGGAAGCCGAGAACGAATCATCCGAGCTAGCTTGGACAACGCTAGTGACTCTAGGGGCACGAACAGGGAAATGTGCTCGACATTGGGGCATAAGACGAGGCGGTCTGTCCTTTCCCGTGCCTTTGCCTGCGTACTTGCAGACGACGCGGACACGGACCTGGCCGATGTAGCGGCAGGTGGAAGTGTCAACCGCTCCAGGACCAGGTCGTCGATGATGCGTTCTCCATCTCGATAGTTTTGTATCACCAGATGCTCCAACGTATCACGCACGGCAGGGGAGTGAACTATTTCAAGAAACTGTGAAGGTGTGATGGGCTGATCGATGAGGTAAAGGGCTTTGAGCCTGCAATCCGAGCGTTGGAGGAAAGTAATGAAGGGGTCGTGTGGCCAAATCTCCTTATCATCAGACCTAAGATCAATGACAAGCTGGTGTAGCTTAGGGAGCGTTACAAATCGGAAGAATGTTGAGAGATTGCCTTTACAGTGAGCCAATGCGAGGGATCGGAGGTTGGGATGGGTAAACACCCGGAATATCTCGTTGCCGGATAAAGCTGTCATGAGTACTGCATTCCTATAAACTGGGGCCCTCTCTGGACATATCACCAGTTTGAGGAAGGACAGCTCCCGAAGTGTTGGGGCATTTTGGAGAAGAAAGAAACAGAAAGGTAAAGAGACCGGTTCCCTCAGTGATACGACTTCCAGTCTTGACATGTTTGCGGCAATTAAGGGGCCATTGAGCGGATAAAATCTGTTACAGAAAACGTAGCATCTGAAGTGGTGGGAGGATTTAATTATGTTTTCCAAATGTAACAGGTCAGAGTCGGGGATTGGGTGATGTTTGTTTGAGCTATGGATCTCCAGCGTCCTTAGATTTGGAAAGAAAAGGGGGATTGAGCGGGGGAAATAAGTTTGATGACCGAAGGCGACGGTGGAGGGGTAGATGATAGATAGGTATGAAATTTGCTGAACGATGTGTCGAACAAGGTCGAGTGAGGTAGGGTGTGTAAGATATTCAACCCGCAGATAGAGCTCTGCCGTTGCACCCCGTGAGCGGGAAATGGACATCTCCAGAAAGCGAGTCCCAGTTTCCAGCTCAAGTCCAGATAGAGGATTTTCATTGTTGCAATTGAGGACGATCGTTGACCACATCGGAGGTAAGTCCACAACTAGCCTGTACCAGGCCCAACAGACCTGAGTGAGAAGACAAGGAGCACTCTTAGTGGAAGGCCTTCGATCCTTTCTGATGGGCAAACAATGTATGAAAATCTCCCCTAGTATTTCATGAGGAAGCCACTCCCAAGGGCAAGACGCAGGTTGATTATTATCGTGACTTTTTACGAGCGACTCGGACGACATTAAGTCACGGGTTTGCGCCTGGAACCCAGCTAGGTAGGGCGGCTCTAAGGTTATTGTGGGGTCAACCTTAAAACCTATCTTCAACTGGGACACTTACCTGTGAGCCGAATCCCAGATTGCAGCTGTTGTAGCTTGTGAACCGAATCTCAGTGGAAGAGGAATATGTGACCAACATGTGACGCAGGGGACCCTCCCTTTCCTTCCTGCTGCCGAACCAAAGCTTCAAGGACGCATCCTCCCCCTCCGCTGTGCTCCTGATACACAAAGCAATGGATGTACTCATCCTGATAGAACTGCGCGGGATTATTCGGAACCTTGGCCACCGGAAAACAGTTGAAGCACGCGATAGACTCGACCTCACCCAAGCTTTCTGTCACTCCCGGCTTCGTGTTACCCAAAAGTGGAACGGGCAAACCACGGAATCAGGGCACACTAGACTAGTCTCTGAGGAAGCAGACCTTCGCTTCGCTTTGGATATAATAAGCTCCTTGCACTTCCCCTGGAGACGCCTTCCGGCGGAATTACTGTTGGTGATTCTTCGGGCACTGTCTCCCAATGAAGAAAAGTCGGTCTCCTACTCTTCAAAGCGCACCGTACCTGCTCACAGGAGTCTGCATGAGCTGGTACAAACTGATCACGGACACACCTTTTATGTGGTCTACCCTGTCTTGAGCCCCCTCATTCCGGTGTACCATCAGGTCTTTTCCTGAGAGCTGGTACACAGCGCATGAAAATATGTTGCAAGAGATTCGCCTGTATATCTTTACATCTGCGTTGAGTTCTTGAACCATCCAGCCTCTTTCGATCTCATCCGGAGCATCAGCCAACGGTTATCGTTGATGACTTGGTTATATCCCCATAATCACACTGATAACGCCTACTTCCCATCCCCAGCTTGTCCCGCTACGTTCAATCCCATGGAATCCGTCATCAACTTCGGTCAATTTGATATACGGGGATCTGATATCGCGGAAACCGGATTCATCCTGAATTCCTCCCGACAGTTGCGACGGTTTGCCCTCCACGGCCTCTGGTCCGTATCCAATAACTCAAGAATCTTGAACCAGTTTATCGACTGGTCGCACCTTTATGATTTGGCGTGTACAGAACCCATTACCCTCGTTTTTTGTTTGCGTGTTCTACGCAGTGCACCAAACCTCCGGAGATTATTTATTCCCACTATCAGGGTAGACAATGATATTTTGCGACATGGGGGAGACGCAGTGCTTCTAACGGTTTCTGATAGCCGACATATGAGCACTCCATTCACCCATCTACATCTTCACACTCTAGTGCTGGCACACGCCACGGATATTTCAACCTTCTTTGCGTCTATCACACTTCCCAAGTTGCTAGCACCTCCTTCCCGACCACTATAATCATGCCCTAAGCTGGTCTCAAACGTCCATTCATCTCCTTTCTGCACCGCTCCAACTGTCGTATCCAGATCATCACCTTGATATCCGAACCAATTTCATCTACAGAGTTTCTCGAAATCTTGCGGGTGCCTTACATTAATGACCATCTGGAATACCTGACATGGCACACAAATAAAGTGTGGAGTACATCAGCTGTCATCAATGATTCCGTCCTGAACCAATTAACCCTTCAGCCTCAGGGTATGGGTGGTTTTATGCTGTGCCCTAACCTCAAGGTCCTCAGCCCTTCAGGTGTTTCTTCCCTTTCCTTCCACAAACTAACCGCCATGCTCCGATCCCGCCTTATCCCCGAACCAATTCTTGATTCCAGGTTTGAGAAGAAGCGCCGCCAGAAACTTCGGCTCTTTCAGAGTGATCTTGTCACTTCCGAGGCTGCTCCGTATCTCAAATCTCAAAACCCTTTTGAAATTTGGCTTGGTGACAAGACTAGATTGTGCCTTTGCACCTTCCAGGCCACCCACAGACAACGAGGGCAAGATGCTATTGGAGAAGTATGTAGCTGGTGGCTTGGCGGTGGGGGTGTACCATGTCACGAAGGGGAAGTGGGAGCCCGAGGTCGATGATGTCTGAGGCCAAGGCCCTTGCCTCTAATTGCTCTTATGTTAATTCCGGTGTGCAATGTCCGTTTGATGTATTACTGCATGCACTCTATCACAGCAGAGTGAAGAACAATGGAAAGGGATGGGTATTGAGTACCGATAATGAAAGGTAGGAGTGTGAGAGGGAGCGGGGAGGAACACGAAGGAAGGGTCCAGAAGAAGACTTGTATGTAGGTATGCTATACACGACAGGAAATATAGGAGTCGATGGACAGAGAGATAGCGAACATGGCGACATGACATGATCAAGGACGACAAAAAGTCTTACTGCTGCATTCGAGTTGGGAAGGTCGTATGCATCTGGATGGAGGTATGGAGAAGGCGTCTCGGTCTCTTTCTCTGTATGAGCCATGATACACAGCAAGTAATATGTACAGTAATATGGTTGCTGGCGTTCATCACTGCATGAAGGGAACAGATTAGTATGGGCTGTGAAGAGAGAGGGTAGAAAAAGAGAAACGAAGGGAATGGATGAAGGACTTGATCAACTCACGAGGAAATAATCCGGTACACGTCGTGACACAAGGGGTTCACCCGCCCGCGGAGCTGGATCAAATTGTAGGCTGGAACGAGATGTGAGAAATCACAACGGAGACAAGAAGCGAGGGGCAATCACAAGCTGTAAGATAATTTCTCATCTATCTCCATAATTGCGGCCTGGTTTCCGCAGCGATAGCAATAGTTGGGCGCGCTAAAGATCGTCACGACATTTCTATCTTGGCCCCAGCTATAGCCTATGGTAGGTATTGTTGGTCTGAGGTCTGTGGAGCACAGGAATCGCAAACATGTACCTTCCATGACCAGCTGATGCGCCCTCGCAACCAACGTGAGCCCATTATTATGGTTAAATGCCTCCGAAATATCCTGTCCAAAGGTATAGCCTGCGCCGCGCGGCGAAATACCCCATCCACAGCGATCATCGGGATCCGACCACAGGAGGTCACACATTGGTCCCTCATGTGGCACTTCTTGCACTCGGTCGATAGACCTCACATGGTCAAGTGTGTCGATGGATGGCGATAGGCCGCCGTGCAGACAGAAAATCTATTGAAGGGCAGGTTAGGACAAGCGACGGGAAGACGCAGAGGAACAAGTAAATGGAGCAGAGTAGAATTCATTGGCAAAGATCGCGTCATGCGAGCGGAGCAGGGCTGTTAACAGTGGGAAAGGCTATGTCATCCCGATATAGATAGGGCTCGGATAGAGTCGTTGTAAGAGTGTAATGCGGAGAAAAGGCGAATAAACGAGCGGGAACTCACCTGGTTGTCGATAAGAGCGGTGAGGGGGAGGAAATCGAAGAGGTCCGTGAAAAATCGCCAGACATTGGCGTTCCCGTATTTGCGGAGACACTCGTCAGTAGAAGCCATAGACTTGAGTGATCTGTCTGGACTCATGGTTTCCCCGCAGAATGGTTACGCGGTCTCGATAGCGAAGTTTGAGGGCAACGAGTAAAGTGACTGTTTCGACAGAGTAGTAGCCTCGATCAACATAATCGCCCATGAAGAGGTAGTTGGTATCTGGCGAATTTCCTCCAATGCGGAAGAGTTCGGATAGATCATGCTACCATAAAATTAAGCGCATGGGGAGGCGCGATAAACAATGAGCCTGGTCCACTTACGAATTGACCGTGAATATCACCGCAGACGGTCACCGGACATCTCACAGGCTGGACATTAGACTCCTCCATCAGAATCTCGCGCGTCTGAAACAAGAGCGAAAACTATGGGTGAGTACTCGGAGAAGTATGACGGCCCCGGAAGCAGATGCTTGAAGCTGTAGGCTTATCCAGACGGAGACATACTTTGTCGCAGAGCTTTTTGACATCTGCCTCGGTAAGTTGTTTACACTGACTGAGTTGTTCGATCCAGCCATCGATTTCGTGCTCCATGTTCATGAAATATTTTGCGAGTGATGTGGGCGTGAGCTGTGGTTGGGAGAAAGGATGAAAATGTGCTTCAAGCTGATCCCCCAGCCTGTCAATCGTCACGCGTCACGCGTCACACAGGGCTAGATACGAAGTTTCGCGACGCGCCATTTGCGCAAAAAGTATTATCGCTCCTATCGTGATGGACCCCAACTCTGCCGTCTATGCTACAGACGAGGTACGTTACTGGAAGCATCCTCTGGGACTGCACTGATGCTTCTCAGTACGGCCGACCTTTTATCATCCTTCGTGAGCAAGCAAAGAAGACAAGGGTCCATGGAATAGAAGCTATCAAGGTCCGTATCACATCGCCCGTCCAGAATACTCCTAATATCTGCCCCAGTCACATATCCTCGCCGCACGGACAGTTGCAAATATTATCCGGACATCCCTAGGTCCCCGAGGCCAGCATTTTACGCTTACCATAACGTCTATATCGCAAACCCATCAGCTGTTCTACAGGCCTTGATAAAATTCTGATCTCGCCAGACGGCGAAATCACCGTCACCAACGATGGTGCCACCATCCTCAGTCAAATGGAAGTTGAACACCAAGTAGCTAAACTTCTTGTACAACTCTCGAAAAGCCAAGACGACGAGATCGGTGACGGAACCACTGGTGTTGTTGGTATGTGTCTGATCCATCGGGGCTCTTAAGTCTCACGGACCAAAAATTGTACAGTTCTAGCTGGTGCACTACTGGAACAGAGTGAAGCGCTCCTCGACCGTGGTATTCATCCCATCCGTATCGCGGACGGTTTTGATCGTGCTTGTACCGTCGCAGTCGAAGAACTCAACCGTATCAATGATCAGGTCGAGTTCTCACGCGACGAAACTGAGAACCTCCTTAAGACAGCAATGACTAGTCTCGGCAGTAAAATGTCCGTAACCCGCTCTCCCCTGGATAGCCACTCTAATTCGTTGTCCACAGTGTTTCAAAGGAACACCGACATTTTGCTCAAATTGCCGTGGATGCTGTCCTCACCGTGGCCGACCTCAAGCGAAAAGATGTCCCATTCGATCTTATCAAGGTTGAAGGGAAAGTGGGTGGATCCCTCGGTGACACACAGCTTATCAGAGGTGTCCTCATCGACAAGGACTTCTCGCACCCACAAATGCCTTCTTCTGTCAAAGATGCCAAACTCGCGATCCTCACGTGTCCGTTTGAGCCTCCGCGTCCCAAGACCTAAGCACAAGCTCGACATCACAAGTGTGGAAGAGTTCAAGAGGCTGCGAGAGTACGAAAAAGAGAAGTTTGAGGACATGATCAAGAGAGTGAGAGACTGCGGGTGCAAATCTTGTTATTTGCCAATGGGGTTTTGATGACGAGGCAAACCATTTGCTGCTACAAAATCAATTACCAGCGGTACGATGGGTAGGAGGACCTGAAATTGAGGTATCTGCCACTCTTTTTGAATTCGTTTTCCGATCTGTTTTGCTGACCTTCTTGCAGCTAATTGCTATTGCGACCCAAGGTCGTATCGTCCCTCGCTTTGAGGACCTCACACCTGAAAAACTAGGACAGGCTGGTATCGTGCGAGAACTCAGCTTCGGCACAACCAGAGACAAGATGCTTGTCATTGAGGAATGCGCAAACAGCAGAGCAGTGACAGTTTTCGTACGGGGAAGCAACAAGATGGTAAATCTCGCCCCACCCCAATGTCCTGAGCTGACTTGGCTGCTTTTTATGATCAGATTGTAGATGAAGCTAAGCGAGCACTGCATGACGCCATCTGTGTGGTACGAAACCTAGTGGTGGATAATAGGGTCGTCTATGGCGGAGGTGCGGCGGAAATTAGCTGCGCAGTTGCTGTTGGGGCGGCCGCTGACGAGGTATCCATCAATCAAAAATTAATCATGTGTGTTAGTTGAACTTACGCCCACGACCAGATCCCCTCCATTGAACAGTACGCCATGCGGGCTTTTGCCTCGGCCCTAGAAGCGGTCCCACTAGCACTTGCGGAGAATAGTGGGCTCTCACCCATCGAGACATTAGCCGAAGTCCGTAGCAGACAGATCAACGAGAAGAACCCGAGGCTTGGTATTGACTGCATGGATCAGGGAGAGAACGGTTGGCATTCCTCCTCGAGTACATATTTCAGAAGCTAAACAAACACCCTGCCTCGTAGATATGAAGAAGCAGTTCGTGTACGATCCTTTGATTTCAAAACGTCAACAGTACCTGCTGGCTACTCAGGTATGACAGTGCAAGCCCATAATGCTTCGGAGTTGTTCTGATACTATCCTCTGTAGCTCGTCCGGGCCGTTCTCAAGATTGGTATGTTCCAACCTGGAAAGATGAACACTGAAAGCTGACTTTATATATTCCAGACGATGTCATTGTGGCCGGGGAGGCGGAAGAGTGACCGTGAATTGAAGCCGGAAAAGTCGGTATAGAGCCGAAATGCGAGCATGGGGTGGTAGAAGTCAAGCGTATATCAATGCACTTATTCTTTCGTGAATTTAGCTTAATTCTCACTTGCCTTCTCTCGTGAAAGGCACGACATTTCCCAAAAAGCAACTTTTCCGTCGCAGGCCCACGAGAATTGAGTAATCATAAGGGTCAAAGCACATCCATGATTATGCAGCCGGAAAGGCGTATGTACAAATGCCGACTGGCCGACATGGAAGGAAGCATTGAGACGGAGTATATGCATATCGTACAATAGGATAGCCATGAACAACTTGAAGCATTGGTTTCTGGCTTGATCAAACTTCTCCCCGATCCGCTTTGATCTATATGCAAGCGAAATCGTGAACAAGGGATGCACGAGGAGCAGGGGAAATCTTACATTTTCCTCACTAGGAGTGGGTTGCGCCCTCTTTTTCAGTCCTGTTGCTGTGGGATCAGGAATTTGATCATCTTCGAGCACTCTGCCCTCATGAACAAGTACCTCTTCCTTGCCCTTCGCACCCGATAGCGGTCCCGTAACGGTATCATGGGTGTAAAAAGCGGTAGTGTTGGTCTCTGAGCCTTCGCTATCAATGTGCCGAGCTCTGACGTATTTGACCGTCTCGGTCTGAAGGTCCTGAAGCTGGGTAGTCGACTTGTCTGCCTACACAGCATGAATAGGGGGGGACCCAGTATCTCTGATGGGGTGCGCACCTTTACATTAGCTTCCGAGGCAGAGGCAAGATATTCGTTCCAGCCGGGCGCATGTTCATGTGGTGTTGACGTCTTGTGTTGTGACTTTGAAAGATTGCGCTGCTTCTCCCTTTCCAAGACCTATACATGCTGGTAAGAATCCTCAATTTTTGCACCTTGGCATGTGCTTACATCAGGGTCATTATCATGCATGGTGCTAAATCCCTGAGTCAGTACGTCTGTTGGAGGATATGGGCAACTGCCAAAGAGAAATAAAAACTCCACCTGCTGGAATACTCTCTGCTTTTGGAGAGTCTTAACGTTCTACAATGAAGGTGTACCCTGCACAAAACTGACCTAGTAGAATTATATCGTCCGGCCATAGTCGTTCGTAGACCATGCCTGAGTGCGGTACGTGCTCCGGTTATAGCATACATCGGTTCTTGGGTTCTGGCAAAGTGAGAAGAAAAGAAAGAGTATCAGGAGATAAGAACTGGTTGAGTGAGACGTTCTGGTTATATTTCCGGCACTCTCCACCCATCTGGGCCCAAGGAGAGAGGGGCACATGATGTCAATCAATCACTGCTGACCTCACGGTCACGTGTTGTCTCCAATAACATCACTTGCAATAGAAATCAAAATGGTCGGGAATCAATCAGCATCTTGATTCTGCCCTCCATGTCGCATCTAGTATCGCCTTGGGAAGCTTGCGAGTTGAGCATATAATCAAGGTTTTCCGGTGCTCAGCAATTCGCGACCTCTCCCTTCACCTCGACGGGTTATGATACCAGCTCCGGTAGCCAGATAGCCCTAAATTTCGTCCCTTCTCTTCGTTCTTCGTTCCCTCGCTTTTTTTGTCCTATCCCCGATTGCTTCTTTCACTTTCCCGCAAATTAGTCCCCATGGCTGGCGAAGCTACCAGTATTCCTCGCGCTTCCTTGAACCTTCTCGTGTTATTCGACACCATCACTGTCCTTTCTTTCGTTCTCATCGCTGTCATCGTTGGTACTGCACTTTCCTCCAAGTATGTTCGGCGACCGAAAGTGTGGTATGGCCAGATGGTACAATGGATGATATATTGCATTTCCTATATGCTGCTTTTCGGTTTCCAGGGAGGAATGGAACCACCTCGAGCGCTTTGTCTCCTCCAAGCGAGTCTGATATACGCTTCTCCACCCGCGTACGTCGTTCAAATACTCTAGGAACCTGGGCTGACTGACAGAACCTATAGTTGTGCGGTTGGATCCGCTTGTTTCATCGCAGACGTAAGTACGAACTTCATATCCGATCACTTGTACTGAGCGTATGGCTCAGTTCTACATGTCCCTTTCACCCCTGCACCAGGGTGCAACCAAAAGAATACGAGGACTAGAGCTATTGGTGAGTCTGAGCTCGATCATTCCACCTCAAGCCTTGCCATTCAACTCTACGGTCCAGCTGATCGCACTACCTTGGATGACCCTTGTGTGCACGGTACTACAAGTTCATTGTGGTACGTAGCCGAACAAGATTAGAACAATAATACAGGATCTCATCGAGGCTCCATCTCAGTTCATCGTCGGTGGGAGTAAAATGGACGCCTTACAACACGGCGCGTTCTTTTGCAACGTTGCCGACCGAGAGCCGTGAGTCCGGCTTGAGTTACCTGATCACACCTCGTCTTACTTATGTCCTTTAGAACAGTTGTTAGTGTAACTATTGTGTTACTCGCACTAGCAGCCTGCTTCTACTTCGAAGGCATGGATAATATCTTCCAGATGCCTCAATCAATCTGACAATGGTGATACCAACAGTTCGAGCCGGCATCATCCTGTGTCAAAACCGCCTTGAATTTAAACGGATCAACTATAAAACCTCTCATAGCTGTATATTCGCTTTACATTCGCTCAGCTATTTTAACCATAGGGATGCTGATGAGTACTGGGTGAGTCAAGTCATGAAATGATATTGGGCATCCTTCACTCATCTCTGTGCGCCAGCCTCGCCGTTTATTGCGCGCCCCCAACGCAACATAGCCCATCTTGGTCGGCACTCCTACCCTTCAGTATGCCTATTTCGACCGCCACTGGTGCTATATCCTGATTCTATCAATCTCGTTTCAGTGCCCATTTTCGTTGCCATTGTCTTTGGCAGTCAAAAGGTTTACACGCACCTACCATTGCCGAGCATATATCTGATCACACACACTAGAACATCATGCGCGTTTGGTTATTTTGGCGGAAAAGAACTCCAGAAGAAGAGGATGTCATGCCTTCTACGAGCCGCCTTTCGCTCACGCTGGAGCCCGAAGGTTTTCCAGTAAAGCTACTCACGGCCGCTTGACGTGGCTTCAGAAGACCAGGCTCGCTGCCCAAGCCTGATATCCATTCTTGGCATCAGTTGCCATCAATGCACGTTCTGCGGAGATATTGCCGGTTTTATTCCTGCAGTGCTTCCACAGATACCGGCCCTCAGCGCGAGACACATGGAGTTTAGGTCGATCAGCGATCCGGCCATTCGGTTTCCTAAGATCTCCAGTCTGGGATTGATAGCACTTACAGGAAACTCTTGTATTTATTCTATTCTGATTTGGTGATGAAGGAGAAGTAGATCATCTATCAAGGGCGAGCGAGCATCAATGCATCATTATATGCCACTACCTACTCCACGCAGCCCTTTGATCCCTCCTGGAGGGATCAAATAATCCGAGTCGGTCGGAGATGTCGGTGAACTATCCAGTGAGGTCGTTGATCAACATCCTAATCCATGTGTTAGCACTTGGACTAAATGCCGTTGTGAGGCGGAGAGATGGGACTTTCACCATAGGCCCGGGCACAAAACATCGCCAAACGACGAAGACTTTGAACGCAGAAATTTAAAATTTAACTGCCTGCCGCTCGATAAGCGCCCTATAAGGGTTGGTGGTAGTAAACAGTGAACATGCTCGGAGTATGAATCACTGTTATGCAGGAATATCCAGACCAGCGCACACTTGCTATCAAGACTTTAAGTGCCGCGGGCAATGAACAAGTTGTGTGTACACCGTCCAATGTAACGACTCCGTAGCGGCCTCAGTTGAATACTCCCGTGGCGGCTGAATTCGAACATGGCCCTAAGGGCATCTTTCAGGAGTTATTCTTAGCAGGCATATTGGGACGCATAAATAAGGGCAGAGGCAAAAAAATATGAACGCCTGGTTCTCAAACGGTGGCGACCAGCTCCTTGGGATCACATAAAGGACTGGCGAGACTTTGTCCCTTCAGGTGGTGCTTCAATCGACCTACGACACATCCAACACTTGAAAAATTCCTGAGGCCAAATCAGTATCAGCATAAAAGAGATGAGTATGTGGGCGTGACGCACCGACTGTGTTCCGAACACAATCAGTATCTGAAGGGGTACTAGGGGTGTTGTTTTCGCTGAATTTGGGGGACACTTATCCAACATCGGTACCAACTCACCGGCAAGATACTGCAAAACGCTGATGGGTTGTTCCTTTGGAGACGCAACAACAGCAACTCGAATGCCCAATCTGTGGGATAGATTGTAAGGAACGTGCCTCACCTCGGCGAGGGCTTCGTAAATGCTCACCCAACACCGACTACCGCAGCGACAGTGGTTAAAGTGGTCCGAATGAACGCAGAGAATATCCGTCTGCGCAGCCAAACGTCGTATTGTGCGATTATGGATTTCTTTCGTCTCAGAAGCATGGCTGTTTTGTCTATAGCCATGGGTCAGTCTAATAACAATTCATACTGGCTAAGGCTTACAGTATACCACGAACCACACACAAATCCAAGGCACAGAGAACCCTACGGTGAGATAGCTCCTGCGTTCTGTTAGCTTCTGGTGCTCGCCACATTCGGGGAGTCGCTCACGGGAGGCTACTCTTTATATGGCAGTAAACACCACTCACGTCCGGGACCGGCTCGAGGTTATTGGAGCCAGGTAGGATCAACTGTGCAGCTCGTGCTCAGGTTTCTGGGGAATGTCTGGTACAGGGAGTGACACACCGATAGATCAGCTATGAGGATGATGAGGAATGCGGCAATGGGTGTAATAAGAAGCTTGGGGAGGCACAGCTGATTGAACATCTGGAGAACTTGATGGAAATACAACCTCTTACGAGTCTAGAGACCGCTTTCGAAGGCAATATTCCATAGAATTCCTTTCTTAAGATGCGGAAAAACTTGGGACATGATCTTTAGGTCATAACCGACTCGAGCGATTGAAAAGACTCTCACATCGATAACAAAACAAGCAAAGCTGGTTGCACAGCTAACAAAGCCAAGTTGAGTTATGTCCCGATCCCAGGCATGTCTGACTTACTACACCGGTATTGCGTAGATAAGCACAGCTTGGAACGTACATAATGCGGAAGGTTGTTGGGAGCGACCCTGATCCCCAAGCAGGAGGAGGAAGCTAGTTTGATAAAGCATGACCGGGAGCATGAAATTGAACCAAGTAGCCCTCCGTTGGATTTGTCGTGAGACGGCCGCCGTAACTACCACGAGCAGCAGCAAAAGAACAATGATGATAGCAGAAACATCGAACGCGATAATTATCGGCCAGTTTCCATTCCCGCTGGGAACCATACCAGCCTGAACACTAGTAGCGGAGAAAGCGGTGAAAAAGGGGGAGAGCATGAGATTTTTGTGGGTAAATATATGGGGATTTCTCTCGTTCTGTAACCATCACAGCTCAAGGGGACGAAGAATTGGACAATTCAATGAATGAAGCAGTGCAAATATTGTCAGCAGGGGCGCGTGAAAAGTAGAAGCATCATAAGATGGTATCCATGCAAAATTTATTAGTGAGCCATCACCTTTCTCAAGTGATGGATGTGAGATGTTGAGGCATCTGTGGTCGGATTAAGTAGGGCGCGTAGGATGCGAATACGTTTTGTTTGAAGTTTGTTGCATTGTATGCAAGGTGAACCAGAGCCTACTGATGACCAACGGTGAAGGGCTGAAGCTAAGGATCACGAGTCTCGAGCCGTAATCCACTATGCTTTTTATGTAAGACCGCCGACATCGCCATATGAGTTGATCAACAACAGCTGTTCTTGGAACTGTCACTAGCAACGTCCCACGATGTTCAGTCCCAGCGAAACGGAGGCCGGCCTCCAACCGTTTTCACCATATAATTCTCGACAACTCGACTGCTAAACGTGAAGTAGCTTTCGTGCACAACAAATACTATTTTGCGTTTCTGGCTGCGACGATATCAGGATCAAGAAGCACGAAGGGATGGCGATGTTGCGGCCTTGGGTGGCTTGATGGGTTGATATCATTTTAAGCAGCTCGTACAAATGAAGGCAACTCTCCTCCTTTGCCCATTTCTGCCCTCTCCAGGACTCCCTGCCCTTGTCTCTCGTTTCCTCCACCAGTCCAGCTCCGGGAGTTGACTATGAAACTGAATGAGGCTCAAATTTTTGCTTTCGATGCTCTTGTGTTTTTAGCTATCCTTTTGGTTCTCCTAGCGCTGGTACCGCCTACCTTTTCTCGACATGTCATTCGCAGGAAGACCTGGTATAACCTAATGCTAACTGCGCTCGTCTTTTCTACCGGCATCATTCTTCGGGTGGGACATCAAATAGGGACACAACCCAGCCCAGCCCTCTGTTTGGTACAAGCAGCCATAGATCTCGCCGCTGCACCTTTGTAGGTCCCCAAATCCTAAAGTGGTATAGTATAGACTGACAAAAATGTAGGTATGCCGCCGCCATGGTTTCTTATACTATTGATGTAGGGCTTTGATTCCTTTGCCATACAATCCCTTCGGAAATATAATATGATATCGCTTACAGATATACTTATCCATTCGGCACATGTTCAAGTCCGATGATTGGGATGGGCCGGAGCCAGAGAATGCTGTGTTCGTGAGTGAGAAGTTCGAAGCTGTTTCATTTGAGTTCCAAACCTTTTGGACAGCTAGTTTTGGCACCGTGGATTATCTTCCTCTTGGTGTTTCTGGAGGCAATACTTGTTAGTGCCGTCGTCACATTTTTTGAGAATCTTCTGAGTATTTTTTCTTAGGTTGTCGGACTAGCCAAAAGCAACGAGTCCAATTTCGATATTTCGTGGGAGCTCTATTGCCGTACTAAGAACATACCAGCGTGCGTTTTGAATTACATAAATGCTGTCAATGCCATCTGAAGCGTGCAACCGCCTGTCTCAGCTATGCTGTGAGCGCGGGTGTAGTGGTGCTTGGCGGTTTAATTCTTGTTACCTGCCAGGGTACGCTCCCATACCTTCCGGTCGGCGCATATGTTAATTACTTTCGACCTTATAGCTGCAACGGGCTGGCTACTTTACAAGAACTGGATCAGGGTTAAGAACATCAGTATAACGTCCACTGCCCGCAAATACATTTATGCGTTCGCCCGGACGCTAGCTTTCACAGTGGTGGCGGTGCTCGGGATCATGTACGTGTTTTGGTTTGCCTACTACCTTCTTTATTGACCACACGAACGCGCAGTCTTGGTGTGATTGCCACCTTCACCGTTCGAGATTCGTTATTCGGTTTCAGCATCCTCCTACCGTTCCGTAAGTAGTTCTTCATGGATGCGTCCAGGAAGACTCGAGCTCAAGGCAATAACCTCAGTGCCAATCCTCACAGCACTGATCTTTGGAACATACAAGGTGTGTTATCTGCTCACTGCTCTTGAACCCGATTGATCTTTATATCCCCAGGATATTCTTTCGTTTTACGCTTTTTGGAGATGATGGACTGTATACCTAGTTTGTGTACAGTGGTATATGGTTTCCGGCCGGGTGGGAGGTTATGAACCTTTTGCGACCGCTTTGGAGCAGAATTGCTGTCTGGACATAGCGTTAATTTATCTGAGCGAGTGGCTCGACTGGTCGCTCGTGTTCATATTGACAGTGGTCCATTTGTATGTTGCATCGAAAGGTGTGGACTAGGGTTGCCTTCGTGCGGTGGTGCGAGGGTAGATGTCCACTTATCCGGACTGCCTTAATGTACATAGGTCAATGGCAAGTGTTGACAAAGTTGAACAGCAAAGGGTCTCTGTAGAATCTATTGTTAGATCAGGGGAGCACAGGGTCAAATGACACTGTTTATCTTTGTATATCCCACCAAAGGCCTGCCCGTAAGTGCTGGCTACATATTAGGAGCAGTGACCCACCATTTAGTTTTCCTCGGCATCTACTTACCCCCTGTAGCCAACAAGTACGTTTTAACTAACGTCATTGGGTTGCTGTATCTCACTCTTTCACAGCGACTGGTCTCTGATCATTCGTATTGATGGCCACTTGTAACTAAGTCGTTCGTTCCGATGAACTCCATCGGTAACGATCCACGAAGCCGTCCTGGCCTTGTTACCCCTTCTCAAGGGTTATAAGCCCAGGTGGGATAAGTAAGTTTGCTTGAATGTCTATATCTGTAATCCTTATGTTCACCTATTTCTAGATCGCGACTCATAATCGCATTGTGGGGGATACGCTTGCGTCTCCATGGGAGGAAATGCAAGATATCAGGCAATGGAGTGTCATGAGTGCGAAGCATGAAAATTAATTACCCCAGGCCATTATTTTTTTACCAGTTGTTTTACCTCGTGTCAAGTAGTAATTCACTGGTTTTTTTTTTTTTTTCGTCTGAGTGAATGGAACCGTACATCAATGTTTTGATACTCGGCGGATAGCCACGTTGCACGCATGAATCACGCAACAGGTAGATCTGGCATGATAAATAGGTTGTGAGGTGTGTGATTTCTGCTCTCAACCGTTCCGGATTTATTACCCAGGTGCTTTTGGCTACATAACCACATGCCCTGGATACGCTGCACCTTTCTTGCGTTGACCGCGCTTGCTTTCCTTGTCTTGACCTTCCACGTCGTTGATCTACCACGCCACCTGTCCTCGACGAACGCAGCTCTCTTCAAGGACGTTCTTCCCGTCCTTCGTCAAATAGTCTCTGAGAAACTATCGTACCAAGGATGGAGAGCCGCATACTTTCTGTCTGGTGAGAACACCGAAGAAGAAACACTCAAAGCACCGGACACGCGGACCAAGTTCACTCGGCATATCGTTGCTGTTGGAGATCTGCATGGCGATTTACCAAATGCCAGGCGTGTGCTCGAATTCTCAGGTGTTACGGATGGACTTGGCAACTGGAGTGGAGAGGTGGACTTTTTCGTGCAGACGGGGGATATGATTGACAGGTGATTTTATATTTCGTAGGGGCACTGAGAATCCTTGCCCACTCACTCGCCGTATGATAGGGGCGATGATACCATTGCATTGTTCACTTGGATGGATGAGCTACGCGAGCAGGCTTCGGCGGTTGGTGGGACTGTGCTCTCGCATCTTGGGAACCACGAGTGGATGAACGCACTTGGTGATTGGAGGTGTGTGTCATTTACTATTATTCTCCGCATATACGCTCATTTTTTTGGCCTGAAGGTATGTATACCCATCCGAACTCAAGACCTTTGGTTCCATCTCTGCCCGCCAACAGATGTTGAGTACGGGTCGGATTGGTCGCTCTTGGGCAAGGAACTACACTACCGCCTCCCGATTGCCACTCCACCCCTCCATTGGGCCTCTCAATACGCCCTTCCCGCCACCTCATGCTCAGCATTTACATTACCAGAAGGATGACGGTACGAATTCCGAGTTGGACATTGGAGTATACTATGACACGGATGAGCCGCTTTCGCGTGCGGCACTGTCGTTTGTCCATGGCGGGTTGTCGCCTACGTACCCCGATTTGATGCCTTTCCCCACGAGGATTAATGAGATCTCGCGCGGATTTTTGAGCAAGCTGCAGAATAGGGTGCAGCCACCACCGCATCCGCCGTACCCGTATCCTGGCCTTCCACAAGGTGTGTTGAGTACTTTGATGCTCGATACCTGCACCTGAAGTTAATTGATGTACTTTAGGCACAACAATGGACGAACTTCATCTGTATGATGTGAATGGTCCAGTGTGGTATCGCGGGTGGGCTCAATATCCCGAAGAGAAGGTGTGCACGGAAGTCGAGGAGGTGCTCGCGAAAACGGGTACGAGGAGGATGATTATGGGGCATACGCCTGACTTCAACGTGCGCACCCAATTTCATTCTTTTGATACGATATATTTATGATGGTTACTAGAACATTGTTTCAAGGTGCAACGGAAAGATCATCATCATTGACACGGGTATCTCGCATGCCTATGGTGGTAAGCTTTCAGCACTTTCTATTCACTATACTCTCGCACCCGTCGGTGATGCCGCGGAAAGACGTTGGGTGGAAACGGAGGTTGTTAGTGCACTCTATCCCGACAGACGGGACGTGCTGGTCACGGATGAGAGGGAGGTCGTCGGAGATTTTAATTTATAATCCATACACAATACATGTTTATACATTTACATACGTAGGACTTGTAGGTTGTAATTAACCGTCATGATGGTCTTCGAACACTCATAACCTAGCTTTGAGGTGCTTAATATCGAGTCTGCGCCACTGTGGGGGTGTCAGTTCGGTGGCAAGAAGAATAGGGCAAAACTAGTTCTTACCCAGGGTAACCAACCAGATAGATCCTTCGAGACAGTGTCTATAAACTCGGGCTCTCTCTTTTCCCTGAAGGCCCGGGCTCCCTCAGTGGCGTCCCCACTCGAAGCCAGAATCTTCATTGCTCTTGAGTCAAGAAGGTGGTTCTCCTCGATAGTGTCGCCTGGATGTTGCAACAAACCCTTGGTGTATGCAACCGCGGTCTGAGATGTTTTGGCGGCAAGTTCTTCTGCAAGTGCTTTGGCGGCAGGATAGACTGCGTCACGAGTAGGCAAAATCTGATGGTACAGACCCCGTATGTGGGGTGAGTCTGGCGTCACTATTTCTCCGGTGAGAAGGAGAGAGTTGGCCCGCGAATGTCCAAGGAGCCGGGGGAGAAGATAGCTGGAGGTGGCTGAATAGTTATTAGCCTGGAGAAGAGCACGCCGCTCGCGTGGAATGCACCTTCAGGAACTATGCCGCGGCGGACAAAGGGAAATATGAGCTTGGCCCCAGCCCAGATGAGTCGAATGTCAAAGGGAAGTTGAAAAGCGGTCATTCCTACGCCCGCCTATGCGATGGCCATTAGTGACGCAATAACAGTATGTCTGGGAAAACATACAGCATGACCATTGACAGCTGCGATGGTGATCTTGCGGCAGCGGTAGATGGCGATAGAGGCACGACCTCCGCCATCCCTGTGAGCTGGAAAAACTGTGTTGAGCGTCGTTTGGTGTAATAGCACTATCCAAAATACTTGCCTTGCGGACCCTCCTTGGCCGCCTCCGTCTGCCATAGGGAATTCCAGCCGTCGCTGATGTCCGCCTGGGAGTCGGGTGAGTTGTCGTATCGTTATCGAAACGGTTGAACAATGGCATTACCCCCGAACAAAAGGCAGGCGCAGTGGGCTCGGCAGTCAGAATAACAGCTTTGATTCGGTCATCACGGTCGACTAGCTCAAAGATCTGAACAAGTTCCTCGATAATGTTGAGATTACAAGTGTTCCGTCTGTGGGGAGGTGTGAGCCGACGAGTAAAATATTTGAGACCTCTCTCCGCGTACTGCTTAGCACGATTGATCCAGATTGTAACGACTGGTCCGTCGCGGTCGACAATGATGTCCTTAAATTTGAGTTGCTTGTAGTCGAGTTCTGCCATAATTCTGCCTGTCACTCGGTGAGTGTGACAGAGGCAGTGAGCACCTCTGAGACAATCCGCTTACCCTCATCGAGTGGAGTAAAACGGTAATACTCCGCTTTCTCAGACCCCGACCACATCAATGCATGCGCCTCATACTGCCATGGCTGATCTCGAGTTGCGCATTGGCCACAGAAAGAGCCCCTCGCCGGTCAATCCAAGGCCTCAGTCTACACATATGCGATGGACCCGTCCGGGATATAATCCATCCAGTCCCAAGAGATCGCGATATGACAAGTTGGAAAAACCCCACGTTCGTGTAAACAACCAGCCTTCCCTACTTCTTCGTATGGACGCGGGTGCTTCAAATCCACCAAAATCTGGACTCATGGACCACGGACACCGTCGACCAATAGTCAAACCTCTCTCAGAACGCATTGCCCCAGACTCTGCGGATGGCATTGGTACAGGCACAGTGGCGTTGGGCAGCCATCGTGTCGAGCCACCCGTTGACCATGAAGTTACAGCGGAATGGAGATTATCTCGTAACCACAAGATAAATGGTGGGAGCCCACACAAAGGGAATATATGCGGTGTGGTAGAACAGGACAAGAGCTTATCCGTATGTCTTGCACATGACTTGCGACTATTCACGAGCTCTTACCCTTGGTTTTCCGTCCCTCAAGAAGTCCCCTGCTAGCCTGGGTCACCAGAGCTCGACGCAGGAGCTCCAGCCTCCAAGTTCCGCCCCACCGCAGGGCCTCCATCCCTCCCTCGCTGAATCTTCTCGCTTGAATCCTTTGAATAGATTACGCGGTGCTTATCCACCCGACATGTTTCCGATCAACGATTTTGATGTTACTTGGGGAGCCATGCCTGGCAGCCCCTCAGCTGAGGGGTCCAAGCCGCGGTATCCTCAGTGGGATAATTTAGACCTCCCTCCGTCGAAGCTACTGTTAGTGGATAGGATAGGACCTCTTGTGGTCCAGAATGCAAATCGCCGGTTGATGTCCGACCAGAGTGCAACCGATAACAGCCAGAGGGCACCATCTACTAGTATCGATCACCACAACGTGGAAGCCGTGCTCACATCGGATGTATGCGCTTCTATTCTTTCGTCTGCGCTTGTTGCAGGGCAACAATACGCGGAGATGAAAAGAAATGAACCCTGTCCAGGCGGGACTCATCCAATCTCTGAGGAACAAAGCATGAAATGCTTTGCCATAAAACCCCCTGATGTGACATGTTCCCCACAGGAAGAAAACCCCATTCCAAGGTCCTCTAGCCCTGAGGGACGAATTCAAGGTGGCTCAATGCCCTCGTTTGGATTCCCATTCTCCAGTGCTGTTACAGCGGATGAAAACGGAGGCCAAAGTATGAATAAAACCATTCCTCGAAACGCGTCGGCCTCTAACGCAACCGTCGGGCCATCAGTCGCATCTGCTCCTGCTCCAACTGGCTCATCAGTCCCTATCTCGATACCTCTTTCTCCTGCATTTTTTATACATCCAGTCTCGCCCCATGATCCCACTGCATCTTCATCAAAAGCTTACACCTATGGATCGCCAGACAAAAATCGCAGACCACTCGACCACGACTATAAATCCACGCAAAACTTTTCTCCCAGTCTCCCTACACACCCCCGCAAACGATACCCATCACGATCTCCCTCTAGCCATCGCCACAATGATAGATATAATGACTGGAATAGAGGTGGGCCCTCTTATTCGCCGTCATCATTTTACCGGAGGCACTCCCCTTCATCACCGACGCTGTCAGCACCTCATCAACGTCCTGAATTTTCACCCCGCACCTCCCTACGTTCGAAATCACCTAGGTCACGTAGGTCAAGGTCACCCGAGCCGCGTCTGTCACGATCCCCCCCTTCTCGACAACCCGGCCAATACCATATGAGAGGTAATGGGCATTATCGTCGCTCGTCATACCGACAGCAATCGCCGCCACCGCGCGGTGCACACCTGTCATGTCGTGATTACCCTTATCCGCCTCGCACTGGGAAAGGAAGCTCAGGCGCTGAATACCCGCCAATTTTCCCCCTGCCAATGAGCGAGAAACAATTCCCGGATCGAACACGTTCAAGGGAATCCCACTTATCGACGGGAATTCGTTCGCGACATGATTCGGAAAGATCAAAGAGAGATGATGAAAGAGGACGAGAACGTTTCAGGACGCCCATACATCAACAGAATGCGGACTCGGGTGTTGCTGACAGTTCTATGACTCCCGCGCCTAAGCCAGCGTCCGTTACTAGTCTCGAGCCAGTCACGGATTCACTGTACCACGCACAAGTGAACGAATATTCAAATGTAGTAGTGGCAACGACACCGGCTGCAGATCCACTCCTGAGTCAGGATACTAGGGAGAGCGAAGAAGCAGTCGCTCGAGAATCGTTCCATAACGTCCCAGGATTGTGGTTCATGGCCGAAGCATTGGATACACCGGATGTCTTCGAGTATCCTTTCGAAGTGAGCAGGAACACTGCACTAAGCTGGTGCCTGCCACTTCTTTTAGATATCGGAGAATCAAAATCCAATAGTGGCGAACGGAGTGCAGAGATCAAGAGAAAACTACTACCGACAGTCTCGTTGAAACTCAAATGCTTACCCGCTGAGCTTGTCCACGTCGCGCGGGACAAGTTGGAAGAGTGCAAGGATGTAACACAGGCACTTTCCGAAATCCCATGCAAGTGGCCTCCGCAAGGAAAGTTAATCATTGAGGTAAATCCCGATCAAACAACCAGGAAGACTGTTCTCCCCAAGGATCTGGTGAATGCTTCTCATACTTGTACATTTTAAACCAACTGAAGATAACCAGGGGGATTCTACACTTCCCTATGTGGAGCTAAACATGCTTGTCCATGAAGGACCAAATCTTGTCAGGTTTATCCAGCTCGGGAATTTGTCCAAATATGTCTTCATCCTCCATGCAACACCAATCACAAGTCCCTGTTTGACAGACGGGGAAGCACAGGAAGGTATAGACCATGAAAAACTGGAATATGATCCATCTATGACCAGCATACAAGGCCTGCTTGTCAAGTCCCAAACAAATGCAAAACAAACAACTCCATTCCTTAGGGTGCAGAATTTGACTGTTAAACCTCTGACGTTCAACAGCGATGCGACTCGGGTTACCAATGCCTCATAGTATCTTATTATGCTAACAATACTGTACATCGCCGTTCACTCGATCTAATGTAACATGCTTTACAAACAGACATGAAGCAGACATTTGGGGTATGAACGATGTGGCCGATCTAAACAACGCATCTAGTGTTTTGGTCTATGAGTTGGAACAATTACGAGTGTGGCTCCGGGACCAGGAAACCAACAAGACAAGCATCGAGCATGAAATCAACATTGACCCACGCATGAGTTGAAGCTGGGTTCATGTGAGCCGATGAGCCACGCACTAATAAGTCTCGCACATACCAAATAGCTTTGTTCCATCTCGTCCTGCCACACGCAATAACTCTTTCTCACCTCCAGGATGAAATGGAAGATAAGGCGTAATGTTGTACACTTTCCCGTTGAAGGCAGACCAGGCATCGTCGCGCTTGTTGTGTTGTTTCAGAACCGATGGCGGAATACGCATCAATGTATCCACCCCCTGGAAAGAGCGTTTTATTAGCAGCGTTCTACAAATGAAGGGCCACACAAGACTGCTACGCTTACTCGGAGATCTTGTCCTGATGATTTGAGATTCGCCCAGTCCATGGGGCTATGGCCGGGTGCCAGCGCTACCTTTTCACGCTTTTTCGAGGCCGGGGTGGGTCGCTTTGTAGTTGTGGGAGGTACTGCGAGGGATCCTGCTGTTGTGGTGCCACGGTTTGTCCCGGGTATGCGGGCGGCTAGATTAGGATTTGGTAGAGATGGAGGTGGCATTAGATGTAAATCCCTCAAGTTGGATAGCCCTTCGCTCAGCCCTGGAATTGAGGATGGGGATTGCTGGACGCGTTGCGCACTCAGTAAACTAGGGAATGCGGGTGGTGAATCGTCATCATGCTCCGTTTCTGTATCTGACCCCTCCTCGTCCGAGGCCGGTGGTGACTCTCGAACTAACGTGGGTACGTCAGCCTGGCCGTCGACAGTGGCTGACGTTGGTGCTGCTGCGACCCCAGACGTTAGCCAGCTGCGGAGGATAGGAAGTCATGGTAGTGGTAGTGGTAATATCAAGGTGAGTCACCTGGATCCGATCATCAACGTGTTGTTGATCCGTGTTACATGGTCACTCGGAACCACACATTTTAGTAGAATTCAACTATTCAGACACACGTAGCTATTTGTCAGAAGCAGCGTCCAACGTCGACTCTCTACGATGGGCTGAGCTGGAATCTGTGATAACCCTGTCCTCATGGCCAGCCGCCTCACACCTCTTCTTCAAAACGTCGACGGGCACAGCTCGCTTGCTTCCGAGAAATATCTTCCCGCCCGGTGCATCCTGCAGTGATCTGGTAATCACATCGTTCTCAAAAAGGTATTTGATGTCTTCCAACGCATAGCCAGCCGTCTCAGGCAGGCAGACATAGGCCCACAGCGCCATGAATAAACAGCAGAAACCAAATAGGAGGAAGGTGCCGTACTTGATGCTGTTGAGCATAATCGGTGTCAGCTTGGATATGGTAAATGAGAATAGCCAATTAACGCCGACAGCGATTGAAAGCGTCGCTGGCCGTAGGTGATTTGGCGGAACTTCTCCAGCAACGACCCAACTGAAGGAGAAGTAAGAAAAGAGGACGCGCATATGAGAAATCAGCATTCTTACGGCAACGGACCCCACCCAATGCAATAAAACACCGCATACAAGTAGACGGCAACGATGGAAACATAACTCGCGGGGACAATCTTGCCGTTGGGGTGAATTCCACTGTATCCACCTATCCACAGCATCATAAGGCCCTGACCGAGGCCTCCGACAATGAGGCATTTCTTCCGGCCGAACCCCTCGACTGCGATTGCGAGAACGATTGCTACACATATGACCTCAATTGAAGTCATCAGTTTCGCCGATGAGGGCATGGGATTGTGAGCACACCTTCACGACTCCGTATATACCGGTCGCAAAAAGTTGAGAAGTTGTTCCAGTAATCCCGAGCCCAGCAAATATTTGCGGGCTGAAATAATTGATCGCGTTCGTACCCGTCCACTGTAGATCCACGAGAATCAGCTGTTGAATATTTTCCCCCTCATATAAGGACTTGCCTGCTGGAAGAACATCACTAGTGATGGGATGAAGCATCTTAATGCAATAGCACGCGATTCGCCCATCCCGAGGACCTGCTGCCAAATAGACAATTTCTCCTTTCCTACAAACTCCGCCTTGATCTCTTCTATTGTTTCAGTTATCGCGGGATCATCCACACTTTTCCCGCTTGTGCGTGCAAGAGTCCGAGCAGCCCTTTCGTATTGCTCATGCTCTACGAGCCACCTAGGCGACTCTGGCTGAAAGAGCATCGCGATTACGAAAAAAACTCCCGGAATCATTCTATAAGCTTGAAGGGTAAGAGGCTATCAAGGCATAAAAAGGAGGCCCAGCGAATGACTGACTGAACGATAAAAGGGATGCGCCATTGCATCTCCCCAGGAGGCATATCCTTGGACGCACTATAATTAACCCAGACTGGATGCCCTGGGGTCAGCAGTACAAGTGGTTCAATCGACACACTCACAGCTCAGCATTATCCCAATATTATTGGCAAGCTGCACCATGCCCGTACACCTCCCCCTTATGGTCCTTGGCGTACACTCTGAAACGTATGAAGGCACCAGTGCGGACACCATTCCTACGCCAACCCCTCCCAAGAACCTGCTGAAATAGAGGACGCGCAGGCCGACCTCTGGCGAACTACCAATGCCAACGATGGACTGTATGAGACTCCCGATAAGAAAAACAACACCGGAAGCGAGGAGAGAAGGTTTTCGGCCAAAACGACTCGCTAGGTATCCCGTCCCTAGAGCACCGAAACTGCATGGTAACTTTTAGTGATTACACACCGGGGGGAGGTCCGTGATTGCTTAAGGCTTACAAGCACCCCGCCTGTAGAACCGAAACGATGTTCCCATTAAGATCGGCTTGTTCAGCAGCGCTCTTCTTGTCAAGGCCGAAATACTGCTGGAATGAACTCATTGCAAGGACGCCCCCAATAAGACCTCTGGTGATACGCTCATGGTATTAGCGATTGGCTTCACACGACGTGCAGAATACACCCACATATCCCAACCGAAGATTACACTCCCGAGAGACGCTGAAACGGCGAGAATATAAGCATTGCGAAAACTAGAAACCTCCTGCAGCTGCTTTCGGAACGCCATGGGTGATATGGGATGGTCGCAGCGAAAAGCCCAGGCTTGAAGGTATACGTCTTAAAGGTAATCCATCAGATTCGGCACTGTGGGAGTGGAGATGGGATGTGCTTCTAAACTCCTTAAGGTGGACACAAAGAAGGTGCTAGCCATGTTGATGGAAGGACATGAGGCACCCATTCCCAGACAGTTGGTCACGAGTTTGTCTGGTGCTGAGCGAGATTTGCAGGCTAGGCTTAGGATAATGCAGTCAAACCACGAACAGTTACGCGCAAGGAGAATTTGAGCAAATACAAGTGAGATCCTGGAATAGTCTTATGTTGACTATTATCTTTACTTTCAAATTCATTGTTTTGAGTCAGTCACCACCATTTTGCGCCAAGTTGTGAGCGGCTATGAAGAATGAACAATATAACGGATTATCCATGGAGCAACTTTGCACCGTCCAACACCATACAATATCTTCGTCTCCCTATATGGGCACATCATATGATACATCGTCCGTTTTTTTTTAATAATTGAGCGGCCCGCCAAGGGTCGTCACTAGGGCAGGCCGTAAAACCAATGATCATGTATGCAGTGAGGTCGACCGAGAATGGTGTCGTCGATGCGAAGCATGACGAAGGGCTCGAGGAGGTCGGGCAACCTGGGGGAGGGTGGCTTGTCGCTTTCAGGGTGGAGCCGGTGGAGATCGCGGTGACCTTCCTGATGATAATGACGATGATGGTGTTGGTGGTGGTGATGTCTCTGTTTGCGGTCTTCACTAGGGTGGCGACTTGATTTATAATTGGATGTTTGAGAGTGGGCGGTGGGACCTTTACTAGTGGGCGCGGCGGCCTTTTCAGGATCCAACGTCCGGGCTCTACCGCCAATCGAGGCCGATGGCGCCGGTGTCATATACAGAGTTGATAGTGTGCCCTTCCACGAGTTCAAAACGACAATAAGCAACAACAGGGTCGCCACAAGAGACATCCAAGGCTTGTGTCCAAGCAGGAATTTCAATATCAGCACCAAATCATTTCGATACTCAAAGACAGAGACTGACCAAGGGACCATAACTTGCACCCCAACCGGCCCTCTCGAATCTCCTCTTTGCGATAGCCCACATTGCGATCATGAATACAAGACCTAGGAACGAACACACGAAAGAGCACGACGCAAATACAGCAAACACCCGCAGCGTGCGTACACTCCTGTCCCGCAAAATGGGTATGAGGGTGATCAAAGTCAACAAAACTAGTATCGCAGCTTTCATAACGATATCACAGGTGTCAGTGAAAAACACTTCGTGAGTGGCAGGACCTGGACTCAACAGAGTGGGTAGAAAGCGAGGGCCTTGGTTATGGGTACAGCAATCTGAGGTTCCCATGTATATCCGAGCCTATCGACAAGCAGAGAGAAATCAGCCTTTCAAGTGGGGATTATGTTGAAATTTACCGCAAGGTATCGGAGTACATGTTATCGACATCAAGACACCAGCCCCAAATCCCGAACCTCACACCTCCCGCCTGTGAGGTCCTGAGAAAATAAAGAGAGTCGACGAAGGGCAGCGAGAATGTCGTTAGGGTCCTGCCATCAAGTCGCATATACACAGTTCAAAGATCTAAGGGGATGATTACACTTACAACAGAACAAGCGCTATGATACCCAACACAAGGGCGGGAAACCCTGCATAGGAGTTGCTGCCCGTATAATCCACCCGACGTACCTTGAGCCTGGCGGGTGCCTTCATCATGGATATCGAAAGCCCGGATGGGGCTTTGTATGGATCCTATGAGCCTGAGCACGAGCTCCAAGGGGTAAGTAATGCGGTGGCCGCACAATGTGCTCAGAGCTAGGTATTCAGGAGAAGTGTAGGCGCCAATATTTATTAAAGAACGCCACGCGCACCAAGTCACGATCCCAAGCCACCGCGCCCAACACGACAGCAGGAACAAGTTCATGTATAGTACACAGGGTCATAGACTTCAAAACCATCGCTTACACTGGAAGCACTTGTACAGTTCCCATAAATACCCAGGGGAAATAATCGAAAAAGGGAGAGAATAAGATAAAAAGGGGAAATGATTGTCAAAGTCTATCTTAGATAGATAGATACAACGCAACACATTCAAGACAAGACAAAAAGTAGTCATGGATAGATGAATATGACACAAGAGGAAGTAAGTTAAAGGGAAGACAGGAATGAGATAGCCTTCATATATATACACATATACAAGAAGCAGATAAAAGGTGGGAATAACGGGGCGTTGGTGTCGGGAGGAGCGACAGGAGAGGTATGACAAGGAGAGGCACATGAGGGAGCAGCAACAGAGAATGATCAGGACATAGCGTAATCGTCCATCCTCAAAACCTTAAAACGTGGTGACATTGGAACATATGTAACAGTGATAAAGCCCTGACCAGCGGATTAGACAAAGGGAGGTATGTGATTGTGGGAGATGTGGGAGACTTGTTGAAAGCGATACAGGTGAAGCAAGTGTTGGTTGCTGAGATGAACAGAAGTGAAGTTCAATTGGTGTGAATATTGCGTTGGATGGTGGTACAATTGCAGACGAATCCCATTGGACTAGTACAAGAATGTTGATGTGAGATAGTGGCTTGATGAAACGTGTGCGCGTCATCGTCGAGTCGTGGCCAGTCATGACAAGATTCCTTCCTCGCCGCCGATCCTCTCTATCCCTGCGAAATGTCGATTCCCTCACCCAAGCTTCGTTCATCATGTCGTGCTCCCGGAGCTTGGGTGAGATTCACAGAGTGGCGTAGCTGTTCTTCTTCAAATAATTTCCTTCCCACGTCAGCTCGAAGACTCAAGTTTGGCTTGTGGGTGAGACCCCGAGATGGCGAAGGAGAAGCATTGATGAACTCGTTGAAGTTGAAGTCTGACGTTCCAGAGCCGTACGATGTCTTCGGGCTTTGTGCTGCGTCTTTCGGCACGGGAGTTTCGGGAATGCGAGATGATGGAGGCAAGGAGGGTGGCGGAAGCAGCTGACCTGGCGTGACCATCGATGGTATCCGAGGAGCCTGCATATCGCTATTGTTTCTAGACCCCACGTCGGGATCTACACCGGAAGTACTTAAAGCATAGGTGCCATCACCCGCACGGGTTAACGTTGTCGGTCCCCTAGCACTGATGGTCGAAGGGTCATCTGACATAGGGATGTCCCCTGTGCTTGGAGAAGGGAAAAGTATTCGCCCTTTGCTTCGCAATGCGGAGGCATCGTTGCCGAGGGAGCGGTACGTAGCGGGATCTCTAGGCTTAGGAGTGGGTCGGCGGGGGGATGGTGAAGTCGCAAGAAACAACATGAGGTCAGCAGCCTCATTATCAGTGGGCGCTGGACGTGGCGTCGTGTGTTGGACATTGACAAGTGGCGGGCCCGGAGGCGGTGTTTGTTGGCGGTATGATGATTCAGCGGCTGTCATGGTAGATGTGGAGGAAATGGAAACGGGGGGACTTGCGGCAGTCGTTGACCGAGCGGAGCTCTGTGCAAAATGGGAATACGAGTAGGTTGAACCAGTTTCAGAGCCATCGATGCTAGAGCGAGGGGATGAGACACTGCCAGCTATTGAAGACCTGTGGTTCATGAGTAATGATGTGAGGGTAGCAGCTGCCTTCATATCAATGTCCCCATCAACGTCGAGGTCCGTACTCTGCTGCTTTCCTTTGCCCTTTTGGTGCGATGCACGCTTCGCTTTACGCCGTTCCGGTGAAGCGAGAGTTTTCTTGTCCGGTTGCTTGGCTTTGGAATGCGTGCGACTGCCGCCAGCAACCGACTTCGGTGACGCTTTGACTGCCCGGACCCTCGATGAGGGGGCAGGGCGCGAAGGGGGAATTGATGGGTCATTAACATTGCGAACTGTCCGCGCAGCTTGGGTAGATGGGGCTAGAATTGACATATACAAGTTTGGCACGTTGGTAGAACCTCTGCCAGAAGCCGCAGTCAACTTGTTACCCGCGCCGGTCGAAGATCCGGTAACGGTGGAATGATGAACCCGGAGAGAAGAGGCTGAAACTGGAGGGGGCATACTCCCCGAGCCGCCCCTCCGGGTGGCAGAGGCGCCGGCGCCAATCGTACTAGGTGGTGAAATGGAGGCACTGCTAAAATGAGCGGCGGAAGCTCCGGCAGTCTTTCGCTTTGCGGTGATGGTGCGGTTGAAGGAGGCGGCCTGGTTCTGGCTCGCGAGTTGGCCTTCGAGCTCGCGGAGGGGAACATGGGGAACATTGTGGATAGCCTTGTACGAGGCGTATGACAGCCGCGCGCGCAGAGCACGAGTGACCTACGAGGGAAACGATGAGCATAGGTGGTTGAGGGTTTCACAAGTCAGTTAGGAGAAACATCGGCAGAGTGTGGTGAAGGGTGGGTGAGCCTGAGGACAGGCCAGCACCACTTAGATCGGACCTCACACGGTCGGGCTCGATATCACGTACACCGGCCACACGCGCAAAATGACGCGTCAAGGAGGAGAAGCGTGGACATACCATAGATATTTCGGCCCGTGCGAGGAACTTTTGGACGGCTTTCTTCCTAATTTCTAGTTCGTGGGGGTCAAAAGGGGTACACAAAGAGGACTGGTCGGGGCCTGGGCCATGGGAGAGATAAGGCATAGGTGGAGATGGAGATGTAGCGGAGGAAGCGGGGGTGGCCATTAACGCGTGGTGGAGAGGCAGAGAGACAGGCGAGAGAGTGCGCTCGTCGCAGAGGACGGCGGAGGGGAGGGGAGAGAGGGGACGATGAACCAATTGCGCGTTGGAGGGCTGAGTAAGGAGAGCGAGGAGAGTGTGGGTGTGCTTGGGAGCCAAGCCATGTCAAACGCGACGACGCGTATCGGCAACTCCCGGGTCAGGCGCTTGCCGATTCTTCCGCCGAAAATAATTAAAAATGAAAAATATTCACCACGGCCGAACTAGGATCAGGTGACTCGCCAGCATGACCGCTCTCTACCTATCCGTTCTCCTCTCCTCTCCTGCCGGAGCACTGTGAATCTCGTCCCAGTACCAACGCGGTAAAAACCCAATCCTGTCCTCCCCATGCTCCACCTCCGCCATCTCAGTCGTGTCCAGTCTCCGTACCTTGACCCCTGTCCCAGGCGAGAACCAAACTCTCCACACACCCGGACCGGTTGATGCACTCGGTGGGTCAGTTGGACTCGAAACTGTATTCTGGAGAAATGTCAAGAAGCGATTCCCCCAATCCAGGCACGGCAACGGGTCCCATGCGCCGAGTTTGCCGCGTACAAGACGTGGCATCTCGACAGTCTTGAACGACTGTACGGTGCTGAGCACTCCGGCAGGAGTCCGGAAACCCACAATGATTTCCTAATTCATTGCCTTAGCACATGCAAAAGCATAGGGCACTCCGACTCACCGGGACCCCTAACAGGAAAGACTGAAAATAGAACTTGAGCAGTTTCCTTGGCATAGCGTGAGTTACTTGTCAGTCTGAGCCACCACTTGATCCCTTACTTTTCAAATCGTGCCTCATCATGTGGTCCGCGAATCGTCAGCGACGTCTTGAGTTCTACAAAGGTGCCTGGCTGTCCGGTATACTTGTCTGAGTGAACGTCAGCCAAAGTGTCTGATGTGAAAAGTTGCAATCTACCTCGGACGCAATCAACCTCCCCTCCAATCAAGATGCGTGTGTCCCCCAGCTTTGTGCGCACTACACTGCACCACTGCACATTGTTATTCACACCACCACTCCAGCCAAAAGGCACCTCCGATCGCGGATTTGGATTAGGCCGTTGCGGGGAGTCCGCAGTGCAATAGGATTCGAACGCATATCCATAATACGTCTGCATTAATTGTCTCGGGTTCATGTTCTCCCTGATCGTCCCATTGTCAACCTTCACGAATTTTAAACAGTCTCAGGACACTCACTTGTCCTGCAGACGTGTGTCAGACACAAACTCTTCAAAATACAGCGTGCCATTGACACTCATCACATTCAACTCCCAACTATCCCTCTCTTCAAATGGTGCTATCAGCACCCTCTAGGGTATAAGCCAAGGAGACGGACGAGTGACCAGTGCCACTTACTTGGTCATGACACCTCTCCAACTGACTACGCCCAGCCCCTTTACCGCAGCTTGGCTCACAGGATCCTCCCGAACCCGCGAAAGCGCCCTCAACAAACTATCTATCCTCCCGCGTTCCTCTTTTTGACGAACCCACTGATCATACCCATAGTTAAGCTTCGCACCACGCGGAGGTTCAACAAAATACTTGAGCGCAGAGTTGTCAAACCTAAGTTCCCGAGAAGGGGTATATGAAAAGGCCGTAAGCTGAGTGGGTTGTTGGAATGGCGGCACTGTCCGCAGAGGCTTTGTCTTGTCTGGATACGAGAGGCTGCATTCCTGTTCAAGACCGCGTTCTTGGGACGGTGGTTCACCCGATGAAAGTCGTTCCAACTTGAGCCGTTTGGTTTCAGTGGATTCCTCCCAGGCGCCTTGGTAGCGTTTGGAGCTCATACTGGGTAAGGAGGGTGGAAAGACGCGTCGAAGAGGCAGCAGTGAAAGGGGAGCATTGGGGTCAATTGGCTTTGTTTATTGCTTGCCTGTTTCGGACAAACTCCCAAAATAGCTCGCGAAAACGAATGATGTATCAGAAAAGAATAAACAGAACTGATAGACTGTATTATAGAAACAAACGCATGTAAATCCCATTGCTCACTCGTCTAAATACACAAACCGACTTGCCTCTTCTCCCGTTCCTTTAACGCAGTACCCCGACTATCGGAATTGCCGCACTCCCCGTGAAATTATCTTGCGTCAAACCGTTATCATCGACTCCGTGACTTTCTACCCATTTCCCCCCCTCCCTCCCCCACATCCGCCTTCACCCTCCTTGCTCCAGGCCTTCAACCCAGTAGTCTAAAACCCATAAGCAAGCCATCCCAAGATGGATGAACTCTCATGCTTCACCTCCTCCATCATAAACACGATATCTTGCTTCTTCCTACTTTCCTCTCATGTCCAACCTCTCGAAAGATTACTTGCGTCCCTTGCGAGTCCCCCAATGGAACATTTTCCCTCCGACCATTTTTGTCTACACTGGAAGACGTGGAAGCGTAATTTCTCCCCATAAAGGGGCTCCTCGAGCGTGAGGTGGATAATATATATTCATTCCTTCGAGACCCCAGTAGCGCGGGCCAGCGAACCGCCGTACTCCGGAGGCAATGTACGCCCGTCACTTTCGTATCCGGGTTCACCTTCAACCCAGCTATGCCAATAACTTTTTTTTTTGCATTTCATTCGAAGTCGGGGAAAGTGCAGCGAGGGAAAATCATTTCCATATAACTCGGCTTCCTTACACGTTTCGCCATGCGATTTTTCAGAACGCAAAGCTTAGGGACTGTCTTAAATAGAGGCTGCAGAGGAAGGGCAAAACACAAAGGCAAAGTTGTACTGCTGCCGCATACCTGCAATCGAGTCACCATGTAATGATACTCTCGCTGCTCAGATGCACCTTCGACGAGTCGTTTGAAAGAGATCCAAAAAGAGTTACTTCAACCACTCCTTCCCCCTAATAGCAACTCTTCTTCGAGCCATCCGATATCTGAGAAGATAGCGGAGACAATGGCGAGGTCTCTTGCAACAGATCCATTGAGTATCAAGAACCACGCACACCCATTTTCACTCGGGAACCGGCTTTTCTGGTACTGCCGGTGGCCTTGCCCGCACTTTCAGCTCCAAAAAAGTATGAAGGCTTAAATTTCCGGTTGCTTTTTGCCCTGGAAGGATGACCAGACATTTCAGCGATATAGAAATGGCAATGACGTCTGCGATGACAGCGGCCCAGCGATCAAGAAAGGAATAAAGAAGTGGCCCTGGCGAGTAGTCAAATTCTCAGTAAGCGCTATGGCCCCGAGTTACAGAATCATACAGATGCACAATGGTGGGTAAATCATCCATACTCCCCCGAATAGATCGAAATAAGACCGCTTCTAGTCCTGGGCCCGAGCGCCCGCGTCCCTATTCCACACCGTTTCCATACAATGCAGACTGACATTCCACTTGCTTCCAAACACGTTCCAATTCGCAGAATAGTACGGAGCAGCAGAACGCTATACAAAGGATAGTCATCCAAAAGGAGGATGACAAAAGACGAAAGAAGATAGTGTTAATGATACCTCACACTAGCCCACTTCCTGCCATCTTAACCGTATCGGTTAAAGCTCGTATCACTTCACCCCAAACTCGACTCACTAATCCTGCCTCAACGCCACTTAACCGCCGCCGCACCAATTCCGCATTACTGACCGTATTGACTGCACCCACCCTCGGAATAACACCAGTAAGCCTGGCTTTCCTCCGCTTTCTGAGCAACCAACTCGCAAGCGGAAATACCACCAACAGGAGGAACAAGGTAGCAAGACGGCTTGTTGTTAGATACGGCTGTATCGCCGCTTTGATGAGAGAATACGTGTTCAAACGTGTGACATCTGTGGACTGAGCGATTGGAGGTGCGCGAGGAAGGGTGGTCGGGTATGCTGCGGAAGAATTTGACGAGGCAGTACGGGGTTTCGACCGTGCACGCGACCCCGCAGGTCGAGCATGCCCATTTTGCGTATGTAATGGAGGTATGTGCGAATTGGAGGATCGGGGGGTGGCGCGAGCCGTCGCGTCGCTTTTAGTGGAATTAGAGGCGGAACGAGGGCGCGTAGGCGCACGTCCATTGATTAGAGAAGATGGGACCACGGTATGCGTAGAAGTTGTTGAGAGCGACGAGGAGGAGGAAGAGGAAAGTGTAGGAGAATAAGGACGAGGAGTTCTTGAGTCAGAGGCATCGAGCAGTCCTGAGGATCGTGATGGACTACGGGAGGTCAAGGACTGCACATGGAGTGTTCTGACATGGGACTTGAGTCGCTATGAATACGAATAACATGAGCGAGTTGTTCTCGATTACACAGTGCTTTCCGTACCTCGCGTATTTTAGTTGGGAGTTCACTCTCATACTCGAGAAACTCGGATGCATAATCCCACTGCTGAAGTTTGGGTAGTACATGCAAGCAGTATAAATCCAAAATCTTCGCGTAACCGTCCTCGTTTTCCGGCACCTCGTTGCTTGTCAGTGTCGAAGGCTCACGATGAGCGAGCCAGTCCTCGATCATAACTTTTCCAGTTTCTGCGGAGTTCGCTCTCAGGCTTGCGAGAACAAGTGTCGCCAAGACTTGGGAGGGGATGTAGGCAGCGCTTGCATTGGGCAAGACCGAGTCGGCAGGGGTAAAGAGTGCGAGGGAGCGGTTGTAAAATTTAGAAATGAGTACATGGGGTGTCTCCAATAAGCTCGCACGCAGCGAGTCCGGAAGGTTATTCCGTTCTTCTTGCGAGTGTGTCGAAGCGTATACTGTAGATTCCAAAGTGATGCGTAGGATATCCCACTTCCGGCGATCATCCGCAAAAATGTCTGGGGTAGCTGTTGGTGGCGGTTGGAGGATGGCAAAGGCAGCATCCAAGAGTGTATACGTCAGTTGTATGTCGCGATGAAGAAATGCACGTGTTGCACGGTTATAGAGTGTCCGAACGGTGGCAGCTGAACCCGTGGGCGATGATTGCGATGAGGAGGGAGGAGAAATGGAGGGAGGTGGCTTCTGGGTCTCCGGGGAGATGACGACAGTTTTGAGGGATATATGAGTTGAGCCATTGCGAGTGATGGTAGTTGTCGCTGTGGGCATGGTAGAGAACCGTCGTGGGTGATGGTCGGACGATGAGTGCAAGAGCAGCAGCGGTTGGTTTGGGCGTGACTCTCAGTCGGTTATCGTATTCACATGTTCCCGATCAATGCTTACCTCAGCCGGCTATTCATGCCCTTTACCCGTTCTCCGTCTAGGCCATTGCTCATCGGGGTCGCTGGTGTAGGTTGTAGCTCTGAACAAGATGGTCTGATTCTTGCATGTCCGTTCTTAGCACTCTTGATGTCGGGTCCTCCTAGTCCATGCATCCTGGATTCCTGATGCGGAAGAGCCCTTGCTGCGGCCATCACATCACTGCGATCTCTGGCTCGCTAGATAAATCCTGTTGGTTGGCTCCTGTAACCCATTTCCTTTACAGGCGAACCACAACCATATGACGCGCAGAAGCACCCCGAGACGGTCAATATATCAATTTCATCCATCTTTCAAGGAGCTAAAACAATTCGGTGATATTCTATACATAGATTGATATAATAATATACACTTGTCTAGGATATGTATCATCACATCTATAGTGGGTGACTCATCCTTGTACGATGGAGATTATCTGCTGGCTTGACCTGGATAGCTGGACCAATGGATAGTTGGTCGACCTCATGGGAAGCAAGTTGGGGGTCGGTGACCACAGGCGAGTCGCAGTTGGCAAGGAAGTGTCTCCAACGAGGAAGAGTGCCCAATGTAGGAAGAGTTGCTTCCACATTCCGTGCGTTGGAAGCTAGATGGAAATGTATTTGGAGAACGATCAGGGAGAATACGACGCCCTAGCGATAGCACCTGATGTGAATCATTCAGCCGCGTGCTTGATTGAGGACCACTCACCACGAGGGGAACGACGACGTCAAGTGCAAGATATACACCGTTCGATCGCACGGAATAACTTATTAGCACCCCTAGCACCCCCGCGGCATACAATCCCCCGCTCTTGATAATAACTCCCATGATGGGTATTACTTTCCTGTATGTTTGAAGTTCGCAGCTGGACCGATAGATCTTGTAAAGGGTCGCCGCTTCACAGGATAAGCGACAGACGGAAAATCAGGAAAGAAACATACCAGCACACAAAAGATTAACGGTCAGGTTCAAAGAAAAGTATACTACAAACCATCTTGATTTGGTCGCAAGGATAGATAGGTTCCTCTTGAATGTAAAAATGGCAAGAACTCCCGAAGCTGTGCTCCGGTCAGAGGCTTCTCATCGTCAAAGGCAACTCTGCAAAGCACGTACCGAGGTTGAATCCGAGGAGCAACAAACTCAACATGAGGACGAGTTTGCTGGAGTCATACACTGTATAACATCTCCAAGCCTGACACCAGGTCAGTCAATACTGTAATGATAAACGAATAAATCCCATACCATGACCCCATCTCCAAGCATTGTTTGCGCAATGAGCAAGGCTGTTTTTGCGATTTGAAGCGGGTGCCCGAAGTCACTATAATATGCTTCCGGGCTGCGACCAAGGGTGAACGCTTGGGCAGCTCGTATTAGCCCGAGTGTCAGGTGCTTTCATGATGTGTTATATTAACATAAGGGGAGAGTAAGCAGGCTTGAAGGCTACACACTGCGATTGAGAGCCCCATCATAGCGCATGCCACAGGAATCAAGACTCCACGATAAATCCGGGGAAAGGGGGATGAGTGCACCAACGAGAATACTAGTACGCAGAATAGTGTGAAGAAGACACCTGTTGAATATTGAAGTTAAGATTAGATCGCTTGCGGAGGTCGCCAAAGACACATACCATTAATAACTGACTCGAGCAGCAGCGCAAGGAGCTGGGCGAATTCGAGATGCATCGACATTCTGGCTAGAAGAAAGGGTGGAAAGCGCCAAAATGTGGTGCGCCCGTATCTGGGAGCGACGGAGGGTGAGAAAACCAAGATAGAGTTTCAGAGCGACCGGGGCTAGCAATAACGCGGTGTGCAAAAGATCGTGATGCTCGGAACGTCCACATCATTATTCGACTCACCGCCATCCAAGGTCTCCCGAGAGTCTGCCAACTAACGTGGTGCCCTGAGGTCAACATAGTGTTTAGAAGAACAAAATACTTTCCCACGGATCACCTTCGTCTTCCACCACCATGGCCTCCGTCATCCCCATCCTGCTCATGTTCGTCATTACTGCCGCTCTCATGACGTGCTCTGCATTGTTTGTACCAAAGGGTCCTAACCAAGTGTCAGCGCCGTTCTGCGCCTCATCTGGCTCCTAACGCTCACCCTCTCATAGGACCATAAGGACCGCACTCATGCTAGCCCTGGCGGCTACATACCTCATGTGGATGATAACTTACATGGCCCAGCTGCACCCTCTGATACGTATGTCCCTCCTGCTCCCATACCTATGCACAGACTTACCCAACCGAACAGAGCCCATACATTCAGTGAAAGAGTGATGGAGCACGGGCTCGTTGATACCAAGTACGTTCCCTCACCTTCCGGCGTCACAAGTATGTTCATTGGGTTATAGTTTTCTTGTACAGTAATCTATAATTCATGGACATGTTTCTGCTCTCCGTATCAAATAGTTGGAAAGCCCTCATGAGGTCTGCTCGCTCGCGTCACCATCCCACCCTGCTGTTGAGCTCGCAGGACTATTTCGTTTCCTTGCCAAATACTCACCCCTGCTTTTCTCAGCCCCAGCCTCGTCACTCGAGTTCCAGCCCTCCCATTCTGCAGTTTCCTTTAGCTGGAGAAAAGCATTGCTCCAGTCGAAATTCCCCTCGTCTTCCGTGTCTAACTCGGAATTACCCCAGGACACATCACCTTCAGCAGCCGCTGACTCGTTAAACTCACTCCTGTCCTCGTTCTTGTAAGGAGACTCCGAGGGGATCCAATCTGGGGGAATGTAATCCACACTTGACTCCCCCTCCCCCGGCTGCGCAGAAGCTGCGCTTGTCAGCTCACCCAGACGCTGTACTCTCCATCTTCCCCGATTATTCCTCATATCATCCTCTTTCAACAGGTCAAGATCCTCACACTCCTCGATCGCTCTCACCAGAAATTCAATCCAGCCCCCACAAGCAGCAGCAACCTCGGCCTCAAACCAGAGTTCCTCAACACGCATGAAAGCTTCTTGGAACTGGTCCATCCTTTGCTTCACCGCATCTGCAATGGCCTGGAGGGATACGGGCTTTCGCGAAGCGGAGTGAGGTGGGTGGATGTGCTTTGCAAATAATTCGTGGGGCTCATCGGTCAGCGACAGCTCCTTCAGGATTTCCTTTCCACGCCTTTGCCTCTCGCTATCTGCTGTCCCGGCTGCCTTTGCGAAAGCACGCAACAGAAGTCGCTTCTCCGAGCTCTTCTTCCCTATTCCATGGATCTGGTTCGACCGCACGGCCCACCCCCGAGATCTCCACCTGATAGCCCCAATCCCCCGCTACCTCTTCGCACCACACTTTGAATTCCTCTGCGGTCCACTCGAATTTGTGGTCACTGTGGCGAAATATGCGGTCGGTGCGTTTGGTTGGATCGAGGTAGCCCCGTCGGATAGAGATCGGCGCATCTGGGGGTGTAAATCTTGCATTGTAGTCATAGGATGGTGTCGTTATAAGCAGGAGATTTGGGTGATATACGCCGAGGAGCATTGGTGCAAATGCAGGGAATATCTCTGGGGGCAAGTGTTCGATGCTGGCAATATGTCAGACGGGTGTCTGCAACGCAAACAGGATGGGTACTTCTCACACTTCTGTGCTTACAATGCATTCTATCCCCACAAATTCTTCATTGAACACTTCCAGGCCGCCTTTCCACAGTTTGACTTCAAGTTCCTCCCACCTCTGTTGGAGATGATAGAAGAACTGGCTGCCCTCTGGTGGCATTTGTGGTGGCGCTGTTCCGCACTTGGCGAATTCTAGATCGTATTTAGATATGTCGAGACCATAGAGATGAGATATGTGTAGATTGGGTATTTCATCGTCGTTGTACGTTGGTGAGACTATTTCGGGAGCCTTGGGTGGGAGGATGTCGCCCGGCGGCGTAGGGGAGCCAAGGAGCGGGTTGTGAGAGGGGCACAAGTAGCTGTCCTTCTCCACAGCCAACATCAAGCACCTTGACATAAGCATCGTTAATTAGCGATTACATTATTTAAACAAGCTAGAGACATACACGAGTAACCGCTTGCTTGCGCAGAATGTTCAGAACCCAGATCCGCCGTTGCAGATGGAGTTCTGGGAGAAAGGTAACCCTGAGCTCCTGATGTTCACCTTCTGGGATCGGTTCCATGGGACAGCAACCAAGTGTGTTTTTCGAGGGTACGCGATTGGCTGAATGATCATATCATTCAGATAATTGTATACACCACTCCAATGATGGACGGTGGAAGTAAGAGATGGAGGGCGAAAAACAGCGTGTTCCCAGGCAGTCTCAACCTAAATAGGGTTCAAAGTGTTGCCTTGGAATTCGGCAAGTAGAAAGCAGACCCGATAAACTGACCGGCGTATGTAAACTACAGAACTTCAAAACTGGACCCTTGTCGTTCGTCTACTCCTACAGAGTTCTATTGTACTAATATACGCTGGCTTTTTCTTGAAATTCTGAGGTCAATCGAGATTAGCATGGAAGGCGTGTAGGACCATCTGTTCGGAACTTACCTCATCCCAAGAGCAGGCACTGCGTCCTCTCCGGGGAACGAGCCAAGCACCCAAGAATACTACATATGGATCGCAATTCCTCATCAGTGTCTTTCAAAATATGCAAGTGATGGAAACCAACTTTATCCACCCCAATCCCATACAGACTACAGCGACGCCGATGCACCCTGGAACATCCCTGCACGCGGCAATGACGGTCCCGTAGTCCTTCATTTGCTGTTCCAAGGACCCACCAGTGGGTGGGGGTTCATCCTGGTGTCTAATTCTGTGATGGTTCTATCCCGAGACTCGCAAACCGGCGAAGGTTTTCCGTGATTGTAGTGGGGGGTTGGCCGACTACAAGGTGCCCTTGTACCCCGATACCATCGATGGGTATACCTGGTTCCTTTGGTGATTTGACCAGATTGTACATCCCCGTTGATTTGGGGCCTACTCCTTCGATGTTGAAATCACTGATCTATTTCGATAAGGAAGGTTGGGGAGGCCATGCCATTAGGGGTATCAAGTCGTGTCTGGGAGGTCGAAATTGCGTACGTGTAGCTTAGCATGTGGATGCGCAGCACGAGCGGAAAAAAGTGCAACCGCGATGTACGACGTGCCCGTTGTGTTGAAAAAGATTGATTCCCGAAGTGTGCCATCCTCGTTGAGGAGTTCTCATGGGAGCGGTGAGCATGATGTATTTCCGTGGAAGCACGCAAGGAGCCAAGTGCCATTAATAACGTTCCAGCCTACTACCGCCGAGGAAGCACCTGGAATCAACATCACATGTCGCAAGGAGAAAAATTTCAGAGATACGGACAACTGAAGAAACGGTTTCAACGATCAAGCCAGGAAAAAGCGACACGCCACTCACATTTTGTCCTTGCAATGTCGGACAATGGCAGAACAATGATCTTGAACGATACCCATGTCTGTAATTGCGAATGCCAGACACAGTTATGCCATATCGTTCGGTGGGTGAGAAAAAGCAACGTCTGTCCGCGCAACCGTAGACAGTCAACCTCGGACAAACTGTCCATGGCGCTCAGCTTGACGTCCGGTAAAAATGAACACTCCTTGAATGGGTTCCGTAGCATCCTAGATCAAAGAAGTCGCAATGATGCCTGGGTCCTGACAGATGAGGGGCCATCTCTTACCCATTTCATGCTGTTAGCCTAAGCAAGCAGCAAATCAGTATGCACCAACCAAGCAGATAAAAATATACCTACGGGAATAAGTTGATGGAAATGCAGGCGTTGAAAGCTGAGCGAGATGCCCAGCATCCTCGAATTGGAACTCGTTCGTGGCTGTACCGGAATACTTTTTCCCAGCGAGCTGAGACAAGACGCTGAGCTGGCAGGCAGCAGATAGGATGGACAGGCAAATGACCCAGGTGGTGCCGAGCAAGTTTCTCATGTTCACGGGGCAACCATCAACTGAGGAGCTTTGGTATTCATAAGCCGGACTTTTATATGTTCTGGATCAGGTGGTAGAGGAGAAAACGACCACTATACCGAGTTGCTTCGGAGTTAATCAGCTCACATAATGCGAAGTTTGGATAGCGCCATGATGGTAGAGTTAGACGATTAGGAGAGCGAAGAACATAACCGTTGGTGCACCGAGCATCCGAGCTTCCTGACTGTTCCTGAGAAATGTTACTAATATTGGAACAATGTTTCGTTCTGAAGCTGATACAACAAAAAACGTCATAGGGAGGGACCACCATTCTGAATTGCTCCGTCGTTCACTGTGTCCATCCATTGACAATTCCCGTGTAAGCCGGCTTCTTGGCAAAGTTCTGCGACGTGCCACGTGAGTACGACCTAGTACATCTATCCCTGTGAAGTGAATGCTTACTGCATCCCAAGGGCAAGCCGCACCTTGCCCTCCAAAGGTTCCGGGGACCCAGGAGTACTGCAGACCGGTCCAGGAGCATTAGTACTTGTAGCAAACGAATCTCAGAGGGGTCAAGTACCTTGTCCGTCCAGTCCCAGACAGTAACACCAACACAACGACTGACAGCCTTGCAGGCATGAATGACAGTCTGATAGTCCCTTTGTTGTTGAGCCAACAAAGCTGAGGTAGGCGGGAAGCGTCATCCTGATATCCAACTCAGTGATAGCTACATCCACGCCCAGATTTGCAAAGTTTTGTAGGTTCTGTTGTATGGTTGAGGGCACTTGTCCGACAATTAGGTGAGCCTGCACGCCAACACCGTCGATGGGAACGCCTTGGCCCTTCAGAGTGCGGACGAGATTGGCCATAGCAGTAGATTTGGCCCCTGTTCCTTCAATATTGAAATCATTGATCTGACCAACCACAATCAGGAGGTACAGGTACGCCGAAACGAAACGGACTGACGTAGAGCTTCGTTGCTGGGTCTGCGGAACGGGCAGCTCTGAGAGCTGTAGCGATATATGAGGTACCGGTAGTGGTGAAAAAGACGGATTGTCTGAAGCTGCCGTCCTCATTGAAGGGTTCTGATAATAGTTCATGAATGAACAGTGTCCGTTTATTACAGGCACGCACCGTTAATTACGTCCCAGCTTACTGTTCGCGGGCAAGCAAAAAGATCAGGGTAAGCGAAGTAAGGCCCTTAAAAAAAGTCCACTGACAACTAACGAAACGAATTGAGATCAGAGCACAATTTGACTGACCGGTGCTTACATCTGATTCCTGTAATGCGAAACTAGCGTGGAACAGTGATTCTGGACGATGCTGTAACAAGTCAGGCCCCAGAGACAGTTTCCCGCAATTTAATGTCGAAGCTCACCTGAGTAGAGTCGCATTATTGAAGCCACCAGAGGAAACCCAGCTGGGTAGTTGCTGGTGCCAGACGCAGTTATGTCCTATTTTGGTTCAAGAGCCGGAACCGATATAAGCATGTAGGGATTACCTCTTACGAGCTGTCCACGGCTTCGAGCAAAGTTGACTACTGCATCGCCTCCGCCGAAGGTGAAAACCCCTCGAGAAGGCTCTGTGGCATCCTAATGATGTTATGATCAGAATCCGTGACAACAATGATGCAACGAGACCCACCCATTTCATACTGTTACCCTAAGCAGGAAATTAGAACTGTATCTCGGAAACGAGAAAGGCCCACGAACTGGTGTGATTTGGTGGAAGTCAGCGGTATTGCCGAGCTGCGCGACATAGGCACTATCAGACAGCTCAGGATTATCTGTTGCTGTACCAAAGTATGTCTTGCCAGCGGCGACAGCAAGTGTATTAAGCTGACAATGGACCGCTGGGAGGATTGCAAGAAGCAGAATGGGAAGACTTCTTGAGAGCATCGTGAGGCAAGAGTGGGCGTTTGAGGCTTGGAGAATTGAATCTCGAGGCAACCCAGCTATGGTCGGCTTAATATACTTTGTGCCTAAAATTAAAGCGCCACCTACATGAGAATAAGTTGGAAATATTTTCATTCAAAAAGGTCCAACTGTACCACCTGAGCTGAGCTTCCGAAGCCGCAGCTTGCGCATGACACCAAGATTCACCGAGTGAAGAATCGAGTTTTTAGGTCACTTGGTGGGATGAATGAGAACTACCATCTGCATAAGTTGGGATTCTGCAACAAGGCGTACGAGTAAGGTCGAATTCTCTCACTTCAAGTTGAAACCTCGGATAATTTGTAATATTTTCTCCCTCCTGGAGAGAATATGTATAGGCATCCGGGCAACAGGAGGCAGTTTATCGCGTGCTGCGATCGTGGTGACGACAATAGGCTGCGAGGGACTGCCATCTTTTCAAGCTCTGTGTCCTGGTACGTAGGTCATGAGGTACGGGGGTAGTTATGGCTGTGAAAATGATTTATTCATAGGTAAAAACACAATCTGATACACGAGTTGACAAAGGATGTAGGTCTCCACCTCAGTCCAAGATGTCCTCTCGAGCCTTATCCATCACGATCATGAGCACCGGCGAAGCGATGCCTCCAGGAGAGGATTAGACAGTCAAACGACGACATCCCAGACGAGGTAACAGAACCAGCACAAAAGCACCTCAGTTCATTCTAGGGGACGGGAACGCGGGCAGGGAAACGGAGAAGCTAAGACCAAGCCCGAACTTTGATGTCCACAGATTATTGTTCAAAGAAAATTGCAAAATTGTTGGAGGCGGGTTTTAATATGTGCATTACATAATATTCCCACGCCGGTTGAAGCGGGAACCAGAATCACGAGGGCTTCCCGAATAAGTCTGCAGAATTCATCTCGTCTCTCTTAGCACTTCTCCCTCGTCAATAACATGGCTCGCATATCGAAGCCATCGACGGTAGCTAGGTTAAACGATGCCCTCCTCGGCTGTTTTGGACGTATTCAGCCGTCGGAAAAGCTCGACCATCTTGTCCGGTTTCTTGGGACGTGGGGCGGAACCGAGTGAGTGTGTACCTCCCAGAAAAGCAACACGGAGTGTGACTGGTTCCTTGGCTAGCAAACTGTTCATGGTTCGTTAGGTTTGCAAAATTTGGGAACCTGCTGACCTCTAACAGGTTGTCCAATACGCCATCAAATTGATTGTACCCTTCCTTCGGTTGCGAGCACGCCTGCAGTACCGAGCAGGCTTGCGTAAGGACCCAACCAGTCTTGCAGCCGAGGGATGCACTAAGCTGGGTGATCTCTTGGGGGATTCACGAATGCTCTGGCGTATTTGGGGCAAGTACCTGGTCATTCCGAAACTGAACGATTCTTACTCGTCTTGATAGGACTATTGCCCATTTTCCAGTGGCTAATTTCGTTGGAGCGGAACCCTCAACCAACTCATCATCTTCACACTATCGAGCGATTGCAAGGATGGTCTATGCTTGTGTACTATCCTCTGGAGCACTTGTATTATTTAGGTTCTCATGGGATCACCCCGACGGTTATCAGCAACCCACTTTCATTCCTCTCCGCAAAGAAAACCCTCAGTCTCGATCCTAATACTCTTGGCCTATGGTCTTGCCGATTCTGGGCTCTTTACGTTGTGCTTCCAGTTTGCCCACCTTCGGGAGGACCGCAAACTACTTCAGTCGAGGCAGAGATCTTTGCGCAAGGTCAAAGGAATGGGTCTAACGCCCTCAGAAAAACAAGAGATTGCACAGCGATGGGATGCTTGGTGGTCCGAAGTCATCGTGAATCTGGGCTATTTGCCACTTACTATTCACTGGTGTGTGTAGGTAGTGGAGTGCCTTCGCTTATTTCACTAACACCCGTTTTCGGCAAGGTCGCTCGAGAAAGGGTTATTCAAGAATGATGTGAGCTATATATTCCGCTTGAAAATGCTGAGCGTGCACTGAGGTTCCACAGTCATGGGTGGGCGTTTTCGGGCTAATTGCTGGAATAGCGTCTCTTAGGAGTGGGTGGCGGGCTACGGCCATCTCCCCTCCAGCAATATCAGCACCAGCTTCCGGAAATAAAGACGAGCCTGGCACTTCCGTGGCGACGGGGTATGATGTTTCGTCTTAGCCGATTGTCATAGAAGTCCATCTCCTTGGTGAACCAACTACGTTATTCTGTCATGTAGAGTCTGTCACATTTGTCAAACTTGCTTTGATTAGCATTTTAACCTAAACCAACGGTTTACCAGTGATCGGAGGTTATACTATACTTCACCCTTGATTGATTGTCCCCCGATGGACTCGTCACATCACAGTCATATCCTTGCCGAAGTGATGGGCGAGTCGTATCATGGCACAGTGATACCATCATGATATTCACACTCCGACACGGGACTCTGCTCGAAGTGTGACAAACCCCAACCCCCCATATCTCAATAATCCTTGCATAGTTTTCGATAAATCAAGCTGGAATGTGGTATTGGCATTGTCACTAATCCATATCCCAAATTTGGTGAGGTTCTGAAAAGATTAAGGGAGAGAGCGGCAATCGGGGGGGACCGTCAATCAAGGGTGAAGTATAGTATAGCTAATTAGCTTGAACAGGCACGGGATACCTACCATACATGAAGTCGGCAGAGCGCCCATGGTGATACGTTGATGGATAGTGCGAGAATGTTTCTCCCATGTCTTCTGATACCTAAGACTGATGTGCAACGCCCAACTGTCCTGGGGATCCTAGGTTCGTGGTAAATTCCCCAAGGTGACAAACTCCAGGGCGCAGTGGGAGATTGTTTCAAGATTCATGGGAATTCCAGAGACCGAGGGAGTTGGACTTATCCAGATATCGATTGATACTCCAGTCAAAGGTGCAAAAAAGGCATCTGTGCGGGTCCAACATTCAATCCATCGATCTCATGTGAGACAGGTAAGAAGAGCTCAAGCTTCAAGCTTTAGGCATGACCTCCCAGGTTTCATCCGCATGGGGAAACGGCAATGTTTTGTTATGGCACATCCATCTTCCTGATTGATCATTTCGAAGGCAAGAACTTGTGATCTATTGGGTCGCCAGAATCAGAATCGATGCTATATTTGCTTTCTCATGGACCACGACCGGCCAATGCCTTGCCAATGCCTTATAAGACCCAGAGGCAAGGCCTCTGGGTGGCGCAAACGATAACCTACAATGGCCAATACCTCTCAACCAACCTACGATATCATCTTCGCCGGAGGTGAGCATCTTGCCCACTGTCTTGATCCCACTATCTCACATGGTAAAAAATAGGCGGTGCTGCTGCTTGTATCACGGCCTCGAGGCTGATAGAAGCAGACCCCAACCTAAAGATACTGGTAACCAGCTCATCTTATCGGAAATTTGGCACATACTGAGTCCTGATGATTATCTAGGTTCTTGAGGCTGGACCACACTCAGAAGATGTCCAGGAACACGTTCAGCCGGGAAGATACTTCGGCAGTTTTGTGCTCCCCCGCGAAACGTTCACCTTCTACGCGGGCAAGCCCAGTGAGAAGCTTGGGGGCCGTTCTGCTGTCACTGCCACTGGGAGGTGTGTCGGTGGTGGCTCTTGCGTCAACTGTAAGACCTTTCCATGTCCCTTGGTATCCTCACTGACTGATATCACAGTTGTCGTATACGCCCGTGCATCCGCTTCCGACTACGATGACTGGGAGAATGTCCACGGTAACAAGGGTTGGGGATCTCAGCATTTAATCCCTTTGTTGAGAAAGGTACGAGGCCCACTCTCGTGTGGAAGCCTGCATTTAACGCTCCCGGCCCCCAGGCGGAAACCTACCAGGGAGTGACCACCAACAATACCCACGGCAAATCGGGACCGATCAAAGTCTCTTTTGCCAAGTCTGGGCATAACATTGGGACGGAGTTCCTCCAGACTGCCGCATTATATGACAAAGACCGAGGCCCAATTGATGACCTGAACGGCCTTCATGCTTGCGATGGATATGGGGTGGGTGTTACTGCTCTATATGAAGCGATTCAAGCTCATACTTTCTTCCGGCACGATAGAGATGGGCGAGGCAAGTTAGGACCATACATCCAAGTACTTCGCTCCCTCTGACACTGAATGTAGGTTCGTCGATGGGGAAACAGGAAAGCGGTCGGACACTGCCCACCACTACCTCTATCCCAAGTTGGAAAACAAGAACTTGACACTCGACGTTCGTAAGCGAGTGGTTCGGGTCCTTTTTGAGTGAGTGTATTCTCGTATGAGCACTAACGATAGCTCAATCGGCCCCAGGGGAACACGTGCTGTTGGAGTCGAGTATATCGATGATGCAGCCCCACGTCCTCGTGGAGCACAGAGATCAGTCGCCTATGCCTCAAGGCTGGTGATTCTTTCTGCGGGAGCTTTCGGCTCCCCTGCTATTTTGGAGAGGTAATTGAAGCTATCAGTGTGGAGGTTTAAATATCCTGATCTTTCAATACCTAGATCGGGTATCGGTGGCAGTCAGATCCTGCGCAAGAATGACGTCCAACAAATCGTCGACCTTCCCGGCGTTGGCGAGGGCTACATGGGTTCGTCTTTGGTTGCTTGGACAAATACGGCCACTGACCAAAACCAGACCACAATGTCATCTTCCAGCCCTTCTTCGCTGCGGATTACGCTGATACCATGGATACTATATTCAGAGGGACTCCAGAAGAGATCAAACGTATGTGGTTTATAATTACCGTCGGAAATGAGCTGACAATTCTTCCTGTAGCCTATGCTACTCAGTGGCTTGCGAACGGTCAAGGCCTCATGCAACACAAGTGAGTCTGTCACCGGGGGAGCCTCAAATAATGTTTCTGAAGACTCGCCACAGTGCTATGGACGCAGGAGTCAGGTTAAGGCCGACAGCAGCGGATCTGGAAGAAATCGGACCTACTTTCAAGGAGCAGTGGAACAATTACTTCGCCAATGCCCCAGACAAACCAGTCATGCTCATGGCTTCCTTCGCGGCGTAAGTGTGCACTTGCACACCATAAAGCCAGACTGACGTCTGTTATCAGATATGTTGGCCCGAATCCCAACGCTCCTCGCCGCAAATACTTCAGTGTGCCTTATTATTCGGTATTTATCACCTCAATTGCTTTTTCGTCCTCAGGCTGAACGATACTCAGGGTTATCCGGCCTCCCGAGGCTATGCGCATATCACCTCTGGCGTTGACGCATATGCGACCCTTGACTTTGACCCAGGCTACCTGAACGAGTACGTTCTCCTGCATGGGACGATGAGAGTATGTTTTGACCGTGCTTTTCAGTGACGGCGATCTCAACATCTTGCGTTGGGGTTACAAACATGGACGAGAGATTGCGCGCCGCATGCCGGCGTACCGTGGAGAATATGCCGACGAACACCCGGCCTTCCCTCCAGGCAGTGATGCAACTGCGGGCCCCGCAGATGGGCCTGTTCCCGTTGATACTCCTCCCATCAAATATACGGCAGAGGATAACAAAGCCATCGACGAGTACAATAAAAAATTCCGTGAGGGCACACTTATTCTGATTTAGCAAATGTCAACTAACGGCCCGTGAATATAGTGGGCACAACCTGGCATTCTGTGAGTTTCAGTGCGCTCTCCTGATATAAAGGTTCTCATCTAGATTTTCTCAGTGCGGTACCTGTGCAATGAAACCACGAGATCGGGGAGGTGTTGTTGATGAGCGCCTGAACGTCTATGGCGTCCAGAACCTGAAAATTGCTGGTATGTTTTATGATTCCCGGCAGCTATGGGTGTCCTGAGTACTCCGACAGATTTGAGTATCATACCCGGCAACGTAGCTGCAAACACATACAGCACCACCATTGCTGTTGGAGAAAAGGCTGCTGTCATCATCGCGCAAGACTTGGGCATTAAGGGCGTTACTGAGAGTGATTAAGAACAATAGAGATTGGGTCGAGCTATTTCACGTTTTGTTATTACGCACAAGATGTATTTGGTTATTTGAGAGAGGATAAGTTTGTGTGGGATCCCGGGTTTAGTTTGTCCATACGCAGCCAAGTGAACGTTTGCCATGCTGCTAGCATGTCGGGAGGTGAATCCGGCCCATTCCCAGGTCGATCAGCCTACCCCACGCCAATTAAAACGCGTGACCCTGATGCGCGTGCTATGTCACGCGTCTGTGACTCATGCAGTCCTCGTAAGCTGCTCACGACCACCAAATCTTGAATCCCCTGTTCCCCTTGCTATGTCTCTTTGGGTAGACCAGGTACTTGTTTGTTATGCCGCGACTGGACTGGCTCATGTTGACTCTGCAAACCAAGTATCGGCCAAAGTCACTGAGTGAATTGCACTATCACAGAGACCTCTCTCAACGGTTAAAGTCACTGGTTGGCGTTTTACGGAAAAGCACGGGGAGAAACCACTCACATGCCTTCAGGCAGCATCCGGAGACTTTCCACATATCCTCTTCTATGGGCCCTCTGGGGCAGGGAAAAAGACGCGCATTGCATGTACTTTAAAGGAAATATTTGGCCCCAGCGTGGAGAAAGTGAGCACCCCCCACCGCGCAGTCATTTGAATTAAAGCTGATACTTGTCAGCTGAAAATTGACCAAAGAGTTTTCTTATCCCCATCTAAGCGGAAACTGGAGATCAACTTGGTCCAAAGTAATTACCACATCGAAATCACACCCAGGTATGAAAATTTATGCGACACTTGATGACCTTCTGACCAATTATATGCTAGTGAGGCCGGAAGCTATGATCGAGTGGTCATACAAGAGATCCTCAAGGAAATCGCCCAAACGCAGCAAGTTGATTTAAATGCGAGGCAACGATTCAAAGGTTGTTAATTCGACTTGTAAAGTTCATATGGCGCTGATTGTTTTTACGATTTAGTGGTAGTTATTAACGAGGCTGATTCGTTGTCTCGCGATGCTCAAGCAGCTCTTCGGCGGACGATGGAGAAGTACATGTCGAATATGCGAATTATACTTTGTGCGAATAGCACCAGCCGGCTGATTGCGCCCATTAAGAGCAGGTGCTTGCTCATGCGGGTCGCTGCGCCGAGTCCTGAAGAAGTGGGTCGTCTCTTTCTCTGCGTTGGATCAGATCGTTGAGCTGGGGGGCAGATGATGATCGTATTGTGTCATGTTGCCGACCAACAAGGGTTTAAACTCCCCGAGGAAGCTGGAACCAAAATTATTGAAGATGCGAATGGCAATATGCGGAAAGCGCTGTTGGTTCTAGAGGCTCTTAAAATGCAATCGTGAGTGTGGTCCACAACCCAGACAATGCGGTCGGAGCTTGAGCCTATTCACTAGACCTGATCTCTCCGGCTCCCTCATGATTGCGAAACCGGACTGGGAAACATACTGCCATAAAGTTGCCGATCTCATAGTAAGCGAGCAGTCTCCTGCTCGTGTAATGGAAGTGCGTGCCAAGTTCTATGAACTCCTGAGCCATTGCATACCCCCGACTGTGGTGCTCAAGGTCTTTTTGATTTACTCCTTCAGCACTAGCGTCATACTCATGGTATTTGATCCTAGACTGTAGCGGAGCGTGTGGTTGAGCGCGTCGACGAAAGCCTCAAGGGGGATATTATGCATTGGGCTGCATTTTACGTAGGTTCTTTAAGCGACCATCATGAGTTATATTCACGATGTATTTCACCCGCAGGAGACACGAATGCGGATCGGAATAAGAAGATATACCATTTGGAAGCTTGGGTTGTCAAGGTTATGAGCTTGTACAAGGTGCGATTTGTGCTACTAGCGCCCAGAAAACTTGATTAAACTATCACATCCAGCATTTTTTCTATGATATTGACATGAGTAATTTCGAATGAGGCTTACCAGGCTAAAGAAGCGTCCTAAGCGGTGGCACCTATTTCTCGTTAGTCGCCTCTCTGGAGATTTGAAAGTAGCCCTAAGGGGACCGCTGGCGTTTATCTTGGATCATCTGTATAGAGTACTGATCTCGTTTCCCCATATTCCCTTTGGGGACAAACAACGACCTTTCAAAATAGAAGGAACGAGTCGGGGTTCTGGACCGGATCCTCCAAATGGCATGTGAGAGCCTCTGGTTCGGGTAGCTTAGATTCGCTCGAAAGATTGGCCACACTTACCGTAATCCTGGAAGGCACGAGCCTTTCCCCAAAGTCAACGCGTAATTTCGTCAATATGCTTATCTCTCCATTCTCCGTCTTGTTGATTCGCGACCCTCGCCCAGACAAGTGCTTTAGGTTATATTCTGAGTACGTCAGGCACTTTTTGTCTTATATCAATCCAAGTAGTGTCGTACAAGGGGGATTCTCGCCAAGTATCGCTGCCAAGAGACATAGTAATTCGGAAACAACAATGGTCACGGGATCAGAGTCCCGTATTCCTCTTGAACCGAATCGAGGAAGCCCAACAACTGAGGTCAGATTAAGTCGGAAATGAGGTGTTAACGTCAGCAAATGGTTAAGAAACAAAGTGTCGGGAAGGGAATGGGGCCGACACCTACCACCTGGTGGCGTTTTTCGCCCATCCTTCTGCCTGGCTCCGTTTTCAGCCTATCGTGAATATGAAGAAGTTTGTCGTGGAAGTGCTGTATCGCAGTGTTGGGATAAGCGGGATCTTCGGTAGGCGTGTGTAGGGGGCTGAACAAAAAACAGAAAGAAGGTTAGATCGCCGACCCCCTCGGAAGCCGCATTTCATTATACGACAGGATGGCACTGACCGATTCGTTACAGCGCTATAAGACGCACAGCGCATGATGCCTTTGTGTTCGATTAGTTCAGGATTCTAGACCTCAGGCAGCTCCATTGAGGCCACGGAGGTTATAGTCGACCCACGTACCAAATGCTCCTATGGCATCGAGGCGATCGGCATCTTGGACGCAGTGGAGTTCCACACACTCCTCGTGCCACTTGGTCCAGAGACCTTGTTCTCGTAGTTTCTTCTCCGTGGTAAAAGAAACGTTTGTGACGATACGAGAGATTGTATCTGCTCGACCATCTTGGACTAGGTCGAGGCCGTGGAGAGACACCATGGAACTAAAGAAAGGCAGAAAGTAGGCGAAAGGATCGGCGGTTTCTTCTGGCCTCACATATTTTTTGTCAAGGACGTCATGGAACAGGGATGCTGTTTTTTTTGTTTGTTTTATATTTGAAGGGAGAATATTCGATGTTAATCGGGCGTTATTTGCGGCTGAGCAGCCGACGACGGACCCAGTTCTATCACAAGCAGATCGGGTTGTGTCGGGAGCGATCTTGCAATCGCGAGAGCCGTCTTACGAACGCGTTCGACTATGTTTATCAGCACCCTTGAATTTTAGTGGCCGAGCTGGCGGAACGAGGCGCACCATGGTACTTATCATGGGATGGGTCATATCGAGCCATCGTTTCGACCATGACCCTTTCAGCGGCCCCAATTACAGCTTTTTCCAGAGTGTTAGGATACATAAGTGTGCGGTGTGCAAAGAGTTCGGTTCCAGGCGGGTGGCACTTTGCTGTTTCTCTGTGCTTAATGAGGGTGAGATGATTTCGGCAGCGCCGTTCCCACGGCAAGAAAACGATGTAACGTGCTGGCGAGGGGGACACGGAAAGCCCACTAATACAAGTGTGCAGCGGACGCGGACGCTCGCTGCATCCGCCATGACCATCCGACCCTCATACGTCTTCATTTCTGCCACTCTTTTAATCTGCTACGCATGGTGTTCCAATGCCTCTAACATCGCCAGTCAAAGCCATATGCCTACGCGAGTTCCGGGGGGAATTTTGTCGGTTTACGTGAGTGACACCCACATGAGTGGACAACAGCTGTCTGTCGAGCATTGGCTGAGCTACAGAGCAGGAAAATGAGCTGAGGAATTGCTCAACCGTGCAGAAGCTTAGCGCTCTCAAAACTGCTGTTGAAGAGCAAGAGTCGCCCATCATGCGCCAGGTGTTTGCGTGGTTGTTTCCCTTTGGCCCTGCGGCCAATTCTATCCTCGGAACGTTTTATATCAGCTCGTGCGTTTCCTTTGAACTGGTGCCGCAACACATGGCTCAGGTTAGAGCCACACCGTTTACAGGATACCTAATTTCATACTTGCCTTCATACCTGCCGAGATTAATGGTGATACCCTGAACACTATGACAGCGTTCGCTGTAAGCCGTTTTCTCTGAAGCTCCAGGTTTGTGTGACCGTGTTCTATAGACCGGCGGACTCCTCTCAGATGTCTTCTTGCACCTCGTACCGCATTCGTTCATGGGAGAGCATCAGGATGATGGCGTGCACTTCGTGATGGTAGAAGAGAAGAGGAACATTTTAATAGGGTGGGTCTGCCTCAGAAGCCTTCATGCTCAATTGTGTACATTCTTAACTCTTAGCAGGCTTGGGATCTTTGTGGGGTTCGCTGCATTCTTCTTTATGGAGAAGACACTCCGAGTACTGGGAGCCGGCGAAGAAGCCTCCGGACACTCGCATTCGCACACACATTCACACTCGCATCATCCGGCTGAAACTACTGCTGTAAAGGCTTCCGTGTCAGAGAATGGGCTGCGGTCAAGGAATAAGGAAAAGGCAAAGGAGCAGTCTCCAGAACCAGCAAGAACCTCTTCAAGACCATCAAAACTTTCTGCGTATCTGAATCTCTTCGGTGACTTTGTTCACAACATGTGAGTCCGCTCATGAAAGCCATGACGTGGGTATTTCCCTTATTGACTTGGATTTCACAGCACAGACGGACTTGCGTATGTCATGACGAATTGAGGTGCTTCTACTCGAGGCTGACAGTTCATTATGTGCTCTTTGCAGCATGGCTGCGTCATTCTATGCGTCTCCCCTCATAGGCGCTACCACAACATTGGCTTGTTTTGCCCATGAAATCCCTCATGAAATCGCAGATTATTCGATCTTGATCCGCAGCGGGTTCACCAAAAAGCAGGCCATGCAATCACAATTCCTAACAGCAGTGGGCGCCTTTGTATGTCTTGTGTTTTAATGTTTCAGAAACACCTCTGTGACTCGTACTTCTTGTACTTACGACTCGGCTTCGGTGCTATAGGTTGGGTAAGGGTTCTCCCATGTGTCAAATGGTGATCTGTACTGATCATCTCCACATGTCATCAGAACCTTCATAGGCATTGCAGTACACAACGCCACAGCAACAGACGGCAAGCCTGCGTCTATTGACCTTGCCGCAGGGGTGCGACAGGATGCTCTTGGCTTGCTCGGTACAACAGTGCAGCTATCTGATCTTGTATGTCGGCCGTCTTGGCTCCATCGCTGCTTTTGAAAGCTCGTATGGTCAACGTTCGTGATGTCCATCAAGCTCACGTCCCCCTAGGTGATTCCGTTCGTGGCTGGAGGGTTCCTTTATATAGGTGCTGTGGCCGTTTTGCCAACGTATGTGGAATCTTGACCAGCAAGCACCCTGACGCTTGTGCCACCGACCGGTTTTGGGGCTTGCTGCTATCTCTTGATAGACATGGAGAATTGATGTCTTTGCTTTTTATAGGTTACTGGAAGAGAGCAAAAGCGCAAAGCAAGCAGTGCGTGAGGTAAGTATCTCCAAATGGAGATCCTGGGCTGTTCCTTACCTGTTGTTCGCCAGTTTGCTGCGATGGCATTCGGTGTCGTGTGCATGTTTCTTGTCGCGTGAGTAAATGATTTCTCTGCTTGTCCACCTGGCTGGAGCGCAAATCTAGATGGAATGAGTGAGAAAGTGGGATGGTGTTCTATAGAGAGTAGACAGAGTTCCCGAATAGATTGGCTTAACCTGAGCATTGAGCAGGGAAGAAGCGGCGGAAAATGATCCGGCCGGAGGTGTGCCGGCGCCAGTAGCCGAGGAACGTGCGTCGTCGGTGGGCGGCAAAATAATGCGCATTGGCACAATATAATTTTACTGCGACGCCCGACCGGGCATCGCCTCTTCGTTCATTACCGCTCTTGTGACCCATCCTTTCGTCTCTATCACCCCCTCGACATCCTCACAGACTTCATATAACTTCGCCCGCTTGTTCATTTCTTCGTCGAGAGCCACAACCAAGGTCCGCTTGCCTAGATATCCCCCGCCGTTCAGGATGCTGAATCCAACGTCGTCTACCCGTGTTCTTACCATCTTTCAGTCCCGTCCTGTCGCTTTTTGCGGGTGTTTTGACGCCTTGCCCACCTTGCAACCTTCCCATAACGTCTTCGACAGGATTCGTGTGGTCGTCCCCTGGACGGCTTATGTCTCCCAGCTCCACAGCTGCTGAACGTCTTTTGGATCCCTCCAACCCGTCGTTTATACCCAAACTACTTTATCCTAATTCATATTCAGCCATGGGTACCAAGGGTCGCTCCACGCCACGCGTTGTCTGCTGTGCGATCCCCATTGCAAAAGCAGCCGGCAAGGTCCTGGTTGTCACCAGCCGCAAACGACCAGAACGCTGGGTCCGTGAGTGACCGTTCCAATTTTTTTTTATCCCCTCCCCCCGACCCCCCTTACTGCACTCCCTCCTTACGTGGCGTACGCGATGACTCAACCGCTGACACGTTCCTTCCCCCCTTTTGTTTACGCACAGTACCCAAGGGTGGCTGGGAACCGTCGGATGCTCAGCTCGAGGCTGCAGCCTCTAGAGAAGCCTTTGAAGAAGGTCTTACCAGTTTCCTCTATCCGTCGCGCATCTCCTGATTCTCGTCTCCCCCCCCCCCCTCTCTTTCCCGCTCCGATTTTGCTGCTGTGTTCAATGACCTCATGTCACGTATCGGTCTACAGCGGGTGTGCGTGGAACGATCACCCGATATGTGATTACGATACCGACGCCCTCGGCGACATATCACTTTTATGAGATGGATGTTGCAGGGCTCGAGCAAGATTGGCTTGAGAGCAAAGAACGGAGACGGGAATGGGTAGATTACTCCGAAGCCATGCGACGCCTCGAGTGGAAGTCGGAGATGACACAAGCCCTCAAGCTTTCTTCCTTGGCCCCGCGCCGCTAATTCGCTCGTGGCCGTAACCAAGACGCTGTTGACTATCTAATATGTCCTGATGTCGAATCAGAACCTGTTATACCGTGAACCATATTATCCTGTTCGCTTGGATGTTCACACTTTTGGCTCACGGAATAGGTCGCATGACATGGGTTCATCTGACTTATTCACCTCCTCCATTTTTTTTTCACTTTTTCTCTTATTACCCCCTTTTTTTGCTTGCTACTAGATGTGTTGGACTCGTACGCACTTAGACACCCCCTTCCCTTTTACTTTCAATCGGTCATTTCCAAATTAAGATCGTTGCGATGTCGCCAACTCATCTTCTGTGTCTGGATCCTTTTCTGCCCGCGTATTGCATGTTGATGGATAGCGCACATCATCTTGGTAGCCACTGATCCGGTGTTGGGCCCATTGTCGCGGCGGTGCCTCCCGCTCTTTTTGCATTTCTTCGCTACCCTAGTTGATTAGACGTAAAATCTATAATCATGGGAGATTTACGAGGCGGTGCGAAGACCCGATCTCCACGGTTATTTTACCCGTGGTTTCCTTGGCTTTGCTCTGAGCAGGCCGGGTAGGTATAAATAGCCTCGGAGTGATGATAGGCGTCAGAGAAAATGATGTCAGGCCCGCTATCGCACGTGATAACATGTTCTCTTAACAATTGGCGTGTGTGGGGGCTGGGAACCTCGATGACGCACGAGAGCCCGTGTATGCGCATACCAAACCTAATCTCCCCGCTGATTAGCTCCGGACCGTTCATCGCAGTACAGAAGACGAGTGATACCGTGGCTCTGGCGATCTGGTGGTACCAGGGGGGCCGTTGGACCAAGCACTTGAACCTTTTCCCTCTGGGCAGCGGCAGGATCCGAAGAACCCAGCCTTCCTTTGCTCTACTACTTTGCGGGTTCCGAGAGTTGAAAAAGATAGGGGCGATATCACCATATCAGCCCACCTTGCGACGATCACGGGTTGTATTGCTGCTTTGAGGCAGATCCCTGGCAAAGAATATGAACAAACGCTCGGGTTCATTTCCGGAACAGAGGCACAAACGCAATGGTGAATTCATCTCTGTTAAACAAGTGCGCTTTGACATATCTCCTCTGCGGTCATCAAGCTGTCCGATGTGGAGGAAACGATCTGGTTGCAGATCCCCACTGTCACAGAAACCCGCCTCATGTTGGAGAGAAGCTTCGTGGATTTCACAGGGATGGGGGATGGCTTTTTAGTGGGCTTAAGACGTTCCAACCCTATAAACAGGCTCCAGGGTCACAAGCCTTGCGGTTTTTCCCCTTTGCCACCGATTATCGATGGCCTTATGGGATTCGGCAGTTGTCCACAGGCGAGCGTAAATTACCTTTGCATTCCCCACCCGCTCGACTGACCCCGGCGAAGGCAGCCGAATAAACCCGGAAAGCCAGGAGGACCGTTGATTTCCCTTCCTCTATTGTTGACGTTGTTTTTGTGGGCCCCAACAATAATGATCTGCATCAGAAACTTTGTGTTGCGCGCAAAGATAATAATCATTATATCGCCCTTTTTCAAAGCTACACTCTTTGCGAAAAGGAGACAACCCGGTAAACGAAGGGCCACCCTGGCCTCGTTGAACTAAACTTTCTTGCGTGTAGGCGAAACACCTTATCGCCGGTTGGCTCCGTCACTTTGGGGTTCTCTCAGTGTTGCCGAAGGTCGGTTTAAGCAATTGTCCGGATCTAGCGGCATACCAAAATCTAATCGTCCAAGTCTTGATTCACAGGAATGGAGAGTGTGTGGTTGCATGCGTTATATGGGCGTCTGAGGGATCGCCGGTTTCCAGAGGGCGTTGTTTACGAAAGTCTTAGGTCGTTTTCGCGTTACTCGACTTCCCCCGCAACATGTGACTTAAATTGAGGGACCCGATTTTCCGTAAAATATCCGCATCCACGGCCGGGGGTCACTGTATGTATATATAACGTTAATTGTTGCTTGCAATTGAAATCCAACGATCAATTTTTTGTGCCTCTAGGCCGTTCAAATTTTCCTGTTGTACATAAACAAGTCGACGGGACAGGTGACCCGCTTGTTCTGAGCTTGTTCCGAAGAGTCGCCACAAGCCGACACGAGTTTGGTATGTGCGCTAGCGGCCTACAAAGTTAGGTAAGCCAAACCCTCGTCTGAAGTTCCCCATGAGTCATGAGCGAGCGAGCGAGCCAGCCAGCCAGCCAGGGAGCCTTTTGAAGGGTTTTCTCCTTTTTTTTTTTTTGGGTTTTCGAGGGATACCCTGTCAATGAGGCTTGAGGGTGTGTCTCTCTGCTCAGGGACAATTTATGCTTCATGGCGCACGGTCGGATCTTTGATCAATGCCCTCACTCCTGCTGCAAACAGGCGAACAGCAAGGGCGAGGCGTGTTTGTTGGGTTACCACCCAGTCACGCACACACACACGCACACCTCTGGGGGGTAGGGGGCAGGCGCTTGTTTGAACTTGCCCGGTGGGTGGTCAGGATTTCCAGGAAAAGCACCCTCCCCAATTGGTTCGGCCAATTGGCATATGGGGGAATCACTTTTTTTCTGGATCTCAGATGGGCGTACATCTCGGCCATGATGTCCCAAAGGAGGGAGAAATAGAGTGCTCCCGAATCTGGCCTAGTCTTTTCGAATGAATTGTTGATCCCAGAACATGTTCACACAGGGTGGGGGTGGCTTCCCAATTTTTTACTCTATAAATGAACACTGCTTTAAACCTTCGTATTGCGTAGAGTTCCTTCACCACCTCTCTCAACTTCTGTTTCCTCCCTGACGATGTTTGTCGGTACTTTTCAAGTCGGTGGCTACTGCGAGGCCGATGCGTCGACATCCAAGACTTTCACGACCCAGACGATGACCGTGGACGACCTTTCATCGACTTTCACCCCCGAACAATCACTGGCTGTTATGCATCAGAAGGATGCCACTGGCCGTCGGTGCCACAAAACGGTCAAGGGTGGTGGAGAGGCCGTTTGGCCACCAACATTGTAGGTCTCCCCCCCCTTTACATTCCATTTATAGATCCAACAAGGCATTGACTCTCCCCGTCCTTTCTTTTGCAGGGAAGCGGCGCTCATCACAGGCATGTTCTGAGCACTCCCCGGTCGAGATATTTTTGCTGACTCTATTGGGGCCACTCCTTTCTAGGTCTCCAGGTGTATTCGGAGAGGCACAAGCTACACATGAGGCACCGTGGTCGCTTCATCGGTCGGAATCACTTCCTGTCCGACTACGTGCGGATTATCACGGGCAGGAAACGAAGCGCAAAGCAAGTTGGAAGCCGCTTGCAGCAGCTCAAGGACACGTGTAGGGAGATGGAGAGTGAGTGGATATAACGATACCCCCCCCCCCCCCTTGTTCGCCCGTGACTCATTCGAATTTCCACTTTGTCTACTAGTTCTCTACCTGATTACAGGAAGCCGATCCCCATCCCCACGCCGTGACTCTCGTCGCCGGAGGAAGTCTTCCCCCAAGGCATCTTCGCGCAAATCTCGCACCATTTCGCCGGAGCTGCTTGACGATTTTGTCGAACAAACTCCACCACCTCAGGTCGAGGTCTACCATCAGGTAAGCGAGTTTCCTCTTTATATCAATCGCCCCCCACTCATCCCATGGTTTAAGGAGTACCAAGCCACTTTGCCATATACTCCATGTGCCCAGACTCCCGAGGAGATCGCTTATCCCAGTACCTGCGTATCCGAAGTCCACTGTCGACCTAGTTCCGCGCCACAAGCAGGGTGGTGCTCGAGCGATAATGGATCGAACGTCCAATACTACAGCCAGTCCCACTCCCAGCCCCACTCCCAGCCACAACAGCATTATCATCATCATCAGGACTGGTCGGGCCCGGTCCAGCAGTACCACGCGGCACCTCAGGTACATCCACAATGGGATGGCTATTACCAACCGCAGATGGAATCTCAGCCACAATTCGTTTACTATCAGTCTCAGTACTATTGAGTATTTTTCCGGGAATGAATGCATTTACAAGTTAAATTCGTTTACACTTATGTTTCTCGCTTTCCCGTCAACATGCTTTGACCTAACGTTAATTGTGTAGTGACCCTGCAGTTCGCTCCCCCCCCCCCCTCCCTTCTCCGCCATAATATATCTATTCTAATGGTTCCACTTGAACTCGACCGCCGGTCTCAGATGTGGCTGATAGGTTCTTCGCGTTGGCGATTTCCATCACATTGAACTTTTGAAGGCGATAGTAATCCCACACTAGAGAAATGCCACATACACTCTGGATCGGGAGTAAGACGACATCCCTTCCAATAAGCGGGGGGTTACCCATACCTTGAATACCTCAACCAGGATAAAAATCTCGGGATCAGTCAGTGAAACAGTGTGGCCTACGGGTACACACTGGGCGACATGTTGTATGAGGGTGGACCTCGGGATCGTGTTGTGATTTCGGATCCTCAACTCAATCTTGTACTAAAAGTACTATCAGCCTATGAGAAGGGGGGGGGGGGGCATGGGTAATAGGGGTCCACTCACAGTAAATCTGCGCTCCCCGTGCTTTTCAAAAAATGGGGTGAACACGTTTTGGCAGAGAGCCCGGATTTCTGGCAAGTTTGCCACACATGTTCCGGTTACGGGCACCAGGCGATGAGTGTACCTAAAAAAAAAATTTGGTTCCACCGCTATTACTAATTGGTAGCCGCTGGCAAAATCCTTTTGATCTTTTACCGTGTATGCGTTATGCCAGTCTGTTGGACATTTTCTATATGCTTCACGACGAGCTGAACAGGGTCGACGGGTGGCTTGCAAGAAATAAAGACAACTGGAGGAATAGCTGGGCAAATACGATCGGTGGAGATAATTTGTATTGACTCGTACCACAGGCGGTGTTCGTTTGGCAATTAGCTGCATTATACGTCAGACTAACAGCAATTGAAGGCGTAGAAGTTCAAGTCACCGAAGAGTTTTTCCTTTCTGGATTTCCGCATGGCTTTCAATTCGTTGGCAATCTGTGCTTCCAGACTGAGTTCTTCGGTAGCTGGTTCGGGGTCCTGTGTTTCAGTTTCAGGTTCACCGCCGTCTTCTGGCCACATTTCGCCGGCTAACTAAAAAAAAAAAAGAAAAAGAAAAAGAAATTGTAGCAGTGTTCCGCCGGTAACCCGTGACACAATAAACCCCACACCGATTCGAACAAGTCGTACAACTCCCCAACTGTCTGCTTTTCTTTACCTTTAACGCCTGGCGGTGTTCATCAGAACAAAGGATAGCCTATATGGACAAAGGGTTACTCTTACAGCTCGCCCATATTCCTGGGCCTTCTACGCTCCGTCTTTCCCATAGCGGCGCTCCGTCCTTGAATGCAATTGACAGTCAGCGATGTCACTTCAGCTTGCTGCAAAGGGTCCTACAGAGCGGAGTCTCTTTTTCTTCTTTTCGTTTCCTAGTAATTTCTTCTTCACTTCTGCCATAGCCGAGGGCGTAACGTGTTTCAAAAAGAGGAATGCAGATAATCAGGATGTTCATATCAGAACATGTGATCAACAATCAATGTCTTCTGTTTCGTCCCTCATTAGAGATCTCGCTCATCCACGATAATCTCGAAGGTGTATGTGGAGATGAAATCCGGTCACAGGTGGTTCCGGGAAGGATCCTATGGGCTTCTGAGGGTGTCCGTGGGATTACAACCAGTCGATAATCAGATAACAGGTCGCCGTGGGGGCCCAAGACTTCCAGCTTCGCGAACGGGGGAGGACCCAGAAACTTTGCAAACAAGGGCCCAAAAACCTCGCGACCGACAAGGTATGTCCTGAAAGTAACACGTCATCTCCATCCGAAAATCCAGGGAACTATCAAAAACTTTCATCTTAGCTCAAGAACTCGTCTGAACTCCGCTAGCCTGATCCAATCTGGGGTGTATTCTTTACCAAGCAATAAGTTGTTTTTTCCGCAGCTCCCCAGCTTGCCAAATTGCGTGTCAAACGGATACCTCGTGGTTCTGACTAGATTTATTGCCCGCCCTGGAATGTCAAAGGGATCGCCGCTCAGTAGTTCTTGTAACCCTGAAATTCTTCTGTCATGAATATCATTCTCAACGGGGATACTCAGCCACTGTAAAGTAGTGGGGGCCTCAGAAGTGTCACGATCTTTGAGGGTCCTGCCCATTGAGAGAGTGACGTTTTGCGCTTTTTCCACATCAACATTTTTGCCTCGATTTAGTCTCGGATAAATGAAGTAACCAGGGGTGACCGCAGTCTCAATTCGAATGTAAGGGTTTAACGTTGACATGATTCTCGACAAATACAAAGGCAGTGATTACCGGTGCTTTCTAGTTGCCCGTAACCCAACCCAACCCAACCCTTGGACTTTGAAGTGCGCAAGCGGTAAGCTATAAGGTGTGTCATAATTCCGTGTATTGCCCGTTGACAGCCGCCCAATGACATTTTGCCCCTAACTCGGGTGCCTCAACTAGCGGCGAGAAAAAAAAATTGTAGAACGGAGGACTTAGTTACTGATGGACTATATTACCCAATAACAGCACTTGGGAGTCACCGTAGTAGTACTTGTCCGCTGGCTTCGAAAATGGGGACGAGACCCTTCATGTGGAGATCTAAAGGGTGCTGTTGCAGATTTCAAGAAATAGGGAATTTAGTGTTCGTGTCATGTCCACGAGGCAAGCAGTGTCAGTGCCCTGCCATCAGCCTGTGGCTCGATGAAGGTTGGAAGCCCTTGGCCACAAAGCACGAGGTTCCAGCATTGGGGCTGTCTAGACGTTTGTCAAATTTAGAGAGCCTCACGGCGCAAATGTGTCGCAATCAAGTAGCTACTGAATGTGCGCTGTGCTTGAGAAAATGAGGTCAGTGGAACGAATTAAGCACATCGGCTTTCCATATGGGTAAAAATTTTTGGCTCGGCAGGGGTCAACGTTGAACAGGGGCCTCCAGCTCCGGGGTCATTTATCAATGTATCAGTGGAACAGCAAGGATGAAAGAATATGGTCTGAAGCACAAGGTCGCCCGACTGGGCCCGCATACAAGGTCAAAAGGGGGGCACCAGATCTCTGGAATTATTCCAGTAGTGCCGTTCGGTGTCGTTCAGCTGTTTCATAAAGCTCGCACGGCACTCGGTCAGTATCATGCCGGTCGCCTGGAACCTCGGGCAAGTCGTTACTGTAACCTAAGGATACCAGTCATTACACTCACGGATGAAAGCAAGCTCCGTTTGGATTCTGATTTAATTGGTGTCTCCAGAGTTTGAGCACTCAGCATAAATGTCATGGTTACTAGGGTGACTGAACGAATTCACAATTAATTCTGCCGCCTCCTCGTCCTTTAGTTCGCGCGGGCTGGGCTGGCCATTCTTCCGCTTTTCGATGAACACCGACATACGCGAGAGCCACTAACGAGCCGGTTAGGGGAATGCCCCCGTGATCCTCGGAAATAATTTTCCATTGCACACTCCCCTAGCAAATGCGACAAGCATAGACAGGATCACTCACTCGGACCCACTCACATCCCACGAGCAAAAACAAAAAACCGCCGGTGGGGATCGAACCCACAACCTTTGCCTTTCTATAAGGGCTAACCCCTGAGGTAGGAAAGCAACGCACTACCATTGTGCTACGGCGGCTTGCTTTAGTCCAAAAAATCTGGCTTCTCAGCCGCACCCAAGGGCGGGGCAGCTTCCCCTTCTCGCATTGGCCGTACCCGAAAGTAGCCAAGCATGTTTTTATTTTTTCGGTCCTGCTCGACCCGGTCGTGGGTGCTTTCCACACACTCGTGGAGCCAACGTCCAATATCGGGTCGGGTGTTTGGTCTCTCCGTAAATACCTCGGGCAGTCGGTTCCCGTGTGCGGTTTCAGCTTTTGTTATCAGGAGCGTATACTGGGACATGGGCGCGGAGACTGGTAAACAGAAATGCGTGCACCAAACACGCCTCTTATGCCTAGAAAGGTGATGCATGAATCTCTCATCGGAACTGTTTGTGCCGTGGTAGCCCTATCACCTTGGCCAATGCTTCCCGAAATTTGGGTTCCGATGACACGATCGCAGCAAGGTGTTTCTGTGATAAGTAAAGACTGAAAAGGCTCAAACGTGGTGGATGGAGTCAACAACATGGCTTTGAGGGTACTGCTATACAATGAGCGATAAAGCCTTCGGGTGCCAAAATAGAAAGAACAGTAGCGATGCTAAAGAGGGCATGACTATATTCAATATGGGGTTCAACCCCGCACCAGAGGCTATCGAGTTGAGGGTTCAAATAGTAATAACATCAATCGATAGGGGAACGATAGTGATAATGAAGAAGCATATTAGGCGCATGCAGACTGCGTTGGCTGTAGGATAGCAATCGAGGAATAAAAAAGGTGTTTACTGATAAGCTTGTCTGCATCAGAAGGCACGGGTGTAATGAGCCATTTCAGACCAACGCTGCAGACTGCAGATAACCTCTGAATATCGAGTCTCGTACTAGGAATAGTTTTCAGTATCATATTAATATAGGGCGGTGATCGAGGAACTCACCATTACCAATGATACGCTGCGTCGCCTTAGTATCCTGAATAAAGTCGATTGTTGGGATCGGCAGAGCATATTTTTAAAGAACGGACGTACGACGACATTCGTAAAATGCGTGTAGAGTACACGCCGATTTTCGTTATTCCTCCGATGGACTTGAAGGAAGTGCGCGCGAAAGTAGTTCAACACGGTCTCATAGTCGTTAGTGCGGTCACCGAACGATGTAATGCTATTAGAGGCGTCAGGACCCGATGCTCCAAGTCAAATGGACCACACGCACTATTTCCGCACTTTCAGACCCTTGTCCAGCTTTATTTTCAAGAGGTCCGTCTTATCTGGATATTAGGTAAGACTCATGTGGGAGACGCAAGAAGTAGATGTCACTTACTTAAGAACAGAACCAGGTGGACGTTTTTCAGAAGAGCGTTGGAACATATTTGTGTGAACAGTTGCAGCGAGTCATCTATCCGGTTAACACGCGGGTCTTCCTCAAGGTACTGAAAGGGACATGGTTACCAATCGCAATGTGTAGAGATACAACCTACTGTACCTGATCAAATGCGCTCACGGGAGCGACGAAAATGATTGCATTCGCATCATCAAAATATGGTACCCAGGAGTGCCTTTGCCCACGAGCACCACCGACATCATACAGGTGCCATGTTACCAACTTCCCGTGTATATTGACATCAAAGATATGTTCTGCGATGCCCATTGTTTGTATCCGAGCATGCAAGATGTCATCTGTGGGAGGAATGTATAAATGTATGCGCCATTGGGCGATGAAAATGAAGAGCTAACCAGTTGTGGGAATATAGTCTGTGGCAGCGACGCGGGTGATATGCCTCAAGAAACTAATCGACTGTCAGCAGGAGGAGCGCACCCGAGGCAGCGCCAGGCAACTTACAATTCGGCCCACTCGTCAAGTTTCAATCTCCGTTTAACAATCATTCCTTTGACGGTAGGATGGTTCCAGAGTTCTTTGATGTCGGCTTCGAATAAGGCGAGCATCCGAGCAACGTCAACAATCAACACATCTTGTGCTGGTTGTATTTCTCCTGATACACTCTCGCGTTCCCTCTTGTCCGAAGCGGATCGTCTTCTGGAGATACGTCCCAGGGCATTTTCTATGGTTCGAGCTTGCCATCCACTTCGCACGTAAACGCTACCCTTTCCGGAGCCCGAAACAGCAATCCCGCCACTAAGGCGGTCTGCAAGCTGCGAGTCCGCGGATATGAGCGGAGAAAGTTTGCGTCGCAGCGCGGCAATCTGAGCAGCGCTGGGATCTTTTGCCCATGGGCTGGAATGGTCAGGGGATGAAGCGACGTCGGTCTGGTTTGATAAGCTGGGGGAGTTTCCACTAAAGAATGGTGTGGAAGGAGACGGTTGGTCTGCGATCCCGTTCAAGCGCCCTCTCTCGTCAATGGAAATCGTGTCGTCATCGTCGTCGAGGACATCGTCCCAAGCCTCGAGAGTGTTCAATATGTGTTTGAGCGAATGAACGACGTTGAAGTAGATGACGGTTTTCCAGGAAATGCGTTCTTCATCGAGAGAGTTGGGACGATACATCAGCTGAAATTGCTTTTGAAGCGTTGACTTTCCGCTCTCTGCCTGGCCGAGGAGTAAGAGCTGTGGAGGGAGTGAGTATATGCGCATGAGCGGATAGACAGGGGGTCACGGACCTTGACATCGCCCTTTCTGCGCTTGAGGCGTTCCCTCTCCTCTCTAAGGTCTTCGTCAATCTGTTCCGAGATCCTCTTAGCCTCTGCCTCTGCCTGGAGACGGGCGATACGCTCAGCCTCCGTTTCGGAGTTGGAAGGCTTGAGCGCCTCGGAGATGGGATCGTCCTGGCTATAGAGTGACGGGGTGCGCATGAGAGTCGATGGCAATAGTGGATGATGGTGGTGATGAAAAGGGAGAGGCGGGTGGTGGGTAAAGTGTGAATGGGACCACGGATTCGGGAGATTTGAGCGGCAAACGGCCCTGATCAATCATTCGGTGGCTATTTTTGTAGCACAGCGTGACAATGTTCCCTTCTCCTCACACTTTCTGTCACGCGCCCACTTGTCATGGTGCGTCGTCCTGCCGATTGCCCAGCGCTGTTTGCTCATTGAACAACATAGTCTGTCACCCTCCACACAACCCACGGTGACCTCAAGGTATAATCTTCTCACCATTCTTGTCCTGTCACCTGTGACTCATCCGTGACAGATAGAAGTGTTCTGTGAGGCTGTACCCAAGGCTGCTGAGGTGAGGTGTGGTGTCCCGCTTCTTCCCTAACCCGTCACCACTTATCGGCTATCCATCGCCTAGAATTTCCTCGCTCTCTGCGCAGCGGACTACTACAATGACTGCATTTTCCATCGCAATATCAAATCCTTCATGATCCAGACTGGTGACCCAACAGGCTCTGGTAAGGGGGGCCAGAGCGTCTGGGGCGCTCCTTTTGCCGATGAGATCAGGTCCACCCTCAAAGTAAGGCTCTCTTGCGGATCTCGTCCCATCCAGCACTTCTGATCCGCACGCCCTCTAGTTCAACGCGCGGGGCATAATTGCTATGGCCAACTCTGGCCCAGACACCAACAAGTCGCAGTTCTTCATTACCTATGCGAAACAGCCCCATCTCGATGGAAAATACACCATAATTGGCAGGGTAATAGACGGCGCAGATTCAACCCTTGATGCAATGGAACGAGCGCCTGTTAACAACAAGAATAGACCTCTTAGCGACATTAGGCTCACACAGGTGAGCGACTGCTATTCCTTGGCATATTCAACTGCTCATCAGAACCACTGTCAGGTTACGATTCATGCGAATCCAATAGCGGATGCGCAGCTTAGGGGATGATGCCAACTGCGGGTTTCATTTATCATGGCAGCTGCTTTCAATTCCCCCCTCCGCCCTGCTATTTATAAAAACCTATGGAATATGTCTACTTTCGCTACCTCTACTATCCACTGCACATCGAAGGCTCAGAACATCACCGCTTGATAAACCCAACAAGTTCCTTTTGGAGTTCCCTCTGTCGACGCGCTCTCTCGAGATCATCAACACTGCGTAAATCATATACCACATCACGAGTTTTCCCAAAATAAACCTGTCAGAAAAGAATTTAGACACCGCATGACGGACTGAGAGCCTTGATTGGCTACCAGGGCGACCGTACTTCTTGCAAAGCGTTGCGCATTTTGATCTCCATCTCCTCAATCATTCGACCCGTGTTCGTGATGTGTGAAGAAGGATCATGGATAGGCCAATCCTGTTCAGCCTTTATAATATCAGAATATTGCCAGGGAAGGTTAGGGAGGGTAGGGTTGGAAACAACTACATCCGTCCAACATGAGCCAGGGGATGTTGCTTCCATCGAGACAGCGAATTTGATTCATGGGAGAGAATGACTCCACGTTGCAAAGAAAAGGCACATACCTGTCTTGTCATGCTACCACTGAGTGTCACTTCGCCTTTACGCTTAGAATGTATGTCCTTGGATTTTGTATTCCCTGCGATTACGACGGACCCGGCTGGTTTCTTCTCGCCCTCGCCACCTTCTTCCGACGTCTGATACGTCGTTAATTGTAGCATGATGGTAGACGTGAGCTTGTAATGAGCATTTCGTCCACGCTCGGCAGTTTCGAATACATGAATTGAGTCCCAGGATCCCGAGGGCTCCTGATTAGTGGAAGGGGTCATGGCTAGAAGCGAAGCGACGCAAGCAATCACTAGTTCGGAAGTATTATCCCCTGTTTCAGACCGGGAGCTTACTCTTCTTAAATAGCACGACCCCTGCGAATCCACCATCCTCCAGGTCCCAGAGGTAGACAGAGGATACTCCACCTTCGTAGTACCTAACCGGATTCCATTTTGACCGTTTAGAAAACGGTTAATTCGGGTATAAGACGTACATTTCGCGATAGGTATCAAACGCCTCATTGGCCGTAATCTCCAGTTTGCGCAGTTTCGGAGTTGGTACCGTACCGTCATCGAGTGGAGGGTCGTACTCATTTGACCAGGGTGACCTGCACACAATTACGATCACACGAATAATCAGCGTGCACAATCGCCTGCGACCAGTGCGGAGACCGGGGCGTACCGGTAACTTTCGCCGTCCCTGTTGTAGTCACAAGCGAGGTAGTCCCGGCCTGTGGCGCCATCGGTCTTGAGTTGCAGTGGCTGATCAACGCTCCCCAGTAGATCGTCTGCGTAGTCTGGGCATATGCTGATTAGGGCGTTGACATTCTCCTCTGTCCGTGTTGGAGGCAGGCGCCTCATGAGATCAAGCATGGAGTCGACAAATTCAGCCATGGTTGCCCTGGTGTGCGAGGAAGAGGGAAGAGGTGTGTTATCGCGGGCGTTCTGTTTGGATAGGTAATCAGGCCCAGACGCGCTCTTCCCTGGCACACCAAACAGCAGCAGTAAAAGGTAAACATAGTCATTTATAAGTATGGCTGGACTTTAATACCTCGATACGTACGGATTGGAAGGCAAATTGGATGTATGAAAGCCGTTAAAAACAAATGCCCCACACCAGGATTGAACTAGTGACCTTCTCATTGATAGACCTTGAAGGTACAAGTGAGACGCGCTACCACTACGCCAGCGGGGCTCGTGCGTCTAACTTGATCAAACGGGCTTTGCCGAATCCGGACGATGAGCCACAATACCGAGTAGGGTGGAGATCGCAGTCCGTCATGAGGTGATTCAAATTGTCAGAGATAGCGAATAAGAGTGATTTGAACAATGTTTTACAACATGCTTGGGGAAGGAGTAAGTATGATCGATCGTGGTGCCGGGCGGGGCTCGGGGCTCGCCGAAGCCCGAGACCGAAAAATCAACGTGGGCATTTACAACGCTTGATCCCTAACCACCATCTTCTGCGCTTTTTCGTGAAGGTATCCCCGACAGATCTTCACAATTTCGTCTACCCGCTCCTCTCACTCGTCCTCACATATCCTCTTCTGTATCGGCAGAGGATTCATGCTTCGTCCGCCAATTGATATACCAGACGAACTGCCAGTGTCCATACCTTCCACCAGTTTCGTGAGTAGTCCGTTCTCACATCTAAATCCACTCACAAACCTGATATTCAGAGACGTTAAAACACCCGTCCGCAACATGGCTTCCGCAGGAATTGTGAACATCCGTCGTGATGTCGATGACAAGTTCTACCGCTACCGGTGCGTTTGCTGTCGATTATTTTCATCAGCGTGTTGCTGATGCATGTATAGCATGCCTCTCTTGACCACTAAAATTGAGGGAAAAGGAAATGGCATTAAGACCGTCGTTCCCAACATGTCTGATGTGGCTCGTGCGCTCAGTCGTCCGCCCACCTATCCCACCAAATTCTTCGGCTGTGAGCTCGGCGCACAGACTTCATTTGACGAGAAGAACGACAGGTACATTGTCAATGGTGCCCACGATGCAAACCGTCTGCGCGAGCTCCTCGACCAATTCATCGAAAAGTTCGTCCTTTGCAAAGCTTGCAAGAATCCCGAAACGGACCTCGTTATCCTCAAGAGTGGAAGGAACGAGGACATCATTCGCGATTGTAAAGCCTGCGGCGAGCGCACGGGTGTCGACATGCGCCACAAGTTAACTACTTTTATTCTCAAGAACCCTCCGGTCAAGTCCAAGAAAGATAAAAAGCGCAACGCTGGCAACGCTGCTGCGGGCGTCGGTGGAGGCAATCCAATCGGAAGCGACGGTGGGGATGCGAACGGGGCTGAGGCTCCTGCCGATGGAGCCGAGAGTGATGATGAATTGACGAAAAAGATCAAGGCCGAGGCTGCGGAACTCAACAACGACTCTGCCATTGACAAGGATGATTGGGCTGCAGACACTTCCCCCGAGGCTGTCAAGCAACGTATCAAAGCCCTCGAGGGTGGCATGGCTTCCGTTGCCCTCGGCGGCGGCGCAGAGGAAGAGGGTAGCGATGAGGATGCTGATAGCCCTTACGCACAACTCGGAAAATGGGTGGAGGAGGGCCGAGACGACGCCGAGGACCCCAAGATTTTTGCCATTGCTATTTACAAGAAAGCCGAAGAGTTGGGCATCGAGAAAAAGCACAGGACAGTCCTGGTCCTCATGCAGGCCCTTTTTACCGAAAATGCTTTTACCGAAATCAAAAGTTACACTCCTCTCTTCCGGAAGGTGTGCCTATCGTCACCCCACCTGTGCTTACGCTTACTCTTGTTTTCCAGTTGGTTACCTCCGAGAGACATCAGAAGGCTTTACTCGGTGGCTTGGAGCGCCTCGTTGGATTGATGCATCCTGCACTTGTAGCTGCGGTACCTAAGCTGTTGATGGAGTTTTACCAAGCCGATATCCTCGAGGAAGAAATAATCACTCAGTGGGGTACTCACGTTAGCAAGAAGTATGTTGACAAAGAGACGAGCAAGAAGGTTAGGAAGGCCAGCGAACCATTCCTGAAGGTGCGTGTGCGTTTGGCTTGCTTATTCTTGCTCCTGATGGTGCTCCTGTCGCAGTGGCTTGAGGAGGCAGAGGATGACGAGTAATTGAGTGTATTGAACCCGTAACTCACCTGGGTTTTATGTTGTGTCTGCTATAACCATGTTCAGGTACTTTCTGTAAATTGGCTAAAGGAGATGTTTCCATTTGCCCAATCTGACATGATCATTTACCTGGGGAATTGAAGGGACAAAAAATCCCTCACTTGTGCTTTTTTCAGACATTGAGCTGTGCTCGCTGCTTGCAAGGCTGTTAACTTGATCATTATCCTTGATGTTGTCATGCTACAGGGTGGAAAACATGGCAAGAAAGGTATCTGGACAGGACTTATTAATGTTTATGATATCTACTTTGATTTTTGGAGTTGTTCTTTGAGGATTGGAGAGATCAATCTCTTAAACCTTGTCCCTTTCCCTGTTTTTTGGCAATATATATAGTTTTCATCATTGAGCAGGACCTTGGCATCTATTAAGACCTATGATAATATTAGTACCTAACATTTCTTAAAAAAGTCAAATTTATCATGCAGAGTGCAAGAGAAGATCACAGGAAGAGAGGGTTTGCAAAAGGAAGCTGTTATCAGAACAATCTGTAAATAGAACATTCCCCAATTATCTGATCCCCAAACCCCAAACTCTAGTATAACAAATCCCAATATAGCAGTAGCACAGCCACTGTAGACAGTTATATAATCCAAGTAGAATTACTCATGTACTCCAGTACAGTGTAGTTTGTTCTATACACTAGCCTTCACTCTCCAAAGCCTCTGCTCATGTTTGCATTCACAAGTTGACTTCTGAATATCTCCAGGAATAAGTCTGTATAAATGCCTGTAGAGAGTAAGAAGTACCACTACTAAGTGATGATCCCTTACCTGGATAACAAAACACTGTAGCCAAATCTGCACACTTCCCTGCTTCTGCAGCTTCTCCAACCACACTGGGCTTCCTGCAGGCTCAGGCTTCTCTTACTGCATCTGCTGAGTGGCAGAAGGACTTTGCAGCCTCATCCAAATACCATGCACTTGAGACCTATGGGAATGCAGGACACCTGCACAGGGTGCCATAAATATCCCCATTTATTCAAAATGCGCTGACAAATGGATAGGCCTCATGTGTTAAGTCACTTATATGAAAAACAACAATACATTTATTGTTTCTGTTTAGATATTTTGTAGAGTCTATATATACATGGCACATTATTTTAGACTATTTTAATTGTGTCTGTGGGCATCATTTATCTGTTTGTGGAATTAGAAACCATGACTGGATAGGAGGTGATTGTAGAGAGATATATTTAGTTTGACAAAAGTAGCTGAATGCATTCTCCCACATACAGTAAATTGGTCGGTCTCTCACAGTTGGCATGTGAGTTTCCTGTAGATTCAGTCTAAGTGATCAAATATATGGCACTGTAAGACCCAGGGGGTCATAAAAAACAACCCCTGATTCTGACATAAGGGGTGGTCAATTCCCACCATATATGGAAATATTAGTGTTGCAAATATTCATTGATAATGTAGCAATTTACACACCCTAGTACACTTAATTATCACACTTAATGGAGGAATGTTGCTTCATTTAAGGTTGTGAGGGGTCGTAATTTGCTTCGAATTATTGAAGATTTACAACCTTTGTTCAGAAGGAAACTGAAGAAAATTCTACCCTTATTCCGAAGGAAATCATGACCTTTGTTCTGGGGTAAATCACAGCAATTAGTCAGTGGAAGAGACAACAATCTCGGTTGTCATTCTCAACTATGAAAGCTGCAGGAATTGAGTGTTCAGGTGGTCAGCCCCCTCAGGTATGAACGTCAAAAATAGTTGTGACTGATAACCATTACTGCAGTGATAAGCAACAATATAACTGTACTGTTGCAGAGGGCAGATGACGGCTAGCTAGCTAGAAAGATGTATTATAGGGTAGTGAAGTACAGCTCTTCCTCTTACCTAGATTCCTTGATCCCATCTCTCCCTCCCTCTGTCTCCCAACCTTCACTATTGTGGGAGTAGCCTCCTGGCTATGCGTGGAAATGGTATGGAGATGACAAATGTTGGACATGGATGACAAACGATGGAATGGAACAACAACCCTGGATTGTTCATACCTTCAGTCTTCAGATAAGTCCCCATAAAAATGTATGTAAAATTTCTTCATAACATACTTGTAAGTTTTTCTCTGTGTTCCCATCCCACAAAAATCTACCTCTGTTACATTTGTTTCACCTATACATCCTCTCATAGTTATATAGTTTCACTCCCTTTTGTGCATTCATTGTCTTCTCTAGCCAACAAGTAATATAGGACCACTTTCTCTACCATATTTAATATAGAAGTTTGGGGGATTCATTCTCCAGTGAAAATATATCCTTGTATCTTGAATACTCATCACAATCTCTTTCCTCCCCTAGTCCAACTCAAAGACACTCTCCTCCCCTCTTGAACTTATCAACCTTCCTACACTATTTTTTCCTTAGCCTCTTCATCTTTCCAGCACTCTGCTTTGCTTTTCTCTTTACCCCCACCAAAACACCAGTGTCCTCATCATTGTCCTCAGGTTCCTCCTCATCATGACCTGTCTCTTCCTTGTCATCACTACACCCCTCTTCCCTATCATTACCACTGACTCCCCCATTGCTACCTGCTCCCACTTCATCTGCACCCTTATCACTACCGATGTACTCTGCGTTGTGCCCTTCCTGCTCAAAAGCATCTCCAATCTCATCATTTTGATCCTTGCTGGCACTCTTCAAAGTATGAAGGGTTCTTCGAGTACTGGTCCTTTTATTTTTGAGCGCCATCCTTATGATCTCGATGGTGGCCCAGTTTCCTTCATAATGCTGAAGCTGTTCATGTTGAGTGTGCACCTGTGTGATGTACATAGTTGGTGTATATGGTTAGGAATTATGACTAGTTAAGAATAAACATACAATATTGGCAATCTTGGCCAAGACAACTGGGTCTTGGCGCCTCCAATCAATGTTGCATCATATATCTGCATGCTCCAGAGCATGTTTAACAAGTGCCTATGGCAGACATTAGCATTGAAAGTAAAATGAAGCAGAACTTACCTGGCAGTGCATGTAAAGTGGCCGGTTGTTTTCCAAGCCCATTTTGCCCTGAAGGTCTGCAATGGTGCCATGGGGGTGGGGGATCTCTTTTATGTTGTTGCCCTTGGTCTTCAAGGCAGTGGTTTTCTTCAGCTTATCAATCTCTGCTGAATGATGTCAGTTGCATAGATAGTACCCAGAGAATAATATCTTGCCTTCTTGTTTTGCAACCTTGGCAAGTAGAGTAGCCAGGACAGTATTGTTCAGGGTTTTGGTCTGTGCTTGAAGTGATGTGGGTGCCCTGTTCTCTTTTGATGAGCCAGAGGTTGTCTTCCCTGCAGTGTTACCTGGGTTAGGGGTTCGCTCTTGAGTAGCATGGGGTTTGACACAGGATGTCTATACAGACTTGGTCCTGTCCTACTAAGTATGACTTGGAGACAACAGAGCACTATAGTCCAGCCGGTTTAGAGGCAAAGAGTTATAGGAGGCAAGAACTTTATAACACTAAGATAAGGATACAAGGTATGGTAAGGTATCCTTATATACTACTATGTGTGGCAGTGCTCCTACTATATATATCTGGACCCAGGTAAGGTGAGTCATACTGAGTCAAGGTCTTATCTATCTAATTATAGGTTGTTCTGATGATTACTTCTGATTGTTTCAGAGTGACAGTTCTTCTATCTATTTATGTACTCGGTACTTCTGATAAGAGTTCCTTCTGGTGAGGCTTCTGATAAGGGGGTTTAAGGGGACTTCTGATAACAATGTATCTGTTTGGGCCCTTAAGGCTTCTATCTGTTCCATCTGCAATTACATAGTATACTATGTATGAACTTCTTTGTTGCCCAGTTATTCTCGTAGTGGTTTAGGACTGGGAACTTTTTAGTGATCTTCATGCACATTATTGACATATATGTACAGATATTGGTTGTGTCCATACTATTTGACAGACCTCTTCCACCTTTTTGGGATCCTGCTCTGTGAATGGCTTGCAGTTGTTTAGGTGACGCCCCACAATTTCTCTAACAAATTTCTATTTGCTTGTCAAGAACAGTGTAAAATCATTATGTGTGGAACACATCTGTACTTCTTTGTATGTACTCTGCTCCCATCCAAGTACTGTAAATAATGTGTAACCACCTCGAGCAAGTTGCCCCAGCTCACCATGTGGTTCCAGGATAACTTTGTCAATCACTTGTGCAGTCTGTACTATGGCCTCAGGGCCCATCTTCCAGCAGGTTTGAAGAGTTGAATAAAGATTAGGAGAGTTGCTATTTAGGGTGTACATGGTCCTTAAGGCATGTGCTGACATACTCATGGAGATACAATGCCCACTGCTAATACTGGTTTATAAGCTGAAAATACAAGCACTTTGGTTGTGACATACCATATTGTTTTCAATAAGGGGGTTTATTGTGAAATACAAGGTCTTTATTGAATGTGTCCCAAGTATTTTTTACTTCTACTTATGGAATAAAGACCTAACATTCATATATTCCAGCACACTTGGTTGTATCCCGGAATCCACATCCAAATTAACCAATACCCCACTCAGAAACTAGTATAGGACAAAAACGAGTGTCTCCCAACACCCCTCCCCCATTGGATAGTATTCACAATAGCTTATCCCACCTGACTCTCAGTGCTCCATCCCCTCCAGAATTAAGTTGTGATGACCTTCACAACGAACTTCTGGCCATTCTCAAATTGACCAGCGCAAAAGCACAGGATGTTTGTCAGGAGCTCAACATCTGGAATAAAATCAACACACTGGTGCCATTGCACCAGACATCAACCAGATTTTCCACAAGAAACGAAGCTTTGGCATATTTTCAAGAAGAGCTCCAAACTTTCAACTGCCTATGTCTTCACCTCAATGGGTTATCTGATTACAGGAGCACAGGCATTATTCATCTGAAACATGGATCCTTACAAGTCATTCAAGTGATTGTACCAATGTTCAAACATAAGATAGAAGACTGGAAGGTGACTCTGAATCAAGAGCTTAATGTGGACAACACAGGTGAGTTTTTTTCCCTATTCAATCGCTGCATAGAGCACTCATCAAAATCACTACTTCAGACTGTTATTTCGATCACCCCCTTCGACAGGCCAATCCCAGCATTATTATCATCCTATATCTAGCTGTTGCCCTTCACCTCCTTGCCTTGTGCTCTTGCTCAGTGAGCAACTTTTCTCTTCGGATGACAAAATTGGCTTTGCAATCTGCTTTTCATGACCACACACACAAACAGTTGTTTGATACAATCCCCAATGATGTTTGTGTTGCTCAGGCCAAATTTCTTATTGAGCCAACAGTCCCCACTTATGCTACATGCCCTACATGCCACTCCCTCTACCCCCCCTGTTACCCGGGTTAGGGGTTCGCTCTTGAGTAGCACAGGGTTCGACACAGGATGTCTATACAGACTTGGTCCTGCCCTACTGAGCGTGACTTGGAGACGATGGAGCACTATAAGTCCAGCCAGTTTATGGCAAAGAAGTATAGGAGGCAAGAACTTTATAACACTAAGATAAGGATACAAGGTATTGTACTGTATCCTTATATACTTCTAAGTGTGGCTGTACTCCTACTATAATGATCTGGACCAAGGTAACTATGAGTCATAGATAAGAAACATGAGGCATATGGTAATAATAGTCCTTCTGATGTACACTACTGATGGTTTCATAATGACATGGGAATGTAGCTAAAAATAACCATCCTTCTGATAAGACTTCTGATAACATTAGGTCCATTTCTAGAGTTGTTTTCCATTACAACTTGTTAGTTTCCTTCTTCCAGGTATTCGGCTAAGTAGTTTGGTTCATAGTAATCAATTTGGGGTTGGTTGGTGGAATCTGGTCTGGGGGGAATGACAGGGGAGAAAGTGGGAGTGGGAGTTCTGTGGAGATCGAGTACAGCGGCTGTTTCTGGGGATGGCGGTTGTCCTGGATAGAAGATGTCGTATAGGAGGCATCTGAAATGGGGACTTTCTACTCTTTCTTCTGGTGGTGTAGTTGGATATTCTTCAGAAGGAACTGCATGGTTCTCCTGTAATGTTTGATTTGGCCATGTCATCGTAGCATTCCTCATAATAATCATCGTTGGTGAGATCAATGTATCGATGGTGAGTTGTGGGAGTGGTTGAGGAATGGGTTGCAGGATTTCTGGAGTAGGGGGTGTGTCAAGTCTTTTGATTTGGGCACTCGGTCTGTTTATGGTGAGGTTGGAAGACCGCACAGTGGGGGCATCGATATTTGATGCAGTTGTAGGAGTAGTGCCCTGGGGCATATTGCTTGCATCCGAGGCATGCAAATTGGGGGCAGTCCATGGTCCAGTGTCCCGTATGTCTGCATTGGATGCAGACTGATCTGTCGGTGGTTTGGGGGTTGGCTTGCTTGTGAATGGGACTGGGGGAGTTCCAAACCGGGATGTTGTTATTGGTGATGGTGTGGGTGGTGTTCTTGGTGGGGGTGAGAAGTCTGAAGGGATTTCTGATACTGGTGGGCTTTCCTCTCTTGTTGGGGATGGTGGTGATGATTGCGGCAGTGGTCATCGTGGTAGTGGTGGGGATGGTTGTGGTGGGGGGCTGCAAGGTATGTACCTCATTTCGTTTGGGTAAGTTCTTCAACACCTCGGACATGAGGCCCAATCTTGAGCAGAGAAGTCGCTCAAGTGATTCTGCCCAGGCATGTTGTGTATTGTATGCAGTAGTGAGAGCCTTAGTCTGTCGTACGTGGTGGGTATAATCATACCAGAGTTGTCGGTCGTATTCCGAAATTGAAGTGTGTTCTAATTTATTTGTAAAGGCTCTGTCGGTGGCAGCCTTGTGCAGATCTCCGTCAGAAGGGTGATCTGGTCCATATGATTGTACTCCAGCTGTATGGTATCTAAGGGAGGCGGCTGGGGCAGCTGTTGGTTCTGGGGTGTCATTGGGGTCAGGGGTCTCATCTCTGAGAGAGGTGTATGCGGTGGCGAAGGTGTCAGAGGGGATGTAGGGAGATGGGACCGGAACAGGAGTTGTTTGAAGTGTAGTATGTTCAATGCTTGCATTGTTGACAATGATGATAGAGGATGATGAGGACGTTGGTGAGGGTGTTGTTGAGAAAGGGGGAGTGGTTTGGGGACGAGTGAGGTCAAGGTTCATGGGCATCTTTAAGTATGTTTGGTGTGGGAGCAGAGTTGTCTTTGGTAGGTTCTGGTGGGTTCCTGTTCTTTCTGGAGAATTCCATGAGCTTCTTTATACTTGGTTAAGTATTCTTCAGCGTTTGCGTGGAGTGTTTCATTGGTGATCCATTTGTTCTCTGTGTGGGAGTATCCTTTCCATTTGATGTAATATTGAAGTTTTCCGCGATATCAGCGGTGATTTAGAATGGCTTCTATTTCATATTCTTCTTCTTCATTGATGATGTCTGGTGGTAGTGGAGTCGGGTAAGATCTGTATGCTTCTGTTTCAGTATATGGAGTTAAAAGGTTTCTGTGGAGTACCGGATGTATCTTCCATTTGATTGGAAGTTTTAGTTTGTATGTGAGTGGCAATAGGACTTCTGAGATAAGGAAGGGTCCTAGTCTTTTTGGGGATATTTTGTTGGAGATGAAGGGGAGTTTGAGGTTCTTGGCTTCTAGCCATACTTTCTGACATGTTTCAAGGGGTTTGACAGTTCTTCTGGTTCTTTGTTTCATAATATTGGCAGAGAGTTGATGTGCCGTGTGTGCTTCTTTTCTGGCGTCATCAAGGAGTCTGATGTGTTCGTCTACTGATGGAAAGTTTGATGTTTCCATTACCATAGGTATCAGCAGAGGGTTGTATCCCATGATTAGTTTGAATGGGGATCTCTGCCTTGAGGCATGTATTTTGGAGTTGTGTGTGAACTCGGTGATAGGGAGGGTTTCTGACCAGTCAAGGGGGTTCCTGGTGCAGTATATGGCAAGATAGGTCTCGATTTCTTGGTTGTATCATTTGGTGGAACCATCTGTCTGGGGATGGTATGTGGTTGAGAATGCTTGTTGGTGTCATATCCATGCCAACTCAGAGTCTAATCACTTAAACTTCGGCTTCTCGATTCCACGTGTGCTCCACACAACAACCCTCTGCCCTCTGACTTGGCCCCAACTTGCTCCAACCGCAACCCACTGCCCCAATTACGCGACCACCTCCACACGTGCCATGGTCACCTGACCCTCAGTGTCTCTAGTTCCAGTCTCCATTTCCCATCCATAGTCAAGATATGTTATCGGTCTCCATACCTGTACCGGTTTCCATTCCATTCATAATCTGTTCGTAATCCGTTTGTAACTATATCGGCCTCTGCTTCACTCCGCACGTAATCAGTACGAGTCATATTTTGTAAGGCCAGTAGTATATATACTGTAGGTACTTGGCTTGTACCCCTCAGTCTGATAATCGAATCAAGCAGCAGACCAGCTCCCTGTTCTCTATCCTCTCCTCTCTTCTGCCTTGCTCCGCTTCAGCCCCGACTTCCTGAAATACAGACTAGGACAGTAGGAGGGCACAGCACATATGCTGAGGCCGCAAGTCCAACCCCCCGCCCGACGTACTCCGCCTCAGTCCCAAAGTCTACGTACTGACTTCGCCCTGTCCCCCGGTTACCTTATATCAAGGTTATCACCCTGACCCTCCGCCTCGGTCCCGACCCACACCGGCTCTAACAGTTGGATGTTTAGACGTTTGGCTAGTTCTCAGAGGGAGTTGGTGGCGAATCTGGGGTCTCGATCTGATATGATTTTGTTGGGTAATCCAAACCTAGTGAAGACTTTTTCTATTAATAGTTGTCTGATGTCATCGGCGTTTGATCGATCTGAGGTTGGGATGAAAATTACCCCCTTCATAAGGCTGTGGTCCACCATGGACAATATTGCATTATGACCAGCGCTAGGTGGTAGACCAGTGATAAGATCCCATGAGATTTGAGCAAATGGGTGTTTGGAAGGTGATGGTGGGATCGGTTGAGTTGGTGTGCAATCCAGTCTGCGTATGATTTTGTGTTGCTGACACTCTGGACAGCCTTTGACGTAATTCTTTATGAATGTTGACATTCCTGGCCAATATACTTCTTTCTTGGCGAGGTGGTATGTTTCATGTTCTCCAGGGTGGCCACATGTAGGGTGGTCATGGTATCTTGCAATGACATTGCATCTGAGTTGGAGGTCTTCTGGAATGATGACACATTCTTGGAACGTGAGGGGTGGACCATTTGGGGTCAGGGTTGTTCCAAAGTCCTTATTGGTGGCGTTAGGGTGGGTTTCTTTTAGGAGTTTGAATGGTTCTAGCATTGTATTTAGGTGATTCCGTGATTCTTTCTTGGAGTTTTATATTGACAGTGGTGATAAAGAGGTGTTCTGGGAGTACTGTGATTAGATTTTGATCTTCTATGTTGGCTGCAGCAACAAACAGGTTATCTGGGAGCATGGTGATGTCTTCATTATCGTTATCCTCATCAGGGATGTGGTCTGGATGTCTTGATAGAGCATCTGGTGCAGGGATCTTTGATCCTGGGATGTGTTCTAATTTGAAGTTGTAATCGGCGAGGGTCTGGACCCAGGTTCTGGTGGTCCGTTCTGATATGGACAGTGTGGGGGCTGCCAAGGAGGTAGTGGCACCATTCTTCAAGGGCTCAGATAATAGCGAGGAGTTCCCTGTCGTAGATATTGTAATTGCATTCCACTGGTCTGAACATCTTTGAATAAAATGATATGGGTTTCCATATTCCATTGATGTCATGTTGGTACAGGACAGCTCTGGATGCGAATTTGGAAGCATTGGCTTCTATTTCAAAGGGTTTTGTGGAGTCAGGGATGAGGAGTACTGGTTCCTTTAAGAATTCATTTTTGAGCATTTCGAACGCTTTTTGTTGTTCTTCTTTCCATTCAAACTTGTTTGATTTTGATAGGAGTTGGTTAAGGGGTTTGGTGTGGTGGGAGTAATTGCGGATGAACTTCCAGTAGAAGTTGCAGAATCCGATGAATTTCCAAATGTGTTGGACTGTTTTTGGCACTGGCCAGTCTTCTATTCCCTTGAGTTTTCCGGGATCCATTTTGATCTCGTCTGGCGTGATAATCATGCTGAGATATTCAAGTTGTTGTTTATTGAACTTGCATTTCTCTGTTTTGAGGTAGAGGTTGTTCTCCTGCAGGATCTGCAGTACTTTTTCCATAAGTTGGTCAGTTTCTTCTTGAGTTTTACTGTAGATTAGGATATCATCCATATAGATAATGATTCCTCCTTTCTCCATTATCTCGGAGAACAATGTGTCCATCATATGTTGGAATGTTGCAGGACTGTTGCAGAGTCCGAAAAACATGACAGTCAGTTCAAAAAGACCCATGGGAGTCTTGAACGCTGCTTTCCATTGGTTGCCATCTTTGATTCTGACATTATTGTATCCTAGGCGGATGTCAAGCTTAGTGAAGTACTTAGCTCCTTTGAGTTTGTCCATGATAGAGGAAATCATGGGGATTGGGTAGGCATTTTTGATGGTGTGATCATTCAGGTAACGATAGTCTTGGCAGGGTCGGAGGTCTCCTCCTTTCTTGGCAACAAAGAAGAAGGGTGATGCCATAGGGGATTTTGAGGGGCAGATGTACCCTTTTTGGAGGTTTTCATCTATAAATTCCTTTAGTACTTTTTCTTTGGCAGGTGCCACTTGATAGGGTTTCATTGATTTTGCTTCAAATGTTGGCTTCAATTTGATTTCGTGATCAAATGTTCTTGATGGTGGGAATCGTTCGGATGCTTTCTTGTTGAATATTTTAGCCCATCAGGCAAATCTCCAAGGGATCTCGGGTGGTTCTTTGTTTGATTCTGATTGTTTTCCTTTTTGGTTTGCCAATTTTGTCGGGTTGTGTTGCTCATTGTGGAGTGTTGTGGCATGTGTCGCTTTGGCGTTTACTTCTAATGGGGTTAGAAGCATTGGGTTCATTTCTCTTTCTAAAGAGAAAGTGTCAAGGTCAACATTTGACAGGTTGACGTATTCTTTGGGGTTCTTCTCAGGTTGAGAGGTTTTCCCAGCCATTATGTCCATGGTGATGGAATTGAGTTTGACAGGTTGTCATAGGGTTCTGAGAAGCTTGGAGAAGTCTTGGTGATTGATTTGGGGTTTCCAAGAGAATGTCTTGTTTTTCCAGTTGATGTTGGGGTTGTATTGTTCCAACCAGGGAAATCTGATGATGAGGTCTTTTTCACCAGTGTTTGTGATGTATGCTTCTAGTGTGCAGTCCCTTCCATCAATGATGGTTCTGATTTTGATGTATTCATGGATTTTGCCATGTTGATTGTCAGTTCCATCAATGTTGCTGAGAGGAATTGGTTGGTCCAGCCATTTGGTTTGGTAACCATGTTGTTCAACGACTTTGTGGGATATGAAGTTCCCTTGGGCTCCTGAGTCTATCAGGGCGGTGATGGCCATGGGTTTTGATGTCCATTCACTCCAAATCTTGATGGGTAGGAAAAGGGATCGTTTATTCAGGGACAGTCGTAATTGTACAGAATTTATCGAGAAAATGTCCTTCTGGGAGTGAGAGTATGAAATGTCCTTCTGAGTTCTGGAACATGCAGGGGCACATTGATCGACAGCGTTCCTTTTTAAAAATCCTGGAATGGATGCATCTCTGGGTCCTTGGCTAGCGCAGAGTGGAGTTCTTGTTGGAGTTTGGGGTTGAGGTCATCAACCATTTGGTGCATCTGAGATGCGACTTCTGCGACGGCAAGGGAATACTTGCATTGTGGTGATTGTTGGGTGTTCCAGTTCGGAAATCTGGGGCAAGTGTTATGATCCGTGCTCCTTCTGTATCCGAGGATAACTGGAGACGGCCTTCAATCACTCTACAAGGTGTCCGAAACGGTTGGCCTTATAGAGCTTAGTGGATCGCGCTCAATGAGATAACGAGGGAAGACGCCAAGTTAAGGCAGAGAGGTAAACGACCGCTGTTAACAAGATTAAAGCTTGAGGCTTTAATCTCTACTTGTACAGGCCTTATATACCTATGAGATGCTATATACTCGTTATAGGTTACTTGGCTGTTCTACTGGTCGTGCGCAGTCCTGACCATGATGCACATCCTGGCTGATGGCATCCTAGCGTTATTTATATTACAATGAGTCAGTACTCTCGCTACTGCTGTGCGATGTTCCATCGCTTTCCTCTGACTCATAATCTCCTTCTCCCGATTGTATCTCCATGGAGTCTTCTTCATTCTCGGTCTCCGTTCTCTCGGTGCTTCCATCCGTATCGGAGGTTGGATCGGTTGATCCATGGTTATCTTCCTCGTCCTCGGGGTACTCCAATATATCCTCCAAGGTTATCTCCATTCCTGCTTCTCTCGCCAGGTCCTGCATGGCGGTGTAGTATTCCCCTTCCTCGTCTTCGTATTCTTGTGCCCGTAGTTGGTCTGTAGTCTCCTGTACCCATCTTGTAAAGTCGAACAGTAATTCTTGTTCCTCCCGGTCTGGACTGTTCATAACATTATCCCCTTCGTAAGGTCTGATGTCCTCATCAGACATATCCTCAGTATAGTCCGACAGGCTCTCCTGTAATATTTGATTCGGCGATGGGGTCCCAGTCGAAGTATGGGTCGGGTTCTGGGGAGTCGCTTCGGTAGCTTGGTGGTCTGGGGATGGCGGGTCTTGGGTGAGGTCGATGACGATGGGTTCTCTGGAGTGAATGGTGGCGGGTGTGCCGAAGGATCGATTCAGGAAGTCGGTGGCTTCCACTAGCAGATGTGGTGGTGGCGTTGGTGGTCGGAATGACGATGGGGGCATTTTGAATTCGGGTGCGGAGGGGTCTGGCTGAAGCGGGGCGCTGCTCGGTGCTTGCAACAATGTGTCGAATATTGTTGTTTGTGGTTTCACGTGTGAGGGATCGAGCTCTGCTTGGTATTCCTCGTGGGCGGCGATACAGGCCAGGTACCATACTTGCGGGTTGATGCTGGTAAGGGTTTCTCTCGCAGTGCTTCTCGTAATGGCCTGGGGCAATCTTTCGACAATATCGACATTGGTAGCGCGGGCATCCTGCTTTGATATGGCCGAATCGACGGCAGCAATTGCAGCGAGTTCGGGTGGTGGATAGGTGAGTGGTGGTAGTCCCGACGGGGGCGTCATTAGAAGCAGATATAGCTTGTACAATACTTGATGGTTGGTTACTCGTATCCACCATGGGAGGGTTGGAAGGTTGGGCGGTGGTCCCGATAGGTAGGATAGGGCGGTCCTGACTTCCGCTTCCATTGCTCGGGCTTGGGATCGGACTCTCGAACGGGAATTCGGTGAGAGCGGTTGATAACATGGCAGAAATGGTGTTGCGGTCCTGTTCCTCTGTTGCGCTAGAAAGAATAGTGGCGCATAGTTCTTCGAATTCTGTTGTTCGGTCGTGGACGAGGCGCTTGTGATACAGAAGAGCAGTAAATGTCTTCCAGCAGGTGTCGACCAGGGGTACCATCGCTGGACTGCGTTTAAGACGGGTTCCGGTAATATGAAAGGGAACTTCGTGTAGAAGGATGGATCGTATCTCGGGTTGGTTGGAGGGAAGGAAGGTATGCCGGATGATATAAGGACTGTTGGTCCTGTCTGGTTGGTCGTCAACGGTATTGGTGGCAGGGTTAGGTTGGCTATTTCCTTCGACGCGGTTCGCCAGGGATATGATTCTTTCCCGGATGAGAAGGCGTCCATCGTTGTCTGGCTCTGGGAGGTCTGGAGTGGTTGCTCGAGTGTTGGGTGGTTGGGTCATTGGTGGGGTTGTCTAGTTTGTGGCCCCTTTTATATTCTTCAATGACTTCCTTGGCGTTCTCCAGGTTTGCTTCTGGCTCCCAGGAATCCTCGGTGGGAAGGTATCCTTTCCATCTGACTAGGAATTGATACTTGTTCCGGAATTTTCTGTGGCGCAGTATTGACTCGACCTCGTATTCTTCTTCTCCATTTACGAGGTCGGGTGGTGGGGCTGTGTTGTATTCCCCATGTGTGTCGTTCTCTTCTGCAGGCATTAGGAGGCTCGCATGAAACTTGTTGTGGATCTTCCATTTGATGGGTAATTTTAGTTCGTAGGTAACAGGTCCGAGTTTTCTTGTTATGGTGAAGGGACCTTCTCGGCGTTGGGCCAGTTTCTTTGAGGCGTACTGAATTGGGAGGTTGCGGTTGTCGAGCCAAACCTTCTGTCCAACTTTTAGATTGATATCTGGCCGGTTATATCTTGCAGCCATTTTTAGTCTGGCTTGTTCATGCGCAGCTTGGGCTTCTTGGCGTATCTTGGCGAGGTATTTAAACTTCTCTCCTATTGCTGGAATGTTCGTTGGCTCCTCGGAGGTCGGAAATCCTTTGGGGCTTGATCCATAGAGGAGTTCAAATGGGGTATGTTGATGTTCGGCATGTGTTTTCGAGTTGTGGACATATTCCAGGAGTGGGAGTGCCTTTACCCATTTGTTCGGGTTCGATGAGCAATAGATGCCAAGGTAGAGTTCTATTTCTTGATTGAATCGCTCTGTTTGTCCGTCTGTCTGGGGGTGGTAGGCGGTAGAGAGTGCTTGTTCGATTCCGAGTTGTTTGTAGAATTCTTTCATGGATTTGGCGGCGAATCTGGGGTCGCGATCACTGAGAACTTTCTCGGGAAGGCCAAATCTAGAGAATAGCCGTTTGATAAGAATTTCGGCGATCTTGTCCGCGTTGGCGGTTTTCGCAGTAGGTTCTAGAATTATCCCCTTCGTAAGCTGGTCGACCACGACCAGTATAGAATCATGGGGTCCGTCCGGGGGTAGGTCTGTGATAAGATCCATCGAGATGTTCGAGAATGGACGGGTAGAACGGGGTCCAGGGATAGGTTGAAGCGGTGGTTTTAGGGGGTGGCGATTGATCTTGTATTGTTGGCAAGTGCCACATCCTTTGACGTAGTTTTTGACAAATGATCGCATCCCGGGCCAGTAGGCGTATTCCTGGAGTTTTCTAGTTGTTTCTGCGATTCCAGGGTGTCCTGCGGTGGGTGAGTCATGTACTCTTTGCAGTAAGCGGCGTCTGAGGTGTAGATCTTGTGGTATAAATAGCTTTCCTTGAACGCGTGGGTGTCCTGAGTCATCTTCTTGGGCGATGTCGGTTTGTTTCTTTTTCTTCCACAGTTCTTTTATTTCCTTTTTAGTGTTTTCGTCGATAATATGGATATGTTGTGGCTGTTCTGGGGTGAAGAATTTGTCAGGGAGTGCAACGACCTGTTTATTGTCTCTTGTCTTGGGTTCATGATCGGGTCGTCTGGAAAGGGCATCTGCTGGTCCATTTTTCTTTCCAGGGATATGTCGGATTTCGATGTCGAATCGTTGCATGTAGGCAATCCATCGGGCTTGTCTTCTGCTGAGGTCTTCAGGTTTTCTCCAGCGGCGAAGGTTATCGTGATCTGACCATACGATGGTCTTGTGTGATGATCCTTCTATGTGGTGACGCCATTCTTTGAGTGCTCGGATAATGGCGAAGAGTTCCTGTTCGGAGCAATGATAGTTGCGTTCGGCTGGTGAGAATCCTTTCGAGAAGTATGCGACTGGGTGTTTAACTCCATTGTTGTCGCGTTGAAGTAGGACTGCTCCTGATGCAAATAGTGATGCGTCGCATTCGATTTCGAAGGGTTTGTCTCGGTCGGGGACCATTAATACTGGTTCGCTTTGGAATTTCCTCTTGAGAGTATCGAAGGCGTTCTGGCATTCTTCTGTCCATTCGAATTTCTTGGTTTTGGACATTAGGGCATTGAGAGGTTTTGCCCATGTGGCGTATTGGTGTATGAATTTTCGATAGAAGTTGCAAAATCCTATGAATTTTCGTACGTCGCGCGGGGTAGTTGGTGTTGGCCATTCAGCGATGCCTTTGAGCTTTGCTGGGTCCATTGAAACTGAGTCGGGAGTGATAATAACTCCTAGGTATTCGAGTCGTTGTCGTTCGAATTCGCATTTCTCGGTTTTGAGGTATAGATCGTTGTCCTTGAGTATCTTGAGTACTTCTCTTGTGAGGCGTCGAAGTTTTTGTTTTGTTTTTGCATGAATGAGGATGTCGTCCATGTAAACGATTACTCCTCCATTGTCGATGAGTTTTCGGAATAATGAGTCCATCATGGTTTGGAATGTTGCTGGGGAGTTACACATTCCAAAGAACATAACCGTGGGTTCGAATAGTCCTCGGGGTGTCCTGAAGGCTCCTTTCCATTCATCTCCTTTGCGTATGCGGATGTTGTTGTATCCTGCTCGTACGTCGAGTTTGGTAAAGTATTTCGATCCTCGGAGTTTGTCGAGAATATGAGAGATGAGGGGGAGGTTGTACGCATTTTTGACGGTATGCTCGTTGAGGTATCTGTAGTCTTGACAGGGGCGTAGTTTTCCGTCTTTCTTTCCTACGAAGAAGAAAGGTGATGCCATTGGCGATTCGGATGGTCGAATGTATCCCTTTTGAAGGTTTTCTTCTAGGAACGTGTCGAGTTCCTTTTCTTCGTTGAGGGAGAGTCGGTAGGACTTCATGGCAATTGGTTTGAATGATTCCTTGAGTTCAATTTTGTGATCCCATGGTCGTTGTGGGGGGAATCGTTCGGCTTGTTTCTTGCTAAATACGGGGAGGTATTCGTGGAATTCCGTGGGTACGACTTTTCTTGGGTCGTCGTTTTTCTTTTCTCCATGTTGTACGGCGAGGAATTGTGATGCGGAGGCTTTGAAGTTGATTTCTTCGAAGCTTGTGGGCTCTAGTGTGGAGATGTGGTTCAGTTGGTCGTTGTAGATCCAATCGGGTTCCATGGATTGGATGAGTTCTCGGAATATAGTGTTGTCCCAACGTTCGTTTCTCCAGCGTAGTTGTTTGGCATCCCAATCGATGTCTGGGTTGTGTTCTGCAAGCCAAGGGAATCCAAGGATGAGTCTTGGGCTTCCGAGGGAGACTACTTTTGGTTTGATCTCCATATTCTTCCCGTTAACCGTTAGGTTGAGGGTCGTGTAGTGGGTGGCTGTTCCATTTTCGTTAACAGATCCATCGGCATTTCGTACTTCGATGGGTCGATCGAGGGGTGTTGTTTTGAATGAATGTTGTTTGACCATTCCGGGGTCAATGAAGTTTCCTGCTGCTCCTGAGTCGAGTAGGGCAAGTAGTTCCACGCTTTCGGGTCCTTCCTTAGCGAACTTGTGTTTTCGGATTCGACAGGGTAGATGTATTACGCGTGCTGACGATTCCTGTAACTTTACGACATTAATATCATTTTGTGAATAGGAAAGGGAAGGAGGTCTTTGTGGAGGGCTAGACGTGGTGGCTAGTCTCCTTAGGCAAAATCCTTAACCAGAGGGGCATCTGGGTGGTTGGATTCATTTGCAAAATGTTCGTAGATGTCCTCGACTTCCTCGTCGGTTGCATCTTCTAGTATGTTGTATAGGGAATTCTTCTTCCTATAACTTGCTTGTCTTCTTCTGGATATCGCATTTGACCGGTTTCTGGCATCCAAATTGCGGGGTAATTCGGATCGGCGATATATTGTCTTCTTGGTGGGGCATTCGCGGGCGAAGTGTCCAGTCTTGCGGCAGTTGAAGCATCTCTTTTCTTTGAGATCCTTTCTTTGGGCGTCCGTGAGGATTGCGTTGAGGGCTTCGCGGGTGCGTTCTTGTACCAACTGGTGGAGTCTGTCTTCTTCGGTCTCCTCGTCTTCATCAGCTTCCTCGGCGAGTAGATCTGGCTCGTCCTCAAAGTCGAGGTTGTAGACTGCTTCGGCGAGTTGGTCAATATCCATTGCGTTAGGGTCTGTTGCTTGATAGGGCAGTGGGACACGGCGCGTAAAAGCATTTCTTTTCCCTTTAAATGGGCGAGTGCGCGAAGTCGTTGAAAACGAGGGAGTTCCTCGAGTTTGCATATAGTCGCGTTGAGTTTGTAGTATCTGATATGCTGTTCGAGCTTGCTTGAACCAGTCGCTGAGTTTGTTTCCTGGATTGAGGCTAATTGTCTTGATTGCGACGGGGCGATCCAGCCCGTTCTTGAAATAGTTGACCGCCGCCACTCCATCTCCAAGGTCGGCCTGATAGGCAAGTATCTGGAACTGGGATATGTAATCGTCGATATATCGTCCATTCTGTTTGAGGTGGCGGATTCTGTCCATTGCATCGGCGGGGACATTGTTTGGGGCGAAGGATGTATCGAGTCCTTCGAGAAATTTCTTCCATGTCGGAAGGGTCTGGCTTCCATCAAGTTCTTTGTTTGATTCCAAGAATGCTCCTCTCCATGTTGCGGCGGGGCCGGTGGACATGTATGAAAGGGCGAATTGTATCTTGGTCTTGTCATCGGGAAAGGCTCCTGGCTTTGCATCGATGTATAGTTGTACTGCATCCTTCCAGAGGCGGAAGTAGTCGGTCTCTCCATTAAAGGTTGGGGGTGTGTTGATTTTTGCGGAGGAGGCCATATTGTTAATGTCAGAGGTTGTGGATTCCTCGTCGGAAGTGTGAATAGACCCGGTAGTGGGGCTAACTTCGGATGGTTCGGATTGTACAGGGGAACTGGATCGAGGCGGTGAGTGTACCGGTGATCCAAGTGGTGATGCGAGGGGTGAGAATGTTCTTGGTGGTTTCTGTTGCGAAGTGTTGTCGCTAGTTCTTGTACTTGTTGAGGGTTGAGGACCGGAGGATGGGGTAGATGTTCTATGAATCGGCTCCCCGAGCTTTGAGCGGGTAGAGGTGGCAGTTCTTTCAGGTGGTGGTTGTTTAGGTAGGGATTGAAGAACTGATGCTGGGGGTGCTGGGTATCCTGGGTCTTCTGTTCGACGTTGAACTCTCTCGGTAGGTTGTGTAGGGTATGGTGCGGAACCAGAGGGTGAACGAGTGAGGGGTATAGGTTTTGTTTTCTTTTTAGGGTCCGTGGTGGAGGGGGTATGAAGTCGGGTTCGGAGTCGGTTGTCGACCAGTCGGAACTGTTGGATTCTTCGTAGTCGGTGGCAAGGGGGTCGTTTCGGTTTGTAGACAGGGTGAAGAGGGAAGAAGTCGAAGGTGAGGGTGAGGGTGAATAAACAACGCTTGCGGGTGCGTTATCCCAATCGACGCTTGAAGGTGCGGATGACCTGTATACAACGCTTACGGGTGCGTTATCCCAATCAACACTTAAAGGTGTGGATGACCTATCAACGCTTTCGGTGCGTCTGACCAAGGGTGCAGAGGGTATGGTGGCCTGCTCTACGGGGGTGTATCACCGGACAGCGACAAGGCGTGTCGTCAGATACGGTTGGCACTCGGATAGCGATAAAGCGTATCGTCTGCCGGTGTGGAAGGGTAGCGACAAGGCGTACCGATACCACGGGGTGTACGATGGAGGTTGTCCAAAGGAAGCTTTAATCTAATGTTATGATCCGTGCTCCTTCTGTATCCGAGGATAACTGGAGACGGCCTTCAATCACTCTACAAGGTGTCCGAAACGGTTGGCCTTATAGAGCTTAGTGGATCGCGCTCAATGAGATAACGAGGGAAGACGCCAAGTTAAGGCAGAGAGGTAAACGACCGCTGTTAACAAGATTAAAGCTTGAGGCTTTAATCTCTACTTGTACAGGCCTTATATACCTATGAGATGCTATATACTCGTTATAGGTTACTTGGCTGTTCTACTGGTCGTGCGCAGTCCTGACCATGATGCACATCCTGGCTGATGGCATCCTAGCGTTATTTATATTACAATGAGTCAGTACTCTCGCTACTGCTGTGCGATGTTCCATCGCTTTCCTCTGACTCATAATCTCCTTCTCCCGATTGTATCTCCATGGAGTCTTCTTCATTCTCGGTCTCCGTTCTCTCGGTGCTTCCATCCGTATCGGAGGTTGGATCGGTTGATCCATGGTTATCTTCCTCGTCCTCGGGGTACTCCAATATATCCTCCAAGGTTATCTCCATTCCTGCTTCTCTCGCCAGGTCCTGCATGGCGGTGTAGTATTCCCCTTCCTCGTCTTCGTATTCTTGTGCCCGTAGTTGGTCTGTAGTCTCCTGTACCCATCTTGTAAAGTCGAACAGTAATTCTTGTTCCTCCCGGTCTGGACTGTTCATAACAGCAAGTGTTTTGTTGTCCTGGGAGGGGACAATTGGGGTTTCTCACAGGGTGGGGGGGATTGGTGCGCATTCCTGGGAAGCATCTAGCTGGTGGTGGTTGTGGGCATTTACTGACCCAATGATCTTTAGCTCTGCATCGGAAGCATTCTTGGTTCTGATATGATTTCATTTGTTGTCCAGTGACAACAGCATCTAACTCCAATGGTTCTTGAATGAAGTCTTCTTCGGCATATTCCGGTTGGGGTATTTCAGGGTAAGGATCTTCGAATCCTTCTTCTACGGTGGTATGGTCTATTTCCATGGCGTGTGGGTCTCATGGGGTGAAACGTGGAGCATTGCTCCTTTGGTAGAATTGTGCATAGGGCACATTGTTGTTTGGACAGCTTGGTCCATGGTTAGGTTGGTATTGGTTCCTCTGGGGGAATGTGTTCCTGGGAGTGCTGTAGAGGGCATTGATTCGATGGAAATTGTCATCGAGTTTATTGGCTTGGGTGTACCAAGCAGCAATAGTTGTTGGAGGGTTTTCCGATTTGTCAATCTTCATGGCGATGTGGCAGTTGATTGCCTTGTGGTATAGATCGATCAGAGTGTGATCTTCATTGAGTCCGGATTGACAGACAAGTTCCTTGAACTGAGAGTTGAACTCAGTCATTGGTTTACCTGCTTGGTGCAAGGTTTGAAGTCTGGTATGCACGTACGCATGTTCATCTGCCAGAGTGAAGTCGGCTCTGAGCTGGGCAGTGAAGTTGTCCCATGACTCCATGGCTACGGGTTGCCCTTGTTGGGTTTGGGCATTTCTCTCATGTAAGTATTGTCTGGCCCAAGCTCGGGCATCTCCTGATTGCATTGTTGAAAGGACAAATAGAGTCCTAGCAAGGTCAGTGTTGTAAGTGGTCACATTGGCAAGCACATAAACTTCGCATTGGAAGATCCAATCTTTGAAAAGTCTTCTAGTTCCATCAAAGGCAATGTGTAAGGGGATGGGCATCGCGTTCCACGTCGTGCCCCCCCCTTACGCAAGGTACGTCTAGAGACTTGTGGTTGGATGTCCGGGCTTGGCCTTCCTAGCCGATGCCCGATGTCCAAGCCCGGTCTCGGCCTTTGGCCACCCCCATCCCCGAGCCCGATCCGCAGACAACCTTATCATCTATAGTTGTTTGTATATTGTTTGTGCGTATTATTTCTGGTAGCTATCATAGTGTTTGGCTACCCGGTCTGTGCGCAGACCGCTATGTATATATGTAGCATGGGTGGCGATTGTAATCGCCACCTGAATATCAAATTGGTTCCAGCGCTCTTACTTCCCCTAACACAATGGGTTTGAGGAGTCCTAACTCCTTTGGGGTGTGTGTGGTGGCCATTATTTGTAATTGTCCAGGTGGTGGCAGCGGTGGTGGTGTTGGGGGTTGTGTTGGTTGTAGGGGAGGAGCTGGTAGGGCTAAGGGTACAGTTGGCGCAGGTAGTGCAGGTGGTTGTGGATCAGGATCTGATTGGTTGTTGTCTATTATATAGACATTGGAGTCGTTATCTGCTGGGGGAGTTCTTCCTTGGTTTACTGTGTATTCGTGGCATGTGAGTAAGTTCTCTTCTGATTTGGAAAGTTCTCTTGGTTGCTTGAGGGTGTATTCAAGTCTTTGAAGTTTGTAATCGTTTAATGGGTCTACTTTGGCACGATATTCTTCAGCTTGTTTGCGTCTTCTTTCTTGTTTGTAGTGTTCTTTTAGTTCTTTTTCGTGTTGTATTCTTTGTCGTTCTGCTAGTTCTTCAGCAAAACTTGTTTGAGTGCGTGTGACAGTTGATGCACTTGGAGCGGGTGAGTCAAATGGAGATGGGGGATAGAACGGGAATAGTGTTTGAGTGGGGATAGGGTTTCTTCTGGGATCTGGATTTTGAGTCCCTGATCCTGAGATTCTACTTCTCGATTTGGGGGGGGGTGATGGAGTTTCTCAGGCTGAGAATTTCTTTGGAGGTGTGGTGGTAGTTGTCTAGCGATCAATTATCACTAGAAGAATGAAAAATTGGGTTGCGATGATGGAGATTCCTGAGTATAGGTTCCACAATCTGACAACACAGCAGTGACAGGGGCATGTGATGCGTTCAAGTTCTAGGGTGATTATTTGGTAGGTGATGAGGGTGGCAGTGGAGGTAAAAATGAAGATGAGTAGGTAGGCCAGGTCTTCTGGCGGGGAGAGGTTGAGAGACGTAGTGATGGCTACACAGAGGGGTGGTTTTCTTTCATACGTCATTTTGAATGACCAGGGTACCTCAACACGTTCAGTATGTCGGCAGAGCAAAGCAGAGTAGAGGGCAAGCAAGAGATAAGCAGCAGAGTATCTTAGTGTTTTGTTACCTGGGTTAGGGGTTCACTCTTGAGTAGGACAGGGTTTGACACAGGATGTCTATACAGACTTGGTCCTACCCTACTGAGCATGACTTAGAGATGACAGAGCACTATAAGTCCAGCCGGTTTATGGCAAAGAAGTATAGGAGGCAAGAACTTTATAACACTAAGATAAGGATACAAGGTATTGTACTGTATCCTTATATACTTCTAAGTGTGGCTGTACTCCTACTATAATAATCTGGACCAAGGTAACTATGAGTCATAGATAAGAAACATGAGGCATATGGTAATAATAGTCCTTCTGATGTACACTACTGATGGTTTCATAATGACATGGGAATGTAGCTAAAAATAACCATCCTTCTGATAAGACTTCTGATAACACCCCCCTCACTCAGGGCGATTACCTGATCTACCCATCTCAATGTACCTTTGTTCGATTTCCTGGCTGTCAGCCTTGTGGAGCAAGGCTTTGCAAGCTTGGAGTTCATGATGGTTTCAGTGTCCAAGTTCTAATCCGTCCCTATACGATACAGAGCTTCACTACTTTTCTTGCCTCATTCTACACTCGCCCTGGCATTGAGGCTGCTATCTGGGCCACAAACCGCCCTCTAACACAAGGCACAACCATTCACAACATCATGCAGAGCCAAGGAGTTTGAGAGTTCCGTGATCACCAGGGCAACATTGTTGTTGACTGTGAAGGCAAGATTCGAACTGTCTGGAGTCTAAGTTATGATGCCTTCAATCCATTTCATAATAAAGCTGCAGGGAAATCGGTCTCTTGCAGGATCTTTGCCATGGTCTGCCTCAGTTTGCCCCCTGAACTCTGCTACAAGCCTGAGAACATATATCTCATTAGCATTGTTCCTGGACCCAGGCAACCCTCCGATGATGGGCTCAATTCATACCTGGGAGAATTAGTCAACACCTTAATTACCTGCTACATTGAAGGCACATGGTTCAGTCGAACATATAAGCACCCAGAGGGACACTGCTCATGGGAAGCTGTCATACCAAATGTCAATGATCTACCAGGGTCACACAAAATCTCAGGATGTGCCAGTCATTCTGCCACTCATTTTTGCAGCCTTTGCCATCTCCTCAAGAAGGACATAAATAACACTGACTGGATGACAAAAGCTTGGCAACCTGTGAACTTAACTGAGTTCCAGGATGCTGCAATTGCATGGCATGATACACCCAGCAAATCTCGTCATGCCAAACTGTACAAACAGAATGGTGTACAATGGACAGAACTCCTCCGGTTACCCTATTGGAATCCTACAAGGTATGTAGTCATTGATGGCATGCATAACCTTTTCCTTGGGCTTGTTAAACATCACTTCCATGTCATCATTGGAATCAATTGGGAGGAACCTCTTCTGTAAGGGGACACCCCAAACACCCCAGCAACACTCCCAACACACTGTATATTCCCCCTTTTAAACGCCTAAGCCCCATACACAGGCCAAATACCCTGGATGTCCCCTCATTGACCAGATGAACCTTTTCCTTCACTCTCCACACTTTCCTCAACCTCCTTCTGCCCTCCTTTATTCCTGTAGATCCTAGACAGCCACCCTCGCTCCTCACATTGGTTTCAACCATGATTGCCCTTTGTGTACCACCCGGACACCACAGCCAGGTTTGGTTCAACTCATATTGATTATATAAGTCATGTATATACATAGTTTCGCCTGCAGGGGTTTCTCTATCCTATTCTCTTAGGATACCCCTGCAGGTATGTGTCCTGTACTTAACTCACAGATTAATAAGACTTAGGATACCCCTGCAGTGTCCCCTCAGCTCCCCCTAAGCTGTTGAGGCCCTCCCAGGTTGCCCTAACATCTTCCAACAGATGACAATGACAATCTTCTACATAGAAAACCTCAAGAAAAGGAACTTGTGTGTGGCCATCAGGTTCTTCAACGCAATCCAACTTCAGTGGTGCTCCACCATCTCTTGATCCCTGTACTTCGTACACTGTGCCAGGAGCATGGAGTTCAGATTCATCAAAACTCTAGGCAGATCAAGAAGCTTCACTTTGTTTCTGCACTCCTTGTAAGTGTCCTCTCACAGTGCACCTGCACCCCTTATTGATATCCAGTGGGGTATAACTCAACCCATCTCACCCCCCGCTGGTCTAGAAGATCACATGAACAATGATGACCATGACCTGCCTACTTTCAGTCTCAACAAGGATGAAGAGTCGGAAGAATTAACCACCTCCAGTCCTTTCATCTCATCATCTGATCTCCTGCAAATCCAACAGAGTATTACGTCCATCTTACACCCTACCTGGAAAACATGTCCCCCCTCCAACTTTGGTACTACCAGACACAGTAAACTCAAGGCTGACGAGTGGTGAACCTGCATGTTATGATCCGTGCTCCTTCTGTATCCGAGGATAACTGGAGACGGCCTTCAATCACTCTACAAGGTGTCCGAGACGGTTGGCCTTATAGAGCTTAGTGGATCGCGCTCAATGAGATAACGAGGGAAGACGCCAAGTTAAGGCAGAGAGGTAAACGACCGCTGTTAACAAGATTAAAGCTTAGGGCTTTAATCTCTACTTGTACAGGCCTTATATACCTATGAGGTGCTATATACTTGTTATAGGTTACTTGGCTGTTCTACTGGTCGTGCGCAGTCCTGACCATGATGCACATCCTGGCTGATGGCATCCTAGTGTTATTTATATTACAATGAGTCAGTACTCTTGCTACTGCTGTGCGATGTTCCATTGCTTTCCTCTGACTCATAATCTTCTTCTCCCGATTGTATCTCCATGGAATCCTCTCCATTCTCGCTCTCCATTCTCTCAGTGCTTCCATCCGTATCGGAGGTTGGGTCGGTTGATCCATGGTTATCTTCCTCGTCCTCGGGGTATTCCAATATATCCTCCAAGGTTATCTCCATTCCTGCTTCTCTCGCCAGGTCCTGCATGGCGGTGTAATATTCCCCTTCCTCGTCTTCGTATTCTTGTGCCCGTAATTGGTCTGTAGTCTCCTGTACCCATCTTGTAAAGTCGAACAATAGTTCTTGTTCCTCCCGGTCTGGACTGTTCATAACACTGCATAGAGTTTGATCTGCCTGTTGCTCTGATGAGAATGTGGGCATACCCTGCTAGACTGGAGGATTTCTCCAAAATCAAGCAGCTTATTGTAAGAAGTACGCTCCTTCTTTCTATAGCCATACAGTATGCGACCTCACACACAATCACTGAAACTTGCACCAATCGCTACCTGGCAACTATGAGTGCCTATATCTGTTACCCGGGTTAGGGGTTCGCTCTTGAGTAGCACGGCGTTTGTGGCAAGATGTCTATACAGACTTGGTCTTGTCCTACTAGGCGTGACTTGGAGACGACAGAGCACTATAGTCCAGCCGGTTTTAAGGGCAAAGAGATATAGGAGGCAAGAACTGTATAACACTAAGATAAGGATACAAGGTATTGTACTGTATCCTTATATACTCCTAAGTGTGGCTGTACTCCTACTATAATAGTTCGGACCAGGGTAACTATGAGTCAGAGATAAGAAATATGAGGTGTATACTAAGAATAGTCTTTCTGATGTACACTACTGATAGTTTCATAGTGACATGGGAATGTGAACTAAAAGTAATCGTCCTTCTGATGTGGCTTCTGATAACATTAGGTCCATTTCTAGAGTTGTTTTCCATACAACTCATTAGTTTCCTTCTTCCGGATACTCAGCTAGGTAATTTGGTTCATAGTAATTGATCTGTGGTGGGTCAGTGGAGTCTGGTCTGGGGGGAATGACGGGGGAGAAGGTGGGAGTGGGAGTTCTGTGAAGATCGAGTATAGTGGCGGTTTCTGGGGATGGGGGTTGTCCTGGGTAAAAGATGTCATATAGAAGGCGTCTGAAATGGGGACTTTCGATCCTTTCTTCTGGTGGGGTGATTTGGTTTGCTTCAGAAGGAACTGCATGGTTCTCCTGTGATGTTTGATTCGGCCATGTCATCGTAGCATTCCTCGTAGTAATCGTCATGAGTGAGGTCGATGTATTGATGGTGAGTTGTGGGAATGGTCGAGGGATGGGTTGTAGGATTTCTGGAGTAGGGGGCGTGTCGGGTCTTTTGACTTGGGCATTTGGTCCGTTTATGGCGCGGTTGGAAGACAGCGCAATGGGGGCATCTATATTTGATGCAGTCGTATGAGTAGTGCCCTGGGGCATATTGCTTGCATCCGAGGCAGGCAAATTGGGGGCAATCCATGGCCCAGTGTCCTGTGTGTCTGCATTGGATGCAGACTGATCTGTCGGTGGTTCGGGGGTTGGTTTGTGGGTGAATGGGATTGGGGGAGTTCCGAACCGGGACGTTGTTACTGGCGACGGTGTGGGTGGTGTCTTTGGTGGGGGTGAGAAGTCTGAAGGGATTTCTGACACTGGTGGGCTTTCTTCCCTTGTTGGGGATGGTGGTGATGATAGCGGCAGTGGTCGTCGTGGTAGTGGTGGGGATGGTTGTGGTGGGGGGCTGCGAGGTATGTACCTCATCTCGTTTGGGTAGGTTCTTTGACACCTCGGACATGAGGCCCAATCTTGAGCAGAGAAGTCACTCGAGTGATTCTGCCCAGGCGCGTTGCATATTGTACGCAGTAGCAAGAGCCTTAGTCTGTCATACATGGTGGGTATAGTCGTACCAGAGCTGTCGGTCGTATTCTGAAATTGAAGTGTGTTCCAATTTAGTCATAAAGGCTCCGTCGGTGGCAGCCTCGCGCAGATCTCCGTCAGAAGGGTGATCTGGTCCATATGATCATACTCCAGCTGTATGGTATCTAAGGGAGGTGGCTGGGGTGGCTGTTGGTTCTGGAGTGTCGTTGGGGTTGGGGGTCTCGTCCCTGAGGGAAGCGTTGAAAAGGTAGAAACGTTCGTATGTTTTAATATGGATAGTGGGCTTGTTTTCACTAAGCTTAGCCGAAATTCGATAAGCTTAAGCTAATACAAGTGGAATGAGATAGATAAGGAACAGTTTCGTCTTTTAGGGTGTTCTGGGGGTGCGTTCTGACAGCGAAATTCAAGAGAGTAGTGTTTTAGAGGTTAACGAACAGCCGTTGAAGTTATCTTAGCTGTACGGTGCAACAATGAAAGGACAATCCCTGTCAATTCAAAGCGCGGGGTCTCTAGTCTCTGGTCTCTGGTCTCTGTCTCTGTCTCTGTCTCTAGCACTCTGGAACTCTAAACTCTGAACTCTGGTCTCTGTCTCTGTCTCTGGGTTGGTCGACGACCGAAGAATTCACACTTAACGACGCACACTAAATAGCCCTCTGAAACCGTTCTTGATCACGGCTCGCAGACTTGCGTGTGGAAGCGGGGGTGAGACCTCTTGCTTCTCCACGAACAAGTGCGACCGTATTTATATTGTTTAGATACATACGAGAGATAGTAAATATGAAATAGAAAACAATAAGCTTAATTGTTACAGGCACTGTAGAACATTTTGGAAGGTTCGGCAGCATTTCTACCTTGCCCTGGGTTATGGGTTTTTCTCTGATTAACGAATGGCAATCCAGCCAGACGTGTTTCGTGCTCGTCTGCATTATTCTGCGTCCACGCGAGCGCGTTAAGACTCTGGATCAATTATGATCGGAATGTATAGCGGATGGACAGTCCCTTGATCCGTTGTAATTAATCTCAGTTAAGCAATAGGCCGAGGTGCTGGGACCCACAAAGCACTTGTTAATTAGGAGTCTTTGATATTTCTAGGGTTTTGGGCATCGGGTGTCGCCTCCCAAACGTTGAACGTTCCGTTCCGTGGTCCGGTCATCATTATTGGGCTCGCTTTCGACGTAATACTCCTGCGACAGCCACTAGGTACATTCTTTATATTCAAACGCATCCGGGTTCATCAGAAAACTGCTCGTAAGGTCCCTTGATGCGACCGGAGTATACTTGATAGACTATGTAGAGTCCTGAATCCCTCTGGAAAGCGTTCCGACAGTTTGGTTCACTAAGCTTAGTGATAATGAACTGGTTTGAACACTTCCAAGGCTCGAATATCCTCAATTCGGTCGAACTGGCTACTACGGGACATAGTACCAATCCTCTATAGAGTTCTTTAATGATATAGCCAATGATTCTATGTAGAGAATCGTTCCGGAGTACGGAATTCATGTATAGGCGTGAAATTGGCGTATCAGCGTATGTTGCGGCGAAGGTGTGAGAGGGGGTGTAGGGAGACGGGGCCAGAATGGGAGTTGTTTGAAGTGTAGTATGTTCGACATTTGCATTGTTTATAATGACGACGGAGGATGATGAGGAGGTTGGTGAAGGTGTTGTTGAAAAAGGGGGAGTAGTTTGGGGGTGAGTGAGGTCAAGGTTCATGGGCATCTTTTAAGTACGTTTGGTGTGGGAGCGAAGTTGTCTTTGGTTGGTTCTGGTGGGTTCCTGTTCTTTCTGGAGGATTCCATAAGCTTCTTTATACTCGGTTAAGTATTCTTTGGCATTTGTATGAAGTGTTTCATTGGTGATCCATTCGTTCTCCATGTGGGAGTATCCTTTCCATTTGACATAGTATTGGAGTTTTCCGCAGTGTTGGCGGTGATTTAGAATAGCTTCTATTTTGTATTCCTCTTCTTCATTGATAATGTCTGGTGGTGGTGGAGTCGGATGAGATCCATATGCTTCTGTTTTGGTGTATGGAGTTAGAAGGTTTCTGTGGAATATTGGGTGTATCTTCCATTTGATCGGAAGTTTTAGCTTGTAGGTGAGTGGCAATAAGACTTCTGTGATAAGGAAGGGTCCTAGTCGTTTTGGGGATATTTTGTCGGAAATGAAGGGAAGTTTGAGGTTCTTGGCTTCTAGCCATACTTTTTGATGTGTTTCAAGGGGTTTCACGGTTCTTCTGGTTCTTTGTTTCATAATATCGGTGGAGAGTTGATGTGCTGCGTGTGCTTCTTTTCTGGCATCATCAAGGAGTCTGATGCATTCATCTACTGATGGAAAGTTTGATGTTTCCATTACCAGTGGGTATTGGTGGGGGGTTGTATCCCATGATTAGTTCAAATGGGGATTTCTGCCTTGAGGCATGTATTTTGGAGTTGTGTGCGAACTCGGTGATAGGGAGAGTTTCTGACCAGTCAAGAGGGTTTCTGGTGCAGTATATGGCAAGGTAGGTTTCGATTTCCTGATTGTATCGTTTGGTGGAACCATCTGTCTGGGGATGGTATGCAGTTGAGAATGCCTGTTGTATGTTTAATCATTTGGCTAGTTGTCGGAAGGAGTTGGCAGCGAATCTGGGGTCTCAATCTGATATGATTTTGTCAGGTAGTCTGAATCTGGTGAAGACTTTTTCTATTAATAGTCGTCTGATGTCGTCGGCGTTTGATTGATCTGAGGTTGGGATGAAAATTACCCCCTTTGTAAGGCCATGGTCCACCACAGACAGTATCGCATTGTGACCGGTGCTAGGTGGTAGACTGGTGATAAGATCCCATGAGATCTGTGCAAATGGGCGTTTGGAAGATGATGGTGGGATTGGTTGAGTTGGTGCGCGATCCGGTCTGTGTATGATTTTGTGTTGCTGACACTCTAGGCAGCCTTTGACGTAGTTCTTTATGAATGTTGACATTCCTGGCCAATATACTTCTTTCTCGGCCAGGCGGTATGTTTCCTGTTCTCCAGGGTGGCCATGTGTAGGGTGGTCGTGGTATCTTGCGATGACATCACGTCTGAGTTGGAGGTCTTCTGGAATAATGACACGTTCTTGGAATGTGAGGAGTGGACCATTTGAGGTCGGAACTGTTCCGAAGTCCTTATCGGTGGCGTTAGGGTGGGTTTCTTTTAGGAGTTTGAACACTTCGGTGGTTCTAGCGTCGTATTTGGGTGATTCCGTGATTCTTTCTTGGAGTTCCATATCGATGGTGGCGATAAAGAGGTGTTCTGGGAGTATTGTGATCAGGTTTTGGTCTTTCATGTCAGCAGTGGCGACAAAGAGGTTGTTTGGGAGCATGGTGATGTCTTCGTTATCGTTATCCTCATCAGGGATGTGGTCTGGACGTCTTGATAGGGCGTCTGGTGCAGGGATCTTTGATCCTGGGATGTGTTCTAATTTAAAGTTGTAGTCAGCGAGGGTCTGGACCTATCATGCTTGTTGGCGGTTGATTTTCTGGGGTTTATGCCAGTATGTTAGGTTTTGGTGATCCGTTCTGATACGGACAGTATGGGGGCTGCCAAGGAGGTAATGGCGCCATTCTTCGAGGGCTCAGATAATTGCAAGAAGTTCCCTGTCGTAGATATTGTAGTTTTGTTCCGCTGGTCCGAACGTCTTTGAATAGAATGATACGGGTTTCTGTATTCTGTTGATGTTGTGTTGATATAGGACAGCTCCTGATGCAAATTTAGAAGCATCAGCTTCTATTTCGAAGGGTTTTGTGGAGTCGGGCATGAGGAGTACCAGTTCCTTTAGGAACTCATTCTTGAGCATCTCGAACGCTTTCTGTTGTTCTTCTTTCCATTCGAATTTGTTTGATTTGGAAAGGAGTTGGTTCAGGGGTTTGGTGTGGTGGGAGTAGTTGTGGATGAACTTCCAGTAGAAGTTACAGAATCCGATGAATTTCCGAATGTGTCGGACTGTTTTTGGCACTGGCCAATCTTCTATTCCCTTGAGTTTTCCGGGATCCATCTTGATCTCGTCTGGTGTGATGATCATGCTGAGGTATTTGAGTCGTTGTTTGTTGAACTCGCATTTCTCCGTTTTGAGGTAGAGGTTGTTTTCCTGCAGGATTTGCAGTACTTTTTCTGTAAGTCGGTCGGTTTCTTCCTGGGTTTTACCGTAGATTAGGATATCATCCATGTAGATGATGATTCCTCCTTTCTCCATTATTTCAGAGAATAATGTGTCCATCATATGTTGGAATGTCGCGGGACTATTGCAGAGTCCAAAAAACATAACAGTCGGTTCAAAAAGACCCATGGGAGTCTTGAACGCTGCTTTCCATTGATCACCATCTTTGATTCTGATGTTATTGTATCCTAGGCGGATGTTGAGCTTAGTGAAATACTTAGCTCCTTTGAGTTTATCCATGATAGAGGAAATCATGGGGATTGGGTAGGCATTTTTGACAGTATGATCGTTTAGATAACGATAGTCTTGGCAGGGTCGGAGGTCTCCTCCTTTCTTGGCAATGAAAAAGAAGGGTGATGCCATAGGGGATTTCGAAGGGCAGATGTAGCCTTTTCGGAGGTTTTCGTCTATGAATTCTTTCAGCGCTTTTTCTTCGGCAGGTGCCACTTGATAGGGTTTCATTGATTTTGCTTCGAATGTCGGCTTTAGTTTGATTTCGTGATCGAATGTTCTTGATGGTGGGAATTGTTCGGAGGCTTTTTTGTTGAATATTTTTGCCCATCGGGCGAATCTCCGAGGGATCTCGGGTGGTTCCTTGTTTGATTCTGGTTGTTTTCCTTTTTGGTTTGCTGACTTTGTCGGGTTATGTTGCTCATTGTGGAGCGTTGTAGCATGTGTCGCTTTGGCATTTACTTCTAATGGGGTTAGAAGCATGGGGTTCATTTCTCTTTCTAGAGAGAAGGTGTTGAGGTCAACATTTGACAGGTTGACATATTCTTTGGGGTTTTCCTCAGGTGGGGAGGTCTTTCCAGCCATTATGTCCATGGCAATGGAGTTGAGTTCGACAGGTCGTCGTAGGGTTCTGAGGAGTTTGGAAAAGTCTTGGTGATCGATTTGTGGTTTCCAAGAAAACGTCTTGGTCTTCCAGTTAATGTTGGGATTGTATTGTTCCAGCCAGGGAAATCTGATGATGAGGTCTTTCTCACCGGTATTTGTGACGTACGCTTCTAGCGTGCAATCTCTTCCATCAATGATGGTTCTGATTTTGATGTATTCATGGATCTTGCCATGTTGATTATCAGTTCCGTCAACGTCACTGAGTGGAATTGGTTGGTCCAGCCATTTGGTTTGATAACCATGTCATTCAACGACTTTGTGGGAGATGAAGTTCCCTTGGGCTCCTGAATCTATCAGGGCGGTGATGGCCACGGGTTTTGATGTCCGTTCACTCCAAATCTCGATAGGTAAGAAAAGGGATCGTTTATTCGGGGATAGTCGTAATTGTACAGAGTTTATCGAGAAAATGTCCTTCTGGGAGTGAGAGTATGAAATGTCCTTCTGAGTTCTGGAACGTGCAGGGGCACATCTGTTGACAGCGTTCCTTCTTAAAAATCCTGGAATGGACGCATCTCCGGGTCCTCGGCTAGTGTGGAGTGGAGTTCTTGTTGGAGTTCAGGATCGAGATCATCGACCATTTGGCGCATCTGAGATGCGACTTCTGCGATGGCAAGGGAATACTTGCATTGCGGTGATTGTTGGGTGTTCTAGTTTGGAAATCCGGGACGAGTGTTTTGTTGTCCAGGAAAGGGATGGTTGGGGTTTCTCGCAGGACGAGGAGGATTGGTGCACATTCCTGGGAAGTGTCTAGCTGGCGGTGGTTGAGGGCATTTGCTGACCCAATGATCTTTGGCTCCACATTGGAAGCATTCCTGGTTTTGGTATGATTTCATTTGTTGTCCGGTGACAACGGCATCTAACTCCAACGGTTCTTGTGCGGAGTTTTCTTTGGTATATTCCGGTTGTGGGATTTCGGGATAAGGATCCTCGAATCCTTCTTCTATTGTAACATGGTCTACTTCCATGGCATGTGGGTCGTGTGGAGTGAATCGTGGAGCGTTGCTCCTCTGGTAGAATTGTGCGTAGGGCACGTTGTTGTTTGGATGGTTTGATCTGCGGTTGGGTTGGTATTGGTTCCTCTGGGGAAATGTATTTCTGGGGGTGCCGTAGAGGGCATTGATTCGGCGGAAATTGTTGTCGAGTTTATTGGCTCGGGTGTACCAATCAGTGATAGTTGTCGGAGGGTTCTCCGATTCGTCGATTTTCATGGCAATGCAACGGTTGATTGCCTTGCAGTATAGATCGATCAATGTGCGATCTTCGTTTAATCCAGATTGGCGGACGAGTTCTTTGAACTGAGCGTTGAATTCAGTCATTGGTTTACCTGCTTGGTGCAGGGTTTGAAGTCTGGTATGCGCGTACACATGTTCGTCTGCTGGGGTGAAGTCGGCCCTAAGTCGAGCAGTGAAGTTGTCCCATGATTCCATGGCTATGGGTTGCCCTTGTTGAGTTTGGGCATTTCTCTCGTGGAGGTATTGTCTAGCCCAGGCTCGGGCATCTCCTGATTGCATCGTCAAAAGGACAAATAGGGTCCTAGCGAGGTCAGTGTTGTAAGTGGTTGCATTAGCGAGCACGTAAACTTCACATTGGAAGATCCAATCTTTGAATAGTCTTCTAGTTCCATCAAAGGCGATGGGTTTGAGGAGTCCTAACTCCTTTGGGGTAGCTGCAGCAGCCATTATTTGTAATTGTCTGGGTGGCAGTGGCGGTGGTGGTGATGGGGGTTGTGTTGGTCGTAACGGGGGAGCCGGTAGGGCTAAGGGTATGGTTGGTGCGGGTAATGCAGGTGGTTGTGGATTGGAATCTGATTGGTTGTCATCTGTTATATAGATGTCTGAATCGTTATCTATGGGAGTTTTTCCTCGGTTGAATTCAACGTAGGCTTCGTGTCTTGAAAGGAGATTTTCTTCAGAACCCATGAGTTCTCTTGGTTGTTGTACAGCTTGTTGAAGTCTTTTAAGTTCAAGTGGGGAAAGTTGGTTTGCGATGATATCACGTTTTTCTTGTTCTTCGCGTTGTCTTTGTCTTTCAGCTAATGCGGCTGAGACACTTGATGATGTTGTTGGGACTAGTTGGGTAGATGTTGATGCACGTGGTTTAGGTGAGTCAAATGGGGATGGAGGATAGAATGGGGATGGTGTCTGAGTGGGGATAGGTTTTCTCCTGGGATCTGGGTTTTGGGTTCCTGATCCTGAGATTCTGCTTCTCAATTTGGGAGGGGGGGGTGATGGGGATTCTTGGGCCGAGAATTTCTTTGGAGGCATGGTGATATTTGTCTAGCAATCAATTATCGCTAGAAGTATGAAGAATTGGGTGGCGATTATGGATATTCCTGAATATAGGTTCCACGATCTGACGACACAGCAGTGGCAGGGGCACGTGATGCGTTCGAGTTCTAGGGTGATGATTCGGTAGGCGATGAGGGTGGTGGTAGAAGTGAAAATGAAAATGAGTAGGTAAGCCAGATCTTCTGGCAGGGAGAGGTTGAGGGACATAGCGATGGCTACACAGAGAGGTGGTTTTCTTTCGCACGTCGTTTTGAATGACCAGGGTACCTTGACATGTTTAGTACGTCGGCAGAGCAGAGCAGAGTAGAGGGCAAGCAAGAGATAAGCAGCAGAGTATCTTAGTGTTTTGTTACCCGGGTTAGGGGTTCGCTCTTGAGTAGCATGGCGTTCGTGGCAAGATGTCTATACAGACTTGGTCTTGTCCTACTAGGCGTGACTTGGAGATGACGGAGCACTATAGTCCAGCCAGTTTTAAGGGCAAAGAGATATAGGAGGCAAGAACTGTATAACACTAAGATAAGGATACAAGGTATTGTACTGTATCCTTATATACTCCTAAGTGTGGCTGTACTCCTACTATAATAGTTCGGACCAGGGTAACTATGAGTCAGAGATAAGAAACATGAGGTGTATACTAAGAATAGTCTTTCTGATGTACACTACTGATAGTTTCATAGTGACATGGGAATGTGAACTAAAAGTAATCGTCCTTCTGATGTGGCTTCTGATAACAATATCCAGACAATACACCAAATCTGACCAGGCATTGACCTTCACCCCATTCATCATAATGCCTTACACATTGACAAGTACCTCCACTTATTTGGACCCATGCATGGATGGTGGATGTTCCCATTTGAAAGGCTCATTGGGCACCTACAGGGCCTGAACAGTAACTTTAAGATTGGTATGATACCTCTCCTTGTGTGCAAATCATACTAATCTAGCTATAGGAGAACTAGAAAGCATGTTGCTCAAATCTTTCTGCGTGGAGTCAGAGTTACAAGCTAGCTTAAGCTGCTTTGGTCCCAAATGCCTCAAACTTTCCAATGAAGTGACAGACATTCTTGGCCATTGTTTCCCCTTACAGAAAATTGGCACACTCTTGGATGAAACCACCACCTTTGGCTGGTGTATGTACCCAAAGGGAGTGGGGAAGAAATTTGTACTTGACATGGATATTTGGAGGCAACTATGGGCTAATGACATCTCAAGCAAAGAAGCCAACCACTTTCCGAGATGTGTCATCAACAGTAAAGAATTCTCAACTACCTTCAGAACAAAGAGAAATAGTTATATATTTTTCTACTGTTCATGCAACAAACAATTGGTTCCAGCCATAATAAGGGCCATATTTGCCCCTGATATCAGCACAGACTTCTTCCTTGCAGTTCATTGATATCAACAACAGGTACCACTTGATTTCCTCAACGACTTTGAAGAGTTTGGTGCTGGTGCCTGGTTGAGCATAACAAATGCTGAGGTGGAAATTCTACCAAGCTCAATCACCATTTATGCAGCCATATCCTTCCTGTGGGAGTAGGACTGCCTGATCATGAAGCCAATTATTCAGGTATGCGTCCCCTTATCTGATTGTGTGACAACCACTGACCATCTTCCAGGAGATGTGCTCAACTCAAGCCATCGACAATTGAGTGGGTGTCACATGCATAACAGGTCTAGGGCTGTGCAATGAGCAGGTCTCCTTGATCTGCATAACAATAATGATACTTGAATCAATGTTCATGTCTAATTGTTATACTATGCTATCACTACAATAACCAGATATGTATATAATATGGACATCTGTTGCCACCCCATGCAGTCATTCCTACCATGATGTCCAACACCTCCTATGTGAGTCTTGTAAATAATGTTCTTTCTATGTACCTGATAGGTGTCCAGTTCCAACACTGAAGGACACTATTACATCACACTAAACCAGTCAATGTTTTGAAGTTCAACCTCAATGGTTCAAAGCTTTTAAGCACAGGTGTGTTAGAAACCCTAGGCACTCTCCATACTCATTCTGATCATCCTAGGCGATGACACGATGCTGGCCATCTGGAATGTAGGATCGGGTGCATTAGAATGGTCAACTTGTGTACCTGATAGTGGTGCTATCTGCTGTGTGGCATGGTTCCAGTTAATGGGTAATGGAACAGCTCAGTACATCATCTTTGGATGTGCAGATGGTTCCATTCATGTATACCAATGGGTCAAAGGACAAGATGATTTTGGGTTCATCTTCAAGACTACCGCTCATGAACAAGCTATTGAGGCACTCACAGTTGGTGCTATAAAGCAGCGTTTGGCAAGTGCTAGTGCTGGACAAGTTAAGATATGGGATATGTTGCTGGATGGTAGATTGAGCCAACTCTTCCATTTTGCACTTCTAATTATTTTGTTGTAGGCAGTCTATCACTTTTTGCAACATCAGCCACCCAGTCATCAACCCCTGATCCATTGAATTCTTTGACAGTGGGAGGAAAGTTATCACCAGCTACCTGGAGACACAAGAAATGTAACCATTGCATTTGTCTTGGGTCGATTGAGCTCTCACCTTATTCTCTTCCAGTGTTGTTTACCAACTACACCCATGGAAGACAGTTTCATGCTGGATGCTACCCACAAGGGTGTAGGGCTCCTGTGGTACCACATACGCCCCAAGGATCTTACCAACTATTTAGTGGGCATGTTGTTGTCGTTGCAAGTGAATGTATTCTCCTAGTTTCAAATCTCCTGAATGGGATCGATGCATACATGCTCCCCCCTACAAGAGCTATCAAGGTCTTCTGGTAGCATATTCGGTATAATGTACCCCTTCTCATGACATCTGCAAAAGATGGCAAGCTAGTAGTGGTTGGTAGCGATGATGGCTTGGTTTGGATATATGATTACTGAAGCAGTATAGTATTACAGGAGCTCCACCATGGTCCAAGTAAGGCCCCGATTGACTAGCATGATACTTTTGCTGATGTACCTATGCATAAAGTTGCTACCCTGGTTCAGATTGTGGATGTGTGTATACACCTTTTCTAGACATTCTACAATTGAACCTCCACAGTCATTTACTTTGGGTGATGAAATCAGGATTGCTTCTGCAAGCAGCAATCCAATGCAATCACAGGTGGATATCAAAATTTGGAGTGACAAGGTAAGCCATACAGTGCGTCTTTCTTGTCTTGTTATCAAGTATAGTATAGGTAGAAGCAGAGGTCCCCGAAACAAATACTTGGAAATCACTGGTGGTAATAATTTTTTATCTTACTGGGATCATTCTTGTTGGTGGTTTCTACCTGCACAAAAAGTATCCCGGTCTGTTTGGTACAATCTCTTGGCCATTATAATGAAATTGTAAGATATGGGATAGTTCCTCCTCCCCCAGGGTTTCTCCAGGTGCTGGCAAGAGGTATTCATCAAAAATATCCAATTCATAATGATGCTTGACTGTGATGAATGCCAACAGCATGCTTCACTTCCCATTTTGAGTTTTTGGAGGTCCAATGTAGATGAGCTGTCCAGGGGGCAAAGGGATACTGACTGGTAGCTTTAGCATAGACTGGAAGTCACCAGCAAATCTAGGCTTGCATACAGGAGTGAAATTGTCACAACAAATGAGAGTACAGAGATGGCTCAGCAGGCCAATGGTGTTGTCATATGTGAGAACAACACCAGTAGAGGGAACTACATATCTCTCTCATTCCACCAGATTGGTAGCATCTAACCAATCATAGAGGAACTTTTCATTCTCATGCTGCAAACACTGACTTAACGGTCTGCTCCTCATTTCAAAATGTCATGATAGCATAAGTATATATGTACAAAAAAATCTTAGAAAGACAATGATGAATGGACTGTGGACAGATATTCCTTGGACCATATCTCCAACTGTTTCTTTGCCTGCCAAACCTCACCATATCCTCGCAGGTTATCTCTCCACTTGTTCACTGGGAGGGGCATTGGTTGGGGACTTCCTTGACAGATGTGGTTGACCCTGTTGATGTAATACCTCTCATCTAGGGCTGTCCACCAATGCTGGTGCATCCCACTTGATTCATAGGTAACCTGCAAAGGAAACCACAACACCTTTGAAATCTGGTTACCGTGTCCTAAATTTGTTGAGTATTACATTTCCATTTGCAGTGCCTAAACTTACCAGTGAGTACAACATACAAGCCACAAAGCATCTCCTCCTCATCAGTGCTCAGGTCATCATCAAATAATTCCTTTCCATCACTGTCAAACACAGAAAAACAATGCTGAATGTCTGGCTGCATTGTAGGGCCCTCTAAAGCTTCACTCAATCTGATGGTTTCTTTTGCTATGTGTCCCAAAAAGCCTCCATGAAGCAGGGCAGCCCAAGCATGACATTGCCTGAGGAGCACATCACACTGGTGTTGGTAGTACTTGAAATCAATAGGAGTGAAATTTTCTCCAGCAACACAAAGAAGGGGAGGAGTTGGTAGAGTCCTTTCACCCAGAAGACCTTTGAAATCAGCCTTCCATCACAGTGTATGAAATGCTATGCCATCCTCCAAAAGCATCATAACTATGTCCTTTCTTGGAGCTTCTCATCCATGCAACAGATTGATAGTGCCACAGAAGCACTTGGAATGGCAAGTTTCCAAGGAACTGTTGACATGTGACCAAAATCAAACATGTACAGCTGTTATCAGAAATCTTATCAGAAGGACGGTTATCTTTAGCTATATTCCCATGTCACTATGAAACCATCAGTAGTGTACATCAGAAGGACTATTCTTACCATATGCCTCATGTTTCTTATCTATGACTCATAGTTACCTTGGTCCAGACTATTATAGTAGGAGTACAACCACACTTAGAAGTATATAAGGATACAGTACAATACCTTGTATCCTTATCTTAGTGTTATAAAGTTCTTGCCTCCTATACTTCTTTGCCATAAACTGGCTGGACTTATAGTGCTCTGTCGTCTCCAAGTCACGCTCAGTAGGGCAGGACCAAGTCTGTATAGACATCCTGTGTTGAACCCCGTGCTACTCAAGAGCGAACCCCTAACCCGGGTAACAACAGCTGCACTCCATCGGAATTGGCTACAGTATGAATCAAATGAAGTTGGGGGGAGGAGAGTGGTACATGGTTTGCCCAAGAAAGGTCCCAGCTGTCCAAAGGGGGTTTAGATAATGGCAAGCACCAAAAATGTTGAAGGAAGAGGATGCTTGATTTTGGGATAGGGCCACAATGAACCAAATCTGCTGCTGTGACATCAGTCAGTCCCATGAGAGTGATAAGGGCCCTGCATTCCACCACACCCAGTTCTGCCTGAACCCATTCAGGCATAGGCAGAGGGGGGACAAACCCAAAGTGTAGGCGCATGATGTCAAGCAGGACTATATTGTTATCATCCACAATTTGTTTAGCTGGTGATTGATCAACAATTGGCCCATTGTCCTTCAAGAAAGCAGTCTCCAAATCTCCTGTCAGTAATTCCCAGCCTCCGTCTACAACACACCCAGTGTCAAAGTCCTGCTCCTCAAACTTGTCATCATCTGGTGGGCCTAATTCATCCGTGCAATTCCATTCATTGTGAAAGGGATCATATTGCTTCTGTTGCGAGCTGAACCCCATAAGCATCCAAAAACAATCTTCGCAACAAACCAGACTCCGCATGTAGGCATCTTGGTCTTCAAAACTCCAGTCCCATATGTATACAGGTGCCAAGTTCATAGGAGGATTCTTCTCCCGGTTTTTGTGTGCTTGGCACTGGGTGGGTGTTTCCTTTTCCATCCACTTTGCATTACCAGCTTCTTGGTTTGAGAAGAAAGTTTTCAAGATTTCCAGAGGGTCTGGGCAGTGGGAGCTGGGTAAAGGAGACATCATCAGGTCTGGGGAAGCAGGTGAAAGTGTGTCTGTTTCAACATGGTGGGCAGGGCTGGGTGTAATCCAAGTCATTGCCTCTTGCAGCTGCCATCCAGGGGGAGCCTTGAGAGGAAAGTCGGGATGTTGGCTGTGGCTATCAGCTTCTTGGGCACCCCATTTATACCAGACCAGGATGCTGCAGTAGATAAAGAACAATGCTCTGGGCTGAGCTGGGTTGACAGGAAAAGGAAACAAAAGACCAACATGATCAATGATCCATGCCTTTTGCAACAAGGGAGACACTCACAAACTATCAGAAATTGCCTGTCCTAAATGCATCTGGAGGGTGTGGACATACCACACTGGTGGCGATATTCCCTTGCAATGATTTGGGTCTGGGATTTTGCATATCATCCAGTACAACAAGCCAATCCAAATACCAAACCAGTCTCTACCTAAAAGAGCTTGCCCATGGGCAGCATTTTCAGAGGGATGCCTGTGGTGGTAGTGAAAGTGATATGGTGGGTATGGATGGTGGTGATACGTCGATTTCACGCCTATACATGAATTCCATACTCCGGAACGATTCTCTACATAGAATCATTGGCTATATCATTAAAGAACTCTATAGAGGATTGGTACTATATCCCGTAGTAGCCAGTTCGACCGAACTAAGGATATTCGAGCCTTGGAAGTGTTCAAACCAGCTCATTATCACTAAGCTTAGTGAACCAAGCTATCAGAACTCTCTCCGGAGGGATTCAGGACTCTACATAGCCTATCGAGTATACCCTGGTCACATCAAGGGACCTTACGAGCAGTTTTCTGATGAACCTGAATGCATTTGAACATAAAAGAATGTACCTAGCGGCTGTTGCAGGCGTATTACGTCTATAGCGAGTGCAATAATGATGACTGGGCCATGGAACAGAACGTCCAACGTTTGGGAGGCAATACCCGATGCCCAAAACCCTAGAAATATCAAAAACTCCTAATTAACAAGTGCTTTGTGGGTCCCGGCACTTCGGCATACTGCTTAACTGAGATTAATTACAACGGATCAAGGGATTGTCCATCCGCTATACATTCCGATCATAATTGATCTGGAAACTTAACGCGCTCGCGTGGACACAGAATAATGCAGATGAGCACGGAACACATCTGGCTGGATTGCCATTCGTTAATCAGAGAAAAACCCATAACCCAGGGTGAGGTAGAAATGCTGCTGAACCTTCCAAAATGTTCTACAATGCCTGTAACAATTAAGCTTATTGTTTTCTATTTCATATTTACTATCTCTTGTATGTATCTAAACAATATAAATATGGTCGCACTTGTTTGTGAAGAAGCAAGAGGTCTCACCCCCGCTTCCACACGCAAGTCTGCGAGCCGTGATCAAGAACGGTTTCAGAGGGCTATTTAGTGTGCGTCGTTAAGTGTGATTTCTTCGGTCATTGACCAACCCAGAGACAGAGACAGAGACCATGTTATGATCCGTGCTCCTTCTGTATCCAAGGATAACTGGAGACGGCCTTCAATCACTCTACAAGGTGTCCGAGACGGTTGGCCTTATAGAGCTTAGTGGATCGCGCTCAATGAGATAACGAGGGAAGACAGCCAAGTTAAGGCAGAGAGGTAAACGACCGCTGTTAACAAGATTAAAGCTTAGGGCTTTAATCTCTACTTGTACAGGCCTTATATACCTATGAGGTGCTATATACTCGTTATAGGTTACTTGGCTGTTCTACTGGTCGTGCGCAGTCCTGACCATGATGCACATCCTGGCTGATGGCATCCTAGTGTTATTTATATTACAATGAGTCAGTACTCTTGTTACTGCTGTGCGACGTTCCATCGCTTTCCTCTGACTCATAATCTTCTTCTCCCGATTGTATCTCCATGGAGTCCTCTCCGTTCTCGCTCTCCATTCTCTCAGTGCTTCCATCCGTATCGGAGGTTGGGTCGGTTGATCCATGGTTATCTTCCTCGTCCTCGGGGTATTCCAATATATCCTCCAAGGTTATCTCCATTCCTGCTTCTCTCGCCAGGTCCTGCATGGCGGTGTAATATTCCCCTTCCTCGTCTTCGTATTCTTGTGCCCGTAATTGGTCTGTAGTCTCCTGTACCCATCTTGTAAAGTCGAACAATAGTTCTTGTTCCTCCCGGTCTGGACTGTTCATAACAGACCAGAGTTTAGAGTTTAGAGTTCCAGAGTGCTAGAGACAGAGACAGAGACAGAGACCAGAGTTCAGAGACCAGAGACCAGAGACCAGAGACCCAGCGCTTTGAATTGGCAGGGATTGTCCTTTCATTGTTGCACCGTACAGCTAAGATAACTTCAATGGCTGTTTGTTAACCTCTAAAAACACTACTCTCTTGAATTTTGCTGTCAGAACGCACCCCCAGAACACCCTAAAAGACGAAACTGTTCATTATCTATCTCATTCCACTTGTATTAGCTTAAGCTTATCAAATTGCGGCTAAGCTTAGTGAAAACAAGCCCACTATCTATATCAAAACCAACGAAAGTTTCTCCACCTTTTCAGCGGTAATGAAGGGCATAATGTGAGCCCAATTCCTTGGTTACCTGAGCCAGTAGTTTGTCAATGACTAGCCACTGGTTTGCTAGGCTTTGTGGCAAGATATGCCTGACCACATCAATCTTCATCATACAGCAAGGTATATAGGAGAGGATGTCAAACAGAACTCTGGTAAATGGGACAGGAACACAAGGTAGAAAACCAAGCCACTCCATTGCAGGTGACCACCAGCATGGCCGCTGCATATCACTTGGAACAGATCCTCCAACCTTTAACAATCCTCCTACATCTTCTCCAGCATTGGGCAAAACCAAATCACAGACTGAGTTTGGAGAATAATACACCTGACTATCGATAAGCAACACATGACCAGCTTCAGTTCCCATCCTAAACTGTATCCGGTTAAACCAATCTACAATTCTACTATCTGTGATGGATATTCTGAAACACAGAGATAAAGGGGCAAAGCGATGAGGGTCGAGTGAAGGGGGAGCGGCATCATGTTGAGGGGCATTGATGAGTCACAATTGATGCGATAAAGTCACAGGAAATGTGACCCACTCTTCTCTCAGCCCCCATCATGACCACTGCTCCATCCTTCCTTCACCTTACTCACCATTGTTTATGCTGCGCTCAGTGCAGAGTCAGACCTGCATATCTTGGAATATCCAAATATGCTAGTTCAGAGGCTCCATAGCCTACCAATGTGATTTGGATTATCCATACACATCTCCATATCGGTTTTGTGTTAACCAAGTATGCCAGAGGCCCAAAGATGGGGAAGATGAGTAGGCCATGCCAAATTTGATGGGTGATACCAGGTGTGTTTGCTCAAAACAACTTTCATCCTCTTCCTGACCCCTTGCATTGTCTGGAAAAATCCATCACAATGCTAAAGGTATGTCATCACCACTAGCTTCATAACAAGGTCTACAGCCTCAAATCCAGAGATTTTTGTGTTTATTATGACCTATGTGCCTTTTGGGAGCCAATTCTCCCCTCGTTGTTATCGAATTCCCAAAGCTCAAACATGTATCCATGTGTCAGGTCATGTATATGGTTTTTACAGGTAAGTTTAGGTTTTGTTGACAGATGTGTGATTACTCAAACAATCTAGGTGGAGGAATGTACAAATTCAGTCATTGTATCAACCCCAGTGGACAGTCCAGGATCAACAGCTTTACTTTGCTAGGATCACTAACATTCAAAGGTTCCCCCTCCAATGGATAAGTAAATGGCAAGTTGGATGGGCTCTATGAACCCCAATGGGAAGAGAAACGGCTAGAAGCCTGTCTGGAGGGATACCATTTCTGTAGTTTACCCTAGACAGATGCAGTAAATACCTCATACATTAGTCATTTGCAAAAACTGCATCACTTTTTTTTTGCATAGCATCTACTCAAGAATCTATCTTCCAGACAATCTGGTGTGCTAACTAAATCTGTGCGATCCCACCCACCTCCAAACACATAATTCATCACCCTCCACTTCTTCCATGCTCATGCGGACATTAACGTTGCATTCAACAACTTGTGTAACTCGATTCCAGATACTCCTCCTTACTGATACTGAATCCTGATCATGCAGAATCGAGTTTCTGAGTTGCAGAGAAGGCAAAAATGGGTACTGTACCACTGTCAGGTCCATACAGTGAGTGGCATCCTGTCCTTCAAGAGTTTCTAACATTACTTTGACCAACTCCACAACTCGCCTAGTTTCCACTCTATTTCAGGTGTGATTCTTCCTTTCAAGCAACCCAAGACCACTGCAAGGATGGCTGGTAGATTGAAGACATAATGGGTTGTCGCAAACAGGTAAGTAGCCTGGATGACATACCAAACACTGTCGCTTTCCACTCAAACCAAACTTTTCTGGCTCAGATGATCACAACATAGCCCCAAGTCAACTTAGGCATCCTAAGTGCTAGAAAGTGAGACCTTATTCCAGCCCATCAGGATTAGTGTATCTACCAAGACATACCCACCAGATATTTTTTCTTCAACCAGCACACTGCCCTGTTGCATCAGTCCCCGGATAGCCTCTTGGAAATAGTCACCAAAATCAGAGGGTAGCTTCATCTACCAGGGAGTATGTCAACACGGTTCTCTCTCAGTAGTGTGCGATACCACAAAAAAGGATATATCCCAGCAGCCCACTCCCGCACCTGCTTGTGGGCCACTCAAGAAAAGGGTCTTATATCTTCTGAAAATACAAAGCACTGCATGGCTCCCACACATTCCCCTGCAAATTTAATTACTTGGACGGAATGCATGGGAATCATGCATGCCACCTGTGGAAGACATGCCAATTTTCCATTTCCAGCACCATATGTTTGGGCACTTTTGTTAAACTAAATGGACCTATATACATACACCAATTATTTAATTATATTTTCTATTTCAGTGAGCAGATAAATGGTGCCTACAGAGACAATTAAGATAGTCTAAAATAATGTGCCATGTATATATAGACTCTGCAAAATATCTAAACAGACACAATAAATTTATTGTTGTTTTTTGTATAAGTGACTGAACACATGGGGCCCATCCATCCATCAGCATATTTTGAATAAACGGGGATATTTATGGTACCCTGTGTGGGCCTCTTGCATTCCCATAGGTCTCAAGTGATGGCTCCCAATTTCTCACCATCTTTGATAAAAGCAACAAGCCCCTTGCCCCATCATCCCTACACCATGGAACTTGGCTCATCTTAACCACCAAGGACCCACCATCTCTCACTGCTCGCCTCATCCACTGTATTACCAGCCATGCCCCTATTGGGGAATACCACCAGCGGTTCTTCCCTGATGAACCAGTCCAATGCCAATGTGATGAACTCCTGGAGACCCAGGACCACATTCTCTATGACTGCCCCTACTTCTCAAGGACAAAGTCCAACCTTCAGTGCAACACTTCCCTGCTGCTCTCTGACTTAGTTCAGTTTCTCCGGGACAACCCAGCTGCCTTTGCCTTTCCTTCAAAGCCTACTGCTTCCCAAGGGACTCCTGCCTCCAGAGTGAGCCAACCACCCTCTTCTCCCTCTTTGTCACCTTCCCCCCCTCCCTTTGCAACCATACATAGTTTATCACATGGGGCCTCTGGCCCCATCTCTTTAGCTAATCCAATGTAGTAAATACTCATTGGCACGGACTGCTAACAGGCCCTGCATAATAAATTGTTGATTTAAAAAAAAAAAAAAAAGATAACAAAACACTGTACTCCTCTTCACTCTGGCTTTCCTACTTGCTGTCCTCCTCTGCTGTACCTTTGCTGCTGCTGTTATGATCCTTGCTCCTTCTGTATCTGAAGATAACTAGAGAAGACCTTCAATCACTTTACAAGGTGTCTGATGTTGGATTCTTACCAGCCAATGGACAGTTGACATAACATTGGCTGCATTTTTAGTTAGTGTTTTATTTGCATATGGACTTTATTCATGCAAATTGTGATCTCATGATTTGTTTACTGTCTCATTTCTATTGCTATTCAGTAAAATTTCAGCTACCTGGTTTACAGACACATAGCTAGGCTTTTCTCAGTACTTGTGCATACAATGAGTGACTGAGGTGAGCATTTATGTCTATACTCACTATACTCATGCTCAACTTATATCCATAGACTTATATTCTTACAGGTTATGGGCCCCAGCTGTTGCTAAAACTACACAATGAGCTCTGCAACATCAGACATCCTCCCCTCCTCTGTCCCAAAACTTGACCCAGCAGGATCAAACTGGGCAATCTTCATGCTCAGATTTGAAGCAGCCATCCAGGGCAAGGGGCTCTGGGGCCATTTTGATGGTACTGAGATGTGCCCCCAGCTGCCAGACATGACAGCTGCTGCAATGACCACACAGGAACAGACACCCACCACAACCCCATCTCCTGTCACAGCCAAAATGGTTGAGAAGTGGGACTGTGATGAATGTGTTGCATGTGCCCTACTCATCCAGTGGTTACCTGACTCCACCCTCATGATCATTGCCCATATCACTACTGTTATGGCTATGTGGAACCAGGTGAAACAAGAATACACCTACAAAGGCACCTTCTCACAGGCATGACTATGATATGAGTTCATGGGAGCACAGTGTCCAGAATGTGGAGATATCCAAGCTTTTCTATATAAATTATGTGCAAAACATGTTGAACTGTCAACAGTTGGAGTCACCATCAGTAATGATGACTACAGAAGTATGGTCATAGGTTCCCTACCTTGCTGGTTGGCATCATATGCCTCAGCACAATTATCCTTTGCTCACATCCATGCTGCTCCTTTCTTCACAATAGACCCCAAAATCTTGATCATCCTGATCTGTGATGAGTGGGACCAATGTTGAAGCAATAAACCAAAGGGTCCTACCAAAAACAACAATGATAAAGCCATGAATGTTGAAGGGGGTAGCCAAAAGAGTTCAGGAAAGAGGAACTTCAAAAAGGAAAAGTGCCACAACTGTGGAATCCCAGGCCATTATGCCTACTAGTGTCACAAACCAAAGAAAGAAGGGGGAGCAGACAAGTCAGCACCTGAAGCTTCAAAAAGGAAGCACCCAAACCTAAGTCAGCAAGTGTAAATGCAGTCATGGATGACTTTGAGGACAAAGCCCTGATGGTGGAAATGGATGACAAGATCAAGATCATGAATGATGATACTGACTGGAGCATCCCAATTGTTGCTACAATGGAAGTCAGTGAATTAGAACAAGATCTCCCCAATTTTGAAGAGACAGACCTACTAGAAGAGGTTTATGCCACCTCCAAAGACAACAAAGTCTTCACAGGGCAGGTTCAAGAACAGAACCTCCATATGTGGTACCTGGGTTAGGGGTTCACTCTTGAGTAGCATGGAGTTTGACACAGGATGTCTATACAGACTTGGTCCTATCCTACTAAGCATGACTTGGAGATGATGAAGCACTATAGTCCAGCTGGTTTAGAGGCAAAGAGGTATAGGAGGCAAGAACTTTATAACACTAAGATAAGGATACATGGTAATGTACTGTATCCTTATATACTATTGAATGTGGCTATGTTCCTACTATAAATACCTGGACCAGAGTAACTATGAGTCAGAGATAAGGGAATGGGTCACAAGCTAATTATAGTCCTTCTGATGTACACTACTGATTGTTTCAGAGTGACATGTGATGTGAGAAATAGACTAAACATAACCATCCTTCTGATATAGAGTTTCTAATAACATTAGGTCCATCATTCTTATAGTTGTTTTCCATCACAACTCATTAGTTTCCATCCTTGGGGTATTCAGCTAGGTAATAGGGTTTGTAGTAATCAACCTGGGAGTTTTCAGTAGAGTCTGGGTGAGGGGGAATGACAGGAGAGAAGGTTGGAGTAGGGGTTTAGTGGAGGATGAGTGTGATGGCAGTTTCTGGGGATGGTGGTTGTCTTGGATAGAAGATGTCATACAGGAGTCATCTGAAATGGGGGCTTTCTATTCTTTCTTCTGCTGGGGTGGTTTGGTTTTCTTTGGAAGGCACCACATGGTTCTCCTGTAATGTTACATTTGGCAATCTTGTCATAACATTCCTCATAGTAGTTGTTGTTAATGAGGTCAATGTATTGATTATGAGTTGTGGGGGTAGTTGAGGGATGGGCTGCCAAATCTCTGGAGTAAGGGGTGTGTCAAGTCTTTTGAGCTGGGTATTTGGGCTGTTTATGGCAGGGTTGGAAGACAGTGCAGTGGGGGCATCTGTTAGGGGAGTAAAGAGGCCAGAACCAATTTAATATTCAAGTGCCAATTATAATTGGCACGCGTGCTACTTAAGTACAGCAATAGTCTGTGCACAGACTGGGTAACCAAACACTACATAGACTACCAGAAATAATATGCACAAACAACATACAACAACATAAAACTGTACATGGGATTGGGCTCAGGGATGGGGGTGGCTGAAGGATGAGGCTGGACTCAGCATTGGGCATCGGCTAGAGTGTTATGATCCGTGCTCCTTCTGTATCCGAGGATAACTGGAGACGGCCTTCAATCACTCTACAAGGTGTCCAAGACGGTTGGCCTTATAGAGCTTAGTGGATTGCGCTCAATGAGATAACGAGGGAAGACGCCAAGTTAAGGCAGAGAGGTAAACGACCGCTGTTAACAAGATTAAAGCTTAGGGCTTTAATCTCTACTTGTACAGGCCTTTTATACCTATGAGGTGCTATATACTCGTTATAGGTTACTTGGCTGTTCTACTGGTCATGCGCAGTCCTGACCATGATGCACATCCTGGCTGATGGCATCCTAGTGTTATTTATATTACAATGAGTCAGTACTCTTGCTACTGCTGTGCGATGTTCCATCGCTTTCCTCTGACTCATAATCTTCTTCTCCCGATTGTATCTCCATGGAGTCCTCTCCGTTCTCGCTCTCCATTCTCTCAGTGCTTCCATCCGTATCGGAGGTTGGGTCAGTTGATCCATGGTTATCTTCCTCGTCCTCGGGGTATTCCAATATATCCTCCAAGGTTATCTCCATTCCTGCTTCTCTCGCCAGGTCCTGCATGGCGGTGTAATATTCCCCTTCCTCGTCTTCGTATTCTTGTGCCCGTAATTGGTCTGTAGTCTCCTGTACCCATCTTGTAAAGTCGAACAATAGTTCTTGTTCCTCCCGGTCTGGACTGTTCATAACATTATCCCCTTTGTAAGGTCTGATGTCCTCATCAGACATATCTTCAGTATAATCCGACAGGCTCTCCTGTAATGTTTGATTCGGCGATGGGGTCCCAGTCGAAGTATGGGTCGGGTTCTGGGGAGTCGCTTCGGTAGCTTGGTGGTCTGGGGATGGCGGGTCTTGGGTGAGGTCGATGACGATGGGTTCTCTGGAGTGAATGGTGGCGGGTGCGCCGAAGGATCGATTCAGGAAGTCGGTGGCTTCCGCTAGCAGATGTGGTGGTGGCGTTGGTGGTCGGAATGACGATGGGGGCATTTTGAATTCGGGTGCGGAGGGGTCTGGCTGAAGCGGGGCGCTGCTCGGTGCTTGCAACAATGTGTCGAATATTGTTGTTTGTGGTTTCGCGTGTGAGGGATCGAGCTCTGCTTGGTATTCCTCGTGGGCGGCGATACAGGCCAGGTACCATACTTGCGGGTTGATGCTGGTAAGGGTTTCTCTCGCAGTGCTTCTCGTAATGGCCTGGGGCAATCTTTCGACAATATCGACATTGGTAGCGCGGGCATCCTGCTTTGATATGGCCAAATCGACGGCAGCAATTGCAGCGAGTTTGGGTGGTGGATAAGTGAGTGGTGGTAGTCCCGATGGGGGCGTCATTAGAAGCAGATATAGCTTGTACAACACTTGATGGTTGGTTACTCGTATCCACCATGGGAGGGTTGGGAGGTTGGGTGGTGGTCCCGATAGGTAGGATAGGGCGGTCCTGACTTCCGCTTCCATTGCTCGGGCTTGGGATCGGACTCTCGAACGGGAATTCAGTGAGAGCGGTTGATAACATGGCAGAAATGGTATCGCGGTCCTGTTCCTCTGTTGCGCTAGAAAGAATAGTGGCGCATAGTTTTTCGAATTCTGTTGCTCGGTCGTGGACGAGGCGCTTGTGATACAGAGAGCAGTAAATGTCTTCCAGCAGGTGTCGACCAGGGGTACCATCGCTGGACTGCGTTTAAGACGGGTTCCGGTAATATGAAAGGGAACTTCGTGTAAAAGGATGGATCGTATCTCGGGTTGATTGGAGGGAAGGAAGGTATGCCGGATGATATAAGGACTGTTGGTCCTGTCTGGTTGGTCGTCAGCGGTATCGGTGGCAGGGTTAGGTTGGCTATTTCCTGTGACGCGGTTCGCCAGGGATATGATTCTTTCCCGGATGAGAAGGCGTCCATCGTTGTCTGGCTCTGGGAGGTCTGGAGTGGTTGCTCGAGTGTTGGGTGGTTGGGTCATTGGTGGGGTTGTCTAATTTGTGGGCCCTTTTATATTCTTCAATGACTTCTTTGGCATTCTCCAGGTTTGCTTCTGGCTCCCAGGAATCCTCGGTGGGAAGGTATCCTTTCCATCTGACTAGGAATTGATACTTGTTCCGGAATTTTCTGTGGTGCAGTATTGACTCGACCTCGTATTCTTCTTCTCCATTTACAAGGTCGGGTGGTGGGGCTGTGTTGTATTCCCCATGTGTGTCATTCTCTTCTGCAGGCATTAGGAGGCTCGCATGAAACTTGTTGTGGATCTTCCATTTGATGGGTAATTTTAGTTCATAGGTTACAGGTCCGAGTTTTCTTGTTATAGTGAAGGGACCTTCTCGGCGTTGGGCCAGTTTCTTTGAGGCGTACTGAATTGGGAGGTTGCGGTTGTCGAGCCAAACCTTCTGTCCAACTTTTAGATTGATATCTGGCCAGTTATATCTTGCAGCCATTTTTAGTCTGGCTTGTTCATGTGCAGCTTGGGCTTCTTGGCATATCTTGGCGAGGTATTTAAACTTCTCTCCTATTGCTGGAATGTTCGTTGGCTCCTCGGAGGTCGGAAATCCTTTGGGGCTTGATCCATAGAGGAGTTCAAATGGGGTATGTTGGTGTCCGGCATGTGTTTTCGAGTTGTGGACATATTCCAGGAGTGGGAGTGCCTTTACCCATTTGTTCGGGTTCGATGAGCAATAGATGCCAAGGTAGAGTTCTATTTCTTGATTGAATCGCTCTGTTTGTCCGTCTGTCTGGGGGTGGTAGGCAGTAGAGAGTGCTTGTTCGATTCCGAGTTGTTTGTAGAATTCTTTCATGGATTTGGCAGCGAATCTGGGGTCGCGATCACTGAGAACTTTCTCAGGAAGGCCAAATCTAGAGAATAGCCATTTGATAAGAATTTCGGCGATCTTGTCCGCGTTGGTGGTTTTCGCAGTAGGTTCTAGAATTATCCCCTTCGTAAGCTGGTCGACCACGACCAGTATAGAATCATGGGGTCCGTCCGGGGGTAGGTCTGTGATAAGATCCATCGAGATGTTTGAGAATGGACGGGTAGAATGGGGTCCAGGGATAGGTTGAAGCGGTGGTTTTAGGGGGTGGCGATTGATCTTGTATTGTTGGCAAGCACCACATCCTTTGACATAGTTTTTGACAAATGATCGCATCCCAGGCCAGTAGGCGTATTCCTGGAGTTTTCTAGTTGTTTCTGCGATTCCAGGGTGTCCTGCGGTGGGTGAGTTGTGTACTCTTTGCAGTAAGCGGCGTCTGAGGTGTAAATCTTGTGGTATAAATAGTTTTCCTTGAACACGTGGGTGTCCTGAGTCATCTTCTTGGGCGATGTCGGTCTGTTTCTTTTTCTTCCACAGCTCTTTTATTTCCTGTTTAGTATTTTCGTCGATAATATGGATATGTTGTGGCTGTTCTGGGGTGAAGAATTTGTCAGGGAGTGCAACGACCTGTTTGTTGTCTCTTGTCTTGGGTTCATGATCGGGTCGTCTGGAAAGGGCATCTGCTGGTCCATTTTTCTTTCCAGGGATATGTCGGATTTTGATGTCAAATCGTTGCATGTAGGCAATCCATCGGGCTTGTCTTCTGCTGAGGTCTTCAGGTTTTCTCCAGCGGCGAAGGTTGTCGTGGTCTGACCATACGATGGTCTTGTGTGATGATCCTTCTATGTGGTGACGCCATTCTTTGAGTGCTTGGATAATGGCGAAGAGTTCCTGTTCGGAGCAGTGATAGTTGCGTTCGGCTGGTGAGAATCCTTTTGAGAAGTATGCGACTGGGTGTTTAACTCCATTGTTGTCGCGTTGAAGTAGGACTGCTCCTGATGCAAATAGTGATGCGTCGCATTCGATTTCGAAGGGTTTGTCTCGGTCGGGGACCATTAATACCGGTTCGCTTTGGAATTTCCTCTTGAGAGTATCGAAGGCATTCTGGCATTCTTCTGTCCATTCGAATTTCTTGGTTTTGGACATTAGGGCATTGAGAGGTTTTGCCCATGTGGCGTATTGGTGTATGAATTTTCGATAGAAGTTGCAAAATCCTATGAATTTTCGTACGTCGCGCGGGGTAGTTGGTGTTGGCCATTCAGCGATGCCTTTGAGCTTTGCTGGGTCCATCGAAACTGAGTCAGGAGTGATAATAACTCCTAGATATTTGAGTCGTTGTCGTTCGAATTCGCATTTCTCGGTTTTGAGGTATAGATCATTGTCCTTGAGTATCTTGAGTACTTCTCTTGTGAGGCGTCGAAGTTCTTGTTTTGTTTTTGCATGAATGAGGATGTCGTCCATGTAAACGATTACTCCTCCATTGTCGATGAGTTTTCGGAATAATGAGTCCATCATGGTTTGGAATGTTGCTGGGGAGTTACACATTCCAAAGAACATAACTGTGGGTTCGAATAATCCTCGGAGTGTCCTGAAGGCTCCTTTCCATTCATCTCCTTTGCGTATGTGGATGTTGTTGTATCCTGCTCGTACGTCGAGTTTGGTAAAGTACTTTGATCCTCGAAGTTTGTCGAGAATATGAGAGATGAGGGGGAGGTTGTATGCATTTTTGACGGTATGCTCGTTGAGGTACCTGTAATCTTGACAGGGGCGTAGTTTTCCATCTTTCTTTCCTACGAAGAAGAAAGGTGATGCCATTGGCGATTCGGATGGTCGAATGTATCCCTTTTGAAGGTTTTCTTCTAGGAACGTGTCGAGTTCCTTTTCTTCATTGAGGGAGAGTCGGTAGGACTTCATGGCAATTGGTTTGAATGATTCCTTGAGTTCAATTTTGTGATCCCATGGTCGTTGTGGGGGGAATCGTTCGGCTTGTTTCTTGCTAAATACTGGGAGGTATTCGTGGAATTCCGTGGGTACGACTTTTCTTGGGTCGTCGTTTTTCTTTTCTCCGTGTTGTACGGCGAGGAATTGTGATGCGGAGGCTTTGAAGTTGATTTCTTCGAAGCTTGTGGGCTCTAGTGTGGAGATGTGGTTGAGTTGGTCGTTGTAGATCCAATCGGGTTCCATGGATTGGATGAGTTCTCGGAATATAGTGTTGTCCCAACGTTCGTTTCTCCAGCGTAGTTGTTTGGCATCCCAGTCGATGTCTGGGTTGTGTTCTGCAAGCCAAGGGAATCCAAGGATGAGTCTTGGGCTTCCGAGGGAGACTACTTTTGGTTTGATCTCCATATTCTTCCCGTTAACCGTTAGGTTGAGGGTCGTGTAGTGGGTGGCTGTTCCATTTTCGTTAACAGATCCATCGGCATTTCGTACTTCGATGGGTCGATCGAGGGGTGTTGTTTTGAATGAATGTTGTTTGACCATTCCGGGGTCAATGAAGTTTCCTGCTGCTCCTGAGTCGAGTAGGGTGAGTAGTTCCACGCTTTCGGGTCCTTTCTTAGTGAACTTGTGTTTCCGGATTCGACAGGGTAGATGTATTATGCGTGCTGACGATTCCTGTAACTTTACAACATTAATATCATTTTGTGAATAGGAAAGGGAAGGAGGTCTTTGTGGAGGGCTAGATGTGGTGGCTAGTCTCCTTAGGCAAAATCCTTAACCAGAGGGGCATCTGGGTGGTTGGATTCATTTGCAAAATGTTCGTAGATGTCCTCGACTTCTTCGTCGGTTGCATCTTCTAGTATGTTGTATAGCAAGTTCTTTTTCCTGTAGCTTGCTTGTCTTCTTCTGGATATCGCATTTGACCGGTTTCTGGCATCCAAATTGCGGGGTAATTTGGATCGGCGATATATTGTCTTCTTGGTGGGGCATTCGCGGGCGAAGTGTCCAGTCTTGCGGCAGTTGAAGCATCTCTTTTCTTTGAGATCCTTTCTTTGGGCGTCCGTGAGGATTGCATTGAGGGCTTCGCGGGTGCATTCTTGTACCAACTGGTGGAGTCTGTCTTCTTCGGTCTCCTCGTTTTCATCAGCTTCCTCGGCGAGTAGATCTGACTCGTCCTCAAAGTCGAGGTTGTAGACTGCTTCGGCGAGTTGGTCAATATCCATTGCGTTAGGGTCTGTTGCTTGATAGGGCAGTGGGACACGGCGCGCAAAAGCATTTCTTTTCCCTTTAAATGGGCGAGTGCGCAAAGTCGTTGGAAACGAGGGAGTTCCTCGAGTTTGCATATAGTTGCGTTGAGTTTGTAGTATCTGATATGCTGTTCGAGCTTGCTTGAACCAGTCGCTGAGTTTGTTTCCTGGATTGAGGCTAATCGTCTTGATTGCGACAGGGCGATCCAGCCCGTTCTTGAAATAGTTGACCGCCGCCACTCCATCTCCAAGGTCGGCCTGATAGGCAAGTATCTGGAACTGGGATATGTAATCGTCGATATATCATCCATTCTGTTTGAGGTGGCGGATTCTGTCCATTGCGTCGGCGGGGACGTTGTTTGGGGCGAAGGATGTATCGAGTCCTTCGAGAAATTTCTTCCATGTCGGAAGGGTCTGGCTTCCATCAAGTTCTTTGTTTGATTCCAAGAATGCTCCTCTCCATGTTGCGGCGGGGCCAGTGGACATGTATGAAAGGGCGAATTGTATCTTGGTTTTGTCATCGGAAAAGGCTCCTGGTTTTGCATCGATGTATAGTTGTACTGCATCCTTCCAGAGGCGGAAGTAGTCGGTCTCTCTGTTAAAGGTTGGGGGTGTATTGATTTTTGCGGAGGAGGCCATATTGTTAATGTCAGAGGTTGTGGATTCCTCGTCGGAAGTGTGAATAGACCCGGTAGTGGGGCTAACTTCGGATGGTTCGGATTGTACAGGGGAACTGGATCGAGGCGGTGAGTGTACCGGTGATCCAAGTGGTGATGTGGGGGGTGAGAATGTTCTTGGGGGTTTCTGTTGCGAAGTGTTGTCGCTAGTTCTTGTACTTGTTGAGGGTTGAGGACCGGAGGATGGGGTAGATGTTCTATGAATCGGCTCCCCGAGCTTTGAGCGGGTAGAGGTGGCAGTTCTTTCAGGTGGTGGTTGTTTAGGTAGGGATTGAAGAACTGATGCTGGGGGTGCTGGGTATCCTGGGTCTTCTGTTCGACGTTGAACTCTCTCGGTAGGTTGTGTAGGGTACGGTGCGGAACCAGAGGGTGAACGAGTGAGGGGTGTAGGTTTTGTTTTCCTTTTAGGGTCCGTGGTGGAGGGGGTGTGAAGTCAGGTTCGGAGTCGGTTGTCGACCAGTCAGAACTGTTAGATTCTTCGTAGTCGGTGGCAAGGGGGTCGTTTTGGTTTGTAGACAGGGTGAAGAGGGAAGAAGTCGAAGGTGAAGGTGAGGGTGAATAAACAACGCTTGCGGGTGCATTATCCCAATCGACGCTTGAAGGTGCGGATGTCCTGTATACAATGCTTACGGGTGCGTTATCCCAATCAACATTTAAAGGTGTGGATGACCTATCAACGCTTTCGGTGCGTCTGACCAAGGGTGTAGAGGGTATGGTGGCCTGCTCTACGGGGGTGTACCACCGGACAGCGACAAGGCGTGTCGTCAGATACGGTTGACACTCGGATAGCGATAAAGCGTATTGTCTGTCGGTGTGGAAGGGTAGCGACAAGGCGTACCGATACCACGGGGTGTACGATGGAGGTTGTCCAAAGGAAGCTTTAATCTAATGTTATGATCCGTGCTCCTTCTGTATCCGAGGATAACTGGAGATGGCCTTCAATCACTCTACAAGGTGTCCGAGACGGTTGGCCTTATAGAGCTTAGTGGATCGCGCTCAATGAGATAACGAGGGAAGACGCCAAGTTAAGGCAGAGAGGTACATAAACGACCGCTGTTAACAAGATTAAAGCTTAAGGCTTTAATCTCTACTTGTACAGGCCTTATATACCTACGAGGTGCTATATACTCGTTATAGGTTACTTGGCTGTTCTACTGGTCGTGCGCAGTCCTGACCATGATGCACATCCTGGCTGATGGCATCCTAGTGTTATTTATATTACAATGAGTCAGTACTCTTGCTACTGCTGTGCGATGTTCCATCGCTTTCCTCTGACTCATAATCTTCTTCTCCCGATTGTATCTCCATGGAGTCCTCTCCGTTCTCGCTCTCCATTCTCTCAGTGCTTCCATCCGTATCGGAGGTTGGGTCGGTTGATCCATGGTTATCTTCCTCATCCTCGGGGTATTCCAATATATCCTCCAAGGTTATCTCCATTCCTGCTTCTCTCGCCAGGTCCTGCATGGCGGTGTAATATTCCCCTTCCTCGTCTTCGTATTCTTGTGCCCGTAGTTGGTCTGTAGTCTCCTGTACCCATCTTGTAAAGTCAAACAATAGTTCTTGTTCCTCCCGGTCTGGACTGTTCATAACATGTACTGTATCCTTATATAATACTAAGTGTGGCTATGCTCCTACTATAAATGTGTGGACCTGAGTAATTATGAGTCAGAGATAAGAGAACAAGTCATAAGATAAATATAGTCCTTCTGATATACACTACTGATTGTTTCATAGTGACATTTGATGTGAGAGAGTAAACAAAACATAAGTGTCCTTCTGATGTGGAATTCTGATAACATTAGGTTTGTTCTGAGAGTTGTTTTCCATCACAACTTGTTAGTTTCCTTCTTTGGGGTATTTGGCAAGGTAATGGGGTTTGTAATACTTGATTTGGGGGTTTTTGGTGGAGTCTGGTTGAGGGGGAATAATGGGAGAGAAGGTAGGTGTGGGGGTTCTGTGAAGGTCAAGTGTGGTGGCAGTTTCTGGGGATGGGGATTATCCTGGGTAAAAGATGTCATAGAGAAGTCATCTAAAGTGGGGACTTTCTGTTCTTTCTTCTATTGGGATGGTTTGGTTTTCTTCAGAAGGTACTGCATGGTTCTCCTGTAATGTTTGATTCAGCAATCTTGTTGTAACATTCCTCATAATAGTTGTTGTTAGTGGGGTCGATGTATTAATTGTGAGTTGTGGGGGTAATCGAGGGATGGGTTGCTGAGTTTCTGGAGTAAGGGGTGTGTTGGGTCTTCCAAGCTGGACATTTGGTCCATTTATGGCAGGGTTGGAAAGCTGTGCAATGGGGGCATTGGTATTTGATGCAGTCATATGAGTAATGTCCTGGGGCATATTGCTTGCATCCCAGGCAGGCAAACTGTGGGCAGTCCATAGCCCAATGTCTGGTATGATTACATTGAATGCAGATGGATCAGTCAGTGATTCAGGGGTTGGTTCATGAGTGAATGGGATTGGGGGAGTTCCAAATTGGGATGTCATTATTGGGAATGGTGTGGGTGGTGTTTCTGGTGGGGGCAATATTTCTGAATGGGTTCCTGGGGTTGATGGGTTTCTTTCCCTTATTGGGAGTGGTGGTGGTGATGGGGGGAGAGGTTGTTGTGGTAGTGGGGGAAATGGTTGCGGTGGGGGGCTTTGAGGAATGTACCTCATCTCATTTGGGGATGTTCTTTGACACTTTGGACATGAGGCCCAATTGTGTTTGGAGAAGTTCCTTGAGTGATTCTGCCCAGGCTCATTGTGTATCGTATGCAGCAGTGAGAGCCTTAGTCTGTTGTATGTGGTGGGTGTAGTTGGACCAGAGTTGTCAGTCATATTCTGAAATTGGAGAGTGTTCCAATTTATTAGTAAAGGTTTGACTGGTGGCAGCCTTGCACAGATCTCTGTTAGAAGGGTGATCTGATCTCAATGGTCATACTCCAGCTGAGTGGAATCTGAGGGAGGCGGCTGGGGTGGCTATGGGTTCTGGGGTAGCATTGGGGTCAGGTATTACCTGGGTTAGGGGTTCGCTCTTGAGTAGCACAGAGTTCAACACAGGATGTCTATACAGACTTGGTCCTGTCCTACTAAGCATGACTTGGAGACGATGGAGCACTATAAGTCCAGCTGGTTATGGCAAAGAGGTATAGGAGGCAAGAACTTTATAACACTAAGATAAGGATACAAGGTATTGTACTGTATCCTTATATACTCCTAAGTGTGGCTATACTCTTACTATAATTATCCAGACCAGAGTAACTATGAGTCAGAGATAAGAAACATGAGGCATAACTAGGAATAGTCCTTCTGATGTACACTACTGATGGTTTCATAGTGATATGGGAATATAAACTAAAAATAACTGTCCTTCTGAATAGACTTCTGATAACATTAGGTCCATTTCTAGAGTTGTTGTTATGATCCGTGCTCCTTCTGTATCCGAGGATAACTGGAGACGGCCTTCAATCACTCTACAAGGTGTCCGAGACAGTTGGCCTTATAGAGCTTAGTGGATCGCGCTCAATGAGATAACGAGGGAAGACGCCAAGTTAAGGCAGAGAGGTAAACGACCGCTGTTAACAAGATTAAAGCTTAGGGCTTTAATCTCTACTTGTACAGGCCTTATATACCTATGAGGTGCTATATACTCGTTATAGGTTACTTGGCTGTTCTACTGGTCGTGCGCAGTCCTGACCATGATGCACATCCTGGCTGATGGCATCCTAATGTTATTTATATTACAATGAGTCAGTACTCTTGTTACTGCTGTGCGACGTTCCATCGCTTTCCTCTGACTCATAATCTTCTTCTCCCGATTGTATCTCCATGGAGTCCTCTCCGTTCTCGCTCTCCATTCTCTCAGTGCTTCCATCCGTATCGGAGGTTGGGTCGGTTGATCCATGGTTATCTTCCTCGTCCTCGGGGTATTCCAATATATCCTCCAAGGTTATCTCCATTCCTGCTTCTCTCGCCAGGTCCTGCATGGCGGTGTAATATTCCCCTTCCTCGTCTTCGTATTCTTGTGCCCGTAATTGGTCTGTAGTCTCCTGTACCCATCTTGTAAAGTCAAACAATAGTTCTTGTTCCTCCCGGTCTGGACTGTTCATAACAGTTGTTTTCCATTACAACTCATTAGTTTCCTTCTTCCAGGTATTTGGCTAGGTAATTTGGTTTGCAGTAGTTGATCTGGGGTTGGTCGGTGGAGTCTGGTTGAGGGGGAACAACGGGTGAAAAGGTAGGGGTAGGGGTTCTGTGGAGATGGGTGTGTTGAAGGACCGATTCAGAAAGTTGGTGGCTTCTGCCAGTAGATGTGGTGGTGGCGTTGGTGGCCAGAATGATGACGGGGGCACCTTGAATTCAGGTGCGGAGGGGTCTGGCTGAGGTGGGGCGCTGCTCGGTGTTTGCAATAATGTGTCGAATATTGTTGTTTGTGGTTTTGCATGTGAGGGATTGAGCTCTGCTTGGTATTCCTCATGGGTGGCAATACAAGCCAGATACCATACTTGCAGGTTGATGTTGGTAAGGGTTTCATTCGCAGTGCTTCTCATAATGGCCAGGGGCAATCTTTCGACAATATTGACATTGGTAGCGCAGGCATCCTACCTTGATATGGCTGAATCAATGGCAGCAAGTTCTGGTGTTGGATAAGTGATTGGTGGTAGTCCCGGTGGTACGCCGATTTCACACCTATACATGAATTCCGTACTCCAGAATGATTCTCTACATAGAATCATTGGCTATATCATTAAAGAACTCTATAGAGGATTGGTACTATATCCCGTAGTAGCCAGTTCAACCGAACTGAGGATATTCGAGCCTCGGAAGTGTTCAAACCAGCTCATTATCACTAAGCTTAGTGAACCAAGCTATCAGAACGCTCTCCGGAGGGATTCAGGACTCTACATAGCCTATCGAGTATACCCCGGTCGCATCCAGGGACCTTATGAGCAGTTTTCTGATGAACCCGAATGCGTTTGAACATAAAAGAATGTACCTAGCGGCTGTCGCAGGCGTATTACGTCTATAGCAAGTTCAATAATGATGACCGGACCACGGAACGGAACGTCCAACGTTCGGGAGGCAATACCCGATGCCCAAAACCCTAGAAACATCAAAGACTCCTAATTAACGAGTGCTTTGTGGGTCCCGGCACTTCGGCATTCTGCTTAACTGAGATTAATTACAACGGATCAAGGGATTGTCCATCCGCTATACATTCCGATCATAATTGATCCGGAAACTTAACGCGCTCGCCTGGACGCAGAATAATGCAGCCGAGCACGGAGCACATCTGGCTGGATTGCCATTCGTTAATCAGAGAAAAACCCATAACCCAGGGTGAGGTAGAAATGCTGCCGAACCTTCCAAAATGTTCTACAGTGCCTGTAACAATTAAGCTTATTGTTTTCTATTTCATATTTACTATCTCTCGTATGTATCTAAACAATATAAATACAGTCGCACTTGTTCGTGGAGAAAAGAGGTCTCACCCCCGCTTCCACACGCAAGTCTGCGAGCCGTGATCAAGAACGGTTTCAGAGGGCTATTTAGTGTGCGTCGTTAAGTGTGATTTCTTCGGTCGTCGACCAACCCAGGGACAGAGACAGAGACCAGAGTTCAGAGTTTAGAGTTCCAGAGTGCTAGAGACAGAGACAGAGACAGAGACCAGAGTTCAGAGACCAGAGACCAGAGACCAGAGACCCAGCGCTTTGAATTGACAGGGATTGTCCTTTCATTGTTGCACCGTACGGCTAAGATAACTTCAACGGCTGTTCGTTAACCTCTAAAAACACTACTCTCTTGAATTTCGCTGTCAGAACGCACCCCCAGAACACCCTAAAAGACGAAACTGTTCATTATCTATCTCATTCCACTTGTATTAGCTTAAGCTTATCGAATAGCGGCTAAGCTTAGTGAAAACGAGCCCCCTATCTATATTAAAACCTACGAAAGTTTCTACCTTTTCATCGGTGGGGGCGTCATTAGAAGCAAATATAACTTGTATAGCACTTGGTGGTTGGTTATTTGTATCCACCATGGGAGGGTTGGAAGGTTGGGTGGTGGTCCCGATAGGTAGGACAGGGTGGTCCTGACTTCTGCTTCCATTGCTCGGGCTTGGGATCAGACTCTCAAACAGGAATTCGGTGAGAGTGGTTGATAACATGGCAGAAATGGTAGTGTGGTCCTGTTCCTCTGTTGCGCTAGAAAGAATGTGGTGCATAGTTCTTGGAATTCTGTTGTTTGGTCATAGACAAGGTGCTTGTGATACAGAAGAGCAGTAAATGTCTTCCAGCAAGTGTCGACCAGGGGTACCATCGCTGGACTGCATTTAAGACAGGTTCTGGTAATATGAAAGGGAACTTCATGTAGAAGGATGGATCATATTTCAGGTTGATTGGAGGGAAGGAAGGTATGCTGGATGATATAAGGACTGTTGGTCCTGTCTGGTTGGTTGTCAATGGTATTGGTGGCAGGGCCAGGTTGACTATTTCCTGTGATGCAGTTTGCCAGGGATATGATTCTTTCCTGGATGGGAAGGCGTCCATCATTGTCTGGCTCTGGGAGGTCTGGAGTAGTTGCTTAAGTGTTGGGTGGTTGGGTCATTGGTGGGACTGTCTAGTTTGTGGGCCTTTTTATATTCTTCAATGATTTCCTTGGCATTCTCCAGGTTTGCTTCTGGTTCCCAGGAGTCCTTGGTGGGAAGGTATCCTTTCCATCTGACTAGGAATTGATACTTGTTCTGGAATTTTCTGTGGTGCAGTATTGACTTGACCTTGTATTCTTCTTCTCCATTGACAAGGTCAGGAGGTGGGGCTGTGTTGTATTCCCCATGTGTGTCATTCTCTTCTGCAGGCATTAGGAGGCTTGCATGAAACTTGTTGTGGATCTTCCATTTGATGGGTAATTTTAGCTCATAGGTAACAGGTCCAAGTTTTCTTGTTATGGTGAAGGGACCTTCTTGGCATTGGGCCAGTTTCTTTGAGGCGTACTGAATTGGGAGGTTGCAGTTGTCTAGCCAAACCTTTTGTCCAACTTTCAGATTGATATCTGGCCAGTTATATCTTGCAGCCATTTTTAGTCTGGCTTGTTCATGCGCAGCTTGAGCTTCTTGGCATATCTTGGCAAGGTATTTAAACTTCTCTCCTATTGCTGGAATGTTCATTGGATCCTTGGAGGTCGGAAATCCTTTGGGGGTTGATCCATAGAGGAGTTCAAATGGGATATGTTGGCGTTTGGCATGTGTCTTCAAGTTGTGAACATATTCTAGGAGTGGAAGTGCCTTTACCCATTTGTTCGGGTTTGATAAGCAATAGATGCCAAGGTATAGTTCTATTTCTTGATTGAATTGCTCTGTTTGTCCATCTGTTTGCAGGTGGTAGGTGGTAGAGAGTGCTTGTTTGATTCCAAGTTGTTTGTAGAATTCTTTCATGGATTTGGTGGCAAATCTGGGGTCGTGATCACTGAGAACTTTTTCAGGAAGGCCAAATCTAGAGAATAGCCGTTTGATAAGAATTTTGGCAATTTTGTCTGTGTTGGCAGTTTTCACAGTAGGTTCTAGAATTATCCCCTTTGTAAGCTGGTTGACCTCGACCAGTATAGAGTCATGGGGTCCATCCAGGGGTAGGTCTGTGATAAGATCCATCAAGATATTTGAGAATGGACAGGTAGAACAGGGTCCAGGGATAGGTTGAAGCGGTGGCTTCAGGGGGTGGTGATTGATCTTGTATTGTTGGCAAGCACCACATCCTTGGACGTAGTTCTTGACAAATGATCGCATCCCGGGCCAATAGGCGTACTCCTGGAGTTTTCTAGTGGTTTCTGCGATTCCAGGGTGTCCTGCGGTTGGTGAGTCATGTACTCTTTGCAGTAGGCGGCATCTGAGATGTAGATCTTGAGGTATAAATAGCTTTCCATGAACACATGGGTGTCCTGAGTCATCTTCTTGAGCAATGTTGGTTTGTTTCTTCTTCTTCCACAGCTCCTTTATTTCCTGCTTGGTAGTTTCATCAATAATACGGATGTGCTGTGGTCGTTCTGGGGTGAAGAATTTATCAGGTAGGGCAACAATCTGTTTGTTGTCCTTCATCTTGGGTTCATGGTTGGGTCATCTTGAGAGAGCATCTGCTGGTCCATTTTTCTTTCCAGGGATGTGCTGGATTTCAATGTCAAATCATTGCATGTAGGCAATCCATCGAGCTTGTCTTCTACTGAGATCCTTGGGTTTTCTCCAGTGGTGAAGGTTATTGTGATCTGACCATACAATGGTCTTGTGAGATGATCCTTCTATGTGGTGGCGCCATTCCTTGAGTGTTCGGATTATGGCAAAGAGTTCTTGTTTGGAGCAATGATAGTTGCGTTTGGCTGGTGAGAATCCCTTTGAGAAGTATGCGACTGGGTGTTTAACTCCATTATTATTGTGTTGAAGGAGGACTGCTCCTGATGCAAATAGGGATGCATCGCATTCAATTTCAAAGGGCTTGTCTCAGTCTGGTACCATTAGTACTGGTTCGCTTTGAAACTTTCTCTTGAGGGTATTGAAAGTGTTTTGGCATTCTTCTGTCCATTCAAATTTCTTGGTTTTGGACATTAAAGCATTGAGGGGTTTGGCCCATGTGGCATATTGATGTATAAACTTCCGGTAGAAGTTGCAAAATCCTATAAATTTGCATACATCGCGTGGGGTAGTCGGTGTTGGCCATTCAGCAATGCCTTTGAGCTTTGCTGGGTCCATTGAGACTGAGTCTGGAGTGATGATAACTCCTAGATATTCGAGTTGTTGGCGTTCAAATTCGCATTTCTTGGTCTTGAGGTATAGATTGTTGTCTTTAAGTATCTTGAGTACTTCTCTTGTAAGACGTTGGAGTTCTTGTTTTGTTTTTGCGTGAATGAGGATGTCGTCCATGTAAACGATTACTCCTCCATTATCGATGAGTTTTTGGAATAGTGAGTCCATCATGGTTTGGAACGTTGCTGGCAAGTTGCACATTCTGAAAAACATGACTGTAGGTTCGAATAATCCTTGGGGTGTTCTGAAGGCTCCTTTCCATTCATCTCCTTTGCATATATGGATGTTGTTGTATCCTGCTCGTACGTCAAGTTTGGTAAAATATCATGATCCTTGGAGTTTGTTGAGAATGTGTGAGATGAGGGGAAGGTTGTATGTGTTCTTGACAGTGTGTTCGTTGAGGTACCTGTAATCTTGACAGGGGTGTAGCTTTCCGTCTTTCTTTCCTACAAAGAAGAAAGGTGAGGCCATTGGTGACTTGGATGGTTGAATGTATCCTTTCTGAAGATTTTCCTCAAGAAATGTGTCGAGTTCCTTTTCTTCATTAAGGGAGAGTCGGTAGGATTTCATGGCAATTGGTTTGAATGATTCCTTGAGTTCAATCTTGTGATCCCATGGTTGTTGTGGGAGGAATCGTTTGGCTTGTTTCTTGCTGAATACTGGGAGGTATTTGTGGAATTCTGTAGGTACAACCTTTCTTGGGTCGTTGTTCTTCTTTTCTCCATGTTGTACAGCAAGGAATTGTGATGCTGAGGCTTTGAAGTTGATTTCTTCAAAGCTAGTAGGCTCAAGGGTAAAGATGTGGTTGAGTTGGTTGTTGTAGATCCAATCAGGTTCCATAGATTGGATGAGTTCTCGGAAGATAGTGTTGTCCCAATGTTAATTTCTCCAGCATAATTGTTTGGCATCCCAGTTGATGTCTGGGTTGTGTTCTGCAAGCCAAGGGAATCCAAGGATGAGTCTTGGGCTTCCAAGGGAGACTACTGTTGGTTTGATCTCCATATCCTTTCTGTTAACTGTCAGGTTGAGGGTTGTATAATGGGTGGCTGTCCCATTTTCATTAATGGATCCATCGAGGGGTATTGTCTTGAATGAGTGTTGTCTGACCATTCCAGGGTTGATGAAATTTCCTGCTGCTCCTGAGTTGAGTAGGGCAAGTAGTTCCACACTTTCAGGTCCTTCCTTAGTGATTTTGTGTTTTTGGATTTGGCAGGGTAGATGTATTATGCGTGCTGATGATTCCTGTAGTTTTATGACATTAATATCATTTTGTGGATAAGGAAAGGAAGGGGGTCTTTGTGGAGGGCTAGACATGGTGGCTAGTCTCCTTAAGCAAAATCCTTAACCAGGGGGGTGTCTGGGTGGTTGGATTTGTTTGCAAAATGTTCATAAATGTCCTCGACTTCTTCATCGGTTCCATCTTCTAGTATGTTGTATAGGGAGTTCTTCTTCCTATAACTTGCTTGTCTTCTTCTGGATATCACATTTGACTGGTTTCTGGCATCCAAATTGTGGGGTAGTTCAGATCAGCAATATATGGTCTTCTTGGTGGGGCATTCACAGGTGAAGTGTCCAGTCTTGTGGCAGTTGAAGCATCTCTTCTCTTTGAGGTCTCTTCTTTGGGCATCTGTGAGGATTGTGTTGAGGGCTTCACAGGTGCACTCCTGTACCAACTGGTGGAGTCTGTCTTCTTCAGTTTCCTCATCTTCATCAGCTTCCTTGGTGAGTAGATCTGGCTCTTCCTCAAAGTTGAGGTTGTAGACCGCTTCAGCAAGTTGGTCAATATCCATTGCGTTAGGGTCTGTTGCTGAAAAGGTGGAAATGTTTGTGGGTTTTAATATAGATAAATGGCTTGTTCTCACTAAGCTTAGTCAAAATTCAATAAGCTTAAGTTAATACAAGTAGTATGAGATAGATAATGAACAGTTTTGTCTTTTAGGGTGTTCTGGGGGTGTGTTCTGACAGCGAAATTCAAGAGAATAGTGTTTTTAGAGGTTAACAAACAGCCATTGAAGTTATCTTAGCTGTACAGTGCAACAGTGAAAGGACAATCCCTGTCAATTCAAAGCATGGGGTCTCTAGTCTCTGGTCTCTGGTCTCTGAACTCTGTTCTCTGTCTCTGTCTCTGTCTCTAGCACTCTGGAACTCTAAACTCTGGACTCTGTTCTCTGTCTCTGTCTCTGGGTTGGTCAATGACCAAAGAAATCACACTTAACAATGCACACTAAGTAGTTCTCCAAAACTGTTCTTAATCATGGCTTGCAGACTTGCATGTGGAAGCAGGGGTGAGACCTCTTGCTTCTCCACAAACAAGCACAACCGTATTTATATTGTTTAGATACATGCAAGAGATAGTAAATATGAAATAGAAAACAATAAGCTTAATTGTTACAGGTACTGCAGAATATTTTGGAAGGTTTGGCAGCATTTCTACCTTGCCCTGGGTTATGGGTTTTTCTCTGATTGACAAATGGCAATCCAGCCAGATGTGTTCCATGCTCGTCTGCATTATTCTGTGTCCACGTGAGTGCATTAAGCCTTCAGATCAATTATGATTGGAATGTATGGCATATGGACAATCCCTTGATCCATTGTAATTAATCTCAGTCAGGCAATATGCTGAGGTGCCAGGACCCACAAAGCACTTGTTAATTATGAGTCTTTGATATGTCTAGGGTTTTGGACATCGGGTGTCACCTCCCGAATGTTGTACATTCCGTTCCATGGTCCAGTCATCATTATTGGGCTCACTATGGGCATAATACACCTGCGACAGCTGCTATGTACATTCTTTAGGTTCCAATGAATCTGAGTTCATCAGAAAACTGCTCGTAAGGTCCCTGGATGTGACTGGAGTATACTTGATAGGCTATGTAGAGTCTGGAATCCCTCTGGAGAGCATTCTGATAGCTTGGTTCACTAAGCTTAGTGATAATGAGCTGGTTTGAACACTTCCAAGGCTTGAATATCCTCAGTTTGGTTGAACTGGCTACTATGGGACATAGTACCAATCCTCTATAGGGTTCTTTAATGATATAGCCAATGATTCTATGTAGAGAATCATTCCGGAGTACGGAATGTTGAACTGAGTAGAGTCAATAGTATCAGTGACACACTGATCACTAGTCACTAGCTCGAGTTGATCAACAATCACTGATGTATTCACACGTTGTTAATAATAGTGTGATTTGATAAGCCCACTGATTCGGTCAAGTGTAAAGGTTCTTTGTATGTAACTCCCCTTCACATAATAGGATTTGGCTAGTCTAAGGTCCCATCCTGTCAAAATGGACACAAGGTGTGAAACTCGGTGTCCACTAATTGACATCCCCAAGGGATGGGTGTACATAACAACTAATTACTTATATATCATAATTCATTACTAACTAATAAGTGATCTGTCACTTTATTTAACATGGAATTCATGTATAGGCATGAAATTGGCATATCATTGCTTGATAGGGGAGTGGGACACAGCACGTAAAAGCATTTCTTTTCCCTTTAAATGAGCAAGGGCATGAAGTTGTTGGAAATGAGGGAGCTCCTCGAGTTTGCATATAGTCACGTTGAGTTTGTAGTATTTGATATGCTGTTCAAGCTTGCTTGAACCAGTCATTGAGTTTGTTTCCTGGATTGAGGCTAATTGTCTTGATTGCGACAGGGCAATCCAGCCCATTCTTGAAATAGTTGACTGCCACCACTCCATCTCCAAGGTCAGCCTGATGGGCAAGTATTTGGAACTGGGATATGTAATCGTTGATATATTGTCCATTCTGTTTGAGGTGGCGGATTCTGTCCATTGCATCTGCAGGGACATTGTTTGGGGCAAAGGATGTGTCAAGTCCTTCCAGGAATTTCTTCCATGTCAGAAGGTTTTGGCTTCCATCAAATTCCTTGTTTGATTCCAAGAATGCTCCTCTCCATGTTGTGGCAGGGCCGGTGGACATGTATGAAAGGGTGAATTGTATCTTGGTCTTGTCATCAGAAAAGGCACTGGGTTTTGCATCGATGTATAATTGTACTGCGTCCTTCCAGAGGTGGTAGTAGTCAGTCTCTCCATTAAAGGCTGGGGGTGTATTGATCTTTGTGGAGGAGGCCATATTGTTAGTGTCAGAGGTTGTGGATTCCTTGTTGGAAGTGTGAATAGACCCAATAGTGGGGCTAACTTCAGATGATTCAGATTGTACAGGGGAACTGGATCGAGGCAGTGAGTGTACCAGTGATCCAAGTGGTGATGTGAGGGGTGAAGATGTTCTTGGGGGTTCCTGTTGTGAAGTGTTGTCGTGAGTTCTTGTACTTGTTGAGGATTGAGGACCGGAGGATGGGGTAGATGTTCTATGAATTGGCTCCCCAAGCTTTGAGTGGGTAGAGGTGGCAGTTCTTTCAGGTGGTGGTTGTTTGGGTAGGGATTGAAGAACTGATGCTAGGGGTGCTGGGTATCCTGGGTCTTCTGTTCGATGTTGAACTCTCTCGGTAGGTTGTGTAGGGTACGGTGTGGAACCAGAGGGTGAATGAGTGAGGGGTATAGGTTTTGTTTTCTTTTTATGGTCCATGGTGGAGGGGGTGTGAAGTTGGGTTTGGAGTTGGTTGTCAACCAGTCAGAACTGTTAGATTCTTCATAGTCAGTGGCAAGGGGGTTGTTTTGGTTTGTAGACAGGGTGTAGAGGGAAGAAGTCAAAGGTGAAGGTGGGGTTGAAGGTGAATAAACAACACTTGTGGGTGTGTTATCCCAATTGATGCTTGAAGGTGTGGATGACCTATCTACAACACTTACGGGTGCGTTATCCAAATCAACACTTAAAGGTGTGGATGACCTATCAATGCTTTTGGTGCATCTGACCAAGGGTGTAGAGGGTATGGTGGCCTGCTCTACAGGGGTGTATCACCGGACAGCAACAAGGCATGTCGTCAGATACAGTTGGCACTTGGATAGCGATAAAGTGTATCATCTGCCGGTGTGGAAGGGTAGTGACAAGGCATACTGATACCACAGGGTGTACGATGGAGGTTGTCCAAAGGAAGCTTTAATCTAATGTTATGATCTGTGCTCCTTCTGTATCTGAGGATAACTGGAGATGGCCTTCAATCACTCTACAAGGTGTCCGAGATGGTTGGCCTTGCAGAGCTTAGTGGATCGCACTCAATGAGATAATGAGGGATCACGCCAAGTTAAGGCAGAGAGGGTTAATGACTGCTGTTAACAAGATTAAAGCTTAAGGTTTTAATCTCTACTTGTACAGGCCTTATATACCTATGAGATACTATATACTTGTTATAGGTTATTGGGCTATTCTACTTGTCCTGCGCAGTCTTGACCATGATGCACATCCTAGCTGATGGCATCCTACTGTTATATATATATTACAATGAGTCAGTGTCCTCGTTCTCCATTCCACTGCTGTGCGATGTTCCATCGCTTTCCTCTGACTCATAATTCTCTTCTCCTGATTCTATCTCCATGGATTCTCCTCCATTCTCAGTCTCCACTCTCTTGGTGCTTCCATCTGTATTGGAGGTTGGATCAGTTAATCCATGGCTATCTTCTTTGTCCTTGGAGTATTCCAGAATATCCTCCAGAGTTATCTCCATTCCTGCATCTCTTGCCAAGTCCTGCATGGCATTATAGTATTCCCCTTTTTCGTCTTCATATTCCTGTGCTCGCAACTGGTCTGTGGTCTCCTGTACCCATCTTGTAAAGTTGAATAATTGTTCTTGTTCCTCTCGATCCAGACTGTTCATAACAGTTCAGATGTGGAAACTTGTCAAATGGTTTGTTTCTCTTCATTGGAAAGTAATTCTGAATTGCATGTGTTTGTGCCTTTTCATAAGGAAGGCTTTGTCAAAGTTGAGCCTTCATTATTTGAGGCAGGTGTAATGGTAGTGGTTGAAGTGGTGGCATTCTTGGGAGAAGTAGAGGGTGAGGGAGAAGGAGTAGGAAGAAAGTTCTCTTGGATGGTTGGAAGAGCCATTTGCTGAAGAAATATCATTGAAGAGTGGATTCCTTTATACTGTTTTTCCAATATGTTTGGTTTTGTTGTTCTTAGGGATATTTTTGTCCATCAATCCATCAAAGATATTGTTTGATCACATGAGAGTTCATTTTTCTCTTCCAACCACAACACTATCCCCAAATTATCCTCATTTATCATGTTCTATACTTGTTATGATCTGTGCTCCTTCTGTATCCAAGGATAACTGGAGATGGCCTTCAATCACTCTGCAAGGTGTCCAAGACGGTTGGCCTTGTAGAGCTTAGTGGATCGCGCTCAATGAAATAACAAGGGAACATGCCAAGTTAAGGCAGAGAGGGTTAACAACCGCTGTTAACAAGATTAAAGCTTAGGGCTTTAATCTCTACTTGTACAGGCCTTATATACCTATGAGACACTATATACTTGTTATAGGTAGTTGGGCTGTTCTACTGGTCATCTGCAGTCTTGACCATGATGCACATCCTAGTTGATGGCATCCTACTGTTATTTATATTACAATGAGTCAGTGTCCTCGTTCTTACTGCTGTGCAACGTTCCATCGCTTTCCTCTGACTCATAATCTCCTTCTTCTGATTCTATCTCCATGGAGTCTCCTCCATTCTCGCTCTCCACTCTCTTGGTACTTCCATCTACATTGGAGGTTGGATCGGTTGATCTATGGCTGTCCTCTTCATCCTCAGGATATTCCAGAATATCCTCCAGAGTTATCTCCATTCCTGCTTCTCTTGCCAGGTCCTGCATGGCATTATAATATTCCCCTTCTTTGTCTTCATACTCCTGTGCACGTAACTGGTCTGTGGTCTCCTGTACCCATCTTGTAAAGTTGAATAGTTATTCCTGTTCCTCTCGATCCAGACTATTCATAACAATACTTGCACACACACTATCCTTTCCATGAGTCTCATTGGGTACACTCTTCTTTTGCATGTGTGGCTTAGCCACTGTTATATATATGGACATGCGCCAAAGAAGGATTGCAAGGGAGGTACTGGAGCAGAGGATCATAGAACTAGAGACTATGATCGCCTTCTCTCTTCAAGATGTATAGAAGAAGTAAGTTCTTCATCTTATTGATCCCGTAGAAGTTTGCTGAACTTCATGCTTCTTTAGGAACTTATTTTCATCATCAAAAATTATGACACTGTTTGTAATTCTGAAGGACTTGTTTTGTGTTAGTTAGGTTATCTTCTGTTTCCCAACTATCTTCTGTCAGACCGTATCCTTTCCATCAAATTAGATAGGATAAAATAGAATCTGATCTTGATTTCCTAGTTTTGTGATTAAGAATAGATTCAACCTCATATTCTTCCTCATTGTGAATAAGTGTAGGCAAGGGTTCTTTTTGATGTTTGCCATATATATCATTCTCAATGACTGGTGTGAGAAGTGAAGCATGAAAGTGATTATGGATCTTCCATTTGGTAGGAAGTTTAAGTTCATAGGTTGTAGGAGAAGTCCTGGCAATTATTTTAAAAGGACCTTCTTGTCATTGTGATAGTTTTCGTGAGACATAAGGAAGTGGAAGATTTCAGTTATCTAGCCATACTAGATCTCCTTTCTTGAATGGTTTCCAAGGTCGATTCTGTCTTGCTGCCATTTTTAAACACATCTGTTCATGTGCTTCCAATGCTGCTTCTCTAGCATTTTCCAAAAAGAGTGTTTTCTCCTCAATTGAAGGTATTTTTGATGATTCTTCTGATATAAATGCGGTAGGGTTATATCCCATGATCAATTCATATGGGGAATGTTTGCGTCCTGACTGTGGTTTAGTGTTGTGTACAAATTCCACAATCGGAAGTGATCTTCTCCATGTATTTGGATTCTTCGCAGTATAGACTGCAAGATAAAATTGTATTTCTTGATTATATCTTTCCGTTGTTCCATCTGTTTGTGGATGATAAGCTGTCAACATAGCTGGTTTTATGTCTAACTTCTTATATAGTTCTTGCATTGATCTAGCCACAAAATGTGGGTCTCTGTCTGAGATAACCTTTTCAGGCATTCCATATTTAGAAAAAATCTTTTTGATCAAGATCTCAGCAATGCCATCAGCTGTGGCAGTTTTGTAAGTTGGTGTGAGTACTATCCCCTTTGTAAGGCCATGGTCCACAATGTCCAAAACACAATCAAAACCATCGTCAGGGGGCAAATCAGTCATGAGGTCCATGCTGATCTGAGAAAAAGGGCAAGTGGAAGAGGGACCCAAAATAGGTTGCAAGGGAGGGTGAACCAGATGCTGGTTAATCTTAAACTGCTGACAAGCTGCACAACCCTTAACATAGTTATGTATGAATGAACGCATACCAGGCCAATAAAGGTATTGTGCAACATGCCAGTAAGTATCCTCAATTCCAGGATGTCCAGCCATAACATGATCATGCACCAAATGAAGAATATCCTTCTTGATGGCAAGATCAGGGGGAACCACAATCCTGAAACCAAATTGGTAAAAACCATCATCATCCAAAATGAAGTCAGGAGTAGGTTCAATGGGAAAGGGGGAAGAAGCAATATGCTTCTTGATGTCAGAAGAGACAATGTTAACCCACTTATCACCCAGAATTGCAACTAAACCCTGATTATCAGGTGCAGAAGGTTCATGATCAGGATGTTGGGATAAAGCATCTGCAGGTCCATTTTTAGAACCTGGAAGATGTTTTATCTTATAATTAAACTCTGTCATATACAACATCCAACAAGCTTGTCATTTGTTAAGATTCTGGGGTTCCTTCCATCTTGTGAGGTTTTCATGATCTGTCCAAATAAGAACAGGTTCAGGCAAACCATAGAGATAATGTTGCCATTCCTGTAGGGCTTGTATGATCAAAAGGAATTCCTGATCAGAACAATGATAATTACGTTCTGCAGGATTAAGTGACTGTGAATAGTAAGCAACTGGATGTTTATCTCCATTGGTATCCCTTTGTAGAAGAACTGCTCCTGTAGCAAAAGCAGAAGTGTCACATTCTATCTTGAATGGTTTGGATTGATCGACAACTTGTAAAACAGGCTTGTCCATAAAACGTTGCTTGAGGGTATTGAAAGCATTGTCAGCTTCCTTAGTCCATTCAAATATCATCATTTTGTGCAGAAGATTATTCAAGGGATGACTAATCTTCACATAGTCCTTAATAAATTTCCTATAGAAATTACAAAATCCAATGAATTGTTGGACGTGCTTGACTTTATGTGGTTGAGGCCAATCTTTGATTCCATCAAGCTTGATAGGATCCATCTCAAGAGAATTTTCCTTGATGATAACTCCAAGGTATTCCAGTTGTTCATGTTCAAAGAAACATTTTTCTGTTTTGAGGTAGAGATCATTGTTGTCTAAGATTCCTAAGACCTTCATGGTTAGATAATCCAATTGTTCCTTGGATTTAGCATGAATCAAAATATCATCCATATAGACAATAACTCCTCCTTTTTCCATTAGTTCTTCAAATAAGTTGTCCATCATACTTTGAAATGTAGCTGGTGAATTAGTCATACCAAAGAACATTACCATTGGTTCATAGAATCCATGTGGTGTTCTGAAAGCTGCTTTCCATTGATCTCCATCTTTTATTTGGATATTATTATATCCCATTTGTACATCAAGTTTAGTGAAATATTTTGAACCTTTTAACTTGTCCATTATTCTTCCAATACTTGGGATTGGATGTGCATTTTTTACTGTATTATCATCAAGATATTGATAATCTTGACATAGTCATAGATCTCCTCCTTTCTTTTCTATGAAAAAGAAAGAAGATGCCATTGGTGATTGAGAATTCTGAATATAACCTTTTCTAAGGTTTTCTTCTGTGAACTTCTTCAATTTGTCTTCTTCTTGTGGTGTTAATCTGTAAATCAGCATTTGTTTTGGTTTGAAATCAGGTATAAGTTTGATTTCATGATCCCATGGTCATGTTGGTGGAAAGTTTTCTGATTTCTTTTTGTTGAAAACTTTAAGATATTTATGAAATTTCTCTGGAACTGCTTAACTGGATCTGATTCTTGTTTTTGTGCTGATTCATTATGAAGTTGTTGTGCTGTATTTCCTTTTATTGTATTGATATAAACGTCATCTGCTGGTACAATTTCACATTTTAGAACTGGTGACATTCTTGATGTTTCTTCATGCCATCTGAAGTTTGCATATGTCCAATCTATGTCGGGATTATACTCTTGTAAGCAAACCAGACCTAAGATCATCTTATCTGATCCTAGCTTCATGATGTCTGGTTCTATCCACATTTTCTTCTTGTTCAATGTTAGAAGAATTTTTGTTGTATGTGTGATATCTCCTCCAGAATTTCTTGTTCCATCTGCATTTCAAACTATTACTGGACTTGTCTTCTTGATTAGATCAAATTTCATCTGTTTCACAAATTCTTTGTCTATACAACAACCACTTGCTCCTGAGTCAATAAGAGCAAATATTTATCTTGATCATTCATTCTTTGATTTCATGACAAAGCATGGTGCTTTGAGTAAAGAATCAACTAATTGTTTTTGAAGCTGAATTAACTTCATGTGTTCCTTGTCATTGCTTAAAAATTTCCATTCGAATTGAATTCATCAAGATAATTGTCATTGTCTGATTGTTATGATCTGTGCTCCTTCTGTATCCGAGGATAACTGGAGATGGCCTTCAATCACTCTACAAGGTGTCTGAGATGGTTGGCCTTGCAGAGCTTAGTGGATTGCACTCAATGAGATAACGAGGGATCACGCCAAGTTAAGGCAGAGAGGGTTAATGACCACTGTTAACAAGATTAAAGCTTGAGGCTTTAATCTCTACTTGTACAGGCCTTATATACCTATGAGATACTATATACTTGTTATAGGTTATTGGGCTATTCTACTTGTCCTGCGCAATCTTGACCATGATGCACATCCTAGCTGATGGCATCCTACTGTTATTTATATCTTACAATGAGTCAGTGTCCTCGTTCTCCATTCCACTGCTGTGTGATGTTCCATCGCTTTCCTCTGACTCATAATTCTCTTCTCCCAATTCTATCTCCATGGATTCTCTTCCATTCTCACTCTCCATTCTCTCGGTGCTTCCATCCATATCGGAGGTTGGATCAGTTGATCCATGGCTATCTTCTTCGTCCTTGGAGTATTCCAGAATATCCTCCAGAGTTATCTCCATTCCTGCTTCTCTTGCCAAGTCCTGCATGGCGTTGTAATATTCCCCTTCTTCATCTTCATATTCCTGTGCTCACAACTGGTCTGTGGTCTCCTGTACCCATCTTGTAAAGTTGAATAATTGCTCCTGTTCCTCTCGGTCCAGACTGTTCATAACACTGATTCTTCTTGTGGAATATTATTTACAAATCGCTGTCATCTGTTTCTTCTTCAATTTGATGAAGTTGCATTTCTGTTCCAATCATTTTGTGGAATTTTGTTCTGCTTGGCATTCCATTGTTCTCTGGCTTTGGTATTACTCTTGTAATTATTTCTGGCTTTTTCTGGACAATCTCTTGCATAATGTCCTGGTTTCTTGCAATAGAAACATTCCCTGTTTCGTAAATTCTGTTTTTGCTCTTGTGTGAAGACTGTATTGATGAAACTCTGTAAGACATTTGGATTGGTTCTTCCATTGTTTCTGTTTGAATAGCCTTTTCAGCTGTTTCTGGTGACTTTGCTGACATATTCTTTATTGTCTTCTTCATCTTCTTCACTAAAATTGTTATCTTCCTCTGACTGTTCACTATCAGTTTCGTTTTCGTCTTCTTCATCCATCACAATGTTGTTGACTTGTTTTCCAATTTTATCAATCTCCATGTCCCATTCATTTCTTGTAGATTGAGATAGTGGAGAATCGTAGATATTGGTATATCTTGGGTTGTATTGTCCATTATTCCTGTAGTTTCCTTTTCCTTTCCTTTGATTTCAGACATTATTGTTTTGAGGGGTATAATTTCTACCCATGGCTCTTCTTTGTTCTGTAATGACTTGGTAGGCAAGTCTTGCTGCTGTTTTCCAATCTTCAATTGTTTGAGGATTCTGTCTAATAGCTTCAAGTCTGATGTCCTGGTCAAGACCACTGGAGAAATATGCTTGCAACACTGTGGTGTCGGTTGTGAGTGATGCCTGTGATGTGAGTACTGAGAATCCACTAATGTATTCCTCAATATACCTCCCATTTTGTTTATAATTTCGGAGTTGTTGCTCTGCTTCAAATTTCTGTTGCATGGGGGCAAAGGCTTGTTCAAGTGCATCTTTGAATAATCTCCAGCTTGGGAGTGTGGGATGTGTGCTGATATAGTCTTGTCTCCAATTTGCTGCTGACTTGTTAAGGAGAGCAAGGGTGTATTGGACCTTGTTGTCTTCATTATACTCCTTAATGGAGTCGAGGTAGAGCTTGACACTTGACATCCATTCCCTGTAGTATCTTGGTTCTCCATTGTAGAATAGTGGTTTTGGGAAATTGATTTGAAATGTAGAGGAAGTGGTGGTGGTAGGATTGGACAGGTTAGAAATGTTTCCGATTCCTGACCCTGGAGCTGTCATTGAACCCATGGTAATACTGGTGGTTGTGGGTTGACTTGTTTGCTGGATCAGTGACTGGATTGGTGGGAAGAGGGGGTGTGGTGGTAAGTCTCTTGAGAAAGAGTACTGTTGCTCTGTTCTTCTGTTTCCGTTTCCCAAGTTGAGTTGCTCAATCTGCTTGCTGAGGGACTCGGTGTCTGGGCTAGATTTTGTTCTAACTTCTTCTGTTTCCTCTGTAGAATACTGAGTAGTTCCTCAAACTGTTCTGGACTGAGTTTCACTGGTTCTCCTGTTATATTCACTTGTGATGAGGTCTGACTCAAGTTCACTGTAGTAACTGATTCATCCATCTTTTCAACCATACCAAAGATTCTTGGATAGACTCCAATAAACTTTGCTGTTGGTGAAGACACACTTGTATTTGACTCTAGTTGTTGGTCTGTTTGATATAAATGTGTCTGCTGTGGTGTCTTTTTCAAAATGTTTTTCTTCTGTAAAGGTTTAGGTAAACTTATGTTTTTACAAACCTTACAATTTTTGTGATTACACTCCGTCTTGAAATAGTTATGACCTAAAGAGGTATAAGTTTATCAATGGATAAACAAGGCACTCACAAAGATATTTTTATCGTGGGGCCAAATATACTCAACAGATTTCACTCCTCCAGCAGGATCTCAACAGATTTCACCTCTGGATATGGGTCTTTGGATTTCCAACCTCCAGTAAGGTTCCTCAGATATTCTCAGCCTCTGGTTTATGGCTCTTCAGATTCAACCTCTGGAAAGGGTTCTTCAGATATGAAAGGTTATGAACCTTTAACAACTCTGGAATGTGAATGCCACATTGCAACAATAAAGTTGTGAATCCAATGTTCACAATCTTCTCTGGATTCAGCAAGGGGTACAACCTTGTAGCTGGCAAGGAGGGAAGTTTCTACTTAATGTTATAGTGACACCAGTCTTTGTGCTCAAAAGCACAACTGGTGTTGAGCATATTGTTAACTTCACCCAAGTCAACAATCACTTGAAGAGACTCTTTGTGAGCTCTCAAGGTTTTCCTCACTAACTTAGAGATTAAAACTTGAGAAAGAGGACAACTTAAGAGATCAAGCAAGTAGGTAAATCTCCACTGGATAACCAAGTAGAAACTTTGTTATCAGAAGTCCCCTTAAACCCCCTTATCAGAAGCCTCACTGGAAGGAACTCTTATCAGAAGCATCCAAAGTATATAAATAGACAGAAGACCTGTCATCCTGAAACAATCAGAAGTACCATCAGAACAATCTATATTTAGATAGATAAGGATATGACTCACTTACCTGGGTCCAGATATATAAAGTAGGAGCATAGCCATACATAGTAGTATATAAGGATACTGTACCATACCCTTGTATCCTTATCTTAGTGTTATAAAGTTCTTGCCTCCTATAACTCTTTGCCTCTAAACTGGCTGGACTATAGTGCTCTGTTGTCTCCAAGTCACACTTAGTAGGACAGGACCAAGTCTGTATAGACATCCTGTGTCGAACTCCGTGCTACTCAAGAGCAAACCCCTAACCCAGGTAACAAAACACTAAGATACTCTGCTGCTTATCTCTTGCTCGCCCTCTGCTCTGCCAATGTACTGAACATGTCGAGGTACTCTGTGTTGTGGAATACAAAGTTGTCGCCAATTGTGACATTCTCTGTAGCCGTTGCTACGTTCTTATTCTCCATCCCGCCCCTGCCAGCAGACCTGGCTTACCTCCTCATATTCATCTTTACATCAACTGCCACCCTCATCGTCTACCAAATAATCACCCTAGAACTTGAATGCATCACGTGCCCCTGCCACTGTTGTGTCGTCAGATTGTGGAACCTGTACTCAGGAATATCCATAATTGCCACCCAATTCTTCATACTTCTAGTGATAATTGATTGCTAGACAAATATCACCACACCTCCAAAGAAATTCTCAGCCCAAGAATCTCCATCACCCCCTCCTCCCAAATCAAGAAACAGAATCTCAGGACCAGGTATACAAAACCCAGATCCCAGAAGAAATCCTACACCACAACCCACTCAAACACCATTGCCATTCTATCCTCCATCCCTATTCAACTCACCTGCTCCAAGTGCATCAACATCCACATGCACTCAAACAAGTTTTGCTGAAGAACTAGCAGAATGACAAAGACTACAACATGAAAAAGAATTAGAAGAACACTACAAACAAGAAGAAAAGAAATGCAAACAAGCTGAAGAATATCATGCTAAAGTAAACCCACTAAATGATTTTGAACTTCAAAAGCTCAAATATGCTCTCAAACAACTGAGAGAACTTTCCCAATTAGAAGAAAACCTACTTATGTGTCACGAATACGCAGTAGATCAAGGAAAACCTCAAGAAGACAATGACTCTGATGTCTATATAACAGACAACAACCAATCAGATCCTGATCCACAACCACCCGCACTACCTGTGTCAACAACACCCTTAGCCCTACTGGCTCCTCCCTTATGACCAAAACAACCTCCAACACTGCCACCACTGCCGCCACCCAGACAACTACAAATAATGGCTGCTGCACAAAACCCAAAGGAGTTAGGACTCCTCAAACCCATTGCCTTTGATGGAACCAGAAGACTGTTTGAAGATTGGATCTTCCAATGTGAAGTATATGTGCTCACTAATGCAACCACCTACAACAATGACCTCACCAGAACCTTGTTCGTCCTCTTGACAATGCAATCAGGAGATGCCCAAGCATGGGCTAGACAATACCTCCACGAGAGGAATGCCCAGACTCAAGCTGGACAACCTATAGCCATGGAGTCATGGGACAACTTCACTGCCAGACTCAGAGCTGACTTCACCCCGGCAGATGAACATGTGTATGTGCATACCAGACTCCAAACCTTGCACCAAGCAGGTAAACCGATGACTGAGTTCAACTCTCAGTTCAAGGAGCTTGTCCATCAATCTGGACTCAATGAAGATCGCACCCTGATCGATCTATACTGCAAGGCAATCAACCGCCATATTGCCATGAAAATTGACAAATCGGAAAACCCTCCAACAACTATTGCCACTTGGTACACCTGAGCAAATAAACTCAATGACAATTTCTGCCAAATTAATGCCCTCTACGGCACCCCCAGGAACATGTTTCCCCAGAGGAACCAATACCAACCCAACTGTGGACCAAGCCATCCAAACAACAACGTGCCCTACACACAATTCTACCAAAGGAGCAACGCTCCACAATTCACACCATGTGACCCACACACCATGGAAATAGACCATGCCGCAATGGAAGAAGGATTTGAAGATCCTTACCCAGAAATCCCTCAACAGGACTATGCCGAAGAAGAACTTCAAAACTCCTTGGAGATAGATGCCATCCCTTCCCTGGACAACAAAACACTTGTCCCAGATTCCCAAACTGGAATGCCCAACAATCACTGCAATGCAAGTACTCCCTTGCAGTTGCAGAAGTTGCATCTCAGATGTACCAAATGGTTGATGACCTCGATCCTGAACTCCAACAGGAACTCCACTCTGTGCTAGCCGAAGACCCAGAGATGCGTCCCTTCCAGGATTTTTGAAATGGAACACAGACTGATGCACCCCTGCTCATTCCCAGAAGGACTCTATATACATGAATGACATGGTTATCAAACCAAATGGCTGGACCAACCAATCCCCCTCAGCAACGTTGACAGAACTGACAATCAACATGGCAAGATCCATGAATACATTAAAATCAGGACCATCATTGATGGAAGAGATTGCATGCTAGAAGCATATGTCACAAACACTGGTGAAAAGGATCTCATCATCAGATTTCCCTGGCTGGAACAATACAATCCTGACATCAACTGGAAGACCAAGACATTCTCTTGGAAACCCCAAATCAATCACCAAAACTTTTCCAAACTCCTCAGAACCCTACAACAACCTGTTGAACTCAACTCCATTGCCATGGACATAATGGCTGGAAAAACCTCTCAACCCGAGGAAAACCCCGAAGAATATATCAACCTGTCAAACATTGACCTTGACACCTTCTTTTTAAAAAGAGAAATGAACCCAATGCTTCTAACCCCATTAGAAGTAAATGCCAAAGTGACACATGCCACAATGCTCCACAATGAGCAACATAACCCAACAAAATCAGCAAACCAAAAAGGAAAACAACTGGAATCAAACAAAGAACTACCTGAGATCCCTCAGAGATTTGCCCAATGGCTAAAATATTCAACAAGAAAGCATCCAAATGATTCCCACCATCAAGAATGTTTGATCACAAAATTGAACTAAAACCAACATTCAAAGCAAAATCAATGAAACCTTATCAAGTGGCACCTGCTGAAGAAAAAGCACTAAAGGAATTTATAGACGAAAACCTTTGAAAAGGGTACATCTGCCCCTCAAAATCCCCTATGGCATCACCCTTCTTCTTTGTTGCCAAGAAAGGAGGAGACCTCTGACCCTGCCAAGACTATTGTTATCTAAATGATCACACCATCAAAAATGCCTACCCAATCCCCATGATTTCCTCAATCATGGACAAACTCAAAGGAGCTAAGTACTTCACTAAGCTCGATGTCTGCCTAGGATACAATAACATCAGAATCAAAGATGGTGATCAATGGAAAGCAGCGTTCAAGACTCCTATGGGTCTTTTTGAACTGACTGTCATGTTTTTCAGACTTTGCAATAGTCCTGCAACATTCCAACATATGATGGACACGCTATTCTCCAAAATAATGGAGAAAGGAGGAATCATCATCTATATGGATGATATCCTAATCTACAGTAAAACCCAGGAAGAAACCAACCAACTTACAGAAAAAGTACTGCAAATCCTGCAGGAAAACGACCTCTACCTCAAAATGGAAAATTGCAAGTTCAACAAGCAACGACTTGAATATCTCGGCATGATCATCATGCCTGACAAAATCAAAATGGACCCTGGAAAACTCAAAGGAATAAAAGACTTGCCTTTGCTGAAAACAGTCCGATACATTTGTAAATTCATTGGATTCTGTAACTTCTACCGGAAGTTCATCCACAACTACTCCCACCACACCAAACCCCTTAACCAACTCCTATCCAAATCAAACAAATTTGAATGGAAAGAAGAACAACAAAAAGCATTTGAAATGCTCAAGAATGAATTCTTAAAGGAACTGGTACTCCTCATGCCCAACTCCACAAAACCCTTCGAAATAGAAGCCAATGCTTCCAAATTTGCATCAGGAGCTGTCCTGTACCAACATGATATCAACGGAATACGGAAACCTATATCATTCTATTCAAAAATGTTCAGACCAGCGGAACGCAACTATGACATCTATGACAGGGAACTCCTTGCTATCATCTGAGCCCTCAAAGAATGGTGCCACTACCTCCTTGGCAGCCCCCATACTGTCCATATCAGAACAGACCACCAGAACCTCACATATTGGTGTAAACCCCAGAAAATCAACTGCCGACAAGCACGATGGGTCCAAACCCTTGCCGACTACAACTTCAAACTAGAACACATCCCAGGGTCAAAGATCCCTGCACCAGACACTCTATCAAGATGTCCAGACCACATCCCTGATGAGGATAATGATAACAAAGATGTCACCATGCTTCCAAACAACCTCTTTGTCGCCACCACCAACATATGTAGAAGATCAAAACCTGATCACAGTACTCCCAGAACACCTCTTTATCACCACCATCGATATGGAACTCCAAGAAAGAATCATGGAATCACCCAAATACGATGCTAGAACCACTGAAGCATTCAAACTCCTAAAAGAAACCCACCCTAATGCCACCGATAGAGACGTCGGAACAGTCCCGACCTCAAATGGTCCACTCCTCACATTCCAAGAACATGTCATCATTCCAGAAGACCTCCAACTCAGACGCGATGTCATCGCAAGATATCACAACCACCCTACATGTGGCCACCCTAGAGAACAGGAAACATACTGCCTTGCCAAGAAAGATGTATATTGGCCAGGAATGTCAACATTCATAAAGAACTACATCAAAGGCTGTCCAGAGTGTCAGCAACACAAATCATACACAGACTGGATCACGCACCGACTCAACCAATCCCACCATCATCTTCCAAGTGCCCCTTTGCTCAAATCTCATGGGATCTTATCACCGGTCTACTGCCTAGCACCGGTCATAATGTGATATTGTCCATGGTGGACCATGGCCTTATGAAGGGGGTAATTTTCATCCCAACCTCAGATCAATCAAACACTGATGACATTGGATGACTATTAATAGAAAAAGTCTTCACCAGATTTGGATTACCCGACAAAATCATATCAGATTGAGACCCCAGATTCGCCACCAACTCCCTCTGAGAACTAGCCAAACGTCTAAACATCCAACATGTAAGGGGACAATCCACAAACACCCCTAAGCCTCCCAGCACACTGTACATCCCCCCTTTCAAACGCTTACACCCCAAACATAACCAGAATGCACCAGAGGTCCCCTCACTGCCCAGTTAAACCCCTCCCTTCACCCTCCTTAACCCTCACCTGCTTCCTCCCATTTCCTGTAGACTTCAGACTGTTATCTTCACTCCCCACACTCATTTTAATCACACCTGGCCTTGTGCAACACCCAGACACCACCGTCAAGCCTTGTTCAATTTATATTGATTATATAAGTCAAGTATATACATAGTTTTCGCCTGCAGGGGTTCCCTCATCCTATTCTCTTAGGATTTCCCTGCAGGTATGGACTCCCTACTTAGCTCACAGATTAATAATACTTAGGATTTCCCTGCAGTGACGTTTCGGCTCCCTGAGTTGTCCGAACCCTCCAGGTTGCCCTAACAGAAGAATAGGATCCCCCTAACGAGACCAGTCCGGTGTCCATAGGCCCTACCCTGTCCATAACGTGTTTTTCGACTCAGTAGCAGCCTAACACTCAGCACTCTTCTCTCCCCTCGTCCAACCTCGTCTCTCACTCATGTCACAGCAAAATGCACCGGAGAACGGGCCCTCAGACCCTCTGGCTATGATTGCCCAACTCCAGCAGGACGTGGCATCGGTGATGACTAGGCAGGCCGACTCCGAGCTGGCCCTCACGGAAGTGATCCAGTCGATTCAAACCACCCTTCAAGAACTCTCCCAACGTCCAAAAACCCCAAATGCTCCTGACGCGACTCCACCCGTCCCCGACACGTCCCCTCCCTCTACCCAACGCACTCACTCCTCAAAAGTCAAACCAGCGACTCCACCAGACTTCTCGGGTGACCGAACGCATGGGAGGGCCTTCTTGAACTCCTGTAACACTTACCTACGACTCTGCCCAACTCATTTCGCCTCGGACCAGCAGAAGATACTCTGGGCTATGTCGTTCATGAAAGAGGGGCGTGCTGCTAAGTGGACAGATCAGATATTTCGGTGGGAAGATAGGAACCAAGGAGCAGAGAGGTTCCTAGATTGGGAGGACTTTCAAGGCGAATTCCGTAAGCACTTCTTCCCCGTGGACTCCGAGGCAGCTGCTGTCAATCGGCTGGAAGGTACAGAGTACTTCCAACGAAACAGGAACGTCGAAGACTACCTGGACAAGTTCCTAGAGCTTATCTCGGACTCCAGGTACAAAGATGACAAGACCATCGTTGTCAAGTTCCGTCGAGGCCTCCGCCCGGCCATACAGACCGCAGTAGCCATGATGATGGCCAACCGACCCTCGGACAATGCTCCGGAGGCTTGGTACAAGGCAGCACAGCTCATAGATCAGAACCAAGCTGCCAACGATGCCTTCCAAGCCTTGGGGCGGACACAAATACCCTCGGCAAAGCCCTCCGCCAACCCCTATCGCCTCACATCTGCCCCTGTCGCCCCCCTTGCCACGTCAACTTCGACCCCCTTTCCATCAGCCCGCTCCTTTGCCCACGTCACCCCCACTCCGACCAAACCCGTCCCAATGGATATTGATGCAACCAGAAAGGCCACGACGACGCCCATAGTCTGCTACAGATGCCACCAGCCGGGCCACATCAAATCCGAATGCCCTAGGCGCTTCGACGTTCGCTTCTTAGACTTGGAGGAGAGGGAAGCCCTGATTCAGCAATTATTAGCCGAGAAAGACATCGTGGAAGCTCAAGGGTCATCGGAACATCGAGAAAGCGAAGACGAGACGGATTTTGTCTCAGGCGGTTGGTGAATAGTGTGCCCCGGTTGCCCACAGGGAGTAGGTACAGTGTATTACCCATAGACCTAATAAACGACACTGTCCCTACCCAAAACCCGATCCCTGTACAAGACACACCCCCTTTAAGCTCTTCCTTGCCTAAACGACTGAGACGGCCGAAATGGGAGCGGCGTTTGCCCCCGGTGTTCAAGATATCTTCAGCAGAGTCTCCGCGGTTGCTTCATCTGACAGTGGAGCTAGAAACGACGGACACAGCGGAACGGAAGGTCACTCAGGCCCTCCTGGACAGCGGGGCGACAAGCTGCTTCGTCGACCGCAATTTCGTACAGAGAAATCGTCTCAACACATGCCCCCTTTCCCAGCCCATCCCCGTCTTCAACGTTGATGGCACCGAGAATGAAGCGGGTTCAATTACGGAGGTCTTAGACATAGTTCTCCGTTACAAATCTCACTCAGAGCGCACCACCTTGGCGGTCACATCGCTCGGAAAGCAAGACTTACTACTCGGCTTCTCATGGTTGAAGGAGCATAACCCTGAAGTAGACTGGCAGACAGGTGAAGTCAGGATGACCCGATGCCCAGATAGGTGTTGCACACTGTGTAAGGAACAGCTGAGAACTGAACGAAAGCTCCGGAAGGCTGAGATTAAAGCAATCTCGATGTGCTCGGAAGGCCCTTATCCACTCTCAGATGATGACTGGGAGGAGATTCAAGAGATCCCAGGTCTTCAACCAAAATCCGAACGAGGGACCGGAGACGGCGAACGTATCTGGGCCACCGTTCTCCATCCGGAACCCCAGTTCATCCAAGCGACCAGCACTACCTCCCAAAGACTCGCGGAGGCCTTCCACCACAATTCGCAACCTCCTCGGGCATCCCCTGAAATCTCCGGCCTACTGGATCCCATTCCCGAGTATCTCCGTGACTTCGCCTCCGTGTTCGAGAAAGAGTCCTTCGACTCTCTCCCGGAACAAAGGGCTTGGGACCATGCTATCGAGCTCATACCGGGAGCGACGCCTACAGGCTGCAAGGTATACCCTCTGGCCCCCTCTGAACAGTCAGAACTCGACTCCTTCATTCAGGAGAACTTAACTACCGGGAGAATCCGTGCTTCAAAGTCCCCCATGGCCTCTCCGGTGTTTTTTATTAAAAAGAAGGATGGCTCGCTCAGATTGGTTCAAGATTACCAAGCTCTTAACGCAATCACGGTGAAAAATAAATACCCACTCCCACTCATCTCGGAGCTTGTAAATCAACTCCGAGGGGCCAAGTATTTCACCAAACTCGATATTCGCTGGGGTTTCAATAATGTACGGATTAAACCCGGAGACGAATGGAAAGCAGCCTTCTGCACCAACCGGGGCCTCTTTGAGCCTCTAGTGATGTTCTTCGGACTTACCAACAGCCCCGCTACTTTCCAGACGATGATGAACGATATCTTTAGGGACCTCATTGCAGAAGGGGTCGTTGTAGTATATCTCGACGACATCCTTATCTTCACAAGGACCGTAGAAGAACATAGAAGAGTTACCTGTTGCGTTCTAGAGATACTTCGCTGCCACCGGCTCTACCTCCGACCGGAGAAGTGCGAGTTCGAGAAGACCAGGGTGGAGTACTTAGGGCTAGTCATTTTGGAAAATAAGGTGGAGATGGACCCGGTAAAGGTCGCCGGAGTACAGGAGTGGCCGACGCCTACAGACAAGTGAGAGGTCCAGGCATTCCTGGGCTTTGTGAACTTCTATAGGCGTTTTATCCAAGATTTTTCACACTACGCTTGCCCTCTGTTTGATCTCACTAAATCGGACACTCCTTGGCGATGGGGAAAGCCAGAACATAGCGCTTTCACCACCCTTAAGGAGCTAATCACGTCCGAGCCCGTTCTTGCCTCGCCGGACACCTCCTTGCCTTTCCGGCTCGAAGCGGACAGTTCGGATTTTGCCACTGGAGCGGTACTCTCTCAGCAGTTGGAGGAAGGTAAATGGCACCCAGTGGCATTCTATTCTAAATCCCTGGACCAGGCACAACGAAACTATGAGATTCACGACAAGGAAATGCTGGCGATCATCCGAGCACTCGAGGAATGGCGGCACTTCTTAGAAGGCGCCCCCCACGTCGTGGAAATCTGGTCAGACCACCGAAACCTAGAGTATTTCATGACAGCTAAAAAACTTAATCACCGCCAAGCTCGCTGGTCACTCGTCTTGGCTCGCTTTGACTTCAAGCTTCACCACTGGCCGGGTAAATCGATGGGGAAAGCCGACGCGTTGTCCTGCCGTGCAGACCACGGCCCCGGAGATCGTGACAACGAAGATGTCATCCTCTTGACGAGGGAGAAGCTCGCGATCCGAGCCCTCGAAGGAATTCAAGCCGCCGGCGAAGAACAAGTCCTTCTACGAGACATCCGAGCAGGGAATCGCTCCGAGACTGCAGAAGAGGCAGTTGCGAATTCGGCCCGCAGGCTCAAGGAGTCCTCTTCTAGAACCATACACTCATCTGAGTGGTCTAATGTGGACGGACTGCTATTATTCCGAGGCCGGATCTACGTCCCGAACAGCAACGACCTCCGACGCCGCATTGTGGCCCTCTGCCACGATTCCCCGATCGGTGGGCACGCAGGTCGTTGGAAGACACTCGAATTGGTCTCCCGAAACTACTGGTGGCCGCAGATGTCTTGCTTCGTAGGTCAGTATGTCTCCACATGCGACTTATGCCTCAGAACGAAGCCCCACCGTCACCTCCCTACCGGAGAACTTCACCCCTTGCCTATTCCCGAGTCCCGATGGGATACCATCAGCGTTGACTTTATTGTAGAGCTTCCTCCTTCGGCTGGGTATGACGCCGTGATGACCGTAGTCGATTCGGCCTCCAAGCGAGCCCATTTCATCCCCACACACACCACGGTGACGGCCGAAGGAGCCGCTCGGCTATTCCTGCACAACGTATGGAAACTACATGGTCTCCCCAAACAGGTAGTGTCCGACAGAGGCCCCCAGTTCGTCGCAGAGGTCACCAAGGAACTTTACCGGAAGCTAGGAATTAAGGTAGCGAGCACGACGGCATGGCACCCCCAAGCAGATGGTCAAACGGAAAGGGTTAATCAAGAATTAGACCAATACCTTCGGATCTTCGTCAACGAGAGGCAGGACGACTGGCTAGATCTCCTCCCACTGGCCGAATTTCAACACAATAATCATATCCACGCCTCACCCCAGCACTCCCCCTTCCTTCTCGACACTGGTAGACACCCCCGGATGGGCTTTGAACCTCACCAACGACCTTCTCGTCTAGAAACAGTCAACGAATTCACTAACCGGATGAAAGCGACGCTGGAGGAAGCCAAAGCTGCCTTGGTACGGTCTAAAGACGAAATGGCGAGATACTACAACCAACGCCGCACCCCAGCACCTACCTTCAAACCCGGGGACCGAGTTTACTTGGACGCGAGTGATATTCAAACCACCCGACCGTCCAAGAAGCTGTCACACCTCAGACTAGGCCCCTATACAGTAGAACGACGGGTCGGCGCCAACGCCTACCGCCTGAAACTTCCCCAGTCCATGCGACGCCTCCACCCAGTCTTCAACATCGTAAAACTTCTCCCTGCGCCAGAGGACCCATTCCCAGCCCGACAGCCACCCCCACCACCCGATCCAGTAGTCATCGACGACGAGAAGGAGTGGGAAGTGGAAGAAATCCCAGACAGCCGATTCGTACGACAAAAACTCAAATTTTTGATCAAATGGAGAGGTTTCGGTTGCGAACATAACTCCTGGGAAGACTCGGCTGACGTACGTGCACCGGAACTCATTAAGAAATTCTACGAGCAACACCCCGGAGCCCCACGCTTCATACAAGCTCTCCAGTTCGGTTCCATCCCATTCCAACCACTCCCAACCATCACGTCGAGTCGCCGCGATCCTGAGGGGGGGGTAGATGTAAGGGGACAATCCACAAACACCCCTAAGCCTCCCAGCACACTGTACATCCCCCCTTTCAAACGCTTACACCCCAAACATAACCAGAATGCACCAGAGGTCCCCTCACTGCCCAGTTAAACCCCTCCCTTCACCCTCCTTAACCCTCACCTGCTTCCTCCCATTTCCTGTAGACTTCAGACTGTTATCTTCACTCCCCACACTCATTTTAATCACACCTGGCCTTGTGCAACACCCAGACACCACCGTCAAGCCTTGTTCAATTTATATTGATTATATAAGTCAAGTATATACATAGTTTTCGCCTGCAGGGGTTCCCTCATCCTATTCTCTTAGGATTTCCCTGCAGGTATGGACTCCCTACTTAGCTCACAGATTAATAATACTTAGGATTTCCCTGCAGTGACGTTTCGGCTCCCTGAGTTGTCCGAACCCTCCAGGTTGCCCTAACACAACAAGCATTCTCAACCACATACCATCCCCAGACAGATGGTTCCACCAAATGATACAACCAAGAAATCGAGACCTATCTTGCCATATACTGCACCAGGAACCCCCTTGACTGGTCAGAAACCCTCCCTATCACCGAGTTCACACACAACTCCAAAATACATGCCTCAAGGCAGAAATCCCCATTCAAACTCATCATGGGATACAACCCTCCACTGATACCCATAGTAATGGAAACTTTGAACTTTCCATCAGTAGACAAACGCATCAGACTCCTTGATGATGCCAGAAAAGAAGCACACGCGGCACATCAACTCTCCACCGATATTATGAAACAAAGAACCAGAAGAACTGTCAAACCCCTTGAAACATGTCAGAAAGTATGGCTAGAAGCCAAGAACCTCAAACTTCCCTTCATCTCCAACAAAATATCCCCAAAAAGACTAGGACCTTTCCTTATCTCAGAAGTCCTATTGCCACTCACATACAAACTAAAACTTCCAATCAAATGGAAGATACACCTGGTGTTCCACTGAAACCTCCTAACCCCATATAACAAAACAGAAGCATATGGACCTCATCTGATGCCACCACCACCAGACATCATCAACAAAGAAGAAGAATACGAAATAGAAGCTATTCTCAATCACCACCAATATCACGGAAAACTCCAATACTACGTACATTGGAAAGGATACTCCCACACGGAGAACTAATGGATATCCGAAGAAGATCTCCACAACAATGCCAATGAATACTTGGAAGAGTATAAAGAAGAACATCAACTTAACAGCAACAACCAGGAACTACCCAGAACCTACCAGAAGCAACTCTGCTCTACTACCAAATGCACTCAAAAATGTCCATGAACAACCTTGACCTCATCTGCCCCCAATCCACTCCCCCCTTCTCCTCTTCCTCCACCACCTCCTCCATTGTCATCATTGACGATCCCAACATCGAAAGAGACTCCCCAACTCCAATCCCAAGACCATCCCCTTTCACACCCTCCAACACCTTCATCAATGTCAGAGACAAAACCCCCAATCCCAATGCTACACCCAAACCAGAACCAGTAGCCACCTTACCCATCAACTTCCACACAGCTGGAGTAAAGAATTTAGAACCAACCACAACCAGCATAGAAGACTTACGCACAATCACCTCTACCCAATTCCTCACAGACAAAGTCAACAATGCCCCCATCAGTGACTACGACCGAGAAGTATGGTCAAACTATATCCATCATGTCAAGCAAATAAAACTCCTCCATGATGCCTTCCATGCCCAACAAAAGTGGACTGAAAACTATGAGGCATTCCTCCTCACACGCCAAGGACTCATGTCCCAAATGCCAAGAAACAAACAAACCAATGTAACACCCCACACCAACAAAAACACTCCAGCTCCCGTATTGGGAAGAAAGAACCCTGTCAGAACTAACAACCCCTTCCATAAAAATACCACCAAACCAACCCCAACATGGAACTCCCCTGCCCCCATTCAACAAATTCTGAACCCTAAACCCAATGACAGATCCCAATGCATCCAATGCAAACAAACCAGACACTGGGCTATGGACTGCCCCCAATTTGCCTGCCTTGGTTGCAAACAATACGCTCCAGGCCACTATTCATACGACTGCATCAAATACAGATGCCCACACTGCAGAGTATTCCAACCTTGCTACAAACAAACTGAATGTCCTTCGAAAGGAACAAGACACACACCCTATAACAGACCTATGGCAGCTTGACCCCAAACCACCCCATCATTCCATTACCAATACTCAGGACTCGAATACCCTGAAGAAGATGACTTTGATGATGGATACAATAACATTGCCATGTCTAACATGTGCAGAAAACCAGTAGGAGATTTCTAAACTCCACTCAAACACAACAGAAGGAAAAGTCATAAACGGTTATAGTGGAATATAACCTTAGAAACAGGGTAATGTTATCAGAAGTCCCCTTAAACCCCCTTATCAGAAGCCTCACTGGAAGGAACTCTTATCAGAAGCATCCAAAGTATATAAATAGACAGAAGACCTGTCATCCTGAAACAATCAGAAGTACCATCAGAACAATCTATATTTAGATAGATAAGGATATGACTCACTTACCTGGGTCTAAATATATATAGTAGGAGCATAGCCACACATAGTAGTATATAAGGATACTGTACCATACCCTTGTATCCTTATCTTAGTGTTATAAAGTTCTTGCCTCCTATGTATAACTCTTTGCCTCTAAACCGGCTGGACTATAGTGCTCCATTGTCTCCAAGTCATGCTTAGTAGGACAGGACCAAGTCTGTATAGACATCCTGTGTCGAACTCTGTGCTACTCAAGAGTGAACCCCTAACCCGGGTAACAAACTTAGGAGTTTCTCTTGGTTGACCAGAGGTCTTATATATTGTTCAAAGTTACTATTAATACATGATCAAAGAAGTATGGGAGAAGTTCAAGAAGTGTGGAAGAAGCATAAGAGTGGAAGAAGTTAAAGAAGTCTGGATGAACTATGTTTAACTACCTAAATATAACTATCTATATATAATTATCTATTAATAGTTAAGAGTATGAGAAATGATAACAAATCGAGAAAATATTATATAACAGATCAAAGTAAGAACAGTTACATAATAAAGAAACAAAACAAAGTAGAAAAGAAAAAGATATTCATAATGCTCTAGTATATTACAACTAAAGGCTTTTGGCATAATAAGTCCAAGTTGTAAGTCAAAGTAAGGATGTATCATAACAAAACCCCTTAAAACACTTCAAAAAGTATGGCTAGAAGCCAAGAACCTCAAACTTCCATTTCAATCACAAAAAATATCCCCAAAACAACTAGGACCATTCATCATTACAGAAGTCCTGTCACCAATGACATACAAACTCAAACTCCCAATCAAATGGAAGATACATCCAGTATTTGTTACCCAGGTTAGGGGTTCACTCTTGAGTAGCACGGAGTTTGACACAGGATGTCTATACAGACTTGGTCCTGTCCTACTAAGCGTGACTTGGAGATGATGGAGCACTATAAGTCCAGCTGGTTATGGCAAAGAGGTATAGGAGGCAAGAACTTTATAACACTAAGATAAAGATACAAGGGTATGGTACAGTATCCTTATATACTACTATGTGTGGCTATGCTCCTACTATATATATCTAGACCCAGGTAAGTAAGTCATATCCTTATCTATCTAAATATAGATTGTTCTGATGGTACTTCTGATTGTTTCAGGATGACAGATCTTCTGTCTATTTATATACTTTGGATGCTTCTGATAAGAGTTCCTTCCAGTGAGGCTTCTGATAAGAGGGTTTAAGGGGACTTCTGATAACAGTATTCCCCATTTAATGAAACAGAAGCATATGGATCTTACCCAACACCACCACCACCTGACATCATTAATGATGAAGAAGAATACAAAATCAAAACCATCCTCAATCACCACCAATATCACAGAAAACTCCAATACTACATCAAATGGAAAGGATACTCCCACACAGAGAACAAATGGATCACTGATGAAACATTTCACAAAATGCCAAAGAATACTTAACCAAGTATAAAGAAGCCCATGGAATTCTCCAGAAAGATCAGGAACCCACCAGAACCTACCAGGAATGACTTTACGCCCACACCAAAACAACTTAAAAATGCTCATGAACCTCAACCTCACTTGTCCCCAAACCCCTTCCCCTTTTTCCACAACACCTTCCCCCACCTCCTCATCATCTTCAATTATTATCATCAATGACCAGAATGTCAAACATACAACACTTCAAACAACTCCCATTCCAGCCCCATCTCCCCACACCCCCTCTCACACCTTCACTGCTGCCTATGCCCTCGATAGAGATGAGACCCCCAACCCCAATGCCACCCCAGAACCCACAGCTGCCCCAGCCACCTCCCTTATATTCCACTCAACTGGAGTACAACCACAGGGATCAGATCACCCTTCTAATGGAGATCTGCATGAGGCTGCCACCAGCCGAACCTTTACTAATAGATTGGAACAATCTCCAATTTCAGAATATGACCGACAACTCTGGGCTGATTATACCCACCATGTACAACAGACTAAGACTCTCGCTGCTGCATATGATACACAACGAGCCTGGGCAGAATCACTTGAGGAACTTCTCAGAACACAATCAAGCCTCATGTCCGAGGTGTCAAAGAATATACCCAAACAAGATGAGGTACATTCCTTGAAGCCCCCCACCACAACCATCCCCTCCACTGCCACGGTTACCCCTGCCCCTATCCCCACCACCACTCCCAATAAGGGAAAGAAACCCACCAATCCCAGAAACCCATTCAGACATCTCACCCCCACCAGAAACACCACCCACACCGTTGCCAATAACAACATCCCAGTTCAGAACTCCCCAATCCTATTCACACATGAACTGACCCCAGAACCACTGACAGGTCAGTCTGTATTCAATGCAGACACCGGACATTGGGCTATGGACTGCCCACAATTCACCTGTCTTGGATGCAAGCAATATGCTCTAGGACATTACTCATATGACTGTATCAAATATAGATGCCCCCACTGTGCCATTTTCCAACCGCACCATAAACGGACTGAGTGTCCAGCTCGAAAGACTCAACACACCCCCTACTCCAGAAATCCAACAACCCAATCTTTGACAACCCCCACAACTCACAATCGATACATTGACCTCACCTACAATGACTACTACAAGGAATGTTACGATGAGGTTGCTGAATCAAACATCACAGGAGAACCATGCAGTACTTTCTGAAGAAAACCAAAATACCCCACCAGAAGAAAGAATAGAAAGTCCCCATTTCAGATGACTTCTCTATGACATCTTTTACCCAGGACAACCCCCATCCCCAGAAACCGCTGCTGCACTTGACCTCCACAAAACCCCTACACCCACCTCTTCTTCCATTATTCCCCCTCAACCAGACTCCACCAAACACCCCCAAATCGAATACTACAAACCTTACTACCTTGCCAAATATCTGGAAGAGGGAAACTAATGAGTTGTGATGGAAAACAACTTTCAAAATGGACCTAATGTTATCAGAATTCTATATCAGAAGGATGGTTATGTTTAGTTTACTCTCTCATGTCAAATGTCACTATGAAACAATCAGTAGTGTACATCAGAAGGACTATATTTAGCTTATGCCTTGTTGTCTTATCTCTGACTCATAGTTACTCAGGTCCACCCACTTATAGTAGGAGCATAGCCACACTTAGTATTATATAAGGATACAGTACATTACTATGTATCTTTATCTTAGTGTTATACAGTTCTTGCCTCCTATACCTCTTTGCCCCTAAACCAGCTGGACTTGTAGTGCTCTGTCGTCTCCAAGTCACACTTAGTAGGACAAGACCAAGTCTGTATAGACATCTTGCCTTGAATACAGTGCTACTCAAGAGTGAACCCCTAACCCAGGTAACAAAGGCAGGGAATTGGATTTCTGAGCATAGGGATGCTGGGGATCGGGTTTTCGAACATAGAGAGGCAGGGAATCAGATTTCTGAGTGCTAGGAGGTTGGGAATTGGATTTCTGAATTTAAGGTTGTGAGCAGTGATCTGAAGTTCCTCTTACACCCCCCCTTCAAGGTTGTGACAACTTGGCACAATGGGTGGGTCAAGGGCACAGAAAGGGATTGAGCCAAATGTGAGACTTCTGATCTGTCTTGGAGCTCCTGGATGCTGTTGATAGAATTCCATTACACAGTTGGGGGCATGGATGTCGTTGGCTGATTCCCAGGAGTTTTCTTCAATCCCAAAGTCTTTCCATTTTACTAGGAACTGGAGTCTCCTCCAGTGGATGCGGTTGTCTAGAATTTCCTTGACTTCCCACTCTTCTTTGTCCTCAATGATGATGGGTGTTGGTGGTGGCTTGGGATGGCATCCAGGAATAGGGTCCATGGGAGCAGGTATGTGTTAGGGCAACCTGGGGGGCCTCAACCACTCAGGGGAGGGGCTGCAGGGGTATCCTAAGTATTATTAATCTATAAGTTAAGTACAGAGCACACACCTGCAGAGGTATCTTAAGAGAATAGGATGAAGGAACCCCTGCAGGCGAAACTATGTATATGTATGACTTATATAATCAATATAAGTTGAACCAAACCTGGCTGTGGTGTCTGGGTGTTACACAAAGGGCAAACCTGGTTGAAACAATGTGAGGATTGAGGGTGGCTGTCTAAAGTCTACAGGAATAAAGGAGGGCAAGAGGAAGTTAATGAGAGTGTGAAGAGTGAAGGAGAAGGTTCATCTGGTCAATGAGGGAACATCTGGGGCATTTTGACTGTGCTTGGGGCCTAAACATTTGAAGGGGGGGATGTACAATATGTTGGGAGTGTAGCTGGGATGTTTGGAGTGTCCCCTTACAGTGTGAGCTTTACCATGTTGAAGACTGGATGGAGGTGTCTCATGGATTTTGGTAACTTCAGTTGGTATGTGTTGGGGCTGATCTGTTTGTCAATTGCATAAGGTCCTAACCAGCAATGCAAGAGTTTCTTGGATGGTCATGTGGTTTGTATATCCAATGCATCCAGAAAGACCTTATCTCCAGTTTTGAACTCCAGAGTTGGGGTTTGCCATTGGTTGTAGTACCTTGCCATATCATCTTTGGACTTTGTGAGTGCTGATCTTGCCTCCTCCAATGCTGATTCCATCTGGGATTTGAACTCATTGACTGTTTCCAGCTGAGATAATCATTGGCAAGGTTCAAACCCCATTCTCAGGTTTTGGCCAGTGTCTAAGACAAATGGTGAGTGTTGAGTGGAGGCATGGATGTGATTGTTATGCTGGAATTCCGCTAGGGGAAGGAGGTCATGCCAATCATTCTGCCACTCATTGATAAAAATCCGGAGGTATTGGTCCAATTCCTGGTTGACCCATTCCATCTGCCCATCAGATTGGGGATGCCATGCTGTAGAAGAAGCACTTTTGATTCCAAGTAAGTAGTAGAGTTCCTTGGTGAATGACATGATGAACTGAGGACCTCAATCTGAGACCACTTGTTGTGGAAGTCCATGTAGTTTCCATACATGATAGAGGAATAGCCATGCCACTCTGTCTGCTGTAAGAGTAGTGTGTGTTGGGATGAAATGAGCATGCTTGGAGACAGAGTCAACCACTGTCATGACAGCATCATACCTGTTGGACTCTGGGAGTTCCACTACAAAATCTATGCTGATAGTATCCCACTGAGCTTCTGGAATGGGGAGAGGGTGAAGTTCTCTGACAGGGAGTATCTGGATTGGTTTCATACAGAGGCATAGAAACATACTGACCAATGTAGCAAGACATGTTGGGCCACCAGTAGTTTTGGGAGACCAGTTCTAGAGTTTTCCATCAGCCAGCATGCCCCCCAATCTGAGAGTCATGGTGATGGGCTACAATGCATCAGCAGAGCATTGCATTATCCAGAACATATATCTTGCCTCAGAAAAAAAGCAAACCATCTAGCTTGGACCATTCAGCACTGTGCACTGAGCATGTTGCAGACTTTTGGAGTTCCCAGGCTGCCCTGGCCACTGTTTCCTCTTGTTTGACTCCTTGGTTTCCAGAATGGATATCTCAGAGAAGGGCCTGCTCTTTCCCTTGGAGGGAAATCCTGTTATGATCCGTGCTCCTTCTGTATCCGAGGATAACTGGAGACGGCCTTCAATCACTCTACAAGGTGTCCGAGACGGTTGGCCTTATAGAGCTTAGTGGATTGCGCTCAATGAGATAACGAGGGAAGACACCAAGTTAAGGCAGAGAGGTAAACGACCGCTGTTAACAAGATTAAAGCTTAGGGCTTTAATCTCTACTTGTACAGGCCTTATATACCTATGAGGTGCTATATACTCGTTATAGGTTACTTGGCTGTTCTACTGGTCGTGCGCAGTCCTGACCATGATGCACATCCTGGCTGATGGCATCCTAGCGTTATTTATATTACAATGAGTCAGTACTCTCGCTACTGCTGTGCGATGTTCCATCGCTTTCCTCTGACTCATAATCTCCTTCTCCCAATTGTATCTCCATGGAGTCGTCTCCGTTCTCGCTCTCCATTCTCTCGGTGCTTCCATCCATATCGGAGGTTGGGTCGGTTGATCCATGGTTATCTTCCTCGTCCTCGGGGTATTCCAATATATCCTCCAAGGTTATCTCCATTCCTGCTTCTCTTGCCAGGTCCTGCATGGCGGTATAATATTCCCCTTCTTCGTCTTCGTATTCTTGTGCCCGTAGTTGGTCTGTAGTCTCCTGTACCCATCTTGTAAAGTCGAACAATGATTCTTGTTCCTCCCGGTCTGGACTGTTCATAACATTATCCCCTTCGTAAGGTCTGATGTCCTCATCAGACATATCCTCAGTATAATCCGACAGGTTCTCCTGTAATGTTTGATTCGGCGATGGGGTCCCAGTCGAAGTATGGGTCGGGTTCTGGGGAGTCGCTTCGGTAGCTTGGTGGTCTGGGGATGGTGGGTCTTGGGTGAGGTTGATGACGATGGGTTCTCTGGAGTGAATGGTGGCGGGTGCGCCGAAGGATCGATTCAGGAAGTCGGTGGCTTCCGCTAGCAGATGTGGTGGTGGTGTTGGTGGTCGGAATGACGACGGGGGCATTTTGAATTCGGGTGCGGAGGGGTCTGGCTGAAGCGGGGCGCTGCTCGGTGCTTGCAACAATGTGTCGAATATTGTTGTTTGTGGTTTCGCGTGTGAGGGATCGAGCCCTGCTTGGTATTCCTCGTGGGCGGCGATACAGGCCAGGTACCATACTTGCGGGTTGATGCTGGTAAGGGTTTCTCTCGCAGTGCTTCTCGTAATGGCCTGGGGCAATCTTTCGACAATATCGACATTGGTAGCGCGGGCATCCTGCTTTGATATGGCCGAATCGACGGCAGCAATTGCAGCAAGTTCGGGTGGTGGATAAGTGAGTGGTGGTAGTCCCGATGGGGGCGTCATTAGAAGCAGATATAGCTTGTACAATACTTGATGGTTGGTTACTCGTATCCACCATGGGAGGGTTGGAAGGTTGGGTGGTGGTCCCGATAGGTAGGATAGGGCGGTCCTGACTTCCGCTTCCATTGCTCGGGCTTGGGATCAGACTCTCGAACGGGAATTCGGTGAGAGCGGTTGATAGCATGGCAGAAATGGTATTGCGGTCCTGTTCCTCTGTTGCGCTAGAAAGAATAGTGGCGCATAGTTTTTCGAATTCTGTTGCTCGGTCGTGGACGAGGCGCTTGTGATACAGAAGAGCAGTAAATGTCTTCCAGCAGGTGTCGACCAGGGGTACCATCGCTGGACTGTGTTTAAGACGGGTTCCGGTAATATGAAAGGGAACTTCGTGTAAAAAGATGGATCGTATCTTGGGTTGGTTGGAGGGAAGGAAGGTATGCCGGATGATATAAGGACTGTTGGTCCTGTCTGGTTGGTCGTCAGCGGTATCGGTGGCAGGGTTAGGTTGGCTATTTCCTTCGACGCGGTTCGCCAGGGATATGATTCTTTCCCGGATGAGAAGGCGTCCATCGTTGTCTGGCTCTGGGAGGTCTGGAGTGGTTGCTCGAGTGTTGGGTGGTTGGGTCATTGGTGGGGTTGTCTAGTTTGTGGGCCCTTTTATATTCTTCAATGACTTCCTTGGCGTTCTCCAGGTTTGCTTCTGGCTCCCAGGAATCCTCAGTGGGAAGGTATCCTTTCCATCTGACTAGGAATTGATACTTGTTCCGGAATTTTCTGTGGCGCAGTATTGACTCGACCTCGTATTCTTCTTCTCCATTTACAAGGTCGGGTGGTGGGGCTGTGTTGTATTCCCCATGTGTGTCGTTCTCTTCTGCAGGCATTAGGAGGCTCGCATGAAACTTGTTGTGGATCTTCCATTTGATGGGTAATTTTAGTTCATAGGTTACAGGTCCGAGTTTTCTTGTTATGGTGAAGGGACCTTCTCGGCGTTGGGCCAGTTTCTTTGAGGCGTACTGAATTGGGAGGTTGCGGTTGTCGAGCCAAACCTTCTGTCCAACTTTTAGATTGATATCTGGCCGGTTATATCTTGCAGCCATTTTTAGTCTGGCTTGTTCATGCGCAGCTTGGGCTTCTTGGCATATCTTGGCGAGGTATTTAAACTTCTCTCCTATTGCTGGAATGTTCGTTGGCTCCTCGGAGGTCGGAAATCCTTTGGGGCTTGATCCATAGAGGAGTTCAAATGGGGTATGTTGGTGTTCGGCATGTGTTTTCGAGTTGTGGACATATTCCAGGAGTGGGAGTGCCTTTACCCATTTGTTTGGGTTCGATGAGCAATAGATGCCAAGGTAGAGTTCTATTTCTTGATTGAATCGCTCTGTTTGTCCGTCTGTCTGGGGGTGGTAGGCGGTAGAGAGTGCTTGTTCGATTCCGAGTTGTTTGTAGAATTCTTTCATGGATTTGGCGGCGAATCTGGGGTTGCGATCACTGAGAACTTTCTCGGGAAGGCCAAATCTAGAGAATAGCCGTTTGATAAGAATTTCGGCGATCTTGTCCGCGTTGGCGGTTTTCGCAGTAGGTTCTAGAATTATCCCCTTCGTAAGCTGGTCGACCACGACCAGTATAGAATCATGGGGTCCGTCCGGGGGTAGGTCTGTGATAAGATCCATCGAGATGTTTGAGAATGGACGGGTAGAGCGGGGTCCAGGGATAGGTTGAAGCGGTGGTTTTAGGGGGTGGCGATTGATCTTGTATTGTTGGCAAGCACCACATCCTTTGACGTAGTTTTTGACAAATGATCGCATCCCAGGCCAGTAGGCGTATTCCTGGAGTTTTCTAGTTGTTTCTGCGATTCCAGGGTGTCCTGCGGTGGGTGAGTCGTGTACTCTTTGCAGTAAGCGGCGTCTGAGGTGTAAATCTTGTGGTATAAATAGCTTTCCTTGAACGCGTGGGTGTCCTGAGTCATCTTCTTGGGCGATGTCGGTCTGTTTCTTTTTCTTCCACAGCTCTTTTATTTCCTGTTTAGTATTTTCGTCGATAATATGGATATGTTGTGGCTGTTCTGGGGTGAAGAATTTGTCAGGGAGTGCAACGACCTGTTTGTTGTCTCTTGTCTTGGGTTCATGATCGGGTCGTCTGGAAAGGGCGTCTGCTGGTCCATTTTTCTTTCCAGGGATATGTCAGATTTCGATGTCAAATCGTTGCATGTAGGCAATCCATCGGGCTTGTCTTCTGCTGAGGTCTTCAGGTTTTCTCCAGCGGCGAAGGTTGTCGTGATCTGACCATACGATGGTCTTGTGTGATGATCCTTCTATGTGGTGGCGCCATTCTTTGAGTGCTTGGATAATGGCGAAGAGTTCCTGTTCGGAGCAATGATAGTTGCGTTCGGCTGGTGAGAATCCTTTTGAGAAGTATGCGACTGGGTGTTTAACTCCATTGTTGTCGCGTTGAAGTAGGACTGCTCCTGATGCAAATAGTGATGCGTCGCATTCGATTTCGAAGGGTTTGTCTCGGTCGGGGACCATTAATACCGGTTCGCTTTGGAATTTCCTCTTGAGAGTATCGAAGGCGTTCTGGCATTCTTCTGTCCATTCGAATTTCTTGGTTTTGGACATTAGGGCATTGAGAGGTTTTGCCCATGTGGCGTATTGGTGTATGAATTTTCGATAGAAGTTGCAAAATCCTATGAATTTTCGTACGTCGCACGGGGTAGTTGGTGTTGGCCATTCAGCGATGCCTTTGAGCTTTGCTGGGTCCATCGAAACTGAGTCGGGAGTGATAATAACTCCTAGGTATTCGAGTCGTTGTCGTTCGAATTCGCATTTCTCGGTTTTGAGGTATAGATCATTGTCCTTGAGTATCTTGAGTACTTCTCTTGTGAGGCGTCGAAGTTCTTGTTTTGTTTTTGCGTGAATGAGGATGTCGTCCATGTAAACAATTACTCCTCCATTGTCAATGAGTTTTCGAAATAATGAGTCCATCATGGTTTGGAATGTTGCTGGGGAGTTACACATTCCAAAGAACATAACCGTGGGTTCGAATAATCCTCGGGGTGTCCTGAAGGCTCCTTTCCATTCATCTCCTTTGCGTATGCGGATGTTGTTGTATCCTGCTCGTACGTCGAGTTTGGTAAAGTATTTTGATCCTCGAAGTTTGTCGAGAATATGAGAGATGAGGGGGAGGTTGTACGCATTTTTGACGGTATGCTCGTTGAGGTACCTGTAGTCTTGACAGGGGCGTAGTTTTCCATCTTTCTTTCCTACGAAGAAGAAAGGTGATGCCATTGGCGATTCGGATGGTCGAATGTATCCCTTTTGAAGGTTTTCTTCTAGGAATGTGTCGAGTTCCTTTTCTTCGTTGAGGGAGAGTCGGTAGGACTTCATGGCAATTGGTTTGAATGATTCCTTGAGTTCAATTTTGTGATCCCATGGTCGTTGTGGGGGGAATCGTTCGGCTTGTTTCTTGCTAAATACTGGGAGGTATTCGTGGAATTCCGTGGGTACGACTTTTCTTGGGTCGTCGTTTTTCTTTTCTCCGTGTTGTACGGCGAGGAATTGTGATGCGGAGGCTTTGAAGTTGATTTCTTCGAAGCTTGTGGGCTCTAGTGTGGAGATGTGGTTGAGTTGGTCGTTGTAGATCCAATCGGGTTCCATGGATTGGATGAGTTCTCGGAATATAGTGTTGTCCCAACGTTCGTTTCTCCAGCGTAGTTGTTTGGCATCCCAGTCGATGTCTGGGTTGTGTTCTGCAAGCCAAGGGAATCCAAGGATGAGTCTTGGGCTTCCGAGGGAGACTACTTTTGGTTTGATCTCCATATTCTTCCCGTTAACCGTTAGGTTGAGGGTCGTGTAGTGGGTGGCTGTTCCATTTTCGTTAACAGATCCATCGGCATTTCGTACTTCGATGGGTCGATCGAGGGATGTCGTTTTGAATGAATGTTGTTTGACCATTCCGGGGTCAATGAAGTTTCCTGCTGCTCCTGAGTCGAGTAGGGCGAGTAGTTCCACGCTTTCGGGTCCTTCCTTAGTGAACTTGTGTTTTCGGATTCGACAGGGTAGATGTATTACGCGTGCTGACGATTCCTGTAACTTTACAACATTAATATCATTTTGTGAATAGGAAAGGGAAGGAGGTCTTTGTGGAGGGCTAGACGTGGTGGCTAGTCTCCTTAGGCAAAATCCTTAACCAGAGGGGCATCTGGGTGGTTGGATTCATTTGCAAAATGTTCGTAGATGTCCTCGACTTCTTTGTCGGTTGCATCTTCTAATATGTTGTATAGCGAGTTCTTTTTCCTGTAGCTTGCTTGTCTTCTTCTGGATATCGCATTTGACCGGTTTCTGGCATCCAAATTGCGGGGTAATTCGGATCGGCGATATATTGTCTTCTTGGTGGGGCATTCACAGGCGAAGTGTCCAGTCTTGCGGCAGTTGAAGCATCTCTTTTCTTTGAGATCCTTTCTTTGGGCGTCCGTGAGGATTGCATTGAGGGCTTTGCGGGTGCGTTCTTGTACCAACTGGTGGAGTCTGTCTTCTTCGGTCTCCTCATCTTCATCAGCTTCCTCGGCGAGTAGATCTGGCTCGTCCTCAAAGTCGAGGTTGTAGACTGCTTCGGCGAGTTGGTCAATATCCATTGCGTTAGGGTCTGTTGCTTGATAGGGCAGTGGGACACGGCGCGTAAAAGCATTTCTTTTCCCTTTAAATGGGCGAGTGCGCAAAGTCGTTGGAAACGAGGGAGTCCCTCAAGTTTGCATATAGTCGCGTTGAGTTTGTAGTATCTGATATGCTGTTCGAGCTTGCTTGAACCAGTCGCTGAGTTTGTTTCCTGGATTGAGGCTAATTGTCTTGATTGCGACGGGGCGATCCAGCCCGTTCTTGAAATAGTTGACCGCCGCCACTCCATCTCCAAGGTCGGCCTGATAGGCAAGTATCTGGAACTGGGATATGTAATCATCGATATATCGTCCATTCTGTTTGAGGTGGCGGATTCTGTCCATTGCATCAGCGGGGACATTGTTTGGGGCGAAGGATGTATCGAGTCCTTCGAGAAATTTCTTCCATGTCGGAAGGGTCTGGCTTCCATCAAGTTCTTTGTTTGATTCCAAGAATGCTCCTCTCCATGTTGCGGCGGGGCCGGTGGACATGTATGAAAGGGCGAATTGTATCTTGGTCTTGTCATCGGGAAAGGCTCCTGGCTTTGCATCGATGTATAGTTGTACTGCATCCTTCCAGAGGCGGAAGTAGTCGGTCTCTCCATTTAAGGTTGGGGGTGTATTGATTTTTGCGGAGGAGGCCATATTGTTAATGTCAGAGGTTGTGGATTCCTCGTCGGAAGTGTGAATAGACCCGGTAGTGGGGCTAACTTCGGATGGTTCGGATTGTACAGGGGAACTGGATCGAGGCGGTGAGTGTACCGGTGATCCAAGTGGTGATGTGAGGGGTGAGAATGTTCTTGGGGGTTTCTGTTGCGAAGTGTTGTCGCTAGTTCTTGTACTTGTTGAGGGTTGAGGACCGGAGGATGGGGTAGATGTTCTATGAATCGGCTCCCCGAGCTTTGAGCGGGTAGAGGTGGCAGTTCTTTCAGGTGGTGGTTGTTTAGGTAGGGATTGAAGGACTGATGCTGGGGGTGCTGGGTATCCTGGGTCTTCTGTTCGACGTTGAACTCTCTCGGTAGGTTGTGTAGGGTACGGTGCGGAACCAGAGGGTGAACGAGTGAGGGGTATAGGTTTTGTTTTCTTTTTAGGGTCCGTGGTGGAGGGGGTGTGAAGTCGGGTTTGGAATCGGTTGTCGACCAGTCAGAACTGTTGGATTCTTCGTAGTCGGTGGCAAGGGGGTCGTTTTGGTTTGTAGACAGGGTGAAGAGGGAAGAAGTCGAAGGTGAAGGTGAGGGTGAATAAACAACGCTTGCGGGTGCGTTATCCCAATCGACGCTTGAAGGTGCGGATGACCTGTATACAACGCTTACGGGTGCGTTATCCCAATCAACACTTAAAGGTGTGGATGACCTATCAACGCTTTCGGTGCGTCTGACCAAGGGTGCAGAGGGTATGGTGGCCTGCTCTACGGGGGTGTATCACCGGACAGCGACAAGGCGTACCGATACCACGGGGTGTACGATGGAGGTTGTCCAAAGGAAGCTTTAATCTAATGTTATGATCCGTGCTCCTTCTGTATCCGAGGATAACTGGAGACGGCCTTCAATCACTCTACAAGGTGTCCGAGACGGTTGGCCTTATAGAGCTTAGTGGATCGCGCTCAATGAGATAACGAGGGAAGACGCCAAGTTAAGGCAGAGAGGTAAACGACCGCTGTTAACAAGATTAAAGCTTAGGGCTTTAATCTCTACTTGTACAGGCCTTATATACCTATGAGGTGCTATATACTCGTTATAGGTTACTTGGCTGTTCTACTGGTCGTGCGCAGTCCTGACCATGATGCACATCCTGGCTGATGGCATCCTAGCGTTATTTATATTACAATGAGTCAGTACTCTCGCTACTGCTGTGCGATGTTCCATCGCTTTCCTCTGACTCATAATCTCCTTCTCCCGATTGTATCTCCATGGAGTCGTCTCCGTTCTCGCTCTCCATTCTCTCGGTGCTTCCATCCGTATCAGAGGTTGGGTCGGTTGATCCATGGTTATCTTCCTCGTCCTCGGGGTATTCCAATATATCCTCCAAGGTTATCTCCATTCCTGCTTCTCTTGCCAGGTCCTGCATGGCGGTATAATATTCCCCTTCTTCGTCTTCGTATTCTTGTGCCCGTAGTTGGTCTGTAGTCTCCTGTACCCATCTTGTAAAGTCGAACAATGATTCTTGTTCCTCCCGGTCTGGACTGTTCATAACAAATCCCATCCACAGCCTGTACCACACAACAAGATGCTGGGAGAAGTGGATTGTCGGCATTATCATGTGCTCCTGAGCCATGATTAGATCTCTGGGACAAAGCATTGGACTTTCCCATATTACAACCAGGGCAGTGGTGAAGGGAGAAATAAAACCAGGAAAGGTATAGGGACCAGCATGCCTGTCAGCGATTCAGCTTCTGAGCAGTCATGAAGTACTCCAGATTTTTGTGGTCTATCCAGATTTCAAACTTTTTGTGTGTTCCTTCAAGGAAGTGTCTCCACTCCTCCAGTGCCTGGATAATGGCCAGCATCTCCTTATCATGGATTTCATAGTTGTGCTCTACCAGAGATAAAGCCTTAGAGTAAGATGCTACTGGGTGCCACTTCCCATCATCTCCCAAGAGTTGAGAGAGTACTGCCCTGGTCACAAAGTCTGAACTGTCAGCTTCTACTCAGAAGGGCACCTTGTTGTCCAGAGAAGCCAGAACCAGAGCTGCAGTGATAGCTGCCTTCAAGCCATCAAATGCTGCCTGTTGTTCTGAATTCCACTGCCACATAGCACTGTTTCAGGTGAGGTCAAAGAGGGGTCATGCTATGTGGGAGAAGTCTTGGATAAAGTGATGGTAAAAGTTGGTGAAACCTAGGAAGGATTGGAGTCCTAATTTATCCCTGGGGGTTGGCCACTCTTTGACTCCTGCAACTTTGACCAGGTCCATCTCAATGGAGTTTTCCAAGATAATAAGTCCTAGGTACTCAATGTGAGTACATTCAAACTCACACTTTTCCAGCTGTAAGTAGAGTTTGTGCCATTGGAGGATCTCCATAACATGCCTAACAACATCCCTGTGCTGCTCCAAAGTCTGGGTGAAGATGAGAATGTTGTCTAGGTAGATGACCATGACCCCTTCCATGATAAGTTCATGAAAGATATTGTTCATCATCATCTGGAAGGTAGCTGGACTATTAGTAAGGCCAAAGAACATGACAAGGGGTTCAAAGAGGCCCCAGTTGGTGCGAAATGCTGCCTCTGTTATGGGAATAAGAGACTGGAACCAATTTAATATTCGAGTGCTGATTGTAATCGGCACGTGCGCTACTTAAGTACAGCAACGGTCTGCGCACAAACCAGGTAACCAAACACTATGTAGACTACCAGAATTAATATGTGCAAACAACATACAACAACATATAAGATTGTATGCATGGTTGGGCTTGGGGATGGGGGTGGCCGAAGGATGAGGCCAGGCTTGGCATCGGGCATCAGCTAGAGTGGCTGAACCCAGATGCTTTACCGCAGACCTCTAGACGTACCTTGCGTAAGGGGGGGCAAACCTGCTAGTCCCCTTACAGCCTCCCACTCATCTCTGGGCTTAATCCAGACATTATTAAAGCCCCATTGAACATCCAACTTGGTGAAGTACTTGGCCCCTCAGAGCTGTGCAACTAGCTTGGAGATGAGGGGGAGGAGGTACTTGTTCTTCACCATGAGGGTGTTGAGTGCTTGGTAATCCTGTACCAGGTGAAGCAAACCATCCCTTTTTTTTGATAAAGAAGACTGGAGAGGCCATAGGAGACTTAGATGGACATATTCAACCTGAAGACAAGTTTTTCTGCAGGAATTCATCCAATTCCTTTTGCTCAAGAGGGGACAGTGGGTAGACCTTGCACCCCTTGGGGTCTGCCCCAGGGATAAGCTCTATAGCATGATCCCAGGGTTGGTGATCTGGGAGCATGTCAAAGGACTCTTTGGCAAAGATGGCAGTGTACTCCTGGAGGTACAAGGGGACATATGCTTGGAAGCTGATTTTCTGGGGGTCATTTTTTTGGGAGTTCCAGAGAAATGCTTCAGCCAGATGTTGAGAAGTAGTAGAACCTGCAGCAATCACTTCAGGTGTAGGCTTTGGGGGGAGGAGTCCAACTGCAAGGATACAATCTCCATCTTCCAAAGGCTCATCCTCCTCCTCTTCTTTGGCTAAGGTGGAGAATGGGCCAAGCCAGCATGTGCAGATGCAGTTAGCTTGAAGCTTCTGCACATGGTGCTTGGCATGCAACTGGTCTCAGCATTCAGTACAGTATGAGGGGCATCGAGATAATTTGACTTCACCAGTCTGCCAGCTGATTTCCAGGTTATGTTGTTTCAGCCATGTGAACCTGAGGAGGAGTTCTTGCTTTCCCAGCTTGGTTACTGCCAACAGTGTGTGCTCAGCATGGTTCCAATAGTGTAAGACCACATCTACCACTTTGGAGATTTGGCCAGCCTCATTCAGAGTTCCATCTACATTGAACACCAGGATGGGGTTGGATAAGTGGTGAGTACTGAGGTGAGCAGCACAAACAAAATCTTGGTCAATGAAGGAACCAGTTGCTCCAGAATCCACCAATGCCTTAACTGTTTTGCGTTCAGCTGAGTCAGTGGTCTCAAGTTCTACTGTCAGCTGGAGGTGTTGAGCTAGCAAGCTCATGTTGAGCTTTCTGCAACATATCCTGTTTTGGGATTGTTTTGTTTGTACATTGTTTGTGAACCCCCTGGGCATGTTTTTGCCCATTTATGGACATCTGTCAGTAGTGTATATACTCACCAACTTGCCATTAGGCACCTCAGTACTTGCGCTACAAGCTACTGAGGTGAGTAGAAATTTACCCTTATGTTTTACACTATGATACTTATGCCTATGGTAGACTTAGACATTCTACAGGTATATAATAAAGTACTTATGCTATGAGCTACTGAGACTTAGACATTCTACAGGTTATGGGCCCTGACCCATTAGAAATTTTCTAACACTCATTACAACATGTCATACACACAATGAACACCATAAACAACAATCTCTCCACCTCTGTACCACCCCTTGACCCCCAAGGCACAAACTGGCTAATATTCTCCATGTGTTTCTGTACTGTCATATGTGGAAAAGGACTATGGGGTCACTTCAATGGAAGCAAGCCATGTCCCACCCTTACCACTTCATCCACCACCCCTCCTGGTACCCCATCCATCAGCAAAGGCAAAGCAAAGAGCACTACCCCCACAGTCCCTGTAGGAACAGATGCAGATATCCAAGAATGGGACAGAAATGAGGACATAGCATGTTCCCTGCTGTCACAACATTTACCACACTCTATTCTGATAATAATGGAAAGTTTCAACTATGTCAAGGAAGTCTGGGATGCCATAGTACAAGAATTCACATACTGAGGGGCTTTCAACCAAATGGAGATGTGGACCAAGTTTTTGGAGTCCAGATATCCCAAGGATGGTAATGTTAGGATGTTCCTAAATGACCTGAGGACCAGGAGAGCAGAGCTGTATATGATGGGAATAACAATCAATGATGACAACTACTGAAGCACAATGTTACCTGGGTTAGGGGTTCACTCTTGAGTAGCATGGCGTTCAAGGCAAGATGTCTATACAGACTTGGTCTTGTCCTACTAGGCATGACTTAGAGACGATGGAGCACTATAGTCCAGCCAGTTTAAGGGCAAAGAGGTATAGGAGGCAAGAACTGTATAACACTAAGATAAGGATACATACATAGGGATGTACTGTATCCTTATATACTTCTATGTGTGGCTATGCTCCTTCTATAGTGGATCAGACCTGGGTAACTGTGAGTCAGAGATAGGGGAAATGAGTCATAGCTAAGAATAGTCCTTCTGATGTACACTACTGATTGTTTCATAGTGACATGGGAGTTTATACTAAATATAACTGTCCTTCTAATGGAATTTCTGATAACACACAATACTTTGATCACTTCCCTTCCAACTTGCAAACTTTGCATCATCACAGCTATGTATCTGCAGTGAAAATCATAGGTGGTATGGTACACCCTGATATGTTAGTCACTATGTTGTGTTATGAATGAGATCACCTATGCTCATGGAAGTCCACCACAGAGTCTGAATATATGGCAGCAACTCACACTGCTAAGGAAGCCCTCTGGCTTCATTACCTCATCTCCCAGATCTTTGCAGAAGATCTCCCTCCCACCACGCTCCACTCTGACAACCAATTGGCCATTGTCCTTGCAAAAGATCACCAATACCATGCTTAGATGAAGCACATTGATGTCTGGTATTATTTTATCTGATGGGTTGTCAAGGAAGGCAAGATCAGGTTGATCTATTGCCCTACACACAAAATGGTGGCCAACATATTCACAAAAGCACTCCCATCACCTAAAGTCAAGCATTTTGCTCAGGCCCTTGGACTCATCATGGCTTGAGGGGGAGTGTTGAGCTTTCTGTGACATATCCTGTTATGGGATTGTTTTGTTTGTACATTGTTTATGAACCCCCTGGGCATGTTTTCACCTATTTATGGACACCCATCAGTAGTGTACAGTGGGTCAAAAAACTCTCCCAATGTTTTCACCATTTGGAAGGATCAGCTAATAGTGAACCAAGGTGATTATGTACACACTTGGCAAAATAGACAACAATAATATAGCATATTGGGATCCTGACCCCATTTAAACCACGTGATTTGTCTGAGAGGTAATGGATCAATTAATTATGTAAAGTATTAACTCATTGGGACAGTTTTTTGACCCTCTGTCATTTTCCTACTTAATACATTGTATAGTCTCCTTTTGCCTTGATAACTGCCTTGAGCCTTCTGGTCATGCTTTCTATAAGTTTTTGACACCTTTCTGCAGCAATCCCATTCCACTTTACCACAAACCTGTCCCATAATTCATGTATTCCTTCAGGTGGTTTCTCATATCCCTTCAACCAGTTCTTTGGGTATATCCAGAGGTGTCCAATAGAATTGGGGTCAGGGGATTGTGCAGGCTATAGTAGAATTTGCATATTGTTATCTTCAAACCACTTTATTGCCCTTTTAGACTTGTATTTTGGACCATTATCCTACTAGAATACTGACTCTTCATCCTCTATCTCTAAAGTTTCAAAGCTGTTCACCATCCTATGCTCCAAAATCTCAGAGTACTACTCTATAAGATAGGTGTCACCAGGAACAAGCACCCTTTATGTAAGCAGAAATCGGCCAAAGTTCAGTCTTTTATTTCTTCAACACAAGTCACCAGAGTGGGAAAGTAAGACCTGAGAAAGGAAGTGTAGGATGGTCAGAAGAGGTCCTAGGTTGGTTTTTTTCAAAACCTTGTGTGCACATAGAGTAATATCAAAATTACTTTTTTCATACAAAGTGACTAGAAGATGTGTTCTGACAATGCTGCAGGCAAAACAAGCGGGCAAGTCAAAATCCCAGGTCAACTTTTTGCTGCTTATGTAATGTGTCATGTGATTACCAAGGCAGTAAGTGAGGGAGGGGATATAAATAACAAAAAATTGTGAAATTCTCACTGATAACGGGTACTGTGTCTCACCCCCAGGACTTGCTAAACATCTTTGCAAAGGGTTCTAGAATAGGCTCAGGCAGAGTCCAGCTCTGTCTCTCAACGGTAAATGCTGCAATTTCACTTTTCAAAATTTCGAGCTTGGGGATTTCACCGCCTTGGTGCTGACATAATACATATTACATAAGGTGCTTGTTCCTGGTGACACCTATCTTATCTATAATCCCCTCAACCTCCACTAGCATTCCTACTCCTTTCCATCTCATAGCCAGCCATACCATAATATTACTACCACCTTCATGCATAACAGTAGGAATAATAGTCTTGTCTGAGAGTCCTTCCCCCCTTATACATCTTTTTATATGACCCAAGCTTGTTGATTTTTGTTTCATCTGTGCATAATATCATTTTCCAACTTCAACTGTCCAATCCTTGTGCTTGTAGGCAATTTGAAGTAAGCAATTCAGTGTTGCTTCTTAGGAGGAGACTATTAGCCTTAACAACAAACCAGAAATTGTTCTTCATGAGCATATTTCAGATTGTTTGAAGTGTGACAGGAGTAAGAAAGATAGGCTTGATGAATTGGGTAGCTTGAACAGCATTGTCCAGCTTCCCAGAGGTGATTTAGTCAATTATTGAGTATATATGTATTCTGAGAAGATAACATGGAGAATTGTCCTCCTTTATTGTTTTTCTCATCTTGATCAACTTCTTTCATGATCTGCTTAATAGTACTCTTGCCTAGACCAGTTTGGACTGAGTTTGCTGCAGGAAATAGCTGTTCTGAAGAAGAAAAATGACTTGAGAGCACTGAGTAAAATATATAGTTTTTATGATATAATGGTAAGATGAAAAGATGGTTGAAGTGATTTAAATATAATTATGTGATATAGAAGAGGTCACATGACAATTTTTGTTATCCTCACACTTGATTTGGTATTGATTTGGCCTGTCCAACACCAGATTTTAGGAAAATGACAGAGGGTCAAAAAACTGTCCCAATGAGTTAATGTTTTATATGATTAATTGATCCATTACTCCTCGGACAAATCACGTGGTTTAAATGGATTCAGGATTTCAATATGCTATATTACCATCGACTATTTTCCCAAGTATTTATGTAATCACTGTGGTCCACTATTAGCTGATCTTTCCAAATGGTGAAAACATTGGGACAGTTTTTTGACCCACTGTATATACTCACCAACCTGCCATTAGACACCTCAGTACTTGTGCTATGAGCTACTGAGGTGAGTAGAAATTTACCCTTATGTTTTACACTATGATACTTATGCCTATGGTAGACTTAGACATTCTACAGGAGGGATTTGGATTCCAAGTCAGAGTAAGCGATGACTAGTCTCTTTGAAAGGTGGTGTTTCCAACAGGAATGTCACATTGAAGTTTTGGGGGGTGGTGGTGTGTCTTTGGAGGTCAGTAGGGAGTCAGAAATGGGTTCTATTTCATCTACTGACAAAACAGAGAACCTATTACTTGAATGTGGTGGGGGCCCACCAGTCACCCATTGCATTGCTGAAAATCCTCCTCTGATACCACCTCTGCTTCTTCCCCTCTTGGAATTCCAGTCATTGCAGCTAGGGTATCTATCTTAGAATTCCACCTCTGCATTAGCTCCTCTCATTCCTCCAGATCCATGTACCAGATGTCATGATGGAGTGGGCACTCAGCCTTCATGTGTCCTGGTCTTTTACAGTGATAGCAAAGTTGGGGAAGTGTTATGATCCTTGCTCCTTCTGTATCCAAAGATAACTGGAGAAGGCCTTCAATCACTCTACAAGGTGTCCGAGACAGTTGGCCTTGCAGAGCTTAGTGGATCACACTCAATGAGATAACAAGGGAACACACCAAGTTAAGGCAGAGAGAGATTAACAACTGCTGTTAACAAGATTAAAGCTTAAGGCTTTAATCTCTACTTGTACAGGCCTTTACATAGCTCATCAGTCCATTGCACCACACATCCCAACTTCATGTAAGAGAGGGTCCACAGTATTTTCTGTTCATCAGAACAAAACTGATCTGCTAAGAGCTGAATGTAGAGCTGGCATGCATTCAAAAATGCACAACCCTTGGCATGTTCTCCATCAAATTCAGGTAGGATTGCTACCTTGGCCTTGGTAGAGGTATGTGGTGGAGGTGATGGTGGATGGGAGTGGAGAGTGGGAGGAGGGGGGTTGTGAATCACAGCTCAGGTGTCATACTCTCCTCAGTTGAGGGGCATGGCTGAGATAGGGGGGGGTGTTAGGGTGCTGGTATCCTACTGAGTCCATGAGGTTTTGGAGGGTGTCATGTATGCCATTCACCATGTCTGTCATGTTCCATTTGGCTTCAGCTTGTCAGGCCTGTATAGCTGCCATGTCTGTGAGTAGTGAGTCTATACCTCCTCAATAGTCATTTGAGTTGGTGGTTGCTGTTGCTGCTCTTAGGACATTTTGGTAAAGGTGCCAGGAGGTAGAGGAAGGGTGTAGTTGGCACAGGAGAAGTGGTGTAGCTTGTCCAAGCATTGTCAATAGCCAGTCCTCTGAGAATAGACTCGATTCTTCTGTAAGGGCAACCTGGTTGTCATGTTGCATTGACTGAGCAGGGGGAAACTTTAGAGAATTGAGTAAGATTTCTCCAAGCTCACCTACACTACTTATACTACTTGCCATAAGTTCAAGTTAAGTAATCTACTCTACATAAAGGGCCGTGAGGTGTCAGGGATGTCTAAAGTGGGTATGGTCAGGAATGGGCTCAGGGCAGGGTTATATGCACCAGTGAGGGTTCACATCTGCATTGGAGGGGTGTAGGAAGGAACTCTGAGCACTGGAGTGCTGGAGGACCAAATTCTGGGCCAAAAGGGGCTGGAAATGAGATTTCCAAATGCAGGAAGGCAGGGAATCAGATTTCTGAGCATAGGGAAGCTGGAGATCAGGTTTCTGAACATAGAGAGGCAGAGAATTGGGTTTCCGAACATAGAGGGGCAGGGAATTGGATTTCCAAGTGCTAGGAGGTTGGGAATTGAATTTCCAAATTTGAGGTTGTGAGCAGTGACCTGAAGTTCCCCTTACACAGGCCAGTCTTCTATTCCTTTGAGTTTCCCAGGGTCCATTTTAATCTTGTCTGGTGTGATAATCATGCTGAGATGTTTGAGTCATTGTTTGTTGAACTCACATTTCTCTGCTTTGAGATATAGGTCATTTTCCTGCAGGATTTGCAGTACTTTTTCCATTAGTTGGTCAGTTTCTTCCTGGGTTTTTCCGTAGATTAGAATATCATCCATGTAGATGATAATTCCTCTTTTTTCCAGTATTTTGGAGAATAATGTGTCCATCATATGTTGGAACATTGCAAACTGTTGCAGAGTCCAAAAAACATAACAGTTAGTTTGAAAAGACCTATAGGAGTCTTGAACACTGCTTTCCATTGGTCACCATCTTTGATTCTGATGTTATTGTATCCTAGGCAGACATCAAGCTTAGTGAAGTACTTAGCTCCTTTGAGTTTATCCATGATAGAGGAGATCATGGAGATTGGGTAAGTGTTTTTGATCATGTGATTGTTGAGATAATGGTAGTCTTGGCAGGGTCAGAGGTCTAGAGAATGTCTTGGTTTTCCAGTTGATGTCAGCATTGTATTGTTCCAACCAGGGAAATCTGATGACAAGGTCTTTCTCACAGTGTTGGTGACATACACTTCTAGTGTGCAGTCTCTTCCATCAATGATGGTTTTAATTTTGATATATTCATGGATCTTGCCATGTTGATTGTCAGTTCCATCAACGTTGCTGAGGGAAATTGGTTGATCCAGCCATTTGGTTTGATAACCATGTCATTCAATGACTTTGTGGGAGATAAAATTCCCTTGGGCTCCTGAGTCTATCAGGGCAGTGATGGCCACAGGTTTTGATGTCTGTTCACTCTAAATCTTGATGGGTAGGAAAAGGGATCTTTTATTCAGGGAGAGTCATAATTGTACAGAGTTTATCAAGAAATTGTCCTTCTGGGAGTGTGAGTACATAAAGTCCTTCTGAGTTCTGGAACGTACAGGGGCACATTGACTGACAGCATTCCATTTTAAAAATCCTGGAATGGACGCATCTCCAGATCTTTGGCTAGTGCAGAATAGAGTTCCTGTTGTAATTTGGGATTGAGTTCATCAACCATTTGGCACATCTGAAATTGTTATGAACAGTCCAGACCGGGAGGAACAAGAATCATTGTTCGACTTTACAAGATGGGTACAGGAGACTACAGACCAACTACGGGCACAAGAATACGAAGACGAAGAAGGGGAATATTATACCGCCATGCAGGACCTGGCAAGAGAAGCAGGAATGGAGATAACCTTGGAGGATATATTGGAATACCCCGAGGACGAGGAAGATAACCATGGATCAACCGACCCAACCTCTGATACGGATGGAAGCACCGAGAGAATGGAGAGCGAGAACGGAGACGACTCCATGGAGATACAATCGGGAGAAGGAGATTATGAGTCAGAGGAAAGCGATGGAACATCGCACAGCAGTAGCGAGAGTACTGACTCATTGTAATATAAATAACGCTAGGATGCCATCAGCCAGGATGTGCATCATGGTCAGGACTGCGCACGACCAGTAGAACAGCCAAGTAACCTATAACGAGTATATAGCACCTCATAGGTATATAAGGCCTGTACAAGTAGAGATTAAAGCCCTAAGCTTTAATCTTGTTAACAGCGGTCGTTTACCTCTCTGCCTTAACTTGGCGTCTTCCCTCGTTATCTCATTGAGCGCGATCCACTAAGCTCTATAAGGCCAACCGTCTCGGACACCTTGTAGAGTGATTGAAGGCCGTCTCCAGTTATCCTCGGATACAGAAGGAGCACGGATCATAACATTAGATTAAAGCTTCCTTTGGACAACCTCCATCGTACACCCCGTGGTATCGGTACGCCTTGTCGCTACCCTTCCACACCGGCAGACGATACGCTTTATCGCTATCCGAGTGCCAACCGTATCTGACGACACGCCTTGTCGCTGTCCGGTGATACACCCCCGTAGAGCAGGCCACCATACCCTCTGCACCCTTGGTCAGACGCACCGAAAGCGTTGATAGGTCATCCACACCTTTAAGTGTTGATTGGGATAACGCACCCGTAAGCGTTGTATACAGGTCATCCGCACCTTCAAGCGTCGATTGGGATAACGCACCCGCAAGCGTTGTTTATTCACCCTCACCTTCACCTTCGACTTCTTCCCTCTTCACCCTGTCTACAAACCAAAACGACCCCCTTGCCACCGACTACGAAGAATCCAACAGTTCTGACTGGTCGACAACCGATTCCAAACCCGACTTCACACCCCCTCCACCACGGACCCTAAAAAGAAAACAAAACCTATACCCCTCACTCGTTCACCCTCTGGTTCCGCACCGTACCCTACACAACCTACCGAGAGAGTTCAACGTCGAACAGAAGACCCAGGATACCCAGCACCCCCAGCATCAGTCCTTCAATCCCTACCTAAACAACCACCACCTGAAAGAACTGCCACCTCTACCCGCTCAAAGCTCGGGGAGCCGATTCATAGAACATCTACCCCATCCTCCGGTCCTCAACCCTCAACAAGTACAAGAACTAGCGACAACACTTCGCAACAGAAACCCCCAAGAACATTCTCACCCCTCACATCACCACTTGGATCACCGGTACACTCACCGCCTCGATCCAGTTCCCCTGTACAATCCGAACCATCCGAAGTTAGCCCCACTACCGGGTCTATTCACACTTCCGACGAGGAATCCACAACCTCTGACATTAACAATATGGCCTCCTCCGCAAAAATCAATACACCCCCAACCTTAAATGGAGAGACCGACTACTTCCGCCTCTGGAAGGATGCAGTACAACTATACATCGATGCAAAGCCAGGAGCCTTTCCCGATGACAAGACCAAGATACAATTCGCCCTTTCATACATGTCCACCGGCCCCGCCGCAACATGGAGAGGAGCATTCTTGGAATCAAACAAAGAACTTGATGGAAGCCAGACCCTTCCGACATGGAAGAAATTTCTCGAAGGACTCGATACATCCTTCGCCCCAAACAATGTCCCCGCTGATGCAATGGACAGAATCCGCCACCTCAAACAGAATGGACGATATATCGATGATTACATATCCCAGTTCCAGATACTTGCCTATCAGGCCGACCTTGGAGATGGAGTGGCGGCGGTCAACTATTTCAAGAACGGGCTGGATCGCCCCGTCGCAATCAAGACAATTAGCCTCAATCCAGGAAACAAACTCAGCGACTGGTTCAAGCAAGCTCGAACAGCATATCAGATACTACAAACTCAACGCGACTATATGCAAACTTGAGGGACTCCCTCGTTTCCAACGACTTTGCGCACTCGCCCATTTAAAGGGAAAAGAAATGCTTTTACGCGCCGTGTCCCACTGCCCTATCAAGCAACAGACCCTAACGCAATGGATATTGACCAACTCGCCGAAGCAGTCTACAACCTCGACTTTGAGGACGAGCCAGATCTACTCGCCGAGGAAGCTGATGAAGATGAGGAGACCGAAGAAGACAGACTCCACCAGTTGGTACAAGAACGCACCCGCAAAGCCCTCAATGCAATCCTCACGGACGCCCAAAGAAAGGATCTCAAAGAAAAGAGATGCTTCAACTGCCGCAAGACTGGACACTTCGCCTGTGAATGCCCCACCAAGAAGACAATATATCGCCGATCCGAATTACCCCGCAATTTGGATGCCAGAAACCGGTCAAATGCGATATCCAGAAGAAGACAAGCAAGCTACAGGAAAAAGAACTCGCTATACAACATATTAGAAGATGCAACCGACAAAGAAGTCGAGGACATCTACGAACATTTTGCAAATGAATCCAACCACCCAGATGCCCCTCTGGTTAAGGATTTTGCCTAAGGAGACTAGCCACCACGTCTAGCCCTCCACAAAGACCTCCTTCCCTTTCCTATTCACAAAATGATATTAATGTTGTAAAGTTACAGGAATCGTCAGCACGCGTAATACATCTACCCTGTCGAATCCGAAAACACAAGTTCACTAAGGAAGGACCCGAAAGCGTGGAACTACTCGCCCTACTCGACTCAGGAGCAGCAGGAAACTTCATTGACCCCGGAATGGTCAAACAACATTCATTCAAAACGACATCCCTCGATCGACCCATCGAAGTACGAAATGCCGATGGATCTGTTAACGAAAATGGAACAGCCACCCACTACACGACCCTCAACCTAACGGTTAACGGGAAGAATATGGAGATCAAACCAAAAGTAGTCTCCCTCGGAAGCCCAAGACTCATCCTTGGATTCCCTTGGCTTGCAGAACACAACCCAGACATCGACTGGGATGCCAAACAACTACGCTGGAGAAACGAACGTTGGGACAACACTATATTCCGAGAACTCATCCAATCCATGGAACCCGATTGGATCTACAACGACCAACTCAACCACATCTCCACACTAGAGCCCACAAGCTTCGAAGAAATCAACTTCAAAGCCTCCGCATCACAATTCCTCGCCGTACAACACGGAGAAAAGAAAAACGACGACCCAAGAAAAGTCGTACCCACGGAATTCCACGAATACCTCCCAGTATTTAGCAAGAAACAAGCCGAACGATTCCCCCCACAACGACCATGGGATCACAAAATTGAACTCAAGGAATCATTCAAACCAATTGCCATGAAGTCCTACCGACTCTCCCTCAACGAAGAAAAGGAACTCGACACATTCCTAGAAGAAAACCTTCAAAAGGGATACATTCGACCATCCGAATCGCCAATGGCATCACCTTTCTTCTTCGTAGGAAAGAAAGATGGAAAACTACGCCCCTGTCAAGACTACAGGTACCTCAACGAGCATACCGTCAAAAATGCGTACAACCTCCCCCTCATCTCTCATATTCTCGACAAACTTCGAGGATCAAAATACTTTACCAAACTCGACGTACGAGCAGGATACAACAACATCCGCATACGCAAAGGAGATGAATGGAAAGGAGCCTTCAGGACACCCCGAGGATTATTCGAACCCACGGTTATGTTCTTTGGAATGTGTAACTCCCCAGCAACATTCCAAACCATGATGGACTCATTATTTCGAAAACTCATTGACAATGGAGGAGTAATTGTTTACATGGACGACATCCTCATTCACGCAAAAACAAAACAAGAACTTCGACGCCTCACAAGAGAAGTACTCAAGATACTCAAGGACAATGATCTATACCTCAAAACCGAGAAATGCGAATTCGAACGACAACGACTCGAATACCTAGGAGTTATTATCACTCCCGACTCAGTTTCGATGGACCCAGCAAAGCTCAAAGGCATCGCTGAATGGCCAACACCAACTACCCCGTGCGACGTACGAAAATTCATAGGATTTTGCAACTTCTATCGAAAATTCATACACCAATACGCCACATGGGCAAAACCTCTCAATGCCCTAATGTCCAAAACCAAGAAATTCGAATGGACAGAAGAATGCCAGAACGCCTTCGATACTCTCAAGAGGAAATTCCAAAGCGAACCGGTATTAATGGTCCCCGACCGAGACAAACCCTTCGAAATCGAATGCGACGCATCACTATTTGCATCAGGAGCAGTCCTACTTCAACGCGACAACAATGGAGTTAAACACCCAGTCGCATACTTCTCAAAAGGATTCTCACCAGCCGAACGCAACTATCATTGCTCCGAACAGGAACTCTTCGCCATTATCCAAGCACTCAAAGAATGGCGCCACCACATAGAAGGATCATCACACAAGACCATCGTATGGTCAGATCACGACAACCTTCGCCGCTGGAGAAAACCTGAAGACCTCAGCAGAAGACAAGCCCGATGGATTGCCTACATGCAACGATTTGACATCGAAATCTGACATATCCCTGGAAAGAAAAATGGACCAGCAGACGCCCTTTCCAGACGACCCGATCATGAACCCAAGACAAGAGACAACAAACAGGTCGTTGCACTCCCTGACAAATTCTTCACCCCAGAACAGCCACAACATATCCATATTATCGACGAAAATACTAAACAGGAAATAAAAGAGCTGTGGAAGAAAAAGAAACAGACCGACATCGCCCAAGAAGATGACTCAGGACACCCACGCGTTCAAGGAAAGCTATTTATACCACAAGATTTACACCTCAGACGCCGCTTACTGCAAAGAGTACACGACTCACCCACCGCAGGACACCCTGGAATCGCAGAAACAACTAGAAAACTCCAGGAATACGCCTACTGGCCTGGGATGCGATCATTTGTCAAAAACTACGTCAAAGGATGTGGTGCTTGCCAACAATACAAGATCAATCGCCACCCCCTAAAACCACCGCTTCAACCTATCCCTGGACCCCGCTCTACCCGTCCATTCTCAAACATCTCGATGGATCTTATCACAGACCTACCCCCGGACGGACCCCATGATTCTATACTGGTCGTGGTCGACCAGCTTACGAAGGGGATAATTCTAGAACCTACTGCGAAAACCGCCAACGCGGACAAGATCGCCGAAATTCTTATCAAACGGCTATTCTCTAGATTTGGCCTTCCCGAGAAAGTTCTCAGTGATCGCAACCCCAGATTCGCCGCCAAATCCATGAAAGAATTCTACAAACAACTCGGAATCGAACAAGCACTCTCTACCGCCTACCACCCCCAGACAGACGGACAAACAGAGCGATTCAATCAAGAAATAGAACTCTACCTTGGCATCTATTGCTCATCGAACCCAAACAAATGGGTAAAGGCACTCCCACTCCTGGAATATGTCCACAACTCGAAAACACATGCCGAACACCAACATACCCCATTTGAACTCCTCTATGGATCAAGCCCCAAAGGATTTCCGACCTCCGAGGAGCCAACGAACATTCCAGCAATAGGAGAGAAGTTTAAATACCTCGCCAAGATATGCCAAGAAGCCCAAGCTGCGCATGAACAAGCCAGACTAAAAATGGCTGCAAGATATAACCGGCCAGATATCAATCTAAAAGTTGGACAGAAGGTTTGGCTCGACAACCGCAACCTCCCAATTCAGTACGCCTCAAAGAAACTGGCCCAACGCCGAGAAGGTCCCTTCACCATAACAAGAAAACTCGGACCTGTAACCTATGAACTAAAATTACCCATCAAATGGAAGATCCACAACAAGTTTCATGCGAGCCTCCTAATGCCTGCAGAAGAGAACGACACACATGGGGAATACAACACAGCCCCACCACCCGACCTTGTAAATGGAGAAGAAGAATACGAGGTCGAGTCAATACTGCGCCACAGAAAATTCCGGAACAAGTATCAATTCCTAGTCAGATGGAAAGGATACCTTCCCACTGAGGATTCCTGGGAGCCAGAAGCAAACCTGGAGAACGCCAAGGAAGTCATTGAAGAATATAAAAGGGCCCACAAACTAGACAACCCCACCAATGACCCAACCACCCAACACTCGAGCAACCACTCCAGACCTCCCAGAGCCAGACAACGATGGACGCCTTCTCATCCGGGAAAGAATCATATCCCTGGCGAACCGCGTCGAAGGAAATAGCCAACCTAACCCTGCCACCGATACCGCTGACGACCAACCAGACAGGACCAACAGTCCTTATATCATCCGGCATACCTTCCTTCCCTCCAACCAACCCAAGATACGATCCATCTTTTTACACGAAGTTCCCTTTCATATTACCGGAACCCGTCTTAAACACAGTCCAGCGATGGTACCCCTGGTCGACACCTGCTGGAAGACATTTACTGCTCTTCTGTATCACAAGCGCCTCGTCCACGACCGAGCAACAGAATTCGAAAAACTATGCGCCACTATTCTTTCTAGCGCAACAGAGGAACAGGACCGCAATACCATTTCTGCCATGCTATCAACCGCTCTCACCGAATTCCCGTTCGAGAGTCTGATCCCAAGCCCGAGCAATGGAAGCGGAAGTCAGGACCGCCCTATCCTACCTATCGGGACCACCACCCAACCTTCCAACCCTCCCATGGTGGATACGAGTAACCAACCATCAAGTATTGTACAAGCTATATCTGCTTCTAATGACGCCCCCATCGGGACTACCACCACTCACTTATCCACCACCCGAACTCGCTGCAATTGCTGCCGTCGATTCGGCCATATCAAAGCAGGATGCCCGCGCTACCAATGTCGATATTGTCGAAAGATTGCCCCAGGCCATTACGAGAAGCACTGCGAGAGAAACCCTTACCAGCATCAACCCGCAAGTATGGTACCTGGCCTGTATCGCCGCCCACGAGGAATACCAAGCAGGGCTCGATCCCTCACACGCGAAACCACAAACAACAATATTCGACACATTGTTGCAAGCACCGAGCAGCGCCCCGCTTCAGCCAGACCCCTCCGCACCCGAATTCAAAATGCCCCCGTCGTCATTCCGACCACCAACACCACCACCACATCTGCTAGCGGAAGCCACCGACTTCCTGAATCGATCCTTCGGCGCACCCGCCACCATTCACTCCAGAGAACCCATCGTCATCAACCTCACCCAAGACCCGCCATCCCCAGACCACCAAGCTACCGAAGCAACTCCCCAGAACCCGACCCATACTTCGACTGGGACCCCATTGCCAAATCAAACATTACAGGAGAACCTGTCGGATTATACTGAGGATATGTCTGATGAGGACATCAGACCTTACGAAGGGGATAATGTTATGAACAGTCCAGACCGGGAGGAACAAGAATCATTGTTCGACTTTACAAGATGGGTACAGGAGACTACAGACCAACTACGGGCACAAGAATACGAAGACGAAGAAGGGGAATATTATACCGCCATGCAGGACCTGGCAAGAGAAGCAGGAATGGAGATAACCTTGGAGGATATATTGGAATACCCCGAGGACGAGGAAGATAACCATGGATCAACCGACCCAACCTCCGATATGGATGGAAGCACCGAGAGAATGGAGAGCGAGAACGGAGACGACTCCATGGAGATACAATTGGGAGAAGGAGATTATGAGTCAGAGGAAAGCGATGGAACATCGCACAGCAGTAGCGAGAGTACTGACTCATTGTAATATAAATAACGCTAGGATGCCATCAGCCAGGATGTGCATCATGGTCAGGACTGCGCACGACCAGTAGAACAGCCAAGTAACCTATAACGAGTATATAGCACCTCATAGGTATATAAGGCCTGTACAAGTAGAGATTAAAGCCCTAAGCTTTAATCTTGTTAACAGCGGTCGTTTACCTCTCTGCCTTAACTTGGCGTCTTCCCTCGTTATCTCATTGAGCGTGATCCACTAAGCTCTATAAGGCCAACCGTCTCGGACACCTTGTAGAGTGATTGAAGGCCGTCTCCAGTTATCCTCGGATACAGAAGGAGCACGGATCATAACAGAAATGCAATTTCTGCAATGGCAAGGGAGTACTTGCATTGTTGGGGTTTAAAGCTGGGATTAGGCTTGTTTCCTTGGTAAGGGGGGTGGTTTGGGTTTCTGGCTGGGCATGGCAGATTAGTGTGCATTCCTGGGAAGCATCTGGCAGGTGGTGGGTGTGGGCATTTACTAACCCAATGGTTGTTTGCTCCACATTGGAAGCATTCTTGTTTTTGATAAGCTTTCATTTGTTGTTCCATAACAACTGCATCTATCTCCAATGGTTCTTGGGTGGAGTCTTCTTTGGCATATTCCAGTTGGGGTATTTCAGGATAAGGATCTTCATATTCTTCTTCTATTGTGGCATGGTCTATTTCCATGGCATGTGGGTCACATGGTGTAAATCTGGGAGTATTGCCTCTTTGGTAGAACTGTGCATAGGGCATGTTACTGTTGGGACAGGTTAGTCTGTGGTTGGGCTGGTATTGGCTCCTTTGTGAGAATGTGTTTTTGGGTGTGCCATACAGGGCATTGATGTAGCAGAAGTTGTCATTGAGTTTGTTTGCTCAGGTGTACCAAGTGGTGATGGTTGTCAGAGGGTTTTCTGATTCATCTATTTTCATGGTGATATGGCAGTTGATTGCTTTTTGGTATAGATCAATTAGTGCACAATCTTCTGTGAGTCTGGATTGATGGACTAATTCCTTGAACTGAGAATTGAATTCAGTCATTGGTTTACCTGCCTGGTGCAGGGTTTGGAGTCATGTATGCACATATGCATGTTTGTCTGCTGGGGTGAAGTTGGTTCTGAGGTGGTTTGTGAAGTTGTCCCAGGTTTCCATACCCAGGGGTGTTCCTGCTGGCATTTGGGCATTCCTCTCATGGAGGTATTGTCTGGCCCAAGCTTGGGCATCTCCTAATTACATTGTTGAAAGGACAAATAAGGTCCTGGCAAGATCAGTGTTATACATAGTCTGGTTGGCAAGTATGTAGACTTCACATTGGAAGATCCAGTCTTTGAAAAGTCTTCTATTTCCATCAAAGGCAATGGGTTTGAGGAGGCCTAACTCTTTTGGGGTTGCAGTGGCCATTTGTATTTGTCCTGGTGGCAGTAGCAGTGGTGCTGGAGGTTGCAGAGGTTGTATGGGTGGTGCTGGTAGGGTTAAGGGTTGTGTGGGTGTGGGTAATGTGGGTGGTTGAGGATCAGGTTCTGATTTGTTATCATCTGTGATGTAGATGTCTGAGTTGTTGTCTACTGGAGGGGGTTTTCATTGATCTACAGTAAATTTGTGGTGTGTGAGTAGGTTGTCTTCTGATTTTGTAAGTTCTCTTGGTTGATTTAAGGCAAATTTAAGTCTTGTAAGTTTGTAGTTGTTTAGTGGATGTACTTTGGCATGATATTCTTTGGCTTCTTGGCATTCTTGTTCTTCTCATTCTTCAAATTCTTTTAGTTCTTGTTCTTCTTGTTGTCTTTGTCTTTCAGTTAATTCAGTAGCAAAGCTTGATGGTGTGTATGGGACAATTTGGGTAGGTGTGCATGTGCATGAAGCAGGTGAGTTGAATGGAGATGGGGGATAGAACAGGGATGGAGTTTGAGTGGGTCATGGGGTGGGGTTTCTTCTGGGGTCAGGGTTTTGTATTTCTGGACCTGAGATTTTGCTTCTCAGTTTGGTAGGAGGGGGTGATGGAGTTTTTCAGGCTGAGAACTTCTTGGGAGGCATGGTGATAGTTGTCTAGCAATCAATTATTGCTAGGAGAATGAAGAATTGGGTGGTGATGAATAATATCTCAGAGTATAGGTTCCACAATCTGACAACACAGCAGTGGCAGGGGCACATGATGTGTTCAAGTTCTAATGCGATAATTCAGTAGGCAATGAGGGTGGCAGTAGAGGTAAAGATGAAGATGAGTAAGTAATCCAGGTCTTCTGGCAGGGAGAGGTTCAGAGATGTAGTGATGGCTACACAGAGAGGCAGTTTCTTTTCATACATCATTTTGGATGACCAAAGTATCTTGACACATTCAGTACATTGGCAGAGTAGAGGGCAAGCAAGAGATAAGCAGCAGAGTATCTTAGTATTTTGTTACCCAGGTTAGGGGTTTGCTCTTGAGTAGCACAGTGGTCAACACAGGATGTCTATACAGACTTGGTCCTGTCCTACTGGGTGTGACTTGGAGACAATGAAGCACTATAAGTCCAGCTGGTTATGGCAAAGAGGTATAGGAGGCAAGAACTTTATAACACTAAGATAAGGATACATGCAGAAGTACTGTATCCTTATATACTACTTGAAGTGGCTATATCCTTACTGTATATATCCAGACCAGGGTAACTACAAGTCAGAATGAGTCACTACTAAATATAGTCCTTCTGATGTACACTACTGATTGTTTCAGAGTGATATATGACATGGGAATTCATACTAAACATAGATGTCCTTCTGATACGGAATTTTGATAACACCAAATCCTGTATGGCATGATAGTATTCCTCTTCTTCATCTTTGTATTCCTGCACCCATAGCTAGTCTGTAGTCTCCTGTACCCATCTTGTATGAGCTTACACTTGTGTGCCTTCGGCACACCCAGTTTGTGTGACTTTGGCATTGTCTGACAAAGCACGCTGGACCTTCGGCCCACGCATCAGAACACTAATCCTGACTAATTCTGACTAAGCTTACAAATTGTACAAATGGGCTCCACTTAAGGTGGCCTGCCATTCTTTATAGATAATTGAATATTAGTTCTAGCTCCTCCTTGTCTTGATTGTTCATAACATTACATGTGCCAGTGAGGGTTTGCATCTGCATTGGAGGGGTGTAGGAGGGAAATCTGAGCACAGGGATGCTAGGAAACAGATTTCCAGATGCAGGAGGGCTAGGAGTCAGATTTCCAAGCATGGAGAGGTTGGGAATTGGATTCCTGAGTTTGAGGTTGTGAGCAGCAACTTGGAGTTCCCCTTACATCTACTCAACCATTTGACTACCATAAGACCAATTCTGTATACATAACCATATCTAATAATAATAAATGAAATTAGGTTTTATTGTCTTCCTGTATAGTGAGAAATATCAGATATTACAATGGAATGGAGTCAGTTAACATGGACTATAGTGCAGCTGGGTGGATATGGGTCCAAGGGCACATGTTCAACATGAAAAAAGTGAGATAAAAGCTTAGACAGGACTTAGAGCAAGCACAGATGATGGGGAGAGGTAAGAATGTATTGATTCTCAGTATGTCTGACATTTCACTATTTACTGATGCAAGCACTGACCATAACTCTTGCTAACTTTACTACTGTTCAATTATGTATTTCAGGAAGAAAGTACGAAGGAAAAGACATTAGAAAGTGCCAGTGCTCTTGATGATGCCCTTGCAGCTCTTGAAAATATATAATGAAAACAAACCAACCTCATCAAGTGATTGCTTGAGATTTGAAGATGAAGAGAGTAGAGACTCAAGGAATTGTGAGGCAGTGTGTGGTGATGCTATTTGGTGGAGTTCTTGGAAGAGAAGGCATCAAGAGTAAGAAACGGGATCAAATATGATGCACATCGCACCTGCAGCCGTATAGATACCAGCGAGCGAAGCTCGACGGGCATACCAAGATAGCTAATGCAAAGCAAAAATCAGCATCTACACAAAGGGCTGGAGCTGATTCGACATAAAGTACCTCTGTGGACGCGTCCCCAGCCAAATGGCATGCCTCATCCGCAATCTTCCATGCATGGGTTAACGCAGGTAGTGGGTCCACCGGCGGAAGCTCGAACGAACCGAGCTTAATCGTGGATGCGGACGAGCTAGAAGCAAGTAGCGCAAACGCGCCAGACAAGTGTTGCAGCGCTGGCTCATTAAACTTGAGTCTCTCCTCTAGCACGTCCCTGATTGACGGAGGCTTCCCTGTGGACTCGGAGAGAAGGTGAGCACGAGACTTGATGTGCTCGATGCCCTGATCAAGGAAAAAGCTGATGAGAGTGCGTTGGGCGTGTGTGTCGCGTCCAAAGAGGGCTGAGATGGCGGCATCTGAGAGGGGGGAGGTGTGTGTGTGCGGAGGGGGGAGATGGAGGACGGAAAGGGCGAGAGCCTGGCGGGTAAACCCGTGTGTCTGGACGAGAGGAAGAGCAAGTCTGAGTAAACTGACAAGATGTTTAGAAATAAGGGAAATAAATAAAAAGAACCTACTTGGTCATGGCAAGAAGAGGAACGGCAATGTCCGGGCTTAAAGTTGCATCAGATATCACTGCTTATCGCTTGGCTTCACTCCATATCAAAATGTCAGATTGGGGTCTGTTCTTCTCTCTCCTCGCCCCTTATCACACGCTCACTCACACGGAACAGACGAAGCAGACAACGATCCAAAGGCCACCAACAACACCGCCCCGGCATCCAAGCCTCCCGCACCCAGGAAAACAAAATGGGAAGGCGAGGACGAAGAGGGTGATGAGCCTGCCGTACGTCCCTCCCATACTCGCACTCCGACATCCCTTACCACCATCACCCGTAGAGCGATTGGGAAGAATCCTCCGAGGAAGAAGACGAAGATGAAGATCCACCCCCTCCTGTTGCCCCTCCTAAAAAGAAAGGCACCATCAAGCAGAAGATAGCAGAAAAGGAAGCAGAAAAGGCGCGGAAGAAAGCAGAAGCAGACGATGACGATGATGATGACGATGACGATGACGACGACGACGACGATTACGACTCTGACAAAGTTTTGAACCCTAGAGAGAAAGCACAACGCGATAAAGAGAGAGAGCTCAAGGCGGATTTGAACAACGCCGCAGAGCTTCTTGGTGCCGCTGCCCTCGGCGGTGCGACTTCTTCTCCTCTGCTCTCCCCGGCTTCCGATTACTCACTATATCTTTACACAGGCACTTCCTCATCTGAGCTCGACTATCTGATATCATTCCAACCCCGCACAAAGGAGGATTTCCAGCTCTTCTCCTCCAAGATCATCGACTACATCATCAAACGTCATCAATCCAGACCTCTCTACCACTTCTTCGTCGAGCACCATACCCGTGAGCTTGCCGCACCGCTCAAAGATGTCGAGGTCCGCAAGGCAGCCTCGGGACTCACGACACTCGCGAATGAGAAGCAGAAAGAGCAGAGGGAAAAGGTCAGTGGGAAGAAAAAGTCAAAGGGAGCGTCGAAACCAGCCTTGGGACCCGCCAAGCTCGCGAACAGGTACATCCTTTTTCTTACTTCCTGGGGTGATGGTTAATTGGCTTTCATAACAGACTTGACACAACGATATACGACGAGGCGCTAGATGATTTCGGCAACGATCCCAACGACTTTATGTGATCCTATCTCTTCCTGCCGGCCGCTCGTTGTCTCCCTTCTATACATTAATTCCCCGACTTGTGTTCTACTAATTGTAGGAGCTGGTTGCGAATGTTTGTATCATTGGTCAATTTACCCATCGCAATGAAACTATCACCTATCTCAACTGCCAACACACTGCCCGCTTCGTAAAAAAAAACACGAGCGCTCGAAGGAATGCACGTCGAGTGTATTTAACCGGTTTGGGTTACGGGCGTCAATACTCACTCTTCTAGCCCCTCCCCTGTTATAGAATTACGAATGCCCTTGGCTTGGACTGAGCGGTAGTTGTTCGGCTTACATGTGAGGGTTGCGCTGTCCCCGTCCGCGCTAGGTGGGTGAATTTTGGTCGCCGTCTTCCTTCGAGCCAGCCACATAACACCAACCAGTTGCTCACCAAACGCGCCATGTCCCTAGCAGAAAGCAAGCAGATGGAGGATGGAGAGACCACCCAACAAAAAATAGCGACAACCAAAGATCCTTATATCTCGCCGGACGTCTATCGCTACGTAGTCTTTATCATCTTAGAAGTCGCCTTTGCTGCATTCGCTTGGCATTGCTTTAGGCTCCCTCTCCGACTCCCTTTTGTTAGGTATGGACCTATGCTTGTCAAAAGCGTCATCATCACCCTCTTCACCCTCTGGCACAACATTGCCTTAGCATTTGCTGTGGGAATTTGCGCAAATTCCTTTAGCAGAGAATGGGCTGCACGCGAACCTAGGACTGATGTCGTTTCGACAGTCACCGTCACCTTCTCTAGTTGCGTGTTCTATTTCTTCAGTGCGAGGGCGACTTGGACATACCGGATGGCCTGGATCGCATCCCTCATTCTTTTGGTCATCGGCAGTACAGGTCCATCCACTATCACGGTTTCCTACGGCATTGAGCTCCGGAACACCATTCCCCTTACCGTCATACCTGATATCAAGTCTATATCCCTCGCCGGTGACTTGGACCATCCCGCTACCGACAGTTTTGTGGACCGTCTGCACAGGGCGAGCATGATCGTGCAACTAGAGAAGGTGGATCATATGCACATAGGATATGTGCCGCAACCCAATTGGTTTACCCCTCTGCCATTCACGGAACAGAACATTTCATCTCGTATCACTTACGAGTCTGACCTTGTGCACTTCCAACATTCGTGTAAATGGAGAGCACCCGATGGTTTCAATGGATCTGCTTTCTTCGTAGACAACCGGCCATGGGAATTTATAAGCCCCTTGACGTATGGTTCTAGCGTTGAACCCAGTAAGTATCCTCCAATCGATACAGTTCCAAGTCCGTACTGAGGTTTTTCCTTCTACTACCAGGTCTTGCAGCGAACGGTTCAACTATAATACATCTCACGACACGGGATCTAATCGAAACATCAGTATACCTCTTCCTCGGTGGAAACTCAACAACTCCAGTCACCAACAGCACTATCGTAAATACTACATTTATTGATTTGACCGACCTGCCATCCCTCCATGATGCGCGCCAATTCGCTGCACCCGACCCACGACCTTTCTCGTCTACTCAATGGTCCTTGGCACCACTTGCCACACTCTTGATATGTACGCCAAACCTCGAATTCACCACGGGCGTAGTCACTCTCGAACCAAATACCAATACCTCGAAGCCCGACATGACCATTACGGTGCCCGCAGGAAAGTCTCCTGGCAACATCCACCCCGACGCAGCCAGGGTAATCTTCGCAGAGGCGCTCTTCTCCGCCACTTCTTCCCCAGACGACATCGCTGAAGCCGACGCGTCCCTTTTCCCTGTCAATTTCAACACCATCGCGTCCGACATGTTCATGACACCCCCAGCGACAGGGAATTGGGGGGATGCGTCTGCAACACGACCGCTTCCTCTCGAACGCGTCAACCAGATTCTAGACGACTATACACTTTCCGCTCTGAAAGCATTTACCTCTGGGCTCCGGCCGACTAATAGAATTGTGAAGGTTGAGGGCACTTTTGAGACTCCTGTCTTGGCAAAGCATACAACGGATGGCTTTGCTTTGGCTACGAATCTCCTGTATCCGCTCCTCCATCTTATCTTAACCATCGTATCGGCTGTGTTGCTCCTGATACTTGTGGTATTAAATATCAAGCAGCGTCGCGTACCGTTTGATCTCCGCCATATCAAAACGGATTGACGAGGCCATGCAAGCTGCACCTGCGGAAGCTGAATACTTGTCTGTGGTATGTGTGTTGTTTGTTTAGCTCCCTTCAATTCGCAGGCTCAATTTTGCGCCAACAGTGCCCCTCCACTCTCTCCCACTCTTTCTGCGTTCCACTTGATCTTGTGTGCTACCTTTGCATTCCGCATGACGACAATATAGAACCAGCGAACAAGACACAATGTATATACCAGCAGAAGACATCGACCAACGATATGTATCACCGCCTGGCATCAGTCTTCTGTTTTGTAGACACCAACCTTGGATCACGGTCTTCTTCTTTGTCCGTCTTTTCATTCATATTGTAAAAATGTCTTCATAATTCCTCTTTACGTGAAATTCGCGTTCTCTCGCTTTGAATTTTATACACTCTCACTCGTAAAACTTTCATTACCTTGCACGCTCCTTCCTTCCGAGCTCGTATGAGATTAGAAGCTCAAATTACCAGTATACCAGACCTCATAGCTACTAAAATATACATTACCTCCCCCCCCCCTTACAAATTTGCAAGCATCCTTACAATGCTTCATCACATGGATCCGTAGCAACTGGGCCAGAAGCCTGGTAACAATAACTGTTCTTCATCAGGTAGTGGGGCATTGCCAAGGTAACTTGTGGCTTCTACCGACCTTGCAAAAGAAGAAGGGATGCTACTCGGGCTCATAACAGACTTGGGCAAACAGCAAGGAGTGATCAAGAGTGGGAATTCGAGGTACAGAACATCACATACAAAGCTCACATACAGATTAATCGTCTATAAACATCGGACCCAACCAAACCTTCAATCATATTCGATTTTTCCCTCACCATCCACTCAATCAACCCCACCATCATCGATTCCTTCACAAAAGCCTCATCCGTACGAGGCTTTTTACGGAGATATCCCATCATCATTCTCAACATCGTACTCGTACGCCCCAACACACAATTAGAATCCTCCTCGGACAAACTATCAGAGAGACGTGCTGCAGTGATATTTCGTCGTGGGTTGGTGGTGGTGGTGGCAGCAGCGCTAGCAATACCGGTGATCAACGCCTTTGCTTGTGTGAGCCGGAAACGCGTCTCGATTGCGAGTGGATGAGACTGGTTTGGATCGGCTGTCATTGCGCGGTAGCACCAGTAACATGCGTCCCATTCAGATCTAAAACGGACCAGGCGCAATCGTAGCACTTGAAGGACCACACGGAGACGGAAGTCAGAATCTGACTCGGATTGAGTGGGACCGAGAGTCTGGTCTAGGGAGAAAAGGAGGGCAGAATATTTATCAAATGGATTTTCGGATTGTATGATGGGGTCTGGTGAGGTGATGTAGTTGCGGACGGAATTCAGCATATTTTGCTTCGAGGAGAACACTAGAGAACCATCCTGCAGAACGTTTAAGAGAATGACGTTGTTGACCTCTCTTGTTTGCTTTTCGGTCAGCTTCGTAATGTGATAAACGAATTTATCCTTTTGTGCCGCTTTTGTTGCCCGGTACGCCTGTAAAGCCTTCTCAGAGGCAAGAGATGCGCAGCCATGATATTCGACGTCAGGAGAAGGCGTGGCGACATCGGTGAGGTCGCTATTGATGACAGTAGAGATGACTTCTTTCGGAAGTTGTCGGAGTGCATTGTTGCGGAGAACGAGGACCAGTTTCGGGCTAATCACGAAAATGCGGTGGACATTGGGCAAACCGGAAATCAACCCCTCCCAGAGGCCGAAACTATTGTTCCCAACGATGAACTCGTTCCCCGAAGCAGCCTCCCAAACACCAAAGTAGTGCGAATGGGCAAGGGACCGGTAGTCCACTGCAAACCAATTTCCAAGCTCGGGGTCGATCCTGGTCAGCAACATCTTGACAAATTGTTCCTGCCCATAATCCGCAACAATCTTCTCCCCCTCCGCGACAATCGACGCGTGTGGGGTGTCAAGAAAGTAAGCGAGCCCATGCAACCACATCTCTTCCTTCGTCTTGAATTTGTGGGTCTTCATGTATCGCTGAATCCAATCCGCACCGCGACCGTCAGCTTCTATGTTAAAGTAATTCGTTTGGACGTTCGGCTTTCGGTAATGCATAATAAATACGAATTTGCGCAACACCTCGAGAAGATTCCTCGTCAAGGAAAAAGTGCCTTTACCAGAGGCATCCTGAATCATCGTAATGACTTGTGCCGCTTCGTTCTCGAGCTGCGACAGTTTCCCTTCAACATGTTGAGAACGTATTCCAGCCGTGATATCGGTGTAGAGGTTGATCTCTCCAAAGCTCTTTGCAATCGAGTGTGACTGCAAAGTCTTGGTGGAGAGGTCATAAACACTGACGAGCTCCGTCTCGATGCCCTTCTTGCGCGCTTTCCAGTTCTCCTTGCTGCGTTGTTTGCTTGTCCTAAACGTGACCATTGTATGAACGCGTGCCGAATTCCCAGAACGGAACTTACTTGGGTGGGCCTTGCACCTCAAGAAATTTGCGTAGAATAAAGCGCGGAATATAGTGCTGGTACTGGACCCCAGGCGTGCTGGGAGCCATGGCCTGTGGTATGCACCAGGGGTGGTGCACAGCAATACAACAATGCAGACCTGCTTTTCCCGCGGATGTCCACTAAGCTCAATTCCGTGTTCGCACGTGGATATGCAGCCGTGTCTGTACAGACGCCAGTGATTGATATTTCTTTGGCTGACCCTAAGAGAAGGCGGTAAACGAGATACAAACACAGTGCTCATGATGTCCACCCGAAAATTTAGTAATGCAACAACAACGAAATAAAGCGAAGGGCACGAGTCCTTGAAGAACATGCGCAACGAAAGCAAAGAGTATTATGCGCGTGGATAATGAATAAAGGGGATGTTAGTATGTGAATGACCGGCCATGGTCCCTTGGGTTCTTCCGGTCCAGTGAAAAAGGGACCACCAGCACGCGCGACGGCGGAGTAGAAAGAAGAGAGAGTGTGTGAGATAGCCTCCGCCAGGTCTCCGTTATCAATGGTGTGCCTTGCACATGTTCCACCGAGAGGCAGCACGATCCCCTTTCAGGAATTGCAAAAGAATGCCACCAGCCTCTCCACACGCTTCACGCTAGCTCCACCTGCTCTGTGTCGCTTATGGTGTATGGCATCACGGAGGGGGGCGCATAATCGAAGGGCAGACTCATACGCATTTAGCTACATGCTGTCCCCACCCTCATTGTCGTTTTCATCATCATCATCATCGCCATCCACATTTCCTTCCCCACCTTTCCATTCTCGTTCCCAGAGTGGCTCTCCCGTACATGCCGGGGTGAGGACAGGATGGGTGGGCGACAAAGACGATCGTGCACGTTGTAAGCGCGCTAGCAGGGCCGAACGCTCGGAGAGAAGCTCATTAATGTAATCAATGGCTGAGGTCATCATCATTCAGTATACAATTTTGATAGACGCGTAACATAGATAGCGAATGGCACATACTCTTTGACAAAACAACATTTTCGCTCCGTGGCCCTGCCCTGCCGTCGATCTTGTCCTTTTCACCACCCTCACCTGCGTCTTTCTTTTTTCGCTTTGACCTCGGATTCTTTCCAGACGACCCCAGACCCGTATTCATCCTTGCCTCCGCCTCCTCTTCTTCCCGGATGGCCTCCCGCAGCGCAGGTACAGTCTCACATAGAGCCTCGTAACCACGCCTGATATTAGCACGACGTTTCTGTTCAGATTGAATATGGTTGGCCTTTTTCTGCAGCGGGGACAAAAGCGTTTGTTTGGAAGGTCCAGCAGCAGTCACCGAGCCTGATGGAGCTGGTGGAGATGGCCGAGGGCGTTTGGTGCTTGGTGCGTCTCCCACTGCCGGCGGGGAGGGTCGCTTCGAGCCAGGGGAAGGAGGGCGTTTGCGGAGGAGCGGGTGATTGAGCTGCGCTGGAAGGTCAGAGAAACCAAAGGGAGAATGCGGGGTTGCGGGTGTGTTGGTAGTGGATGTGGGAGTGGAAGTAGAGGCGGGGGAGATGAGATGAGGGTGGAGATCGCCGGAGGACGTGATGGAAATCATTGGATGCTGTGTCTGTGCCCTGTTGTTGTTGAGGAAGGGGAAGGTATCACGGCGGTCGTGGGCCATCTGCCGGTGTGCGTACGAATTCTGGTGTGTCTGTCGTTGGTGGTGTGGGCTATATGCCGAATACTGTTGTGACGCATGAGAGTCCCGGCGACTTTGGTCGAGTGACATAAGGTCTTTGGTAGCCTTTGCGAGTGCCTCGGAGCCCTGGGAGGTAGGGATCAACTCGTCGCTGTGGATGCCGTTGGATGTGTAAAGGGCCCAGTCGGGGGGAGGGATGTCCTGGTAGTCCATGGCCGACAGAAAGTTCTGCATTACCTGAGATTCCGCAGGACTGAGGAGAGCGTCCATGATGCCAGGCCAAGGCTGGAGAATGCAGGGGACGACGAGGAAGGGGATAAGCGACGTGGGTGTGCATGTGATTATTGGCCATATATAGGGTCCCAGGGTGGCAGTGCTCTCCAGTCTCCATATGCTCTCCTCCTCTTGACTTCCCTTGACCACGTTGTCTATATCACCCGGCTCTGAGGCCTATCTACTCTTTGTATTTTCACATGAATGGTCTTCTTCATCCGGAGCCGACCTTTTGCTTGACGACGCGAAGTTATCAGATCCCTGCAGCCGGCCATGTTCCCCTGCCCGTAAACATAACCCCCACAAACGACATCCACAGTGGTTCCTCCGCCGTTCCAAATTCCGCGCCGTACGAACTTGGACACACACGTTCCTGATGCTATATCCCTTTGGCTGAAACCCGCAGATGGCCATAATTACAATGTTCTGTCCTGCATCAACATGTCTGACGTCATTGGCTGCCACCGTCACTTAGTCTTCGGGAGGTACCTGAAGCAGCCATCTTGACCTTCGTGCAGCGGTCAAACTAAATACACTTCCCATCACAGGAGATCCCCATATTATTTATTGGCTAGAAACACACTGGACATCTACCGTCTCTCCTTCACGAAGAAATGCAACCAGAGATAACTCGTGATCGTAAACACAACGAAGAAAATACCAAGAAGCGAGATATTTGGCCACCAGTAGGACTAGAGGAAATCAGTCGCTTGCCTTTGATCGATGAGGGCAAGGCTCACCTGGGCTCTCAACCCAAATGTTGATAGAATGGTAGCGGCTGGCAGATCCAACTCAACACCATACTTAACCTCCTTCAGCTGGAGGTATCTCAACTCGTTCACTGCGAGCGCCTCAAACGCGGCATGGAAAAACGATATCGTGTGTAGCCATTGAAGCAATGCCGGGACCGTGTCTCGGTTGATAAGGAGACCTGTAAACAGCAGGCTGTGTGGTGTGGGATATTCAGCATCTGGTTCATCTCAGAGCTAGTAAACATACTTAAAGAGCATGATCAGCGTCCCAACCAGACTCGCCACACTGATACTGTCGAACGCGATGGAAAGGAGGAGCACCACGCTGGCTGTCGTAAGGTTGAACAAGACCAGTGCAAGAAGGAATTTCCAGAAGCCGGCTACGGTGGGTACAAGTCCAACAAGCCCGTAAACGATTCCACCGAACATGAGTGGTGGGACCAGCCGCAATGGGAGGATATCGAAGAGAATCTGGAGGATAGGGTATGAGACGAAGAGCCGATAGTAGTGTGAGAGTGGTACCTTTGAGGCGAAATAAGTGAATGTTGAGTAATAGCCATTGGAACTGGAAATGACAACTGAGTCTACTGTGGTGATTCTTGACATTCAACTCACCGCTCGCGCATAAACAGAATTCGTTCGTTGGCGAATAACCCAAGACTTGAGAGGCACGAGAACCCAAAGAGCGCAAGAGCGAAGAAGAATAGACCCAATCGGTTCTGGAACCCGGCTATATCGTTTCTGAAAATATGTCCTCATCAGCGAACCTGTCTGGGTCTGAGCGTTCTCTGCCACTTACGTGATGCCATGATAGAACAATCCACAAATCACTGTGAAAGACATATCAGTCAATGTCTGCGACGCAGTCTTTACCAACTCACCCGCGAGAGTGATAGACGATAAGTAATGTGCCATCAACAGCGCCGGGTCACGGTACAAGTTCTTGAATGCTCTGCCACTCAAGATTCTAAATTGCGTCCCCCAAGAAGCCCTCTTTCTCCCTCTCAACAGTGAAGTCTCCTCAGCCACATCTGGTAATTCATTGCTTGTGATGGCTCCGTTTCCCGTGTCTGCGCTGGCGTGACTTGGGTGTTGAGCCTCAAGTGCGGCCTGCTCCCCTTCATTTCTGATATCCGTAGCGATCGTGCTCTCTGCGTATGCCTGCACCAGTGCAGCTAGTTTCGGTGAAATAGTTGCATTGGATAACCGACCCGCCCCATAACCACTCGCGTTGCTGACCGCGTTCAAGAGCTGCGAGGTCTTCTTTCGGATATATTTGCCCGTGGAAGATGCGAGGGAGGGCTCGGTTCCGTCCGAATGTGGTGTGTTGGAAGTGATGGATCGAACAGAGATGGGTACCGAGTGCGGCACAAGAGGCAAACCTTGCTCTTCGTCGCCGATGTTGGAATTGGCATCGGAAGGAGAGGATACTTCAAGGCCGGGGCTGTGGTTACTCTTGGGCTCCAGGGTTGCTTGCATGGTTAGATCAACTAACAGGAGAATTTTAGTCTTGTTTAAGGAGCTGGACTTGTAACTCACTAAGGTAGTCTGCGATATTAAAGCCGGCTGGGCACGGGTTGCCGATAGACACAAAATAATCCTGACACTTCGCATATTCACCGGAGTATACCAGCTTTCCAGCCGCCAGGACAACGAGCTGGTCGAACAAGGCAACGATGTTGCTCCGAGGTTGATGGATTGTGAAAATGACTGTACGGTTGTAATCTTTTGCTAGCGAAACTAAACTCTCCACAACGTTGAATGCGTTGAATGCGTCAAGACCTGCTGAGGTCAGCGGATGAATTGTGCTTCGGTACCGGTACTTACCACTTGTAGGTTCATCTAAGAAAAGAATGGACGGACTTGTAACAAGCTCACAGGCGATTGAGACGCGTCGCTTCTCGCCGCCAGAAATAGACCTTGCACCTGGAGGTTTATCCAATAAGTTCTTTAAATCGTCAAGCCAGAGAGGGTTAGCTTACCCGTATCACCGATTCGGGAGTCTTTAATACTAAGAATACCCAACTCATTCATCGTTTCTAGGGTCCTAAACTTCTTTGCCTCATAGCTCATATCCCTTGGCAGCCTCAACAAGGCACTGTATAGGACAGTCTCATAAACGGTGAGAGTGGACATCAATGTATCCTCCTGGTCAACGAATCCGGTGACCTTCTTGAACTCTCCATCTTTGACCTCGCGGCCATTAACCAGTATCGTACCACTGACAGCACCACGTTTATTCTTACGTGCCAAGATATCGAGGAAGGTCGATTTTCCAGCGCCAGAAGCGCCCATGATGGCCATGACTTGCCCGGGCTTGATGTTGCCTGAGATGTTGTCGAGGATTGAACGGCCACCAAGCGAATATGAGACGCCGGAGAAGTAAAGTGATGTGGGAACATGATCGGTCATTAGCTTGGCTGCTTCGGTTTCTGGAAGGCGGATTTGCCCGAAATCGTCTCCTTTGCCAGTGCGACCGGCATACCAAAGGACTACAGAGAAAAATCATCGGTATCTGTTACGTTGGCGTAAGCCGTGAATCAACCTACCCGTCGACGAGACGATCACGATAAGGATGGCCCCGGAAGAGCTAAGCGCAAGCCAAAGCGTATTGTTAGGTTTGGGCGGTCGCTGTAATTGTCGGTCGAGTTTTATGCATGCAAAACGACAACGCCACTCACAACGTAACCGGGAACCTGAGAGTAATGGATGCACTCGCCTCCCTCACATTCCAGTGTGATGTAAGTATCACCAAAGATACTATTAATGAGGTCGTTCATAGCAGGCTCCTCAAACTTGCAGCCGTTGTTTGACTTGCAGCTGAACTTTGCGGGACCCTTAATTTCTTCTTTCAAAAAGTCACCAATATCTGAACGATGCAGCGTGAGCTGGAGATCAAACTTGGTTGATTACGACTTACCGACGCTGCCGGCTTCACCACAGAGAAAACGACCAGGGATACAGCTACATTTGATCTTATCACAAGCATAAATGGTCGTGTTGGAGTTGTAGCCTGTCTGCTTTTCTGACGAGCAGCCGCTGAGCGCACAATAGAACGACTCTACTTCGGCAGTCCAGAACTGGAAGGAACACGTCGCGTCTCTACCTTCGCAACTGAAAGTGACCTGAGGTGGTCGATCAGGTAGCATGTCGAGGATCTTCCTATCTACGAAGGGTTATGCTCTGATATGCACAAATATTAGAAATCAGCACTCACTGGTGACATTACACATCTGGTGGTTATTGAACACCGTCTCCCCTCCCTTGTAACAAGTCATGTTCCCAGCAGAGGATTCATCACGTATGGAACCTATCTCGCCAGCGAGAGGGAAGCCAATACAGGCTTTATCGTTCTGGCAGACTGAATTACGGCTCAGTGTAGGCAGAAAAACAAATATGAGAATATATGTACATACCATTACAGTTAATTCCTCCCCAATCTTCTTTGCACTGACACGATTCTCCTGGTTGCCGTGGTCGTCGCCTTTCGGCGTCAGCTAATGAGTCGCACTCTGGGACGGGTCAGCTAGGCGGTCACAGATCAGGGATGGTGGGCGTACGAGGGGTCAGACAGTCAATGCCTGCCCAACCTGGCGGGCACTCGCACTGGCCATTATACTTGTTGCACTTTCCATATTGGCCGCACGTAAAAGCTGGAAGCATGCAATTAAAACATGGGGGACACCGGCCTAGATGACGTAGGCATTTTCAGGATATATCTAAACATTTTGGAAGAGGATCTAGCCTGACCAGGCCGAGGTACATAGTCTGTGAGTAGTTCCTGCAGAGACATTTGTCCAGTAGTTGGTCAGGATGCACGCGGAGCAACTTACCGGTAACACGGATGTCGCATTGGTGGCTGTTGCATCCCAAGAAGTCAGGTTTTGCCGAGCAGCGACATACACCGATGAGGCGAGCAGTAGAATCAGCGAGGCTGGTAAGACCCTGAACCTATAAGGCGATGCTGGGGCCATGGTTGTTGGGAGTGATGGCGGAACTGCGGGCGAGTCTGCGAGGGCTGGCGCGGAAGGGCCGTTACTACCTCGTGACTCTGGGATCACCTCCGAGTAGTCATAAACACACATCCTTTCCATACCCGATGAGCTCGGCTCTCGACGCCCTATTCTTTGCATTCGGCTGGGCCTATGTGCTACTTTGCCCGTACACAAAGGTAGAGGAGAGCTTCAACATACAAGCGACCCACGATATCCTGACACATGGTCTGGCGAGAGATGCTTTAAAGAATGTGAGCTTCAGCCCTCCTGAGCGGACTAGCTGCTCATCTCGAATGGCTAGTTTGACCACTTCTTGTTCCCTGGTTCCGTTCCGCGGACGTTCATTGGAAGCCTTTTGTTGGCCTGGGCATCAGGTCCCGTAATCAATGTCGCAACATACCTTGGCTTGATTACTTCCAAGGCTGACCTTCAGATCATCGGTTTGTATTCCCAATCGAAGCACATACCCTAGCTCTCAGCTAATACTCGGAAAACAGTCCGCCTTGTTTTAGCAACCTGGAATGCCACTGCACTTAGTTTTGTTCGCAGGGCTGTATCCCGCCGTTTCGGTCGACCTACTGCATTCTTCTTCGTTGTCGTGACATGCAGCCAGTTCCATCTGTTATTCTGGATGAGCAGGACGCTACCTAATATGTTCGCCCTGCCATTAGGTACGCTTCGAACACATTATTATTGGTGTATCACTAACATACCCAGTCAACATCGCCTTCGCTTTGTTACTAGATAGGGCACCAAACTCCACCCGAATTCCTGAGAAATCCGGAAGAACCGCCCTTTGGCTCCTTGGAATCGCAACTGTCGTGTTTAGAGTGGAGCTTATCCTCTTATGGGTCCCCATATCTCTTCAGTTACTGGTGCAGAGCCGGAATTCGCTCTTTGCGACCCTGGGAACCAACCTCCTCGCCGGGGCATTCGGAGTAGGTAAGTAGATACCGACCCAGTTACGTCGTCATTGCTCATCCCCGTGATCCAGCGGCAGCTTTTCTCGTTGATTCCTACTTTTGGCAAAGGAAACTTCTTCCGGAACTGTCATCCTTTCTCTTTAACGTTGCCCATGGCCAAAGCTCGAACTGGGGGGTAAGAAAGTCACCTTTCCGCCTTACGTTCCCATCTTATGGCAGCATATCCCAGGTTTCCCCGTTCCGCACCTACTTCACAGTGCACCTCCCCAAGCTGCTCATGACAGGTCTTCCTATGGCTCATGTCGGCGCTCTCAATGACACCCGCATCTCCTCGCTTCTCCTTCCCTACATAGCCTTTATCCTTCTTGTCAGCATCTTGGGACACAAAGAATGGCGGTTCATTATCTATGCTGTTCCTGCCTTTAATGTCGCTGCCGCCCGTGGATTGAAATATTTGTCTGCACTTTTCGCTCTTATCAGGAAAATTTTTGCGCAATACTGACCAGATCCCTTTTCCCTAGTACCTCAAGAAGGAAGAGCACCTTCTTCGGACAGCTTCTGTTCCTCTTCGGCCTCAGTTCAATCCTCCTCAACTGCCTTGCCACAGCCCTCTCTCTGCGAACTTCGCTGCTCAACTACCCTGGTGGGGATGCGATCGCTGCCATCCATCGGCTCGTTCCCGCAGCCACGACCCGTAAGCACCTTTTTTGACTAACCAAATCTGTTCACGTTTTCCGACCGCCGATAGCCCCTCCACACGTCCACATATCCAACCTTGCCGCCCAGTCGGGCACCACACTCTTCCAGCACCTCAATTCTCCTCCCTATCACCCTTCTCTTTTCCTTTATCCTACCACAAATCCCCCCGCACAACCTTGGACATATAACAAGACCGAAAATCTCACCCTTTCCGATCTATCATTTTCTCCGCACTTCACGCACCTCATCTCCGAGGCCCCGCCCACCGACCCAGAGGTCCTCAGATCCTGGCGGTTAATGAAATCCATACCTGCCTTTGACCACGTTGTGTTTGATAAGGAACTCTTATTACGGAAACCCGGGGAATTGTTTGAAAGGTTTTGGGATTTACTGAGGATCGCGAAAAGGGACAGGCTGTGGATATACGAACGAAAGTGATAGACAGCAGCATACATGTACTCCTTATGTCTCCATGTGCTCGTACTTCTCTAGCCCTAAATCAAAGTCTTGTGGTGCAGAATTGACTTCGGGAGAAGTGCATCGTGTTGGAAAATATACTGACAAAGGTCTAATACGATCATCATCGATGTCACCAGACCAGCCTTCCCTTTCCCCACCCCCGCGCTCCCTCCCCAATGATCCGCCGCGGTCACCCAACACCTACTCCAGGCGGCTGTCCACAGAAACTCGAAACACGCCATCAGCGCTGACAGCCACCCACAACAAATCCACAACAAAAAAGGAAGCAAAAAGCCCATGCGGTTAATTAATGGGTCAAGGAATGTTGTGCGTGTCCTGTGCAGCTACAGGGAGACACCGGGGGACATTTGATACTGATACAGAAGGCCAGAAGGTGACTCAGCAATTTCCCTTAGTGTCATATGTAGGCAATCGACGCAACTCGGCAGAACAGCCTGCGAGGCAGAACCGAAAAGCGATGATGATGAAGATGATGATGAGAATTTCTTCACGAACGTGCTGGCGGGCATTGGACAAGAATATGTATCAAGGTTGCTACTCCCTCGCTAGCTCGGAGCAGATAGCCGCCGACAGTAACGGCAGCGCTCGATGAAGCGCCCAGTTGTACATACAGGGCATTCCCAAAGCCAGAACAAAGCACAAAAAAAAAAAGGGTGCTGACGTAGCGCGTCGGGGAATGGAAAAGGAAGGCGATCATTCAAAGGAACGCACATTCAGGGTAAGGTGGTGAGGGGCTGACTCGGGGGCAATGCCAAAGAGCCCGTGTCGTAGAGTGTAGTCGAACCAATCCCCGAGTCACCGAATTCTTTTGTCATCAGAATACAATAGCACCAATTCCATCGGAAGGCTGAAAGCAGAAGAAGGACAGGATGCTGCGTAAAACCAAGAGGGAAATGGCAGAGGGGCAGTGTCTCCGCCACTAGAATCCCCAGAGAAGCACAATGCAATGAATTTTGAAACCCACATACACGAATCAAGTCCTCCCTGAACGCAAGAGTGGAACTGGGATGGACAGGGGGGCATAGTCATTGCATCACCGCTGCTCAAGCAATGACAAGGAAGCAATCGATAAGGACGTGTCATCATGGCACTCGCAGAAGCGGACCAGACATTTGACTGCCAGTGGTAGTGGTGATGATCAGAATCCATGATTGCAAACCCACGCACATAACTGCGCCGGGCTTTGAACCGAACCCGACTTGAAGTAGTAATTGTAATTATCGCTGGTTCCCGGGAAGTGCGTGGGATGGCATCCCCCTGCATGCTGCTGCAGCGATCAAATCCTCGAACAGGACCGTGTGAGGTTAGGGGCAGGCCGGCGAACAGAACTAGAGAGGGAAAGTATTGGACGAACGGCCGGAAAAATTGGTACAACTAAGGTTCACGGCCCGCGCTCATCGAAAATGCTTCGCGAGCCTTCAGGGATGGTTGCAGACATTTATCTATCACCGATTGGTCGTTATTGTCGTGGTTCGTTTCCTGTGCCCCCGATGGATGAGACGATAACCTGGGAAAATGTGCACCCGCAGCGGCGGACTAGGTGCTGTTTCGTAGGAATGGAAGCCGACGGCCATGGTGGTGGTTAATAAACCCTTACGGGTCATGGGGATCGACAACGCAGATGCCAGATGAGGGTGGCGATCGCGTACTAGTTGAGGGCGCTCAAAAGAGGTCCGCTGGACAATGGTGTTACACCCGTTGCTAGCCGTGATAAGTGACATGTGTGTTGGCGCTCGAGTTGGTAGCAAGGGTCCGTTTGGGCGGAAACAGACTATTGAGGGTATGGGAAACCATGCCACCGTGGACATTAGACTAAGAGTGAATGAGGAAAGCCATTGTGGCAAGACCTCCGGGGTGCCTTCATATTCAGACAGTTACTCGCGTGCACCCATGCCACGTCGCAATCTTCGTCCGTGCCGATCTGGGGGACGTGAGTCACTAACAGCGAAAGAAAGTTCCATTCGGAGAATGTATACCATACCTGTGAGACCAGGCCACTTAATGATCGGAGAGCCCAGAGAAGCTAGCGCATTGAAAAGTGCGTCTGGTTTGGCCTCGGCGCGAAAGCCCCGAAAAATGCAAATTAACAGCTCCTCCGCACAGATTATAGGGGTATGCATGACATCAACGAACGTGTGGTCGGCGAACGCCTTGCGACGACCTCAGAATCTAGCAGATGAAAAGGTTGGTTGAGATAATTTTTTTCAAGTGAAAAGCACCGGGTGTTGCATGACCTAAAATTGGAGCCGCGACGAACAAATTTGACATGTTTCTCTACTGTTAATAAGTCGAGACGCAAACGCATAAACCGAGGATATGGTTGATCGATGAGATGAAAGGTGTTCGGAAATCAGGTTGAGATTCACGTTTCCCTCTTCGGCCGTTGTCCAAAGATACCTGTCCCTATGCGCACAATATCACTACCCGCTTTAAGTGCAGCTTCGTAATCACTTGACATGCCCATGCTAAGAAGCAGCTTCCCCGATGCCTCGTGGCCCCATACGGCCCCCGCGTGCTCGCTTTTAAGATATTCCTGTAACATATCGCGGGCCTCCTCGAGTCTCTCGAAGTCCGCATTTTTTCCTGTTTCCGAAACCTTGAGGGATTGTTCCAATGAGCCTATCGTCATCAACCCCTCAAATCGAAGCCTTGGACACTCCTTCAAAATATGGTTCGCGAGCTGGCCGAGATCGGATGTGGAGACGTCGGCACCAGAGCGCAGAGTTGGCAAGCCTGATTTACTATCCTCTTCAGAAGTGTTCACTTGTATGAGGACACGAAGAGGGTTTTCCCGGTCATCGGGAATAGCCCTGTTGAGTGCGGATGCCGCTCTAGCGGACGCAAGCGTCTGGATGCAATAGAGGTTTGGAATCGCTGGCATCAATTCAGACCTGCTGTGCATTACGCGAGCCAAGAGCCACTCACATGCAAGTGTCTTTGCCTTGTTAGATTGGAGAGACCCGATGAAATGCCACCGCACTCCGCTGGGAAGCTACTCACAGTGTTTCAGGTCCCAGATACACTGGAGTGTTTTTGAAGCACATACTACCGCCGCTTTATCAACTAGTTCCTGGACGTAGTTCTCACCGAAATCAAGGTGCCCTGCCTCAAAACAAGCGAGTATATCGGAGGCGGGTTTGAGTTTGGACACGGCTACGACCACAGAGGTGGCACCTTCCTCGGATGCATTTTTGACGCGTTCCTGGATGTCTGCGAGCGCCCCTCGAAGCTCTTGAGAGCGCCGATGGAAACCCCCAGTGACTGGATCCGTTGAAGAAGAAGCCATTGACGAAAAATTTTGAAAGGCGGAGGATACGTTATGGAGAGGCGATCTTGAGATGCAGGCTGATGCGACTTGAAAGAACATGGTAGATTGGTCACGCGGGCCCAACTGGCCGTGACTTGAGAAATCTTGAGTAGAATAGATCCACATTGCCCAACCTCCTTAAGCAGGGTAAAATTAATTCACTCGGTCGTCGTCGTAGAGTGCCTCCGCTTCATGCGTGCGTCCCATTTCCGAACATCAAAGGTCCTAGTTCACGTCCGTCTGAATCAATCAAGATCCCGTCATTCTGGAAATTGATTGTCAGCTGTCTCCCCGCCCCCGCGCCTTGTACAATGGCATTGTATTGGTGGCCTAGGATCTCGGGTGCCCACCGGAAAGATATTTGTTACAGTGCCTGGCCCGTGCGGACCGCTGGATCCTCATTGAATCATACTCAGACAAACAAGATGCAACGAAACACGGTCTTGTTCAGAAGCTGGGGTCTGGAATGAGATCATGCCGTATATTTCATCACCCGACCCAAATCGTCTTGAGATTGAACCGGAGCTATGGCTGTCCGCTTTCTATTCGGAAGAGTGCAGGATTCTATGGGTCCTGCTGCCACTTAATAGCCCATTCCGAGTCCCCCATGAGGCTTATTGGCATTTTGCTATTCAACTATGGCCTACTTATAGCGGAATCGCCATTGGGGAAGGGCAAATGACTCCCTTTACTCAGAGGCCCAGTCGGAGCGACTGCCCCAAGCCCGACCAAGATTTCCATCATCTCGAGTATAGTTGCTCACTCTCGTATTTGGCTAAACTTACTGACTTTCGTTCCGGGAAGTTATTCTATGTCCCCCTGGTCCGACAACAACTTCGACATAGGCATCCGAGAGGCCAACTACACAGGAACGTCGCTCGGTGAGTTGGGGTGATGATGGCGGAAGAGGGAAAGGCTCACATGTCGAACCACCCCACCATCAGGGACCCTGCTCTCCAATAGCGTGGGGAGCCACGCCAGCTCAAATACCTCTCCTGGATCTCATCGCTCAGGTGGGGTCTGCACTTCTCCCACACTCCTCTCCCTATAACACCTTGCTTTCTCAGCCCTACCCCCCGCCCAAAACAAGTGCCCGTACACGAGCAACAGCAACAGGCATGCACCTACACGCAAGTTCTCACCGATTTGGAAACGTTTCCGAAACGCTGACCCAAATCCTGTCATTCAGCGTTGAATATACCCTCGCATGGATCAAGCCTTTCGCCGTATGCATATTCGCCTGGTATGACTTGCAGCCTCTGCACGTTCCCTGCGTCACTGAGTAGCATATGCAGCTACATTCGAGTCCTACTCGCAAGGAGGATCGACGCCGGGGCTAATCCCATCTCTCCTCACCCCGTCGCCGTTGACTGGAGGAACCGTGTTCACTCCTAGTTCAGGTACGCGACTTATTCCACGCTCCCTATGCTCAACGTCTGAATCTTTTACAGCCCGACAGGGTCTCTTCTCAGACTTTCCCAGTCCACAAGCGTCCTCGGTATCCCCTGCTCCTCAGCAGGCATCAGGGCTTTCTCCTATCTTTGACAACATGGCCATCGCCCATCAATTGCCCAGCCCATCTGCCTTCGTATGGAACCCAAGCTCGCCCCTCCAATATACCATTCAACAGCTTGTTGGACAGGGTGCGTCTGCCCCCCTGCTAGTGGGTGAGGACGAAACCCGGCCGCCTGATCTAGAGGCTCTGGACGACATATCACTGCAACAGCTGCCATCATCCGCTGACGCGCAGCAAGGAGAGCGTGATGTCCTTGGCGGATTCTTTTCTCTATCATCTTCGACAGGCGATACAGAGACGGCGCCTCCCTCAGAATACACGTTCAACGTTGTTTCGGACGCATCCCCGGCTGCACCTGTCGGTAGGGCGGAACAGAACGCTCCCATCTGCTACTCTGATGGACTGACCATCAAATACCCTCTGGAATTTCAGGAAGGGTATGCAACTGCCTCCTTTCAGATCCCCGGCCTTAGAAGCCCAGCCGGGGTTGGGAACCAGAACAGGAGCTATGATCCAACACAGAGCGCCGTGGGCAGAAGACAGGTCGTGAAGCTGGCAGGTGCTTCCCCGAAGACTAAGAGGGCCACAGGGCAAAACAGAGTCAGGGAAGCGACGCATGCCTGTGAGATCTGTGGCGACCAGCTGACCTCGCGCCAAAATCTCAAAAGTAAGTACATGTCAAAGACGCTGATTCATCGGTCACATTGAAGACTAAATTCCACAACAGATCATATCAACTCGCACTACCAGATCAGTCCGCATATCTGCCCGGAATGCCTTAAACCATATCGCCACTCCAGATCACTCAACCGACATCGTAAGAAAGAGCACGGATATCTTCCCGACAAAAGAGGGGAAGGGTCATAACGGACCTATGAAACTTTGACATCAGGCTACTTCTATTCGTTCTTTGTATAGCCGACGCAATTGCGGGGGAGTTGATGCGATACCCAAGGCCTTAGATTCGTCAAAGGAGATGCAATGATACCCGATTCAACCAACTAATTAAAGTGGAAAAAAACCAATGTACTAGTGTTAGAATGATCTGACCCCAGGATCCAATAGATTGTCATTGCCACTGAGTTATGGTCAGGTTATCCTCTTCGGGGATCGGTAAGGGTGCACGTACGGGACAACCCGCCGGTAACAAAAAAATTTTCACTTAACCGACCGGCGAGGATTTCAGGTTGAACGTCCAATGGTTGCATGAGCGGTTGGCTCGGAGAAAGGGGCCCACGATCTTGCTTAAAGGTATTCCGAACAGCCCCTGCTGACTGCCGGTCTCGTCATGAGCAGGCCGATAGCCATTGCTGCATTTTCCACATCAGAAATTCATATCATGTTACCATCACGTCCATTTACTTTTTTAGTCAGGCTCCAGAGCACTGGGTCCTCGAACGATGGCAGAATACGTCCGGTCTGTTCCATATTCATCCTGGGATTCCGACGAGTTGCTCCCGGTCTCTTACGATACAACGGGGCTTGATGTGTTCAGAATTCAAAGCACTTCTGCATTGCACCTTACGCAATCATATCAAATATAACATTAGTCAGGGCTATCCATATCTTGCATTGGGCCTTGAGGAGGATCGAGTAGAAATTCGGTCACCAGACAGGTGGCAACAGTGTAATATGTATACGTAACATTCGTATATTCTCTGAAATCATACCCCAGCCTCGAGCGCCGAATTTGTCAAGTAACTCTGTTTTAATTATTTGAGAATTTGAGACTGCGGGAAAGGGCAGTGTGCTTGTGTATTCCTATTTGACATATGATCTGAGATGGTGCTCATTGTGTAATCACCAGGCATCCCAAGACATCTGCATCAATATCTCGATAATATTATACAGACACGCATTTGCAACGTTCAACGTTCATCCCTCGATGACGGAAATTTCAAAACGCTGTACCATTCAAACCTTCTGGTGATCCCCTAATGCCATGATGCTTCGCCCCAAGCATTATGTATTCGGGTTTGGTCCTGTGTCATGATGCTCATAACTTGGGAAATCCAACAGATATAAGGTGTCGCCAGGATAACAGCCTCCTCTATACAGCCCTTGAAGCCTCGATGTTCCCCAGTGTCACTGAGGACCTGCACCCTCTCCAGCCGCCTCCTCCCACAGGCACTACAATTTCCTACCCCAAGCCAGCTCGAGCCTCAGCATACGCCAGTCCCTCTTCCGGCTGCTTCGCCAGGTGAGCTGGATTTTTTTTTGTCGGCACATGGTCAAGTCGCTGAACTTTTTTTTTTTTTTCCCTCAAGTTTCTCCACGGAAGCCCACACCAGAAACAGCCTTGATGACTGGGTCAAATTACGAGCGCGTGCTCCCCCCATCGTGACCAATTTGCAAACAGGTATGTTGTCGCCCCAGTCGCCCACAGTGCCCCGAGTATTTGGAGAGGCAGAGACGAAAAAGCTTACACACCATGTCTGTCATCAACAGGGACCATTCCATATGTCACCGCTCGCAGCGTGGGGACTGAGAACCGCATCCCGGGCGCCTTGGCCTTAAACTTGCTCCAACATCAAGGTGGGGCTCCTGCCTGCGATTTCATCGCCTCTTGTGCACTCAGCCACGTTTCTCGACTTTCAGATACAAAGGGTTTTGATGATACGCATCTCAGTTTTGCTCGAGACCTTGGTACGTGTATGCAACTAGCCTTGCGAACAGGTCAATAACGAATATAAGCAGATGGCTTTACATTTGGCGGCGTGTCCAACACCAGTTTCGACTTCGGGGCGAAGGATAGGTTGAGCCCACTCCCACTTTCCCCTTCCCCCACTTCCAATTACTTATGTCCCGGGAGCTACTACTACGAGGCCTCGACGCCTGACCTGCTGACTCCGGAATCGTCGCCGTCGACAGGCAAGTCAAGAAACATTCTTTTGACGCCCGGTTCTGGAGCTTGTCCGGGTATGAATACATGTATTTTCATATCTCTTCGTTAACAATCCCCCCCTCCCTAGGAATCAACCTCCCGGCTCATTTCGATGGCTCGATCCAACATTCTCCCGTAAATGGGTCCCACCATCAAACCTCTGGCGCCACGCCCTCATTCATTGGGCTGTTGTTGGAAGATCGTCCCGAAACACGGCCATCCATCGATCAAGGGTACGCTGATAGGGGCAGTGGTAACTTCCAAGCGACGTCAGACTCGCTAGGCTTGAGCCATGGGACGGGTGAAGTGCAGGATTCAAGTCTTCCTCCGCTCGACATGGGCTCCGACCTCATTGGTATTGATTCGTCGGCCAGTTCGAATTTGGGTTACAACATTGAGATCCGGTGTTCTACGCCCCAGAACATGCCGGTAGCGGTTGTGGAGACTCAAGGTGGGGGGGACGAGGCTTGCCTCAGTCCGTGCTATCTTTCTCCTCAACAGCTTGAGGCGTTCGTGATTGAATACCAAGCTGGGAGCAATGCTGCAAATTGTTCGGATCAAATCCAAGCATCGTTGACTTCTCCCATTGCTATCGCAGGACAAATTTTGAACTGGGAGAGTTCGCACTTCAACCCTCATAGTTCGCCTGAGGTAATCCCCCGTTTCGTTTATCATGATAGGGCTAGAAGTTTATCGACATCTGCACTACCTTCGTCGACATTCTCGAGGACCAGGGCTGTAAGCTTCCATCCCCAAACGGTATCCGCCGCTGGGAATGGGACTGGTTCTGCTCAAGTCCAAGTCCCGGTCCAAGTGCATGATGATACCACAAGACCCGTTATCGTCAATCCAAGGGGTGTCTCGCAGCGAATGTTAAATGCTGCCCGAGTCAATCGCACCAGGGAGCCAAAATTCCAATGTGACATTTGTTATGATTGGCAGACGAGCAAGCAGAATCTCGAAAGTGAGTGTGTGCTTGTGGACTCCTTACCTGATAAGCGACCGACCCAGTCTCACGGATGAATTAGACCACAAACTCTCTCGGCATATGAACATCAAGCGGTTTGTTTGCACCGTTACAGGGTGCTCAAAGAGGTATGGCCACTCGCGCGGGCTCAATCGCCATCTCGATTCCAAACACCCAGGATTTCGTCAGACGATTTCGAAAGCGAGACGGAACACGGTGAAACGTGCCCATACGTAGGGTGTATATTTGATCAGTGACAAAGCTTGACGACTTTTATGATGCTTTTTATATTCTTGTGTGTTTCTCGAAGTTCTTGTTGCTTACTCATTGTTCGTTCGTTCGTTCGTTCGTTTGTTCGAAATGGAAAAATACTCGCCACTGTCATTTCTCTGGCTTCAACTACATACTTGGTCATTCCTTTCGTTTCATTCTTGGCACTTACCTACTACTGTGCGTTATCGATCGCGTATCACTGAACGATTCGCAATTCAATGCGCCCACAAATCCAAATCGATGGTTTCTGACGTGTCACTTCGCCAGTAGAAGAACAAGAGGGTGGGGAAACACGTTGCTTGACTCGGGAGAGTTTGATGCACCCGGGGCAAGACAACTTTTTTTTTTGTTGCAAAGTGAGCGTTCGTTGGAGGGGGAGGCGCCTATCCGATGCACAGCCGACCCAGCAACCTCGTGTCATGGATGAGGCCAGCGCGGGGCGACTGACATGTCTCTCGTATAACCAGTGCTAGGAGATGGACCCATGGCTGGGCAGACAACATTCCTCGAATTCCGAAATTCCTTTTGGTTCCCGAGCAAGTAGACGCCTGTCACAGTGGACAAAGACGCGCGGTCACCGGACAACGTTATTTCCCAAAACGACAGTTCCTGGCCCAACAAGCGCTTTGTGATCCTGTGAAGTTGTTCATCTGCCCAGATTAGGAAGCACTGCTTTGGGACCAACATGTGGTTAAATACAGCTTTCGTTTTCGTCGATTAACATCCCATCTTTTGACTCGCTCAGCACCCATGTCTTTTAGGCCTTCTGAGGACGAGACCCCCTTCATTGCTATCACCGTGGAACCTCCCGTGGAGGACTCTGCCAAACTTTACTATGATGCCACACAGTTCGTCTCCTCCTCCCCGTCCACTCCACTCTTTCCTTGTATACTGAGCTCACCTAGGTTCCTCGGTGGAGATCATAAAGGCGGTTCACCGTTCAATCATCTCGGCCAGCTTGATGATGTGGTCTTTGGTCCCATGTCAAGTTTCCCTGGTAGCCCCTTTACATTTGCGGATGGTGAGTCATTGCTCAAATCCCCCCCACGGCTCCTGTTTACCAACGCACGTCCAGATTCAACAGGTTCAACGCCGTCAATGTGGATGCCCAGGTCCCCAATGGATCCACATAGTCCTTGTGACTTTGAGAAACGTATGTATCTCTTACGAATATCCCCCCGTGGCTCTGACTTACAACTTGCGGTTCGACAGCCCTCGATGATATCTTGAATTCCCCCGGAACCCCGCTTGATCTGTCTCCCACAGGGTCCTCTCCCCTGTCCCTCACTTTTGACCAAGTAACCCTCGACGACGAGCATGCTGGAAATTATTCCTTCTTTCCCCAGGGCGGTCCTACATTTCGCCATCTCCCCTATAATGAACCCGGCACTGTAGCACCACGGGATATCCTGAGCGACGTGGATTCACTTTCGATGTTACATGTTGATGGCACAAGCAACGACGGACTACAACTCATGGCACCTCTGTTCGAGGGAGATGCAGATGACAGCCAGACCCAAGATCTGGTTGCCTTTGGTCAACCAGCCCAAATAGAGTCGCTCGATGTTATGATCCCAACAGACTCGAGCGCGTTGTTCTCCGATAACTCTGGCTCCCAGCCGCAGCCCACTCAAGATTATATTCCCATCGCCCCTCCCCATTCTCAGCAACCCGTTTATCTAAACGTTCAAGGGCCAACGAGGCATCGCCATAGCTTATCCGACCCTAATCTCGCTCCAAGAGCACGTCCTCGATCTGTGAACTCGTCCCCTCAAATTTCCGACTTCAAGTCACTCTCGGTTCAGACCCGGTTCAGCTCTGCGCAATCAACTCCTCAGCACGCGATGTCTCCTCAAAATTCGTACCTTTCGCCTGACACAGAGACCAACTGGCGCAAGACTCGCATGCGTTCCGACTCAGCATCCAGTTTATCCGCTGCGCGGCATAGTCCTTACAGTCGCACCTCTCCCCGTAGGAGCAACGACCAATTGCCACTGGCCGAGGAGGTAGATCTCCACAGACATGTCAGCGATCCTACGGGTAGTAGCAGATACGGAGCCAAGCGCATCACGAGGTCGCGATGCCAAACGGTTCAGGATCCTGTCGCCGAGGAAGCTGTTTCCGCCTTCCCACAGTCCCCCCAAGATACACGAAGCCTGGCTAGTGCTCCTCATTCCCCTGCCTCTCCTTCCAGGAGCCCGGATGCAAATGAAGCGAACTCGAATCTCACTAAATCAGTGGTTGCGTCGCAGAAGTGCAAAGTCGCAAGTGAAAAGCGCCGCACCGCCAACAAGCCTCTTTTCGCCTGTACTGTAGAGGGGTGCACCTCCACGTTTACCGCGAAACATAACGTTACCAGTAGGTCACCAGCAATTCATCTGGCTCTCCTCCCCTTCTAATTTTCTGTTAGATCACCTCAACTCTCACTATGGGCTTCGACCTTACCAATGTCGGCATTGCGACGGAACTTTTGCCACTTCAGGGACCTGCAACCGCCATGAGAAGAACTGCACTGGTGGGAAGCGGTCATGATTCCCCTCCGTAACCTCAGTCGAATTGGTGAACTGCTCTAGCTGTTGCTCTGTTGTGATTTCCCGCGTCCCACACGTCTGTGACGTCAATCTGTGCTTTTCATCTGCTTCTCGGTTCCCTTCTGCCTATCCGACCGTTATTGATACCGCCCAACTACGTTTAATCACTCGGAAACACCGTCTCGTTCTTATTCTGGCTAGATGTTCGTCTTGCTATGTTCTTGTGCATCATATATCATTCTTGCTTTTGGTTCTCTGCACTGCCTATACCCTACTTTGTAGCAATACCTTCACCCAGATATCTAACACATGCTATTTGATCATCTAACAATACACCACACGTCGCCTTTTCGCGCACAGCCTCGAATGATGGCGTCCTAGTGAAAGCGCCTGCCCCTTGTTCCATTTAGCGCCACGACCGTCGACCCACAATGAACTGACATGCCAGGGGCGGTTCCTCGCTAAAAGCTGTGCCCGTGGCATGTCAATGGAAGAGGTGCAGATGTCCTCATGGAACTTCCGCCAACCCTGCCTCACTATGATTACATATTGGTGGCCTTACCCCCCCTATTAGAACCTCGTAGAGGTCGGATGTCCGGATCAGAGCCCAGCCCCCCGCCCAACCACCGCCCATCTACAACAACCCCAACACGTGTTGGGGTGGTTGTTACAAGGAAGGGTAGATTGGCCTAACCCATTCTTTTTTTCCCTCCCGCCCCCCGATCTTAAGTTGCGCGTGTATTCCGAGGGAGAGTTTTAGGATCTTGGGATAAGGTTTCTGGACCCACAATAACTCAAGGTAGTGGATGGGGACAACATATCTGGTTAATTGGGCGCGCTCCCCCAGGCGCAAAACACGAGGCCACGGCCGCGAGAAGCATGTTTGCACAGGCGGCGGGGTTATTGAACGGTTCTTTCGTTATACTTTTACATTGATTCTCACAGTGCTGTTAAGACGTTCACCCCCATCGGTGGGTCAACTGTCCTCTTTGCCGTACTGCATTGCTGTTAACCGTGTGATGATTTTTCTACTACTGGGTAAGGGTAATGGGGATGATGAATGTTCGTATACACATGGATGACGGGGATTTTAAGAAAGAGGGGGGGAAAGGTGTGAATAATTAGTGTTGTGATGATGCATGAGGTCAGAGCTCAATCTACTTGTCGTGGCTATCCTTTCCTCCATTGAGTCGGTCCTTGTCGATCTGGTGGTTAATCTCCGCAACCGCGAATAGTAGATGTGCGCTGTGCAGTGCAGGATTGCACCGACGGGGCGAGGACGCGTCGCGGCAATATTTCCGACGAGCCCATGAAAGGAAGGCAGTTAGGACCTACGACATGCCATGATGATATATTTTTAGCAGAAAAATGGAAAGGAAGGTCGTGCCTTGCCAAATATCAAAGAATTGGCAAAGCAAAGGATCATTGATAAATTGATAAGCGCCTACACACCCCAGGTTCCCAGTTACACCCATAGTGCGGGTTTGTGATTTTGGTGTCATGTTAGAATGCGGATATCCGAGGTAGTCTTTGAAACGACGACACTGCATTTGTGTCCACGACTCGCTTCATCGCCAACCTTCCATTTTTTTTTCCGGACCCTGTCAAACAACCGACAGACCCGACGCCCTGCCAACTGGACCCGCCTCATTTAGGTATATTTTGACAAAACGGGTCTTGGTGCATTTCCTTTTGACGAGATTTCAGCTTTGCAACATCTGTTGATCTCCGGCTTTTGTATGATGCGTCAAAAAAACAACAGCAAGCGCCCAGCAGAGCGCCAAACGTGGAGGTATCTGAAACACGGATTTGTTGGGAACTAATTACGTCTGTGTGCAGAGCATGCCCGAGCTAAAAGCAGAGTTGGCTACCTGACTATTATGCGCAAACTGGATGCGTTCTTGTCGCGAATCAGGAATAGGCCATCCTCGTTTTGTACGCCACTAACTTATCCCCTTCGTGGTTAACGTATCTTAGGCCAGAGTTTCCGTCGGGCCCCCGTGTTCTTCGATCTGACAAACAAAAAGCCAATTTGATCTTAGAATTGTGGCTCCACAGGGTTTCAGTAGTCTGCGGGAGTGCGCTGTACCTTGTGATTCTAACCATCTAGGACATTAGAAGATACCCTGTGCAGAGGCAATGAAACATGACCCCCTGTATGCTTGCCGCAAGTGATATTCTCAGTACAGCGGTATTGCTCATTCATCTCAATCCTCCCTATACTAATGCCATTAGGCCAGATCTGACAGCTGACCGTCTCCTTGTTGCTCCCAGCCATTGAGCCCATCGGTGCTTTGCTTCAGGGCCTGTCCTCTGGATTCTCGTAGGCCCATCCATACGATTTCTTTGCCTCTTCCCGTTTACCCTCTGTAATATCATCTGAACTCAGCATATATACAAAATATCTAGGGAGTTTGGTGGACCATTGTCGCCCATTTTCCGCTTGCCACTGAATGAGCTCGAGTCCTGACTTTCATCAGGGAGTACGGCCGCCCCTAATGAGTTTAACCAACCACCATTCCCGCAAAGATGACAACATCCTGTATATCAAATAATACATCGAGCGGAACAGGCAAAGAATACAAAATCGAATGGGACCCAGATCTTGATGCATACCTCTCTCCTGTGGCGAAATACCATCATTAATGCACATGCTGGGATTTGGGGCAGTAAGTCGCTAGAAAATACTGGTGCCAAACTCAGGTACAACTGTTTGAACAAGTCTGAGGTTCAAGCTGGAAGACTGGGGGGTTGTTTGCACATTCAACCCTCTATCCCATCATTTCCATGGCATTGATTTGCATCCCCCTCCTCCAAGCCATCCAGCTACATCACTGGACCTTTCTGTGAAAGATATCTCATTGGAGATGGTGATTATCCATGCAGAGAAATATCTATCCAACAAGCTGCATTGCATTGCAGGCTGAGCCACTGCCATGTTTGATAGCCAGGCAAAATATGGACCAGAAGTCATCAAATTAGCATGCAAGATGTCTAACCCAGGGGTACAGTGGCTGCATGAAGGGCCAAGGAATGGTAAGACACCTGCCAAGGCTGCAGTTCTATGTTGATGTAAAAGGAACAGGGACTCACTGGATTCACAGTCTGCTTGGATGTGATTGGAAAGGGGACCATAGGCTTAGAATCATCATGTTCAATGAGCTCAGGAAGTTAGCAACATTGAGTGGGATACCATTTGTTCAGGCATAGCTTGATGCAGCTACTAATTTTCTCCACAGATATCCCACCTTAGGATGATAGAAACACTTAGTTTCAGGGGTTGGGAAGTCTGTGCACTTATCCCGAACAGGGTTTTGCGAGCGGCAATGAATGCTCTATAAACAGCAACGCAAGACAAATCATGGAAAAATGACAAGTATCAGCCTTCCGTGGTCGTATTTATCTCGCTAGTCAATTCACCAAATGCTCACTCGTTGTCAGATTGTGTAAGCATACAAGAATGTATCCGAGTGTAAGACCTGCTACAAACTGCTACGCGTGGTTGGGGTAGACCAACAAAAGGGTGCTAACCCTCGACTCAGGGACAAGATTATCTCTCATCTCCCACTATGCATTATGAGGGAGCTTACCACAAACGTAGTCCTCGGCGCCATGCACAGGTAATCATGCATACAGAGGGTTTTCACCTGAGTAGTAGTGATCCTTCGTGGTGGTGGCGATAGGTAGAAAGTAGATCACGTGCTTTTTCCATAGCTGTCCAGAGGGCCATCCATCCTCGCTTGCAGAGTCCTTCGGCAGTTGGCTCAAGCAATTGCCTACAGAGATCCCCTAGCCAGTGACCAGACATCGCATTCGAGGCGCTCCAACGCCTGAGTACACCACCAGCCTACATCTTGCACGGCGCCGGGAGATATCGAAGAGCGCAGGGACTGTCCTCCGAACGTACGTATTCCAGGGACGGTAGGGCAACGTTCCTAGAGCACATCATCTGCGATCGTAGGAGCTGATATTGTCTATGGCAGAGTAGTAACGGGTACCGTGGACAGGTCAAGGACAGAGGCCTAGGTGTAGGTGGAAGACTCGAACAACACCGACTTGGCGCAGTGAGCAGCAGGTCATTGGAGGTGAAAATAGGCACTGTGCATCGGAGATATTGGTTGTAGGTATGCTCAACCTCAAGTGCATCGGGTGTCGGAGCTGATTTCTGTGGAACTGTCGGTGAAGGACAACGAGCGCCTGGAGTTTGGCGTGCGTTAACTAGGTGTAAGCTGCCTCAACACATCCAGTGATGGAAAGTAGTTAAAGCAGAGTATTAGTGAGCATCAACAGTGAACGAGGCCACAAAGTTGCGGGCGTTGACCAGTGTCGTCGACAGCACGTGTACGAGTGAGCGCTTAATGTTGTATGAGGAGTGGTTGCGCTTAACCAAACACTGATGATGGTTGGTCCATAGGTGTGAATCTATAGGAGTAACATCAGCGATATCAACGAGTAACATGGACAATCAATACTTCCTAGAGTGGCAGAGGAATGAGAGAGGGCTCGCATCGTCTATCCAGCAGGAAAACGACTTTGGCGGGGGAACCCCCTGCCCCCCTGCCCCTTTAATGTTACCGGTGCCATTACCGGCCATAGGTGGCGCCTCTCCCAGCATTGTGCAAGGGGCAGCCACTGAGAATCATAGCAACCAGATGGCGCCAGGCGTGCTTCTTCGAGAGATGCCGTGGGTCATCGACTTTATCTTGGATCACCGAGAGGCGCTGCGGCCGGTTGCAGAAGCCGTAGTAAGCGACATGCCAGCGTACGAGGGACACTTGTGGGGAGCCGCGAGCGAGGATATCTGGGGCGCTCGTAATGGCCGAACGGTGCATTTTGCGGACATTGCGAGGCCAGCGACAAACCCTGCAGTGGCAAGGTTGACGATCGTGACGGGATTCGGTGAGACCATCGTGGTCAATCCACGAGTGGGTAGCCGCTATGTTGCAGTTGGCGACACACAGAGGGCGGTGATCGTCTGGATGCGCCAGGTGGAGCAGATAGCGCAATCGCATGGGCAAAGTGCGGGTTTGTCACGACGAGGGACAGTGAGGGCAAGGGACGGCACGAGAATGAACGTTGACCTATGGGTCTGGAGGGGGTTGTCACAGGTGGGAACCAGGGTGGATCTGCTGACGCTGGAGTTGTGAGATGCCGGTGGTAGCATCCGAGAACTGGGTGAGAGCTTTGCGTCTACCATGATTTGAGCGGATGTGACCAAAGCCTTAGAAGACTAGGTATGTAAAGGGGGTTGAAGGAACCATTTTTGCGCCAATTTTGTACACCAAGTATTTCAGTCTGGAATTATTTGCTGTTGAGTGTTAGTGTGTTGTGTTGTATTGTTTGTGGAATTATATACATTACAAGGGCAAGAAGCGAATCATGAATAGTTTGAAGGTAACTTTGAAAGGACATGAGTAAGAGGCGAGGGAGGCGGGGAGAGGAGGAGGAGGAGGGGAGAGGAGGAGGAGGAACGGGGGAAAGAGGAGGAATGGGGGCAGAAGGATAGTATGTGAAGGAACGGAAACAAGCTGCATTTAAAGGCCACTCGGGAATTGCCCGCACAGACCTTTAACCACCCCCCAGTTCGTCGTGCTCGTCACTCCCTTTCAACCCTCCCCTCAGGGAGCCCTATGTATCGTGTGGTATTATTCTCTCGTCCTGCAGGTCTCCGAGACAAGAAACTTGAATATACGGCAGTGGGTCACTGATGAAGACACTGGCCCGGATGTTCTTTCAACATTATGTCAGCAAATCTGGAGAGACACAACACGGGACAACGCCAGGTTTATATAACCAGTTGGCACTGACCCCATCCAGAAGATGGCTTGTTATACATAGTATACACGCCACCAAGGCACTATATATAAAGAGGGATGGTGAGCATCCCGAAGGTTGCATAGGTGCCTATTGCTTGACCACAATCTACACACTCGGAAGCTGTTTGAAACTCATATATACCGTTAAGGGACAAGTATTTTTAGACCCCGGGTCTACCTTCATTTCTCATGTCTGCTGCATAATGTTCGTTTTCTTGAGTGAAGACCAGGTCTATGCTGCTTGTAGTCGGTAGCAGCATGAACTCAGCGAGGCACTGAAAGGGGCCATGACCATACTGTGGAAGGACCTTTCCTAATAGGGGGGAGGGGGCATTTTGCTCGCAACGCACTTCGTGATGGGAGTGGTTCGGGAGTGGTAATACAAGCACCATGCTGCCAAGCTTAACATGCTCTTGCTATCTTTAGTTCAGCGAACGACATCGATGATCACATGATAACACAAACCGTATTTACTCAGCAAATAAACAATAGGTGCCGCACAGGCTTTATGAGAGATATCTCAGAAGCATGGAATTGATAGCGAGTAGTGACGATGCATTGGAGACCATCCACTCAAGATAGTCATCACTTGTAGTGTGGAAAAATTGTATGCCCCAGCCAGCCTGATGCTTAGGTAAGGGGTCTCGAGTGCGTTGCACGAGAAGTCCAAGGTTGGCACGTCACGTCACCTGTGACAACCGATGTCGCATTGTATACCCGAACCTAGCACCACCAGATAGGAGGCTACTCCAGAGTGCAGAGCGATCGTACTACGAGAGAATTAGGGTAAAAGAGCAATAATATAGGATTCAATCAGTAGTGTCTGACCTATCACGACCAACATTATCATCACCATCGCCACCACATGATGAGGACTCCGGCAGTGATGGCGAGTGCAAGATAGGCCTAACTCGAATCAGAGCTGACAGTCGACAACAATTGCCACCATTCCCGCGAAGATGACAACATCCTGTATATCAAATAATACATCGAGCGGAACAGGCAAGGAATTCAAAATCAAATGGGACCCAGATCTTGATGCATACCTCTCTCCTGTGGCGAAATACCTCATTAATGCACATGCCAGGATTTGGGACAGTAAGTCGCTAGAAAAATATTGGTGCAAATCTTGGCTTCGATATCAAGCCCTCGCACTTTCGCAGCTTGCTGCCCTATCTTCGGAGACTGGCCGGCCTGATGCTTAAGTAAGGATCTGGCTAAGGAATTACACACAGACAGACAGACGAAAAAGCCGTAGTGTAAAAGACTACGCAGTGGGCCGGCCTCTCATCAGGTAACCATGCCGTGAGGGGTCCTGAGTGGGAGGGATGCCCCAGGCCCCTTCCTACCTACCTGTACAGGGGTCCCGGAGGCACCCCGGCACGCTAGCCGGTCCGGCAGATCAATTAATATATTGATTCATACTCCCCCACAGCCATCCTAAGTTAGGTAGTCTAATTCTGTCGCTACATGAGCCAAGGCGGGTTAGGGCAGCGGTTAAGCCCTCTGATGAGCCCCTTCGCAAGGGCGAAACCCGCATAAGTCCCCCCAATCACCCAGATGAGTCTGGATCACGTGATCTCCCCTGCAGTGCGATTATCTTGATTCGACTAATCTTGTCCTCTCCGTTCGCAATGGCCACTACATCCTCTGAAGAAGCCAAGGAAGTGAGTTGAATGCTCACCTTTACTGCATCATACATTTCCGACACCATCGTTCGCTCGTCAGAGATCCCTCCTCGAGTTTCTCGACTCTGCTCAGGTCAACTGTTTGAACGAGTCCGAGGTTCACACGCTGAAAGACATTCTCTCGGCCAAAGTCAAAAACACAGACTTGGAAACGTACCTTGAGAGCGATGTGGATGAACAGTTGCTCCTCAGCCTGCAAGTACGTGCCTCCCAGAATGAGCCTTGTATGAGCAACAAATATTCCTCAGTTCAACCAAGCCGTGCGCATCCGTGCAATTGTGATCATGAGCACAGTAATTGGTCAGGCTCCGAAACTCATCAAGGTGCTAGTTGATCGCCCAAATATTGGCTTTGAGGACGTTAGAGGGATGCCCAGGAACCGGAGGTTACTCAAGTTCTTGAACTGATTGAAGACCAAGTGAGGACGGGACAGAAAATAGCTCTTCGTTTCGTTCGGTTTCAGAGCGTGAACAGCTTACATGTGAGTGGACTAAAACTTGACTTTGGTGAATATATGCGGTAACACCGGTGTCGAACTCGAACCAGATTTTCGTGGAATCAAACCAGGGAGGAGAAGACATAACACGCATTGATTCAATCGATATTCTTGGTGTGCCAATTAAGTATGTGTTCGATTCTCAGATCTTCCGTTCATAATCTGGCCTGATGACGTACAAGTGCCACCAAGGATTTAGGCGGACTCAGGAAGACAGAAGACTGAGTATCTCCCAAACAACAACCGTGTACGACTGTGTGGTGAAGACACCTGGTTATTTTTCCTGTGCTCCAGTCACCTCGCTCTATTGCCGTTCATTTGTCCTGTTTATTTTGTCCAAGCCCCCGTCGTCCTCGTACGAGTATTTATCTTAGAATGCAGCCCTGGAGTCTGGGCAAATCCACCGTACCTTAATTAGATTGGATTAACCTCGCCACATGTGGTCACAACTGCCATTCGAAGAAAAAGAAACCTATGAAGCTCACTTACATGAAGCGTTTCTGTCGTTTGATACTCCTGTCCGTTAGTCAAGTACAAGCGCTTCCTGAGAAATGCCATCACATGTTTTCCTTTTCCAACGAACACGGCTAGTTTGTGACTGTGAGTGACTTCAAAACTCTAACCAACACCACCCCAGCTAGGTAACCCAACTCTCTGTCCTGCTCGTAGCTCGCATGGCCACTTTCTAGGACACGTTACTTGTGCTCGCGGTCTCTCTGACCGATCCCACTGCTACGTGTGTGGACTTAAGGTGCCTGAACGCCCCTCCTTGCCCTGAGACCTGGTCAACGGATGTAGCTTGGAGCAGCCCTTCACTAGCGCACCCCTTAACAGCGCTCATCCTGTTGGAACACGTAATGCCACTCTCAAGAGGTTTGCACTTTGTGACCGTCCCGCTGGCGTATAATACTGGGACTCACCCAGTGCCCCTCGCGGTTTCTGGTTGATTTGGCCCGTAATATCGCAGGTTCCAACATGCTCGGTTGCCTCACACCAGCCATCCCACCCTTTAATTTCCACGACAGCGCGCTTTGGAATTCAATTCGGAGCTGCTAGGGAATGTGCTGTCCCTGACGAAGGGTCCTAGGCGCGCGCCAAACAACAAGATATAAGTTGATCGTCTCGTCGATGAAGTAACTTCTGACAGCCATCTTCTCGCCCAATGTCTCGACCTACGGAGCCCAAGCGCTCAATCGATGAAGGAGAAGAGCTCAAGCCGCAGCCAGTTGACACACAGAGGCGCCCCGACCGCTTTGCCATTGCCCAGTATGAGAGGTACACGGGGGTTTTCCTTTATGTGGCCTTCGTTATCCTTGAGGGGGGTTTCTCCATCCTGGCCTTCTACTGTTGGCTGGCTCCCCGGGAGCTGCCCTATGTCGACCTGAAGTCAATGACAATCAAGAGTGCTTTTCAAACGATCTTCAATTTGTGGCAGAATATCGCAATCGCGTTGGCTGGGGGGATCTGTGCCGAAGCATTCAGCAAAGAATGGGCCGCGCGTCAGGACGCTCCAACTGACACCGTGTCCAAGGTCACCAGTGGAATGGTTGATCGCATAATCTACTTCTTCACTTCAAGAGCCACTAGGACCTACCGAGCAGGCCTTTGCAGCGTCCACCATCCTGATTTTGATGCATAGCACTGCATCATCGACTATCATCCTAACTTCAGGAATCGAATGGAAAGAGCAAATGCCTATTGGACTGTTATCAGACGTCAACCTTTCTTCCGACTTGGCAACCCCGAACGTGCAAGGATTCGTTGAGCGTCTGAATAGGGCTGGCATAGTTGTCAGGTTGGAGAAGCTCGGTGGTTCTCCCTGGGGTTTGTCGCCTGAGCCAAACTGGCTCATCCCACTACCTTCCGAGATCGAAAACACAACAGGTTCTAGTATGGTACAATACGGACCTCGTCCACTTCCAGCATGAGTGCAGGTGGCAGGCGCCGGAACGCGTAGACGGGTTCACATATTTTGTCAATGGCCAACCGTGGCTCCTACAACTCAATTCTTCTGGTGACAACTTTTCCCAAGTGGGTCAGTGTGTCCGCTTGAGTATCCTAGTCTAGATTCGAGCTGACGGTATCAACGCAGGTGAGGGTTCAGCGATTAGGCACCTGTGGCCCCCTGAACCCATCCAAAATCTCACGGGAACCTCCATCTACGCGTTTCTTGGTGGAAATTCAACTGTGTCTGTCAATGTAACCAATCCTACGGACAGCTGGATCGATCTCAGTGACATACCTACCCTTCAGAACTCCTCCCAGTTCATCGCATACCAGCCAGTTTCCTCTTCCATTGACTGGACCATGGCACCTCTCGCAACGTTACTCATTTGCGAGCCCAATATTGAATTGACCTACCGGATCAGTGTCGATTATCCCAAGCATCAACATCACCCAGCCTGACGTGACCGTTCATGGCGTGGGCGAAGCTCCGATCACCGACAACATTCACCTCGAGGCTGCACGCCTCCTCTTGTCCACTGCACTCTATACCGCCTCGAACTAAAGCAGACGACGTCTTGTCCGAGAATGTGATTGACCATGTCAACTTCAATTCGATCGCCTCAAAAATGTTCATGCCGGAACCTCCCACAGGAGACTGGAGAAACTCTTCCGGCGTCAAACCTCTATCGCTGGAGATGATCAATTCTCACGTCGATGAGTACAAGCTTTCTGCCCTGAAGGCATTCACCACTGGTTATCGACCAGAAAGTGCCATTGTTCGTGTTCAGGGGACGTTTTCGAAGCCATGTCATGGCACTTCACGCAGACGGCAGACTAGCGTTAGCGGCAAGTCCCTACTTACTGCCTTGCTGCACATCAGTCTAGCCACGGTTGGGGCTGCTCTGCTACTCGTTGTTGTCCGGTTGAACCTGAAGCAGAACCGCTTGCCGTTTGACCTGTTACATGTGTTGAAGGAGGAGTGATATTCAAGATGGACACTCTAGGTGGGGCTGTCGCCCTGGTGTATTCTCTTTTTTCCCGTGAACATTAGGCAGTTTTGCTATGGCGATTTTCGCCCGGAAATTTGACCCCATCATGGATGCTCCCAATGTCTATACCTATTATTTATGTATTGATGTATTTGAAAATTCGAAGGCTTTTTGAGCCTCGTCCTACATGAACACGGGTGGGGGGGTTACAGTCGAAGTAGGTCTGCCCTGAAAGGTCCCCGTCTCATGATCGCTCGAACCTAGACACTGAGGAACGAGAACTTCGTTTCATACGGTGATGGCATCATCCAACCCCCTTGCACAGACGCTGGACAACAAAGAACAAGGTACATGATTGTCACACACACACACTCCTTTTCCTGGCAGGCATCTGTCAACGCTAAAACAAGGCGCTACAAGCCCGAGGGTATTGTGCAAGCAGATTCCTCCAGGTACACAAAGTGCGCCTGGAATGGTGTTTTTTTTGTTTCAAAAGTCGGGAACCCTGCGTTTCGCGGTGGCTTGGTGTTGTTGGCTCCGAGTTCGGGTTACCCTTTGCGCGGAACAAGGGGCTTGATGACGGAAAGTAATGAGATTACTTATCAGAACAATTGTTTCGAGCCTCGGGGAAATGGAAGCGTGAATCCCCGATATCAGTAACTATGTAGCGAGATTGTTCGAAACGAAAAAGAACTAGCTCCTCGTGCAGATCCACTGGTACATACATCGAAGTGCTGGAAATATATTGACATATTGTGTGAGTTGAACGTTTTCCACAAGGTGATACCGAGTATTTGGCGTACTTGCCATATCTATGATATAGAAATGGCAGATGACTCTGGCGTGTTACTCTGTCGGTGAAACAAACTTCTGCTGCGGAAACGGTATTGAAAGAATTCATACGTCCTCGGTCATTGGGACGTCAACCACGTCAACTGTCGTTGAAGCGTTGATATGTGAAGGGGGGATGGTGGGGGGATAAGCTTGGGAATGTTGATGCACGTCAGAGTCGGCGCTGCTAGCATCAGAGCTTGCTTACAGCTATGTTATATCTGCAAAAATAATGTCGCAAGGTAGCATCGATTCAGAAATCAAATGCAAATATCCGTGATTATGAGATGTTGATGTATAGTACAAGCGAATGGCGCGTATCGACCAAGTGGCCGCTAATACAATGTCATGAAGTAAAACCGGGTAGGTTCAACCTTCCTCCCTTTTCGTCGCACTAACTTCAAACCTGGCCCTTTAAACCCTGTTGCGTATACAGTGGTTGTTGTTGTTGTTGTTGTTGTTGTAACATTGCCTGCTGCTGCTGCAATTGTTGCAGCTGCAGTTGCTGTAGTTGTAGCTGCTGCTGTTGCTCATAGGTCATTTCCCCGCCGGCGAGGGTACCGGGCTGGTGACTTTCTTTCAACCCAATTTGTTCCATGAATCCATTCGCGAAGACATTGGCCTGAGCTTGAGTGTGACGAGAAAAGGTTACCTCGCGCACACTCTGCCTGAAGGCGTTCTGCCCTTGCGTGAGGCCGATCACCACCATGAACAGAAGCGGGACCCAATACGCAGCCACTGATCATTTCAAACCCGATGTCAGATCGAGAGAGCGGGAAATCGAGGTCAGATTGAACGTACTAATGCCAAAAATAGCGAACGAGAGGCTCTTCAGTGCGTTCAGCTCTTTGCAAATTTGCAGCGCGGAAGCTATGAAACCATTTGTTGTCAATACCGGGACATAAACATTATAGCTTTCCTTATTCACGTACAATCAAGTCCAACAGGAATACACCCGAATGGGAATACTTGCTTTACAATATCACCCGTGAGAACACCCTCTGCAATGAAGAGGATGGAGAGGACAGCTGTCAGGGGAAAGAAAACTTCAACAACGCTGTACCTGGCAGAACTGATAGACAGATTTATTACCTAGGACAGGGAGCTCGACCCCGATGGCTGTGAGAGTCGCGTTTTTACGAAGAACCCCAACGACAAGGCTGGCCATCGAAGCTCTCGTTAGAAAAAAAAACAAAAAACAAAAAATCAGCCAAAGTGACTTACAACATTCCTAGAACTAGGGCGGTGAGACCGCCTGCGACGATCCCGAGACCTTCAAAACTAAGGAAGGTGCCGGCAGTGAGCACAACCCAATGTATTGAGATCCCAAAAACAGCAACAGCCAAGCAGATAACCACGGCTAAAGGAGGAGCGGAACGGGTGAGTCCCTCAAACTCTCTCTAAGATTAAAGACGACACACCGAGGAAACCATTGCGGGCTTGGAACAATGCCTCTGGCATAGTGAATAAGATGTGTGAGAGGTGGGAGGGAAGTATAAGGACGAAACTCGAGAGAGACAGCAGAGAGACTTTATCTGCGCTCAGAGAGGCAGCCGTGCAGGTCGGGAAGCTTGTCCTCTTGTGCTAAAAATAGGACTGTCCAACTAATATGTCAATCACATTGTCTATTATGGCAACAGACGGGCGGAGTTGTCTACCTGCCCGTCAATGAACGTCAAAACACGACCCCGGCTAGGCGCCTTGTGGGTTCCATCGTCCATGGTGCTCGTCTCGACGGTGAGAATTACCTCTGGGCCACGAGTACAATCTGCTCGAAACGGTGCTCGTCTTCTCATCTCTGTCGATGCCACCTGCTGATGATCGACGTTGTTGCCGAGGCAGACAGAGGGTGCGGTGTATGACAGATTAACGCCGTCAATTCAAGTTGAACTTGTAGTGGGCGTTTTCCCAAGGTAACACTGCAAGTTCTTGCATCTTGGGACCCTCATATGGGCCATGGTGATGCACACGCCTAACAATCAGGTTTATGGTCCCTGCACGGCCATCCGTCCAGGCCTGCACCAGGAGGAATGTTATGCACCGGGGTGGGCAGTGCCCCCGAAAGGGGATGACCGACAGCGCGGATCTATTGTTCTCGGTGAAGGAAGCGTTTGGGTGTCTAAGCTGGGGTAGCCGGGAGGTTGAGACTCATGGTCATGTACACATGATTGTTCATGAGATACATCCATGTGTCGGCACAACAAGGGGTGGCCCAAAAGTAACCACCCAGGCACACGAAATGGGGGTCTGGATATGTGTGTGCATCGAAGCGGTGCTTGGGTTCCGGGGATATAGTAAGGGGCTAGAGTGAATCTGAACAGTTGTGGGTATGTGGAAAGAACAGCCAACATGTGCTGGGGTTTGAGGAAAGACAGGGGTAAGTCGTCAAGACCCTGGGTTCTCGAGCCTATCTCGTCATAAAGTACGATGCTTCTGGATTGAGCGGGCACGTCGCGGTTGTTAGAGGTCGTCGTAAATTCAAACCCACAACCGCGACCGGCCATCCTAAAAGCTTGGCTGATGGTGGCTGAAACCAACTCGTTCAGACTTCGGTCGACATACCCACGGCGAGTTATAACAAGTCATAGCATCAGCTTCGCCATTCTACCTTGGGTGCCACAGCCCGTACATTTATTTTTAGCCAGCATAAAGCAGTTGTTCAAAGGAGTGGTGGAGATTCATGGGCGCCATCAGAGTATCTCTACTTCTAAGTCCGTCAGTACAAGCAAAATAGAAAAGATGCACTATTCATAAGGCTTACAACCCTTCCCACTGTAATTCAGGACAAACTCAATCTCCCGCTCCTCCTTATGTTGCCCAACTTGCTATTGATGAAGCTCTCTACGACACCCGTTAATGCTCCATCAGCCTCTCCTGCGATTCTCGTAGGTGCAGTGGACATCTTCATTCTCAACCTGCATCGATCCATTCCACAAACAACACGATCCAGCGCATTCCAACTGAACAAATCCAACGCAGGTGTCTCAACGGTTAAACCAAGAGTGATACGTTTCATGTGTTTGGAGGGGATTTTGGAAATGAGGTAGGGGACGTCGGTTTCGAGTGCACACGGCGCGGTCCGGGTCGTCAGGAGAATCCCGCTTAGGTGAAGAGATTCGAGGTTCTGCTGGTGGGATAAGTCGAGTTTCGCAAGGTCACCTTTTCAAGAAAAGTCAGCGGTCGGGAGACATCAGCGACAAGAAGAAGACAAACTGCTACTGATCAACTGCCCCTCTTGCCTCGAGAAATTGATCTCAAAATGGCGGAGCGAATTCCCAAGACTACGCACAGCGCGGCCGATGTACTGCAGATGCCAAAACTTGACTCCATCCAAGATTAAGCTGCTCAATCTCGATGGTTGTTCGAATGTGCTGCTTAAGACGGCAGGTATGCTATCATCCGAGCCTAGCCTCAGCACCTCCAGACTATTCGGCAGTGTCAGGGTGGCGGCGGAGGCAATGGTATGCTCGATATACTTCGAAAACTGGACATTGGCGACGAGGTGGTTAAGGGAAGGGAAGAGCGTTGTGATGCGTACGATCTCGCGGAGATCATGGAACATGACGTCATCAAACTCAAGCGCCTTGAGTCTGATGAAGATAGCCAAATGTTCACGGAGACCCTCCTGCTCAGGAAATGGGAATAGTGTCCAGTCAACATTCCGAATGCACATTGAGTCTATATGCGAGAAGTGGGCAAGTGACGATGATGTGATGATGTTCTGGAACGAAAAATCGTCGTCCCCGTCGCGATGATGGTTTCGATCTTTCGCGCGCGCGTCGTCCACCTCGATCCGACTGACATATTTCGTAAAGGTACATCTCTGGGATTGAACAAGCTCAAAAAAGCGGCGCATGCGCCATGGCCAGAGGTGGATGGTTGGAAAGATGTGGTATCGGCTACGGATCAGCCACTCGGAGCAGACCATTCCGCAGACACCGAGCATCGCCAGGTCGGAGTGGAGATGGTCGATGACGACGTCCATGATCTCCGCAGGGAGTACAGGGCCAGCGTTAGCAGTCACTGTCATGGGTGTCTTGCTAGATGGAGGGGGCTGTGACCAGGAGACAGGGTTGAGCTGCTGGCATTTATGTGGGTACTGCATGATCCCATGACAAGACGAATGCTCTTGCCACCAGCGAAGGATTATGTGTGGCCCTAAGTCCGTGGAGCGGGTGACAATGAACATTCCTAAGTATGGTATCCAGAAGCTCCATCGTCACATCATGTTGTGAAGCACCTCTTTCGAGTGAACGACGCTACGTATTCTGCTATTGCGGCCGGAGCAATGTTTGCAAGGACGAAGCTTGGTCGATGACAGGAGCAGAGCGAGTAACCCGGCTCTTGGCGGTCAGCTGACCTGTAGTCTACTGCATGAACAGTCGCATTACCGTAGCCGCTCGGTGCATCGCGTTCCATTCCAACATCCTAGTGCCGTCAGTATCGACATTCGAAGAAGCCGCAATAACACGCCCGTCCCGTTCTATACCCTCCAAACTCGTCTCAAGGCCGGAGAAATGGAGTAGAAGCTCCCACATACTTTCAAACACTCCTTCGTGGCTCTGGATTTGGCATCAGCTGACTCCTCGTTTTTGCTTTGCATTAGTCTACGTTTCCCAGGAACGTGTGCAAATTCCTCCAACCGGCAAGGCCATCAGCGCCAAGTGGCTCTAGTTTTACGATCTGCGCTCAAAATCAAAATCGAAGACGCTTTTCAGCGTCTAGGAGAGGAATGCAAGCCAGAACTACGTCGCTTAGGAGTCGAGAAGTAGCGAGCAAATTAACATTGTCCATTGACTATACGGCTCAGATACCTGCAATGCGGTCAACCGGAGGTATAGCAACTTTGAAATGGTTCTGAACACCAAGTTACTCGTGATACCTTACCCTTCCCCGAGTGCCGAGTACCGTATCTTCAATTCTGGATCTGATCACAACTTGATCAGAAGCTGCCTATTTTCGCTGCCACCCCTGGCCTGTCGGTCAAGATCCTCGCATAGGCCACTCAAGGACACCAAGCGCAGCTGACTCCTGGGTAGGCTCCGACGGGGTCCTTCTCACTGGGTCAAACTCGCTTGGTTCGAAATTTCTTATTCTCGAAAGCACGCGTCGGGCAATGGCACTTTGGACTGGATGGAAGAGCGTAATATATGGTTCTGCCTCGACAATTTCAGGGCTGTGGTGAAAAGTATGGCGGTATATGGAGCTTGTAGCTTCTAGATTGGTTTCATTCAAGACAAGTCGCTCAGCGCTCAGCCCTCCAGTACCATCCCAGTATATCACATGTACGGTGAGAAAATAAATGTCATGACGTCAAGTCCAACGAAACCATCGGGGTTGTCGTCGACCAGAATCTGCGACAATGGTCTGCCTTTCTTATCAACTCAAACCTCCATGAACAGCATTCCAAAAAACAAAAAGCGTGTCATCGTCGTCGGCGGCGGTGCATGCGGAATGTCAGCCGCGTTCGCCTTGTCTCAACATCCGGACAGATTCGATGTCACCCTCTATGAACGCTCAGCCACCACAGGAGGAATGGCTACCTCTGTGCCTATCAACAAGGACAAGTATGGCGCTGAATTCATCAATGATGGTGTGCAAGGCGCGAGCCCTGTATTTCACAACACGTTTGCGCTCTTTGAGAAGCTAGGTTTCAAGGTTTCCGACGTCGATATGCAAGTGAGCTTCGGGCGGGATCCCGCAACGGAATTCTGGAGCAATGTGTTTCCAAGTCAGGTCATAGACAAGTGGGTGGCTACTGTTTGGTTTAACAAGTCGATGTTAATCCTTACATCAGGTTCCGCCGGGATATTAAGAAATTTGGTTGGGTCCTAAAGGTTATCAAGACATTTGAGCCATTGTTTGCTATCATTTCCGTAAGCACTATGTTGAGAATGTTTGGATTCTCGCAGGTTGGGACCCCCTCCTCCCTGGGAATGGTTATATGCGTCTAATAATGGAACCAGGACTTTGGGGACGTCATTGTATTTCCTCTTGTTGCTCTCTTTTTTGGAACAGGGAATCAAACACCCTTCATCTCCTCCGCCATCCTTGAGCGCGTTTTTATGGACCAAAATATGCGTCTCGTGCGTCTGTCTGTCTTCCCTCTAAGCTCACACTTATTCCATTTGTAGTTTGAATATTCTTCTGATACATTTCTTGCCTCCATACCACGAATGTGTGCCTTTCCTCGCCTTTCTGCATTGTATTCGACATGGAAAGCCGTGATAGAAGAACAAGGCCAAGGCTCCGCGCACATCGTCACGAATCGCGAAGTCACTCACATCAAACGCAGCTCTCATGGAGTCGAGGTTTGGAGTCGCCCCACGCAAGGCACTAATAATGCTCAAGAGGTTATCGAACCTGGAAAAGAAGAGAAGGAAGACTATGATGAGATCATCTTTTCTGTGGACGCGGACGCTGCCCTACAAATCTTGGGTGATGACGCCAATTGGTTAGAAAGACGAATTCTTGGCAACGTGAAGGTAGGCCCTCCCTGTTGTTGGCAATCCCTATTGTTCACGCCTGTCAGTATTTGTGGGATGTCACTGTGACGCATAGCGATTTGCCCTACATGGATAAGGTAGAGTTCTAATTTGCATGCACATCACCTGCTAACCGCCATCCTAGTACTATCGTGTCAGATACGACCCGGAGCTTCGGTCTAAGGAAGACCCGGAAAATCCTGAACGGCAGAAGCAGTACGAGTTTGCGGAGAAGAATTTCAAACCCCTGTACTTCATTCGCAGCGTACCCGAGGATAAAAGCAAGATTGAAATGAGTTTCGACTTGACGGTATATCAGCCGCAGGTTAGCACCCATAAGATCGCGTTCTCTGAAATGACCTCAGGATACCCATAGTTTGATACCGAGCCTCTATGTGGGTCCACCAATGAACCAGTAATCCACGCAGAGGAAATAGCGAAAACAAAGTCTCAGAAGCAACACCCCGTGACGAGCTCCGAGTCGGATTCAGAGGCGAGATCCAAGGGCAGGCTTGAAACTCAGGACCCGGTCAGCCGGCTCGACGAGAATGATGGAGACCGCACTGACGAAGGCGATCTTGAGGCCCAAGTCGACAAGGAAGGGACAAAGTCGGACCCGCCTCTACTCGAACGTCATGTGTTCCAGACTATTTTTCTGAATCATGCACCGGAGAGTAGGAAGTTTTGGACGAAAGACGAGATCAACCCAGACGAAGTTATCATGGAGAAATGGTGGAAGCAACAAAGCCATCGTTGGCAGCACTATGCAGGGACCGTGCCATGGATGGGGTTGATTAACGGCAAAGTCTGCTCTTTTTATATTGCTCTGTTTTGAGATGGTTGCTGATCTTTTGAACTGTAGCGACATACACATTTCGCTGGTGCTTGGACAGTACTGAGTATACGAATCCGCTCATCTGGTCTATCATTATGTCACTGAGATTCTCATACAGACATGCATGAGATCGCTGTTGTTTCTGGACTTGCTGCTGCTTATCGTCTGGGGGCTGCGTAAGCTTTCTTCAGCCTCTAATATTTTTTCTTTCGTGTTCTCACTGCGAGTTCCCAGCTATCCATTCAGAGACGATCCAAACTGTAAAAGGTTGTTTGCGCTATGCTTAGCAGCGAACCATATGACGAGAATGGTAGGTCCTCTTGTTTATACGCGCATAGAGACAACTCAGTGCCGTATTGCCAGCGAAAGGAGGACAGAGAGGGATTTCTTAACTAAAAGCCCTATTCATTTGCTCCAGATGAAGGTTCACGATCATCGCCTGCAGTTTTCTTGGCAACCCCCCTCACCTACCGAATCCCGATTGACGTCGTTCCGCTTGTGACTCTGCCTCGCCCACAATTACGTCGCTCCATGAATTGTATGTGACAAATTAAAATGTCTTAGGAAATGTTTGAATCTTGTCAACACGAGCCACAAACGACCAGAGTCAGGGACTGGCAACTCAGTGGCCGCTACAAATATTATTAGTAACAACTCTGAGGACAGCCCCGGGCGCCATTGATCACCAATCAATCATATCAATCATAACAACTCATGATATCGGCGCTCTTTAGATGCACAATTCACTTGTTGAAGACCTACTACAATCCTTCAGCTCTTTAATCTTCTGGTTGTACTTTGCACGCATTAATCTGAATGTGACAAGTTTTAGAATGCCATCATTGGGTATTCCCACTTCGCACGCTCTGATTCCAGTATACGACATCCACCATCACCCCTACCAAAAAAAAAAGAGACGTTGCAAACCCACACAGATACCATCTCTTCCACTTTGATGCACCTTCTGATTCATTCCATATACTGTTTCATTATCCGCCTTCTTGAGCTGTGATGGTTACAGAACAGAAGCGGATGTCATATATTACCCATATGAGTCCCTCCCTCTCTCTATTCCTCGTCACTTTCTCCGCCACTAGCGTTCATATTAGCATGGTCTCCAGCAGGAATGGAAACCAACCGATAATTATCGGGTTCGATGTCCTAGCTATTATCATCGTTCTTTGTCTGTTGCTCGTGATAGGCACGGCGGTGGTGTCTCGACAAATCCAACGGAGAGCGACTTGTTTTAATTTCATGCTCCCGACCGCGCTTTACCAAGCCAGCTTCCTCCTCCTGCTCGGGAAACAGGGCCGGTCCCAACAACCTTACACATTATGCGCCCTCCAAGCCGTTCTCCTCTACGCACTACCGGTATAGTAAGTCTAGCATGCGTTCCAGTGGCATCGAGCACCACTCAATTTGACTTGCTAGTCGCGCGGCTAGTCTGGCTTGCTTCTTCATAAGATGTAGGGATCTTTTTAACTACTTCCAGTCGATCGTGAATTGATGACGGTCATATACCAAGTTTCTCCGTATCCTAAGAGGGGTGTTTTTCGGAAGCATGCTTTCGAAGGCGATCTCCAGACTTGTAAGCGATTATATTTTCATCGAGTCCAGGTTTTTGAGATGCTCCATCCCATTGCCTCCCAAAGCTCCTTGTTACACCCATCGCCGCTTTTCTCGTCGTCCTTGTAATTGATCTATCGGTGTGTCACACCCTATAGCTAAGCAGGGACTCCCATGAACCTAATCATGGGCTGCATAGTTGATCCTCCCGGGCTCCAATAACTTCCAGCCCGTCCCAGACGCGAGTGGCGTTTATTGTCACACAAAGAGCAGTCTCCCGTGAGCCACGTACCTAAATCGAGAGGTGTTAGAAACTAACCAAAATGCCACAGGGGCCATCTTGCTGTGGGATTCTCGACCCCTTGGTAGGGCTGCGCACCGTCACCGTATGCAACGGTTGTACGGCCGTCGTTGACGGGTCCCGATACCGTACCGTTAGTGGCCAAAGGTATACCTCAGAGGGCCGTATGCCTTACGGGTTCAAGCCGTATTGAGCCGTAGGGTGACGGCCGTTAACGGCCGTCGACGGCATGTACGGTTTGTTGCGATAGTATTTGTCAGGTTCGACAATGTGATCCTGTTGGTTTGAAATTCACACGGCCACGAAGTACCCCATGGTTCACTTTTCATTGCGACTGCATATGATGTACCCGATATCTGCGCCCCGTGCGCTTTAAAACTAATTTCAGTCACCACTCCCCTTCATGCTCGTTAGCACTTGACCCTGCTAATGAGTTATATGGGATCCCATGATGGCTTGGTATTATTTCTCTTTCATTGGCATCGGTCATCTTCCTAGCCTCGTGTTGTATCTGATTAATATCTAGAACATTGCACTAATGACAGTCTGACGAAGCATGTTATCTTGGCACTATGTCAAGCCATCATGTTCGAAGATAAAAGGGAGATTGTGTAGCATCCAAAATATGTTAATCCTGATATAAATCATCACTAGGCTCGGCCGTCGCGGTCGAGCGAATCTTCTCTGGTGGCCGTGATACAATCTCGCTGCGTCGTGCGAGCCTGCAACCAGGGACGATCTGCACATTAATGATGGTCAAGCAGCGCCTGAGGCTCGCTCGTGTTACAATTGACAAAGTCCTTTAAATACTCACTTTACCATAGACCCTTTTTTCGATAGAGTGAAGAAATATAAAGTATGTACCGTACCGACCCGTTACCGGCCGTATGAACCCCCGTCCCGTCCCGTCAATGAATTTGGTTTGCCTTTACGGTTACGGGTACACCCGCTAGCATACCGTATTTGACCCGTCAGCATACGGCCGTCACCCGATACGGTACGGTGCGCAGCCCTACCCCTTGGGCTTGTGCGTGGTTTGTGGTCTTCTGTAAGTCTTGGCCAACCTGGTTTCGCTGTTGGACTAGCCAATAGCCACAGACAAGACAGCCGTGCTTCTAAGGCAACAGAAATCTACTATCGCACAGTATGATGATTGCTTGCGCAGACGAATATTCTCCATGTTCACTCGGGTCACTCTAACAACCATTGCTGCAGCAATGAGCTGCATGTGAGTAGTAATGAATCCCTGGAGATGACACGTTCCTTACGGGTCTTTTCCGCAGATGGGGTATTTGCGTTGCGATTGTTGAGTCTCCAGAGGAACTTGGACCGGTCAGCGTTTTGCAGTATCTCGCTGGTGAGTCAGTACCGGAATAGCATAGATATTTCTTAAGCTCACTAAACGCAATTTCTCTAGTGCCAATGATGATACTGGTCGCGTTTGGAACACAGTCGGTGCGTCACAGTCAGATGCTTATCCCTTCTGTATCTGGTTTTAAATTTGACTTAGGAGTTTTTCAAATGCTGGATGTGTCGCAGGTCAACTGGAATGCCATCTGCAGAGGATAAGACTGGCCTATCATCTATATGATATCGAGGTAGTTACTACCACTTGGGAATCAGGCGTTCATTAGATTTCCTACTCTGAACGTGTTTCCCCGTGAAATTTCAGTAGCCGCCAAAGACGAGGGTGTCTCTGCTTCAGTTACCAGTACTAGGACCTCTGGAAAGTCACGACTTGCATAACACGATATACTCTAGACTCTCCCTCGTTCTTGAGTTGTGACAACATTTTTATGAGGTCAAGAAGACGAATCCTGTGGTCATGTTTACATGGTTGATATGCCTTTGCACAAGGTTTTCTGAGTTGTATCTAGGCAAGGTCGGAAGGGACATGATAATAATATGACAAAATCATGAGGATCAATTTTTTTGATTGTCTTTGTCGAGAGCCCTCAAATTTTCTTATCATAATCAAGGAGCTTCTAACTAGGTATACTGGCATTGTAAGTTCTACATGGATAGGTGTGTGGGAAGATTTACGAATTCGGAAGGGCGAAAGTTGTCTTAGGGAACAAGTAGAGGGGGTGAGATAATTCAAATGGGACAATATTATATATGGTGTAGCTACGCAAGTACGGAGGGTGCCTAAGTAAGGAAGAGCGAAAAAAACTAAGAGAACATAGATTTAAGCGGTTAGGCACGTCAAAGTGGCGGCCGAGCTCGTCAGTCTTCCACATCTAGATCAGGCTACGCCCACAGGTGCATGAGCAGGTGTCATTTCAGCGGGTTGCCAGCTCACGATCCATGATAGTAGTAGGATTGTTGATAGCTTGTGCCTGGTTTTGTGCACCTGGGTTTACACTAAAAGGATTTGTCGTACAAGTAGGACGAATGAGGCGACGATTCCGACTCAGGAAAATACCGGGTCTGTTCGTTGGGCGTGTTCATTATTCAACAACCTCTTTCTTATAGGTGCTTTTAATTCTCACAGTTCATCGAGAGTACATTGGCGGCTCACGCTCTAGGTCGAAAGCACTGTTCCTCCAACGCAGCCATGATCCCAGGCCTAACCCCTGATCTGTCATGAGCCGTCCAAAAACTCTCCGAGGATCCCTCCACGCTGATTCGAGACTCCCTTCGTAGCGAGCTGTCCTGGAGCCCTCTCTCGATCATCTGGTTCCAGAAGGTAGTGACCAGCCTCGTGTTCTCGACGAACCCCAATCTCCTGGTCACCCAGTTTGTCCCACATCGTCGTAGCTATGATGACATGCTTGCATGCTTCGGGGCCGCATAATTTTTCGAACATATTCCAGAGTGGCGTTCCGGGTGTTTGACTACCAGAAATCCGAGCATAAGAAGTCCGATGGAAATAAAGGATCCCTCTGAGAACTTTGTTTTTGCATCTAGGCTGAGCAAGGTTACCAATCTAGAGGGCCACCGTCACTAGCACTCACGTCTTTTTCAACCAATCTGAAATGTGTCTGAAATTTTCGACATCAGATCGATGTGTACCACCAAATCCCGGGGTGTCGACCAGAACAATATCGATATCTTTGTAAGGAACTCTCACCCTCACCATCTCGATCTCGTTAGTACAGGGTTCCAAGCCATGGTCAAATGCCCTGTCGAACCCGGTAGCAGTCCTGATGAACTGGAAGCCAAAGATGAGGATCATGGACGGTATACATTGGGAGAATGCGCACCGAGCTCTTTCCTACCCCAGTTGGACCCATCAGCCTATACAAAGATGATGGGTCTTGGACCTTCGATGGGGGTAGGAACCCAAACGTACACAATGACTATATCACTCTCCTTGATCTCCTCCGTCCTACCGTCATTGGCCTCTCTCCGGCTAAGATTGTTCCACGACCTGTTCGGAAGGGGGGGCTCTTGCGTCGTCTCTCCTGGTAAACTATCCTGATGGTCTTTTTGACCATCGTCATCTCGATCTTTGCTGCTGCTGCCACTGGTATCGTTCCCTTTGCTTCCCTCATGACTACCTCTGGACCCACCGCTGCTTCCATCGCCGTCTTCACCTCCACCTCCGTTGCCCCCGCCACCGCGATCTGATAGGTCATCGTGGTCATCTCACTGAGGCTCACCACCTTGACCTTTGCCGTCACTACCGCCGTCTTTGCCCTTACTTTTTCCTTCATCCCTGTCACTGCCTTCGCTGTGGCCCCCACTGCTCCCTCGCCTGTTACCCCCATTGTTGGGTCCACTGCCGCCGCTGCCCCCGCCATTACCACTACTGCGATCTGACAGGCCATCGTGGTAATCTCGCTGAGGCTCATCACCTTGACCTTTGCTGTCACTACCGCCGTCTTTGCCTTCACTTTTTTCTCCGTCCCTGTCACTGCCTCCGCTGCTGCCCCCACTGCCCCCTCGCCTGGTACCCCCACTGTTGTCTCCATTGCTGCCCCCACGACCCTCACCATTCCCGCTACCCCCACCCTTACCATTGCCGCTCCCATCGTTATCACTGCTGCTCCCGCCACCACCCTCACCGCCGTCACCATTGCCACTACTCCTTCCACTCGTGCCAGGCAGCCAACCACCCTCACCCGACCACTGCCAACCACCGGACCACGGAGACATTTAGAGTAGATAGCAGGAGAGATAGGGGTTAGCACACCTTATCTCGTGTCATTGGTGTGACACCAGGGATAGCCAAACCTGAGGAGGTATCCCTTAAATGCACAATTACACACTTACGTGTGCTTGGTCGTGCATAATCCCTAGGCTTGTAGATCCCCGGACGCACCAACTTCGCAATACCAGACAGGGAAGGAAGTGATGGTTGGATAAAGGTTGCAGACCTGTTGCGCAAATGTTAGGCAATTGTCCGATAGTTGCCAAGGACACGCACCGAACTAAAAGGGACAGTTCGTTCCCCTTCTCAGGATTTCCATCGAGTTTACTGGTAGCGAGGTACCGCGACCATGCCGAGCACAGCTCCTTTAAGTTGCCTTGCAACTTGGTCCCATGATGGTCGATAAATTCCAGTGCCATGGCTGCCTAAGGAGACGTTCAAAATCCGGCCCAGCGGAAGGTCGAAGATAGCATTACTGTATGTGCGCCACTTTCTGTAGCAACAACATGCACCTGATATAACGGTGTCAGATTCTCCGACACGTGGTGGGGAATGCTGGGGAATGTGATTCATGTACCTGGTTGATCCAGCTGCGGTTAACGCAGAGGTCCATGTAAAGGCTCTGTCCCACCGAAACTTGGAAGGGGTTTTCGACTGGGGAACTAAAAATGGCTGTGTATAGTACTTACTCATATCAAACTCTTGTCGTCGCAGATGCTTGATACCTCCTGGTTTATGGCTAGATCTACATGCTACATGAGCCCTGTACCCGCGCAATCTGCGAGTAGGGCATTACGGAGGACACGGATAATTCGCAACGTATGGTGGACTGAATAGGAGATGAGGTGTGTGGTACTCGAAAGGCTGGCAGTTAAATTACTGACCGGCTGTTGCTGTGTAAATCATTGCTGGCACGGCGAACAGCATCCTGGTGGGCACGAAGAGACTCTAGGCAGGTAAATTCATGAACCCAAGGGAAATGCGGCGAGTGCGACGTCGATAGTACCTGTAAGCTCTGCCGATCTTTGAACCTGATCCCCCACCACGGGAATACTGACTACCCAATCGACCTTTTGTGATTCTGGGAGAAGTATGAGCAGCGCAGATACCATATAAACATTTACTACCATTCTCCCCCACCCTTGCCGCTAAAGTAGTCGTAGTGGCCATGGATATCACGATAATTCAATGCCGGGCGTCGGTGGTTGTTTTATAAGTGTCCGGATCCGCCTCATGTCTTGTGCATTGTGTTTTTGTAAGCATGGTAATTTGCGGCCGGAACAGAAGGCTGAGAAGTCCAAATTCACAAGATAGGGTAACAATCAGTCCAGGCGAAGAGTATCATGGCGTCAGGTTATACTCTTTTTGATCCTATAGGCTTTGGACTCCGCAGCCGTGATCTATTTAAGACTTTGCATTTCTGGAGGTGGAAGCAGCGGTGTACGTTTACCACGAGGTAGCTAAATAGCGCTTTGCTGTTCGTGCGACGTGTCCACTGTCCAGGATAAGCTTGAAGCCTCGAGACATGGAGTTATCAGCTGTTGTGCTGCACCACGTGAACTAAACACCAATTGCTTAGCCACTCATTGCTTATCGGTGATTGTATTTAATGTACATACATCTTAGGGCAAAGAGCACCGATTTTCGGAAAAGCCTGTTCTTGAGGATCAATCACCGTTGGTGCCCAGAGGAGATGTTTCGACACCCCAGTGTGTCAACATATTCTGGCAGACATGAGGTTTTAATCGAAGTCCAGCAGCCCGGGCGTCATGGATTCTGGAACGACTTGAACATTACGGCTGCACGTCGCGTGTAGTGCACTATGGATAAGCCTGCTGTTTCGTGGGCCTGTTTGTGCGGCAGATACCTTATAGATGACCAACGTCGCACCCAGCTTTAACTCATATACTGTGACCGCCCTCCCCACCCTCGTTCAAAGACTATGTCCGGCAATTCTCACCCAAATGCTACGGCCCCTGCCCCTCGCACTCATTTCCTTATCCTTTTGGGTACAGGACAAACCAAGGAGAAGTATGCGGGTGAATATACAATCCATCGCCCCGTACCCGAGGTCGTTTACTAAGATAATCAATAAACAGGTAGTGCTCCCGTATTGACAGCCAATTCTGTGGTCGGCCATGACAGTCCTTGCAGGTTTGTTATCGAAGGAGTCGGGGTGCCAGCAACGAAATATAAATCGTTACGGGAGAAGTTGATCCATAAACCGCTTGATTTTTGCGACAAACTCATAGGCTTTGGAATGAGTGAGCCACGCAGCGGCAATGCCCATTCATTGCGATCCTGATGCTTAGCGTATTTAGAATACAAAATCGAGAGCGGTTGGGTAAGGACAGCGGATATGCACAAGGATGATCGTGTATGTCGCTCTTCCATACATCTACTTGCTCGTTTGCTTGACGTCGATCTTATAGCTCGTATTGATGGGGAATTCTCGTGGCGGGTACTCGGCTCAGATTGTTAAGTGCCTGTCTCACAACTTGTGTCTAGATCATTCGGACTGACATTACGCAGCTTGCACAGATCCTGCGTCGGTACGGACTATATTCCACAGAAGCCTTCGCCGCCATGAAAGAGAGAAGAACAACGGGTGTAACAAATCCGACAGTTAGGTATTTTTGATCCCAGATTGATGTATACCGGTCGCTCTAGCTAACTGTTTGTCCTACAAAGTGAATTGCATTTGTACGCTCTGGATCCTGTAGGAACGTACGGTATTCTTCGAACGCCGTCTGAGTTCCTTGGGTTCAAGTCCAAGGGGTTTTGGACAGTGACGGGCAAACCAAAAGACCGGGGACATGTTGTGCTAATGCGCGCGGAACGTAGAATTGGTTTCAGCCCTAATGTCCTAGAACTAAAATGCAACGGTGGGGGCGGATGCGGATGCGGATGTAAGCAGCTTCAGCAGGTACGATGGGTTCCGATTATAGTGATAAGGCTCATTGTTCATCCATCATGTCGTGACAGATCTGGTTTGACGGCTTTCACAGGGATGCATGGGGACCCTCTAAGAATGCTCTCCCTGTTCTTGCATATATTTTGCACAACCTTGCGGTCAGCGGGGTCAGAATTACAAATTTAGACAAACTCGTTCAAGACGTGCGGGGACAAAGTTGGCTGGGGAATAAGAAGGGCGGACCGTCCAACTTGCTCAAAGGCTTTAAACGTCCGAAAGATAAAGCTCACCTAAGTTACAGTGAGAGTAACCCATGCCCGACAGTACACAAGTTGGTTGAAGCGTTGGAGGGGAAGAGGTAAACTCTTGATCATTCCCAGCTGGATTGTCACTCATTCCGATGCAGTAATACGGAACAAATAAGGCAAATCTTGGTTGGCGACTGCAACCATTGAGTGCCCACCGTAGTCGATCTCGAGCTTTGGTGTGTCGGGCCCATGTCGTATCTGGATGGACCGGTTCCCAAGACAGATACCAGGGATCTTAGATTATAGCGTTCCTTCATTCGTGACTCGGGTAGTCTGCGATTAATATTCTATTGTGATGTAGTTTATTGAATGGAAAGGCATATTTCTATGTATGACTAGCAGAAAAGTGGAACTGTATGATCCGTTGCAGAAGTCAACCAACGCCCCTATCATATCCAGCAATGGATTGTGCGACTGTGGATTTGTCGACGCTGAAGAGCCAGAACGTGCGCCAATCTCGCGGACTCGTGTCGTTAAGCCACACCGTAATCTTTCCACCGGGTTCCGTACAAGTGTCGGGGAGGATGTTGAGCGGAAGAGTCTATCTCTGCATCAGGTATTTTTTGATGTCCAAGAAAAAGGATGGTTATGATAGATGGGTCAACAACTTGGATTCTGACATAAGAGCCACCGCCCATATATGAATGGACGCCGTCGGTGGGCGGCCTCGCTAAAGGGAACGGACAACGAATGAGCGGGACTCGAGATAGTGTTCGAAGGTCAAGGGGGGTTTGCCTATTTACATGAGCTCGCCACTATTTATATTACCTACTTGATGAAGTAAGCCAGCAGGCTTACAATATACCATCCAGTCGCTCTCAACGAGACGTTCGTCATAATAAGAGGTTGTTGACCACGAAGTGGTGGGCGACTGTGGAAAATCTGGTGGTTCGTCCCTGGTTTTGTAGACCTGAATATTCCGTGACATCACTACACAAGCCTGTGAATGACACGAGTCCCTGGAAGGCTGATACTGTCGATCACCTCGGAGATCATGCTTATATCAAAGTATGGCATTTGCAGAAGACCGAGATAATTACCGGCCTAAGATTTATAGATCAAACTGGATTGTTGTCAGTCACATGGCGTTCTCAAGGGACGGTAGTGAATGTGAATTCGGTACCCACATCAGTGAAGGACAATCCGTTAAATCAAGCAATACACCGGACAGGGACTGTGTCTGGTCCATTGCCTGCGTCCAGGGGCAGAAGGTAGCAGTGATGGGGAATAGTACTACTTCTGAGGGTGTCTGGGTGGAGTTGCTGCAGGACGGACGGGGGTGCGGTTGGCAGTATCTGAGGGACGTCGGGCGGTACGGTTCCTGCATGTAAGTCGCCCGCAGAGGTCATTGATTGGTACGAAGGATTTGGTGGGCCGGGTGGTTTATTCCGACACGGCGATCCTGTGGGAAACAAAAAAGGAGTACATATGGTGGTGACCTAACCGCGTGGTTTGTTGTCGGACGAGTATTCCTAGCCATCTGCAGGACGAGAGCCTTCTCCACTCTGTCGGGACAGGCGCCTCAATTACACTCGTAAATCTATTCGAAAGAGCGGATCAACATAAAGCATACTCGCCATAATGTCATACTGAGAAATCATAACCACGCGTGAACTGCGACCGGGACCTAGCGCTGCATCTCTAACTCTTATTCAATTCGCCCCCTCAACCAGCTTAACAATCCTTTGGTCCCTTCCCTCTCCCACACACGCCTCTGGGGCACTCGGAACCTGGTTCAATTCACCACCATCAGCTTCCACCAATAAATTCAAACATCTCGTCAAGGCGACTCACGTATTTCCATCCACCAAAAACACATCCAAAGGCAGTAGTCCGACCTCCGCAGGTAACCGCCCGATCTCATTATCCCGCAAATCTAGCTCCTCCAACTTCCATTCCGGCACATTTCGATTCCCCTTGAACATCCCTGCAAGGGTTTGAAGCCCACCCAGGTCCGTGGCCTTATTTCCGCGCAATCGCAGGTGTCGGAGTCCTCGCTTCTGCACACCACCGTTGCCGCTGACCGGAGAAGAGAGGATGAGGGTGGAAAGCGACTCATACGTCAACGCAACGCTAGTCAGCATGTTATAAGATAAGTTGAGTGTGCTGAGGCTTGGGAATAGGGAGGCAAGAAGCGGGAGGAGGGGCTCAGTTGTCCTCCCAGTGGGAGTTGGGGGTGTCGATGGTGTCGATGGCACATCATCCCGGAGGATGGGTACTGAATCGGAGAGATTGCACCCTTCCAGGTCCAGTTCTTCGAGGCATGGCAAAACACCTTGCGGGTCCGTTGGCAGGGACAGTGGCAATGCAAACGATCGATCTGCACGCCTGTTTACGAGAATCAGTGATCGTAGCGTCTGTGCAAAGGGCTGGATTGCAACCACGTTCAGTGGGAGTGTGTATACAGGCACTGTGACATCCGCAGGGGATAGCGATGACGGAGGAAGCTTGGTCGCAAGTGAGAACGTGCGGTTATGGCTCGAGGATTTCGGTGATTGTGAGGGTGGGAGGGTGAGGGTTTGCGTAGCCTGGTCGTAATACTGAGGATTGGAAAGGGCTAAGCTCGGGATGCTGGGGGACCGCGAGAGTGTTAATGGTCTACCCAAACCTACTCCATCACCATCGCCGCTTCTATTCTCTTGCTCCTGTGCTGCTGCTGCTGCGGCGGCGGCGGCTCGTGCTCGTCTTTGACCGCCTTCTGTTAGGAGTCCAGCTTCAGCCTCAAGCTCCCAAGCTTCTTTAAGTATCTCCTGCACGGATTTGCTCGATCGAGACGCGGTTGAACGTACGGAGTTGGCGTTGGATGAAGATGATGGTGCAGGAGAAACACTTGCTGGTCGAGGGGTCTCATCCCAATCTCCACCCAGGTCATGACTTATGTTGACTCTGTGCCTGGTGCGTTTGTCCATCTCAACCTCCCATGCCTCTTTAATGACCTTCTTTCCGACGATCACGCGAACGACGCCATCTGGAATTTCATCTTTGATGAAGTCATGACTAAGTTCTTGTTTCATAACCCCCAAGGCTTCCCTAATGGTATCCAAAGTGACCTTAGTCTCGCCCAGGTCAAATAATTTGAGGTTCGGGAATGGGGAGTGGGGAAGGAGGTCGAGGGGAAAGGACTCGTTGCCGATATCTGATTTTTCCATTGATAACTCTTTGAGTTGTGGAAGGGTGGCTAGAGTTTTCAAGAGGGACTGCGATGGTCCGAGGGGGTTTTCTGATAAATCGACCTTGGTCAGTGATTTAGGGAAAGCGAGATCGATTGATTGAGCAGTGATTTTATTGTCGGATACGTCGAGAATAAGAAGCTTGGGCAGGGGTGATGTTGCTCTGATGACAGCTGGTGCAAAGAAGTCGGAGCTCTTGTTATGATTATTCCGGGTGTGGCCTTGGGATGCAAAATATGCGTTAAGTGGAAGGCTTGTAAGTTCGTTATGTGAAACATTGAGGCTGGCCAGTTCTGGCAGTGCGAAGAGATTGGTGGGAAGGGTCGTTAACCGGTTGTGAGAAAGGTTCAGGCTTGTGAGCATGGATAAATCAGCGATTGAATCGGGTATCGATATTAATTTGTTATTATGAAACTGGGGATCAGGTTAAAAAAAAAAAACCCGTCCATAAGGTGTTTCGCTGAACACTCACATCCAAGACTTTGAGCGAACCAAAGAGAGAAATCTCATGTTGTATCTCCTGGATCTCGTTACTCCAGGCTTTTATTACTTGTAAGTCCTGGGCTTCAAACCAAGCAGGAGCATTTCTCCTCGAGCTCCTCCCAGTTGGAGTCTCCGCAGGCGCAAGGGGTAGCTGCGGCTCCTCAGGGACAGACCTGAGGGGTTCAGGTGTAATATTCAAGTGGATTTCAAACAGTGCGGAGGGGAGACACATCAATGACCGTGTAGCAAGGTTGAGTGAACCTTGCGGAAATCTTTGTGGTGGGGATCAATGCTCAAAAACTGGACAAAAAGCATTTAATCACCTGTATTCCGGGCCTTCTCAATCGTCTCCCTCAATGAGGCCCGACCAAGTATATCTTCGTCCTCGCGGAGTGGGATCGCGTGGGAAGGGAGTGCATCCTCGAGGTTTAACATCGTGTCAAGCCCACCATCAGGTCTGGTTTGAGCCTTCTTAGCCTCTGCGCGTTTGAGAGCAATGGCTTCGCGGAGGTTCATCGAGGGTGTACTTGGTGTCTTTTCTTGCGTTGTCCCATTATTTACTGTGGGTCTGGTCTTCGTCGGAGACGTCGGTTTAGGCGTCGCGGACTTAGGCTTAAGAGACAACGTAGACCCAGCTTTGCGTCCGGCAGGAGTGCTCAGTAGACCTGGCTTCGGCGTCCCCGCCGCGGAACTTGAAATTCCTCGCGTAGTGGACTGTGTACGGGTTCGAACAGAAGCAGGGGTTTTTGCAGTGGGTACGGCTATACGGGGCCTAGTGGGTGTCGTGGGTGTTGTCGGCGTCTTCACTGCGGACGGAGTGCGGGATGAGGAAGGCTGTGGGATGCGCGACATGAGTGGGTACTTGGAGGAGGGGTCACGCCAGCATGTGACATATGCAGCATTATTGGTGTCACGCAACACTCGTAGGGTGGAATCAGCCATGAGCAGCAACGAGACGCCGGCAGAGGAGCAGCAGCAGCAGCCGCCAGAAATCCGTGCAAAGCAGGCACCACGACCACCCAAGAAACTCAGACCTGCCCGTAAACAGGTCAAGGCAGGCGACGTCGTCAAGACAGAAACTGTCCAGACTGGCAAGGAGTACAGTGGGTCTAATGTCTTTCCCCGACTGAGTACTGCTGTTGACCTACTCGATAGATATTTGGTATAATAAGTGGGCAGGCGGAGACAGAGAAGACAACTACTCCAAGTATGTTCCAACATAGTTTCCTAGCAGCCACGGGCTAACAGATCCTTCAAGCAAAACAAAATCCCAGACTCGCTGTCAAATAAAACTCGACTCGGGCCTCACCCGTGCAAACACAACAGGCAACAAGTACATCTGCCTCTTTTTTGCCCGTGGTTGCTGTCCATACGGGTGGGAATGCGAATACCTTCACTGTCTCCCGTCAGCCGTGAACGCCCTCCCCGACACATCCAAAGACTGTTTTGCTCGCGACAAATTTGCAGACTATCGTGATGACATGGGAGGCGTTGGTAGCTTCAATAGGCAGAACCGGACGCTTTATGTTGGCCGAATCAAGGAGACAGGCACCGGACCTGAGACAGAAGAGGTCGTTATAAGGCATTTCAGGGAGTGGGGTGATATTGAAAGGAGTGAGTCCTGTGTTCCAGTTTACGGTTGCTGCGATACTGACGGACGGGGATAGTCCGTGTGCTACAATACCGCAGCGTCGCGTTCGTGACATACGTTTCAGAACTCCCTGCGCAGTTTGCAAAAGAAGCAATGGCATGCCAGTCACTCGACAACGATGAAATCCTAAACGTTCGATGGGCAACTGAAGACCCCAACCCCACTCAAAAGGTAGCAGAGAAACGCCGGCTAGAAGACCTTGGTCAGGAAGCTATCCGAGCCCGTATGGATCCTCGCATAGTGAATGCCATGCGCGCGGTGAGAGCGCTCGAAGATGGTGATGTCCTGGATGACGAGGGCGAAATAACGGAACAATACGAAAACAAGCGAAGGCGATTAGAGATCGAGGACGGCGATGCGAGCAGGGACAGTGAAGACGAGCCACCATCGCCACCACAACCGGCACAGCCTGTTGCAGACCAAGGGCCACCCAAACCCACAGGGCTACTGAGTGCCGACGCTTTGGAAGGACTCAAATACTTTGCAGATATTCGAAAGAGGGACGGGCCTCATCATTTTCAACCGCAAGTAAAAGTGCCATCAGCACAGCCGAAATCACTACCTGGTGGCCTTGGGTTGGCGGGCTACGGTAGTGAAGACGACGACGACGACTAAGATACTCCACCCCATTTCTATACCATACTGTGCTGCCGCTAGATTTGTGTATTTTAAACATATAGTCTATTATTGATGCACTGGGACTTGCCATGTATTAATCAAAGGCAAAATTGTGTGGACAGAAAAAAATGTAGGCAACTTCGGAAAAAAAAGAGGTTAGGACGCTTAAGCCCGGCCACCTCCACTGCCCTCTGCAGTTCCTTGTACCGAACCACCCTGCAGAGCGAGATTCGTAATGCGAAGCTCCTCCGCCACCAGATCCTCCTCTTCCTTCTGCTTCCGGTACTGGGTAAGGTCCCAGTCTTCCCCTTGGTCTCCATCGTCTTCGTCCTCGAACCATTCGGGATTGTATTGGAACTAGTTATACCCTCATATCAACCCCCGCAATCCAAGTCCAAAGAAAAAAAAAAAAAGACAACTCACCAAGTCTCGTCCACTCATGCCCGAACTCTTCCCCGCAGTGTTCTGCACCTCCTTGGCCTTCTTCATCGCCTCCTGCTCCGCCTCCTTCTTATCCATCCTCGTCTTCTTCCATATCGCAAACGTCTCTGGCGTAACAGGCGTAAGATTCGTTCCGAGTTTATGCCTCTCAACTTCAAGAAACTCTTCAAGTGAAATAGTATTCGCCTTTGCCGCCTCATCCATGGCCTTCTTTTGCGATTTGAGCACGAAACCAGGTGGTAGTGCGTGTCGGTACTGGCAACTCTCGCCATTCGGACATTCCCAGAACCACCCGAACTTTTGGCTTTCGATAGCCTCGATGAAGAACTTGCATACAATCTAAGGGAGGGGCAACGAATCAGTTTTTTTTTTTTAACAATCCCCAAACAAAGGGGGAAGGGGGGATGGGGGGATGAACGCACGTCTGTCGTTGTTCGTGGATTCCCATGTTTCGAAAGCACAACCCTGCGCAGCTTTTCCTCGTCCCACTGATCCATCGTATCTACAAATAACAAACCGCTCAAACTCAAAAAGAGCAAAAAAAAAAAAAAAAAAAGTAGACATCCGCGTACTCACCCTCCATCTTCTCCTCCCGACTATCCTCATACAAATTCTTCTTCTCCACTCTCCTCCCCACATCCAAATCATGACTAAACTTACACTTGACTCCCTTCTCACACGTCCCCGCCTTGAAAAACGCACACAACACCGTCTTGGGATCCACCCCAAACGGCACCTTTTGTGCTTGGACAGGGTTAAATATCGCTGCAGCCTCCTTCTTCCGTTTATCCTCTTCGGCCTTTTGCTTCGCCCGCAGCTCCTTCTCCTTCTCCTTCTCGATCACCGCTCGCGATTTACCGGCGATAGCTTGCTGGGCCTGGATCTGGGCGACTTGCTTCTGGACTTTGGCAGATTTGTTTTTCTGTGTTCATGTATTAGATTTTATCACTACAATTTATATAGGGCACTGACATTTTTCATGCCAAAGGTCTATGGGGGGATAAATGAGTGCAAATTTGACTCAACTCAAATGTCCCGCCGCACCTTGTCCTCCTGGACCTTACTAGATGAGCTCGATGGCTGCTTTTTTGGCGGCATGTTGTTATACAAGATGAGTACAGTGGTAGAGGAGCGGTCAAGTAATGCAAGTCACGTGTAATAGTCTGTGCAAGTTCTATACGAGAATAGCATAACAAATAGCGAACGAAATTATAGAACAAAAACAAAACAATTCCTTTAAAGTCCACATTTATGTGTATGATAGAAGCAGAGATGCGAAGGAACGAAAGGAAAGAATATCGATACATGCGCATATAACCACGAGAAGTAAGATAGATAGCGAATAAGGGAAGACACCTGGCAAAGCGGTCGCTATAAGGCAACACTACCATTCCAGTTCTTCTTGTCTTCCATCTTCGTCGCACCACCAACTCCGTCCCTGCCTGCCTCCGCGTCTACATTACCGTTCTGCAGTCCGGTCATATTGCCACTCGCTTCCTGTAGCTTCTGGCAGTCCGCTCCACCTTCAGAACGCACTAGAAATGTGTCATTAGACTGAATCTTATCTAATAGCACATGTACTCACAATGTCGGTTGAGAGCATCCATGCGAGCAAATTGCTTCCCACATCCCTCGCAGTTGAAGGGTCTATAATTAGTATGCAGTTGCTCGTGGCGCTTGCAGTCGTGCTGTCTCGCAAATCCTTTACCACATCCGGGCCAGTGACACTGGAATGGCTTTTCCTCATTGTGCGACCTTATGTGACCTAAAATATTGCAATCAGCACACTGTACGGCATGGGGCCCAAACAAAAAAACTACCCACCTTTCAGGTTGAAACTTCTAGTAAACGTACTTCCACAGCCAGGAACAGGGCATACAAAGGTAGCTTCCTGCTTCCTTCGTTTATGGCTTGCATTGGCCGTTCTCCCTGTCGTTACATTTGGCTTGGGCACGGATGTATCAAGTGGGAGAGGTGGGGCCGGCGATGGCGACGCTCCGGGTGTATGGTACGCACTGGCACCAGTGCTGCTCGGAGTATACGTTCCAGAGTAACTATAACCTGGCCCATACCCTTGTGTTTGTTGCGGCTGTGGAGCTGTAAAACCGTCCACCCCAAGCAGACCGGACCCAGAAGCAAAGTTGGCACCAACGTAATCAAGACCCATCCTCACAGAGGTGTCATCCTGTGGGAGCTCATTATAGCGCGGGCGGGGACTTGCGTGGGGACTAGGATAGGGGCTAACTCGACTAGTCACAATTGGAGGTCCGCCGGCCGCAGACCATGTCTCTGCTCCTCGCTCGCTCCTGGTCCCACTTGATGCCCGTCGCATATGTCCTGGACTGGACACAAGTGGGCGCCCAGGAGATACCGAACGTTGGTTGCCGGGTGAAATAGAGCTGATTGGAGGGAGGGGGCCATCGGGCGACCCTGTGCCGCCATTATAAAACTGTTGCTGGTTAGGAGAGAGAAACTCCATCTGCCCAGTGTGTGAAGGGGGGAAGAGGAATTGGCCAGACGATTGAGATTGCGAGTGTTGGTGACCGGGGTGAGAGGGAGGAGGAATCAGGTTGCTCCCTCGAATATCTTCAGAGCGGGATTGGCGATGATGTGCAGGTCTGGCGCCAGTGTCCGACTTGGAACGCCGGATGGAATTGAGGTCAGGGGAGAGGAAGTTATTGTTGGGGGGTTTGGTTCCTTGGCCAAAGGTGAACGCTTGGTTGAGTTGAGGTTGCTGAGCGCCCGGCAAGACATCGTTCATATTAACGGTCTGCTCATCCACCATGGCACTGCTGTCCAGGTGCTGAGCTTGGCGTTGTTGCGGTTGCATGAGTCCTTGGTCCCAAGTGGGAAGTTCACGCGAGGTGTCAGACTTGCTCCTTGTCCTCTGCGGATGGGAGGGTAGAAATAGGTAGTTGCCGTCATTCACCACTGCACTATCATCTGATATTCGGCCGACGCGAGATGTGGAAACAGTCGAGGTTGTGGTGGAATTAATCGTATTGTCATGACTATGCGTGGCCTGAGGAGGAAATGTGAATTCCTGATCCGGGGGAACAGAATTGGATGATTGTCCCGGGGCTGTTGTCGATTGTTGATCAACACCATGCCACCGCTGCGATTGGAGACCCAGAGCCGAGCCTGCCATGGAGACAAGGATATGTGAGCTAAATTTGGACCGAAGTACTACAACAGAACAGAAACGGACCTTGGTGTAGTGTCTGCAGGGTTGTCTGGAAGGGTACAGAGTTACCCGCTGATCCACCGCCACTGACGGGAGTTGCTGGTACAATATTAAAATGTGGTCCCCCGAACCCACCATCACCAGCTGGTGCATTGATTTTTGGAGGAGGTTGGGCGTCTGGGGGATAGTTATCGGGCATAAGAAGACGAGGGGGCGATGTAGGCTTCTGAGGGATGGGCGAGTGGGAAACTTGGGGGAGAGGCTCCGTACCCCAATTGGGTGAGTGAAAGGTCAAGTTCTCAAAGGATTGTGCGACTTCGAGGCGTGGAGAAGGTGAGTAAGGGTTGGCATTGTTGGAGGAAACCGAAGACGCGCGGGAGCGTCTGTCGTTAAGATCGTCGTTGCCGCTCGCATTGCTTGAAGGAGAGCTGTAGTCGTGTGGGGGGTTGTTGCGCAGATCAGTGCTGGAGACGGAGAGGGTGGAATAGTGAGGCATGTAGTCGCTATCGCTGTAAATCAGGAGGGAGGACGAGGTGTGAGGGGCGTCAAAATCTGTGGGGTCGTACTCTGGGCGCAGGCCAAGACCGATGTTGCTGTCGTCGTCAAGAATGCTAAAGTTGATGTCGTGGTCCCCAGCGTAGCTCAATTCAGAGTGGACGGAGTAGGGAGAGTGATAAGAGCCGTTGAAGGAGGGCGAGCCGAGAGAGTTGCCAAAACTCAAGTCCTGACCAAAGGGCGACTGATGAGAGTCAAGATCGCGTTGAGCTGAGAGAGGAGAGGGAGGGACGAGGTCGAACTCGCTTATATGAGGAGAGTCGTTGTGGGTGGGGGAGATGTCCATTTGTGTTTTGGAATGGGAGCGATATGCGCGTTGAATGTATAGAATCTAACAGGGAGAATCTTGCAAGATGATGGATGCACAGGATACGGTGAGGCAGTTCACCAAGGAGGAAATAGCGACAAGGGTTCTCACCTCTGAGGAACGGCCGAGGCGGTGCGTGGTGACAGTGGTGAGATGGGAGAGAGGAGATCAGCTTGTGTGTCTTTGTTGTTCTCCCCCCAACTTCAAGCTCCGACCCTCGGCGCACATCATCAACATCCATCATTTGGCACCCCGTTAGTCTCCCGCAGTCTTCCCTTTTTCCCTCTCTATCCCCCTTCCCTTGTAGACTTATTTCCCATCGCAAGGGAAACCTACATGTCTCATGCACCACGAGCTGACTTCCCCAATACAAAGGATTTGATATGCGCGCAATTTATTCGTATTGATTATCATTATCACATCACGCTTCGTTTGTTTCAACCTATACCCCAAGTCTCCCATCATCAAACGCAAGCGTCCTCTCCACCCTTTTGTATCAGCAATTGATGGTCCTCATACATACGCATATGCGAGAGTGCTTTAGACATATTCTCGATCACAGTACCTGCCTATATTTTGATATCATCGGACCTCACCGCCCTCTCGCGATCCGGCATACCTACATGGCCACTTGCGTCCTCCGTGTCAAAGACCTGGCACAGCCCGTGATCCTTTAAAATCTGCCTGGGCTTTGTGTCCTTCGCTGAATAGCTCACTTACTCCCTGGGCTTTGTGGATGATAAGGGAGCCGCCATCAGTTGCATTCGGGAACACTGATCTAAACGGCATGGTTTCACCGTACCCGGAACCTGCCTATTTGGTATTGAGACCGTAACTAGCGACCGGGCTTGCCCCAATGACGGAGTTGCATCAGTCCAAAAAAAAAAACCACAAACAGAGGTCCACATACTATCTACTTTGTACATGGTTTACTTGTGGTAACAGGTTGCACGCATTCGTGAACCGTATGAGTTCCTGTACCAGTGACCCCATCTCCGAACACCCCGACTGTACTCTAATATACAATTATTTCTGCAGACCCTGTGTGTTGGAATGAATAGGTTGGACGGGGTCGTATAATTCGGATAGGCGACGGTTCCGCTTTGCAACACTGCCTAAAAAGATGTCATACCTCCCACGGACAAGGGCCAAGGTTGCATACCGATCGTACGCTTATGTCCTCCACTTTGCTTCCGGATTCTGTTTTCGCATTGGCTGTGCTCTCCGGACGTGAGGGCGCCCCTGCCAGAGGAGTCGCCCAACCAACGCCTATTTTCTTTCCATAGTATCCCTCGCTCCCTCTGCACAGCCCCTCGTCACCATACTGAGAGAGAGCGGGAAGAAGTTCATTCTCGGCAATTGACGCTTCTTGGTAGATACCGAAACGCGCAGCAATTGAGACTCGGCACTCCTAGACCAGTAAGAACAAACGAAAGATTTCAAACGGCTGAACATAAGAGCCCGCACTATCAGTTGGTCTCAAACGCCTCAACGATTGGCGTGTCGCCACATTCAACATCGAGGCGATGAGATAGCTCCACGACTTTGACGCTCTTGGCACAGGTCCAAAGTTAGTCCAGGGCGCGGCTAACTCTAATTATTGCTGAGCGGCTCATTCGGGACAACCCCCTCGTCGACCCAAACGCAGTTTAGTTGGGATTTAGGAATCAGTTTTACCACCAAAGTCTTAGGCTCACACTTGACCTCGCCCCCCATACTGCCCCTTCCCCCTTTCCCCAGGCTTTTGGTCCAATGCTCACATAGCTTGCGTACCGACCAATCGCAGTCTTATTTCATTATTGGGGGAACCGGCGATCAGCGGCAAACACTGTTGGAATGATCAAAAGATGCCCTAGACCTCTCCCATCATCTACTCTGCTCCGAGTACCCCGCCTACCCCGCCACCTCAAATCTCTCGACCCCGTGGTGCAGGTGAGCGAGTCACGCCCACTCATACCGGACGTCAGACTCACAGGTCGGTTCCCCGACATGTACAGCGACAAAGGGGCTGTTTCTCCTTCTTCCCGAACGGTGGCAGAATCACCCGCCGGCTAATTTTATGTTGAACTGGAGATCAGTCACTTCTCAAACAGTTGGTAGAAGATTTCGCTTACTCTAGGATTGATCTCCATGAAGGTGAGTAGGGGTGACCTACCATCGGACGTAGTACTACTACTACTACTACCCTCTATGAAATCACCTCACCATGGAGCACCAGTGATGGGTGATCTGCTCAGTTCTGATATTTTGCAAATCCCAGAAGATCGAAGACTTAGCACACACACAACAGCCGGAGGCAGCCCGGCGGACGCCCCGAACGTGATCGGGATCACAGGAGCTGGAAGCGTTGATCCTTTCCAAAAGTGACATCGCATGATGTGCCAACGGCGCTGCGGAGCTTGGTTTCATTGATAAATACGCCATACAAGGAGATATCTTCCATCGGCGGATGTGTGCAGAGTTATATTGAACGCAACCCTTAGGCACCAATGATTCGGGGACACCAACGACGTGTCCCGGGCGTCGGTGGTTATGTGGCACAACGGGATGCACGAACGTTTGTCGGGGCCATCAAATATAATTTCGTGCACACTGGTCGCGAGATCGTTCAAGCATGCAAAGCAATCTTCTCAGACCCCTTTCATTCACTCATACACTCACACACACACACACACACACACACGCCTCAACGTACTCAAGAATCCCGCTTTCACTTTCTAATCCACCGAAACACAGAGAGGTCCAGCGGCCCTTATCTCTGGGCATGACTTGTTTCCTCTTGGCTGTGGAGTTATCTATCACTGTTGCGATCATCATGGAGGCTGTATTGCCTCCATGATAGGCTAGAAGCGACCGCAAGTTCTTGTAGTCTTGTAGATGTAGGGCTGATCAAGAAGATGACAGTAAGGTGTCGAAGTGTCGGACGGATCTGTCACCATGTGCAAGGCTTCAAATTGATGGGGTTCTGTCAGGGGGGCGCTGGTGCCCCTCTGACATTGACCTTTCAAGGTGCACCTGGGTTCCTGTATCGGACCGCGTTCTCTCAACGCCTTGCCAATTCCCCCAGCCTCCTTCAACAATGGATATCAGCTAAACCGAACCTGAACCGCATAGCGCTAGTGGATATATACTAAGTCTAGGATTGTCTGCCGGATATGGGACACGCGGGGGCTCGCTTTATTAGAGATTTTATCTGCTGCGGAGGACTGGGTTCAAAGGTGTTTGCGGCACGGGGAACAGAGTGAGAGACCCATCGTGATACTCTCTCAGATCGGCGCTCCAACGGTACTGATAATGAAACGCCATCGCTAACCGTCATCGATGAGACTAGTTCTGCGTGTGCGGGGCCCTCATCTCGTGGGATCCCATACCGGTTCTTAGAATTCAGAGGACGTTACTCAGCGGCTTCAAACGAACGGGATGAAAACAAGTTGCTATCGAACATCCGTCAGGTTTGAGAACAACTACAAAACCATGGCAAGGAATCATTCACAGCTATATCAAATATACAAAGCAGCCTTCTCAGAACTCGTCCCCCACTGGCCTCCTCCTCGCACACAAACTCACACACCCCTCCTCCTCAACACACACAGCAAGCCTAGCCCACAACCTCCCAAAGCATCCCCCCACCTTCACTTCCTCTTCCACCACAGCACAAATCGTAGGTTCAACCTCCTCCGAAACCACAGTTCTCCCTTTCTTCACCGGACAAGCACCCAGGCCATTTTCCCCTCTTGGCTATAAAATGGTCAATCACGGCCATCATGGAGGCTCTGCTGTCTCTTTCGTGGGTTAAAACGGCAGTGACCGTGAGTTCTTGTAAATGCGGGAGTAAAACCTGCTCCGGGGGGGAAAAGGGAGGGAATAAAGGATCGAGAAATCGTCGGAGGGATTTTACAGTGTTCGTATGAATCGACAAGTTTTCTACAAAAGTGAGAGTGGTGAACACGGGGAGGAGGTCGTGCAATTGGTAGGTGGATCTGATGGCGGGGTGTAGGAACTTGAAGCTGAGTGATTTGACATGGTTGTGGGAGACGACGTCAACAGAGTTGAATAGGTCAAGGAGGAGGGCTGGTGAGTGGGGCGGGTATAATGTGGAGGACGAGAGCCTGAGATCCGAGCGAATGAGAATGCTGAATGAGGGTGAGTGTGATGTTTCAGGGTGTAGTATGGAAGGGTTGGATTGGAGATGGAGAGGATGCGTGGCGAGGGATGTGGTTTTGCTCGTGAGCCCAAAGTGGAGTTCGGGGCATTCCAGTTGTTGGTCCCGGGCCCTGTGCCGGAAAATACGTTTGATTTCCTTGAGTGCTTTATTGGCATGGCCTAGTCGACTTTTTTCTGCCTCGTCGAACAGTGTCAGTTCAAAATTGTTAAAATTGGGAATGCTGATGCGGGAGAGCAAAGGAACGGATAGGTTGAGCTCAATGGCAAGCTTGAAATTGCGCAGTCTTTCGTAGACCGTCGGACCTATACCTACGGGTTCATTTACACCGGCAAAGTGATATCCCACGGCAAAGCTAAGATCCAGTTCCTCTAGCTCAGGCAGACGCTGCAAGATCGTTGTCCACTCTGTAATACCAGGCGCAAGGTCTCTGTCGACAAAAGCCATACGCAGGACCCTGAGGTGGACAAACTGTGTGAGTGAGAGCGGGGTGGGGAGGTAGTAACCGGTGATATCCAGGACTCGAACTCTTGATAACGGAGGAGAACTGTAGAGTTCCAGCCGTGCGGATGTCCTGTCAGGTGCGTCGCCGCCAGAGGTATTGACACGTCTGATTACATCTTCTTGGTTGTCTATCTGTACGGCTGGTGCGGGCCCAAATTCGTAGGTATCTGGGTCCTCATATGAAGGTGTTATATGGTTTGACATCTGATGAATGGGAGAGCCTAATTAGCCTAGGGTTATATATGATCGATGTGATGTGTACCTTGGGAATCTTAAGAGGGAAGACGTGGGCTCGAACTTGGAGCCCCGGATACTTTATGTGTTCCAAACAACACGTGCGCGTCGTAGTCATTACAACTACCACGGCGACGGCATAATTATACCATTGTGTCAGCATGATTGGTCAAGGGTAGTGGACCCACAGCCCAGCAGAAATGGGGCTGGTGTCGGCAGAAGGTAAAATGCTTGTAACACGAGGTGTTGATATCGTACCACACGGGTCGCAGTTTAAGAAGGGCCAGTGTCCGCGGATTCTGCGGATTCTCACTAGTACCTACGATGAAGTCCTCGCTTCTCCCTACTCTGACCCTTGTCCTGGTGCTATTCGCGCACGAAATCATAGCGGTCCCCCCGGAATTCAAGTGCTCTAGGCAGTGTTGGTTGAAAGAGACAGAATGCAACTCTATCTCGCATCCTGTCAATGACAATGGGTGTTGGAGGTGTTGCTTAAATGACGATGCTTCGTACCCGAGTGTCTCCGTTGTTTGAATGGTAAGCTTCAGCCTGCTGGGTGCATACATTACTGACTGGTGGAGATATTAATATCAAGCGGCGTTGAGGTGGGATGAGGGTATGAGAGAAAGATGACGATGGTGCTGGTCACTGGCAGGGGGCTAAGCGCTATGTAGTAAATCCCTGAGCGTTTGAATGTGAAAGTGTGTATCGAGCGCTATGAGAGGTGACAGGCAAACACGAGGGGCCAAGGAACCCTGCCCAAACACTTCTGTTCCTCAACCGTCACGAACGACATTGACCCCCTCTTTATTCTGACCATGTAAGGCTGTACGCAAATAGACTACACGTGTATGTGCCCTTACAGATTTTTCTACAGATGAAAAGCCTTCTCGCCGTGATCGTGTTGAACGCTCTCACTCTTGTGCAGGTGGGCGGCATTGATAGAGGAGTCGTAAGCGAGCCGCGATGCACTTATAAATGCTGGGAAACACCAAACCCATGTGGTACGCTAGCCCATCAAGTGTTTGACGACAAGAGGGGGTGCTGGAGGTGTTGTATAGATAGAGAGATGGACATGGTCTTTGGCGATAATTGAGTGTAATAGGCACGTGAAAGGGACAGGCGGTAATAGGAGCAGGCTGTATGAGTTGCAAAGAGCTGAGAAGTTACCGTGACATCTTCCCCCGTCTGCTGGGCCAACCCTTACTCCTCCCCCCTGGGCTGAAAGAGCGCCCGCGCCCTCATCTTTGATTATATACTCTCGGTTTACGCGCAAGTGTCCGCTTCGCTCAAGTTCGCGCGGAGTCGGACATGACATATCCACTAGTTCGAGGAAGGAATGGGAGGTGTCGAAAGGGGGGGAATAAATAGAGAGCAACGTTAGGTTTCACTGGCGTCCTTGATGTTGGAGTTAATTAGCCTGCTACTTTCAGAGAGCCCTACCCACACTGGAGGTGCGACTTGATTGTCCTCTCCAATTTGCCCACCTACCAGGATGAGCTTGGGGGGCTCGGGCTGGCCGGGGTGATGCAGGAATGTGAATGGATGCCTTTCGACCAGATCTTCCACGGAAGAGCCGCTTCTTCTGCTGTTTGAGTTGCGTGTAGTTCGCCACTGCCTCTTGCAGCTCTTCATTTGGAGATCCATCACCTTCACTGGATGATGCAACCCTTTCCCAAAGATCCTTGATCCGATGGATCAGGTCTTTCATTTTCTCCTCAAACCACGAGAACAAAGTGCGACCGGCTGCTGTCTCCTCCAGGGGTTTGCCCTGGTCGACGATTTCCTTCTGGACCTCCAAGGGCTGGGGTATTAATGGGAGGGAGTTGACAATGTTCCAAGCGGAAGTGTGGTTGTGTTCGGAGCGCAGTATCTGGGACCCATGGTCAAGGAATAACTTCCAGAAGTCGCTTTCGAGTTCTTGTTCGCGCCTGATCCCTTCCTCGGGCGTTTCAAGCCGCTCCCAATGTGTTGTGACCAGAACGACGTTCGAGAGTGCTTTATCGCCACAAAGTTTTGTGAACATGCTAAGGTTGCGGAGGACAGTATTTGTAACACGATTGTCCGTGATGCGGTGGAGGTAGAGGACCCCAGATAATTTGATACCGGCTCGATACCTACTCGTCCTCGTTAATTAGGCAGTTTGATAAGAGAGGAGTGTGCACTGACGTCTTTTCTAACCAATCGGCAATGCTTTCCAAAATCTCTGTATCCTTCCTGTTAGTATCATCGAATCCTGGCGTATCCACGAAAACCACATTGCGTCGGCCGGTGGGGTCCGGACAGCGAACCGCTTGAACTTTTACGGTACAAGATCCCAGGTCATGACCGATCTGGATGTCTTCTGTACCAGTAGCATTTTTGATAAACTGGTTGCAGAATATATAAGCCTTTCTCAACCAGAACGTAACGGGCTACTGACTGTGCTCTTTCCTGCTCCAGTTGGTCCCATGACGCTAAGAAATTGTCGGTGAATGACACCAACACCCGGGATCTTGTCCACTCACGCAATTATTGTATCATCTGCGGTCAGGAACTGTGGATCGGTCGACGACGCGGTATAAAAGGACGCCGGACTATCGCATTGAGAGTTGTTTGATGGTGTGTTCTGCAAATTGCTAGCCGTTATACGTGAGGATTCAACGTTGGGGTTCTGTGCCATGGTATCACTCCAGGGTGCAGGCGAGAGTTGAATGCGACCAGAGGGAATCGACGTATGGGCACTATGAGCAGATGGAGTGAACTTGATGGTGTGGGGTAATATACTCTTTTGACTTGAGCTCGTGAGGAACACGTTGGTATAGAATTCATGACGTTTTGTGATTTTCGTCCATTTCCGCTAAGGACCATCTAGATCCCAGAACTGTTTCAGCTTTCCTGGAGAGGGTGCTGTGTCAGGTTATATTGGGCGACAAAGTACGACGTCCAACGTGGCTGCAGCATGGTAGTCTTTTTTTTTGCCTGCGAGACGCTGTGGATAGGCGCTTTGTTGATGTGAAGATACCTCGCGAAGGATAGCTAGCACGTGAATGGGCAGATGTTCCCACGGCCTAATAGGAGGAATCCGGATGACCTGTAGAAGGAAAGAATTGAGCAAGATTACGGGCAATATCGCAAATGACTCTCTTCCTCAACAACATGGGCAATCCGTTCTTCATCCCTCTCGTCCCATCGCTCTCCTACTCGGTCTCTCCCGCTCCCCCTTCAACACACAACCCACCCCATGTACAACCACAATCTCTCCCTACCTTCCGTGCACCCGCTCACAAACACGCACACCATCTCCATTCCATCCCTCCCCGTGAAAAGAGCACGCGCACTCTCATCATCGATCATATGCTCTGGGTACACGCGCGCACCCGCTTTGCTCAGGCTCGGGCAGAGCTGGGCATGACTGATCCTACCGGTGGTCCTTCCTCACCCAACTATGCCCATCGCCGTAGACCGGAAAACTACGATGAAGATGATGAGGCCCTATCCGACTCGGAGGACCTCCTCTTTCTCAAGTCTCGCTCCGGTTGGCCAGGCCAAACCCACGATGACGACGACGCAGATCACCTCAATAAGCAGGATCTCTCCCTCGCTCGTGGCCTCCGTCTCCGCGCCGAAGGCCTTGAAAGCGTAATAACCGCTATGCTAGACCAGCCGCCTCCTCACCATTCCACTGACGATCTCACTTCACCAAAATCTTTCCCTTCCTCCTCCACAACCACTCGCACTGGCATGCATCCACACATCCTCCCCAACGGCGTTCGTCTCCGCCTCGCACTTGCCACTGTCATCAATGATCTTTTTGCTCGGCAGGCACCACCTCAGCCCTACCGCCACACTCATCCCCCGAAGCCTCAACAAGACCCACATCCCCATTCGCATCCCTCGCATCACTCTTTATCCGATCTCCCGGAACCTCTCCTACCTCTCGTTCCCATCTCCGGAGCATTCTTGCCTGCATTTGTCGATAAACCAGCATCATCATCATCTCCTTCTTCCTTACCCTACAACCCAGCACCAGAATATACCACGCATCTATTCAATACCATCCACTCCAATACCCGCCTGCATAACGTAAGTTCATCTTTGAGAAACCTTCCTTGTCCCCGATTGCTGCTGACCTTTTGAGTGACAAGCAGCGCCCTGTCCCTTGTCCCCGTACAATATCCTATTACACCTGTGGTGCAGATCCAACCACTGCAAATTCTCCGCCTTCCCTCCGTTGTCCCCGACACCTCCACACCGGCTGTGAAATATGCGTCGAAGCCAGATCGACACCTCTTTCAAGCTCCAATCGCTCGTCTTCTTCCCATCACTCTATACCCAGCGCAACCACTAGTAGCAGTACTCACAGCCAGTGGAAGCCTCCTGGCGTTGCACCTAGTGGAGGAGGTATTGCCGGTTGGCAGGAGGGTAGTGGGATAGGATCAGGTCTTCTCCGCCCAGGTATAAAAGGCAGTGCTCTCCGGCGGCATGTCTACGATGACACCAATGTCATTGATGGTAGAAAGGGAGGGGGAGGGGACAAGAGTACCGGAGCGGGAAATGCCAAACTGACTAAACTGATTCCTCGGTTTCTGCGACTCTCGGCTTTAGTGGCGGCTGAACTCGGTCAGGAAGCTCGTGATGGAGGAATGGCAGCAACCGAGACGGACTGGGAAACGACGAGTTCTTCGGAAAACCCAACAACCGCGCCTTCTTCGCCGCTTGTTCCTCGTGCGCATACACCTGGCAGTAGTGGTCGGACCCAAAAAGGGAAGGAAAAGGAAAAGGATGAAGAGAGAGAGAGGAAGAATTTACTTGATAATGCGCTTCGTCCGACAAGGGAGTGGTATATGCTTCTTGTGGGGCTGTTGACGAGGGCCGTGTTGGAGGGTTATTTGACTGCGGGCTGGCGTGGTTGGAAACCGGTAGAAAGTCTATTACTCATCGGGGTTGGTGGTGCGGCGGTTGGCAATGGCCAGATGATGGGGATTGGGAGAAAAAGAACAACGAGTGAGAAGAGCGTGGTACCGCCTGGGGATGTCAAGGGCGATACTGATCGAAGCGGTGGTCATAATCATGATCACGACTTTGTCGGAGATGAGGAGGAGTTTATCGAGTTTGACCCTGACGGTTTACCCAGTTTGACTGAAGCTGCGAGGGTCTTGTTCCCCAGTTTGAACTTGGAATCAGATGTCCCTGTCGCGACGTCTTATATGACATCGGCGGCGACTGGAGTAAGGTCTCCTAGGAGAAGTCATCAGGCGGAGGAGGAGTACCAGGCAGAGGTGTATGAGCGACTCAGGCGGGTACGGGTGTCTCTCTTAATACCCCAATCTGTGTCTACCCTAAAGCGTATTTTTTGCAGTTTTATGATATTCCAAACTCTACACCAGATTTGTCGACCCATATGGAGGATCTCGCGTGGTCTTATCCTGCCGAACCCGTTGAACGAGCTGCCGTGAGATTTTTCGAGGTGGTTGCCAAGTGGCGAGGAAAACCCTGAGTTGGAGACAGTTAGTATGCATCCGCGAATACGTTGAATCATGCTCACCGTTGTCCCTAGTACAAAAAGAAACCACCCTGGAATGTCGGTCGACTCATTGGTGCATTCCAACTCGACGAGTCAGGGTATGGTCGTTCCCGCCACGACGACGACACCATATGGTTTGGCATCGCTCGATTCGATGTTCGGTCAAAGCCAGGCCATGCAACAGCAACGGCGACGGCAACAACAACAACAGTCGCAAATGCGTCGGGCGCTGCGCAAGCCGTCAATTAACATGTATTTCGAGGGCATTTCGACGCGTGTGGATGGGTTGAAGAGGGAGAGGGAGCCAGAGTTGGGGAGGGAGGAGGGGGAGGAGGGGGTGAAGCGTAATCGTGTGCATATGTGATTAAGTTCACAAGGTAGAACTTTCTTCCTGTGGTCATTTTGTCGATCATGTATCCAGTGTATATTATCATAAAGCTAACAGAGGGTGCCAGAGCTTGTTACAATGTTGTATCCATGTCTACGAAAGTCCAAGAAAGTCTAAGGGAGCCAGTCTGGGCAGTGGGGGGTCAGCGCCAATGGTCGGGTTCGCCAGTTGCGAGGATTCATGGCTGCAGCTGAGCGGCCAGGAGCGGGGGTTGAAAGCTATCTGGTGCTAGAAGGATAGGAGGTACTATCAAGTGGTACACTGCGAGATTTTAACATATACACCTAAGTATCAGGAGGGTCAAAGCCATTGTCTTTCCGGAGAATCACTCGGTGACCAGCGCCATCGACTCGGGGGTCTGGCAAATGATCTTCTCATCCTGCAGAGCACCCGCAAGCAGCTCTGCGCAATTTTCAAATGAATACTGGGTTGATTCAGAGCAAACTGCTGTGAGCGAGTGGGACTCATGAGAAAATCAACAAACGAGAGGTGGAAAAATCGCAGGGTTCCTTAAATGCATCCTCGGGCTCAGGGACATGAATGATGGAATGCAGGCGCTGAAGTGCCATGTAAAAGTAGTGCCGGCTTGTCTTTTGTTTGACGGGAAGAGGTTGACTATGTGTAAAGCGTGCACACACCAAGAAGTAACATCGTCGCTGCCAGACTATCAACGAATAATGTAGAAAGTATTGTCAATGTTAGGGATGGAGGCGGAAGGATCATCGATGAATGCAAGGACCAGCCGGGGAGCTAATACGGGATTTCCGTGGAACGGGTCCTCAATAAAGTCGAGGACAAGGAATGCGAAGAAGGGGCCGGATGTGTTTGTCTACGTCTCTCTCAGCCGGCCAACATCCATCAGCGTCCTCTCCGATACTCTAGACTCCTGGAGAGGGTAAGCATGAGGTATCGTTCTGAGCAGCTGCAAATCACCCAGAGGGCTGGAGGAGGTGTTTGGGAGAGGATGAGATCGGTGATCAGCCGAACAATTGGTAGTTGGGCTTGCTCGGTATCGCACTTATCCAGGCCATCGGGTATGATAAACCATCAAAAATGGCTTGACAAGAACCTCAAGGGCTCGATGGTTAGCTTTAGGAATGAAGAGGCTCCTTCAGCAGATTATCATGCCTAGACAACTGCTCTGCGATGAGTGGCCAATATCCAGGGACTCGGACGCTAAGTTGATATGCTAGGGCAGTGAAGACTGTCCGGAGACTATTTCCTAGAATGCAGCACCCAATTGATGATTGTCCCAAGCGAATTCGGCGAGGCTTTGCGCAACCGCTGACTTTCCAACTGCAATAAGGTGTTGGAGCCATGTTTGGAGGGATCTGGGCCTATACAGGCCAGTACTTTCGAAATTCGCGCGGGAAGGCCCTTCTGCAAGGCCATTCGATATGGTGTTCAAGGTCTACAGGCTGTCTCCCAAGTAATGAGCAACAGAGATCAAAAATTGAAGGGGCGAAATCTGGTTGCTATGGATGGTTTTATTTGTATGCAAATGTTCAAACATTCACACATCTTCTGATTTGTGGGAGTTTGTGGGTGAGGAACTTGATGTGTGTCCAGTGTGAGAAGTTGTCAGTTAAGGTAATGTAGTATTTTCGAATGTACTTATTCCTGTCCCAACAATATTGCACACTCACCACCCCACTCCTTTGCTACAGGCAGCTGCATTGACTTGGGAATATATTAGTGGAAATGATAATCCATGGATTTCCCCATTTTCCCCACTTTACATTGTCAATACATAGCCCTTCGGACCAAAGGTGGCTGTCAGCCATCATAGCATACAGACCCTCATAGTCTAGTTCAATGTCATCTTCACCAGGAACCATGTCACAGAATGAAATAGCGTAATTTGTACCTCCTTTAGCATCCAAATATATCCCTCGAATCTTATACTCAAGGTACACCATACCATTTCCCTCATGTTGAACCAGACCAAATGTGTGTCCAAAGAGCTGGCGTGGGCACCCCTCCAACAAGGCATCAATTGTAGAGTGATCAAGGGTGGGCTGGTCTGGTGGTACAGGTCTCTTGGGAGGGGGGTTGATCAGGTTTGCCAGACCAGTCGCCTGCCCCCTTGGGCCATTCCTAGATATCATCAGGGAACATGCCCACATTAAAGAGAAAACCACTTACGCGAGATAATTAGAGCGCTCCAAAACACGGAGTTGGTCATCCTGTGGGAGCTTGGATACTGCATTGGCAGAATACAGTGTCATGGCACCATATGCCGCACTCAACGCTACATAGACCCTGGTTCAAAGTGGCGGTTAGCTGGTTTCACAGAGAAAGGAGAATCATGGACACATACTCATGATCCGTTTCTGGCTCTTTCGCAAGCACAGAGTCAAAATGCTTCAACTGTGCGTCTCGTTCACTGGGGGGGCGCCATCCAAGGTCCATCAAGTGGCGTGATGTCGGGCCTGGCCATGGCTTCTTCGTAGACAGCATTGCAATGCGAGCTCGCCCTTTGCCCTAATGACGCCAGTATATTTGGTGGCAATCTTTTCGTATCCATAGATCTTTTGCGCAATCTCCTCAAGTGGGTTCTGGTAACGATTTGATTAGACATGAGCGGGTCGACAATGCAAGGGAAGGAACAGTTGGTGAAGGAGAAAATGGGAGGTCCAAGGTATACCCGAATTTCTGAGACAATATTCCCTTGCTCACGTAATCGACAAATTGAGGAATAATTAATTGTAGATTGTACTCGTATTAAGAATCGACTCAATCAACCACAAGAATACAAGCCGTCTATCCAAGAAATGCCATTGACACACTTTCACCCTAAGAGAGGTCTCCTCTCCCCTCGCCCATCCTTCTTCTCTTTCCCCATACCCTCCTGCAACCACGTCAATCCTGGCTTCGAGAAACTCATGACCCTCCACATTCCCATCCTAACCCATGCTACTCCCCGGTCCTTCATGCGCCAGATGCTATGCTTCTTCTCGTCAATCCTATCTGCTCGAATCCGATGCTGCTGATCAACTGTGAGCAAAACGGCGGTGAAAGTAGCAAATATGGATGCCAGCGCGGTTGATGCCGAGTTCATGAAGACGATGATCATCTGTAACCGTGCTGCTTGTTGTACAGAGGAGCCACCCAGAATAGCACCTGTCATCATTCCTGGAATAGCGATGATCCCAAGAACGCTATTGGTTGCAAGTGAGTAGGGCCGAATATGTCGTCATAAGAGCGTACCTCATGGTATTAATAGTCGGCGTTAATGCTAATCGCAGAGCCTCGACTACGATAGGTCGACAGGCCTCGACGCGGGATGCGCCAAATGCCAGGTAAACTTCCACTTTATCTCTGTTTTCTCTGGAGATATCGTCTGGTGATCAACTAGGGGTATACGAAATGGTAAATGAATCGGTCTTACCGTAACTCCTTTAGAACGTAGCTCACGGATACTGTAATGCCTGAAATCGTCGAGCCGCACAGCATGCCGACGATAGGGACTATCAAAAGAAAGTTAGCGAGAATACGAGACATAGGGGTCCATAGCGAATATACACACTGTACTGCATAGGGGTCCAGAACGGATCCACGGCCATTGCGAAGCGGGTGCCGAGGATTGAGACGGGTATTGTAGATCCGAGCATAGCAATGAGGATGGAGGGGAACTAGGAACAGACGTTGGAAAATGATGTCTTAGACACGATAACAAACGAGACTGACCATGTACTGGTATCGCCGTTTCGATTTATTGACCACTGCAAAGCATTGGATGAGCCACAGCATAATCAGAAAAGGCATGGGCATGTTGTACCAATTTCTATAGTCCCCAATAAATTAAGTATAACTGAAAACATAAAATGAGCCCAGTCCATCCAACATCAAATCGAACACTCACAAACGATACATGCCACGACGAGCTTGTCCTCTGCCGCAAAAACTCGCTGTAGAACGGTAGCCACCACTGTCAACTGAACAATGCATCTGATTGCACTGATTAACAGCGAGGAACCGACGCCAATTTTCAATACCCCCGACACGAGGGTGTCAAACAAGATGAACGCAAGCGCAATCGCTACATTTTCCCATCCGAGGTTTGCTTCCAGCGATTTTGGAAAGAAAATGTGTGAGTCTGGGGCCGCTACAGTGAACGGTATCGAGGTGAGGTTGCGCTCTGAGGGATGCATGGTGGTTGGAACGGAAAGTGCGTTTTGATTACAATTAAGGCTGATTGGAAAAATTATGTGATTGTGAGCGGGGAATTCGCCAGCATCGACCGTAGCCTCAAGGTTAGAATGAAGAAGAAAGGAATGGAAGGCAAGGTGGGGACTGATACGCGCGAGGTGCAGAGTGAGCACTGAGACAGAGCAGGTCGGAAAGATCACGATTACCTTTATGAAAACCGCGGGGCTGGACACTTGCGAGATGTGCATCCCAAAGCAAAAGGTTTTGACAAAGGTTTATATGTGTTTCCAGCGCTGGCAGTGAGGCGCGTCAACACTCGTGTAAGGTTCGGAAGATGGAATTGCCCAACAAGGAATAACCTCAAAGCTCCGCTTGTCGCCAGCCAATCACGGCGAGTACATTTCTCATGAGCACCACGTGATTCCAGTTTGGGTACTCGATCGGCCCCGCTCTTTTTCTTCCGCTGCCCAGACGTGGCATGAAGGAATGAACGGTTGGAAGCTTTATGATATTACTTTCGGGTATTCGGAGCGATGCTGCTCAAAGCGCGTCGCACAAGACTTGGCTTATCTCGACAGACCTGCACAGCGTGGATGTGCACCATGTCGGAATGCCGTACGGAGGGCTTCTACGTGTCTCACAGTGAGCTTTAACCTGCTTTCTGATGTGACTGCAAGTCCTTCTTACAAGCAGCGCACCTGTGAGGGACATCTACCACGTTGCGCCTGCTCTGTACCGATGTATGGGAAGAACTGGCCGTTCCCGAACCCAGCCTCAACTTTGTCCTGCCGTTAACGATTCTTCCCTATGTACTTCCAGGAGCACACCCAGCTTGTGAGGAACGGGGGGCGTAACTCGACGGCCCTACTAATTCCTGTCTGCGATGCAGTGAACTGTGGAAACGTAGGCAGGCTCGCGAAGAAAACAATGTTTCTTGATAACTTTGACACTCACCCCTGCTGCAGGCTTATATTGGAAGGGCTCATCCCCGGGTATGTAGGATTTTCGTTGGCCAAAACGGAAAGTGTTCTGTGTAGAGTTTCTAGAATGGTGTTTCGGGGTTATGGGGGGATACGGCCGGACTGGATCGAGGCACTGATGTCATTCCCCAACGCACTCATCACTGAACCATTTGGACATAACAGCCCCTCATGAGGAGCCTACGCTCAGCGCCCAACGCCACCGGCATCTGGCGCTACTCCAACTGATGATTATAAATACAGCACTGACAGAACGACACAAACACCGTCATAGGTTGGGTCACACAACGCCTATCACTCAACACACGTGATTGATGGCGACAAACGTCAGCAGTCGCCTTAACCCTGAAAATCTACGATATAGGATGGCTCAGACAAAGAAAAGATGGGGAAAAATCCCAACAGATGTGTCTGCCCCGCCGGACTCCACCACCAAGGAGCGCTGATGATCCCATAGGAGCAAGTGGAGAATCTGAGACTGGAGTAAAGCGTGAGAGAGTTGTAAATTTCTCACGAGGCAGGTGGGCCCATCGACAAACAGCCTGCGCCTCTCTCCATCCCCCCACTACGCCCATGGCCCAGCAGCAGCTCACCCAGGAGCCGCTTGCTACCCTTACCATCCACGCCCGCAATGACCTAGACGAGGCCCGTCGCCTTCAGGACCTCATCAACTGCCTCGACAGCGAGATCGACCAGGCCAACGATGTCCTGCGGGAGCTTCTCAAGAGACGCAGTAGCCTGCTTGCGGAGGCCAGCTATATCCCATGTGACAGGGACAAGATTCTGCGAGACATCCGCAAATGCGAGTCCGAGCTCGCAAGCAAACAGATCGAGATCGCCAACACCCAGGCAGAGCTCCTGCAGCTTGCCAAAGGCTCGCCCATATCATCTAGTCTCCAAACCCACCCTTCCCTTCTCCCTTCAGAGGACATGTCATTATCCCGCACACCCCAGACTCGTCATCATGAACAGGAAATTGAACGCTGTCAAACAGCACTCGATCAGCTGATGCTCGACTACGGCCTAGTACAGCAACAACTCGATCACTCACGCAAGCTCCTCTCCCCTATCCTCCGTCTTCCCGGGGAGCTCCTCGCGCACATATTTACCTTCTGCCTCCCTTCACAACGGTTTGTCCCTCTGTACCAACAATCCGCACCCCTCCTCTTGACCAGCGTCAACCGGTTGTTCCGAGAACGGGCCCTTGCCACTCCCCAACTCTGGTCCTCCCTATCCATCCACAGAAGTTCCTCCGGCACCAGTTTCTATCCTCATCCCAACCTCATACAGCTCTTCATTGAGCGCTCGGCAGCAGTCCCTTTGTCTTGGAGCCTCGAAGACGCCAAGCTCAACCTCACTGTTGTTGATACCAATCACCCTCCAATGCCTGTTTCCCAAATTGTGGAGCTATATGTACCCCATTTTGAACGCTGGAGGCACGTGCGCATCGACTACGGGAGTAGTTGGGTGCCTAACACTGGCCTTGACTGCCTTCCCCAAAACTGCCGCTTCCCGCTACTCGAAACTTTTTCCATCAAAAGAGGATACTGGCTCGACAACCGCGAGATCACCATTCTTTCGCGTATGCTCGCTTCACCTCGACTCCGAGGCATCAGCTGGTACAGTCAAAAACCCTATACCACGCTCACCATGCCATGGTCACAACTCAAGCAGTTCTCAGTTAACCACCTCATCCCTCTTCGCGAAGCCCTCAACATCATTTCTCTTTGTGGAAGGCTCGAGGACGTTGAAATGAACATACTTCTGCCCACCAGAATTAATGATGATGAATCACCCGTCGAAATGCTCAAGCATGATTCACTCCAGGGTCTCAAAATTGAAGTCGCAGGTGATCCGAATGTCCTCCTTAATAGCATCACCTTCCCGAGTCTTCGGCGGTTCGAGCTCACTCTTACTCAAGGATCTCGAATTCCACCCATGTCTCTAGACTCGTTCCGGAGGTTCATCGATAGGTCGTCGTGCGTCCTGGAGAAGTTGACTTTTGAGGATGTTCAGCTACCCGCAGACGACCTGCTTGACTTGCTTAAGCATCTGTCACCCTCCATCACCGACTTGAGCTTTCAACATGAACGTCATAATGCGGGATACATCAACGACAAAACTCTTCGTCTCATGACCGTACCCGATATTCACGGTCCTAACTTTACGGAGGATTTTGATGCAAGGGGTGGGTTCACGGGCCTGCTTTGTCCGAAATTGAAGTACCTAAGACTGTGGGGTGTCATCGGATCGACGGATGGGGTCTTGGCCGATATGCTCCAGAGCAGGTGGATCGGGTGTCGAAACTGTCTAGCGGGGCCGGTGTTGGACACGGTGTTTATTGTATTGGATGATGATATGGACCAGAACCGACATCAAGAAGACTTTAAACGCATGCACATACTCAAGGCACGCAGACCAGGACTTTGCTTCCAACGGTTGGTGAGAGTGGTGAATGACTCGCCGAGAACATGAAGCTATGTTGGCAATGTTTTATCCCTTCCTCTTGTAATATATTCCCATATTAACGTACTTGTCGCTTTATGCCTGTCGCTTTCTTCCCCCTTTACCCTTTTCGTCACTTACGACCCTTCATATCTCTTGTGTAACCCTTACGATATTGTGCATAGGTTTCTACCTTGCGACCCTCTCTCAAAAGATCCATCAGTAATTGTAACTATAATCATTTATGAATAGCATTGTGCCCCACTGATTTCCAGTCATATTATCCTCATGCTGTTAATGGATGTAACAAGGATACAAAGCAGGCTAGGCCGCAATATTGGTCGCCAAATCGAACAGGACGTAACCGGTTGATTGGTACCAACGAACTACCCTGGGGACAGGAGTCAAGGTCCGCAGGATGGAGCAAACATTGTTCTATTATGTAGTTGATCATAAGGCCGCGGGGTGTTTACGCTGTTGAATCCACGGGAAACCTCGCGTTGTGGAGTTGGACCGGTACTGAGGCGCTGAATCATTGTCTCCGGAGAGGGGGGGTAGCTCCACTACATCATTGCGATAATAGCCACATGGGTTCCAAGTAACGAAAGAATGATATTTTCAGGAAAAGAGTACGATGTAAGTTCCTTGGCGACTTTACCCTACACATGGTTTGAGAGCGCACCCATACTGCAGTTGAGCGAAAGTATCCGGATCAAGTGGTGCCAGGGACCACGGGCGCCTCATAAACCAAATGAGATATATCCAGGGGCTCCACTTACATCATTGCGATATAGCCGCACACGGGATCCAAGTAGCGAACTATTGTATATCACCCCCCAGGAGTTGATATTTTCAGGAAAAGAGTAACGATGTAAGTTCCTTGGCGACTTTTACCCTACGCTTAAAGGGATAAATGGGTTGCACACACTGCAGTCGACCGAGAGTACCCGGATCGAGTGGTGGCCCAGGGGCTCGGGCGCCTGTAACCTAAATGAGATATATATAGGAGCTGAGCCCCCCTTACATACGTAATTTTATTTTATTTTTATTTTTTGCCCGGGTGGTTGATTGTAATAGCCGGTAGTGAACACTTTGTTGGCTGGGAGACGGTCAAGCGTTGTCGCAAAGACGTATGTCCTCGATGAGCATGGAATTGTGCCCTTACTCAGCCACAACGGCACCCAGCGCCTTGACCCTCCAAAAAATAATTGACGGAGAGATCTAACCACTTCGACGGTAGCATTCACGGAAGGGAAAGTTCTGCGAAAATTTAACCCCATATTTCTTGTCATCTCAAGCGATGCCTCGCATTTCGATTCCTAAGCAAGGTTTCAGGGAGGGCGGTCGCACAAACAGACTTGCATTAGAGAAGTCTAACATCAGCTGGAGAGTAGATCCGAAAGCTGAACTGGTGTCAGGGACTTTTACTTCCCTACAGAATATCCACTAAGGAGCTCCACACATGTATAATGTTACAATTACGTCATAGGAAAGCATTGGTGTACATGCGCAGGTTGCGCAAACCGAGGCAGGAACAAAAGCGGATGTGATAACAAGGGGAGTACAACATAAACAGCGGGGGGTGATAATAAACACCATGAGTAAACGATTGAGCGACATCGAAAATACAGGAGTGGTGGTAAAACATGCCATGTTCGTGAATAGATGGATCTCGTGGACCGACGCACGGAAAAAGCGAATACAAGTGTTCAACTGGATCAGAGAGAGAAACAACAGCAACCAGGAAAAGCAAATACAAGGAAAGAAGCCATACCACAACCAAGGCCAGACCTATCTCCAGCTTTGATCAAGCCACCATGTCTTGTCGGCATCTCGTAGCGACCACTCAACGACACTCTCTTTGCTGGCAACATATATGTAACCACCAGTTGGGTCAAAGCACGTTCCTGCGATGTCCAGGTCATCTCTGTATCCAAACTCAGTGGGGAATGGCTTATTTGTTCTTGTGCCTGAGCGTGGGCCTGAAACACCGAGTCCTGGTGGGGAACGATCTTGAGAGTGTGTAGGAGTAGGCGACCCGGTTCTCGAAGGGCCACGCGATGATACACAGTCGGACTCTAATTCGTCTACGTCCATATCATTCTCCTGTCTCGCCAGTCTGTTGCCGGGTCTCAGGCCGGGAGGATGGTAATCGTAGTCAGCATGGTTAGAGCCCGTGCTGGGATCTTCCCCTTCTTCTTCCTCGTAGTCTCCGCTAGCCCCGGTGCGAGCATTGAGAAGGGCGTGAACTTCAGACTCCAGATTCCTGTCACCCAAAGATGGAATGACCAAGATCTCTTCATAATCATCCCCCTCTCTGGCATTGCGAACGTGGCTGAGACGCAAAGTTCGCCATGTTGAATCTGATATCGAGGAAGGTGGAGAATATGTTGGAGAGGAAATCCGAAAAGTATCACCAAGTGCTTGGATGATTTGAGGTTGAATCATTGCTGAATTCGACAAGCGGCGATTTGGGGGCGATGACGGTGGACGTGTGACGGGAGGTCGAGGAACAGCAGTGAATGATGATAATACGTTGCGATGATTCGTCATTCGCCGATCATGAGGGCGTGGGGGTGAGGAAGCTGGCGTTGGCAGTTGAGATTCTTGCTGTTCGGGTCTGCGGACTGTCGGCACTTTGAGTATTTCCTCTGTTTCGAATGTTCGAGCGTCAATAACATGCAACAGTGAGGTATGCTAGATTGATTTCAAATGTAAGGAGTCAGTGCGTTGGGCGTCAGCTAATCAACTTCGTACCTCCGTAAATGTCATGACTTCTTTACCCGACACGCCGCCGCCGCCAAACTTGACACTACGAACGCTAAACCCGGGGGCTTTGGACCGTCCTCGGGTCCATTCGGTGGGGTCATCCGACAGGTATCCATCATCAGATGAGATGCCCCGAGTCTTGTCAGTTTGAATGACCTTCAGAGGCTTGGTGCTGCGAACATCCCAGACGGCGAGAACCCCTTCTTGGGACGCCACTGCAAATTTCATGCCATCGGATGAAAACGCGGTCGAGAATGATGCAGCAAGCGATGATGGGTATGGTATGGGGGAAGAATCGGGAGGTGGTAGGAGCAGATTGTGGATATGCTCGAAGGTTACCTGATCGCCCCCACGCATATAATGAAAATATATTTTAGAGGAATCCCCGACAGAGAGGAGAGTTCGGCCATCTGGTGATATGGAGGCTGGCAGACAGGTCAATAAGTATAGATCACAAAAACGGAGAGAGCTGGCAACGGACAATAGTTGATGGGTACGTCCAGTTTGAGAGATCCGATAGGCTTGATGTTCCTCTTTTGGCTCTGGATTCGGATGGGTACCTCATAGAGGCGCACGGTGCAGTCGTTGTTGCTAATTCCCAATCGAGGCTCTACGGCGCTCTGGCTGGAACGCGTGAGGCTCAAGGAGGTAAGGAACACGGAGTTGTTGATTGAGCCTTGCATTCTTTGCTCATATTGCCAAGTGAGCTTGCTGCGCCGACTCTTGGAAGTATGACAAGAGATATGGATTTCGGCTTCTTGGCCGCCAGCAGCCAGAAGCGTATCATGTGAGTTGAGGGGCAACGCAGCGAGCGTATTCGGAGTGAAACTCAATCTGGCAAGAGTTCGAGGCTGGGATTCAATTCAAACCCCGTCAGGTAAGATAGAGGTCTCGAGGGCTTGGAGATACGCACCGAGTCATTTGTATTAAGGTCGTGCTCGACTATGGAGTATTCATGCGCATAATTGAGTATACCACGTTCTCTGGGGCATATTACAAGATCCCGCAGCTGGCTGAAGAACGATCAGTATGGTCACGAAATAGAACACACTATAATCGGCCCAGAAAAGCGCCAGGCAGGACCTGAAGCGGGCAGGGGCGTGGACTCACATGTGGCCAATGAAGACGTCGGCAGGGGCAACAGCAGTAGGTGTCGTCGAAGCGAGCAGCGGAGGATCGCAGGCCATTGCTGCATACGACGGCTGGTGGGATGTGAAAAGGACGGTGGGACGTGGTACAAGCAATCACTTCACTCGACTGACGCAGGCGAGGGGCTTGCTCCGCCCGTCACGTGTCACACGTCGGCTATGTGCGCACGCTATAACATGAGTTTCCAAGTTGTTCCCCTCCCAGGTAACACACAGCTGTTGAAGCGCTGTGGACCCTGCAACCGGGCCACCAGCCCTGAAAGCAATTTTAATATCTAATGCGAGCGATAAGCAGGCGATGGTGACCCTTGGAACCTGCGCTGAACTTTGGAAATGCATTGCACTTACCTTGTTCCAGCCTCTACCTAGGATGCCGCACTCGTGGGCCTTGTTCACGCCAAGTGGTCCAGGAGAGCGTTGGACGAATCTGATCATATCTCATCCTCTTGATACATGACGTTTAACGTTTAATTTTCCCTCGGCCGCCTCGACTTACGACATAAGCGATAGTTGGTGCTGTGCCTCGCTCGTACCTTTGTCTCAGCGAGCGCCGAAAATGTATGAGAAATTAGGAGCAACGATGTAGTGAGTTCCTTCACATTGTCTGTTGTCGTAACCCTCATAAGCGCCCCGCATTCGATCGCTCCAAAAAAAAACATAGCCAAAACCGGCCAGAACGGCAATAATTCGAACAGCACACGCTCTGTCTAGCGCTCCCATCTTCTCCCATCTAACAACACACTCTTCAATTGAGTCACCCCATTCTCTAGCCCCACCTACCTTCGGATGGTCATCCAAAGCCAATCCTTCGCAACCGCCCAAGATCTTCCTTTCGAAATATGGCAACATGTATCACAATTCTTGACCGACGAGCAGCTAAGGCGGATGTACCCCATCAACCGCGCTTTCTTCTACATTGCTATGAGACTGCGGTACCACGAGGTCTACATTGGAAATTTTCATGGACCCGGGAGCCGCAAAACTTACAGGACCTATCTTCAGCTTGTGAGCAGACCTGCTACCCCCAGTTAAACGAAGCTCAATCTCTTATTACATTCAGGCTCAACAATTCCAAGTCATCACAATACGCTCGCTCCCTGCGCTTTCAATTTTTCCTCGATCCTACTCTCGGTAGCAAACCGACTATACCACAATTCTTCACCCATCGCTCCCGCAATGTCGTTTCCCAGTGGAAGCACCTGCGAAAACGGCTAACGATGGCAACAAAGCTCACTGCCTTTATCGGCAATCTTACCCTCTTAACGCACTTGACAGTCGAATGCCATGCGGGTGATCCACGACCAGTTGTCCCTCATCATACACTCGCACTCCTCTCAACCGGGTGGAGATCTTATGGCTACACGTTACGCAGTCTCACACTTAGGTGTCCTATAGCAATTTGGGAGTCGCTCCTTCCCGCTCCGCCGAATCTCAACAATCTGGAAACACTGATTCTCGATGTGCACCACTACCCCGTGAGTGACGAAAAGCGCATCATTCAATCAGTCCTAGCGCCTTTCATCAGAAAGCACTCACAAACCCTCGGGAGTTTGGGTTTTATCTCGTACCAAGTGATCGACTTTTCTACCATCTATCATGGAATCGGTCATCTGCCTCACCTCAAACAGTTGACCATCAAAGAACTCGCTTCTGAGAGCCACCATCATATCATGGCACTAGAAGGTTTCATTCAAAATCATCTCGACACGCTTGTCGATATTCATTGGGAGAGCCTCGATCCCACGCGGAAAACCCACATCAATTGTCGGGGACCCTTTGATCTCGTGATTCCCAACCTCCGCAAGATAACGCTGGGATTCTCGGGTCCCCAACCCATTGACAAGTTCTTTCGCGGAGTTAGTAAATACATCGGGGAACATCGGAATACACTCACAGAGATTACCCTCAGTGGGTGGGGACTCATACCTCGACAATTTAACCTATTTGTCAAGTCTGCAGCTTCCCCTATTCTGAGAACGCTGGACATTCCAATTTTTATCCTCACTTCCACTACGTTTTCCCTCATGGCCACCAAGTTCCCAAACCTCGAGTCACTTTGTCTGGTGTATAACATCGCTGGACGCCAATACTCAAACTCGATGATTTACGAGCCGTCAGCGGCTCTCGAGGACTGGAATGGTGCTTTGTTCGTGCGGACGACCGAGTTATTTTGTCGAGACATGAATGAGTTGGTGAGTTTGGTGAATTGGCCGGTTGCGACAGTCCAAATAAAGCTCTCGAGGTGGTGGGAAGGCCCCATTGAGTGCGTTGGTAAGGCTATCTTAACGAGTATGCCCCGCGTTGATTTTATGAATGGAATGTATCGGGAGGATTTCCTGAGGCTGAAGGATAGAGAAGATTAAAATTTATTTTATATGGTTCAGTGTAGGTTTTGTATATGTATAACAGGGAAGAAATAGGGTTATGTTATAAATATAAGCCACTATCTCATACGCACGGCGTCTTTTCCACCGAAAATAACTCTTGTGGGTCATTGCTATCTGTGTAGACATGGCACCCGCGCAAATCCCCAATACCATATCTGTTGGTGTGTGATGTAATGCAAAGGAGATGATACCGCTAGTCCTGACCTGGAAAACGACGATTCTTCAATTTGCCCACTTAAATGAAAATAGCTGCCATGGGAATGTGGTAAAAGTGTTAAAAGCGTGTGCTACTAATGAACCAATATAGTATCAGGATGCAAGGTCAATGGGAACTCGGACCCGAACTTGGCGCATTTCACGTTGCAACGGATGAAAGGAAGAGCGGAGACTATGGAGCGATAGAAAGGGCAGAAGCCTTGCCCCTGTCCTCACACGCACATTTCCGGATAAGCTGGGTCTGAAGAGAACCCAGTTTGAGAAATTAGGCTAAATGAGAGAGTGGAGTGGTGAATGGGTGGAGAGAAGGGTCGCATCCGCAGTCAAATGGTGGCGAATAAAACAGGTTACTTGCATCCAGGAGTAACAGGGGCCGACTGTGCCAAGGTTTGAGATGGGCGCTGAGTTATCTATTACGGGTTCATGAGCTGTGGACTTACGCAACACCAGCATGATAAGTAACTCGCGGCTGCAGCAAGAGCATCAGCTTCCTGAGCGTTATACTGGGGACCTGTACAACTGGTTCTGGCTGTCAATCAGTCAGCCACTGATGAGAACATGCCCTCGAAGCTACAAAGCGACCGAGAGAAGCTGGGTACAATCGTCCGGGATAAGCGAGATAGAAGCGGCGACTTGGCGATTCTCTTGGTCCCTTCGGATGGGGTGCTGGAAAAGATGGGGAGCGGCGGAAGGGTTGGCGATGCCATGAGCCTGTACAATGCAAGTACCCCGCTTCTATTTCCAGTGGTATAGAATCACACACTTCATGAGCTTCGCCTTGATGTTAAGAAACATAAACAGTAATAGAAGGAGTAAGAATACCGCGGGTGCGAAAGGAACTAATCGATGATGATCATGAAGAACCCGGTTATGATGTGACCCACAGTCATAAGGAGCCTAGTGTTGTGGACCAGCTATTGGGATAGGGATGGAGGATGATGCAACAGCAACTGAAATATCTTGGTCCCGCTATGTCGCCGCCAGAAGTAACCGAAGTAGGGTACCATTTTTAGTGTGCAAAATTATCGGGAGTGGTAATAATCAGGAGTGGTACAAAAACGAAGGTTTGCAATGGACTCGGACCGTCGGCCATGTTCAGCGTGGCAACCATGACTCCACAGTACAGAGGCAAGGTTGACTAGTGACAGGGTTCCAGCTTGCCAGGGCTCGTTGGGGAGCGGGTACATCAATTGTATTGGACGGCGGAGGTGTGGAGAAATAAAGTCAAGGTCAGGTGGATGATTAGAATACAGGAACGGAAGAGTTAGCGGCAGATGGGGTGGGGGAAGCTGCCGTACTGGCGGCTGTGAGAAGCATCCTGTCCGTTGACCAACACAAGCTTTAATTAGCCTCATCGTCGTTGCGGGGAGTGGCGAGGACGCCTCCCTCGCGTTGCTGCAGATGGTGAGGGCGAGTGCCCCAAGGTCGTCTATCACAGTCTGCCGAGGCGATCTGGGGGTGGCGTCAGTCCAGGTCCAAATGTAGGTCATGTGATATGCACGAGGCAGTGTCTGGCCTGGATCTGAGATTGCGGGGATTTGACGCTGTTTTGTGATTGCCATATTTGGCTGGTCTCAAACCCTCGATACGACCAGGCGTCTGTCTTCTCTATCAGCGACCTCGACGCTGTCCCACACGACGACAGACCACTTTCCTCGCCGTCCTCGTTCGTGAAAATACAGTCATGTCCGACGCCTACGGCGTTACATACCCACAGGGTTTCCTCGAGAACCTCCCACAGCCTGCGCCCTCCGTCTCCCTGCTCCCTGTCGAAGCTTTTGAGCAGCTTCATCTCTCGCACATTCTTTCGCATCCACAGGACCATGTTCTTTTCCCGTTCCTGCACGGTCTGGAGGGCAACAACGAAGCACAGAATTCCTTCTTTGCCACAGCCCCCAACGCTCATGAGACCCACATCTACACACATACCCACCACCCAAGAGTCAGGGTACCTAAATACAGAGGACTCGTCTGGGTCATCTGTGAAGAGGACCTTGAAGCGGACGCGGATATAGTCTCTCTCCGTATTTTGCGCAGGAAGAACGTCCAGCCCACCGCATCGGCTGCTTCATCCCCCTCCAGTTCCTCAATGTATTCCTCAAGCTCCGAATCCTATGAGGACGAGGAAGACAACGAGGATTACGATATTGAGGACCATTATGTTCGTCATGAGCATTCAAATTCGCATGTTGATGTCGCTACTCCTGATGAAGGTGGCATCCGGGTATCTCCCGACGACCCAATGCCAATGGCTATCATAGACGACCAGACCAAGGACGAGGCCCTTTCTCAAGATCCCAATAACCAACCCCACATGCACCCCGTCAATCACCGCTCTGCACATTCGCCAACACCAATTCTAGTGCCGTCTTCTGTCTCTAGTACAAACACCAGTACTTCTAGTGGTGCCAGTTTCTCCTTTGATACCTCGGCTTCATTTTCTACCTCACCAGGGTCGGACTTTACCTCGCTTTCATCCTGTTCTCAAAACCCTGAAGCCGTACCCGACGCCCTTGTGTCAGGGTGAGTGTTTATCATCTCGAACTTTTCTGTCAACTGTCGTGGTCGTCGCAAACACGCGGGTCTCGATGCCACATCCTAAGTTGGACTTTAGGCCCACCGTACGGTCTCCATAACTCGGCGTCTGTGCATCTCAACATGTGGCTCTGGGCCGGTTAGACACATCTCTGGCGGCTATATGCTGGCAGGGCTTCTTCTCACGACGGCCGGCATCCGTGTTTCGAATAGCCTTGTTTTCAAGTCTCTTCGTGTCGAAGATGTCCGCCGAGTCCTTGTTGCCTTTGACCGCGCATCTTATATGTGAATTGACACGTTTCTTACAGTCCGGATTCCTTGTCTCGGACTCAATCCTCTCCAGCTACGGCTCCTGCTTCTACTCCCAAGGTAACGGATCCTGCTGCGCCCCCATTGCTTACGGGTACCTTCCGACCGAAAGAGCTCCTACGGCGAGTAAAGCCACCGCAGAACGGAGACTGGGATTGGGAATTTGTTCCGGTCCAGGTTCCGGAAGGCATATCTCTCCGGAATTTCGGCACACAAGTGGTATGCATCGCTTCCAGTATCCTGAAATAACTCGTCCTTATCTTGAACCTATAGCCTATCTACGCTACGCTCTCTGATATTGTTGTCTATTCCCCAAAAGGTGCTTCTCCGGCCGCTATCGCCCTTGCTCAACGCTTCGCTCGTGCGGTCGAGAATAGGCGTCATGAACGTCTCCGTGCTTTCGGATTCCCCATATGTTCTGGTGAAGGGGAGCCGCACGGTCTTCTGAGATACAATGTCTTCGTCCTTGATGCACGCGAGGAAGAAATGAGGAGAGAGCTTTCGCATCTTATGATGCGCGTATGTGTTGAACCTGTCTCTGGTGGGCTCTTTGGCATGCGAAATGCGAACCATGGAGCACATACGAATGGCCCTGATGGTCATGTGGTCGAATTGGACGAAGTGGAAAATCGAGCTCAGGGACCTCCAGATGTCGGTAGCACGGATATGGCCGTAGACAGTCCAGAGCAGCGGGTCCAGAGCAGGTCTCGGGAATCCGAAATTACGGCCAACACGGTTGATTTTGCCCAGCGTGAGAAGGAAGAGATGCGGGACTTGACCAAGGCATCGGAGATCATTAGTCTATTCCCCACAGGCCCCACTAACAGCCCTCTGGGTTCACCTGGATGGAATCCGCAAGAGGACACTTCAGTGCAACAGAGACATAGATCACATTCATCTGCGTCATCTCACCATCCCTATCGTTCGACACGACCCTCGCACCTCCAGTTCTTACCCCAGATACAGCCGCCGACACTCTCCCAACAAAATTTCACGTTTTCTCCACCTTCTGAATCCATCGATATATCTTCCCCATCGTCTTATTTTGATCCGCTAGTCGGCCAGGTGTTCCTGGGTAACTCTGGCGATGTGCCCCTGGCATCGGAAACACAGCATCCCGGCGGTGTGAGCGACGATCCTTTTGACTATGTGACAACAAATGATCCCAAAAAAGGCCTTGGGTACGATATTTGTATCGAATGCCATGATCTCGCTACCTTCCCAGGTGCGGCACACCTCCGAGCGGCTGAAGAGCATCTTGCAATGTTGGACCTCATGTGGGCAGAGAAACACGAGCGCAAGTTGCATGAGCGCTTTGATCGTGGAGAAGAATGCGACGAGGGAGCCATACCACCCAGACCACCGCCTCATGCAAATGCGGTTATTCATTTGACGCTCCCTAGCTCACCCTCGAACACACAGGCTACAATGAGCTCGTTTATGCCCGTTATCAGGTTCCTGGAGAAGTGGTTGCGACCCGTTGCTCCTCCGACTCCTGTCACCAGGTCTCCCCCGCCACCACGGGTACCCACTCCTCCTGCTGTCGCTCAATCACCCAGTAGCAGCTCCTCCGCAAGACGATGGTCCTCAGTGACATCTTTCATGCCTTCGTTCGTTCCTTTTGGATCTTCATCTTCATCCTCAATGAAACCAACTAGTCATACCATACCATCTCGCAGCAGATCCTTCACCTCACCTGCCCCTGCGCCTATACCTTTGGTGTTGAAACCGAAACCAAGATCGCGACCCACTCGACCCCTTAAAATTCTTATTTACTCCTCTGATGGATATACCGAATCTTCCGTGCCGGCATTGTGTCTACTAATGTCTGTTAAACGTCTTACCCTGCCCGAGGCATATCTGGAGCTGCAGGTTGCGAAACGACGAAGTTTCTTTGTGTATAATAATGATCTCGGGATCCTTAAGAGGATGGAGGGGAGATCAAGGGAAGAGCGAGAAAGGAGTGGTTTACCTTCGTCCAGCATCACATCAAGCCCCAGCTCGCGTGGGTGGGGAGGAAGCGGGAGTCTGAGAAGCGTTACTGGCACGGGGACAAGGCCAGCGGCAAAAAGCGTTTCGTTTGTGAGCCTATCTAATATACCTGGTTTCGTTCGATCTTCATCAGTGGCTCTTTCACTCCAGGCATCTGGGAGCCATCCCACACAATTGCAACTCCAGTACTCTGCACTAGAGGAGGACATTGGCATGACATCAGGACAGGAGTATTCCGTCCCTCCAGCCATGACCTCGTCAATGAGTAGTCTACCTGTGCGAGGTTCGGGTTTGAGCTGTAGCCTGCGGGAGGGTCAGGATATGGCAGTGAAAGGGCGACCAAGAGCAAACACGAGTCCATGGTTGCCGAGCTTGTTTGGAGGAGATCATCAAGCATGGTTCAACGACCCGAGATTCGATGGAAGTTTCCCAAGTCGAGTGTTACCGTTTTTATATCTGGGTAACTTGTGAGTAATTGGCAATGCCGCGACTTGTATGATGTATCACTCATGGAAATGTCTTTTATTGTTCCCATTACAACCTCATTAGGAATCATGCATCAAACGCTTATATGCTTCACGCTCTGGGCATAACACACGTGGTTTCAGTGGGAGAATGCGCACTCGTTCCTCCTGGGAATGCTCCGGGATCGATGGCGGGTGGGAGCTCCATGACATCGGGGTCATGCAACCGACCGACATCCTCAGTCCAGTTCGTTGCAGGCAAGGGTCCTGGTGTGCATGGTTCATTATGGATCGAGGAGAGGGAGGGAAGAATCAAGGTGTTGGATATCAAGGGTGTGTGCGATGATGGGATCGACACTCTCGAACCACAGTTAGAGCCCATCTGTGAGTGGATCGATAGGGCAAGGCAGGAGGGTGGGCAAGTGTTGGTGCACTGTAGGGTGGGAGTGTCCAGGAGTGCCACTGTCACAGTGAGTATCTGACCCTTTTTGTCTCGGCCAGGAGACTAACCATCATGCATAGATTGCCTATGTTATGAAGCACCTGAATCTACCTTTGGTGGATGCATACCTGATTGTGCGCTCGCGGCGGCTTTCTGTCCTTATTCAACCCAATATGCGGTTACTCTATAACCTCTGTGGATGGGAGATCAAGTTGGCGAAAGAACGCGCCGGAGGGGATGAGGGGAAGCTTAAGAAGGAGCTGTCAAGAGCGCTGAGCTGGCCATATCTCGCTAAGGAAGTCCATGCCCTCAATGAAAAGTACCTGCATTAGGGGTTGGATAGTGTAGGGCGGCTGATGACCGACGCCCCGTCGGACCGAGTCTTGGATGGGAACGCCGGGTGCTCTTTCCACCCCTCGTCCTGGTGACTTTAGGCTGTGGTTCCTCCATTTCTTGGTTTCATTTCCTTTCGGCGTTGCCGTTGCCCCGACACATTGCTGCGTGACTTCGCTGGAGCCGCGCGCTCGCCAAAGCCGTGCTGCCTCTCCTGCGCGAGCGGTTGGTCGTTTCCTTTTCTATTCTTGCAATGACATTACCATTGTCGCTTCTTTATATCAATGTATGCTCTCGCATTATTGAACAACCCGATGCACGACGAATTTCCTACTTTTTGCCACTGTTTTCAAACATACAACTTTATTGGGCTTCTTGTACATATATTCCTAGACTCCGGACATCGGGAATAAAGAGTTTTTACTCAGTGCGACTCCGGCAGCTTTGGGAGCTTTCTTTAGTGCTTTCATCGGGGGTCTGGAAGTATACTGTTCATGGATCCCTTAGAGTGAGGCAGGTATGAGCGGTCTGTGGTGTCTAGTCCAGGGAGGTGAAGCAAGAAAGCGACCGTATACAAGTGTGATTTAGCAGCAGGGAGTCTGTCGTGGCATTATGAGAGAGCGTTTCCTTCAGTATGTATTAAACTCAACAGCACCTGGTCGGTTCATTATCGTTGGGTCGGGCACCTCAGTGTTGGAAGTCTTCTGAGCGACAATATTCCAGGTATTGTACCGTGTGCACGCATCGGTAAGCCAAAGGGCGCCAGATCCTACCGGTTGGACTTCCATCTATACAAAGTTCATGAATTCCGCAGCTAGGAGGGAATGAATGTATAAGGTAAAAATGAAATGTGTTGTCGTTGAATGCATCTCGGGATTTATATGGGAGTGAACCGTGCGCAGCGGTCTGCCCTTCCACGAGGCGGTGAGACCGAACCACACTCTCTCCCCGGTGTCTAGTGGTGATCCTGAAGCTAGTCTCTCCGCAGATTTGTGACCGTTACCGCAATCGTTGCGCATTGAATCTGCCTCAGCCGATGTCCCGGAGTCAGCATTCAATTCCACTCCGGTGGGTGATAAGCTGGTTTTGTGTGAGCTAATAAAGGGTACTCGCTTCTTATCTGCAAACCTATCATGAGGTAGTAGCCTTGATATCGATAGATAGCAAGTTAAGTTATTGTCTAAACAAATATAGATACAAGATCTATCTGAAAATCTATCAGTGATTCTAGTGGTAGCCCTGGTAGGGTCGGCAGTGGTGTATGTTCTACTCTCTGTAGTTTACAAGTCTAATGTAGCATATGACAATTTGGCCCATCTTTCAGATCTGATATGCAGATTGTTGTTGCTGCAAGAGGTATAAGCCTTGTGTGGGTGATCTGTGGACCGCACTGTGGCTTCTTTTTTTCATACACTGTTCTATACTGTTGCTTGTTCTTCAACCCACCCCCCTTTTTGATCGAATTCTATGCATTCCTAGGAGTTTGCAGATACCCAGCAGTTCTCAAGGTATTCAACAACTGGATATAGAAGCAGACAAAAGCCTGATGTTATTTCTACTGTGTCACATCATTAAATAAGTAGATAAGGTCATTCAGGAGGTAAGACAAATCCAAGTAAACTCTACAAGTATATTCCACAGAAAATTCCCCAAGAAAGAGATGGTGTCGAATGCGGTCGTACAATGGAATGAACAGTTGTACATCATGAGTTGTATATAGATCCAGAACGATGGGTATGTATTGAAAGCGAAAGCATTGCCATAGGAAAAATGCGCGGCGGCGCATCAATATGCGATTTCCGGGCGATATAATACAAACGACGGTCCAAGCGCTCGTCGATCACTTGCCGACAGTGCCTTGGCTAGCGGTCAAGGACATCGAGGACACTCTCAAGGACGACCTTGGGCATCAAAAGCGCCCTCTGCTCGAGTAACACCTCTTCCTCACTTCCCACACCCTCCCGTGTGCCCATCCGCGTAACGCAGCGCAGTCCAAGTTCGGTAGTGGCCAAGACGGCCCCTCTTGAATGACCATATTCGCCAAACGCATCGATCATAGTGCGCTCGTGGTACATCGTCCCATTACTTGAGTTATTAGTGGAAGTGATGGAAGTGGCAGCATTGGTAGGAGGGGTGGTGGCGGTAGGGGTTGCGATGGGGTCGATAGCAGTGAGTTCGAATGAGGTAGAGAGAATTTCTTCGCGGATAACTTTGGCGAGGCGGATGACGGATTTTGAGAGTTGCCGCACGTGTTCGCCAAATCGGGTTTTTAGACCCGAGGAGGCAGATGAAGTCGATGTCGATGAGGAATTGGAGGGTGTCTCGTAGGTGAGGCAGCCTGCGATGAGGAAGATATCAGAGGACCATCTGAGGATGGTTTCTGTAAGTTCGTTTATCGCGTATTCGGCGAGGCTTGGGTACATGGCATGGATGTGTTGGTGAGCCAGAGCGCGCCATTTGGATGATGTGGGTTGGGGCTCTGTGGATCAAGGTGAGTATGTTTACGACAGGGTGGGAGTGGAAAGCGCACCTGCAAGGGCCATACGGTGGTAGATTTGCTTGAGGAGGGTATCGGACTTGGAAGGGAAGCCAACACAAAATGATGAGAGTGCGCGGGTAACGCAGAGGGTGAGACAGCCTTGGAGGGCAAGCTGGACAAGAAGGGGGTCTTGGGAGTGGTCTCGATTTGAGAGTATCCGTGCAAGGTTGGGGCCGATACGGGCAGAGGTATCGTGCATGGCCTGGATGGAGCGGGAGGAGGACGGGCGGGATGTGCGGTCGAATGTGCATACTTCCGTTGCCGCTGCGGCGAATTGGAGTATCTCCGAGTTGATGTCGTGGACGGCCTGGAGGACCTGAGCACCAGACCAGGTGTCTGTGCGAGTGAGATAGACGTCTGCGGTGCGTGCTCTCGCTCGCTCCTCGTCAGCCGCAGAGTTGGATGAAAGCGAAGCAGTGTCCGAGTCAGTTATTGAGTGCGCGCTAGACGAGCGGTTGTGGTGGGCGAAACCGTTGGTAGACTGGTGTTTTGTACAAATCCTTGCCAGGTGTAGCTTCGGTGCGTCGTCGGTCTGCAAGGGCGCGCTCGCGGTCTTTATCACGCTTGAGCTTTTCTAGTTCTATGTCCTTGGACTTGAGGGTGTCTCTACTCTCTCTGAGGGCACGTTCGAGCATTCGACAACGCTCGTGGAGGCGGGCCAGCTCATCACTGGAGCGTGCCAGCTCGGCCTTTGCATGATCGAGTTCACGGCGCATGGCGTCTGGAGGCAGATGGGCGATCGAAGAGGTTGGCGAGCGGCAGGGCCGCATCCAGCCGGATGGCAAGGAGAGGGTCACGCTGTGATGGGGGGAAAGGGTGGGTCCACGGCGAGGGGCGGATGGGGAGATAGTCTGCGAGAAAGTCGCGGGCAGAGTCGAAGAGTCTGAGGGCCTAGCATGACTTGGGGGTAGATTTGTTATCCTATTTTATTATGTAGTTATGTAAATAAATTAAATTAGGTTCCAGGTAAACAATCAACACGCGCCCTCACAAATTTGCTCCCCTCGGCTCTTCTTCTCTCCTTGTCCTATGCCCGCAATGCCGCACTCCCGGCCTGCAACAGAAACCCGCAAGTCATACAGCGGCCCGATCAGGTCCCTCGTCATCGCTATCGATGTCGGAACCACCTTCAGCGGTGTCTCCTACGCCATCCTCGAGCCAGGGGAGATTCCCAAGATACACGGCGTGACCCGGTGAGTCCCCAACAACATTTTTTGTTTTGTTTGATACTTTGCTCAGCCCCATCTAGGTTCCCCGGTCAAGAGCATGTTGCTGGAAATACAAAGATACCCTCTGTAATATACTACGATAAACATGGGAAGATGATGGCTGCCGGCGCCGAGGCTGATACCAGTGGCATCCAAGCCCAGGCTGAGGACGAGGGCTGGATCAAAGCTGAACTGTCTGTATGCTGTGTTCCGGTCATTATCGCCACCACTGACACGAGGTGATATAGTTTCAAACTGCGCTTGCGCCCACGGACGATGCAACTCAACATGAATGGCATGCGACTTGGTCCCCTCCCAAAGCGGAAGACCGCCGTTCATGTGTTTGGTGACTTTCTTGCATATCTCTATCGTTGCACGCGCAACTTTATCACCGATACCCACGCCAATGGCGCTTCGTTATGGAACCAAGTCGAGAGTGACATCCAATTTGTGCTGTCACATCCAAATGGGTGGGAGGGTGCACAGCAGAGCAAGATGCGAAGAGCTGCCATATACGGTGGTCTGATTCCCGACACCAACGAGGGCAAGGCAAGGATTAGATTTGTCACTGAGGGCGAGGCGAGTCTGCATGCGTGTGTATTGAACGGACTTGCGGCGGATGTACTCTCAGTGAGTACCCTCGACCAGAAAGGAAACCGGGTGTTGACCGGGCGAAAATGAACAGAACCCTTCAAAACATGGCTTTTTGATAGCCGATGCCGGTGGGGGCACCCTTGACATTAGTGCGTACGCGATCAAGGGCGCATCACCTCTGGTTCATAGAAGAAATTGCTCCCCCGGATTGTATTTTTGCTGGATCTGTATTTGTATCCCGTCGCGCACGCGAGCTTCTAGAAGGTGAGCCGATTGTTTATTCATTATAACTTATATACGATCGCGGTTATTTATAGAGAAACTCAAAAAATCCCGTTATGGAACTCCCGACACACTCGATCATATTACGCGTCGCTTCGATGAGACGACCAAGAGATTGTTTAGAGACCGGAGAGATTTGCAATTCATTCCTTTCGGATCACCGTTGGACAAGGATCCGTTAGTTGGTATCCGAGGTGGACAACTCAAGTTGACTGGTCAAGAAGTAGCAGATTCGTTTGAGCCCTCTGTTCAAGGTACGCTCGTCGATCATTCTGCGGATGACGCACTCCTGATCAAAGTTGAATGCAGCCGCCTTCAGGGCGATCAGGGCACAGATCGACGCATCCCAGGGTACGATCAGGTCCGTATTCTTAGTTGGTGGTTATGCTGCGTCGCCCTGGTTGTTCGGGTGCGTATTTCATTTTCTCTACCTGCCCTCCCCCGTTGCTAACACCGCTCTGGCCCTAGGCAACTCCAGGAGCGACTGGCCCCCTACAAAGTAACGGTCAGCAGACCAGATACCCAGACGTACGTGCTACTCGTGTCTGATCTTTTGCCTTCTATAACATTTCACCGCACATAGATCAAAAGCGGTCGCAGATGGTGCCATCGGCTTCTATTGCGATCATCATGTATCTGCCCGCATGTCTAAATTCATGTATGGTGTCGAGTTTTTGAGAGAGATGGATCCTAGAGATCCGGACCATATTGCGAGACAAGAGAAGTTGTGCGAGTTGCCCAGTGGACCCAAGTTGTTGCCGGATGCTTTCGACTGTATTTTAGCTAGAGTATGGTTTTCTTTCCCTCCTGGCCTACCCACTCATCTTGCGGTGTTAATAGGGCATCAAAGTGAAAGAGTCGATGGTATTCACCCGAAAGTACTGTACAGAATTAACGAGCCTCTCCATGCTCTCTGTCTTTGAAGTCGAGATATGGTGCTATAGAGGCGGGAATACGATCCCCAAGTGGATCAATAGACAGGCTGGTATGTACTGTTTTTCTTTTTTTACCAAATATTTCGATGTTTCTAATATCAGTACTGGTCATGTGCAGATAATTTCTCTACTCTCTGTGTTGTAAGAGCAGATCTTTCCCCTCTGGCAGGGAGCGCCGAGCCCAAAATGGGAAAGAGTGAAAAGACGTATTGGACAATTGTGTTCTCGGTCGAGATCCAGTTTGGCTTGACTGAATTTAAGGCGAGGATCAAGTGGGTCGATAATGTAAGTGCGGCGTGTATTCCGAGAGAGCCGTGCCTCACCTCTGCATCCTACGATCCTAGGGTGCAACCAAATAGTAAATCCAACCAACTAACACTCATTCTCAAATGCTAAACAATCGACTTTAGCGGCCCTGCGTCTATTATTTACAACGAACGTGGCCACAGAGCTGACGAGGACGAGCCCGACGTGTACCCTGAAGATGACATCAACACTGCCTCGGTGTCCACCACCCCGCGCTCTGCTGCCGACCGTATTCGCTCAGAACCGGTCTCCAGAGCTAGGACACCCGTCGCCGACCCCTACTCTCAACAGCATTTCTCCTCATCAACCGTATCCAGTCGGAGGCCATCACAGAGCATTTCGAGGGGTGAACCCGGTACTGTTTACCCCAACGGCTCCTCCAACGGAATACCGGAGGTTGCTCGCGTGGAAAGCACCTCAAAGGGCCAATCCTCACCTTCACCACCCTTGCAGGGGTACGGCAGCGAGCGCGAGAGAAATGGACATGAATCAGATAGGAGGAGAGGCCTCGATACGCCTGCTTCCTCAAAGGGCAAAGAGCGTGAGCGTGGGCGCGACGGTTCGAGGGCTACGCCCAGGAGCAACAAGATTGGTGAAGCATTGTCGTCAGTTTGGGGACCTGGCTCACAGAGCAACACAGCCTCGCCTAAGCATACATCGCCGGTCACTGCGGAGCCACCACCAGGGTCTGTTCCGCGCGGAAATTCGACTTATAATGATAGGGCTTGGGTTGATCAGCAGCCTCAGACGCCTGGTCATGCGAGATCGGTCTCTCAATCACAGAAGAGTCCTTGGGTGGAGACGATCTCTGCTACGATCGAGAACCCCAAGGTTCATTCTCCGTGGGATCCTGTTCCCAGTGCCGTACCCAAATCAGTATCTATGGGTTCAGGACACAGTGGCGGCGGTGAGCGCGAACGTGAACGCGGTAAGAAGGAGCGGATGTCGTCGTTGTGGGATGACGCACCCCGGTCGTCGTATGGCGACCCGCCCAAGTCGCCATGGGGTAGTACCAAGACCCCGACTGTTCACATCGGAGAGGAAGAGAGCACAGTGCTACTTGCGACAGAAGAGGCGCCACCCATTGCCGGTAGGAGCTTGAGTGGTGGCAGCAAATCTCCATGGGGCACAAGTGGGAAGAAGGGTTTGGGTGTACCCCTTGATACAGATGACGCGCCAACATCAGGTGGTGGACAAACTACGTGGGGAGCTGCTGCGACGCCAAAATCGGTCACTGCGACTGCCCCCGCTGGCGACGCGTGGGACACTACTGCACCGGTTGCCGCCGGGTCCAAGACACCCAAAAGTGCTACTGGGAGGTCGAGGAAGAACTCGGTTGCTGCAAACGCTCTGTCAAAGGCTTCACTTACGCCTGCGTCAAAGTCACCTTTGGGTACATTTGGTGTGGGTAATGTAGGCGAAGAGACTGCTACTTCTCACCATCTTGCCGGTGGTTCCCCGAACCTGTTGGCCGCGACAACCGCTATTGGAGCGTCGCCTTCGAAGCGCTCGAGTCCGTTAAACCCTGCGGTACAGGAACTGTCCGGTGGTGTTGATTCCCGAGTCCCTGATGTCAGTGGCAATACTTTTGATAATTGGGGTACGAATGGCGCAACCGATACATGGAACTTGGGTGATACTACTAACAACGCCACGGATTCATGGGGCTTGGGCGCTACTACCACCGAGCAGACTCAACCTGCAGCTACAAGCGCTGGCGCTTGGAGCTTTAGCGCTATCACTCCAAGTGCTCCAGTCCCAGCCACTGTTGATACACCCAAGAGCCCTGGAGCAAAGACGCCCAGGAGCTCTGCGCTGAAGACGCCGAAGACACCTGCTGCGGAAGCTCCGCTCAAGACACCCACTACTGAGAGTGCACCCCCACCGGCGGAGGCATATATCGTACCAGAAGTGACGGCGGAAGAGCCAGGCATGAGCGTGGCTGGTGGGAAGAAGAAAAAGAAGAAGGGAGGCGCTGGTGCCCTTGCTGCTGAGGACGAGAAAAAGAAGGAAGTGGAAATGGAGGAGAAGAGGAAGCGTGAAGAGGAGGAAGCGAGTGAAGCTGAGAGGCTTGCAAAGGAGGAGGAGGAGAGGTTGGAGAGGGAACTTGCTGAGCTGGAAGCGAAAGTCCAAGGCGGAGAAGGAGGAACACGGAGAAAGCGGCAGCTGCTGCTGCTGAGACTTCTGCTGCGAAGGGCAAGAAGGGCAAGAAGATCAAGAAGGGAACGGTGGCGGACTCGTGGAACGATGAAGACGAGAAAGAGAAGGAGAGGCAGACAAAAGAAGAGGAAGAGCGTTCGGCTCGGGAAAAGGCAAAGAAAGAGGAGAGAGAACGTGAAGAAAGGGAGGCGAAGGAGCGCCAAGATCAGGAAGATAGGGAACGCGAGGAGAGGGAAGCAAAAGAAAAGGAGGAGCGTGAAGCCAGGGAGCGTGAGGAGAGCGCCGCTGCTGATGCCTTCGCTCCTGCCAAGGGTAAGAAGAAAGGAAAGAAAGGGACACCACTGAGCCGGCGGGAGGATGAAGACGACAGAGAGAGAGAGAGGATAGCAAAGGAGGAAGAGGAACGACTGGCGAAAGAGAGGGAGGAGAAAGAGACGAAAGAGAGGGAGGAGAAAGAGGCGAAAGAGAAAGAGGAAAAGGAGCGGGCAGAGGTAGAGGCGAAGGAGAAAGAAAAGGCAGAAAGGGAAGCCGAGGAAAAGGAGCCCGAGGGTACCGGTTCTTCGTCTGTCTTCGGCTTTGGGAGCGGTGGATGGGGGAGCTCTACAGGCGGTGCAGGCGGTGGGAGCGGTGCAGGTGGATGGGGTATTGGCGAATGGGGCAACAAAGCCAAAGCTGCTGCTCCGAGCGTTAAATCCGCGTTAGGTGGGTGGGGAGTGGGTAGCTCCTTTGGCGGATCTTTCGGCGGTGTCTTTGGGGTGGGTGATACGGAAGTTAGAGCGGATGAGATTAAACTCGACACCGTCGGCGACCCCGCAAAGCTGGACATGCCATTATTCGGCGAACCGCTCACTTTCTCTTCTTCACCCCCTAAACCTAGTGCATTAGATGTGCCTGGTGACAATGTAGAGACGACAAAGACACCATCGAAACCCACAAGCCGAGTGGCGTCCCCTGCCCCCTTTGATGTTGCTGCTCCATCTGCCGAAGAGACGGCTCCCGCTGAGACGCCCACAGGAGAAGCACCTCTCGATGCCGTGGACGATTGGGGAGGAGTTCAAGTCAAGACCAAGAAGAAGAAGGGCAAAGCTGGGGCAGCAACTGACGACCCGCCTGCTACCCCTGTTGAGACGCCTAAAGAAGAGGACAAACAGACTGGAGGTGGTGGTGGTAAAAACAAAAAGAAGAGGGGTAAGAAGTAATCAGCTCCATGACGATTTCACGACTTTTTCTCGTTTTTTTGGTTCCCTCTCTTTTGTCTGTTACTATGGTTTCACGTCGTTGTCCCGTTCTTGCCATGATCTCATGAGATGCTAGATTTATGACTTTCTTATACATGGTCTACAGCGGGTGGCCATCCTACATCCACCCAGTCACATACAGGGGCTTTTGGGTATTGTAGGATATCTTTAATCGTGCGGTTTCCAGTACTAATCGACTTTAGATCTACACGTTCGTAGTTGTCTCTCTGTCCATGTATGATACCCATGACATTTACTTGCAGTTTGTCCGAGGATGATAGAATCATCGGTAACGATGACCGGAAGTTTTCCCGATGACAACCAGGTTTTTGTGGGGAAGAAGGGGAGGGGATAGATGCATCCGGGCTACCAAAACAAGATCATGGATCCTTCATAACTTGAGGCCACTGGGAATCACCTGGCTTGACCGATGTAAGCCAAACTGTCTTGGGATTAACAGCGGGATCGGGACGACACCCGTGGCAAATCGCATAGGGGTAGACCGGCACTCTTTGGAGCCATATTACATCTGCCCAGAATTGTATCCCTCGGACTCGTCCTTTTCCTGGATAGCTAGGAGCTCTGTGGTGTCCGCCTCGAGACCGGAAGCATTGGAAACGTTAGGAGTAGCAGTAACGGCAATGACTTCGGCGTCGCGCACAAGGATATTTGCAAGGGCGTTCAGGGCACGCCTGTGTTGGGTCTTGGACGGCTGGGGTTAACGATGAATTTGGTCATGTCCTCGCTGCCAGTCGGTCTCCTACAATCTCGCGATCCAGGAAGACTGTTCGTCCGGGACAGGGGATTCGAACCATACATAGTTTATTCTTTGTCAATCCATTCACTTTCGCCCGCACGACCGACCAGAAGCACTGATCGACAGTCCAAATTTTTGAGGAGAAACCTAATCTCTCAGCCGACGAAGGTTTACGATTGCGCAAGTGGGCAAGTACACCTAAGCCATGACTCCAGCTATGGTAGCTCAACATAATCGGTTCGATTTGTACAGCATGGATATCATGATAATTGGGGCGTGTTACAGAAAGAAAAACGACATGATGGATACATATGCTGTCAGCGAAGAAAGGGGACGCGGAACCTCTCAGGGGGCGAAGAGATTGCCGAGGAACTCCTTTCCTGCAGCTTTGGGCTGCTTGGGCTTCTTGGCGTCCTTCTTCTTCAGACGCTCTTGCTTGACTGGAATGATCGAATTAAAAAGCCGAAAGAGCGGCTCTGCAGATTTGACTCACGAAGTTCATGCCTGCGCAGCGTCTTGGCATAAGGATTGAGGCGGAAGAGGACAGCCTTGTTGACCAAGGGGTTTTTCTTTTGGGTCCAAGGACGCTTCTGGACCTTTTGACCAGCCGGTCGGACAACGGACTGAATTTCGTCGCTATTGATGAGGCGAGTGACATCGGGGTTGGAGATCTTGGAGGTGGGGAGGCTATGGCAAAGGAATGAAGCCAATTTTGAAATATTTAACACAGATACTTACATGTAATCCTTCTTGTAAAGAGCAGCCTTGTCGAAAGTTCCGAAAACTTGGTCAAGTGCAGCAAAGGCACCTTCTGTCCAAATGACGAAGCGTCCGAGATGACCACCAGGAGCAAGTTGCAGAAGATTCAGCCTCCTGACATTGACAATCTCAACACCAGGGATGTTGCGGAAGGCTTTGACAATCCCCTTGTCCTCGTTGTAGACGACAAGCGGACCGCGGCGCTGACGGTGTCTGCGGTTCCTGAGTTTGCCCTTTCCAGCACGGAGTTTGCGAGAGTTGGAAACCTTCACAATATCGGCATAAGCATTGAGGGCCTTGAGAAGAGCCACGGCTTCTTTTGTCTTGGTGAAGGATTCGGCAACAGAGGAAACGACCAGAGGGACTTCCTCGATTTGTTCGATGCGGTGACCACGGGCGAGAACGAGGGAAGGAAGAGCAGAAGCTGCGAGAGCAGATACCACAGCAAAGCGGCGCTGGTTCTGGTTGACCTTGACATGCCACTTGCGCCAGGTCTTGGTAGGTGCAAACATGCGTCCTCCACGGCACATGTTACCGAAAGCAGCCTGAAGTCGACAGTCTCCTCTCTGATCCTCAATATTCAGTCCTGCTACTCACCTGTCCTGAACGGTGAGTTCCTCCACCGCCGACACGGGGGATACGGGCCACCGCGCGACCAGGTACCCCAGGACTCGGCGGAGGTCTGATGACCGGCCTTTTCGCTCACAGCATAAGCTTGTCTTCTGTTCTTAGCGATGCTCTCTACCCGGGTAAGTGGATGGTCAGCCCCCCCATCTGCGTCCTATTGAATGCAAACTCACTGTGCACTTGTTGGACAACATCGAGCCTGATGGGGGCAGTCAAAACTGCCGGAAGGGGGAGGGAGGAAGAGGCCTCTATGGTAATGGATGAGATCAATGCTGTCATTGACGACGAGCAGAGGCATACCGCCGGTGGAGGAGCGAACGTTGACGGTGGGGCGGGACGCCATTGCTTGAGGTCTTGATTATCGTCAACAATTTTGGTCCTGCCTTGTGTAGCATTTAGGCTTTTGCCGGAGTAACTGTACAGTATTACGTAATAGTCTAATGACATTTCTATTGCGTCATCCTGAGAAGATCATTCTGCTTGCGTCGATCACACTGCAGGAGCTTTCAAGACTCATGACAAAGCATCTATGCGTTAGCTATATATTACCCTTGTCTGTCTCCGAACCCACACAGCTTCCCACATATCACTATGAGCACTCTTCCCCAGCAACAGAAAGCTTTGCTACTCGAGTCCAAGGGAGGCAATTTTGTCCTAGGAACGAACACGGTGCCCACTCCGGGTGCAGGGCAACTCCTCATCAGTGTCAAGTCTACGGCACTTAACCCCGTCGACTGGAAAATACAGAAGTATGGTGCATTTGTCGAAAGCTTCCCCGCCGTCCTAGGAACAGACGTCGCTGGCGAGGTCGCTGAACTTGGGGAGGGTGTTACCAAGTTCAAGAAGGGCGACAGGGTGTAAGCACCTTGGCGGGCCGCACGCAGACCTGCGCTGACTCCCAACCCAGCGTTTGCCAGGGGCAGTATAAGAACCATTTCGCGTCCTTCCAAGAATACACTTTGGCCGACGAAAATCCATCTGGCCAGGGTATACTACATCCACTAAGTTCTCGAATATATATTGATACCTTTTGGCAAAGATTCCTCCAAACATCACTTACGATCACGCTGCAACTTTACCCGTTGCACTTACATGCGCGTACATAGGGCTCTACAATGTTAAGCCCCATGGCGCTGGCCTTGCTAATCCCGTGGATCCATCTGCAAGGGGTCAATACAATGGCGTACCCCTTGTTTTACTCGGAGGGGCGACGTCCGTCGGCCAATTTGGTTCGTTCAATTCGCATCTCTCACGCTCTCCTGCAAATTCAAACAACTTTACAGTTCTTCAGCTTGCGAGGCTTTCCGGCTTCTCGCCAATCATCACCACCGCCTCCCTCAAACATACTGACCTTCTCAAATCCCTGGGAGCCACAAATGTTCTTGACCGTAACCTGTCCGGCGCATCTCTCAAGTCGGAAATTAGCAAGATTACTTCGGAGCCTATCAAATATGTTTACGATACCGTCTCGCTCCCCGACACGCAGCAAACCGGTCTTGACGTTCTCGACTCGGATGGTACCTTAATAATGGTCCTCCCTCCTAGCATCACTCCTTCACCTGACAAGGAGGTTGTCGCTGTTCTCGGAGTACGCCAACTACCTCATAACGTTAAGCCACTCGCGGCTCTGTACGATAAACTGGAGGAGTGGTTGGCAGATGGAACGATCAAGGCAAGGATTCTCCGCATCCGTATTGTTCGCGTATAAACTAACTGTTTGCGAATCATACTAGCCCAATCAAGCACAGGTGCTCTCCGGAGGTTTGGATGGAATCGTTGAAGGTTTGAGAAAGTTGGAGCAAAACCAAGTTTCTGGAGCGAAGTTGGTTGTTCACCCGGAAGAAACCACGACCGGGCGTAACTGAGGTTCCGTATGCATGAATTCTGTGTTTAAGTAGGAGACAAAGATAATAAGTATGGCTTTCAAGCTTGACCTCACGAGAACAAACTTCTTCATAGCAAGCTCCCAAGCCGTTCCGGAGTCGCTTTTCATCCAGCAAGATTACATCTGAGGCTATCGAATGCGTCTACGACTCTGTCTCGCTCCCGAAAACCTGGCAAACCGACCTTGACATTTCAATCACATGGGTTCTGAACAAGAGTCCAGATTGGATTTTCGGAGCGATTGTACGGGCTAAAAAAAAGTGGGTACAACGATGAAATTTGAAAGCCGACCTCGGTGTGGGACCCAAAATCAACGTCGACACCGAACTCTTGACCGGCTACTCTGATTCCCTCTATAGGTATTAAAGCTATTCTAAGTATATATATAACTACGAATTGTTAAAGAATTATAAGGGAAGCAAGTGCGGGGGAACCGGAAAGTGATGACAAGTTTGACCTTCAGTATTATCGTCATATAGACGAGAGGACACTTTTACATGATGTGGACCATGAGACCATCCAAGCCTTTTAAGGTAACCTCTCTGCCATAGCTCGACCGCAGACCACCGGCTATCTCGGCTATAGTATTCTGATTCTGAAGTGCTGCCTCAGCAGCCACCGCCATGAGCGATTAAGGTATCGTATGACGTGCGGCCATGACAAACCAATCGCACCATCCTGAGTGGATTGTTGTGCAACTTGTGCTTCCGTTGGCGATGGAACCCCGAACACATCGAATCCGGCAAAACCTCTGAGTACGCGTCCCTATATATTAAGGCGCATCTACTTCCTATAGCACAATTCAGCATACTAATCATCATGAACACCCTCCCTCAGCAACAAAAGGCTTTATTTCTCGAGTCTGCACAAGGAAATCTCGGCCTTGGAACGAACACAGTACCCACTCCGGGTGAGGGACAACTCCTCATCAAGATCAAGTCGACGGCACTCAATCCCGTCGACTGGAAAATCCAGAAACACAGTGGATTTGGATTTGTTGAATCCTTCCCCGCCATCGTAGGAACCGACATTGCGGGCGAGGTCGTCGAACTTGGGGAAGGGGTTACCAAGTTTAAGAAGGGTGATAGAGTGTAGGTAACCTTGGTGGACCATAGGGAGATCCTACACTAATAACATCCGAGCTAGCGTCTGCCAGGGACAGTTTGGGAACGAGTTCGCATCTTTTCAGGAATACACGTTGGCAGACGAATACCACCTGGCCAGGGTATGTTGTTATCCACTACATTTCGAAAAAAAACGAGATTATAACGCCATCCGACCTTGAAGATCCCCCCGAATATTACTTATGATCAGGCTGCAACTTTGCCCGTGGCACTCACCTGCGCGTACTCTGGGCTCTATACCGCTATCCCAAATGGCGCTGGCCTTGACAACCCTGTCGAGCCATCTGCGCGAGGACAGTATAATGGCGTGCCCTTGGTCTTACTCGGAGGAGCGACGTCCGTCGGTCAATTCGGTTCGCCTATGCTTTACCTCGCATTGTTTTCCAGAATTAAACCAACAGATTTGTAGTGCTTCAGCTCGCCAAACTTTCTGGATTCTCGCCAATCATCACCACCGCCTCCCTCAAACACACAGACATTCTCAAATCCCTGGGAGCGACGGACGTTCTCGATCGCAATCTTCCTGGCCCTTCTCTCAAGTCGGAGATTAGCAAGATTACATCGGAGTCTATCAGATACGTCTACGACTCTGTCTCGCTCCCAGAAACCCAACAAATCGGCCTTGACATTCTCGAGTCAGACGGCACCTTAATCTTGGTCCTCCCTCCTACTATCACTCCACCATCAGACAAGAGTGTTGCCGCCGCCCTTGCACTACGCCAACTACCTCATAACGTTAAGCCACTCATTGCTCTGTATGATAGACTAGAGGGGTGGTTGGCGGATGGGACAATCAAGGTCAGTGCCTCTCGCAGGGCCCAGGGGCCGTAACCTGTGCAGAAAATTAATAGGTTATTGTTTTTTAGGCTAGTCCAGTGGAGATCATCTCTGGAGGTTTGAATGGAATCGCCGAAGGCCTGAGGAGATTGGAGCAAAACCAAGTTTCCGGGACTAAGCTGGTTGTTCACCCTGAGGAGACTGATGGGCATAATTAAAATCGATCATAGTTTGGCATAGCACGCGGGAACAAACAATATTTGTGACGTCTGCTTTTGATTTGAGGACTCGTGATGACGACGCTCACTGCATCCATCGAGAACCCGAATTCGTTCCATCCCATCTCGAAAGTTTCGCTCGATCCACCCCCCACTTCATCAAACTGCTCCTTCCATCTCCTGTACCAACTAGCTCCCTCTCTTTTTGTTGACCCCTACGAACTCGCGCAACGACAGCACTCCTATACCTTCCTGAAGTGGGGTCCTGTGGATCTTGAAAAGCCTGTCCATGCCGTAGAGAACTCGCAAACTACAGTTTTAGTCACCACTTCTCTACGTGAGGCGCCCTCGCGACTAGACGTACAGGTCCCCCTTCATGCCCGCTATGGAGTACCACTACCCGCCACCGTAGTGAATAAGGACGGGGGAAACTACTACGCCGTAGAAGTTGCTCGGCCAAATGCTTTTATATCTTGCCCAGCTGGTCTGCATCTTCACTCTCATCCCCTAGCGCACCTACTCATCCTTCCCCCAAGACGCTACAGTGTCAGTTCAGAGCCAGGAAGAGTCACTGCTGCCGAAATACTTTTCCCAATCCCAGCTGCGTGAAATCGACTTTGAACCCAAGACGGGGTTCTTTAGCATTTCGTATTCGAACCCCAACGATCGAGTCGATGTCGTCCGTATACCCATCGGTCATCAGGGGGATCTGCGCCTGGTACAGTCTGGCACGGCCCTTGTTATTCTCCTATCATTCTTCTGGGTTGCGGCCGCTGCCGTTCGAACTTCTGCGCGATTGAGTTCCAAAACCGGGAACATGCGTAAAAGGGATTAATGTACTGCGTTCGGTTCCTTCTCCAGGGTCCGAGGACGCCCTCTCATGTCCCTTGATGGTTATTAGAGAACGGATGCGCCCACGAAGCCGTGTGTGTAGCTGGCTCTTAAACCCCGCAAAACCGCCCTCACGTATACTTTTTGTTACGGTTTTACGGTCAGCTATCGACGCCCGTCCTCTTGGCCCCGAAGTTATTTTTGTTATCCTTCTCATCGCCGAAGGACACCTGTTCCATTTACGTCTAAGCACCGTCCCCACAGTAATATACTTACTGCTTGAAGGATCCAGTGTCCTGATCTCGCAGGCCTCTTTCTTTCCCGAAATCCTCTTGTCTACTTTTAGATTACCGAGTACTATATCGAACTGCGTGTTTGAAGAGGCTTAATGCCACCTGCGAAGAGGGGAGAGAGAACCTGAGTGGCTGGGGTAATTTGATAAATGAGATCGATGATTAATAGCTCCGTGAGTATGTCCCCATATACTGCGCACTGCTGACGACGGACCTTGTGGAATGGTATAAAGGAAAGAGTTGGGCGGTGCCAAGCCACCAAGAAACAAACTGCATCTTACGTGGACCCCTCTCCCGCGGACGTCGGCTCTCACATTAGAGACATCGCCCTTCAGGTCCCGTGGAAATTATTGGCTCAAGTGACAAATCGAGGCGTCTCAACGCGCCTGACACTTGATGACGGGGCCATTGGATATCAAATGACCCCAGCCGTGTACCCCCTATGCCGAGAATAAGCTAGGGTCAATTGACAACCGAAGAATGGATTGGAAAACCCCAGATCTGGGGTCTGCGTACGAAGCTTCGTCCCCTCTTCGCAATCCGATTATCGGCGCGATCACCAAAAAGCGCCCTACCGTATGCGCACTTAAATACCTGCGTCTGAGTCCCCTTCTCACCTCCCCGGAACTAACAAGCCTCTAAACCGCGATGTCCTCACTCCTCACTACAACTGGAGTCCCAGGTGCTGCCAAGAACCGACTCGATATCGTCGACTTTGTAGCGGACGAGAAATTCTTCACTCTCTACGTCCGTGCTCTCCGTGAGTCGGTCACCGTCAGCTTAGACCTCATTGGTCCTAACATGGTCTTGACACTTCTCGTCGTTCGTGAACTTAGAGGCGATTCAGGATAGAGATCAAAGCGCTTATGATTCTTTCTTCCAACTTGCTGGTATTCATGGGTTACCTTTCACCGAATGGGCGAAACCCCGCCCACAGCTGAACCCTCCTCAAGCGGGGTACTGTGTACACGGAGCGGTTATTTTCCCTACCTGGCACAGGACCTATGTATCCATTTATGAAGTCCGGTTCATTGTAGACTCATTGTAATGCACTCAGACTAACACTTTTTTCGTATACAGCAAATTCTCCAAGCGGCTGCAGTTGAAATTGCGAAGAAATTCACTGTTGACCAAGCTGTATGGCTTCAAGCCGCTCAGGACTTGCGTCAGCCATATTGGGACTGGGGCTTCCAGGCGCTCCCCCCATCGCAGGTCATCCAGGATGAAGAAGTCTCAATCGTGGATTACAATGGCAGGAACATATCTGTGAAGAACCCCATCCTCCGATACACTTTCCATCCAATTGATTCTTCTTTCCGACCTTACGCCGGTTTCAATACTTGGCGTACCACTGTTCGATGCCCTGACGCTTCTAGGAGGGAGAGCAAAACGAATTTGATACGGCAAGTTGTGCACTCCTTGTGAGCAGATAGCGAACCACCTTGATAACCACGTCCGCCTTGCAGAGCCTTGAATCTGAGGAGGAGAGAAATTCGTGACGATACCTACAAGATGCTGAAGGAGAGTAATACCTGGGAGCTGTTCAGCAACCACGGCATTGGCGATGAAGCGCATGCAAATAGTTTGGAAGCGGTTCATGACACGATCCATGTCGTCGTTGGACTCGGAGCAACCCGTGGACATATGGTGCATCCATTCTTCGCTGGTGAGCGTTTTCGCACCTCGAGCATAAACCCGACATGACGTGTTTGTGGTAGCGTTTGACCCCATCTTCTGGTTGCATCATGCCAACGTTGATCGTCTGCTGTCGCTCTGGGCAGCTATGAACCCTGGTGTCTGGACTACTCCAGGAGTAAACCTGGATCAAACCATAGCTATTCAAGCGGACGCCCGGGTGAACAAAGATACTCGTACGCTCGCCATAACATTTATATATCATGTACTGATTAATTCACCCCTATCTAGCCCTGGAGCCATTTTACCGAACATCAGCTACTGCGTGGACCTCTGCTGGTCTCACCGACACTACCCAACTGGGGTACTCCTACCCCGATTTCGACAGAGTCGCCGGAGGGAGTCCTCAGCTTATCCGCGATGCTATCGACGACCTCGTCGACAGACGCTACGGAACCACAAGGAGCCGGGATGCCTAGCAACTCCGCCCTGGACCTGCTCTCGTCCTTCCAAGGCGTCACCGAGGAACATTCCGAAGAGATGAAGATGGTGGACTGGGCTATCCATGTCAGCTTTAAAAAATTCGAGTTGAAGGACAGTTTCTCCATTACGTTCTACTTTGCCAACACCGACGGGGATTACGATTCTGAGGAGAGTTACGTGGGATCCGTTGACGCTTTCCGTGGTAGTATGCCAGACACCTGCGTTAACTGTAGCGCCAACGCGGACCTTGTCCAGGAGGGTTTCGTTCATCTAAACTATATCATCGCTGAAGGAGTTCAGAGTTTTAATTCCGATGACGTCATTCCCTACCTCAAGGACAAAAAATTGTGCTACAAGATCGTTACCGTATGTTGTTCTTCTCTTTCCTTTTTACTGGAGTTTGATTTATAATTTACAGGAGGAGGAAAGTGTTACTTTGGCATCGCTCAATGTCAAGTTGGAAGCTCGTACTTTGAGTCTTCCCCCTGGCGAAAATCATCCGGTTCAGGTTGGAGAGACTGTGGTTTACCCTGATATTATTGTATCTGAGATGCCTGCCGCTGCATGAATAGCTTGTAATATTAGTGATTTCTAAATCAGACCAAGACAAGCGCCATGAATAATTAATGACTACTAATGCTTATGTACTGCGTACTCATCAGATTGGAATACAGCCTTTTAGCGCTCGTCGCCCGTCATTCATTTCCCCTCGACGTTCAAACGTTCAACCATTCAACTTGCACCCCCAATGCGCCTCCCAGACCATATTCCAGCTACTCTAGAGCTCCCATTCGATATATGGGGATACATTTCCCAGTTCCTGACAGACGAGCAACTCAAAGCAATGTACTCGGTCAACAGGGCTTTCTTCCACATCGCCATGAAGCTACGATACCACGAAATTTCAATCCGGGAGGTCTTTGGCCCACGTAGCTCGGGAGCCGAACAGTGCTATCTTATGTCGTGAGCCAGCCTGTAGTCTTGAACTAATAACCCATCTCTCATCCGTGTTTCGTTAGGGTTGAGTTTCCTGAGTCGTCTAGATACGTCCGGTCATTGGTAGTTGAACCAGTCCGATTCAACCTTTTGACCCCAGACTCCTTGGCGCTCAGTCATGACTGTGAACCATCGCCACCCACCGAACGGCTCATAACCGAGGTTAAACGATACTTTCTCAGGAGTTTGAACGAAGGCCAGGCTCAAGTGCGACAGCTTGAGATAGTGCATCGCATCCGTAGATTCATCGGTGCTCTGGACCACTTGACCGACCTGACGATCGAATGCCGTGGCATAACGTCTGTTGAGCCAGACAAAACTTCTCTTACCCTTCTTTCCTCGGCTTGGGGCATGTTCAGTCGCAACCTGTGCCATCTGGCTCTCAAAGGAGACATCCGCGGCTGGAAGATGTTGCCCGTTCTCTCCCTCCATCTGGAAAGCCTCGAAAGTCTGAGGATTGAATTGGTTACATTCGCTGTAGCCGAGGCGCCTCTGGCCCAGGCAATTCTCGTGCCTTTCATCAAGCGACATTCAGGGACGCTCAGAGCATTAATTTTGAGATCGTGCTACTCTACAAGCCTTGCCATGATCTACGGGGAAATCGGTCATCTTCCCCGCTTACGACAGTTCGAAACTCACGAATCCATACCGACTGTGCCTTCCCACAATCCAGCGCTCCATCATTTTCTTTCGCAACACCTCGACTCACTCATACATTTTACCTGGGGAGCTCATAATAGGCCGCGTCCCATCATGGGTTTAGGGCCGTATCCAGACCCCCCCTTCAACCAAGCACCCTTCACTATCACATTGCCACACATTACAAGCCTGAGCTTCTCGCTCTGGGGTTTCCCACAATCTGATCACTTTGGAAACTTCACAGCTTATATTAGCAGACACAAGACAACCCTTACATCACTTTCGCTCGATGGATTATCGTTCAATTCCGAAAATTTCAATTCACTGGTGAATGACCTGGCTTCGCCCACCCTCAAGCAGTTGGATATTTCGGTGCAGAGGCTCACTTCGTCCACATTCCAAACCCTTGCCACGAAGCTTCCCGGGCTTAATGTGCTCAAACTTACATACCAAGGGATCGGACCGCCGGCGCAACCATTGAGTTTGCCATCGCTGGACGACTGGACTCGAGTGATCCCCGTTTGGGAACACCAGGCGAACTCCCTTGCTCAGGAAATGGAAGGACTTGTTCTGGCTGATTGGCCTGTTAATACGTTTCATCTGAAGCGATCAGGGTCTCGTGGTTTGTTCGATTACCAAGTAAAATTAGTCAGTAAAACAGTCTTGCGAAGCATGCCCCGCGTTGGTTTTATCAATGGAAAATATCGCGAGGATCTCCTGTGATTATCGCGATGTGGTCCTATCAAGGGGGCTGTTGCCACCCCTCCCTGTTGGAGTTACTAGTATATGTATCATTCTTGTAATTAGCCCTGGGTTGAAGACAAGATTAACGCACGACGAAAAGTGACTCATTCCTGGACCTTCCCGGAACCGAACCTACTCAAACGCTCCCCTCAAACGCTTCTCATTATAGCATCAAAGTGTGAATACGACTTTCGTGATAAATCCCGTATTCCGTCAAGTTGGGAATTTGATAACTCATACTTGCATAGACAAAATTTACAGAATGACATGTCTCTGGTCACGCGTTGAAGTTAATCGGAGCCCGGGTCTTACCCTTAGGTTACAGAAATGGCTACCAAGGAGCCTTTGGTCCCGGCGTATGGCCACGCAAACGTTGCTCCTGCGGCAGCAAAGGTCATTGGCACGATAACACTAACGGCGCCTGGTGTCAGTGACAACCATATCGACCTTCACGAATAGATACACGAGCGAGATAGCATTATACCATATCTACCGGCCATTATTCCTGTCACGAGTCGACACAGTCCGAAGCCCACCGTCTGGATGATCCTAGCAAGATCTACTGTCCCTGATTCAATGACTTTCACATCCGGATCCAAGCTGCACGATGGCGAGGCGTTCTCGGTGCCTGTAGAAGTTCTGGTCGAATATTTAGAGTGCACTGGCTCTGAAATATCGAATAAAAACAGTGAGAGGACGCTCAGCAACTTAATGGGAGACAGAGGAATCTGGTCTAACTAACATAGATGCCCTTCCTTAACCGTTTTCCACTAATCAACCGATTCCGACCATTGATATATGCGGAGGTCATATTTGATTGAGTAGGCCATGGATTCAAAGTCCACGAGAAATGCGCATGCCTTCTGCGCTTCGAAATCGTGCAGGCACCTCAGACTGGATGGGGAGCATGGTAACGTTAAACCCTAGGGGTTGGAGGACAACATAGTAGAGCAAGTTTCTTTATGAAATCGAAGGAAAATGAAAGAAAGACGTATAGTATTCTCCATTCGGTGGCCCAGGGCAAGCGACCTATTCACTGGCGAGTTGAAAACGATTGACAACGATTGGGAGGACCGATGGAGCGGTCGCTGAGGAAATCTTGGAAACGGAACTCATAACAAGCCTCGGTTCCCTCTGTTGTGCCGCATTCGAAACTACACCTGCCTTCGGGAAAACACTGCTATTAGGCGATTGGGTTGGGATGCAGGCATGTGAATGCCATAACAATGTGACATATCTCTCGACTACAAGAGCACCTCAATCAGTAGCTAATACAAGAAACAGACTTAAGATATGCCACCTTAGCGCCCAAGCGACAAAGGGAGCAAAAATTGACCGCGAGCTTCAAACGGGCTTTCCACCTTGAATACTGCAAGACGTCCCCGGTCTTTGCAACCCCAAATCGTAACCGGTGTAGAAGGCGCGAACTTCAGCAGCAAATTGTAGTTTTCTACGGAGCTCCCGCCGTGGAATTCTGTCACTTTCCCGCCTCTAGAAGAGATTCATATGCCGAAAAGCAATATCAGAAACAAGAACCGACGACTTGACTCTATGCTTGCCTTGTCTCTATTCGGTATCCGGGTATAGACCTCGGGTGATCGTTTAATGAAAAAACCTGAACCGTCTTCGACGATACTATTGATATCGAGAGAGCCGAGAGTGACTCGGGACAGAATTTGCCTTTGTTCGAGCTGACCTGAAAAGAACTAGGTTCTGAAGAGAAGTATGCCTTGATAAGCGGATAGTTGGGAACGTACACTGTCAAGTCTTTCAAGGTGAGGTCTAAGATCTGGGGCAGTCCAAAAGGGGATATAATCCACAATCAACCGACTAAAGTCTGTTCTCAGGAGGGCTGGCAGTAAGATAGATGCAGAGACTGTGGGTCGAGATCCGGAAAAGGGCCAAATATCGATTGACGACGATTCACTGCACTTCAATGCCTGCCACAATGCTTTGGTGGCCTCGTCGGCGATTTGTTCGACCAATGACGTTCTCTGAACTTGTGTTTCTGGAGGCCAAGTGAGAGGAACATCGTTGGCCTGTTGAATTGATCCTGGTTTGGACAGGTTTGTCCCGACTATGGACCAAGTTGTCAATATGAGTTATAGACACTTTAGGAACTCACAGGAGGACAGGTGCATGTTGGATGATTCGGAAAAGTCCCCGCCGCCACTCATAACTCAAGTCCTGGTCAAAATTGCCGTAAATGTAGTATTTTCGTGATCTCGACGGATCCAAGAGGTAGTCCCGGAAGGAAGAATGATAAAATCGAAGGGGGGATGGGCCAATATCCTTGAATTGCGGGATTTGGAGAACAGAATGAAGGTGTCGTAGAGATGTCACAGCTGCATCCCGCGAGATACCGAACACATTGCACATGTAAATGAGTGTCTTCGGTCGAGATCCTGAATTGATAGTCTTGCCAAGGAGTCGTCTAGTAACCTCCCATGTATTTGGGGAAATCCTGTCCAGAATTTCTGTATACATCGCATCAAGAACGCCAAACGGGTTTTGCTGGCCGGGCGAAATAGATGGCTTATCAATGACGGATAGCACACAGTCTAGCTGAGCAATCGGGTTGCTGACCCAAGGATCGTCAATGAAGGATATGGCCACGGACGCAAAAGCGAAGAGACCAGACGCGGCTTTCGCGATCTTCAGGAAATGATCACTAGCAGGCCATGTCGAGGGCGGAATATGGTCAGGGTGGTTTTGCTGAATTTCGTCGAACTTGGCACGCAAGTAGTTCTCAATGTCGAGGCGTGCCTGACCAGATTCGACAGGGATGTCCACTTCCCAAAAGCTATGATTGACATTCTCTTGCAAGAATACAGCTTTTAGATGACGTTCAGCACGGCTCCCAATCACCCAGATGAGAGGCACGGATGGGTGCTGTAGCACAAACATACTGATTAGCCGAACAATTTCGCACTGGTAGCGGTCGCTGTGCTGTTCAGGCAGCGCTTGGTCATCCTGCTGCGACCCTCCTCCACATTCATCCAAGCCGTCAAGAGCGATCACCCAGGCTTCTGAGCCACCGCGAATGTTTCTTCGTGCAAATGGTTCAACAATGAGCTTCTCGAATTGTTGGTTTATGGCTTTGTCAAGCGACGTGGGATCCGACATGAGCTCTATAATATATGCCTTGTAGGACTCATCCCGGACAGCGAGCTGGTAGGCGATAGTAGGGAATACCCTTTCCGGACAATTGCGACTATTTAGTCGGGAGAAGAACGGGCTTGCGCCAAGGCGTCGTGTTGGGGACACCAATTCGACCAATGTTTGAATAATTGCTGTTTTCCCAACCCCTGCAGACCCACGTAACCATAATAATTTCTTCTTCCGTTCAGGATCCACGAACCAGTCTTGAATACTGCGAATAACTGCACTGCGTGTTCCAGGGTGACATCGAGGAGGTGGATCTCGGGCAAAAGAATCGACTTCAGCTCCAGGTATACTGCGTTCTCCGAGCCACGAAAGCGCTGGTTCGTTTGAGAGATGAGTAAGCTCAGTGCTCTATGACTTGTGGAGTTGAGAGGAGAGATTACCTTCTTTGGATTGGTAATTGACATTAATGACTTGCATGCCAATATCAAACATGTTTGCGTGGCCGACAGATACGTTTTGCGCATTATTGAAGAAGCCCCTGTCGCTTGTTCTGGCTGCATTGTGTTTTGAGCTCGGATGAGTCGATGCAATCTGGCTATTGAAATAAACGCACATGGGAGATGCATCTGATTTACAGCCGTGCGACCCCTTGTTCGTGGATCTGATTCGTGTTCGATCCCTGCCATTATGTATAATGAGAACACTGTGTACAAGAGAACCAAGCAACGAGTAATTTACTAGTTGCTACTTTGGGTGAGGAGCCAGCTGTACGTGGGCGTTTGGAAGGGCCAACGGTACCGTCCTCAGCCCCCATCTTGCGTTTTCTCTGACTCTGCCAACGTCGACATTGATGAGAAATGCGAATAAACTGATAGGAAAAACGACCCACCGGGCGCCTTGCACTCGTAGAACTAGTGCTGGGATTCGTACGAAGAACGAGATGAGAGCTGCCTGGCGTGTGTTCTCGGTGCCGGGTAGAGGAGTACAGCTCCTTCCGTAGAGCCCAAGGATCCATGTCTAAGCCCCTGCGCGTTGAGAGTTGGGGAAGAACAGACGACTAGGGTTTTGGGGCGAGAATCAGACTTTGTACCCACGCTTATCTACTACCCCATGATTCCTGCACAGCTAAAATTGAACTTTCGAATCCGGTGCCGCCTGCAGACATGTCTGGATGTTAAAAGGGCGCCGGAACCAACCGCACTGTACGAACGTTGAGGGTTGGCCAAGAATTACATCTGGAGGGGGAAAGAAGGATATCCGTCGATTCCGTCATGAACATAACATGTACAGTGGATGTTGTCCCAAAATGCACGTGATACACTGCTCTTGGCAGTTTGGAAAATCAAGGCGATGAAAGCACTAACCATATCTACCGCTCCTTATCTGATACGGCGTTGCTGATCTCGTTATGATGGACTTCTCGAATGGGGGCTCGCATGTAACCTCAAGCACGTTGAAAGCGCCAGGCCTTGTCCAGCTCCGGATACACCCAACACTACCCCCGACGCGCTACTCTTTCTTCACCTCTCCTTCAACACTCTTCGCATTGGGATATATACCTAAGCAATCCCCACTGGCAGGATGTGCACAGCCGAAAGCGAACTAAATCTAGCACCTCGAGCAGATAGTACCAGTACCTCTCCGGAGGCTGGAGGACCGCCCGATTTCAGTATCTCGTATACTTCTACCACTCTGACCGGCATCATTGCATGCTTGGTACCAATGCTGGCGTTGATGTTCTTGGCCGGACTTTCATGGACTTACCGTTATTCCCTGCGAAATCCGAGGCCTATTAACAAGGCATCTGGGTACCAGCTCCAACGCTACGCTCCCCGTACGATCTGTTCTCTTTGCACTGAGGTCCGAAAGAGACACCAATATTATCTTCCCAGTGTTCTATATTCTTCTTGTTCTTACTAGCATGGCTGAGGTGGTTATCCGATTCCCATGGCCTTGTTCGCACTCATACTTTACCTAGGTCGCCATCACGAGCTGGCTCTTGTTTCAGTACAACTATCACCACAACTTTCCAAGCGTTGAAACTCGTACCGGGGCAAGGTTCTTGCTGTGAGTTACTTTCATTTTCTGTGGACCAAGATGCCAAAATCACACCCCCGCGAACACCAGGTTCACTGCGTGCTGGACGACAACGTCCGCAAGTATATATTCCTTCCTTTTCATCCACCCGACATGGTCCAGGCTTCCTATTTCCTCCATTGGCTCTCAAGCAATCTGGTTTTTCGTCACCTGGATCCTGTGGATCGTTGGTTCGGCACTTGTGAATGCCGCCGTTCCTTCATTGTTCGTCAAGGGTATCTGCACAGATATTATCTATTGCGGACAACTCCGCTCGCTTTTTGGTCTGTTGCCACGCTCAACTGCATTTGTCACTTGGAGCTAACCCTCAACTTAGCAATTGCGGTCATAGAGAGGTAAATCTTTCGCATGTCCTTCGCCACCTCCTTCTGGACTAAAAACGTCCCCATATATAGTCTTGCATTAACCTCTGGTATGCTCGTGGTAACGTGGCTGGCCTGGCAGTCTGCACGCGACGTCCTGCACTCTGTTGATGTACCCATGAAGTAGCAGTGCGGCTTGAAGGGGGTTTGGGGTACGCTGGTCTCATGGGGAGGGCAACGTGGACATTGCGTTTCTTGTTCTCAGCTAAGTTGGTGCATTATGGTATACATGAACTCCGTAGCAATAGGTCTCAAGTTGGGGCTGGGTCATCAGGGGCCTGGTGCGAACTCGCGATATGAACGTCGTGTCAAGTCGCAAGTGAGTGATGCAGCATCAGTCCGATAAACCTGAGAGGACCGCGACCTACGTTCATGGGTATAACGATCCTTGTGTATATATTAAACCTCTAATATTACCTGCGCTGTCCGACTATGTGACCTCAAAGTTCATACATAACTAAGAACGACGGCCGGATCGCGTCGTTCACGTACACGACTAGTTCGTCATGGTTCAGAGTCCCACCCTTTTCCGCAAGCACCTAGATTTCAGGATATAAGAGCGTTTACTAGTTATAATACAAGTGGAAAACGTACGGAGTCGAAGCCGGGAGGTGGAGCGGTGAGCGTTGTGTTGTCGTGCAACATCTTGCACCCCTTGCCGACAACGACTTTATTGAGTAACATCGCCTTGAGATTCGACTTGCAATCATTATGCGAGTAATCGTTCGATCTATCATTTGAATGTTAAGGTTCATGACGCCAGAGACATTACAGTTGTACGCTTACTTGGACGATGTCGAGGATGTATATATGCCCCGGCCGAATCTACCACGGAGATCAGCTGAACGCTTATATTTCCCTTCGTGAGAGCTTTCCCTACCTCCCCCAACCAGTCTGCTTCCCGAAAAGATTCAAATCGTACGAGGTCCGGATGATACAGCACAGAGAGCAAGTCGGCGACGAACAGAACTGGGTATATCCCTTGTCTCCGAGCTGACATTCGCGACGAGTACCATGCCACCGGCGATTCTCGTTCCCAGGTGATCTGCCCTGAATCGCGAATTGTCCACGGCCCTCCACGGCTGTCCTAAATCCGACGACATGAATCCCCTCACGGAATATGGTCAGCTCTAGTACTCACTGATATGTCTTGTACGCAGCAAGGGATGAAGCAGGCGAATATATCTTATATATCCGGCGGACCTGGGGACATTGGCTTGCATGCCTCCATGACGTCTTGAACTGATCAGCCACTATGAATGTTAGTTAATTATGGCCCAGGGTTTACATGAATGCGCAACATACCGCTCTTGAAAGTGGTATGACCGGCGGGGACCTCAATAATCGTAGGTCCCTTCTTCTCTGCTTCGTCGGTGCACGCCTGGCTGCAAAAATGCGAGTTGGACATTTTGGGCGCTTGTAGACACATCAGACATAGGGTTTCGCCTAAACTTGAGTAGGAGCACGAATTCAGCAAACGAAATGGCCTAACTCAAATATCACTCACGTCTTGTGTGCTATCGAACAGTAATCGCCAAGTGAACCGTTGGGGTTGGTATGAGCCGCTTTTTGGCAACCGGGTGCTTGGCAGCTCGCTGTAGCTCGAGACGTTCAATATAGGTCTCATCGGTTGCCAAGATGTAAAGCCTACCTTTTGGAACTGGAGCATTTCCGTTCAGAGTCTGCTTCCGCCGCGGCCTGTTGGATTGTTTCGCACAGGCTTTGCTGCAAAAGGGGTGTGTCTTGTTGCCATCAAAGTGCTTTGGCCGACTATGGCAGAACTGCATTCCGGTATTGAGTTCACTGAACATGCGAAGATGAAGTGAACTTACATCACAGTTAGCAATAGTTGGTATCTTTGACTGGGACGCTGCTTGGCTGTTTGTGGGATTGCCTGCACACGTTCTGCTACAGTAGGAGTGGATCTTAGTGCCGTCTGCATGTTTGGGCCTAACACGGCAGGACTAAGGCAAACGTCAAACACGGACACTTTAGACCAGGAAATGAGAAACCCACATCACACATATTCTGTCCATTATTAACAGGAGGGCTCGCGCTGATCGCAGAAGGCCCACCAGAAGCCTGGGAAGGAACCGAAGCGGGGATGTTCACAGGCACAGATGATGCAGGAGGATTTGAAGTATTTTGGGGAGGCGGTGGAGGCGGTGGAGGGACGGGTGGAGGGTTCGAAGTTGCCGTCTTCCCAGAAAGAACAGGATATACAGACGCAACAGTCTGAAGAAGAGACAAGGCCAGAGGAAGATGCGAGGCCATGGTCGGATATGCTTGGCTTAGCTCACCAGGAGCGGGATACTTACTGATCTTGACGAAACCTCAGGATCTGGAGTAAGTTGTTTATAAGCGGGAGGCGTGTTACATCGGTGATACCACGCGGGCGATAATATCAAACACTTACTGGGAACAATGAGGCTGCGTCGTGCCTGTCGTGAGGCAAAGTCGGGAAGGACTAGGAATTTTGAGATTTTTCGCAACTTCAATCGAAACTATCATCTTCTTCATTACCATTATGGTTCCCCTCGTAAAGAGCGTCGTCAACTGGGGCTCGAATCGTTCGCAAGCGCCCGCCCCCCATGATCTCTGCGAGGTCAGGATTCTACTATGCTCCCAATTTTGCAGTAACGGGAGCTTACTACTATTTCAGATATGCGGGAAAAAACCCAAGTTCGTTGAAAAGGGCTTCAGACACCCGTACTGCAGCAGGAGTTGCGCAAGGAACGGGCAAGGTCCTGGTCCAACGGCCTGCATTCTTCGCGGTTGTCGGGCGACCGGAAAACCAGCGTATGCCAATTTCTGCTCAGAAGAGCACGCAATGTGAGTTATCCATTTCCCTGAGTTATCTCATATCACGCACGTTAATGCTAAAATGACTTGGCCACAGGGAAGGTGTTTGTCTGGGCCAGGTCGATGGTTGTGATCACTGCGGCTTGCACCCTCGCCTCGTTGGTGGACTTTGCATTGCATGCGATCGACGTGCCCGTGCAGGACCGCGGCTACGGGAATTAAACCCAGACGGTTCAGCTTTCAAGAATCGTGAGTACAGGCCCTCTCGGGTCTTCTCCATGCCGCACGCCCTAACCTGATATATCGTTGTCTGCAGTGCGGGCTCAGTTCTTGAGCGAATGGGAAACACCTCATGGCACACCTTCGATCGAAAAAGCTTACGAAGTGATTTTGACTCGTGATGTTCGCGTCCGCCATGACGCCTATCGGTGTGTTTCATGCACGGAATTCTTCCCGCCCGACTTTGGTTGACAACACGTGTATCCCGGATCAGTGCTCGAATACCCGGATCAGAAGAAATCCGAACATTCCACAGTTCACTGTGCGTATGCGACCTTGGACACAAGGAAAGCAATCTGTGCAACATACGATCATGTGGAATCTGCTGTATCGTCAAAACTGCTTTCAAGTCCTTCGCTTTCGGCGAGACTTCGTTGAATGGAAGGTGAGTGGTTCCTAGAAAAGTACGAATAGCGGTTAATCACTGTCCGCAGATTCGGGGACGGGATCTACTCATACCGAAATCCAGGTCTTGCCGACAAATTTGCGACTTCTTGCACCTCCTCCCCTTATCGCATAATGATCGCTTGTGACACCATTGTTGAACTTGGGCAAACCCAGACAGAAGACAGCGAAGTGAGTGTTTTTGCTTCAGAGCCGTACAACGACTATAGTGATCGTCCGCACGTAGGTCGATGAAGAGTCCATCTTTATCCCAGTGGCTGATGGGATTCTTCCGGCATACGTCATCATGTACACCAAATCGTAAAAAACAAAGAGCTGTGATTTGTGTCGCACAGTTGCCGAACAGATAATTTATACTATCCGTACCGTAGTGCCTATCACGCTGCTAGCGGTTCCCGAAGAGTATCGCAATCACGGTCTAGATCTTATGTTCGAGTTTTTTTGGGGTTCTTCATCCTCGCCATAGACAACAAGGAAAGTAGGTCGGGCCGCATCATTTATGTATTCAACAATTTCTTCACAACTTGGGTCTGCGCCAGGTTTCCTAATAACCTGAACATTTCCATTGTGGTAATCCGATGGCCTCGAAGTTGGGACCTTACGGGATGAGAAGGTGGTGCAATCGTGAGATTCACGGCGTTGTACCCGCCTGTGAGGTTTCCCGCCGACAACCTGATTCAACCGGACAGCTCGAGCGATTGACTTTGGATGAGTGTTCGGACAACAGCCCTCCGCTGCTGGAAACGACAAATCAGCAGATGTCTCCAAAACAGGGGAGAGAGATGGCCTACTGGAGGAAACCGCTGTGATATACATACTAGTTCCAAGTCTAGTGAACAGCTAATGAATACCCATGTCGAGCGTGTGGATTAGATACCTGTGGGACTCATTATTGGTCCCTTGAGGATGCTATGAGTATGCTGCGGAGAGGGTGAAAAAAAAACATTTACCGTATTTACCAACATTGATCGGGTGCCGGCATACAAAGCTATACGCGTGACTTGTCTTCTCCTAAAATCCACGATCGATTGGTTCCATGGAATAGCAGATGCTCGTTTGCAGGATTTAATGGTGTTAAGCGAGTGCACTCTCGCAGCTTTATCTCTCGTCCTGACTTAGAACAGTGCGGGAGTCGCATCCTTATGCCAATCAATTGATAAGGCGTCAGAAGACAATCTGATATCACTGCTTTTATCCTGCAAAACTGCAGATGGTAAGAAATAGTTGAGAAGTGGAGGTGGTACACTCACCCGCGAAATAATCGGGATCAGTTGGGTCAAGTTGGTTCAATCTGATGTCCCAGCAGCCTCCTCATTGGTTCTTTGGGTATGCGGAGCTGATTGACTCGTCAATGAAATTCGCGATCTGATATCGTCGCTGCCTACGGTACCATTTTACCCGAGAACGTGTTGAACGTGATGAGGTGGAGCTCCGCTATGTGCCTACCAAGGACACGTTGGCGGACATCTTCACTAAAGCTCTCCATCGCGAGGCCTTTGTGCGTCTCCGCGCACGTTTGGGCGTATTGCCTTCTTTCTGACGTCTCACTGAGTGTCAGTGGGGGTGTTGAAACGCGAGTGTCAGCTCGCCGTCTTTTGTCTATTTTTCATTTCATATTCACCATGGGCACTGTAGGTACTCTATTATACCTTAGGTAGCAACACGATCGCTCTACATTCCTTAGTAAATAGGTGTACATAGCAATCTCGTCTCTGGTAGATGCTGATAGTTTTCATATCTGGATCCTAGTGATCTATTGTATACGATTCTTGTCTCGACGTGATCCTGACATGGCTGTCCGTTATACTCAGCCAGGGTAGCGACTGAGCAAGCACTGGTCATACTCGCCGGGGTCATGTTAATGCGAGAAGAAGCGGTCAGTCGAGTTGTAGTTCTCATGACAGATGTTTGTGGATACTTGTGGGCGAAGTATGTCACTCCGTTCGTGTGACACATGCAACTAGAGGCTAATATGTATGTATGTATCTGTACAGTACGGCCCTCAGCACAGGCAATGCACCTAGCCCAGGACCCTGCTTTGACGATCTGTGGCGCAACTCAACGACGTAAAGCCAACTAGAAGCACAGCTCAGAAACTGTTCTCTCCCCTCTCCATTCCACATCAGCGCCATCGTATTGAGCAAGACCCTCGATTATCCGACGTGTAGCCCCATAAGCCAATCATAGATGTTGCCCCCCCTCCCCCTCCAACATCAGCCGCCCTTCCCTCTCTTGACCTCTGTGCATCCGTAATGAATGCACCCATCCAGCAATACCCTGCCACCTTCTATTTCGCACCGAATGTTGGTCAGACAGAATGGAACCGCGGGGCCTTCCAAAACGTCCATGCTCCGGCCAGGGGCCGTCAAGCAACCCATGCCTTCCAGTCGATACCTCCTCCAAGTCCGATGGCCAATGGTTATCTTGTCTTCGCAGCGAATCAGGGGGACACCCTCTTAGGCCCGCTACCACAACCCCAGCTCGAACCGGGTCAGACTCGAGCTCGAATCTTCTTTTACCGTAAAGGCGACCCGTACTACAATCTCACTAACTTTTCGCCGCACCCGGTCAATTACAAGGGCAAGACGTATCCAACAGGCGAACACCTTTTTCAAGCATTCAAGGTATGTCACTCTACCCTCCGTTGTATTTTCTCCAACAAATTCTCTGTAGTTCCTATTACATCACCCCGACCTTGCTGAACGTATCAGGAAATGCTCGGATGATCCCAACATGGCAATCGCAGAGGCCCGTCGTCTCGCATATTCAGTGCAAAGAAAGGACTGGGAGCGCGATAGGAAAAAATGTGTGCGGATTACCCACGTCTCGTTTCGATGCCTAAAAGCCGAAAACAATTATTTGCACAGATGGAAAAGGTGTTGCGGCATAAATTTGATCAGCACCGCGTTCTCAGGAAAGAGTTGGTCGATACGGGGAGTGCTGATCTTATTTATGTGAATCCTTAAGTCTATCCCCAGAGATCCGATCACTGGCTTCTAATGCGAATATGTACAGGATTCGGACAGAGACTCGTACTGTGGTATAGGTGCCGATGGGCTCGGTTACAACGAACTTGGACGAGCACTAGAAAAGCTGAGGTCCAATCTCAGGACCGGCGACTGTATTATCATGTAACACCTCTACTGGGCTTTGTTAGCATCCAGATGTTTAGGATTTCCTAGCACATAGGAGTGTAATATGTATAATTTTGTGGCAAAATTTTGTTCAAAAGAGGCACACAAAGAGGGCTCCAACGAGAAGCTTGAGTTAAAAATAGAACGTTATTCTTAGATTGGAGCATAAACCCAAGAAAATCAAAAGAAATATACAGCATAATTTGACCAAGTTAATTACTTGGTGTATTGATGTAAGCATAGCAAGCTGATAACATGCATGCCAACCCGAAGTGATAATATAAGGCTCAGAACATCAGTTATAAGCAGTCGGTATTATTTCCCTGTGGCAGTATATTGCCAGTATAATTCATCTTTGTCCTGCTATCCCAAGAGAACAAGCTTGCCACGACCTGTAAGGTCGACGAAATGAGATCAACACTGTGATCGAGGCAGTCAAAGTCAGTGGTGTCCAGTGCAAGACTCCTTCATAGTTGTTGGGATGTTTGGCAACGTTTTCCTGCAGGGAAGTTCCGAAGCGCCTAGGGGCAGCCCGATACTGTATGTGGTCGTTTTGTGACGCCCTTCACCCTCCCGCACTGATCGTCCAACGTGGTGACACTGCTAACACGGCTGTATTATCTCGCGTTGACCCATGGTTTGCAGTCACATAGCCTGCCAATAACGTCCCCATGTCAGTGGACACAACCACCTACTTACTTCCAAATAGCACGAATACGCTTCGACCATGCTAAAAGCGAATAGCACTTAACATGATCCATGTCGGAGCGCCTCACTGTGCTGTGGCCCTATGGTCCGGGATGGTGTTACACAAAGCACACTCTGACGCCGGCCTCTCGTGGGCGTTGCTACACCGCTTGCCTCGTTGTTTGTTCACTTTTGTTCCGACCCACCACTACCAGCCTGCCAACACGTGTCCCTTGTCTCACCTCCTCGCGGTGTGATGACTCTAATGCGCAACGTGCCAGTTGTTGATCAAACGCGTCCGCAAGGCTCATGTGCTTCGCTGAAGCAAATAATATAAGTATGATTGTTTGCAGGATTGCTATTCACTCATCTCCATCGATTCCATCATGGCTACTCGTGCCCCAGTCAACCAAGCTCCCCAAACCAACCAAGTTCTTCAGGCCGCCCAGCTTTGCGACGTAAGCGTCAATCACTGTCTCCATTTCACCGGCGCCTCAGTTCGAGGACTTTATAGTATTGCCATCAGAAGCCCAAGTTCTCGAACCACCAGTACTGCTCCAAGACGTGTGCCGCCCAAGCGGCCACCCTCTGCAACGTCAGTAGCACTTTGTTATCGTTGTCCTCCCCTCCCGTGCCCCCAAAGCCTGACACGCATTACCACAGAATTGTCACAAGAAACCGAAATTCCAAAATTTCGATTATTGCGGAAAGAACTGCGCGTCCATGGCAAATGCGAGCGGCACAAAGCCTCGCAGCAACAACGCCAACACCAACAACGGCGTCACAAAGAAGGCCAACAGCCACCAGCAACCAACTGCGAGTAACAGTATCGATCCCCTTCAGATCGCGAGTGCGTGTACACGTCCCTATCCAGGAACATTGTATCCGACATTCCATTGACCAAACTTTCCAAACATAGAAATCGTCGTTCAACACATTCCCCAGGTCCAGGCATTATTAGCCACCGTCCAGGGACAAGGGTCCTCTAGGCCAGCCGGCACCGCAGGCAATGGCCAACACTCACACACTACCCAGCCGGGTCTGACGCCTCAAGTTATCCCACCCCACCAATCCTCTAACAACCCCTTCCTCAACCTTGGTAATTCAAACACGGCTGCCGGTCAAGCCCCCGTCGCTGCGTCTGCTCACGGGACTAACGGTACTCCTTCGGCACCTTCCTCGCGCGGAACCCGTAGTACTCAACCACCACTTAATATTAGCACCAAACCGGTTACCGATGATCTTAGGTGCCTTATCCCTGGCTGCAAGCAGCCTGTCCATGTTGACGAAAAGGGATTGAGGGTTAGTGATTATTGCTCGTTGAGGCATCGCGAGTACGTTCCTTCCTTTTGCCCTTCAAAAACTTTTATTTTTATTTTTGCTGACTGGGTGTCTATCTCCATTCTTACGCTATGTGCCTGCGTTATTACAGGGAAGCTGTCACTTCCGGTCTCATATCGCCCTGTATCATGTGCCTCGTCCTTCCGCAGAATGACGCGGACTATTTCTGCTCTAGGACTTGCCGGGAAGAATCTCTAACGAAACGTTTTGATGATGATGATGATGATGAAGGGTGGAGCCCGGTAGGGAGCCTGAATTGATTGAAAAGATCGGCGTCTCCTTGTGCCTTTGTCCTGTGTCAAGTTGTAGTTCCACGATTGTCGGTGTTTTGCACGCGCGCGGGAGGGAGGGGGTTGAGGGGTGGAATAATAGTAGTGGGTTACGTTCTCATGACGCACGCTTCAATGTAATACAGGGGGTGTCGGATAAATAAATAAAAAATGTAGTGTTTGATAAAATGAAACCGGAAACTGTGCGCACTTCACGTGGAAGAACGGAAGAATGCTTAACAATACCAATATGCATTTCATTCAAGGGGGGAGGGGGGATTATGGGCGTAATTAACGGGTTTATGCCGTTAGCAGATTGTATTTTATTGATGTTGTAAAGACACTCGGTAAGTGGCTATGACGGAAGCCATAGCAAGAGTACAATATCTCTGTCGAAATCGAAATGCAAGAAGTGCCGTCCAAAGAGGTAGCGGGTGCAATGGGAACCGAAGGGATGAATGAGATGCATGAGAAGTTAATGATACAAGATGAGGGTCCAGATGTTTATGATGCAGGGTGGGTATGCTGTCTATGCGGTGTGGAGTTATTTGGTACAATGAGGGAGGCTTGTTCAATGGGGATGCATGTAGTCACAGTGTTGACGCCAGAAGGGGGGAAATGCGTAGGATCATGGTGCGAGATGAATCACTTGTGGTGGTGGGTGAGCTTGGAGAGCAAGCGCGTCAAGATCGCTTCAGGAGGTGACACTGCTAAGCCCCATGTTGCCAAACCAATGAAAACACGTACATTTTAGAGGTGCAACGAAGAACTGAACGCGCCTCCCCGTGCACTGGTGCACACTAAGATCCCGTTGGTTTTCATACAAATGGTGGCAGCGGGAACAGGAGGCAAGACTGCTTTCGGGGTTAGGATAGAGCCGCCAGCCAAAGATCGAAATAAACTTACCTGTCGTGTATGTCATGTATGTGGAGGTGGAACATGAGATCGCTCGCGCTCCGTAGTGTGTCTGAACACCCCGATCGCTGGCAAGTAATCGAGTCGGCCTCCAGAAGACCGTGTGTCTGCATAACTTGGAAAGCCTCTTCACGCTTGTTTTACGTGAAATAAACGTGAGCCAATGTACCAGATATTGGGGTCGGGGGTCGGCCGACTTACTGTTTTTTGCAAGCCCTGGTGACGCGATTGTCGGTAAATGAACTTGATCTCCGTGTTCTCAACCACATTAACCCGCGTTTCAATAGATGATTGCTGGAAATCCTTGGGGCTCTCTACTGGGGTGTGGAAAGTTAATGAACTCTCCTCTTCGCTCTCTTCATCATCATCAGACAGTTCCGATTGCGTTTCACTGCTGTCAAGCTGGAACGGCATGCCCGCCCGATACCGAATCACAATTTCTTGTGCAGGGCTGCTCGCCGCACTCGAGGAACTATCCGAGCAGCTCTCCGTCGACGGTGAAATTGGGGCAGAAAATTCCCAGGTGCTCGCCGCCTCGGCTTCAGCTTCAGCGATGGCCTGACGGGCCTTTTCAAAGAAGCTTTCAGGAATGTATATTGCATGCCGTTTGGTATTACGGGATGGCTTTTCAACAAGAGAGGGGAATCCAGAAGCGGAGTGTTGGACGATGTCCCGGACGAAAGTCTGAGCAGCCATTCCGGTTAGAAGATGTTGAGTGCGGGGAAGAAATGTTGGAGGGAATCCAGGTTCAACTGCTGAATGATGCAGCTTTTATATGTTGGTCTGAATCCTCAATCGTGTTCCGCAGTGATGGGAGTCTCTAACATGTTTCCAGTATGCTGAAGGCGTTCCCTGGTCCATGTAAGCCGATAGCAATAGCGAGTTATCAACATTCCAAGGCCAGTGCCGAGCCAAGTATTCCTCCAGCGACAAGGAGTCCAAGCTGCGAGCCAAGTTGTGCTTCTGGAAGGTCATGGGACGGGGGGGGGGGGAACGGCAGGTGCCGGCTCCGGTCCAAACGGACGACGTTTGGGTGAGCGCACAACATTAATAAATCTACCCTTGACACACCCCACGAATACGATCTATAGTATGCGGCGCCTTGCCATACAATCCAGCACTAGGACGCGGCTGCTGTCGCGCCCATGGTCTCCCTCTTTGGCATGGACCCTCGCAAATCGGGGCAGAACGAGCCGTTTCTTCAACCCGAGACATGAAATCAACACGAAGCCAGCATATGAAGGCCATATCCCTCTGAATTGGTTCGAGAACGCGTTTCTTGCTGTAGGCTCTGCTGTAATGTCGCTTGCAGACCCACGACGGGGAGGTGATTACAGTACCCATGCCCTGAATGTAACGATGGCTCTGACGCTTGTTCCCAGACATGATCGCTGCTCTCGGCGAGACTACGGCCGGGTCCAGCCTGCCACGTTTGAGGGACATTATGCTTGAGGATTCCGAGGGACGCAGGGTTCTGAAGGACCGGCCGCGAGTCAACTCTCACACCGTTGATATGGATGAGCTAGCGCAGCACCCAGAGGGTACCTTCGGTCGTGCTTATGTGACGTGGCTAGAGCGTTGCGGGGTTACCCCAGATACCCGAGAGCCCGTATGTCTCGCATCCCAACAGTTACACTAGTGTTGAAATTAATATCCAGGTCCATTACATCGACGATCCGGAGCTGGCCTATGTCATGCAGCGATACCGAGAATGCCATGATTTTTATCACTGCATTTGCAACCTTCCCGTCAATGTTGAGTCGGAACTAGCGCTCAAGTTTTTCGAGTTCGCCAACCTTGGCCTTCCGATGACCGCTATCTCTGCCACTTTCGGTCCCTTACGCTTGACAGCTAAGAAGAGGGAACGACTATTCTCAGAATTTGTACCTTGGGCACTGAGATGTGGTGGGACCGCGAAGAGTCTAATTACCGTATATTGGGAGAAACGATGGGATCAGAACGTCGAAGACATGAAGAAGGAATTTGGCATATGGGATCCGCCCGAGGCTCGATGGAGCAAACCTCTCAGCGAAGCCAAGGCCGCTGCTGCCCAAAGACAACGAAAAGTTTCCGCATCCGAACCAGGTGGGCCGATGTTTTTTTTTTTCCAAGCATACAAACCTTTTTGAAACGTTCAACTTTCCAACTAGGTCAGCACTGACGTTGTCAATGTCAGTGCTTCAGGTTTCATCCACCCCAGATAACAGCTGTCATCGTCATAAGAGATTACCTGTTTGATCAGGAACCCCATAAAGCTTCTTCAATATGTTGGTAAACCGCCACGGCACCGTTGTTTGCTTAAATGCTGCTGTTCCGCAGTCGCATATTTATTCGGTCCTGGAGTTCTCTTCGCATCTAGAGATTCGGACCGTGAGCTCGTCATGACGCCCATAAACATTGGGGCCTGGAACCTGCCAGCCACCACCAGCAACGGTGGGGGGCCAGGCACCCCAGCACATTTTTTATTCAGGAAATTATTGGTCTATTGAATTTGTTGTAAACAAGAAGGAATGCTTGACGTTTGGCACAGCTTATGTCCCCTTCCTCTGCTCCGCGAACACTGATCAATTTGGATGTATGAGCTGCTCTTCCACTGAATGGCGTTATGGTTTTGGGCAACAAATTGAGTCAGCTGGCAGGTTCGATTGAACGCTCGTCGGAAAAAACGTCAACGATGTCTCATAAGAGGCTTAGTGATTATCTTGGGATGATCACAGGTTCCACAACGAGGCGTCTTCCCAGGACTCGTGCCTAAAGGAACAATTTTCTGAGACGTCATGAAGAGCATTCTTCAATTTGCGAACCTGACCTGCTCAACTTGATATCACAGTTCGAGGGTCGGCCTGTGTCCAATCACGATGGTAACGCACAAATTTGGCTAAAAGCGAATGACTGAAGGGTTAGGGACGAGTATGTATGGCTGTATCGAACGCTCCACGCCCGAACCAGTGTTTGATTGGGTCGGATTGCTCCGCGGCTAGGTTTGGAATGGGAGAGATGCGAGTCGGGGAGGGGCCCCTTCGCTGAGCAAACGCGCCGCAAATGCGAGTTTTCAAACAGCGCAACTCTGCGTCAGCGATGATGACAGTAGCCACCCCCGAACAGCCTGTCACCCAGGTCAAATGAGAACACTGGTTCTCACAGAAACCGACTAAGCAAGGGCCGCCTGCAAACCCTTCAAATCGAGACACAATCTGCAACTCGGGAGTAGACATGTCACCTGCAGAGGGCTGGCCTCATGCCCTGACTACAAATTATCAACTAGCTTGGGTAGCTTTCCCTTGTGGTCGTCGTGAACGCTTTGAAGGACAGCGGGAACCGAAAACTGTCAATACAACTGCGAGGGAGGGACTTATCGGCGAAAGGTTGCCAGTAACGGCCAGAGAACGTTAGTAACTGATCGTGTCCTCAATCTATCCCTTTTCTAATGCTGTGTGTCGCCATTCGGGTAGCCAGGACTAGCGCAAATCATCAGCGGATATACTGAATACATGCAATCCAAGAACCGGGCGCTCCAAACCAAACAGGGCATACAATGGACGACAGGATTTCCGTTGATCCCAATTGCAATTCAATCCGATCGTAGCACAGATCTGCTAGGCGCATTAGCCTCAAGCCACGCCTCGAGATTTGTCAAATCTATTTTCGTACCTTGAAACCAGTTGGCCCTATAAAAGACTCGGCGCATGGGTCCCACTTTCCCAAAAAAAACTTCTTTTCATATTACTTCCTCCTTCGCCCTTCACCATGAACGAGTCCAAGGACCTCCTCGATTCTTATATCTGTGATACTGTGTCGTCACCTGCGGATAGAGGCATGACGATGGTACCACCCCCCAACCCTTGTTTCGTCCTACTGCAATCGCTGACCATCAGTCAAAGGTGTACTTCTCTGCGGCAGCGGTAGCCTGTTTCATCGTTTTTCAGCTCAGTCTGTCCTGGATTTATGCCAACGCCAAAATCATCTGGTTATTCATTGTCACCTGCGTCTCGACCCCCACCAAATTCGTCGCCTTCATCTTACTGGGTCAAGCACCACTCCGTTACTACGGTTATCTGGATGATTTCCCGGTCTCGAACGTCATCAGACTGGCTTGCATTGGAGGTTTTAGCTTTGTCATTCCCCACTTCATCTATGATGTGCGCACTCCCGTCGTCGAACCCGAGCCTTTGACGGAAGAAGAAGAATACAATAGGAGGAAGAAGGGACTTCAATTGGACCGAGCTCTACAAGAGAAGATTACCGTTCTGCTTGTTCGCGAGATTAACCAAACCACACTCGTCGTGTTGATCGGTATGCTGGTCATGCGGCTTACTATGCCATCTCTTACCATCCATGGCGAGCTATTCGAATTGCTCATGGCCACTGCGTTGTTCGGCCCGACCATATTCTTCGCATCGTTCCTCTCGCTGACAGGGGTCTTGTTCGGGGTTAAGTGGGGACTCCAGAAGTTTCGCGACTGGTGGCATGGATGGGGCTGGTAAACGACACCCTTGGCGTTCTTCCCCCCTCCCTCAATCTCCCTCAATTTGAACGGCATTAGTTATCTATCAGAAAACATATATGATTTTCAAATCGCCCATAATTTCAAATAACTCTCGCTTGTCTGTAGTACTTGTTGTTGTTCCCGCTTCGTCCTCGTTTTACGTCTTAACATACCAATCGAAGTAATGGCTTCGTTAGTTTTACAGCATTTGTGACAAGTAATTTGTGTGCTGCGGGTGGCAGACCAATAGAACAGTATGGTTCACAAGCAGTTTTTCACTGAATTATTTCTAAGATGAGTCTTGTGCGAATCAGGAGCGGGTGGACATTGGGTTCTAGCTAACTCGCGACCCTGACAAGTTTACTTTTTTTTTGTTTTTTGTTTTTTGTTTTTGCAAATACTTCGTACACAGGAAAGCAGAGCCGAAAAAGCAGGTGTCGTCTGGGCACGCGACAACACCTTTTTTTGAGGACGGGAAAGATTCTCCCTTCCCTCCCCCCCCCAGCCCCCCACCCATCCTCGCAGATCTGGCCAGGTACGATTTAGATGGAGGACCTGACCAGCCAATTCAGCCGGTGGGAACTCACGCTAAGGGATCGTTTTTTTTTTTTGACATGATCTTCCAAGAAGAGCTGGCAATATATTCGCAAACATCCAGCACCGCAGACACTAGTTCCTTTGTTCCGATTACGCTGGCCACGCTAGTTCATTGCTAGTACGACGGGAGGAGGAGCGGGGAAGAGGGAAGATTGTGGAGTAATATGATCCCTGATTTCTTAATTCGTCATTCCCCATGTTTGTGAAACGCCAGGAAACCCCCTGAAGGAAGCGGCTTTTTTTTTTTTTTTGAGATTCGTTAGTAAAATTTTTTTTCTTCTGATCGCTCGGCTTCGGCTTCAGCTCGATTTCGCCTTCATATAACTTAGCTACTTCCCTGAAGGAAAAAAAAAAAATTCCCCGGAGCCTGTAGAATGTGCCCGCATATGCGTCAATCAGAACCCAACAAACGATCGAGGGCGACGGGGGTCCCCCCCCCCCCTATTCATGGATGTTTTCGTGGTATCTTCAATATGGCGATAAAAACGGTAACGTATCGGACAAGGTTTAACACATGTCCCGTAGTGTGTGTGGGCTTACCCGCATTGGACTTGTGAGAGTTTGGAAACAAGTATGTATGGGGACGCAACATGACAAAGTTTCATTTCCGCCAGTGATCACGAGGTGAGGATTACTCAGTTATGAAACTAGCGCGGACGCCAAGCTATGACCGTAGAGTAAATGTCAGAAATACAACTGAGAGGCGCGCACAATGTCGAGTTGGCTTTTTTTTTTTTTTTTACTGTATGTATGTATATATATATTATATATTCCCGGAAGCAGTGCCGATGACCAACAACAGCTCCCTCCACACCTCATTGATTTCAGTTTTTGCGAAACTTGTCATTAGGTCTTATGGTTTTTGGGGGCCCTGAAAGGAGAACGCGTCAAACCTTAGTGTCAACAAGCTCGGCAAGGAACACCGACCTCCACACTCGACATCGGATGAGACAACCGAGGGGCTGCGGCCCTTCGTAGTGTGACTGGCAGCTTGTTCAATAGCATCCAGTCCGGAATTGGGTTTGCTGCCATACAAGGTCGACTCTATATAGCTCCGGAGCTTTCTTGCAAGGACCTCCTGATCAAATGGCATATCTAACGATGTGTTTGAGTTGGGGTTGGACAGCACTATGGCTCCAGTTGGTGACTTGATACAGGGCCAGGGTGTACGGTGGCCATATGAACTGTATAAACCAACGTCCTCCTGCTCCCTATTTGGATCGGAGGAGTTAGTAACGGGGGGAAATGTGTTATGTGAATAACGCTAGCACCTACTCAATACTTCCTGCCTCAGGCTTCTCGACACTTAGGTAGTATTGATCCACAAAGTCGGCTGCTTCATCTACCTCCGATTGACGGATGGTCCTGGAGTTGGAGCTATTGGACATGATTCCAGTTCAGCGGCGGTGGATATGCAAGGTTTCTCAATTGAAGGATGCCGTCCTCAGATTGTCCACCTTTGTACTGGTGGGTCTTCTTGAAACGAGGTGTGCAATCCCAGGCTCATTTCCGCCCCCCGTCAGACACAGTCTCTGGATAGTTATGAGCATAAGAGAAGCTAGCACACGTGTAATGGACTCTACCAGGTACGTTGTGCGGCTGGCGTCTGATTGCAACCCGCGAAGAATCAAATCGGTGTTTCGTGATTGCCAAAAATTTCATCGATGTGACGATATGAATTAAGAGACTTTCTGGTTGCTGGAATGAAGGAAAACATGACAGAGTCTGGAATCTTTGTGGCGGACTTCTTTGATTCCACAAGGCTACTACCAAATAGCGACAAATACAGGCCTCGCGACATCATTGGCCACTTCAGGAAGTAAACGGCCCATGATGCTTCCTGCCTCGGCTGTCCTCCTCCGCCGGGCTCTGTGGTCCGGAAAAAATATTCCATGTCCACGCAGAATATCTACCGTCCATCTCGACCCGACCATCCGGGATTTTACGTCCAAAATGATCGCGAAACAGCCCGTGTTTTCCCTCCCTCCCCAGCAAATCCGAATATTGAAACAGCCGTCGGAATTCCATTCCTTGCTGCTGGTAAGGTGGCCGCAAGTATCTTGTACTACCCTACTCAATTATACCGCCCCCCCAGGAAATGATTAGACGTGCAGAGCACCGAATATTCCTGTCTTCTCTGTATATTGGGTCGGAAGAGACGGACCTAGTGGGTTATCCGTGTCCCCCTCTTGGGATGGAAATGTGTTGTTGACATCTTGGGCCAGCTAGACACCATAGCGGACGCACTTGCGACCAAGCCATCGCTGCGAGTCTTTTTCCAACTGGATTTCAACCGCTCGACACGTCCAGGGCCGTCCTCAACCGCGAAACTCTTACTTCCGCTGTTGGAGGCACATCCCTCTCGGGTTCAAGCCTCTATGTTTAGAAGCCCAAGCCTCCGCGGCTTGATGGCAAAGATTGTTCCACCGCGATTTAACGAGGGCTGGGGGACATGGCATCCCAAAATCTACGGTGTTGATAACGAGGTCATCATTAGTGGGTGAGTTTTACTTCTTGTTGCTTTCTATCAATACCACGTTCATCGGGGCTCAAAAGTTGATGCCCTCGTAGGGCCAACCTCAATAAATCCTACTTCACAGATCGCCAAGACCGATATCTACACTTCAACGACCAGCCACTATTTGCTCAGTACTGCTTTGACTTTCTTCAAGCTGTCGCCGGGTTTTCATTCCGTTTACTGCCCCTCGCGACTGCTAACGCAGTAACACCCCACTCATGCGTCCGAGACGAGTTTCTCCTCCAGTGGTCCGACTCGGAAGTGCACCCGCACCATATTCAAGAAAAAGCGAGAAATGCGCTATTGGCGTTCCAGTCCTCCCGCTCGCTAGCGTCAAAAATACAACTCGAGACAAGCGTAGATTGTCTCAAGCAGGCCCAGCAGGTGTTGATTTTCCCGATCATTCAGGCTGGGCAGTTTGGTATTCACGAGGAAGAGGCAACCGTACGGTGGCTATTCCGCCATCTGAATACCGCTGCGAAGCAAGGGGCCCGTAGGCGGCCCCTCTTCGACTTGACAAGCGGGTACTTTAGCCTGTTTGAACCCTATCAGAAGCTTATCCTGGAAAGTCGGAACGTGGACTGTAGGATCGTCGCTGCGGGTCCCAAGGTAACACTACAATGCTTATCACCTTGTCAACCGCATAACCGATAGAATGTAGGCCAATGGGTTTTTCGGTTCCAGTGGGATATCTGGTCGAATACCGGAGGGATACACATACTTTGAGAAACGCTTTATGCGTGCCGTCCGCAGGGCCGGTCGGCTGTGGCGAGAGGCCGTGACGGGGAGCTTCAAAGGCATTCAGCTGTCGGAATGGAACAAACCTGGCTGGACGTACCATGCCAAAGGTATGTTATCAACCCATCCAGCGCGTATCTGCCATAATCAGTATTGTGACTCAGGAATTTGGCTCTCACCGTCCTCGAGATCGTTGCCAATCTTGACGCTGTTTGGGTCGACTAACCTGAACTCGCGTTCAGCACGCCTGGACACGGAGCTTTCGTTTGTCATGGTGATACCTTCTCGCCATGTCAGCACCCCTGTTGAGGGTGGTGAGGAACACAACATGGTTCTGCAAGGGGATACTTCCCCACGCGGTGAAGGAAGCAGCGGGGACCTCGACAGAGGTCTCGATCATGCCTTGCGTTTACGGGAACGACTCCAATGTGAAATTGACAACATACGCACAAACGCATCGGCTTGGAAAGGCGGCAGTCGGAGAGTTCGTTTCACGACAAAGGCCATTGTATGGCTTGTCAAAGGCATGCTGTGATTTGCATGTCAAAAAAGTAATTGATTACTGGTTAGCAGAGTGTCTAATCCTTATCACGGGTTTGCGGGTTCTAGAGTCAGGGTGTTATTCAATAGAGAGAGAAAGAGTAGGGGGGGGGGGGGGGGGGGAGCGACGGTGCCTCGCTCCCGCGGAGGTAGTACGATGTTTTCGGAGGGTTTTCGAAATCGACGCCAGGTCGACAAGTGTCGTTATTCCTTTCTACTATTGGGATAACGTACGTTTTCGGTTCCTCGGCCAACACTAGTTATTCTAATTGATAGGGTAGCTGAATGTATAAAGATGTCCGGCTGGGACTTTTTCCCCGACCCCGTCGCGATGCGGGCACGGGGAGGGGGGAGGGCCATCATCACATTGCCCGAATTACATGGCATTGGGTTGCTATGTTTGAGGACTCGTTTTTCGATACCCATAGGCGAGTACAAGTACATAGCATACACCTATCTATGCGCATGTGGTTTTTTTTTTTCCCGTAATGAAGGTCCGACGTGATGGATTTAGTGGCTGGGGATGATATGTATATACAGTCCATACATACATGCAACACCAAGCAAAGCGTTTGGGGTTACCTAGAGGGTTAAGATTAGCGATGGTGGTGGGTTTGACAGTTGTTCTGTGGGCGTAAGTTATAATGCGTAATACTGCCGTCGGTCCTGTCCTGTCCATCATTCCCAAACAACTGCAGATTCTGTCTGTGTCGGCCAAGATAGGTAGATGGCAAGACAGCACCAAAACACACAGTCCTGTATTCAGTCTGACAGGGGAAAAAGTCATGACATGGAACCCTCCCTACTCACTTCCTCGACAGCATGCCATTCATACACATGCCCCACAATAGAATTGAATGCTCAAAACTCGTACGATAGAGAGAAAAAAAGTCCAGCGCCGCATCGATCGCTCTCATCTACGCGCTTGAGGAGGGACGTGCACCACTACGTCGGGCTCTCAGGTGCCAGGTGTAAGTGTGACTCCGCGGAACCGAAACGTCGCTATCTGACCACCCGCCTCCGGACCGATTTGTCGCTGTGGAGCCATCTGCCCGTCGAACCCGTGTCTGGACGATGTCGGTGCTAATCTCTTCCAATTGCTCCCATCATACAACAGAAAAAAAAAAATAAGTTATCCAATCCGTCCATCCCAGCTAATCATCCTAGTTAACCAAATCCTCCCCTCTGACCTCCCCAAACCCCTCAATCAAAGCCTGTTGCTGCCACATTGACCAATACAGCCCCCCGACATGCCTCAGCAGCTCTTCATGCGTTCCCTGTTCCACAACCTGCCCATCCTTCATCACGATAATCAGGTCCGCCTTCAACAATGGTGCGCAACCTGTGTGCGATGAAGATACTTGTGCGGGACTTATTGAGCAGGGTCTCGTTGATATTCTTCATGAGTTCAGATTCGGTCTGGGCATCCAGTGCTGATGTCTAGTAGTAGTACTGGTCATAAACACGAATCCACGGTTGTGATGCTGGCAACAGCGACTTACAGCTTCGTCAAAGAAGAGAATGTCGGGATCTTTCAATAGCACCCTGGCAACCGCCAACCTCTGCTTCTCACCACCACTGAATCATCAGCCCGCGCTCCCCAACAGTTGTCTCATACCCGTCCGGAAGCCCTATCACAGTGTCATGCACATTCGCCTTCCTTGCAGCATCCACTACTTCTTCGTCACTCGCGTCTAAGCGCCCATACCGCACATTATGCATGATAGTACTATGGAACAATGGCGTATCCTGTGGAACTACACCAATTGCTTTGCGAAGCGATGCAAGTTGCACAGTATGGATGTCTTGTCCATCGACATATATTTTCCCAGAGGACGGGCTGTAGAACCGGAAAAGGAGACGGAACACGGTACTCTTGCCGCACCCTGAGGGACCAACGATAGCAACCTTCTTTCCAGCGGGAACCTCGAAGCTTAGGTTCCGAAATATAGGTCGATCGGGGTGGTAGGCAAAGTTGACATTTTCGAAACGGATCGAGCCACCGCGGAGAACAAGAGGCGAGGCATTGGGCACGTCCGCTGGGGGCCGGTTTTGGGAAACCAGGTTAATGAGAATTTCCATGTCGAGAAGGTTTTGGCGCATTTCGCGGTAGATAGTGCCAAGGAAATTGAGGGGGAGCGAGAGTTGGAAAATAAGCTGGTTGACCATCACAAGATCACCGATGGTCATTGTGCCTATGAAAAGTGTCTGGATTAGGGGAGTTCCAGGAGGGGGAATGGGGGACATACCAGCGACGACACCTTGTGCGGCGAGGAACATTGCTGCCGTCAACGCGCTTCGTGAAAATTACATTCTGACCCGAATTGAGGAATGCGAGTGAGGTCGTGATTTTCACGGATGATTTTTCGTATTCTGCGAGGTGCTTATCGTATTGTGCGATCTCGTACTGTTCGTTGTTGAATGTCTACTAGCAATAGAATCAAGTTGGATCATCTGTCGCTTCACGACACTTTCAGGATCGAGTGCAGTGAGATGGGATGTACCTTGACGGCTTCAAAATTGATGAGAGAATCGACGGCAACGGTGGCTGCTTTGTTGTCTGCCTTGTTTGCTTCGCGGCGGAAACGGGTTCTGGTCAAGGTAGAAATATTTGTGTCAACAAATGCCATACCCACGAACGAATAACCCAAATGGAATAATTTCCATACCCCTTGACCACGTATAAAGAGTGCTTCCACTTATGGTCAAGGGTTTAACATATGACGCCGTTGGCTTATTTGTTCACAGGAGAGGGAACATGTTGGCGGGATCGAGATGGGGAGCTTACCTCCAAGAGGTGGTACGGACAGTGAACCATGTATAGGCAGCCAAGGCCAGAGCAGTGATTGCAGCAAAATCCCAGCCAAATTTATATGTCTAGGAGCAAAGTGTTATTTCTGAAAAAGCACTAGACGGAGAGGGGAAGCGTACCAAAATACCACAGACGAGCGATATCTCTAAAGCGGTAGGGACAATGCGGAAGAGGATTGCCTGCATAAGAAACGAGATGCCTTTTGTCCCCCGGTCGATGGCTCTGGTAAGTCCGCCCGTTTGGCGAGAAAGATGGAACTTGAGGTCGAGGTTGAGGAGGTGCTCGAATGTCTCTCGCGCGACCTTTCTTATTGCGCGTTGGCCGATATTAGCAAAGACAGCATTGAGAAGTTCACCGGAGAGAGTTGCGCCAATGCGTGCGGCACCGTCTGTCAGGGGATCAGGGGAGGAACAAGGAGGGGATCGGGATACGTACAACCAAGAATGACTGAGCCAGCTATTATCCATGCTGTCGAGCCTGCGGTGATATCGACGTTGAGAGAGTCGATAACATTCTTGAAGAGAGCAGGGACTTGAACGTTGAGCAACTAGGGGATATGTGAATAGCGTGCAACCATGGTTAACGACACCGCAACGGACCTTGGCCGAGACAAGCAAAACGAAGCCAAGAAGGACAGTTCCCCTCGTACGCCAGTCATTCCTAGGCCAGACATTTGCAAAAAGCTGCTTGACGATGTTCCAGTCGCTCTTGCGTTGTTCTGCATTGGTTGGATGCTTATCCTCATTCGGTTGAGGACTTTGAGCAATTTTGGTCTGCTCCTCTTGCCGCTGTTGGGGCTTGTCGGGGGCGAGGTTCTGGAACAACCGGGGGCGGGGGCTCAAGAGGGGGACGGTTATTCTCGGAGCCCAAGACGGAGCAAGGAACGAGGGTGGGCGACAGGGTTGGAGGAACGGTCGAGTAAATGTGCTCAGGGAGCTGGTGGCATTTCGGAATGCAGTTGTCGGTGGGAATGACTTGGAACGTCGCGCTTGGGGCAGTCCTGAAAGTCGGATTTGCGACACCCGCGGGATGCGAACCCCGACAAGGAGCATTGTTAGGGACAGAGAGCAGGTATATTAGTGGATTATGACGTGCGCGTGTTATGATACGAGTATTACACCAGGTACTGATAGGGGGAATGCCGGCCTCAATAGTCCCCACACCGTGGGAAGACTGTAGATCGACTTTTTAGCCAGTACAATCGTCCTGAAAATCCGATCTCGATTCTCGTTCAGGACCCGTGCAATTAATTACATAACTTGTGTGCACACCGCCCCCTCCTCCTCGCCCGCTTTCCCTCGTCCAGCGTATGCTGCTCCCACCTCATTAACTTGTCCTGGGAAGATCAACAGTCACCTTCGCATGTGAACATACTTCTTATCCCTTTGCGAAGTAGTTCTTACATTTTTTGCAAAATGCAGTATGAAGGAAAAGCTGCAGGAGGTACTCTAAGGAACACATGAGTTCTCTGGCTTGCTTTTGATGTTTTGTGTAGCAAGGCATATCAGGAGGTGAGAGGAGTCAGTAGAGTCAAGACTAAAACATAAAGTTATCTATTCCCTGCATAAACACGAACAATAAAAATACACATAATCCATATTTTATTCTAAACAGTGATTGAAGGCTTGACTAGATTAATCAAACCAATGTCAAAACTGGCCCTTGACCAGCCACGAGGCGAAGAATATTGCCTTCAGGCTCTTCCACACGCTTGGTGAGTCACCTAGTGTCCTATCAGGAACTAACAGCGCGACTGCAGCGCGATGGATAGCCTCCAGCGAAGGAGTTCTTCCTGGATTGCGTGATACCGATCCAGTGGGCTCCCGAGCACTTCTGGCGCATGAGACCTGTGCCTGTGGGCGGGTGATCCGTCGCTTTGATTGTGCAGTTCGTGTCCTCCTGCTGAAATCCTGTTGATTTGGGGCGGTCGAGGTACTAGAAACAGTGATAGGATAGATAGACTCCTCGCCATGGTCATCTCTATCTGTATCTTGCTGGTATGTGGGCTTTGAGTTGCTCCCTCCTGCAGGTGTCTCTGATATGATGGTCTTGGGGTATAGGCGAGGTCGGGCTTCCAGTATGTTCTACCGCTGCAGCATCATCTAGAGAATGTGTGGATGTAAGCATGAAAGTTTATCGAGTAGTGAGTGGTCCAAGGGGGGACAAGGGATGAGGAGATCCTGGGGTGTCTGGCGTAGCACGCACTTCGTCGACGTGAGTCCTAGGAGGAACTGATGATGGACAAGTAGATCGTTGAAAGCTGGACGGATATAAAAACCAAGCTGAACGCATATAACCACGTTCGGCGCAGTGTCCCATGAAAAATTAAACGTTCAACACTTTTGCAGTGTCATCATTCATTTGCTTCCTCCCAACTAGCATCACGGTGCTATTTATAACGCAGGGACAGGCTTCCCCCCACGGTGCTATATAGATTCACAAGGATTTCGCCAGAGGAACTGACGGCGTGCAAGGACTTGCATAGTAATGTTGGGTTGACCTGAGGGAGCGGTTGTTGGCAGAGTGGTGGGGGTTTGAACATATTGAATATTCCCATTCTGCGTGTTGAAGCTACTGTCACGTGACCTAGGCACACACTTCCCTCTCGGAGTATCGTTCGTTGTGTGCGCTGAACTTTCCGTCTTCTGTTCCTCAAAAAACCGGTTCTCCCAGTGACCGGTTGGCTTATGCAGCACAATCACACATTACTGGAATGAACTGGAGCCTCTTCCTTCCTGCGTGGCCGCTGTACCCTGGTTTAACCAACCCTCTTCTCAGTACGCCTCAGGATAGGGCTTGGCCTGTGGCTTCTGTTCCCTGTCCCACCTGGGGTTTTCTGCTACGCGTTTGGCCGTAGCATGCGATGCGGCGATTGTTCAGGAGCTATAGCACGGTGGCTTGATACCGCGCATTGTAATTGTGTGCTCCTAGGGCCACATGCTGACAAGTGGGCCATGTGCTGCCACAGTGCCACCCGGAGTCATACAGGAAGCTGTGGCTAGTGCTAATCTACGTGAGTCTCCGTCTCTAATAAGTCGCCTATTTTTCACGAGGGGCAGGCAAAGCTTCACCTTTTTTCATACCCACTGGCGCTTTTCGAACTTGAACTCGGCAATTTCTCCAGAGCTGCGGTTACGGGGGAGGTTCAGTGCAAGTGAAGAATCTGTGCTCCTGCTCGACTTTGCCCGCGCATATACATATGCCGCTTCATCGCTGAATGAGAGTTTCTGGCTCATATGCCAACTTGTTGGAGCTAGCGCCCATGAAGCCCGTGGAATCCTTCGATCACATTGGCCAATCCCTTGCCACCTTGGGTTGTGAGTGAGCTTTAATCTAAGTTGAAAGGAGATGTTTTTACCATTGCCCCCAGGACAGCGAGGGTACCGAGTCATCCCCGCGTCGTCAAAATGTTATGAACGAGCGCCCGAGTCCATTTCGTGCCGCCTTCAGATATCCCAGCCCTCATGCATCCTCCAAACAACCCAAAGAGGTCCGCCCCCTACCCCCAGTAGACCAGGCCTCTGTTTATGTATCAATCAGCTTCATCACGACTTTACCCTCAAATCCTTGACGAACCTTCCCCAGGCTATTTTTCGTCGCCACCAGATTTCTGTTAATATCACAACCTTCTTAATCACCCCAATTACTCTTTAGGACACGTCAGCGAGTCCAAATACTCACACGAACATCCGTATACAACCCTGATCGCTTTGTAGATAATCCTATTCGACCTCGGCGCAATGTTTGAATCGACAAACTTACGTACCACGGAACCAGTATTTGAACGGAATATCATCGTTAAGGTGTTCTCGGGATCCCGTAAACAAGGTTCTCGAGCCCATATAAGTTCGCGTTCGATGAACGGGCAGCGACCTGGTTTGCCCCTCATGACACTCCTGCAAGTTAGCGCCCGGTCCGGGCACATTGCTCTCAACATTGGAAATCCCATGTTGTGGCGCGATTCCAAGCGCTGCGATAACCCTGGGAGAACGTCTGTAGGAGCGGATCCGAATGGACTGAGGATCCAGAGCAATGAGGAGGGAACTTCAAGATAGGGGGTCTAGGCGTAGGTTGTGTCTTTCGCATGCACTTTATCCAGCCCCTACTGAAGTCCATTTTCTCTAGTGTCTGAACGATCTTTATCCCTTTCTCTATAAGATACACTCCTTAGGGGGTTGATATCGCGTTCTGAACGCGAGGAAAAGCGCGATGAGCGCTTTTCTCGATGGGCGCCAATTGAAATAAGCATCCTCGCGCTTCCGGTTTCCCTTCGTATCTATCTTATCTTACCCCTCATCACCCACAAGAGTTTATCACAAGAAGGAGGAACAGTACCTCATCCTTGGGTCGCCTAGTCATCCTACAAGACGCGTGCTTGGTCGAAGGATAGCGTTTTACCTGTTTTCATCCTTCCCCGCCCGTTTTTCGACTCGGCACTTACTTTTATCCACCTTGTTCGCTCCGCGTTGTTCCTATTCCTTGATGCACCTCCTGCCCCGGTTATCTTTTGACTCCTCCATGCGTGGATTCTTGACCCTGGTTGCGATACTCTCTAAACCGTCCGGCTTTGCCCATCGTTGGACCTCGTGGCCTTCGTTCTCTAAAGGACATAGCACCCGGACCACTTTTCTTGTAACCTCGTTCATATATGGCTCAGGGGAGGAGGAAAGACGCGTCCTTTTTTCGTGGAATAGGTTTTTTTCTCTCTTTCCTCTCCCCACACCGCACCTTTTGTTCTAAATCTTCGTTGATTCCCTGGACGCGCCCCATGACTGTTACTTTCCTCGTTTTGCAACTCGCCGTTTGTCGACCCTGTCTAATTTGGTTCCGTGTCTTGAGCACCACCGCTTCGAGCCTCGAAGTTTGAACCCCCCGCTCCCGACACCCCACCTTCCACTCACCAACGCGACAATCGCGAAATGAGCAACTCCAGGGCAACGCAACAGCCGATGTCGACAAGAAACACGCGTCCACGTCCCTCACACGCATGGACAGGAATCCTCAGGCAGCGCTTTTGCTTTGATCGTTGCTGTCACCTGATTTCTTTGGGGTTATCAGAATGGACTAGACATGAGGCTTTGCCCTATTTATCGCATCTTATCCAACTGTGTGGTATGGGATTGGGAATGGGCCGGTTTAGGTCGCGAGTAATGATACGAAGATCAGCAGGCTAAGGTGCAAGCCGGCATGCACCTGTGGCCGTGGCTGGATGAGATAGTGGTCCTCTAAATATTTGTTGCTACGTTTGTTGCTACGTTATTGTATATTGTATTGCAAGACAGTACATGTCGAGGGCACGATGAAAGCACAGCGTTTTCGAACATATCTTGAGCATCAGCAAAGGGATGCAACCATGCAGCTTGTGGTCACGTGCCCATTGTCCTCAGGCACAAACAGACACCAACAAAGAGTTGAAGCTGTCATTGTGCACAAGTTGATCTGGCTTGCACGAAAAACAAATGGTATAATAAGATGGTGCGTCTCTCCTCTTTCGTCTCCGGTGCCGTCGCTGACAATGTTTCAGGCATCACACTCCGATATCGAACGCGAACTCTACACTATATTCAACGAGCATCCCGGTTCCCATGTTAATGAATCTGGAGAACCAGTCATTCCCTGCGGATGCCCTCGTCGACGTCTTTCGCTCATTCTCCGACGTCTTCAATGACCCTCTCCTCTCGGACGAGGAGACAGACATGCTCAAGACACTTCTCGCCAACAATCCTGGTCTGGAAGTAACGCCAAGCATTCTCCTTCAGTTCATCGCAGAAAAGACGCGGCACTCTCCTAGTCCAGATCACCAGGACGATGAATCTGTCTCCCGCGGCCGTGATCAGCAACGTCATACCTCCTTTGACCATCACCGTTCGTCCAGCAGCGAATCCGACGGCACCCCCTATTATCATCCCTCAACAGGGAGCAGGCCTCCCTCACGTGGACCACCACAGACACCCTTTGGCAGATCTCCATTCGACCTGGAGCGTCGACAACGCTCGACTCCACTCGCGAATGCTCCTTCGAGCTGGAGCGGTAAGCGGCCCGCACCAGCAGCCCGCAGGAGAAGCATTGACGGTAGCAGAAGTGACTCTGAGGTGCGTATTTGTTCCTATATTGTCCATTCCCATTTTGACAATTCTTTCTCAATAGTCTACTAGTCCCTCGGTATTCACGAGGTCCACCAGCGGCCGTGTCCGTACTCCATCTAATCCAACCTCGCCTTCTTCCACTTGCCTCCGACCTTAACAACTATTCCCCTATCGGCTCACCTACCTTCTCCAACTCTTTCTCCCGTCCTCGCTCCCGCACGGGCTCTCAGTCCGCCTCCAGTTACGCCCAAACCTTTAGCATTTTTGGTTCTCCAGGGCCTGGTGATCGTTTGGATGACGATCCCTACAATCAACACCAGTGGCAACTTTGACTATCGGAGGGAAGATTCCTTTGGTAATGCAATTTCTAGCTTGCCTATGCCCACATCGGCCCTCGATTCGGACTCGGATGGTGAAGAGGATTCTTCACTTGGTCTGGTTCTTGACCGGAACCTCGCGAGTTCAACAGCATCTATGGAGCCTATGGAGCGGCTGGAAGCACTCCAGCGAGTTAACACGGACCTGGGCAGAAAGCTCATGGAGGCTGAGAGAACGCTACAAAATAAACTTGCCGAGCACGAATCTGAACTCGAAGAGATGCAGGGCAAGCTAGAAGAAATGCGAAGCGAGCTCAGCGCAACCAAGCGTGAAGAAAAGGAACTTCGTTCCAAAGAGGTGAGTGACTCACACTTGGACTACAACAATAATGCTGACGAGGAGTCTTTGTGTAGCGACAAAACATAACCCAGATAAGCGCCTTAGAGCTCGAGGTCGCCAAAGTCACCAAAGCACTCGAACACGCCAAATCAACTTATGCCTTCCCTACAGCGGCAGTACCAAGAACAGTGCACTGCATCGGAAAAGTACCGTGACGACCTTCGACATCGTGAAGAAATCATTCGGTCACTTCGCGAAGCTGCGTCTCTACACGAGGTTGAGGTGGCCAAGTGGTCCAAGGAACAACAAAGCTATGAGGACAGGATCATGCATCTCGAGACTGAGTTGAACGTAGCTCAACAGGCACACGCGCAACTTGATGACCAGAAGCAAGAGAATTTACTGTTGAAGGAGACGATAGATCGGATGAGGTTTGAGATGGACGAGATGAGGAGTGCTGCGACACTGGGGCTGGCGACCGGTGGGAGTGCTGCAGGGAGTGCAGCAAATACGCTTAGTAAGAGTCTAGGCGCAGAGTTGATGGGCAAGATGAGGTGGGATGAAGAAGAGGATGAGGTAGATGATGAGGACGGAGCAGGGAGAGAGGAAGATGAGGAGAGTAATGTTACAGCTGTTGACCACGAAGACGAGGACACGGGTGGTGAGGAAGATGTGATTCAGACCATTATCACCAGGAAAAAACGGGTCCGTACTTTATCTTTCCCCTCCCTGTTCTTACTAACGTCCACTTTACCCGAGCAGAAAGTCGCAAGCAGGGCCAAGACAATCGAAACACGCACATTCGAGGAGGTCAAAGAATATTCGGACAGTGCGGTCCAATACGACCCTACGCTCTTCTGTGTCTCAAATGGAATCCAAACCATGCCCCCACCCCAAATTCCCACCGCCACACTTGCAACACAAACGGAATTCGCTACCACCCGGACATACGCCATTCAAACTGATACCGAGCCAGAGGCACCTGCCAAGGTGACTTTGGAGATGGAGATCCAAACAGACACACCCGAGGAGGATAATTTGGTGAGATCGGGGTCTATATCGCCGACCCAGGCCGAGGGTGAAGAGAGCCTTGCGTCTTCATCATCTACTATAATCCCACCAACACCAAAAGCGCATATGCGTGCGCTGTCAATGGATGAGCATGGGTTGCCAACGGATTCGCCGCCGACATATCATCAAGCTGCGGCGCAGCGGAGGGAGGAAGAGGAGAAGGAGAAGGAGTCGAGGCTAATCAGGGAGACGTTGAGCAGATGGCACTTAGGGTGCTCGACTGCGGTCGTTGGGTGGCCAGAGAGCACACGCGCATGTGCGTTTAGGCAAGGCAGCAGGTCCTTCTGATACCGATGGAGAAGCGGAAGGAGGGAACAAGGAATTGTTCCTCGGTGTTGATGTTGACCCTGTCCAGGGTGGTGTTCCAGAGGACCTTGTGGAGGAGTGGAAAGGGCTAAAAGAGGAACTCGGAGTCGATTGTCTAGTCATCGACAAGATCCTTGAAAACTCTGAAAAGATCCCCTCAGCCACTTCCCAAACCGATTCATCCGCTCCGTCTAGCAAAGCTTCCGGGAAGACTCGTGGCGGTCGGTTCTACAACATTTATAACACCTATGTTTATGGCTCCTCTTCGTCATCGAGAGGTCTTAGTGCAACTCTGACACAGCTTGCAACCCAAACGCTCCTTTTCGCCTCAGCATCTGCAGTCGTCTTCATTGCGCTGACACCATATATGCCCTATTTCCTCCAGTACCAGAGCGTTCCTGGTGGTGCGAGTCATTATGATCGTGCAGCATGGGCGAGTTTTAACAGTTTGGGGGGTGGTGGGGGTGAGGGGATTGCATTTTCTGCGGCGGGTCTAGGTGCTGCGACGGGGGCGGCAGCGGGCAGAGGTGCCGTTGGTGGGAATTTTAATGTTGTGGACGGGCAGACGACTGAGGCGGTGTGGAGGGTTCTTGGACGTGTTGGTGGTGGGGCTGCGAGAATTGCTAGGGGATGGCCGACATAGTGTGTGTGCTGGAGAGGACTTTGGGGGGCGGGTTGCCACTTGTGCGTGTTCAGTTTGAACTGAGTCGTAACTCCGCTTCTTGCAACCTCCTTTGATGCTTTCATTGTGGCTTTCTTATTTCATGATATGTATATGCTCTTTTCATTGCCCACCGCTTGACACTCCTTCCATGTTTTACATTTTATGCGCTTTCTCTATGCCATTTTCGAGTTCCCCTTTGTGGCACTCTCATCTACAGTCCTTTAGTGTTCTTTTTCAGTCTCTCTTCATCGCTGCACAGCGTTGTCGACCCGCCTGACACCCCGAAGCATATTCACTCGTCCACTTGATACCAACACCAAACACTCTAGCTTTCGACAGTCAATCCCCACAAAAGCCAAAATCATACCCCCTACCCTACTCAATATCCCAACATCACCCAACTCGATTTCCATTTCTCCCCTCACTCTAGACCAACGCTCCATTTTACATATACGACAATCCTCGCCGTTTTATTTTTATGCTATTTTCTGCACTGTTCATTTCCACATCATTTTTCACGTTACCTTCATGTCTTCCGCAGACTCACATGCTTCTTTGTGGTTATGAATCTTCATGTTTACCTTCTTCCATCCCTAGGTTATTTCAGTTTACAGGGTGTTCCTTCGGTCAGCGCACGAGTTCAAGTGCCCTTTATAGCTGGACTGCTGTAACCATGTAGCATAATGTATGGATTTCCTTGGCTCGGGGAGATATGCTTGAAGACATGAGGTTCACAAAACAATAGTTTTTCTATATCGTCACGCATGAGCTAGCCTACAATTAACAATAAAGCAGTCCATTTCGGAGGTCCACCGTCTTGTCTAGTCACGACTACAACTGCACCTCAGCATATCGATTTCGATATCATCGTTCTCGACCTTGACTGGCCCATTCCCGACCCCCTAACCACAGCCGGAAAGGTAATCCTGAGAGACGCATTGACCAGGGGCGCGTCGCGAGTCCAGTCCGTTTTTAAAAACCGAAAGAGTCAGGTGACAGAACAAGCAAAAGCCAAAGCACGAGCAGAGATCCATGCACTTGCAAAGGTATTCAATGACGCGTCGCTTTCATCGATCGGTTGATATATCTCGCCCTGGGCCCCACCTAGGGCACGATTGACGCGTCGTTGGATAGGAGGTAGGGTGTCGAGAGCGGGGATTCAAGTTTCAAGGTTTGAAACTCGAGATTTGGGGTGGGGGCACTCGAGGTACGAAATAAAACTAGGCAAGGACGGATGGTGAGTTGGAAAACGTGCTGGGAAACGGTGACGGGAGCATCGAGGGGGGATAGAACAAGGTGTGTGTGCGATATGAGGAGAGGAAGAGAAAAAACCCAATTCCACGACAAAGGGACGCGTCTTTGCTCCTCCCCAAGCCACAGACGAATGAGGCCATGCGAAAAATGGTATTGGTGGTATTTCCTTCAAAGAATGAAGCCTATAAGGTCCAATAATGTGGAAAGTTGGACTATTTGGATAGTACCACGGCTGCGGGATTAATATCGGGGAACCAGACTTGGAGGGCTCAAAGAAAGAAAGAGGTGGGAGAACGCATAGGACTGGGGAGTAAGACACGAGAACAAGGTGGGCAAAAAGCAAGCGTTGAGTCAAAAATGGGTGGAGGGTGGAAACGGAAAGAACGTCGTTCGTCGACAAGACCGCGTCTCTTGAAACGACCATGCAACCCAAGGACGGGATATTATATGTCCTTCTTGTGTGAAAGTCTTGTGGGTGATTAGAGGTAAGAAAAGGCGGAGGTGAAGATGTGAGGAATGTGTGGCGCAATTAGCGCGCGTCGAGAAAAAATGCTCATTGCGCTTTTCCTCGTGTGTCGAACGCGATACCAACTTCCCAAGCAGTGTGGCACATCAAGCCAAGGGTAAAGAATGTTGGGACGCTGCAAAGAACAGGCTTTAGGAGCGGTTGGAGAGATAGTTCGTGCGAAAGACGCAACCTACAGGTATTTCCAAAATTTCCCTCCTCTTCATAGATCCCCAGCTGAATCGGATTTCCCGCCGGGGTTATATTGAACCGCACCGTAGTAAAAGACCTCCAACGTTGAGAGGAATGAGCTCGAACCGGGCGCTGTTTAAGCGAGTGTATCAAAGGCGAGATGGGGGAGAACCAGGTCGCTGGCTTATATGCGGGAAGGATTGCTAGTTACGAGATCCCGATAACACTTCGGGGGCAACATTCTGTTCAAATACCAGTTCCGTGGTACGTAAATTGTCGATTCAAATATTGCGCCAAAGTCGTATAGGATATCCATGAAGCGACCAGGACTGTATATGGCTGGCCCTGTGAACAGGAATTTGGGCACTTGCTGACGTATCCTCGAGAATAACGGGGCCCGAACAGGGACGTTGTGATACTAACAACAATCCAGTGGCGACGAGCAGTCCAGGGAAGGACTTGCCAAGGATTTGAGGGGTTAAGTTGTCAAGCAGCTGACAAACACATGGGCAGGGATCGGGCCCAGGTCTGATGGCTGGGAGCGGACTTTGTTGGGTTGCCTGGAGGATGTAAGAGTGCGTGGATGTACGAGGACGGTGATAGTGAACACGCGATACGTCTAGGGCGCCTATTAATGAAGTCTTGAAGACCATGGTGATATAGCTTGGTGTACTCGCCAGCTTTAGGACAAGGGTAAACACTTCCCCTCTCAGCATAGATTTACTGACTCACTCACGATCCAAGGTGGCAAGAGAATAGCCGACGCGACTGAAGAGTTTCATTTACTTCACTCAGCGCTAGTTGCCGCAGGTTGGTATGAACAAGACTTGAAAACCTCTGACGGGTGGTGAGGCAGCACACTGTAGCGGGTGGGAGAAGGCAGGAAGTACAAGTTCTTGTGTTGCATTTGAACCCTCCACGACTGCCATACTGGAGAAGTCGTCGAGTATACGTTCGAAAAGCACCAGCCCTGTGTGGGTATGAAAAATGTCAAATTTCGCCTGGCCTTTGCGACCCCAGCGAGAAATAGGCGACTCGTTGGAGACAGAAACTCACATCAATTCGAGCCAGCCCCATCGTCCTATGCGACTCAGGTGGTGTCGAGGCGGCACGTATGTCCTCTCGCCAAGATGCAGCTCCAGGAACACATGATTCCAATGCGTGGTATAAAATCGCCACGCTATAGGCTACTGATCAACCGCCGCCTCGCGTGCTGTTGTTAAACGTGTGGCAAAGGGCCTTAGGTGGGACAGGGAATGGTGACCCCGTTGACCTGGTCAAGAAGGCCCTATCTGTTTCACTGAAAAGGAAGTTGGATAAGCATAAATTCGGTGGTCATGCAGGGAAAAGGAGACCTCGGTTATGTGCATTCAAATAGCCTAGGGCAATCGAATATTGAGAGAACCGGCTTTTCGAGGAACAGAAGACAGAGAGCGGACGCAGGGAGAAGGAAGTAGCTAAAATGATCACGTGACCCTCCAGACAACAAGACGCACGGTCTGGAAGTAAGATTAGTTCCTCAGCCAACGCTACTTATACATCATCTTTCACAGCGTTGGCTGAATTATCACCCAATCCAATGTTCCTATTTCCTACCTCTAAAAGGCTGGGTATCATATAGCAAGTACAAATGTTAAAAAATCAAAGTCAGCTACAATCCAGTGTCGCCAGTAGCAGCGCAAAAGCAAGTACTAGTGAAAGTGAAAGAGTCAGTACCAACGAGCCGCGAGGCTTTGGGGCATCCAATTCCTTCATCGAGGGTTGAAGCGTCCCCACCTGCGGTGGACTGCACTGCGACGTCACTTCAAGCTCTGCCCCTGTGGGCTTTTCTTCAACATCTGAGGGGTTGAGGGCGCGATCGAGGGTAGAAAGGAGTGCAGAGTATCTCTCGAGTGGGTCTCCAAACCGAGTGATAGCATCTGGCGAAGTGACGTAGCTGTGAATCGCCTCGAGCATATTTTGCTTTGACGAGAAGATCAAAAGGCCATTCTGTGGCACGTTTAATAGAATAACGCTGTTGAGATTTTTCGTTTGTTTTGCAGTAAGCCTCGTGATGCGAAATGTGTACGTGTCTTTCTGTGCGATGGGCGTCGCACGATAAGCAGCCAAGGCAGCCGCGGAACCAAATGTGCCATGGTATTTCGTGACCGGAGGTGGAGTAGAGACATCGACAAGGCTGCTCCTAACCATGGCGTGCATCATCGTTCCTAGTCGGGACTGCCGGAGGATATTGTTCCGGAGGACGAGGACTAGTCTCGGACTAATCACGAATATGCGATGGACGGACTGGTGACCCGAAAACCAACCCTTCCCAAAGGCCAAAGCTGTTGTTCCCTAACACAAACTCGTGCCCTGGAGCAGCTTCCCAAACACCAAAATAGTGCTGAATTCGCGAGGGCCTCATAGTCCGCCGCGAACCAATTTCCAACGTTGGGGTCAACTCTAGTCGACATCATTTCGGACCATCGTTCCGGTGTGTAATTAGCATGAATCCTCTCCCCCTCTGCGACGATGGCCGCATGTGGGGTGTCGAGATAGTACGCGAGCGCATGCAACCATATCTCCTCCCATGTTTTGATATTACGCGTCCGCATATACTGGTGTATCCAATCTGCCATGCGATCGTCAACGATGGGGTTGAAGTACGTGCTTCGATTCCGTGGCTTCCCGCAAATGCATGACGAACACGAATTTGCGTAATATCTCTAGGGATCTCCTCGTTAAGGTTAAAGTACCGTCGCCAAGGGAATCCTGGATAGTCATGATGACCTGTGCCGCCTCGTTCTCCAGCCGCGACAGCTTCATCTCCACATGCTGGGAATGAATTTCATTCGTGATATCGGTATAGAGGTTGTTCTCCCCAAAGCTCTTCGCAATCGGCCGCGACTGCAAAACCCTTGCATTGAGGTCATAGACACCGAGAAGTTCGGGCTCGGCGCCTTTCTTGAGGGCCTTCCAGTAATCTTTGCCGCGCTGCTTGCTCGTTCTAAACGTAACATTTAATGAGGGTTCAATGAGTATGCTGCACTGTGGGCTTACACGGTGCTTACTTGGGTGGGCCTTGTGTTTCTAGAAAATTGCGTAGGATGAAACGTGGGATGTAATGCTGGTACTGAACTTTCGGAATCGAACGAGCCTGTGCTTCGGAGGTCATGAATGCAAAATAGCAAAGAACGAGGCACAGGGCCGCTAAAATCCTTGGCCACGTGATAATCAAATCAATCAAACCTGTCGAGCTAAAATCGGTCTATTCCTGTTCCACGGCCCTCCAGCGCACGAATTACTTAGTTGTAAGAATGAACTGCAGTCTTCGTCCATTCGGACGATTCGGAGATGACAAAACAATAGGGCATGCGGAGCCTAATGCATCAAATTTGCTGTTCTTGCAAAAACACGACGCCAGATGGATGTCATATTCCTGCTTCACTCTCGCCACAAGGGCCTCAAGGTTGGACATGCCCCTCCATCTGGGATTTCCCAGCTATACAATTCAATTCGTAACAACTACCAAATGCAGAACAACAATGCATTTCCCACCCCAGGCCTACTATCAGCACCAGCAATCTCGCTGTTCGTCCTTTTAGCTCATAGTTATCGCTACAACATGTCGCTCCGTTCGCCAACATGGCCACGCCTGCCAAGCCATGTAGGGGTGGCTCTGATTCCCGTAGCACATTGCGGACGAAACAAATGGCGTAATTGCTGCAAGCATCATTATGATCACTCATATGCTTCTCGAACTCGACCTTAAAAATTAATCATTCCGCTTGCCCATCCGGGTTTTCATACAAGAAATTGTGTTCTCGAAGCCTCGACCGGTCCTGTAGGGATGGTTGGCCGGGGTTGCGTACACTCCCCGGATTTCGACCCGGATAAGTCGGATCGACAACAAGAATCTGATCAAAAGAACTTTTTAACAAGAAGTCAACTAACCGTGTCATCCCCTTGTCCCTATCCCGATCAACGCCGTCGAACATTCTATAGCCCGACCAATTGGAGCGCAGGCCACACAATCAGGCGCTCCAACCCTAAACAAATATCTCACACAATTTTCAGACGCTAGCTTGCAATGGATGCTTCGGCCATTTGTGAGATCGCAGATCGCTTTCCGAAACGCCATCTCTTCGGATTGTTCACGCAGGATGACTCCTCGGATGTACAGCTCCTCGACCCAAACCGAGTTACCGTGCAAGGAACCACTCCAAGCCGTGCACCGGATTCCAGGATCGTTAGGGTTGTGCGTTATATTCCCACCTTACAAGCAGAAAGGCCATGGAAGTAGCATGAAGGCGGGGGGGGTGTCGTGACCCAAAGGCAGCTCAGCCGATGGGCTGCAAGTCTCCCTGACTGTACAGCACCTGAGTGATTTTGGTTCCAGGACAGCTTGATAGCGATGGAAAGCTGTGTTGGCCAGATGTTGACTCATCAAAGAGCGTAATTAAGTGCCGACGCGTATGCACCCAGGACTCGCAACAGGACAAATTTGGAGTAAGTAGAGACGGTGTTTAGGGAGACTCAGCCCTTAGACACAGACAAGAGCCAGACATCGGGGCAATGGGCTACAATATTGATTCTTTCTGATGCCAGAGACCGAGAGGATATATGAGCCGGATCAAAAACACAGTAGTGAATAGCTCTGCCTCTAGAGCGCAGTGCTTCTGGCTCGCAGCCGGCGAGAGGTGAACAAAAGCCACCAACAAGAAGTATACGCATGCGGCGGAATTTTCCGAGCCTTTCTCTTTGTCCTTCCAGAAAGGTCAAGCACAAAACTTTTGAGTTGGACACAGTGTGAACATGAGGCCTTGAACTATGCCCCGGCCCATCTTCTCAGCGCTATGGCAACACGACCCAAAGGGACCGAGACGGCTGCTTTAGGTTGGTACGCGGAAAAACTTGAGATTTTTGCGGCACAAAAATGGAGGTCAACGGAGATGAGTACCAACGAGGAAGGTGTGGCGCTCCCATGGACAATGGAGTAGGGGTGATAGGGCGCGGTTCACCAGTGGGTGCCCTGATGGCGGAAGCAGGGGTGCGTCAGGGATACACAAAGCCGCTTCAAGGGGTAAATGCGTGCTGGTTACTATTGGGCAGCATAATTACTCATATTCCGAGTTGCATGAGCGTTTCTGCCTTTGCCAGGGGTCATTGAGCACGAGCAGTAAATAGCCAGACCCAAAAGCGTCCGTGGATTGGGGAGCCTTCCCGAAAATGAAGATTCAGGCCATAATTATTACGTCGAGAAGGTGCACAGGTGGGAGAGTAATAACAAGTTACGAGAAAGAATCCTAAGACACCTGTGGCCTGTGGTCTGTGTCAATGAACGGGACAGATTGTTGTCGTAAGTAACCCCATTGACAGTTTCGGTCGAGCGATTCCAATGACGAAAACGGGGAAATTAGATTCCAGGTATTGAATGTTTCCCAGCCAGGGCTACACGTGTTGTCGTCAACAAAGGAGAGGGTCGCGATGAACAGCAAAAGAAAAAAAAAAAAAGGTCCGGTGGATCGGTCATGTTAATCTCGATGCGGCACGTGAACGATGAATGTTGTAGGTCCGCATCTCACACAGAGACCAACTCTCTCTCTCTTAGCTAGAAATGTCCAGTCACTCTTTCCACTCCAACAGGTGCGCCCCTCACCAGCACAACACACGGAGCCGAATCCCCGCCCACTCAATAAATACCTCAACAGCTCGCCTGACCCTCTTTCTTCACCCCCCACTTCCACCACCGTGTTCTGCACTCCTTCAAAACAACAACCTCCACAACCTTCATACCAGATCGACCTTCCCAGCGACGTTTGGCACGCTATCGCTGACTTCATCCCTGAAAAGGACCTCAGGCAATATCTGTTCTGTTCACGGCGCGTTGCTTGAGCGCTACCTCAAAATGTGTTTTTCCACAGTCTGCGTCCGCAAGTGGGAAGACAAGGCCACATGCAAGCTGCTGGACACCATAAAGTAAGCATCTCAACCCCCACCACGTCAATCTAGCCATTCACCCATGTTTCCAGGCTTCCCGCCCACGCTCCCATCGTCCAATACCTCGACGTCCAGATTGCCGGGATAAAGCGTTTGGAGATCGCAGGCCGTCCCGGCATCACGGCGAGTCATCCCGGCACTCTGCCTCTGTCCTGGCACAGCATCAAGCGAAACCTCAATGCCCGCTTAGCCGTCGCCCTCGCTTTTTTGAAGAGGGAATCCCCACCGACCTTCGTGCAAACAATGGACCTGCTCCTCAGTGCCATGCCCCACCTCACTGGCATCACTCACTTCTCCGTTGACTGCTGGGATCTCGACCCCGCCTACAGCCTTCACCCCCTTCTCACTACCGCTTGGTTGTCTTTTGGTTCCAATTTGACCAACCTCTCCTTCCATGGAAACATCGACAGCTTCCAGCACCTCTCCGCTTCCTCCCCAGTCCTCTCCAATCTCACCGCCCTCGAGATCGGAGTTGCTCTCGACCTGCAAAACCCCCATCGCTCCTTCTCCGAGGAACGTGAAACCCTCGAGATGTACCTTGCGCCCTTCATCGCAGCATACGCTCCCCAACTCAAATCTCTCACATTCCTCTTCTGGGTAGACTTGGATTTGTCTTCTTTCTTTGCTCGCATTCCCATGTTCCCCCAGCTGCATCACATGAGCATGCACATCCCGTACAAGAGGTCCCTCCAAGACCCTACGACCCTCCTTAGGCTCCTCACTACTTCCACACCTGTCCTCAAAGACATCGAAATCAGGTTCAACCCTACAGGTGCAGCGTTGGATAAGATAGACGAGACGCCGCTTGTGCAGTTCCTGACTCGGCTTGCCGATGAACCCGCAGGCTTTTCTGGCCTCACTACGTTGGATATATTTCCTACTCATCTTCCCGAGGGTATGCCGGTCCTCCTCAATGCCGTCCACCACGCTTCGTCCTCCCTCACCAAGCTTTATGTTCGAGACCGCTCGTTGCAGCCTGCAGAAGTCAGAGAGCTAGTGGACGCCCTTTCCGATTGCGAGGGTCTAGAGATACTTCATTTCAACATCTCCGAACTTGATATCGAGGTTGTGCAACTGATATGTTCGGGGTTACAGAAGCTGAAGGAACTGTCTATTTTCATCGACGGGTCGTGGAGTTTTGGACCTGCGATCTCACTCGTAAGTCATCGTTCTTACCACTCTCACCGAATGCATCGACTCAAGTTCTATGTTGCAGGGGTTGGAAGCGGACCTCGCGGAGCATAGCTTCCCGGACTGTTCCCTTAAAAGTATCAGTCTCTGGATACCGGACGCCCGCGTCGACACAAGCCTCATGCATGCCTTTGCCCGTAGCATTCCTAGCATCGCTAGCTTCTGCGATGTTGGGCATATGAACTAAGACAAACGCTACACTCAGGCTCGGTGAAAATGTGCCGCTCATCTGAAACTTATTGGCGCTCGGTTGGTAGAATCATTCTTTTTTTTTTCTTTTGACTTAAACCAGAAAGCCGCGGTGTGGGGGTCCCAATGGTTACCGCGGGCATGGTGGGCAGTCCGCTCCTTGATTCTTTTAGGCTTTGCATTCCTTTCTCACTTTTTTTGATTTCGCATCTGATTCATTGCTTACTCTTACACGCCAGTCTAAACTTGTTCCAAGGATCATTACTAGCATATACAACGTACACATACGTATATTGTCTCTTGCCCCAGTCGAGTTGCTGTCTTGCGTTGCTTCATGTTTTGTTTGTCTCGTTGTCCGCGTCCTATCATTCAGTACTTAGTTTGTAGTTGGTAGTCTAGGTACATGAATACATAAATCGTTGCTGTTGCCAGAATACACCGCCCGTAAAGGGGCTCAGGCGTCTCAGTTGTTGATTGTTGAGTGGCAGTGGTCAACAGCACTCGATCGCTTACGTTCAATTGAAAAAAAAAAAAAAAAAAAAAAAAAAAAAAAAAACACGCGTGCCGACGCTTCTGAATAGTACCCCTAATATTAATATTGATGGATTTGCCGGGACTGCTGTACACTCCAAAAGGGGTTTTACTCAAATTTGTACACTGCGGAAGCCAGGGTGAATAAACGTGTCCTTGCGAAGAACCCAGAAAAAAAAAAAAATTACATACCACAGGCACCACTACTAGGCCGGGTGGCAAAGATCACCTCACTCAGCGCTTCTCCTTCCAAATCCTCGTAAGGCGGGTACGTGGCCTTGACTCGTTGAATGAATTCATCCACTTTGCCTTCTTCGACCAATGAAACCGTACACCCACCCCATCCGGCACCTGCAAGTTAATACGTCATTGGGGAAAAGGGCATATTGAATAATCCGCATTCATTTAAAAAATTTACTCATTCATCGTGGTACGTACCCGTGAGACGACTCCCGTAAGCACCTGCCTCCCTCGCCAAGCGCGTGAGTAGATCTAATTCCGGACACGAACACTCGAACAGCTCTGCGCAACTGATTTGTGAGTCATTCATCAGCCGACCTAGCTGTTCGATTGCAAAATTCGGCAAAGTAGGAGAAACGCTAGATGTCCCGCCACCAGGGCTTGTTACCGCCGTCGAGTCTAAACAGGCCTTGCGGAATTGGAGTACGCGAAACGCTTCTGAAAAAACGTGTTTCGCCCGTTTGTATAATTGGAAGCGTGTTGCTTCAACTAGAAGCGAAGTGCGGCAAAAAAGAAAAACAACAACGATCAGGACCCTATCCATCAGAGGGGGGGGGGGGGGGGGGGGAGAGGCTTCGATTTACCGTCAACCCAGGAAAGGTACACCTCCTGAAAGACTTCTGGACCCAAACCAGACATCTGAATCATTTCGTCCATGGTAATTCCCAGCTCGCCTGCTGGTTTCTCGGCGCCTGAAGGCTTGAGTACATCAAGTTTAGTGTTGATTCTCTCGAGCGCAACCATCAAGGCTTCCGTGCCCATATCTTGTCCCTCGTTCTCACCAACCAGTCGGCCCAAAATGTCCCTATATGTAACCCTCTCCTTTTCGCCAACCTTAACACCGAGACCCCGTGCGAGAATCCGCGCGCCGACGAGTGTCTCAACAACTCGGAGATTATATCTATGTTTAGCTGTGACAGCTTTGTCTGATACGACAAGTGAATTTGCGCAAACGAAGATGGCATGTTGAGGAAGTGGAACACGGGATGCCGTGAGCCTGGGGTAGAAGGTGATGTAGAGGGCAGAAGATGGATCTGACATGACGGAAGCGGCTTGATCCATCCTGTTGTGCTGTTGTCAGGAAACAAAAAATGCACAGCAAATTATAGTGGCGTCGGAGGAGCTTACCCTCCACTGTTTACACCTGGCGCATGTGGGGATTTAGACCAATCAAAATGCGTGATTTCGTCCTTTGCAAGTGAGTGGATAAATCGCTTACCAACACGCTTCTCGTTCTCCATCGCCATTGCCACTAAGGCTCCTTTGTTCAGGGGCTGGAGCCCTGATGCTGCTTCTATCTGGTCTAGCTAAAGATATATCAGCACGAAAATCACGCTCAATGTTCTGCAAAGGGCAAGTGCACCTTGCCATTAACCGCTAAAAACGCAAGGGTGCTCGCCACCACCATCGCAGCGCTTGATGACAGCCCCGAGCCGGCAGGAACCGAGCCTGTAACAAGTAGGTCTACGGGAATTGGGCGGTCTACGGGCTCATCCAAACTTGTCGACCCGGGAGCAGTAAAGTAGTGCGAGAGAACTCCCTGACCCAAAATAAACGTGCATCAGTGGCGAGAAATTCTCCAAATCCTGCCCACAAGCTTACATAGTAACCTGCCTTGACATAGCTTTCCCATCGCAACTCTTTTGTATTGATGTCAAGATACCACTGTTCTGCGTGTACACTTTCGGGGATATCATCATTTGTCTTTGGTTTAACCCCGGGCGCAAAAACTTGTCTCGAATATTTAGGATTAAGGTTCTCAGCGATGACACCTCCTTGAACGTGTTTGGGTTCTAGACTAGGGGTCGTTGTCGTGACTCCGCGAGGTGCGCATGCGATTAAGATATCTCGTTCGATAGCGGCGGGGAGAACGCCGAAAAGCGCGTAATCGATATGCTCGCCTGACAAACATCACTTCGGGTTTCTGAGTGTGTGGCATGTAGTGCCCTTACCGATGAGGCTAGACGCGGAAAATCGGCGCTATTTCTGCTGCGGAATAGGAAACACGACTCACTTTACTCGGCCTGGAGCTCTCGTGATGTAGGCTGGGGGGCGGCCGAACCGCTTCTCGAATTCTTTTGCAAGATTATTCCACCGTTCAACATAATTCATTGACGCCCCTAAACTCCCGTACAGATCTGTCAAGTTAGTATAGACAGGGATGGGTTGATCTGCAACGGCCATGGTAGTAAGAGGGAGAGAATATGGTTGGATACGTTTCTGGCTGGGTGGATCTTCCTCCGTATGTAGCCAAGTGCATGTGACTAGGTATTGTGGCAAGCCCTGCACAATCCCCTCGTTAGTCAGTGTGCTCGAGAGTTAGCGAACGGGGCTCGGGCCGAATGGGGTGTACAATCTACAATCGCATCGCTGAGTGCCGTTTTGTGGTCGTTCACTGTCGGGCGAC